>OV281291.1:17086666-18415833 GCA_923062465.1 Acleris sparsana | reverse complement strand
GAGTAAGGAGGACCCATTGTATAATTAGTCCGGTTTTGGGTTGCTTTTGTAATTGTTTATAGCCGAAGAATACGTGTAAGAAACAGCATAAATAAGTGATCATTTATGTACCTTGTCACTTTAACGTCGTGTTTATAATGTCATACAAAATTGTAAAACGATTGAAAGCAACAAGGGACATAAATGATCACTTATTTATGCTGTTGACTGTACCATAATAATCAAACAGGAGTTTTTGTAGCAAAAACGTCAATTAACTAGGGACTTCCTTCCCATATTAAATTTATCGATAAAATTTTCGATAAAAGTTTCAAATACTTATTTCAAAGTGACATTTCATAGTAGATAGGTATTAAGTTCATCGGATAAACAGCGATGTATAATGATAGGTAATCTATCTAATCTAGCCTTTAAACGAACAATTATTGTATATTTATATAATCTGATCTGATTTATATAATCTCAGAAACTTAAATTTGATATACTCCTACTCCTATATATAGGAGTTTACGGATGCGAAAATTCGATTTGTCAAGTTGTCATTTTCGGGAAATTTCGATTTCAACCCGAGCGACGCTCGGTCTTCCATGTACTATTTAATTGGAGTAATTCATAGGCATGCCTTTTAGAGATATTAAATGTTAATAATTAAATTTTAACGTGTTTCTTACACAAAACTTAATACTGCATAAAAGTTATGCAAGTTACATGTTTATAATTATATGTTATCTCATAGTCATAACTCATAACTGTCATAACAAAAACCAATTCATCGATATATTATTAATATCGTTCGGAAGTCCCTAGTATAATTTTGTTCGTGCCACAAAAACTACTGTCTGATAATAATGAAAATAAATGTTATAATAAGATACCACACTCAATTAAAACCCTGTCATGTTACGAGGACAGTTTTGAGTGTTTGAACAGGAGTGAACGCCTAATAGGGAGATGGTGATGATGTTGAATTAAAACCTAGAAAATTAATTAATGTTTATGAATGATTTAAATAATGTTTTATTATTACAATGTCATAATTAATTAATTAGTGAACTGTTTGTTTAATTAGGATTGACAAAAATGAAATCGTACCCTTGCAGGGTTAGTGTTGACGCTTGTAATAGTTTTAAAGTCTTTTTGGCAATAAAGTTTACACTATAATGTAGTCAAATTCCACGCCTAGTTGATAAACAAGGAACACAGCTGAGGTCCTAGCCAAGATGGAAATGCTACTACCGTTTCCGCCATTTAACTTTGCACAAAAGTTCATTGCTACCAAAATTTCGAATTACGAATTGCATTAAAAGATAAACGATAAAAGTAATTTATTCAGTAAGTAGGCCGCTCGGGCCTTGGCTCACATGGCATGGCTACGGTGCGTTGTTGGGTGATTAATCGGCGTTTTAGCCGCCGTCATTGTTGTCTTCGCATATTATTCAAGATAAACTTTTTAATTGTCTTATGATTTTAAATGGAATTTTTACTACCCCCGGGTCCGTTGACTTTGACATCAAAAGTTGCTGGTAATTAACATTGTTTTCGTCAATATATTGAAGACAACAATGACGGCGGTTGAAACGCCCAAATATTCACCCTGTTATATCTCACGAAAGCAGGTGCACCATGCTTGTAGTTATAACGCGTACAGACACGCAAAATAGCCGCTAGATCGTAGAATGTCAGAATAGTAAGCTTGACGTTGTAAGACCTTGACGTTGTAAGACCTTGACGTTGTAAGACCTTGACGTTGTAAGACCTTGACGTTGTAAGACCGTGACGTCGTACGACCTTGACGATGTAATACCTTGACGTAAAACCTTGACATTACACTACAAGGACGTTTCAAGATTTTGACAACGTCCTATCAAGAAAAAAATGAAGCACTTAACATTTCAAGACTTTGACTCATACGTATAAGTAGGTATTTGTTACCACTTTCCAACAGCCTAGTTGGCTTAATTTCCTGTGTTTAGATATTAAATATTTTATCAGAAATTTTCCACCACTTAATCTTTCAAGTTTTCAACCGTTTTACATTGAACTTTTAATTCGTAAAAGAATAAGGTAAGCCGTAAAAAACAAAGAAGTTAAAACCTAAATCCCAGGTAATCGGTTTTTAATACTGTAATTAAGCGCTTTAACCTTGCTAACAAGGTTTTAAAAGTTCTTCCATTTTTTTTGGGTAATTGGTAGGCTTTTCACAGCCTTTCATTTTGGTTTCAACCGTAATAAATTAAAGACGTTATAACATTTTCTGTTGATTATGTCCTTGAGCAGGTTTCGCACGGATCGCTACCACCATCTTATCTTTACTGTAGGTACCTTAATTAAGATTAGCTTTAATGATCCTTGATAGGAATAGGATCGATTGACATCAATCATGGTATAGTCTAAACTATCGTTTTTCAGGTCTCGTACCCCGGCCACCGCCTCTATTCTAGGCGGTAAAATCCAAACCGTATTTGACCTGTTACGGTATTGTTTTTAAGTTGGCCGCCATTACTGTCAAGAATAGTACATTGTTGTAGAGGTTAGAAAGTAAGCAATAGATGGACGAGTTAGTTCGAGGGCCGACGCGGAACGGAGGCCCTCGAAAGTACGAGTCCATCTATTGCACTTTCGGCCGAGGCTTAACACAGTGCTTTTCACGACTACTGCGAGGAAATAAAAAAAAAAACTTATAATACATTTTCAGATAATTAAAAGCAGACATATATGGCTGTATGGAATCTGATTCCTTTGCCTATCCGTGAAGGGATGAATATTATTAAAAAAATAAAACGACTTCTCACTGGCCAATTTAATTTCATATGCAGCACAAAGTGTGTTCTGATTGGTGGAATTAGTGATCAGCGGACCGTTGTTATTGGTCAATGGAACAGACCAACAATGTTAACATAGTTGGTCTGTTTAAATTCATAGTAGGCCTGCACATTCAATGTACAACTATCGATTGTTTTGGGGACCAAGAACAGACCATCTTTCGCCACATTTCCGAGCAGTGGCGTGAAAAATAACAGTTGTCAAAGCGCTAAACTAGCAGACATAACATTACTGCTCAGAAGGCGAGGCAGCTTTACACACGTAAAAGATTAACTCACACGAATACAAAAACTAAGTATTGAGGTAACTGAAACTTGAAAATATTAACAGTATGAATAAATACTTTTATTAATTTCCATGAAATGAACTTTCCCGCAATTTACTTAGGTAGTTAAGATAGCTAACTCATAAACAATACCAGCACAAGACAAAACAGTACACAGTGCGTAAGTTATGTTATGTTTTGAATTGTTTTCACCGTACGTAAATAGGGTAGGTCGGTGGTTACGTTGACATAGCACTTGTCTAGAGAATACTGTATTGCTTAGAAGGATTATCAAACAAACGTCAGGCCTAGGCCTTGTTCGGCCCTGTATAAATTGCACAATGCATTAAGTGTAAATGAGGTTATTTTATTTAGTAAAACTAAAATATTTTTCGTATTTGCTTAGAAAACCTTAAATTGAAAGTTTTATCAGCTTCATGAATATTGCCTTTGTAATTATTCCTAAACATTTGAAGACCAATGTTGGTTACGACGCGATAAACAAAAATAAATGTATGACGAACGATAGCAAAAGATTAACTTACCGATGGAACGCAATTTCAGCGGTTTTCCTGTATGATGCGTTGTAACACAAGGGAACACAGCATTCCACCATGATTAATCTTTCCTTCAAATTGTATTTAAAATATTTTTTTGCGACTTTTATAGTATCCTGACCATGATTGGTGTTAAAGAGATTTTATAGACGTCGCATTGAGTTATTTTTAGCTTATACTGATGTTCTTGTTTTTTGTAAATTTTACGTAACACAACTTAACTAGTTAGATAAAGATAAAGATAAAAATAGATTTATTTAGCATAAGTTCATACAAAATCATGACAAGTATGCACGTTTATGTAAAAAAAGTTAGCGATGGTTTAACTGTTTCATGTAATCTCTCAACCACATGCTAATAAATCTGGAGCATAAACTTACAGAAGTTAATGATGGATGTGTAAACTGGGTTATTAGTCAGCCGTCATAGTTAATTACTAACCTCGCAGCAAAATGTAACCAAACCAGCGTTGTTTTACCACCGCAAATGTTTACAGAACAATAAAACACGAGTTCCAACGAAATTTCAAATTATTTGTGAGACAATGGCATCAAAATGCGACCACAAAAATCTGGTTTACGATCTCTAGAAATAAAATTACTGCGTGTAGCACTCTGAGGGCTGGGCGCCGGTATCCACACAAAGGTATTTTTGTTTTTATTGTTTTGCCACGTTTTCCTGCTCAAGTATGCATGATATTTTTCATTTGAATACGTCGAAGGATGAGACAATCCACCTTGATCATCACAGTCACATCAGTTCCGCCATGGTCTCCAGATTCAAGTGGTATCACAATGATACACACAGAATCGAATTAAAACAGCACTTTAATCATTGATTTACTTAACCAAAATACAAAGGGATGATTCAGATATGGTACGATTAACTAATAAAACTAAACTTTCACGGAATGCAGTGAGGTGGTTTGCAATGCGGTTCCAGTATAAAACCTTCGCTCGCTCCAAAACGAGATTTATCCTCTCTACACACAATGGTGGCAGCCAAACACACTCCAAGCATAGACAAACTCGATTTATTTTTAATAACTACAACAAGGCTTGGGCATTCCACAAACAGCCACTATGTTAAAAGTCGTACTGCGACAAATATTATCATTGTTTTAATATAATGCTGAGTATTATCACACCTCGCTTCCTCAACACTCATAAATCTCTTCATACACACACGTGCGTCGTTTGAGGGTGCTCCTGACCTGGCCCTTTTTTAATACGTCCTTGCTCTGATCATGGAATGTTCGCGTTGGCCGCTCTCTTCCAAAATCCCCATTTGGTTACTTTTAACGCATAATGTATCTGTTTCGTCAATCTCACTTCATCCATTCTCACCACGTGAACAAATTACAAACCACTCACAAAAAAAATGGTAATCAGGAGAGAGCCTGACGGCCGAATTACTGAATACAAATCTTTGATCTTTTCTTTATCTTTTATAGATAGTTTTTGATGCCCATATTTCTCTTATCTAGGAATCAGGTGATTTTCTAGCTATTAGGAATATACTTGGCTCTTGAGGTTATTATAATCGAAATTTTGCTCGCTGTAACTCAAAATCTGATATTAAAAAGTATCAGGGCCTTCTCCAGGATAAAACCATTATAATGTATATTGTAACTATGCTTAATAATTAATAGTACTTTATGTGTCTGGTGCATAATACCTAATAATGTGTACGTTCGCATGTCGCATTCTAGAACATGTGAGAAACTGATAGTTATCTGTGGCTACCCTTTATCTTAACGTACCTGTATCTTAAGGTTTACATTAAGATGCCGAACCGATACTTTAATGACTTGCAATACTTTAATATTAACATTAAAATAGAATCAGGTTTCTTAATATAGGCCAGTAGCTTATAGTTTCCGAACATTATTGTAGGGAAGTTACGATGTCGATGTAGATCAATTTAATAAATATTGCCTCTGACGTGATATCGTATTGTCAACATCACGATACGATAAAATTGTAATTAAATTTAAATTATTGCCCTGTAAAATTGAGGGCTTGTATGGTATACTGGCCAATTAAAGCCTCAAGAAACTGCTGCTATTTGTCACCACCAGCGGACAAAGTTGCGGGAGTAATGAGTATTTACGTAGGAGTACTTATTGCTGGCTAGTTCAAGCCTAGAGCTTACTTTGGGGCTAGCTTAGTGGTATATTTATAAGTTAATTCTTACCATTTTACAATGACAATGCTGTTTGTATGGCTACCGGCATCAAGCCATTCAATTTCATTGTTTTTCTTACGAATGGTCCGAACAACGAATGAACAGACAAAAATTACCGGCCATTTGGCTTTATATCTTCCACTGCCTGGAATTTGGATGGATTTTAACGCTTATTATATGGCTTTTAAGGCGATAATAGCTTAATTAAACAAACACACAGGCCATTTGATTGTAGTCAGCCTCTGCCTCCGTCTGCACTCAAAAGACTGCAATCCCAAGACCGCAAATGCAATGCCAACCGTGAGAACTACGATAGAATGCCTTAATGCTAGTAAATTCATCTGCTGCTTGGCTCTAGGTGGAGGATAAGGTCGTAGTAGACCCTGATCAAGGTCCTATGACTACTACATTTGTAGTTTCTCATTGTTAATAGGAGGATTTACTAGAGTTTTTTTTTTTAATATAGTAATGGTGAACGAGCGCACAATCCACCTGATGGTAAGGGCTCTGAGTCTCAGACATATCCTAACTCAAGACCGCATATGTGTTTTTAAACCTGATGCCCGCTTTCCATTGCGAGCGAACTGGCCGTACGGTTTAGCTTACAACGGTGGCTCCCAAGCGTTTCCACCGAGAGCTAACCTCTTGAGGTCACTGTTGAAGCAAAACTGACGCAAGTGGTATAAAAAAATGGCACAATTTAAACTAAACTACAAATGTTTTGCCAATACCGATCCCGTGCTAATCGAAGCACAGAATATAGAAAAGTTACCTTTTTGCATATATTTTTTTAGATGACGATAAACATACTCATATAGAGACATACATACTTAAAATACATAGAAAACATCCAAGATTCAGGAACAAATACTTCCGCTCACCGGGATCGAAACCGGGACCGCTAGCTTCGTGGACTGGGTCACTACCAACTAGGTTTGACACGCCGTATTCCGTAAGAAAAGTTCACAAGGTTCTAAAACTGAAGTGTTTTAGCTTCACTGCAAATTGACATCGATCCCGGTGGGCAAGATAAACCTCCCCGGGCAAAGGTTGCCGGTAATGTGAAAAAATAATGCCCCCGACCCAGCCGTGACGGGTACATAAATCACTTTATTCTGCCCAGTTTCCCATCTTTGTAGGGCTGGCGTTGTTCGTCCGGATTTTCCTGCCTTTTTTTTGTTTAGACTGTGTCCGGGCGGTTTGGAAGGGCGTTCGTTTATTAAGTGTTACATACACTCAGGAGCAAAAATACCGGGTCAGAGTGCGTTTTTCATACATACGAGACTATTTCGAAGCCTTGGTTCCTCGCCAGGGGTTGTTTTGAGTGAGGTTTAATGGTGGCTACTCCAAGGTTCAACAGAGAAGGTCAAAAGTTCTTAAGATACCTAACTGATCGCACAATCAGTTTACACCACAGCGAGAGAGTTTGGGTCAACATTTGGATTTCCTTACATTTTATTGCCATTTAAGATGTTTTTCTGAATATGCATAATTCCGGCGTTAACCGCAGATTCATTCAGTTGGGTATCCTAGGCACTCTGGAAGTCCTGTATCGATGCTCGGGGTATTCATCATCAGATTTTACTAAAAGCATTCCCTGGCGAGGAACCAAGGCTTCGAAATATCCTTTTTAGTATGAAAAACGCACTCTGATGCGTTTTTTTGCTCCTGAGTGTAGATAAAACGTTCGATACAATGACAACTTTTACTGTTTGATGTCTCTAAAACTTTACATTTATAGAATGGTAAAATATTAATGATACATTTTATTTTCAACAGGCAGTTACTAATATTTAAGATGTATTTGCATCGATACAGTATATGTACATATTAAAGGATTAAAAAGATAAAATGTGTTTATTTAGTAAGTAGGCCGCACGGGCACTTTTACACGTCAAAAGTCTACCAGTGCTTCGCAAGAGACCACTGCTGAGAAGAAACGCCGCAAGAAACTCAACAGTCAGTCGTTTTTATTGCTATGATATTACTTTTACGTTTTAGGTATCCTATGTCACCGGGATGGTGAAAGAATTCTAACCATACCACTCACGTTTAAATTTAGAAGTTATGGTGGAATTAAGAATAGTTACATACATAGTTGCATGAACCCTGAAAACAGTACTTACACTCCTTTTTCTTGGACAGTCGTAAAAAACAAAAATGAAAAGCAAAACTTAAAATAAAACTAAGCTCAACGTGTAAATTACTTACTGTTATAAATGTGTCCGGACACAAATCCCAATTAACTTAAATGTCCGGGTCCAGTAGTTGACAGCCCTGACCTACGTGAACAGGGTAAAGAGTGCATGGTAAAGAGAAAATCAGGTATTTACGGCACTCGGGGGAAATCCTGCAAATTGTTGCCCCCGTGATTGATTAGTAACAATATTAGTGTTGGTTACAAATTACGATAGTTGGGACCTTTTTTTTGATTGACGGCGTGTTATGTTGTTCAATTGAAGAAGTAGGGGTTTTATTGCAACTTTGTAGAGTGCCGGACAAAGGCACAAAGTAAATAATACTACAGAGGCCGGATAGTTACGAGGCTGGCAACTCCTTCTCACGGCGAGGTATGTATAGTGCTTTTCTGGAACATATAATTCACTAAAACAAAGTCAAATACTAGGAGTGCATAACCATTAAAAGTAACCTACAGTGCTCAGTCATCCGCGCTGTGTCGGGTGCGCCGCCGCCCCCGCTGCGCCACACCGAGTTACATCGCCTGCGATCTAATTGTAAGTTGCGCTACGCACCCCTAATTACCTCTGCTCTCCTGGTACTTTAAAAAAACATGCATGTTGGATGCACGGCTTAGTTAGTACATTTTAAAAAAGAACAGCTATTTAGCCTGTTCATAAACACAGCCGCCATGTTTACATTAATATTTTAAAAATATACTTCCTGGCCTAGGCCTTCAATTTTGTACGAAATTCCTTTACAGTTCTCTCGAGTTGTTGCGCCCGCAACTACTTCCGTTTGTGATACTTTGAAGCCTAAAATAACTAACATACCGCGAACATTCCATTGCATGTTTGAGAAAAATATATGAATATCAAGGGACAATCTGACACAAATTGACCTAGTCCGAAACTAAGCTCTAGGCTTGTACTATGGGTACTAGACGACGATATAAATATTTACAGAAATAGGGAATCGAACCTGGGACAGCTAGCATCGTAGGTAGGGTCACTACCAACTAAAATCACAGCACATCACACACACCACACACACATCACAGCAGTGTTCGCATTGTTGTGTTCCGGTTTGGGGATAAGACAGCCGGTGTAATGACTAGCATAGAGGCATTTCATCTTAGTCCTCAGATTTGGCAACGCATTTGCAGTCTTAGGCTTGCAATCTTGTGAATGCGAATGTCTATGGGTCACAGTTTCCGCTTACCATCAGGTGGTCTGTGTGCTCGTTTGCCTTCTCTATGCCATAAAAAAAAAAAAAAAATCGCCGTCAACAGAACTTGTGAACGATGTAAACAAATTAGTACTGTTTGACACATAACCTCAAATATTAACCGAGCGTGTTTTTGTTATTAATAACGTATAATGAATACTTATTTCACCTTAAAATATGAAATAAGTGATCTAGTGTATAAATCATTGCAAAGAACTCACTTGATATTTAAAAGTACGTGATTATGGAGTAATCACGGTGAATTGGTTCGTTTGGTTTTGTTTACATCTTTGTCAAGTTCTATTGACGGCGACCTAATTATGACATGGCTATGCAATTCATTTTACGGCGAGCGTAAAGTACAGAGCTATAGCTGTTATAAAGCTCTGTTCTTTTCTCTCAGCGTAAACAGAACTGCATTTATTTATTTATTTGTTTATTTATTAAAATTATGAAATTACAACATATATATTTAGGAACATAATGTCCCACAAAACCGTTTGCTCAGTTTGACTGTGGGATCGAGCAGTCTCTACTCTTTAATTAAATCTATAATGAATCTAAACACAATAAAGTATCCTAAACTACTATATGTTTTTAATAAGGCAACTATACAGCTTTCTACCAATATAGCCATGCCATAATAACCCCCCTGTAGTCAAAAAGGGCCACTGAAAACCAGAGTCGTGGGTCGTGACCCGCCACACCACAGAATTATACCGACCCTATTTGACTCCATTTTCATACTCGAAACTTAGTCATGGATCTATATTGGTATCTCTAATTGTCTTTTGTCCTAACGCATCCTTATGATTATTATTTATTTATTTACTGGCGTCTACATAGTAATGTAATTTTGCCAATGTCAAGTATATAAAAGAAACGTTGTACGGTGAATGCTGTCCTGTCGTCAAAGTCTTCCAGTCATAGTCGTTATGGCCCTTGAAGATGGCGAGCATCCACTTCAATGGCTTGGTGTGATCTTGACCGCTTACTCATTTGGAACCATCTTTTCTCTGTTATTTTATTCAATGCAAGTTCTTCATCAATGTTACAAGTTGTCCCACAAAACTGCTCTGGATTTCCGAACCAAAAGCAACGATAAAGTAATTTACAAAAATAATAATAATTGGACAGGATGTTTTCAGAATGACAGCCAGCCATAGACCCCCTAACGCATCGTTAATCTGAATTCTCGTTAATCCTAAAGCCATTTCGGCCTCAAGTTTAATACTGTTAAGTGTTGTTATACATATAATAAAACCTTAACCTGCGTCGCTATTGCCTAGCGCACGCGCAATGACAATCAGCTTCGAAGTGTAACAATTGTTTCCATCTTGTATGCAGACATGCCTTCGATTTTCAAAATGAAAATGATCGTGATGGCGAGTGCGTTAGACAATAGCCCCTCTGTTTAGGTTAGGGTTGTATTATAATATAATTTTCAACACACTTGCTCAAAACGACCTTTTTATTCCACCGATTTTTGGCTCATAACATAAACCTATATATTAAACACGCGTGCTTTTTCAGTATATTAGGCACAAGTGCCTTTAGTTTATTAACCCAAACAATTTACATTTGTAGCCTAGTACCAAGTTGTAAGTACGAAGAAGAAGCGATATAATTTAGTCGGATTATACCTTTTTATTCTTAGCAACAAACAGTTTTTATGCGGCAAATAACATTATCTACATATTTATTTCAATAAATTGGTGAAATCAGCTTTATTACTAAAAAATAACTCAATTTCATTAAAATCATTCTACCAACTGTTTTAATAATTAATTAAAATTTGACTAAATGAAGAGTCTTGTTTTTTTTTCGCAAGTGTGTTGAAAAACGTCGTATGTAACACGTGTGCCTGTGACCATAATATACGCGGCTTTCTTGTGGCGCACTCGCTTTCGCTCGTGCGCACACAATAGCGCCTTGTATACAATGGTCAACTTAGCACACTTGTATCATAATGTACTAATAATAAACAGTTCAGTTATATTTACACATCGGTAACTCGTGGCATTTAGGTAGCACTTGACAGATTCTAACAGACTAGTAATGTCACAATTCTTCCTGTACGAGTCGAGAAAAGGAAGCCAATTAGAAAAAAGGTTTTTCTATCATTTAATATATGACATCCGTGATAAATAATTAATATTAGTTCTAAATTTTTACAAGTCAGCCTGTATTCTACTTGATAAAATCCACTTTGTGTAAAAAATCCTGACTACACTGACATAATGGGTAAAAAAAGCATTCTGTAAAGTTGCAGCGTATTTTTATTGATGTTTTGTTTGGTTTCCCCTACCATTTCCAAAAAACATATGTTTCGCAACACGTCTCGTAATAATTATTACGTGTAAATGAATGACAATATCATTGACATTGACATTGATGTTTTTAAACAAGTGATCAAACCTACTTAGTCATAATGTTAAGATGATGGTTTTTTTTTCTGTAAAAGGCACTTAGAAAACTTGTCTCATCACTAATCTGTCAAGTGCTACCTAAATGCCACGAGTTACCGATGTGTAGTTATATTATAAACAATCCAGTGGTATTTTTGGAAAATCTAAGTGGTCTGACTTACCTGAAAACCACCACTTTTTGTTTTTTTTAATACTCTTTAAATTCAGTTTTTAGGTGCACAAAAGAATGTCGGTAAATAAGTGCGCAATTACTTAATCATTCAAACCTTCCAAAAAGACATGACATCCTATGCTTTTCGTATCCATAACATTTATAATGATTTTGGAAAAGTATTTCCTATCCTATCCTTAATATAAACGCTAAAAACAAAAGACCGTTATCATTTCTTAACGGTATCCTAAATTGTACCCCCACTAAGACTTTTAGGGGAGCGGTATCTAAAATCTTAATTTACGTCGACGATGTTCCAATTAACCTGCTATCTACAAATAGCATTAATCTTGGTAATAATTAAAAATCTTTGTTTTTAGAGTTCCTCACTATCAAGGAAAATCGGTACCTTTATTTGTCCGTCTGTCCGTCGGTTCTCAGACTTTCTGTCAAAACTCTTTTTCTCAGGAATAGGAGAGGCAGCAAGTTGGAAATATTTTTTAATGCTAAAATGGGTTGGTGTTTCTTACTTATTAATGAAGAACTAACTTATTTACCTTTAACTGATGGGAGGCCGACATCCAACTAGCAGCAGCTAATAACAGAATTCAATGGGAACGCCTGGAGGAAGGCCTTTGTCAATCAACAATAAAGCCATATGGGCATATTATAATTACAAGAATGTAACAATCGATAAAAAATAAAAGGTTTTCTTTTTCTATTTTGTTTAAGTTTTTTCTTCAATTTGACTTACCATTTCAGTATAGAACTTTTGTACGAAACCCTCAGTGCGCGAGTACGAGCCGGCGATGTAATATTTTTGTAAGCTAGTTTTTTTGCTACACAGTAGAGTAGGTACTAGTTAATTGCAAGAAATATTTGAGTTTGGTTTGTCTATTTAACTAACAAAGTTTCTCCTAGGGGCTTTGGGCTTCAACTCACTGGAGGTCAGGCGTAACTTCCGGCTTCTCAGTCTAACCACCAAAATCTTGCGGGGGGAGCCTGGGTGGACTGAACTGGCAGCGCAACTTCTGCGTCTATTTGTTCCTTCACGGACTAGAATCGATCTTCGACCTCGTGTCCGCCATTTGCTGGCGGTTCCGACGGACCTCGGCCTGTGTCTCGCAGAAATTCTCCTTTGGTCCGTGCCACGCACCTTTTGAACGGGCTCCTCGCATGTGCCCCTGAGTACGATAGCGTATGGGCTGCACTGCGAGATGAATGTTTGAGGTACTGCGAGAGCATGGATATGCGTGTGTTCTCAATCCTTTAATGTGAAATTTCTATTTTATTGTATTTTCGGTATTTGTAACTAAGTATAATTTCACAGTGCCTTAGTTTTTTACTGTTGTGTAATTAGTTTGTAATAATAAATAAATAAATAAATCTTAGATTTAATCCACGAAGAATATAGGTTGAATTTGTATTACCCGATTTATAAAAAAGTTATTTGGGCAAATAAAGAAAGGAACTTGCCTCATTTAAAAGTTACAGACCACTACGTTATCATTTTAATGTCTTCTCAGAACAAAAGCTATTTACATAGGAATTGCTTAGAAAAATAATTATGTGAGGCATGAATAACTTTAGCTTTCTTAACCTTTTTGTTGGGCTTGTAGAAAAAAGGGGTTCGTTAATGAAAATGGGTTGTTTAGTAATTAATTTGGGTAAGGATAGGGGGTAGTCCTCAATTTAAAAGGGAAACATTTTCTCGGTAGGATAAGTAGATTTTTGACAAGCAATTTCTGAGCAATGTTCCTTTTATGTTCGATCTTTGTTAAAGCCTAATTATGAGCTGACCTGCCAAGTTTCAGTTACACTCAGGAGCAAAAATAACGGGTCAGAGTGCGTTTTTCATACTAAAGAGGCTATTTCGAAGCCTTGGTTCCTCGCCAGGGAATGCTTTTAGTGAAATCTGATGATGAATACCCCGAGCATCAATACAGGACTTCTAGAGTGCCTAGGATATCCAACTGAATGAATCTGCGGTTAACGCCGGAATTGAGCATTTTCAGAAAAACATCTACTATGGCAATAAAATGTAAGGAAATCCAAGTGCTGACCCAAACTCTCCCGCTGTGGTGTTAACTGATTGTGCGATCAGTTAGGTATCTTAAGAACTTTTGACCTCCTCTATTGTACCTCGCAGTATTCACCATTTAACCTCACTCAAAACAACCCCTGGCGAGGAACGAAGGCTTCGAAATAGTCTCGTTTGTATGAAAAACGCACTCTGACCCGGTATTTTTGCTCCTGAGTGTAGTTTAAAGGACAAAGCTATAAGAGTTTCTGGCCCCACAATACAGGCGTCGCCTGTATATGTATTTCAAAATGTACAAATAATGTTTAATTTAGAGTCGTATATTGCTGTCTTAAATTAGACAGCTTTTACGGCCTTGCTTGGATAAAAGCTCTATAATTATCCAGGGCTCGGACAAGTCATCACAAAACAATCGCAAGACGACAATAGAACAAGAACAATAGAATCGCCTTATGTACAATATTATTTAATTATATTTTTCAATGACATTTATTACTGCAACCCAAAATTCACCATACATGTGTGAAGGTATTTCCATTATCATTTTTTTTAAATCTGATTGTTGCATTGCACATACGCAACCATTAACTTCTGCATTGTCTGGAACAAACCGATGACGATGCGAATAAAAAGGTCAAATGTTAAATTATAAATTACGATAATAATATATCAGCTTTAGATAATAATAAATAATAATCTTAAGTCGCGACTCTATAATAGTCTTGTCCCATGTCCATATCAGTTTCTGCGATGACTTGTCCGAGCCCTGAATATCACCCACGAACTCGTTTGCGTGGCCCTATGAATCTATTGCAACGCATGGACATGCCACTCTGGTGGACATATGTATATGCCTCTTATTCTGGCCTGCCTACTTTAGCGCACAAAAAGAAGTTATTTGGTTCTTCAGAATTTTGGTTCGTCACAATAATAACGTATTAATATTAGTTTATTACTTAATTTATGGCATGGATAAGGCAAACAAGCTCACAGCCCATCTGATGTGGGTGAGATCTGGAACCAAAGACATTTAGATTTTCAAGAAAGTTTTTGCTATGATTTTACTCATTGGGTAACGTAGTTACCTACTTTCGATTTCAATTTAAAGTTTTCTGATATCTGTTATTATATTTACGGAATAATCGCCTGGCTACACTTAATAATACTCATTAAAACAACCTGTTAAAACACGTTGAATGTAATGAATGCAGATTGGCAGCCGAGTGACGGTCTGTTTGTTTAATTCATTTTGATTTGACATCGCTGCGGGTAGCTGAGGTTGAGTTCTTGTCAAAACATTTAGATAACGGCCGAGCTCTCGTGCTTTGGTAAGTTTTAAATTATAGTAAGTAGTGGAAGTTGATGAGGTAAATTGAAATAAATATATATAAATAATTGATCGATTGATGAATTGTTGATTTTGATCTCATTCGATTGGAAGCATGAAAAAATTGACATCTAGTCTAGCCTATTAACATCTGAGCTGATACGTTTTTTTTTTTATGGCATAGAAATGGCAAACGAGCACACAGGCCACCTGATGGTAAGTAGTAACTGTGACCCATAGACACTCGCATTCACAAGACTGCAAGCCTAAGACTGCAAACGCGTTGCCAACCCTGAGGACTAAGATGGAATGCCTCTATGCTAGTCATTACACCGGCTGTCTTATCCCCAAACCGGAACACAACAATGCGAACACTGCTGTTTGGATTGTAAGGGTTTTTTCTGATTGAATATAGACCTTGTAAACAAAACAAAAACGCAAAAAAAAAGTCTCTGCGTGCTGTAAACCTCCATAATTAAATGAAATAAATCATTGATGTACTTAAAACATTTTTTCGTTGCATTCATCCATAGGAAATATGAATATGAAGCGTTAATAAGGTTTAATTTTGAACGTCATTTCACAAGTGGCTCGTATGTAAAGGGTTACGGGAAACCAGTGGATGCTGGCGGTAAAGTATCAGTCCTTGTGATAAACCTTGGGAATGGCCTGAGTATGTCCGGCAGTGGACCTTTTTCTGCTGAAATCATGATTATATTAATCGTGATGTGTGTGATGGTAATCATAATAAAAGCAAAGGTCAGACTAAAGGGCACCACAGACTAACATTTCACCTGCAGTCCCCAGTCTCTCAGGCCGCCGGACAGTCCAAAATCTATGAAAATAAATGTACAACATTTGAATTGCAAATTGTTGAATTAACTATAGTGCCTTTAATGTGTGGTATTATGTCGTCAAACGAGAACCTTAGGACTCAGGAGGAAGGTTAAGAGAAACTGATAGTTTCAGATTGGCCGACGGGCTGTTGAGGTCAGAGTGAGGAGAGAGTCAGGTGAGGTGGCCTCAACGGTGCACTAACCCGAAGTTACTTTTTGTGGATTTTTTTGTGACAGCATGAGAAAATGGTTAACCCTTTACATACGAGCCACTTGTGAAGTGACGTTCAAAATTAAACCTTATTAACGCTTCATATTCATATTTCCTATGGATGAATGCAACGAAAAAATGTTTTAAGTACATCAATGATTTATTTCATTTAATTATGGAGGTTTACAATAGCACGCAGGGACTTTTTTTTGTTTTTTGCGTTATTGTTTTGTTTACAAGGTCTATATTCAATGAGAAAAAACCCTCACAATCGTATCAACTCAGATGTAAATGGTTAAGTCAGGTTTGCAGTTATAACACTGGGCTTCTTTTCTCTTAGCTCAAATTTAGTTATGGTAGCTGGTTCTTATTTATCTCATAGTTAAGGGTAATCAAAGTGAGAAAGACGGATTCAAGCAGGTTCCCCCCTAATGACGAAGCAGACTTACTCGCACCATCAATTCGAAGAGTGGAATCGCCAGCTCCGACCAAAACAGATGACGAGGAGGAGTTCCACGAGGCCTTAGACAATAAGGGTCCAGAGGGCTTCCAAGAAGAAACGGCACCTAAAAGGTTGTTGCGGAAGCGTAACAATGTCAATTTTAAAAAGTATTTTTAGGGCTAGAGTTTTGTAACCAGAGGGAGGAAGTGTTGCAGATTCAATAAACGCATGTCAGTGCGCTAATAGCATGCAGTGGTTTTACTCGTCCCTCGTATATTTATCAAATAGTATAGAAAAGGCGGCAAACATTGGTGAAATAATGATCATTCTCAGTTCCTCGATAGTTCACGTGCTCAGTGACTGTTGAGCCGAGGTATAACAATCGATTACGCAAATCAGACGCGTCATTATCGGTTATATGAGACAGCGTTAGTTTGCAAACCAGTGGACACGTCACGCCGCGGTAATAGTTCAAATGACTAACTTTATTATTGTGTTTAACGAGGTAAACAAAATGGCAGAGGCAAGTGGCAAAGAGCGGAGAAAATCGGAAATTACGCTCTGGACTAGAATAAGGTTATATTTAAAAAAAACACTGGTTTTTTTTTTATGGCATTGAGTAGGCAAACGAGCACACAGGCTACCTGATGGTAAGTGGAAACTGTGACCCAAAGACATTCGCATTCACAAGACTGCAAGCCTAAGACTGCAAATGCGTTGCCAACCCTGAGGACTAAGATGGAATGCCTCTATGCTAGTCATTACACCGGCTGTCTTATCCCCAAACCGGAACACAACAATGCGATCACTGCTGTTTGGCGGTAGGTTAATGGATAAGATGGTGGTAGCGATCCGGACGGACCCTGCACAAGGTCCTACCACCCGCAAAAACACATACATATATGTTACATTATGTTATGTATAAATTTTTCTAGTCTTGATCAAATCTCGGTTGACCAAATTTTTAAATATAACAATGAAATAAAACAGTTAATTGTAGAAAATACCAGTTCAATTACAAGTTTATTTTATGCATTTGTTAACCTAAACACCTTGATTCATATTTACTATCCCTCGTCTTAGAATATTTTTACACTACGAGGTCTTCAAAAAGTAGTCTGAATAAAGGGAATTTCTAACGAAAGCGTTGCTACAGGAAAGCGATGAACGCAAGTGGCTCAGAAAACGTTGGGCAAGGCCTATGTCCACCAGTAGACAGAAGTTCGGCTGAGGTGATAATTAAAAAAAAACGGGAAAGAGCATGTCGGACCATGCTCAGTGTAGGGTTCCAAAGCCGTTACTGCAAAAAAATTAGACCACGCGACAAACGTCAGGATCGCGGGACCGCGGTGGATGCGAAAAGCACAAGACCGGTCTGAGTGGAAAGCCTTAGGGGAGGCCTATGTCCAGCAGTGGACGTCTTTCGGCTGACATGATGATGATGATGAAACATTTAAACCGATTGTAACTCAAGAACCAATGAAATCTCTTCGATGAAGTCGTGATAGTTTTCCTATATATTTCCGATATATTTTAGATTTTTAGTATTTGTAGTTTTGGCTATAGGGGGGATACTCGACTTTGCGCTTTAAAGGTTAATATTTAATAAACGGATACCTTAATAAAAATTTGATTACACGAACCCGGAATAAACCTGAACCCGGAATCTATAAGATTAACGAGAAAAAAAAAACATCGCCAAGTCACGTGTATGGAGGTACAGTTTTTTTTTCCACACGACTACGTAGTTTGACTACGGATCCCTAAAAAGCCGGCCAAGCACGTGTCAAGTATCTATTATATCGACTAGCAACAATTTATGTCCCCTGGACTTATCGAGATTGTATGAGATCAGAGATCAAAATATTATTGTTATTGATAGATGATATACCTTTAATGTATTGTTTTTTTCATGAATCCATTAAAAAATCGATTAGCGAATAACACAATACAACTAGCCCTAGTATCAGTGTAAAATGGAAAAAAAGTGACATAGACAGACAGACAGACATGGCTAAATACGAACTAAATCATGTCCGGATAATTATTGACATCACTAATATATATTCAACATAACTTAGTTATAGATAATTCGAAAGCTCGATTGTTATAATACGAGAAGGTCATTATAATATTATACACGTGTTAATATAATTGTATAATTACCCAATTAATTGTACAGTTCCATATCGCATTAGTCCATGCTTCGACAAATAGGTTGATTGAGCCGATTATTGTCTGACTAGAATTGCAATTAACACCAACAATATGTTATGTGATTAACTATACAATACAAACCAAACACCCTTTAATTAACATTAGTAGTGGTTTCAAGTAGATCCTCTCAATGTTACCGACGTGTAAAACAGCCTTCATGTGTCCAATTTACTGAATAAATATGTTGAATTTTGAATTTCTAACACCAAATAGAAAACTCGGAAATTAAATAATTGATATCTAATATATATGTATACAAACAGTGCAGTGTTCGCATTGTTATTTTCCGGTTCGGGGATAAGACAGCCAGTGACTAGCATAGAGGCATTTCACCTTAGTCCTCAGGGCTGGCAACGCATTTGCAGTCTTAGGATTGAAGTCTTGTGAATGTGAATGTCTATAGGTCACAGTTTCCCCTTATGCCCTGTGTGCTCGTTTGCCTTCTCAATGCCATAAAAAAAACAACGAGCATTACTACTAAATAACGATCTCTTTCAGACAATCAGGCGATGTACACTAACTATTTTAGACTTTAAACTAAACAAACTCAACAACAAGAATGGGTGCCTTCAAGACATCCCTAAATGGCCGACCACGCACCAACAACTCTTCCCGAGTTGCTGGTGTTTATGGGTTCGTTTACCTCCCTCTCTTATAAAAAAAGACTTTAAGTCATAAAATAAAACTAATTATATAATGAATTAATTCTCAATTAGTTGTTTGGACAACAATTTCACAATCAATAAAGCGTGGTTATAAACGCTACATAGATTATTTTTTGTTATATTTATCACAACATTTTTTTTGGTAAATTCTTTAAACTATAAGTACCTGCTGTGCTTAAATAGTAAAATGAATCATTTATTTCTTTGTTACTTGGGAATATAACATATTTCTAATAATGATTTCTGGGCAGATCAAAATGTGTCTAGACAAAAAATGTGCCGCACAGGAATGTGCCCAAACAAAAGTTATGACAAAAACATAATCAAACATCATATTTTACTTATTTCCCGTTATATTAATCAACAATTTACCTTCCTGACTCCTAAGAGCACAATAAATTTGCACTAAAATAATACCCTGAATATGAACTCGGAAGTTTCTAGATCCGCGAATAACTAATGAATTGTGCGAAGTTGGTGCTTCCGTCGGGTGCATACTCACTATAATTAGAGAACTTTCTAGACTTGGTTTAGAGGAACGAAGTTTAACCCTACAAGTAATATTTATCTAAAGACTCACTATCTTACTTTGTTATGATAAATATAATTCAAATTCAAACTCAAATGGCTGTGGATTATACATAGGCTCTTTTAAATATTAACAATTTTCTACATCCAACCTCACAGAGGCGTTTGTACGTTTCTGTTCTTTTTCTTTTCATATGTCTCTTTCCAAGAAATATCTTTTTGACAAGGACAACGTGCAGACCTAGATTTTTATAACGTCTATTATATACATTTAAAAATCGTAGAAGTCTGACTTGTTTCAGGGAGTGAGAAACGTCGCATTTTGGATGGAAATTTTCGGCTTTACAATCCACTTAAGATATTCCTTCTAAACTTGACCTTAGCGAGATAATCAATATCAAGGGTCTCTTACAGGAGATGTCAGCGTTGTAACCGCGGAATTAACGCTAATATGATGTTAGCTAACGTATTAGACACGTTCCAGACATCGTCGGAAAGCTTGACGGTATTACAGACTGTTGAGATCCTTGCGGCGCTTATACTCAGCTAGCAGTGGTCTTATTTCGGGAAGCGCTGGAAGTTTTTTATTGATTAAAAGTGCCCGTACCGCGTACTTACTAAATAAAAATGTTTTATCTTTTTCAGAGTTTATATCTAAAGGGTGGATGGATACAAATGTCCTTACAAAGTTAGTAACATACACTCACCGGCAAAAATACTCGCCCACCCGTCTTTTGTTAGTACTAATGCTAACAAATTTGACTTCTTAAATTATAGTGTAACTTCAAAAATTGAAAACGAACCTCTGACAATTTCACATACTTAAAGTTTTGGAAATACATGACATATTAGTAATGTTTTTTTTCAATAATGTAAAGTTCCATGTTCAATAGATAAATGCTTCGGTTTTTGTAGGTAAATACTCAATGCCCTGTACCTTCTAAACTATTGATTGACAGTAAAAAAAGGAACACTTCGTAAATTATATTTTGTATAACAAAAAAAATCTAACAACTTGGCATAACAGAAAATAAGAGATTATTCAAAAAATGACTATTACGAGTAGGTAGTGGAATCTATATAAAATTTGAAAGCATTGAAGTTAGGTCACAACATCCATTTAATACAAGGACAAACAACAATTAATTCTGACACCATGAAATAAACAAGATAATAAAACACAAAAATAAATACAAGTTGTTTATCAACAATTTATCTGGTATATCCCGTGGACATGCCATTAGTCTGTCTGCGGGACAATTTATCGAAGTATTTGTGGATGTCGATTTAACCCTTTGCCAGTGATTGACAACTTTCATTGTGTTCCAAACAGAACCAATCTGTAAATTCTTAATATTCATATTCAGACAGGAGTTTTTGTGGCAAAAACGTCAATTAACTAGGGACTTCCTTCCGATATTAAATTTAACGATAACTGTTTCAAATACTTATTTCAAAGTGACATTTCATAGTAGATAGGTATTAAGTTCTACGGATAAACATCGATGTTATATAATGATAGGTAATATTTAATTTAAGTAATTCATAGGGATACTTTTTAGAGATTTTTAAAATTCGAATAAACATCTTTTTTTTTAAATAAAGTTTAATCTTTAACGTGTTTCTTACACAAAAATTTAATACTGCATAAAAGTTATGCAAGTTGCATGTTCATAATTATACGTTATCTCATACTCATACTCGTTTTGCGGGTGGTAGGACCTTGTGCGGGGTCCGTCCGGATCGCTACCACCATCTTATCCATTAACCTACCGCCAAACAGCAGTGATCGCATTGTTGTGTTCCGGTTTGGGGATAAGACAGCCGGTGTAATGACTAGCATAGAGGCATTCCATCTTAGTCCTCAGGGTTGGCGGCGCATTTGCAGTCTTAGGCTTGCAGTCTTGTGAATGCGAATGTCTATGGGTCACAGTTTCACCTTACCATCAGGTGGCCTGTGTGCTCGTCAGCCTTCCCTATGCCATAAAAAAAAAAACTCATAACTGTCATAAGAAAGTACAATTTCTCGATAAAGTAATATCCTAAGGTAATATCGTTCGGAAGTCCCTAGGACCATTTTGTTCGTGCCACGAAAACTCCTATATCTGTTCATATTACATTTATTAAGGTGGCAAATATATTCCCTCTGCCTTATAAAGGGTTAACAGCGTTCTCTACTTTCAGACCTGATAATTTTCAGAAAACCTCGCTAAGAACCACTCGAATTGAACCACGTAGCATTTTTGAAGAAAAAACACAATCACTTACATGCCATAGACACAGATATACAAATCTACAGATACACAAAAACTTATACACAGATTAAACCTTTACCCGATGCAAAAAGAGGGGTCTCTGTTTGTATTACAGGCAAGCATCGGTCAGCTTCCGACCGGCCAAGTTTATTCTGCTAAGTCCACGTGCGAGTAAGTACGCGTACTTTAAGCTCGACGACCTTTTTCGCCCGTGTTTACCTTTAGAAGTTCGCCTACTTAGGGACACACGGGCAAGTAAGGTCGCCGAGCCATAAGTATGGCGTACTTACTTGCGCGTCTATCTGGGACTTTAAGGCCCGTATTAATAAACCGATCTCAACTCTAATGCTCGTCTCGAGATGCGTCAAAATTGACAGTGTTCTATGGTTTGACGTTTACTTTGACGTATCTTGTGACGGGCCTCACAGTCAAGATGAGTTTATTAATACGGCCCTAAGTGTATCACTTTTCAACTCAAAGCATATATTAACCGGTGAGTTGAAGTTGTCCCGTTAGAGCGTACAAAGAATATGATGGGGCATGAATTCTCAATTGGGTTGCTTAATACGATATAGAACTAACTATCTCACTACACCTTGTTCAAAATAAATGGTGAACGACTTGTCGATCGGTTGTTTGTATGTGTTCGGGAGTGACAGAAGCTTTTATCTACATTTTATCTACTATAAAGGCGACTACTGGTAAAAAAAAACCAAGAACTGCTCCAGCTTTTGGATAAGGCAGTTGTCCCACCGCCGACGATGTGCGAGAAGCGAATGAAGCCAGCGAGCAACTATTAATTGTGTCTCTTTTACTGTCACGGGATTTATATCTTTTGTTTCGTCAAACTGGTGGAGAGATCATGATAAAATATTAATATATTTTTAGGTATAAAGAAGCGGCTTTTCAATAAATCAGAACCATTTTCACAACAAGCTTAAATAGGTTGAACAATTAACACAATTCAAATATCAACCGCACCAATCGTTATAATCAGACTTAAATAATAATCAAAATACGCGATTTAAGCAACACAGAGACAGCTCACAAATCGCGTAGACCAAAGACGAGTTTCTACGACGACGCTCAAGCAAAAAGCAAGCGCTACGCTGAACGTCAGGCGCTTATAAAGAATACCGCTGTGATGTCACTTCCTTACAAAGCAATCCCTGCTTTTATTCTGACAATATTGCGTCTCTTTTATTAAAGATAAAGATAAAAGATGTTTATTCAGTAATTAGGCCGCACGGGCACTTTTACACGTCAAAATCTACCAGCGTTTCGCAAGAGACCACTGCTGAGAAGAAACGCCGCAAGAAACTCAACAGTCAGTCGTTTTTATTAAATACTACTTATGATATTATACAATTATAAAGCTTAACCTAGCATGATATAAAACAATGAATTTAAAATAAAATGAAAATAAAAATAAAAAACATTCAAGCGTAGCTTGTGCAAGAAAATGTGTCAAAACTAAGAATTTTCATAGGGAGTAATAAGTAGTAGTAATAAAAAAATTATTTATATAAAATATGTATATATATTAAAAAATATATATATACTTTCCTATGACAGTGCAAGACAACCACCACATACAAAGTTTCGATACATTCTCCTACAGAAACCGTGTCCCCTAGACAATATACAATATTTACATATTTTTTATGCCTATTTTATTAGTCAGTTATTTAGGTGTTTAGTTAAGTTTAGGCCAAGCATTTTTATCTGTTAGATAGTCCTCGACCACACGACACGTTATTGACACGTTATCTACACTCATTAGCATAAATACCGGGTCAGAGTGCGTTTTTCATACTAAAAAGGCTATTTCGAAGGCTTGGTTCCTCGCCAGGGAATGCTTTTAGTGAAATCTGACGATGAATACCCCGAGCATCGATACAGGACTTCCAGAGTGCCTAGGATACCCAACTGAATGAATCTGTGGTTAACGCCGGAATTGTGCATGTTCAGAAAAACATCTAATATGGCAATAAAATGTAAGGAAATCCAAGTGCTGACCCAAACTCTCCCGCTGTGGTGTTAACTCATTGTGCGATCAATTAGGTATCTTAACAAATTGTGACCTCCTCTATTGAACCTTGGAGTATCCACTATTAAACCTCACTCAAAACAACCCCTGGTGAGGAACCAAGGCTTTGAAATAGTCTCGTTTGTATGAAAAACGCACTCTGACCCGGTATTTTTGCTCCTGAGTGTATATGTATGTATGTATGTATGTAAACACTTTATTGTACATAAGAAAAACGAGAACAATACAATTATTAGAAAAGTTTGTACAAAGGCGAACTTATCCCTTTAAGGGATCTCTTCCAGCTAACCCTTGAGTAATTGAGAAAGTGAAAGTTATATCTAGTTATATAGGTATATCTTTTAGGTGCTTCTTGAGCGAGAAAATATTCGATAGCCAATCGCTTCTCACCGGCAGTGGACTAGTGCCTAATCTGTGGTGTCTGCGGCGTGGATATTACCTTTATGATGGTGCCAATAATGTTATTAAGTGTTGCTTGGAGTTTGCATTCCTTGCGGGATATTTACTAGGGTAAAATATCCGTAACAACGCTTTTAGACCGCATCTTATTTAGGTCGTTGAAAACTGCATACTTAAACTTTACGGTAAAAGTAATAACTTTTCGTTTCTAGAGTGGTAACGTTATACAGGGTGGAAAAAACGAACGTCTCATGGAAGGCAAATATACTGACTTAATATTGGAATTGGGATTGCTCTCTGCTGCATTAAGAAGCAGTCCATCGATTTTAATGAAAGTTTTTGCGTTTCCAAATAAACAATGACGCGGAAACGAGATTACCTATTCGTCAGAATTTCTAAATCCATGAAGTCGCAAAAAGCTAGCTAACCTCTAACCTTATGACACGTAGGTATGTGTGTATGTAAACTCTTTATTTACAGAATAGGAATGTACACGGCAAACTTATCTTTTCTAGCAAACCTTTGGGTGAATAATCGGCCGCATTCAGTTCAACCGGATTTATTATTCACTGTAAAAAACCTGTTTACACAAATTGGTAAACGAAAACTGTAGTGGAATGCAGCCTAACTTAATAATGTAAAAGCGCCATTAGTGTAGCTAATACTCTCTTTATTACACTGGCCCTCGGTTTAGACGTGTATATTACAAATTATGTTTATTCAGAATCACTTGAAAGTTCTGAGCGCGGGCTGCATGCAACAGCTGAAGCCCCGGCGGGTGCCATTACCTCCCTAGCCCCCCTTCCATTAAAACATATAGTGCAAAAACAGTAGGCAGAAAATATATTTCTTTAATCAGAAAGAAAGAAAGAAAGAAAGAAAGAAAAACGTTTTTAATTGCAAAACTAAAAACTTATTATAATTATACTAACACTAATCACGTTTATTAATGCCACAAGAATCAACGTCAGCTGCAGCACTGCAGCACTGTACTTGAGATATTTCAATGAACTATCAGCCCGATGGAACCCTGATATAGAACTGTGTCGCAGTGACGTTATGATTCAAGTCGTAACAAATGTCAAACAAATGGTTTTATAATGTCATTGTGTATCACCAGTGAGAGTGAGAGTGTGATTTCGAATTCCCATAGGCACATTCTGACACCGGGTGCTGATTCCAATCGCGATACCACATTTCTCAAAGACGTTACGGTACTTACTCTATAGAGATAAATAGTTTCTACTCGAGGAACAGGATATAAACGAGTGAGTGGGTTACCTGATGAAAACCAAATCTAACTACGTAGTGAATAATCATACGAAATAGTATTTGGTTAAAATAGTCAGGCCGCATTTATTTTGCTTTCTCAGTCAACTTTTTAACCATCGGAAAACTTATTGAGAAAATAAAAATGTACTTAAAATAGGGTGTCGCATGCTACTACATCTATAAAGCCACGTTTACGTGACGAACTGTTTTTATTCTGTTCACTGTGCTTCTTTTAAAACCAGTATAGGCGTATTTTTACAACACAAAAGAATTACTGGAAGTACATTATTACGAATAAAATCTCGATTCCTATTGATTTAATAAATGCCTCCACAGAATGGATGGTTATTCGTTCGTTTTATTTTATGTCACATTAGTTTTAGATATGCTAGATCAGTTTTAAGGTTGGACAGATTTGCCGTTTTTCTAGATGAACATAATAAGTTAGAAAAGGATGATATTGTCTGCTTGACCCGCCTAGTGTCGGCCAAAGTGTAAGACTGGTATTTAACAAATGAATGAATCAAACAAAAAAGTGCGTTTTTTTTGTGGGTTTTTTTTGTTAAGCGGCGTTTTATTTGCGTCAAATGTGTAGTTTAGTCCATATCCAAATGACGGCTCTTATTAATATGATATAATCACTAGTATCGATAAAAAGTAAGATGGGCTTTTAAAAATTGGAATTGAGACCCAGAACAATGACGTAATAAGCCATATCGGTAGTTAATTGATTACCTAATTCACTTTAATTTTATTTGCTCATCATATCCAGAAGCTACAAGGTAGGGAACTGATAAAGATTAAGAAACACACATTAGATTGATTCTTGTAGCTAGCAGGCACTGTTAATGGACACTTAGTTTGCTTATTAAAAGTACGTACAGTTATTAATTCAATTGTTATTAAAAAAAACAAAGTATCCAAACAGTGATCTATCGTTGTCCAATACTTCATCACCCTAGTCTGACAAAAAGTACAAGTACCCTCAAATATTTATATTCCAGTATATCTTACACCTAGAACTATTCCTACGCCTTTCTACGGCATGTAATGTATTCATGCCATCAGATAAACGTGTAGCTAAGTACAGGATGATTGTCACGGCACTAATATTCATAAGTGGTTTTAGAACACCCTGTGACGTGGATGAATGTGCTCAAGGGAGGTTTGGAGGCTGTGTTTAGATATTAGAATATTACTTAGTTAATATGCTGGAGTAGTTATATAACATTGAATTAATATTTTATTTACTTACGGTTCGCAGTAGGAATATTTATTTTATATTCCCGTCTGTCCGTCTGTGTTTGTGCAACTACAAATGCTGTAAATAGAGGCTAAGAAAATCCGGTTTCGGGTACAGCCGTTTATACCTATTACGTATATTGTATAATGCAACTGGTTGACCAATAGTAGCTATGTTCTGTAGATTATTAATATCTTTTAACGGACAAAATAGACTTAATTAATTACTTTGGCTGCTTTCGATATTATAGAACGCACATTTCGTTATCGGTCGTTTTACTTAATTGTATAATTCAATGGAAATAAGTCTGTTTCATCAGAATATAGTTTTAAAAAAATAGTTTACAATGGCATAGCTAACTCATCTTCTGAGAAAAAATAGAAATCAATCAAAGTTTATATTATTCTAGAAAAATATAAGTGCCTATAAAATGTTCCGACTCAATATTTTCCTCGATAAAAACATTACCTTATTTCATTTAAATTCGCTCTTCTCGTGATATTAATCTCTTTGTGTCACTATTTGTTTGTGTGTATCTACACGACGTAGATCACAACATATTTGTAATATGAATTGGTGTTACGCGAACGCCCATGAATACAAAAACATTTATCACGATCTATATTTTCTTTCAACATTCACATTTGTGTTATCTTTGTCCCTTACATTTTCCCCTGAAAAACAGCCCCAAATATAAATTACTTAATTAAATCACAAAGCATTCGCGTTATTTTATCCACGACATTTCCTTTTCCGCGAAACGTGTCCCGGGAAATGCGGAAACGTACAATTGTGTTCAAGTACCGCTTCCGTTAATGCATTCAGTCGTGAGATGCTTTTGACACGTGTTTATTATTTTTATGGCATCTTGTTAACACGCCAGATAAGTCAGCCGTCGACAACCATAGTTACCCAACGTCTTACGTCAAAATTGATGTCGAATACAGAACTCCCCCTGTATATCAAATAGTTATAAAGACGTCCAAAAAAGAAACGATACAAGGATTCCGTTCAGTGAATTCGATATTATAAAATGGCCTTTTGCTGTCCATAGCGAGCGTAATTTTTAACAGACCTAAAATAGGAGGTTCTGTGTTTGTTTGTTGATGTAATCAATAATCATTAATCATTAATAATTAATCATATTTATTCATAAAATGTATATTACATGTCAGCTTATTTATATAATTGTAAAACACCTTCTTACTTGAAAGACGGTTTCATAATTTTGTATACCTTATAATAATGCAAATAATCAATATAATTATAATATGTGGGTTGAGCTATAACCGCCATTATTCATGTAAGTAAGAAACTGATCAAAACTGTAAAAAGTGTGCTCGAGAAGCCAATCTGAGTTTTCTCTTAAAAGAGTCCAGGGAGGGCGCCAAGGTGATTGTATCGGGAAGCTGGTTAAGTACCGTCGGGCCCATCACGTGGGTTACTTTGTCAGACTTCACGAGTCACCGCTGCACTGGTAAGAGTCTATACGGATCTCGCAATAAGCGAGCCGAGATATCCCCGCGCTTTTTATAACTATCGAGGTGAACATACACGTAAATTGCTACTTATAGGATAACTACAGACGGTAACGTCTTTAAATAAGGGTGTATGTCTTATCTTCAGCATTATGTTAAAATCTGATCCGTTATTTGATTTACATCCGAGATGGTTGGATGTTGCATGAACGTCAAATATATAACCACTATTACCTATTCGGCTGCCCCATATCAAAACCTAGTAAGGGACAATTTTTCGCAAAATGATATTTTTACATAATATTGCCCATTTAGTATGTCCTCACAGGATAGCAAAAACACCTGCTTCAAAATCGGCATAGAAGCCTGAGATTTTAATACCTCCAAACCTAGTAAGTACCGTTAAACTCTCGTTTGACCAGTACAAAACCTAGCAACTCAACTTAACCATTTCAAAACCTAGCAAATATTTGAGACTTGCTAGGTTTTTGTGTGGTCAAAGCACCTTACTAGGTTTTTGAACTGGTAAACGCCGCGCAGCATAGCACCTTACTAGGTTTTTGAACTGGTAAATATTTTAATACCTGCCAACCTAGTAAGTACCATTAAACTCTCATTTGACCAGTAAAAAACCTAGTAACTCATCAAGTATTTGAGACTTGCTAGGTTTTTGCGTGGTCAAAGAGCACCATGCTAGGTTTTTGAAATGGTAAACGAAGCGCGCGGGGGACGGGAAGTGGGGTACGGCAAGGAGTCTCGAGCGACACTCAAGGCGATTTTTGTGCTAGATATCGTCGACGTAACTATGGCGTTTCAACGCCACTTACAGTTTCATCGGTCGAAAAGAATGCTAGAAGCGGTTATAAACAAAAACAACCACTTAGAAGACTCAGAGTAAGTAAATAAAATTTGCTAATAAATACGAGTATACCTACAATTTTGCTTCCACGACGTATTTTATAGGGAGATTATAGCCAAGAAATGTATAATGAATGTTTTATACTTTAGTAGTAAGTCATTTTGGATGGATCTGTCAGTGAACGACGCTTCGGTCGATTTGGTTGTAAGCGGCCAGGGGGAAGATTAAGGATGCCTTAATGATTATTATTCAATAGAGATAATTATTAAAAAATATTACACAGCAATTTTATTGAAAAGCTATGACACGCAGTTATAGATTTAAATTTTCTTAAAGATTGTTGAAACAATTACCAAGTTAAAAACCTAACAGGTGCTCTTGCTATATTTTGAAAAAAGATTTTTACGTGAACTAACTTAGGTGCATACATTTTCATAGTTAGTAAGGGGTATAAAACGTGTAATATATACATATTTTATCAAATTCAGACTTTAATACATGGCTTAGTTAGTATTCAACCTAATTCATATTGTTTTTTTCCCAAAAAACTGAAACTTTTCGAAGGCTGACTAAATTTATGTTTTTGCTCTCTCCTGTAAAATTTGGTCAAAAGCCCTTACTAGGTTTTGATATAGGGCAGCCATAAGCCAGCCTCAAATATGTGCATGGCTTAATATGCAATAGTGCTACGGTAACTACGAGCACATAGCCATTTGCCAATCCGTGTTCCTGCCAGCGCCACTAACGCCGAACTAGAGTGCCACTTGCAAGCTCATGCCAATAACGTTATCAATGTCGAACTGGAATTCTAGCTGCATTTTGCATTTCGTAGTAACTCGTTTAAATTTTGAACACTGACGAAACGTTGTGCCAATGTAGAACTGCGTGTGCAGCTTTAAAATGCTTTAGTATTTAGGTTATTTTGAGTGGGTGTCTATACACATCAAATTGTTTTTTTTTTGGCACACAGGCCACCTTATGTTAAGTGGAAACTGTGACCCATAGATATTCGCATTCACAAGACTGCAATCCTAAGACTGCAAATGCGTTGCCAACCCTGAGGACTAAGATGAAATGCTTCTATGCTAGTCATTACACCGGCTGTCTTATCCCCAAATTTGGCGGTAGGTTAATGGATAAGATGGTGGTAGCGATCCGGACGGACCCTGCACCAGGTCCTACCACCCTCAAAAATGTTCATTATAAAATTCAATTTACAGATTTAAATTAGATTGTAGTCTATGGATTGCAAATGTATAATAAGCCTTAGATAACACATATCATCGTGGCCCTGCTGTGATCTATAGAACTCCACCTCGAGTCTTTCAAACACTTATTGAAGTTTTATACACTGATTAGTGACGTAATTTTTGAAGTTGATTAACATGTACATTTTAACAGTCAAAACACGAAACATATCTTAAAACTCTAAAACTGCACCCTGTATATGCGAGGGTTATTATGAAGCTCAAGAAAAAAGTGGACAAAAACTGTATATGAACAAAAAACATGCCAATTTTCAGGTGGTAAAAAACAAAGTCATTATATCTTTATCCCTTTCACGACCTGAAATGTGTTAACTTTATAAATCAGACAAAAAATATTAGCACTCAGTTAAAATATAATTATTATTACTTCAGTTTAATCACATTCTACAAAACACATTCAACAAGTAACTCACGAAAAATTGCTCAGTAAAAGTTACATTAATATCCCGCCAACAATAACTCCAACAATCCGACGAAAAGAGTTAGTGGCATATTTTAATGCGTTCAGTGTTGCCACACAAGCTGAGCTTTTTAATATCACCCTGAGACTCTAAATGTGTTTCATTTGGTGTGGCCAGATGCTACCGTCAGGTGAAATATAGCCCGCAATTTGGAACTGAGGAGCGTTCTTTTTCACTTTCCGCGGCCCTGGGGATGTTATTTTATGTCAACGTGAAAGAGATTATTTTCCTGGTTTCTACCTTGAAGGTTGAGGTCCGAACTCACCTGATGCGTCATTGACATAGGGTGGAACTTCAAAGTCAAGTTTGAAGGTCCAGGTAGAGATATAAACTGACAAGTTTCAGGTTCTATGTGAAAGACTGACTGGATTTGGAAAAGTTTTAGGGTTTTTTTTATGACAAGGACACAAGCACACAGGCCACCTGATAAAGTGGGATCTGATACCCATAGACATTTGAATTCCCAAGACCTTACCGATAATTAGATCTCACAGAAACTTTTGTCAAAACTGGTTGACCACTTTCTTGGTGGCCGTACTTTTTATCAAAAACTTCACATGTTTATTAGCATATTTGTTACTACACTCAGGAGCAAAAATAACGGGTCAGAGTGCGTTTTTCATACTAAAGAGGCTATTTCGAAGCCTTGGTTCCTCGCCAGGGAATGCTTTTAGTGAATTCTGATGATGAATACCGCGAGCATCGATACAGGACTTCCAGAGTGGCTAGGATACCCAACGGAATGAATCTGCGGTTAACGCCGGAATTGAGCATGTTCAGAAAAACATCTAAAATGGCAATAAAATGTAAGGAAATCCAAGTGCTGACCCAAACTCTCCCGCTGTGGTGTTAACTGATTGTGCGATCAGTTAGGTATCTTAAGAACTTTTGATCTCCTCTATTGAACCTCGGAGTATTCACCATTAAACCTCACTCGAAACAACCCCTGGCAAGGAACCAAGGCTTCGAAATAGTCTCGTTTGTATGAAAAACGCACTCTGAGTACTCTGACCCGGTATTTTTGCTCCTGAGTGTATATCAGTATGCTCTAGTTTAAATCTTGCAAGTGAATAGTGATCTTATAATATGTAATATAAACAGCTAGTCTCAAAGATGGAATGTAGTTGCTTGATGAGATTGAGATTGATACACGTATACGTAAGTGGTACTTGTACAGTCAGCATAAAAAAATATCAAAATAATAAAACGTCGTAGGTACTAGCAGTTTCTAGTGGGAACTAATCGGTGATCTTCGTTATATGAAACACGAGATAAACATATTGACAGGTGCGAGTGTAATAGCAATAGCCAGCTGAAATCTAAAAGTATTTGTAAATAATATGTTAACTCGACAGTATTGTTAAAGCCGAAAGAAGCCTGTTTGCTTCAATAGGTATATTCGATGGTGACTATACATTTTTATATACAACACGAAATAATTCAACCGCTGTACTTATATGCAACACTAACGAATCATAATGCCACTAAATAAATACATGATAATGAATCTTCATGCTATTAAATAAATACAACGCTTTCCCAATCAATATTCAACGTACGCGACGAGAAAAATAAATTACGGAAACACGACGAAATAAAAAATACACTGCAATATTTGATGATAAACACTGAAATGGTTGGGAAATAAATTTAAGCATTCACCTTCCGTAACACAATGGCGGATTCAATATTCGTGGAGAGTTCATATTTGCATTCAGAATGCGAGCAGCGATTTTAGAGACAGGGGAGGATGAGGCTGTTATGTCTACAGTACCCTTACCATGAGTTAGGGTCTCCCCAGACCTATCGACGCGGAACCTGCTTGAGCCGGTAAGAAAAAGTTTTATGTCCGTGCAGTGGATAAAAAAAGCTAAAACCCGACTGCAATAAAAAAACCAACTGAAAAGCGAAAAACAAGCTATAAGTATAATCTATAGAAAATTGTATGAGCAATGTACTTATGATATTTATAACAATTTAAATTTAAGTGAATATTGGAAAAGGTATTCCAGGCGGGGCCAAAATGTTATTTATTTTCAAGAAATAGGTTTTTTGAAATGCATTGCTTGTCCCAGAAGAGACCACTGCTGAGAAGAAATGCTGCAAGAAACTCAACAGTCAGTCGTTTTTAAAATATAGCTTAAGATATTATACAATTAGAAAACTTAAGCTAGCATTGTATAAAACAATGAATCTAACATAAAATAAAAATAAAATATATTCTTGCGTAGTTGAGCAGGACAATGTGTCAAAACTCAGAATTTTCACCAGAACTAATAAGTAATAGTAATAAAAGAATAAACATTATACTAATTATACTTACTTTTGACGGTGCAAGACAAACACATAAAAAGTTTCGATATATTCTCCTACAGAAACCGTGTCCCCTAGACAATATACAATGTTTACATATTTTATAACTACATTATTATTAAGTTATTTAAGTGTTTGGCCAAGCATTTTTATCTTTTAGATAGTCCTCGACCCTATAGTAAGCTTTAAACATCAACGGCTTTTCCAAATAAGTTTGATGTACTGGAAATGGTAACTTTAAAACTGCGTCAGGTAATTTTTTATTATTGATATGGATGCATTTACAAAACACAAATGATTTATAAACCTTGCAAACGCGAATATTTTTAATAGCAATTTTAGTTTTATATCTTATATTTAAATTATTTCGCTCTTATTGCATGGACATTTAGACATAAAACTTTTTATTACCGACTCAAGCTAATTCCGCGTCGGTAGGTTTAGGGAGACCCTTACAATTACCGTGCCCGCTAGCGAGTCAAATTTTCTGTCCCTCGCACTCTATAAGAGTACTGTGAGGGACAGAGCATTCGTCTCGCTAGCGAGTACGGTTATTGTAACCCATGGTAAGGGTACCAGGGTAGGCGGAGGTCGATACGTGAAATATGGAGTGGAGTGTTGGTAACAGGATTAAGATTTATACATGGTGTGTCGAGTGGAAACAAAGCAGGCCGATAGAAAACGTCAAGATTTATCAATCAAAACACGATGTATGTTCAATGATTCGGTACTGTAATGTTTTGTTTTTAAATTTTAACTGTCATTATGACGAGCATTTTTTTTTCACTTTTTTCGTAGATGGTCGTTTGTTTTATAGACTCTGTGTATAAACTCGATAACCTAGCTACTCTCGCGGCCTTACAGAGACTACTGAATAATTTAAACAATCTCACACTCCCACACACGCACACACACACTCAAAAACGTTCTTCAATCTGACATTATACGTGAATACGGGTGAGTTTCCTAAAAGTTACAAATGATATGACATTTCTAATGACATTGACGACATCAATCTTTTTTTTTTTAAATGGGTCAAATACCATTGCCCTACGTGTCTGTACTTACTACCTAGCACGTTGAAATTGACGTATAACTTTTGTTCTATCATCGAGTAATAAAGAAGTAAACGACAAAATAATGCATGAAAACGTGACTTTGTCTTAATGGTTTGTGCTTCGAATAGATTCCGTTGAAGTACCTAAGCATAGTCAAAGTTTTCGAATGGCAAAGGCAATTCGAAAACGTTATACTACTCGGTAAAACTATATAGATTTCCACATGTTATCGTATTGTCAAAGTTTTGATAGCTCTTGACTAGTTCAGAAAAATGTCAATAGAAATATGGATTTACCGTTCAGAATAGATTCCCATTTCTATGAAATGACGCTTCGGTGTTACGTTACAACTGAATGAACTCAATCTATCTGCGCTTTTACGTTAAATTTGATACGGCGGACTTACGCTTCTGAATCCCCTGTGATATAGGTACGGCGTTCGGGTGACTGCTTCACAGAAATCATAAAGCACGCCGTCCACTGATAACAGAAAAAAATAAATATATAAAAAAATCGTCTAATGTTAGATTTCCATAATGATTTGACAATATTACAGTTTATAAAAGCACTTAAACGCATTTTTCTGATACTTGTGGTAAAGAACTCTTTTCTCTGTGAGCCTCTACTTCTAAAAGGTACGTAACATTCAAAATTTCAATGTTTAAGGTTTGCACAGACATAACCGCTCGGCCCCAGATCGGTACAAAGTGAGACATTGAAAAGTGAGCTTTGACTTGTGTTAGTGCGATTCATTTTTCAGTTGAGGATGCAAGGCCAACGCCCGGCTATTGTTTTCACGTTAACTTTAAAAAAAAATATCCTTAATAGTTAATGTCACATATTACTAGAAGACGCGCACGACTTCGTACGCGTAGAATTAGTTTCCCGCTACTCCCCCTATTTTAATCTGAATACTTTGAAGTTGAAGATATTTTATTAACTCAATCATGATATACAACAGTTAAATGTAAACTAAAAGTACGTACATGAACAACATAACAAACATACCTCCTAGCAGCAGTTGTCGCATTATTATGCATATGCGTGTCGGGCACGCATTTGCCATAGAATTGCAGTTTTAAGATTGTAGTGATGTCTATGGGTCACACATAGGTCTCTATCGGGATCCATAATATTTTATTGTCCTATATTTGAATTCCCTAATATCGTTATTCATAACGATTGTTTGTCATAACGCGTAGTAGCCCTAATGCGATTGCCCTAACATTATTACAATATTCATTATTACATTATTACAATATTCAGTTTTTAGTATTTCTTGTTGTAGCGGGAACAGAAATACATATTCTGTAAAAAAATCAACTGTCTAGCTATTACGGTTCATGAGATACAGCCTGGTGACAGACAGACAGACGGTGGGGGTTTAGTAAATTCTCATAGTATGTATTTCTATTGCCGCTATATCAACACCATACATAACATTAAAGATAAGAGAGGTCCTCATACAAGAATGGTACGGAACCCGACTTGCCTTTTTGCCTTTTTCTTTTTGCTTTGGACTATGATCACACCAAATTTAACGCTTGTATATCCCTTTTAACGATACATAAAAAAATATAGAAAAAAACATTTTTGTTATTATTTATTGGCAAATCCGCGATTGATAATACACGTTCTGCAAATTAAATTATTAAAAATAACTAAAAAACCCGACTGCAATAAAAATAAAACAACTTAATATATAGAAAATTGTAAGAGCAATGTACTTATAGAAATATATAACAATTTAAATTTAACTGAGTATTAGAAAAGATGTTCCAGGCGGGGAAAAGCTAGTCCATATGTTTTTTTTCAAGAAATAGGTTTTGATATTTATTGCTTGTCCCCGCCTGCATCACCTCTTCCAATATTCAGTTAAATTTAAATTGTTATAAATATCAATAAATACATTGCTCTAACAATTTTCTATAGATTATATGGCTTGTTTTTCGCTTTTTAGCAGTTTTTTTTACTACAGTAGGATTTTTTGTTTATTTCTAATAATTTAAATTATTTAACTCATTTTAGTTTTTATTCATAAAAAAGTGGTTTAATTAATTATTGCTAAGCGACATTTCAACTTTGGAGCTTAAATTTTTAATGTCGTGAAGCTACAAATGACATATATAAGCGAAACCCTCTTTCTAGCAAAAGGAGTTTAATACGTATTTTTTGACTTTCCTGTCTAAATGGTAGCATCAAACTGTTTTAAAGCATATATTTTTAGAATGAACTATTTATTAGCTTTCATTTGATACCTATATTGTTATAATAAAAAAAAAATGTTTTTCTTCCCACTCCATTTAGTTTTCACGGACGCCATATTTAATTATTCTATACCCTATGTCACTTCGACAATTACGACGAATCAAATGACACCTCGCATGTTAAAATCCATCAAGCAGTTAAGTCTGTAGAGTGTGCCCAGAAATAGACATACATACATACATACATATTCTCGAAAAACATAACCCTCCTTCTGACGCAGCAATTAAGGTCCAGCTTTTGCGTATTTTTCTTCAACTAAAAACAAGTTTAAAATCAAAATATTTAGTCATTAAAATCAATTTTATTGTTACCTCAAAATATCCTTAGCAACAAATGTAACAAATTAAAAATTATCTATCAGCAATACCCGTTGCATTAAATATATTTAGCGCGGCAAATGTAATAAAACGGTGTGATACAGGGTGATGTTAAATTTACGGTCCATTACTTTCATTCCGTGTACCGATAAAATGTATGATCATGTTGAAATAATGTCGTTTTCTTGTTTGCCGGATATTATTTGCTCGCGTTGTTGGAAATAATAATCTTTCGCGATGTGATATTTATTTTTTTAGCTCGCAAAAAAATCAGTGTAGTTGTGTCAGATTTATTCAATTATATGTATTTAAAGATAAAATAAAAGTCATTTATTCAGTAAGTAGGCCGCACAGGCAATTTTACACGTCAAGAATTTACCAGCGCTTCCCAAGAGGAGACCCCTGCTGAGAAGAAACGCCGCAGTCAGTAGTCTAAGCATTATGTAAAGCTATAAATATTAAATTAAATATAATATCAAATAGCATGAGAAGTTCAGCAGGAAAACATGCCAAAAATCTTGGAAGAGAGATAGAAGGAGAGAAAAAAAAACCAACTTGTGTATGTAAGGTGGTGCAAGACGACCAAATAAAAGTTTCGATGTTTTCCTACATCAACGGGTATCCCCTAGACAAGATAAAGTATTTTTGCATTTGAACAAAATATTATTGACTAAGTTTCGGGTGTAGGCCATGCATTTTTGTCTGTTAGATAATCCACGACCCTATAATACGCTTTAGACATTAACGATTTGTTCAAGTAGTTTTTTAGTGCTCAAAAGGGTAACTTCAAAACTACGTCAGGTACTTTATTATAGAAATGAATGCATTGACCATTGTTGGTTGGTTGGATGGTTGGTTGGTTGGTTGGTTGGTTGTTGGTTTCCGTAAAGTATATAAGTCATTTGTATGATTTATATACTTTACGGAAACGGAATTTCCGAATAGCGATTTTATTTTTATTTTTATTTCTAGTATTTAAATTATGTATATCAGAGTTTTTGGCGAAATAATCTAAATTCTTAATAACATAAACAATATTCTCGTAAATAAATAGAGAGCTACAGTTAGGATATTAATTACTTTAAAAAGTTCTCTTAAGGAGTCAAAATTAAATCTTAATCTTAATCCGTTGTCCCCTGATTTTTTATATTCTATTCAATTATAAAAGGTTCTCATCTACTAGCATTGAAACAATATTTTAATTATTTGTGTTTACTATGAATATGTAATAACGTTTCCTTCCTTGAATTTTATCAAATACAGTCACAAAATTAATTGAATTTATATGTAAATAAAAGTTTATTCAAGATTATGAGACACTGAGTAGTAGAAATTATAAAACTCTCTTCAAAGTCGCGAGTTGTTTTTAATCCAAGATGTACTCTAAATCATGGTGGATTTTAAATATGAAAGTTAGTAAAGAAAAAACCCTCATGAATTATTAGGAACGTCACTAGTTCTTCAAAAACGCGCGTAGTTGTTTTTATTAAAATCTTACTACTATTATAAATGCAAAAGTTTCGATGTCTGTTACTAAATCATGCCGGAACAGCTAAACGGATCAGGATGAAATTTGGCTAGATAGATTATAGTCTGGAATAACGCATAGGCTATCTTTAATTACCAAGTTTGACTGTTTCCGTGGGTTGACAACATTACGGATTATACGCGGACGGAGTTGCGAGCAGAAGCTAGTTATAAATAGGAAAGTGTGTTTGTTCGTTTGTATATTATAAGGTCTAATTTTATTTAAAACAGATACAGTTTATAACCCAAAGAAGGACATGAGAGCTTTTTGTCATGAAAACCCACATAGTTTTCGAGAAAACAATGAGAATTAAGTTGCATGAAATAAATTCCATCAACACCAAGAAAATTACCAAAAATTCCAATAACCTTCTATAAACCTTGAATGGAAAATACACAGTAACCGTTCAAGGCAAGTCAAAATGATGTATGATATAGAACACAAAGTAAATAAACATAGCCGCGGCAATGCATCCGTCCATTTGGTTCCGAGCTAATTTTACAAAACACCTTACCAAACCAAAACGACGTATGTTACTAGAATTCTCGCTACCATGCACCTTTTTAGGTTTGTTTAGTGTATTCGCGAACGGAAGTTTGAACAGTCTTGGTATTTGGTAACTACGAGTATTATACGTTGAATAGGGTGAGGTATTTATGATATTCCTGCTTAATTACCTGGCAAAAATATTTTTTTGGGCATATACATGACTGGCAATAGGGAATATGATTTTTTTTAATCGCATTTCTCAACCAAATATGAAAATATCGTAAAAGGGATCACCAATATTGGAATTAAAATTTAAATCGGCCAAGAAATAAGGATGGTACAAGCATCTTAAACTGATAATCAGATAGCTATAAGACAGACTAGAGAGATCCGATGCGCCGTGTGAGGTAACACGTCAGCCATAAACTCCATGTTAAATTCTGTTCTGCTAGAATGTGATAGGAACAAATTTAATCTTTGTAACATCAATCAGCTTTTATTGAAGCAAGACTTAATTGAAGTCTTTATTGGAGCAAGACGTCCATAGCTTTAGAAGCCTTCGTAGACAGTAAAGATGTTTTTTTTGTTTAAAGTCTGTATATTTTTTTATTGTTTGATGAATCTAGTATAAAAAGATGTCAAGCGCGAGTTTGACTTGCACACCGAGGGCTCGGTACTGCTGTAGGTAGATATTATTATATTTCGATTTAAATCGTGTCGTTAGCCATTAAAAAAAAACAATTTGAATGTTGTCTTTACCAAATACAAAATTGCGTGAGCCCAAATAATCACGCCCGATCAAGTTGTTTTTTAATCAAACCAATTATGGTTTGCACTATAATCATACTAAATTTGGCGCTAGCATGTTTTAGCATTTTTTACTATAAAAAAAATACAAGTTGAACTTTACTATTTCACTTTTATTTTATTCAATCCGCCGTTGTAACAGATATTTTGAAAAAAAAAACCAACCTGCTATTTAGCGCTTTAAAAGATGTAGGTCTTTAAAATTAGGATGGACGGACAAGCAGACGGACGGACGGAAAGCGTACGGCGTACGGAACCCTAAAAAAGGAAACTGGCGTTATTTAAGCTTCCGCAACTTGTTAAAATGTAAAACGTAAAATTTTTTAGTGCACTTTTTTAAAGCAAATAGAGCTTTGGCCTGGCGTTTTGTATATTTTGTTGGTTCTTGTTAAAGAACAAGGCCGAATTTACACGATGGTGAATTCTACTGCAACTCATGAACTAATAACAGCGTGATTTAAAAGAGAAACCGGCTATAAACAAATACGTTGGAAAATGGTCAAGGAAATTTGACAATATGTTGGAATTGGATATACAAAGTTATAGTTATTGCGCAATATAGATTCAAAACGAAACCGAAGTCTCCTTTAACTGTGTACAAACATCCTTACCTTTCGCTTGAACATTAATTTAAATTGTCGAAGCTAGCTAAAGTGTGCAACTACTTATAGCTTTATGTAACCAGTTCCATCCTCAAAAAGCTTAGCCTAAGTTTAGGATCGTTGCCAAATATATTTTTAAGCTTGAATGATGAAAGTTATTTAAGTATTTATTTGAACAAAATATTTTTGGTACAGGGTTTTAGAGATATGACCAAGTTGGAGATGTTAAATGTAATACCTAGACAATACAAAAAAAAATACTCGTAATGTTTAAGCATTTAAATTTTCAAAATAATAATTCAGTATTGAACAGGTAATTCAGTCGTTGCCGGAACGACAGTTTTTGGGACACCTGTAGCAAAAATGTTTGCAACTGTAGTTATTAACACCATCATAGCTTATATGATAGGATAGTTATATGCAAATCAGGGAACCTAAAAGCCTGAACGCGCGCGGAAATCAATTCGCGTTATCCATCAATATTAGCTACTTAGTTCTGGATGTGGCTACCTGTAGAAGGTGGGGGACGCGGTTCTGGAGCCAGTGCAACCGCCGCGCTCAGAGCGGGCAGACGTCACGCCTCGGCCGGAGTTCGCGGACTCAGTGCAAGTGGACTAGTGTTCTATTTTCGAATGTTTGTTTGCTTAACGGTTTTTGTGTTTACGTGAGATCGGGGTACGTATTTTTTATTTAAATTTAAATCTGTCAAATTTAGAAACTCGGTGATTGGGTTTGGACATCCTGTATATGGAATAATTGTTGCGCGCGTCAAGAAATTTAAGATTGTTTTTTAGTTTATGTTAAGCATGAATATAAAATGGAAAATACCTTCACTTTTTAACAAATATTTTTATCATTTTCCTCTTGATGGTGTATTTCGGGCCATTTCTGCGGCATACCCATTATACTCAGAAAACGAATAAAGAAGTATATTTTTGCATTGTTTATGATAATGCTGCCCCAGATTTTAAGTGAATGGAAGGAGCCGAATGTGTATCGTTCACTCGTGCAATAAAAATCAGCTCGAGTCATCGCTAACAATTACAAGACTATATATTTAGAAAATCTAAATGTGTTTAGAAAACCATTAACACTAGAAGGCCGATTGAACACACCCTATACAAACTATTTAAGAAGGCCTCATGTATTTATTAATCAGGAATTAAGACATTTAAAAAAATTGCTGCCGCTGAAAAATGGCTTCATTTGAATATGTAAATAATAAAAACAAAATCCCATGCGAGCAATCTGTAAGCTTTCGACGTTTTCCTTATTTCTTTAAACAAACGGAATTGAAATTTAGGAAACATGCTGTAATAATGACAAAACAATATTGAAATTCAGCAGCGGGATAAGTTATCCAATAATCAAATGTGTCTTCCATTTCCTATTTGTGATATAAATATATTATTTTACACAACGTAGGGATATGATATTTTTTTATAACAGAGTACACTTCAATTCTTTGATTATGGATATTTTAACTGACTCGTGACCTATAACCGTTTGCCAGTAGAACATTCGACGTTTATATAAAATATGGATGTCATTCGCGAATTTCGCGATTCATAATATCGTTTGACCTAATAGTCATTTGTCCTAATTTATTGTTAGCCCTAAACCGGTTTTCAGCTGAGTCAGACAACTTTTTGAGCTTTCCAAAAACACCTAAGGTTAGGTTAGATTAGAGTTGTATTATAACAACACTAAAAAGTTGTCAATATCGGGCAGAAATAGCTTTTAGGACAAATTATGAATTAGGACAACTGACGATTAGGACAAACGATATTATGGATTCCAATTAAGACCTAAAAAAATCCATACATAATGGGCTGCGAGCAAAACTTACTTCGACCTAGTTAGAAAGACAATGTTACATACGTCTCTCATTCTAACAAACAGCTGAGTTTTCTGACTATTTTTCTGTGGCAGCCTTAACTCTTCCTACCATATTTATGGATCGAAGCTTGCACAGTAACTCTGATAGTTTATGAATCTCTGGTCTAGTGACGCTACACGCTTAGGGCGTATAACTAACTAGCTTGCCATATTACATCACACACTTTAAGTTTGAACTGTTAACCTGGCAAGTTCCACGCAACGAAAAGGATATCTGATATTTTTTTAAGAATTTGGTAGCATTGACAGTTTATACGAAGGTTTTTTTAATTGTATTTAAAGCAAAGTACTGTCAGGTCAGTCTACATTTTAACCGACATCGACGCTAAATAACGAACCTCTGCATTTTGGCTATCTCACGCATTCGTTTTCTTTTTTTTTTTTTTTTTTTTTTTTTTTGGTAATCGCCTGAGGGGCCAAAGACAAAAGTCCTTGCTTTTGTTTGCTTTTAAGAAAAAGGGGCAGAGGTGAAAATCCCTTCCGGAGACCTGGGAATGGAGGGCCCAGGTACTGCCGGGCTCGCACCGGCTAAAAACACCAATGCCCCTATTACCAACTAGAATTTAGACTCCCGCGGATACTACCCCAGCCAGTGCTGAAAGGCCGGAGGAGAAAGTCGTTCCTCCGTTTACTTATCCGCGGGGTTAGGGGGGATAGGAATGGGGGTTGGGATGGGGGGGAGACTTATAGCTATGTGAGTCGCGGAGTGGAAATCCTGACGCATGCATGCTTACAGACTACGGGCTTCCTTTCTTTTGCCCGACAATGGAAGGGTTGGGTCGGAGATCTTTTAGGACCACTTGTGTGGCTGTTGATACCATCTTTATGGGTGGGGCTACCCTTTTTGAGGCTTTCTCTTTTGCCTGGAGATACTATTTTTGCGCGGGTCTCCTTGCGCTGCCCTCTTTTGTGACCTCTTCCGTTGCAACTTAGCCTATACATTTTTTAATGGGAGGGCCGGTGTCAATTTGACGGGGGACCAGTGAATCGCGCGCGGAACCTTACCCCAGCCAGTGCTGAAGGGCCGGGAGAGAAAGTCATTCTCCCGTTTAGGAGGCTGCAGGATTCCCCATCCCCCGTCCTACCGACACCCGTTAGGTGTTCGGGAGGTGCGTGCGTCAGGAATATATCTAACTCTAACCTTAAGTGTATGTTATACACTGAAAGTTAGAGCTAGCTCTGGGTTAACATAGATGTAATTACGTTAATACAAAGAAGGATAAAACAGAGGTTATTAGAGATGGGAGTAAGGGTTTGGAAGATTTTATAATGGTAATACTTATTGCATCATCAAGATTAGGGGTGCGTTGGGTTGGGATTGGGATGAGGGAGAAGAAAATTGGGGGTTTAAAGGGGGGACGAAGGTTTAGGGAGGGGCCTGGGGGGTTGTTTCGGCGTGGGATCCTGCCCGGGTCCTGTGGCCGAAGGGTTTTCGTGGTGTCAGATTTCAGCGTAGCGTTTTACACAATAGTCCGGGCTCCGAACTATTTGTTCCTTAAACACGCTACGCGTACCACTTTTTCTATAAAACCCTTCGTGCTTTCGCGGTTGGCTTCTGTTCCCAGCAGGGCTTTCCAGCTTGAGCTATCTGGGGAAACCTTGACTCCGGTCTTTTGTTCAAGGTCGAACCTTTCCACGCCAAAACGCGGGCATTCGCAGACAATGTGCCAGATGTCCTCATCAAGGGTCGGGTCGCAGACACACGAAGGTGAATCTTTGATCTTAAAACGGTGGAGATAGGCGGCGAAGCCTCCGTGACCAGTAAACGCTTGAACCAAGAAGTTTGTGAGTTTGAGTTTCTTTAATATGCTGTTCGCGTCTCTCACAGTTGTAAAAAACTTCTTGGTTGTCGCACCTGTCCCGGATGCCCCGTAGCGAACCTGCCACTGTTCGAGCGTGTTTTGTCTTATCGACCTCTTGGCGTAGGACACCGGCACCATGTCATATTGGGGGGCGGTCTTTTTCCTAAGGGCTGCTTGCTTTGCCAGTTCGTCTGCTCTCTCGTTTCCTGGCGTTCCAACGTGAGCTCGCAGCCAATAGAACCTGAGATCGGTCCCCGTTGCTCTTGTTTGGGTTGTGGCATTTTTGATCTCTTGGACCAAGGGGTGTGTCGTGTCCGGTGATTTGAGGAGCTCCAGTGAGGATCTTGAGTCACTGAGGATGCTGACTCTCTGCGCCTTGTGTTTCCCTGCGATCTGCACTGCCCTGAGTAGAGCGTACAGTTCGGTTTGAAACACGGTGTTATAGGGCGCTAGCTTAAAGGTTGAGTGGCGGATTTCTCTTCCACTCTCCCACCATGTGAGTGCCGCTCCCGTCTGGCCCTCAATTTTACTCCCATCGGTGTAAATTTGAGGGCCTTCGAGGTCGTATCCATCGATCACGTCTTGGCTGAACTCCTCCAGGCAGACGTAGTCGATGGACACAACCCTTGACGGGTGCGGTCTCTTCAGGGCGTCAGTTTTTTCCTCAATTTCTCTTCCTGGTGGAATGTGGTCCTCACTGTAGCCCTTTTTGACCTCGTAGAGGCTTGCCGCTTCGTGAATGCGCAAATCCAGTGGGAGGGTTCCCGACAGGATCAGCGCCGATGTCAGAGAGACCGTCCTGTACGCTTTGCAAATTTTTTGGGCGAAACCACGCTGTATTGAGTCTAGCTTGTTTCGCACCATCACCTTGTTGGCAGACTTGTGCCAGGCGCTTGCTGCGTACAGGACGATCGGCTCTATCACCGCCACGTAGATGGTTTTCACTATCTCGCTATTGAGCCCCCATGACACCCTCGCCGCACGTGACAGCTGTCTGTAGATATCCGTTACCTTTCGGCACGTTTTTTCTACGTGTGCGTTGAAGGTCAGCTTACGGTCTATGGTGAGTCCCAACAGTTTGATTTCGTCGACAAGCTCCACCACGGTCCCAGCCATTGAGATTCGGATGGGATCCCATTTCAGCTTCCTCGTTATAACCATGGCTCCCGTTTTGTGAGCGGCGAAGTTAAGCTTATTTTGGGTACCCCATTCGACCACTTTTTGGAGAGTCCGTTCGGCTTTTGCTTTTACTGCGCCTGATTCGTTGCCAGAGAACACCAGAGTGACGTCGTCAGCGAAGGCCTGACAATGGGCGTCCGTGTCGTTGAGCATCTGAAGGAGATCGTCTAGAATTACATTCCAGAAGATTGGACCTCCTATAGAGCCTTGGACACACCCCTTTGTGGTGGGCTTTTCGCTGGTTTCGCCCGCGTAGTGTACCCTTATCATGCGGTCGTCCAGGTAGGAGCGGACCATGTGATAAAGATTTCTCGGGCAGCCTTTCTTGGCCAGTTGGGCTCTGAGCTTCGGCCACCAGGCGTTGTCGAAAGCTCCCTCTATGTCTAGCGAGACGAGTAGCACAATGCGTTTCTTCGTTTCTACTTCGGTTCTTATGTGTCTCATCAGGTCATAGAGGGCGTCTTCCGTCGACTTCTGGGGCATGAACCCGTACTGGCGTTTGTTCAGGGCCGGGAGGATATGCCACTTGATCCTGTTTACTAGCATTTTTTCCAGGATCTTCCCTAATACCGACAATAGACCAATCGGTCGGTATGACTTGGGGTGGGTATAGTCCTCCTTACCGGGTTTCCGTAGGATGCAGACATGTGCTGACTTCCAGGCTTTGGGGAAGTAGGCTAGCCTAAGGCAGGAATTCGCTAAGCACAAAAATACTTCTCCATTGCACTGAATAGCTGCTGCGCATATATCTGCAGTGAGTCCGTCTGATCCAGGTGCCTTTTTCGGGTTCATACTTCTGACTACTGTATCCATTTCCGCTTGTGTGAAAAGTGGATCATTGCCAGTGAGGTGTGACTCCACTGCTGGGTTGTCTCCCTCCGTATCATCCCTGGTGTTCCTGTGATGATCGGACTCACCGTCCTGGCGGTCATCCGGGTAAAAGCATTCAGCCAGTCTTTGAGCCGACTGTTTCGGTGTTAAGGTAAGCCCCCGTTCGTCTCTGAGCAACGTGTCTTCCTGACGTCTAGCCGTTTTCCTGATTACTCGGTAGATTTTGTCCCACATAGACTCCCTATCCTGCGCGGTGCAAAAATCCTTCCAGCTAGCCGTCTGAGCCTCTGTCGCTTTCATGGCATACTCTTCCTTTACCTGGAGGTATTGGTCGAGTACGTACTGCCTTCGGTTTGGGGCTGCGTTCCTTATTCGCCTTTTCCTTCTTAACACCTCTTTTTTCAGTCGGTCCAAATCTTTGGACCACCACGGCGGCTTTGCGTTTGTCTTGGGAGCTCCCGGTTTCGGGATGCATTCTTCACATGCTTTCGACACCGCACCGATGTAGGCGTTGGTCGCCTGCTCCAGTGCTTCTGTGTCTCCAATGTTATTTAAAGAATGCGTCGTCAAGTCTCTTTCCACAAGCTCCACTGACAGAACGGTCTTAAACTTGGTCCAGTCAGCTTTCTTTGGGTTGTAAATCCTGGTTGTTGGTCTTGGTACTGGCTTCGGGGCCGCTTCACTACCCACTGCAAATTTTATGGTGTTATGATCGGACGTGACAACATTCCTGTCTACTTCCCAGTCTTGGATCCTGGACAGAATGTTGGTACTGCACGCTGTCACATCAACGATGCTAGTGTATAGCTTGCCTCCCCGGTATGTCTCGAATGTCGGAGTGTATCCAACATTCAAAACATTCAGGTCTACCTCATTGAGGAAGCTATGGTAAGCTACCCCCCTGTGGTTCTCCGATCTGCTTCCCCACCAGTAGCTCCAGGCATTCACATCGCCTCCCACGATGTAGCTGTCTGTACCCAATCCAAGCATGATCTCCTTTGTTTTGTCAATGTATCCCTCCAGGTCTTGGTCGGGCTCGAAATAGACCGAGATTACTCCAACTGATACATTACCAAACTTCAGAAGTGCCGCCGTGATGTTCTCCGTGACCAGCTGTGGGTCGTGTTGCACCTGGACTCGATCACCCAGCACTACTATTGCTGACTTCACTGGTTTCGCGCGATTCTGTGTACACTGAATCACCTTGAAACCTTGTTGCGGCGTCATCTCTCCCTTTCCGCCCACATACGGTTCCTGTAGCAGTGCTACTTCGCAGTTTCCGTTCTGCATGGCCTGGTGGAGTTCAGCTGTTACCAGCTTGGACCGTTGCAGATTGACTTGCAGGAACTTTGTCTTGTGGGGGGCGGCGGGGGGGTTTTGCTTGTTGTTCGCCGGTACAACTGTGTCAACAACAGTATGCTACTCTCGACCGTGCTATGGTGTCCCACTTCTGACGTTCTTTGCAGTCGGGGCTAAACGCCTCGTGCTGTACCTCCGTTGGTTCCTTGCCTGCCCTGGTGCAGTTGATGCACTTTGGTGTCTCTTGATTTTCCGGACATTTGCCGGGTCCGTGGCAGGTCAGGCAGAAACGACAGTTGGTGCTCGCCTCCTTGCACAATGTCCTTGTGTGTCCATAGGCCAGACATTTAGAACATTGTACAAGGGGCGACTGGTCTTCCACTTTTTGCCTTTGGATGCCGATGTAGACTTTTCCAGTCTCCACAAACCTCCTCCAGACAGCCGGTGGGAGCTCAAACACCAGGTGACAGCAATGCGGGTTTCGTGCTTTCCTGCGGTACCGGAGTTTTATCTGAGCGGGGTCCACGTTTAGGCCTCCCAGTAAGTGGTGGTTTTGAGATAACAACATCTGCGGTAGGTCCTCGTCTTTAAGGTAGGTGACGACGTCCCTGACGCAGATTAGGGGGTTTCTCATTTGTGGGTATTCCGCGTTGAGTTTCCCTGCCGTTATCTTTCTGAGCATCTCGAGGTCTCTCTCGCTGGCACAGCTAACCACCACCTTTTGGTTCTTGGCCTTTCGTACCCGCTCGATCCTCAACCCGGTAGACTTCACGTCACAGACTTTGTTGAACTCCCGTAGGACACCATCGCTGGTCTTTGTCGGGTCCTTGGACGATAAGATCGCGGTGTGGTTGGGGGTGCCGGCCTGTTTCGGGAGCGCTGCCTTCTGGGCGTATGTGCTTGGGCCGTGGGCTATCGTTGTCCTGTGTTGCGTGACCTCCTTACTCACTTCACTCACCACGCATTCGTTTTCAGAGTGGGGTAGGCAGAGCTACAGAATTACCAACATCTATAAAATATGTTGATAATTCTGTAACCACATTTTGCACAATTAGGCTAATATCAATGGGTCACAGGATCCCACTTACCATATGGTAACCTATTTGGTTTTTTTTTTTTTATGGCATAGAGAAGGAAACCGAGCACACAGGCCACCTGATGGTAAGTGGAAACTGTGACCCATAGACATTAGCATAAGACTGCAAATGCGTTGCCAACCCAGACGACTAAGATGGAATGCCTCTATGCTAGTCATTACACCGGCTGTCTTATCCCCAAACCGGAACACAACAATGCGAACACTGCTGTTTGGCGGTAGGTTAATGGATAAGATGGTGGTAGCGATCCGGACGGACCCTGCACAGGGTCCTACCACCCGGTCGTATGCCTTATGTCATTCATCTATCTATACAAAATACTATGTTAGTTTATGACTCCTTGCGCCTCTATTCTGTGCGGTAAAGTTCAAATCGACGCGACGGCCTAGTTGGTAGTGACCCTGCTTACGAAGCTAGAGGTCCTGGGTTCAAATACCGGTAAGGGCAGATATTTGTGTGATGCGCTCACCCACCTGTAATACAAGCCTAGAGCTTAGTTTGGGACAAGGTCAGTTGGTGTGACATTGTCTGATTTTTTAATATTTTTTTTTATTTAATCGTGTTTGCCCTGTCATGGTGCTGTTGACGTTGACGATACGATAACAAATGAAAAACGATTTAGTTTTTACCGTGTTGAATGAAGCTACATGTTTAGGGAGTTTGACTAGCAACCGATATAAGACAGGGTTGCTAGCAATACATTTTAATTTCCCTTTTTGCTGGACTCTGGAAAACTTATATCCACTCTCTTTAAGAGCTTGATCTTCCTGGTGGACTATTTACGAATAAACTAGAACACACTCGTAATTCCCAATACTCCCCTATGTTAACCCCTAAGGGAATGACTTCTTCCAAAAATAACTTTTTAATTCATCCTAGGATGTCTAACGAATATTCCCTAGGTCCAGCGGTGGTGGCTGTGCGTTGATCGATAGAGCCAGTGGCTTCTTATATACTCTTATTATTTATTAGGTATATACTTAGAAATACAACGGGAAATATTTGTGGCGTGTTTGGTACAGTAATGGCGGCTAATGGTTATCATGAATCAACTGGGCTTCTGCTACTACTTGGCTATTTCTGCTTGACGGATTATCTAGTTTCCTTGGGACTTTATTTTAACAAAGACAATATTGCTATCCTTGGAAAAAATGTGTCTTAACAAGAAATATGTTTTTTTTTATTCGAACATACAGTTTTACTGAAGGTACGGTCACGGAAGTTAATTTGCTACCCATTTCAAAGAAAATCTGCTTGAAAATGTCATTGTCATTAGAGATGCCAAGTCATTTGTAATTTATAGGAAACTCAACCTTATGGCTGTAGAATGTCAGATTGACTTTGGAGCTAAGGTGGTAGACAAATTTAAGTCCTTTACTGTACTTACATATTTTCAGTATTGATGTTTTTTTGCGTTCTACTAAAAAAAGTCAAGTGCGAGACGGACTCGCACACGAAGGGTTCCGTACCTTTCTCGTATGCCCCCTATAATGACTAGTGGATTTTACTATTTTACAGCGGCAATGGAAATACACTTTCTGCAGTCTACCTATTATGATTCATAAGACACGCTGACAGACAGACGGACGAACGAAGCCGAGGCTTAGTAATAGGGTCCCATTGGTACCCTTGCGGTCAACTCACACCGAGACGCGACGCGACGCGAAGCTACGCGCACAAGCGACTCAAAATATACTTTATTTACTACACGAAAAGGTACACATTTCATTTTGAGAATTCAGAATAATTTGCACCACACAGCTTTGAATTCTCACAATGAAATGTATACCTTTTCGTGTAGTAAATAAAGTATATTTTGAGTCGCATTTGCGCGCAGCATCGCGGTTATGAGATCGCGCTAATGCTTTTTTGAGAAAAGAAGACGGGAAGAGATTAATTTGGTTTCTATGGGTAAAATACAACGAATATGACGTGCGTATGACAACGAATCCTTGTCCGCTGCAATATTCTGTTTAAAAATGGTCTCTATTGCATATAAAAAGAAAGGGACAAAAAATACCACAGACCCGACTCATAAAAGGTGGTTGAAATTATCTTAATACTCGTAGTTTCACAAAAATATTCTCGAAAGGAGATTGTTTCTCAATTGGTTCATTGAAATTCTTTTTTATAGATACTTTTGTATCATTTCCACATTCATTCCATTGAAAAAAACATTATACATACATAATATGCCTCAAAGGAAACGAGAATGTCTAACACTTACTGCAGGGCTCGCCAAAGCTCGGCCCGTTAACCACCTCAACAGACAATCTCCTACTTTCCGGGCTTAGACAATAATGTACTATCGTGCTAGCCACTTTTTTTTGTCCCCAATTAAAACTGATTTGGTTATCGACTTTGTGTACAAGCATCCGTAAAGCTTATTTCATGGTCGTTCAACAGAACGTTGCAAAGCTCAAATAAGGAGCTTATTCAGCGTTTTGTTTCCGCATTATTAAATTTGCAATATGTGTCTTGATATAACATTAAAACTGTTCTCATTTTGTGGAGTGGCTGCGTTTAATATTTAAGGGACATACAATGTTATACATACATAATTTTCTTGAGTAACGCTTGAAACTTTTGTGTCATAGTGTTTGCATTGTTGTGTTCCAGCTTGGGGATTAGACAACCGGTGTAATGACTAGCATAGAGGCATTCCATCTTAGCCCTTAGGGTTGGCAACGCATTTGCGGGTGAATATTTGAGCGATTCAACCGCTGTCATTGTTGTCTTCAATATATTCACGAAACCAATGATAATTACTAGCAACTTTTGATGTCAAAGTCAACGGACCCGGGGGTAGTATTAATTCCATTTAAAATCATAAGACAATTAAAAAGTTTATCTTGAATAATATGCGAAGACAATAATGACGGCGGTTAAAACGCCGAATAATCACCCTTGCAGTCTTAGGCTTGCAGTCTTGTGAATGCGAATGTCTATGGGTTACAGTTTCCACTTACCATCAGGTGGTCTGTGTGCTCGTTTGCCTTCTCTATGCCATAAAAAAAATTGTAAACAAAATACAGTCTCGCTGACGATGACATTGTAAAAACGGTAACAGGTCTGAAACGATATGGGTTTTACCGCCAAGAATCTCGGTCCAGAGGCAAAGAATTTTGCCGTTATGTTATATAATTACTAGCTTCTGCCCACGACTTCGTCCGCGTGGATTTTGATCATCGACATTCTCTCGGGATTTTTTAAATTTTCCGGGATGAAAAGAAACCTATGCGTTAATTCAGGGTACAGTAAGCTTTCATCCAATTCCGTAACACACACACACACACGAACATTTGCATTTATAATACATGTTATGTTATGTTTTGGTAGTATTTCAGTGTTGTCACACAGGCCACCTGATGGTAAGTGGAAACTGTGACCCATAGACATTCGCATTCACAAGACTGCAAGCCTAAGACTGCAAATGCGCTGCCAACCCTGAGGACTAAGATGGAATGCCTCTATGCTAGTCATTACACCGGCTGTCTTATCCCCAAACCGGAACACAACAATGCGAACACTGCTGTTTGGCGGTAGGTTAGGCCAAATAGAGTCCCAGTGCTTCGAATTTGCTCTAGCGAGCAGAGCAAATACTAAATCGCCCTCAATTCATTATTGCATACGCAACAAGTACTGCATTGTCGGGAACAGGCAGTTCCCCGGTTTATTAATTAGCGTTGGTTTGGAATTTAACTCGAAATTTTCAATTAGATTAATGATTGACGATGTGGAAGTGTGACACTGTCTACGAAGCTAGCGGTCCCGGGTTCGGTTCCCTGTATGGGCAAATATTTGTGTGATGAGTACGAGTGTTTGTTGATAAGTCTGGGGTATTTTCTATGTATTTCTTTGCCGAAGTATTTACGAGCATATCTTTGTCTAGTAGGGTGATTATTAGGCGTTTTAACCGTCGTCATTATTGTCTTCGCATATTATAAATCAAGATAAACTTTTTAATTGTCTTATGATTTTAAATGGAATTAATACTACCCCCGGGTCCGTTGACTTTGACATCAAAAGTTGCTGGTAATTATCATTGCTTTCGTCAATATATTGAAGACAACAATGACGGCGGTTGAAACGCCCAAATATTCACCCAGTATCCATAGGAACAAGCCAAGAGCTTAGGTCAATTTGTGTGATATTTTCCCCCGCTATTTTTTAATGAAATTTATAACATCCATTTAATTTCATTTTAGTGGTGGTAGGACCACCATATTGTCCATTAACCGACTGCTAAGCAGCAGTGTTCGCATTGCTGTGTTCCGGTGTGAGGGTAAGACAACCGGTGAAATTACTAGCGTAGAGTCATTCCATCTCAGTCCTCAGGGTTTGCAACGCATTTGAGGTCTTAAGATTGCGGTTTTGAGATTGTAGTCTTGAGATTTCAAATGTCTATGGGTCTCAGATAATTTTTCATCACGTGGCCTGAGTGCTATCTCATTGCCATAAAAAAATTAAATTACCTGGATATCGTCAACGCAGTTTGACTCTACAAAATCAAAGCAAAGTTTCTGAACATTGATACTGTTGTCAGCAGTAAAACAATGCTGTTATTGCTATTTCTTCACATGTAATTTCACCGGTTGTCACCCTACGCCGGAACACAACAATGTGAACACTAGTGCTACGCGGTAGTGTAAACGATAAGATAGTGTTAGCTATCCGGATGAACCTTGCACAAGGTCCTACAACCACTAAACAGATCTCCACAATTACCAAATCCAGAGTAAAAACAACCATCAAATCTGCTAAAAGTGGCCGTTTAATCTCCACTGAGTTTGGAGTAAAGCCAAAGAGATAAGCATTCCGTATACCCTTTGTAGCCGACCTTAACTTATAAGCCGTCTTGCCTTTAATAAGCTAATATTGGTTTTGGCAAAATGGCAAGTTGCCTTTGGCAATGGGAAATATAGAACTTCACTATTTTAATAATAATCTTGGACGTTGAGCCCTTGATCTAGTCCGAAGGTTTCTCAGTAATTCTACTACGAGTAACTAAAGAAGCGTAGGTTTGTGTTTGTGTTTGTTACTCCGTCACGCTGCAATGGCTGAACGGATTTGGATTAAATTTGAAAGGGAGATAGCTTACACCCAGGATAAACACATAAGCTACTTACATAGGATACTTTTCATGCCGAAGAAATAAAAGTTCTCAAGGGAATTCGTTAATACAAATTTATAATATTAGTAGGATGTATACTACAAAAACTACTTATAGAATAGGATATAGTTTAAAACTAAAGTATGTCTATTGAAATTGGCAAAGATGTAAACAAAACCAAACGAAATAATTACCCATTATTACTCGATAATCACGTACTTTTTAAGATCATCAGTACAGATTAAGATTTCACATTAAGTTTAACTAAAAACATGCTTCATAAATATTTGAGGTTATGTGTCAAACAGTAAAAAATTGTTTACATATTTGCCAACTTCAATTGCAACAGACTATATTTATATACATTGGTAAATGTCTATTCCTACATCGCGATTCAATCCCTTTCTACTCTTTTGTTAAGATATCAAGATTAGGCCAAAACTTAGCGATCAAGAAACTAATCGGTTTAAGTTGACAATATCACTTAGGCAGATTAAGTAACTCTAGTTGCCAATCGAGTCGCTAGACAAGACGTTAAAACAATGAGTCCTTTCAATTTATATAACAATACTCGATTTTATTAAAATGCTGCACTGCCATGTACCTACTTGTTGCATTTTGAGTTTTAAAATTGTAATCTTCTCTTTCTAGACACCTTTATTTCCAAATACAAGAGGTTTTAATTATAGTAATCTCGAGATAGTTTTTTTTTAGGAGTCATAAAAATCTCATGTTTACGTTTTCTAAAAAATAAACGTTTTAAAAATTGGCAACTATAGTTACCTGATGAGCAGCAAACTGCAACTTCAATGTCTGATTAAATAATGTTACTTACTACTGTCATTCATATAACAAATAAGTCAATAAAGCTAGCCAAATGTACGATCATTTAAATTATAAAGCGCTGATTAATAATATCCATTCTCTGCCCGAGTCCAACAACGTACTTGTTGCATCTAGTGGAGCAATTTAAACGCTCATTCCCTGCCCTGCTAAGACAAATGGCCGTATCTAGTTAAAATAAAGCTCATAGAAATTGCACACTCATTACGAACAGAAGAGGGTTAAATTTTCTTTGACTATTAAGTTGGAGATACCGCTTATTGGTTTAGTAGGGTAGACTGCAAACTACAAAACTCATCGACTTTTCTGACTAAATCAAATAACATTAAAAATCTGATTTAAAGTAAATCATGATTTCGCCATGATTGTTTGATCTGTAGTCTTATTATAAATACATATTCGTTACTTAGCGTGGTTAGTAACAAGGCAAAGTAATCACGGTAACCAGAGTGACAATAAACGGTCTACGGTTAAAGACGTGGTAACTCTAGTTACCCTAGTCAATTGATCAAGAAATTGAGTTCAAGATATTTAGCTAACGCTATAATGTAGCTAAACAAACAAATTTTATTTGGTTTTGTAACTTTTGTTGTAATAATATGTACCTATTATTACTTAATTACAGTCGTCTGTACAGAAAATTCCTTTTTATTGACAAAGGCAGTAAATAGACTTTTTTTTTTTTAAATAATAATTTGACTCGAATATTCCAATAGGCTGTATTAACAATATGAAAATACGATATATTTTTTTGCTACATAAATCATGATAATTATGTGAATATCAAATGTAGTTGGGTTTTAAACATCATTTATATTGTTATTGTATTTTTGTAATATTATTTTACGTCTATTGGATTTACTCACATTACAACAAACATATTTAAAAAATCCTTTTGTATTGGCACCTACGAACGATTCGTTTCATTAAACTCCGTTTTTTGCGTATAAAGTCACATCAATAGTACATTGTGCATCAAGGGTAGTAGTATGAAGGGAATTACTAACGAGAGTGTTAGAAGCCCGACGCCGAAGGCGGAGGGCTTTTAATGACTCGAGTTAGTAATCCCCTTACTGCCTGTGATACACACAATGGTTTTCATCCCATTTGCGAGGAAAAAAAACAAAGAGAAAACACTTTATCTCTGCAAAATATAAAGAAATAACTTTTGACGAACGGAAACGATATTTTTTTTGTGACCTCTACCACAGTTAATAACCGCGTTTAGTTTCGACCTGGATTCGAGCCAGATTTAGCCAATTTGATAAAAATGTATAATTACTAAAATTAATGATAAATGTTGATATAAACTTGAAATAGGTATAAAAATAATGAAGTTTAATGAAGCGTATAGGTTTTGTGTAATGTAAGTTAGTCTATAGCTAATTTTTAAAGATGAAATTAGAAACCGATTTAATTTTTGGCTGAAAATTAAACCTCCTTAGTCAGAAATGATGTACGAAAGAGTTGCAAATTTTAAAAAGAAAGTCATTACTCCCTAGGGATGACAAACTCGCCATAATTCCCGCGGGAACAATTTAGGCCATTGTCCTTCTGTATACAGGCATGGAATAACACCATTTACGAGCAAGTGTGATGAAAAGTATTTTTCATACTTAATAAGTTAATTTAATTATCAAAAAGAAACAATAAAAACAAAAAAACGAACGTACAAAACTTAAAACTACACTACTCTGACAAACCGCTACAACTGGGCATTGTTCCCAAAATGCTGGCAGCATGGCAATGCCTTAATCTACGTGCCAAGTACAGTACCGTGATATGAGAGTCGATCGCAATGTCGAGCGAGCGAAGAAACTTATAAGGCTGCCTAATTGAGAATACACGCGCTAAAATGTGTTTTATTCGCTCTGACGGGACTACTTAAACTCGCCGCGTGGACATTCACACGTTCGTCTGTCCGTCGATTTTGGTCACGAGTTGCGTAGACCAGGAGCTTTGAAAGATTTTTAAAAATACGGTGTGCTCATGGTCTCCCGGTTCTCACGGTCCTGAAGTAAATTATTTCCTACAAAGTTTGAATATGTTTATGTAATTTGAGTAAGTTCTATATTTTGGTAACATACCTGCGCTGCTGCTCCAGTATTTCACTAGATCAAGAGAGATCTCGGATGCCTCTGGGATCCACCGAGGGTCAAAGCTCACTCGGCCTCCACGACACGGTAGCGTTACGATTCAACAAATAATTGAAACAAATTGGGATATTTCTTATAATAAGAACTTAGGTAGCAGTGAACGAACGAACGAAACATCTAATAAATATGTATAGTAAAATATACAAGTAAATTAATAAAGTCAACTAAATGATAAATTTTCATTGCCAGGGTTCAATTCCTGGTATAAACAAATATCTGTGTGATGAGCACGAGTATTTTTTTTAGTCTTGGATATTTTCTTTGTATTAATGTGTTTATTTCTCTATATAAGTAAGTTTATCGTCGTCCAGTACCCATAGTACAAACCTAAAGCTTGGTTTGGGACTAGGTAAATTTGAGTGACATAGTCCCCTGATATGAACTCAATTGATTTTTGGACGTCTTTCACGTCTCCAATGAATTTTTCAATACAAACTTATTCACAATCGTGACATATGAAATATCCTGTAACGTACTCCGATTCCGGGGAGATCGCAGCATATTACTTATTAACTAGGGTTGCCTTCTGACCTAAAAGCGGGTTTAGAATGAAGTCGGAGCCTCCCTTATTTTATTAAGGTTATGTTTCAAGGTGGAACTTAATGAAATATAAATAAAGCGAGCGGTTTCCTCTTTGCTTGAGGAGCAGGCCAAGTTTAGAATATGCAGGGTAGAAAACATATGGGTCCTGCGGGGCTAGGCAAGTTGCCATCAAATTGTGATCACCTGTCACTTACAAAAATGTATCGAATTGACGTAAGTCACGTGATACACTCGTTACAACTGACACGCTGTAATGTGATCACTCGCGCTAATCGAATAGTGATAGTTTTGACGTCTTGTCCGTCGCTACGCGGTACAGTCAACCTTATAAGTAGGTGCACACTTTTGTACCTTGTCGCTGAAACGCCTTTGACAGATTAGTCCATCATTTCAAACATGACGTTAAAGTGACAGAGTACTAAAGTGTGCAGCTTCTTATAAGGCCGACCGTACTATTGTGACAGGTTGAATTCAACACGAGCACTATCACGATATAAACGTCGGTATCTAAGGGCCAGCTAGCTTTTTCATTTTTGACAACGCAAAGCGATAGGTGATCACCAAACGCTAGCGTTTGTATTCGATGGCAACTTGTATAGTCCCACTGGAGGAGAACTGCGTTTAAATAATTTAGTTAGATAATTCTACTTTATGAAATGTTCTTTTATTTTAAAACAAAACTGCATTCCAAGATTTTCTGAAAATCCCTTGTCTCACCCGGGAACCAGCTAAAAGATCACACAACAAACTCTTGCTAATTTATTTTTACTAATAAATAGGATAGAATCTCTCTAATAAACATATCGTCTTAGAAATGAAAAAGATCGTGAAATGTAACATTAATAATAGCGAGTGTTTCTTTTTTAAATTTTAGCTGGTTTGATTCCCGATTGAGACATGAAAATTTCAAAAACCTTTTGAAATTTTCATGTCTCATGTTTTCTTTGAATTAAATAATCTAAACATGTTGATTTAAGACAATGCAGGGATCCTATTTATTCATAGAGATTTGCAATTTTTTGACTTCAATCCCAAGACTGCTATACGAAGACTGGTTTTTTTTTATTAAAGTTAAAAACGCGCCGGATTAGTTGGTAGTGACCCGGCCTACAAAGCTAGCGGTCCTGGCGTCAAATCCTAGTAATGGCAGATTTGTGAGATGAGTGCGAATATTTGTTGTGAGTCATACTTAGACTATGCTTGTGCCTAGAGTTTAATTTGTGACTAGGTGACAATGTCCCCTGATATTTATTTATTCATATAACCAATTTGGTATTAGCCGTCTAAACTAAATTACTACGTCAAATTAGTCTAGTATAGTGTTTAATTCGAAGGGTACTGTTTACACTCAACGTCATGCGACCCCTGGAGGGTTGTTGACTCAGACCACAATATATGGGTCAGCAAATACACTCAAGAGAGCTATGTCGTGTTATTTACTTAAATAACTCGGCGGCGAACTTGTCAGCGCACGGCAAGAGGAATTTTATCCGTCAGTGAGTTTAGGCTGCAATGTATGTGCATGTCTTGACGTGGCTCGTAACTTGATGCAGCTCGACCTTATATGAGTTGACCGGGTTCAACTTTACTCACTCACACTCACTCAGGACACCTGGTATCCAGAGAATTCATGAATACAATCTCTAATCTGCAATCCTAACACTGCAAATGCGTTGCCAACCCTGAGGACTGAGATGGAATGCCTCTATGCCAGTAATTTCACCGGTTGGCTTATCCTAATAGAATGTTTTACTTCGCCGAATTTTCATTACATAGAAAGCTAGGCACAGCTCCGCTCCACTCCGCTCCGCTCCGCTCGTCTCCGCATCAGTGGAGCCGCACCCTTAGTTTAGTATAGTCCATTCATATATATACCCTATATACAGTGTGTAAATGGTATACGGGCGTTTATTAAAACTGGACATAGATTAAGACTCTACTAATCATTAACAGAAAGAATTATCATCTGTCAGGTAAGTACGTAATGTTTACTTGTGAAAATGTTAATTGCATTTTTCGTTATACATTACGTGTTAAATTATTTTGTATGGTTATTTAAATTTAATTCTAACAAAAGCTGCCTAAATGTGCTCAGTAGGGGTTATACTAACCACAATTAAAATGAACGGAGTATACTAAACTTAAATCTTTTTTGCTTGATCTTCAGAAGACTATGCCTATACCCTTTTTCACTGGGACCTCAGTTTGGCAACATTTTGATAGCAGTTATTTACTTGACAGTAATCGCGGCCAAGTTAACAACAATAGGTACAGTCGAGTTCGTAAATATGTATACACTTTAGTACCTTCACTTAAATCGTTGTGACGACTCATATATGGCAGTTTAAACATGACATTAAATAGACAAGGTACTAAAGTGTACACATATTTATGAACTCGACTATACCATTACAGGTCAAAGACGATATGGTTTTTATTGCCTAGAATAGCCCAGCTCTATTTAACTCAGAAAACCGTATTGCTTTTGACATGTTTTCATTATAATTATGAACAATTATTGTACAGTCAGCTGCAGAGATAAGTATACCACTGCATTTTTTTTTATGGCATAGTGAAGGCTGACGAGCACACAGGCCACCTGATGGTAAGTGGAAACTGTGACCCATAGACATTCGCATTCACAAGACTGCAAGCCTAAGACTGCAAATGCGCTGCCAACCCTGAGGACTAAGATGGAATGCCTCTATGCTAGTCATTACACCGGCTGTCTTATCCCCAAACCGGAACACAACAATGCGAACACTGCTGTTTGGCGGTAGGTTAATGGATAAGATGGTGGTAGCGATCCGGACGGACCCGCACAAGGTCCTACCACCCGCGAATGCATATGCATGCATAGGAAACTTGTATGCAGGAGGGTATACTTATCTCTGCAGCTGACTGTACATAAAGGCTGATTAATATTATTGTATGTGAAGAATAAATTGTTGTCAAAAAAAAGCTCTTGCCGCAACCAAAATAATTATGAACCTTTCAAAGTTGTCACATTGAGCTAAAAAAAGGACAAACTCCAAGAATTTTCCGAATGAAAAAACAACAAGGGCGATCAGTTTGCGGAATCATTCGGCAAATAAACATTGGTAATCGAATTTCTGGAGCTGCCAATATCTTCAGTGGAAAGAAATATTGTTTTGGAAAAGGTTGCCTTCCCAACGAGCTTGGAGTAAGCGCTCCATTAGCAAGGTACACATTGGCAACTTATTTCTGCTCGTGCGTTTATTAGAGATCCGTCGTAAATTGAAACCGCTTATTGTTTATACGGGGGGAGAGAATAAGCTATGGATTTTGGAAGTAAAATTTAATTTCAAGAGGATTTAAATGGCAATCTGGGTAACATTAGATGAGATAAAATCCACTTTTAAATACGAGTATAATAGTTAAAAGAGAAATTGTAAGAGGTTAAGTAAAACCAGCCAAATGCGAGCGATAACTCGACCACTTAATTTTTTAAATTCAATTTTATTTTCTGTTATAGCGGCATTCAACATACACTTAGTGTAAATTTAAACTGGTTACCTAATACGGATAATTATTAACAGCCCCCTGACAGACAGACAGGCAACGGAGTCTTAGTAATAGTGCCAAGGCGACGGTACCCTTTGGGTACGGAAATCTAAAAATATTACTTTTACCCTTTTTCATTTTAACAGTCGTCAAGGAACTCTTACCACTTGATATGAAACATGAAAAAAAAAAACACAGTCTATTAAAAAATCATCACCAGTTTGCAATCAAATCATGTACCCCTACGGGACCTTTCACAGAGCATATCCTGACACGCCAACGCTTTTTTCCATTCCAAATTCAAAACATGAGGCCTGGCATTCAAAGGGGATTCGCAAAAAAATGTTTTTCTTTTTCCGCGTGCTCATATTTGGTACAGAATGACATTCATTTTGACGTAGGCACATTTCGTTTATTGAGTTTTGAGCGTAATTATATTTGTGAAATCGTTCTGAATGCCATAATGGACTTTATGAAACGTGATGTTTGGTTGTAATTACGACTGTAGTAAATAAAACTTATGTACTTGAAAAAATAATTACAATGTTATTAGAATATAAAATGTTCATTTCTATGAACACGTGCGACTTTTATTACAATTGACGCCAGTTATTGTTGACGATCAACTTTATTTAAAACTCGAATTATTTTGTGTTCAGTTTGAATTCTAATCAGCCTGTGTTGTTTCCTATTATGTATAGGATGATTTTTATGTTTGTTTTTAAATAAAAAAAACATTTCTTGGAAATAGCTTTAGAAATGGCTTTATTTTAAAGATAATAAATATGATTTTGGGTATATGAGGAAGTCGAATGTTGATCACTTTATCCTGCAATTGGGATCGTCCATCAAAAGTAACGCAGTGAAAATTGACTCCCAGTTCTCTAATATCTATGGTCAATTGGCGTGAACTGAGTCATATATCCTCATGGAAAATAACCAAAAATACGTAGGACTCAGTCAATTTTACGAACTAAACCAACATTTTCACAATTTGCAATCATTGTTCAGGCGTAAACCTATTCATGATAACATGGCAAAATATACTGACAAAAACAACACATTCCACACATATTATTATGATCTATCGTTCATTAGTGGCCGCTTCTAATATTAGACCGATCACTTCTACTTTTTATGTTCCGTAATAACATAAGAAAAGCTTTAGACTGGCTACGAATATTTATATCTGGCTCTATTGAAACTTTTGAAAATTACAAATTGCTATTTTAATAATATAGTGATTAGAAAGTAAATAAATACATTGTTGATTGATATAGTTTTATGTTCCCACTCTTTCCCCATAAACTCTCTAATACAATCTCATAATAATCTAAATGACCTAAGTGTAGGCAATTTTAATAAAAGATAGTGAACTTTTTACTGCTTTATTGCAATACACAGCTTTTATTAAATTTACATACGGGGTGACCCAGATTTCAGCGTGAATATTACAGCATAAAAAACTCCCTGTATTCCGGTACAGAAAATGAACTTATGGATAAGAAACCAAGACACGAATGGATAAGAAAAAAAACTAATATTTTTATTTTTCTTTGACAGTCGGATAATAACGTAACTTTCTGTTTGCCTTGTACGAGTAATTCCAATACTTGGAACATAATACTTAAATGTAACAAAGATAGCAATTAATTGCTTAACAGCAATTAAAGAAATTGTATGTACCACACCAATTCACAAATTGTTTTAAAAGCTGGCGCCGTAAATGAAGAATATATAGAATCGCATTATATTTAAAAAAAAAAGTTCCTCAGCCCATATTGCTTTTTAAAGTAAATAAAATATTCCCCAAGCACTTTACAGTTGGGTCCAACTTAATTATTTTTAACCACATATCAAACTTATAAGAATAAAAATAAGAATTTCGTCTAACCAAAAGCAGCTAAAGAGCTTTATAAAAGCAATGCTCCAGCGATTCATTGTGAATGTTTTAAAACATTCTTGTGTGGACTCTCAAACTCATAGACATTTCCATCTCAAGATTGCAATCTTACGATACCAATCTCAACTTTGGAGAGTTAGGTATCTAATAAGGTTGCGGGTGGTAGGACCTTGTGCAGGGTCCGTCCGGATCGCTACCACCATCTTATCCATTAACCTAGCGCAAAACAGCAGTGTTCGCATTGTTGTATTCCGGTTTGGGGATAAGACAGCCGGTGTAACTAGCATAGAGGCATTCCATCTTAGTCCTCAGGGTTGGCAACGCATTTGCAGTCTTAGGCTTGCAGTCTTGTGAAAGCGAATGTCTATGGGTCACAGTTTCCACTTACCATCAGGAGGTCTGTGTGCTCGTTTGCCTTCTCTATGACATAAAAAAGGTACCTAATAACGATGATCAATAAGTAAGCGGACGAAGTCGCGGGCAGGAGCTATTTAACTATTAGATAAAACAATTTGTACGCTGTCATGAGCAGCCTTCATGTGTTGTCTGCTAGTGAACGTAGGGAAAGCTAGATTTATGTTTTAAGCAAGATCGTGTTTATATTATGAGTGAGAGTGAGAGCGTACACGAAGGAATGAATACGATTTATGTTTTTTGACACAATGTTCAAGTAGATGGAAAATTTCCCGATTGTGAAAATAGGACAGTGGCTCTGTTTCGGTTGGGGATTAAATTTTAGCTTAGACACATTAGACAGAATATAAAAATGTCAAATTATTTGATATTGAAATGTTTAGATTTATAAAAAAAACGGATGAAGTTATTACAATAAGGTAAATTACTTGTGTATGTATGTAAACACTTTATTATACGAAAAAAAACACACACACAAATATTAAAATTACAGAAATAACAGTAGTACAAAGGTGAACTGATCCCTTTAAGGGATCTCGTTCAGTTAACATTTGGGCAAACTGAGGAAAATAAATAAATGTAGCAAAGCAATAGACAAAAGTAAATAGATACACATACATACATATTATACGTTCACGCCGGTCTCCCAATGGAGTAGGCAGAGACTATGGAACGCCAGGTGCACCGATCCAAACATACATATTTTGCTTCCTCTACATTCATCAACCTGTTCATACTCGTACGTCGGTTTCGGGTGCTTTTTTATATTTTTTTATTTTATCTTCATCTTTTGATTTGGCCCTTAACTATTCATACACAAACAAATAAATTTAGATTATTGACTCAATGATTTATTATAATTTTTAAATAATAATAATTATCAGTAGTAGTAATCAAACATACTATTTCAAATTGTATTTAAGAATGTACTTGTGGATAAACTCATTTTTTTTATTTCGATTGTTACAATGTTTTCAATAATGTAACTCAATCCTTTTCTTGGCCAGTTTTAGTTAAAACTAGCTACTCGTGCCCGGCGCCACCCGGACTTTATTTTTCATACAAACCTTGGACTGATATTTACAAACACAACAAAAATAAATTATTCAAATCGGTCGAGCCATTCTCAAGTAATGGCGTCGCCAAAGCAAATAGGTATTCATTTTTATAAATAAAGATAACCTTCATATCAAAACGATGTAACTTGAACATTTGCTAAATTACTTAGCTAAGCTTACTGAAACATTACAGAACCGTTCCAAATACCTCTTAGTACTGCTGCAGCCCTATCGGAATCGTTTCCGCCAGCCCGGGGGTTTCCGGGTCAAGTGTGGATACAATTCAAGCGCTCTCTGTATCCGCTTGCTCGTTTCGACGGTCGTTACAGGACTTGCACGTTCAATTTAGTAGGAGTGGTTTAAATCAGAATTTGATGGAGTCGTATGTATGTATGTTTGTATGTGGGTGTCGAAACAATGAGACGGCGTTAGATTTGTCTTAGCGTCGCGAGTGTAACAGGTACTTAAAAAAACATAAATATAGAACCCAAACTCACCATAGAACTGTCACAGTGACGTCATAGATTAAATTGTAGGAATTACCACTTTATTAGCTTATCTGCTTATCCAAATCACTTTCAAAATACGATTACAAATTTAAATCAAAAATTAATATGGATTTAAATTGGGTTCTTTAATCAGCTAACGAATGATAAATCATTTTTGATATTTTGAGTATCTCAAAAAATCTTTATACTATGCATCCTTGTCTTACAATTTTATCGGGAAAGGGACCAACTCAACACTGTGCAAGACATAAGATTGTGATCGCAAAGAAATAGGACTGCCCAAAATATGTTTCTCCATACTAAATCGCACTCCATGTCAGGGACAGCCACGTTGCTTGTGAAATGTGGGTATTTTTCCTAAATGTTTTAGGCAAACGAAGAAATATTGAAAGGATAAGGCTTATATTTATTGTATTTGTTTTTATCATGTAATTTTTCATGATTTTTAAATAATAAAAACTACTTTGGTAAACACTAGTTTACAATGGTTTAGTTTAAAATGGGCATTTTTTCGGTAATAGTCAAATTAATTTTGTATATAAATTGGCACTCATGTTAAAAGCCTTAAATTGACTTCAACCTATAACTATGCGTAGGCGCCGTAGCTACGGCGTAGACCTTGCTACGACGTAGGCTCGGAACTCAAGGCGTAGCTGCTACAACTATCATGCCGGCATTAATAATACAGGGTGTAATAAAGATCTACTGATTACTGATTTAAATGTTTTATAATGTTATTAAAACTGAAAAATATTCAAATTTTAATCTTAGTCGGGAAAAAAAAACTCTTTTTTTTTAGATATTATGACCGTAGCACGTTTCTTAATCCTAGTTATGGGTTATACAGAAATAATGGTACATATTTAAATCACCATCGTACTTAAAAAAATAAAGTTTAAAGCTACGATAAGTAAGATTTCGATAAGATTAGAAGACTGAGATAGATAAAATTGTTGAATCCTTGCACATAAATGATGTCACGATCTCTCCACAAAACTGCCAACACCGTTTGAATCCAATAACCTCCATATTTTACGCGATTCCTTCACAATTCAATAAAAGAAGTTCGAACCCAATAGACGGGACAAGTCAGGCTATTTCTTATTCATATGTCCCCGTGGAGCCTTTATGGGCATATTTACTGATCCACTGGGAAATATTATGCGTAAATACTTTTTATACAGGGTGGCCAATTTGTCAAAAATAATATTTTGGGGAAATGTTTGTAGAGCTCTTTAACCCACGGATTTAAATGGTTGTATGTGTGTGTTTATATATGAACCATACAGGGACTGATACAGAGTTTTTTGGTGACTAAATTTGATGACTTTCAAATTAAATATTTGGCTGTACATATTTTGACATATTTTTTTTGGCAATGAAAGAAGTGAAAAACATAAAAAAACCACATAATTAATTTGGTGATTAAAACGGTGTCATAAATTCGTCTTGAAATATTGTTATAATCTTTAAAAACAGGATGATTAGTACTATTTATCTATCTTTATTGTATAATTATATTGTTGTCTAATACCCATATTGCAAGCTTAGAGTTTAGTATGGAACCTTCAATTTTATAAGATGACTTCAAACAAAACGTTATACCAAATGATTGTAGAAAATAAATTATTCCACTCGTAAGCTTTAGTAAATTGCCAATGCCAATTGCGATTGCCAAGCCATTTTGTTAGTGCGCAAGTCATAGTTTTACGACATTTTTGTAGCTGGATTGGTTTTATTTGTTATGCTGTTATTCAATTACGAGAAACTGTTATGATAACTTGGTTATGTGAAAGTAATTTTGTTGATGGATTGTTTGTTGGATGTAGTTTGCGTTTCGAGGTTAGATGTACAGGGTGTCCAGGATATAGTAATCTCCTGGCCTGATAGCTTGTACTGTTATAAATCTAAAACGGTACTTAATCGCGTAAAACATTACATGTACCTTGCAGACTACCACAACAATTGCAGTATGCGTGAATTTCTAAAAAGCTTAGCTCAGGTATGACAAAAATGTGACAAATCAAGCTTAGTAAAAAGGCAATAGAAAACGAGATACCTAAACAATTAAAAAAATCGAATATTCTGTACCATGGTTAATATTTTCGATGCCATGACTAGAATTCTAGAATTTTCCAGTTTCGTTTCTTTAAAAATAGGTCACCTAAAATAAAACCATAAAAGAGGTCAAACCATTCATCATAATTAGATCCCGCACAGGTTCATTAAAACTATTGAATAGAATTAATGTTAAGATCGTAAGTTTCCGTGCTATGAGGAGGATAAAAATTGACGGGCATACAGGCTGCATGTGTTCTCTATTAACCTTTGGTTTAGTCCATCTCACTTTAAAATCATAATAAAACATTGTTAATTAAAAGACCGCTAAGTGGTAAAAACTATGCGAGATAAAAAACCGGGCAAGAGCAGGTCAAAACATGCTCAGTGTAGGGCTCCAAAGCCGCTAAGTACTACAAACATAAAAACAAAAAGTAATAACTTAATTTCTATTTAAATTATGCGGCTTCATTGAAGATATTTATCAGATTTTTACTATTCGTAGTTTTGGTTGGCTTTAAAGCTTAATATTTCAAAAACTGTTGCCATAAACCCGCAATTTTTTTTTGTCAGACCTTTCCACCGATTTACCACACTATGGGGCTGACGAGAAAAAAAATACATCTCCACGTTACGTGTAGGGGAGGTACACTAAAAAATATTTTTTGAGAGAAACTCTACGAGACTAATATGTATATTCAAGCCGTGAAATACTATTATTTTTAGGTAGATAGTGAATGAAACAAAATATTAAATATACAATTTATTTAAGGTAGTTAGGAATGTTATGGAATTTTAAAATAATTAAAATAATCTAGGGTTTTGTTGTTGTTTGGTCGATGACGCTGGTAAAGTTTGGTAAAGATTAGTCGTTAAATTATGCTTAAACGCTTAGCTGCAGTTGTGGCTGAGCAGTCGCCCCTGCTCGAGCAGCAACACTCGCACGTGGTCACCTCGCCGGATGAACTGGCGTGGCCTATATCTAGGCCCGTACAAAGCACCTCCTGGAATAGCCCGGGAGTAGAAGTAAAGAACCCGTATGCAGGCAATGCGGTAGTTAATTTAGAGGTTGAGTGGGTTAATTTAAGAAAACGGTAATGAAAGGCGGCATGTAGATTTTGGAGGTGACTCAGCAGTTCGCTAGGCATAATGTGACAGCCACATGGTTTGTAGTCGATGCAGGAAGGCATTCAAGCTTCCAAACGCAGGTTAAATTTAAGAAAGCACCCTTTAATCCTTGCGGATAAATTATATAGTTAACAGCGCACGTTCCAAGGAGGTTTTGCTGGACATTCTTTAGCAAGGGAAGAGAAGTAAGAAACAGACATGTGGCACAAAGTTATAACCCCAAACTCTTTGTAAAATAAAGAAGAAAACTAACCTGTTGGAGGATAATAGCCTTGCTTACAGCTTGCTGTAACTAATGTCGACTCCGGAACGCCGTAAGGTCCGTGTAGACGTGGCACGAGTGTCCCTTAGGATGTCTCTGCTGGTATTTTAATAAATTTTAGATAAACACTCGACACACAGCACGGCATTGAAGACGGAAAGGGTTGTAGACACTTACTGTTGCTGTGATCACTGCCACGTAGATTATTTTAAAATAAGGTAAGTACGAATTCCTACGTGGACTGCCGGTCACTGGAATATAAGAATTTGTTGTCAAAACCAAAACGATGCACAATAATTATTCTTAAGACACATCAAGCCAAACGGCGAAAACACTTACAAGGGAAGCAAGTATGGTAAATATATGCTCCAAAATGTAATAAAAGATCCGGTTAGCTCGCTGGCTCATAAGAAAAGAACGACAGCGGAGATCATCTACCGAAATCGATATTGGATCGATTACCAGTTCCTAAATTTAATAAAACTCCACAGATCGGGGAAAAAAAGACTAAACGTCACACGGGTACAGATACTAGTTAATTTTATTTAAAGGCAGCAAACTCCGGTTTTCGTCTGTCATTAAAATACGCCGGAATCCTGAAACGACTGAAGAATTAAAAGAAAACTAAAGTTGGACTACATGAACAATTTTGAAAATATTAATTTAAACGACACTAATACAGTGACCTGGGTTTACTTACAAACGAGGAGAACGAAATATGCCCCTAGCAACACCGGGTGCATTTGCCACAGAGTCAGTAGCATTATTGATACAGATTCACTAGTGGTTGAAGTGACCATAGATTGTAAGATTAAATCAAGGATACCAACCAAAATAATTTGTAAAGAAATGGAATAAATTGTGCATCGCTGAAGCGTTAATTCATGCCTGAAAAAATATACATTACAGCCGTTATTAAAATATTATCGTACTAACAGTCTTTGAGCTAGGCTGCGGACGGACGGACAGACGGACATGGCGAAACTATAAGGGTAGTTTGACTAAGGAACCCTAACAAGCCAAACGCATGACAAGAAAAACACGCCATTTCGAAATGAAATTTATATAGGATCAGAGATTGTTGAAAGCCCAGGTAGGTAGGTACTTTTTACCCTGGCAAAACCGTCAGTTTCCAACGGATTAGTGATAAATGACTTGTAGGACTCCCAAATCATTTTAAGGTGAATACAAGTATTTAAGTTTACACCCTGTATATATCAGAATTACCTGGTAGAACCAGGTAGTCATTTAAAAATTGAGTAAATGTTTAATTTCGTTTGCACCGCCTGTCTATTCATATTGTGTATTTTTGACCATATCGTCTTTGTAAAGTTGTCCGGAAGAGATCGCTATTTTATGTATGCATATGTCAATCGCTCATCAGTCCGGAATAAAAAAAATACATACCTTACCCGGTATATTGGGTAAATACCCACCACCCAACTCTACAAGTAATGTAATATAAAGTAGCCCAAATACCCCGAATCAATAAGGAAAATAAATACTTACGTAACACACGAAACCGATATTTATTTGCGACACAAGTACACTCCCGGATATAATATCGGCTTATTCAATAACCCCCGAGAAAGTTACACGTCATTAAATTTTCCCGGAAAAATTCGCTACCTACGTGGGAAACTGTAACTCACCCGGCCCTCCCCCCCCCTACCCCCTGGTAATTCTCTAACTTTATTTATTTATTAAGGTTACACTCTGTATATACCAATTTTCACAGGAAAGCAAACGCGTAGTTTTTTGATTGCCATCGACGGACAAACAGGCAGACCCACCTGATGGGAAGTGGTCACCGCCGCCTATGGACATTTGCAATGCCGGAGGCGTCACCAACGCGTTGCCAGTCTCGAAAACATTGCATTGGGAAAGTCAGCAAGGAGCTCATTCAAAAATTACTATACCATCTTATCCATTAACCTGCCGCCAAACAGAAGTGTTCGCATTGTTGTGTTCCGGTTTGGGGATAAGACAGCCGCTGTAATGACGAGCATAGAGGCATTCCATCTTAGTCCTCAGGGTTGGCAATGCATTTGCTGTCTTGTGAATGCGAATGTCTATGGGTCACATTTTTCACTTACCATCAGGTGGCATGTGTGCTTATTTGCCTTCTCTAAGCCATAAAAAAAAAAAACAATTTGTAAGTCCCACTGCTGGGTAAGCACGTCTCTTCTACTTCTTCCTATTCTCTGATCGCTAATCTCTCTTGAATGAGCATAGATCATCTCGCCACCTTCTTATAGCTTTATCTTACGATAACGAAACAAAGGGTATAGCCGGGTAAGCATGGCGAAACTGCCCTTAGTGAAAAAAATAATTTCCTTTTACTGGGTTATTAACCTTTACATATGTAGTGCTTTCACCAAAATTTAAGCCTCAAATCCTTCAGGTTAAAAAAAAAACCGCAAAAAAAAGATTTTTTATTTTATTTTATTTTAGCCAAAGTACTAATCCGATTTCTTTGTTATTTGGATATGTTGTATATACAATTAAGGTCAATCTCTAAAAAAAATATTAATGAATTATCTTTTGAGAAAAACAAAAAAAAACGAGATTATAATTTTCAAAAAAATAAAAAAAATACGTGCGAGATTGCGACAATTTCCAAATTTACATATTTTATGTAGAATTTAATAATGTTTAACATATATTTTTTTTAATAACTAAAATTGGGATTAACAGTGTGAATAACTTGAATTTGTAACATCCCATACATTCTTTTTAAACAAAATAACTTCTACGTATTACACTATGAAGTTATATTTCCAACGGATTTTGAATTTGGAACGCGACTTATTTTACTGACAAGGAAAGGTACTACCCAACTGTCCGGCTCCGATTTTGTTGATGTTGATATATGTTAGAGAGTAGTTTAAAATAACAGACACGTATTTTTTTTTAGCGGCCCAATCTCAACCTGTTGGGAGAAATTGACCTCCAAAGTACTGAAAAGTGACTAAACCCTCTAACTTATATATAGATATTTAAAAAAAAAATGCAAGTTTCATAGCGGTTTGATTATAAATGTTTAAGAAGATAAAAAAATAATGAGCACGTGTTTTGTTATATCGGCTAAAACTAATATTATAAAAAAATACCACAGGAAGTGTATCTTCAATGATCTTTGAAGGGATTTTTTTATTCGGAGCCGGACAGTTGGGTACCTTTCCTTGTCAGTAAAATAAGTCGCGTTCCAAATTCAAAATGCGTTGGAAATATAAGTTCATAGTGTAATACGTAGAAGTTATTTTGTTTGAAAAGAATGTATGGGATGTTACAAATTCAAGTTTTTCACACTGTTAATCCCGATTTTAGTTATTAAAAAAATTATATGTTAAACATTATTAAATTCTACATAAAATATGTAAATTTGGAAATTGTCGCAATCTCGCACGTATTTTTTTTATTTTTTTGAAAAATATTAACTCGTTTTTTTTTTGTTTTTTTCAAGAGATAATTCATTAATATTTTTTTTAGAAATCGACCTTAATTGTATATACAACATATTTAAATTAAAAAGAAATCGGATTAGTACTTTGGCTAAAATAAAATAAAATAAAAAAATCTTTTTTTGCGGTTTTTTTTTAAACCTGAAGGATTTGAAGCTTAAATTTTGGTGAAAGCACTACATATGTAAAGGTTAATAACCCAGTAAAAGGAAATTATTTTTTTCGCTAAGGGCAGTTTCGCCATGCTTACCCGGCTATACCCTTTAGACATGTGTTTCGCTCACATTTGGATGCATGTTCTATTGGGCGTAATGGATGCGTTGCTTGTATAGTTATTACCTGCATACATACCTGCTTAAGCAATTAAAATTAAAACAAGAAGAGCGAAAGTCAAATATGACTCGACACGAGTGGAAATGAAACGGAACGTGAATTCGATTTACAGCAACAGTATTGCGACAAATAATATATCCTACTATTCTAGGTATAAGTTTCCACTTACCAGCCTAAGGCAAACAATATCAGCTCAAGCGTGACTTGGAAAAACTTTCAAAAATAAATAATCTATTTTTGAACGGACGGAAAAAGTTTTTTTCAAAGAACTGGTTTGCCGCTGTTACAAATTACATTTCACACTTATAAAAGTTTTTACGTAAAATATATTACACTTTAGTTTTTATATTTTAACCTCTAACCAATATTAAAAATTTGTCTAATGTTGCTTGTGCTGATTTTTGAATCAACCTGTATAATGCTGTTTTAGGCGGAATGCTATAATACGATCATTGTATAAAAAATCGGACAAACATAAGAACAATACCCAACCATGTGTCTTTGATCTCCATAACTCACCACTTAACCCTGGTATCAACCAGACTGTTTATCGCAACTGTTAAAAGCCACCATCAACAACACATTATCTCGAAATACACCTCCCATTGTGAATCATACGTAACATTTTTCAAATTAGTAAAAAAAATGATGTTTATTCAATCAAACTCTGATGGCCGCCTGTCACAGTATTTTTCTGTATCACTGTATTATAAAATCCCACTCGTACATAGGGTGTTGTTTTTTCCCATTTTTTAGTATACTTAGTGGCCAAGTTTAAACATCAGCAGTGAGGGCCCCTAATTAACTCCTTTTAAACAAGCGAAGAATAACACATGCAGCTATTTTCTCAATAAATTACTGGCGAATCTTATAATCCTGTACTTTATTTTGCAATCACTTTTATACTTCAGACGGCGAAATAAGAAATCTAATGACAACTACGGCTAAAAATCTGGAGGAAGTGTAGATATACGAAACACTAAATAAACGAATTTGTAATAAAGTTCTAAAAACTCATTTACTGTAACAAATTTTATATTTTTGTAATTTTCTCGACACACACGCCGCTCTCGAGTTTCGTGCTAACTTTACTTTCATTTTAATAGATAATGGTTCAAATGACATATATATTTCTTTTTGAAGAATGCGGGATACATTAAATATTGTCAACTGTCCGAGGTAAAACTATGTCCGGGGTACAACAGTTTCTCCTACACATAAAAAGTGAACACCCTACCGAATCTCTGGCTTGTCAAGATTGCGTTAAACTCTATTAATCCCTCTGAACCTTTCCGCCCCGTCAGGAGTTGCCGGCGCCTGATCATCCAAATGATGTCAAAGCGCGCGATGGGCCGGAAACCTTCCGGGTCCCTGTGACAGTCACTTTAGGGGTCATCAATCTTTGATGGAAACCTTTGACGCGTTCTTTTGTTTTTTCATTTAGAAACACCCTGTAGTTTTTGTATAATTAAGGTAATGCAAGGCTGAGAAGAAGAAATAAAATAGTAGGTACGTCTATTAGAAAAATATTTCGACGTATTGAGAACCTGCTTTTTTAAGCCTGAAGCTAGGGGCTTTTGTACTCGACTCGATATTTGATAGTCCTATATATAACATGCTCAAAATATACGTCAGAAAAAAAAAGTTAAAGTCGTCTATTTGTAACTCTATGCACATAAACACAAAGGCAAGGCAGAAGCAATTCAGTTGTAGTTTTCCTCATTTGCTAAAGCTTATTAAATATCTTGTTAGTGCACTCTAAATAAGAGTAACGCAGCGTGCGATTATGGACGGTAATGAAACCGAGAGAACAAAGAGAACGGTTTTAGACGCCTCTAAGACGTTCACTCAATTATTTTTGTTACTTTAAAAAGAACTGTTATTGTTTTTGTTACTCTAAAAGTTACTAAATGAAATATCCGTTATCAAGTCATATGAACATTTTTATTAGAGGTCCATGTTCCATTTTGTTACGACAAAAATCATATATAGAGTTCTGTAAAGAGTATGGTACTCGTATTAGGGTCAATTTAAAATAATATTATTATATAGAAAGGTACATAATTAAATATTTAAATTATATTTAGACGACGCGCTGGCCTAGTTAATAGTCACCCTGCCTACGAAGCTAGCGGTCCTGGGTTCAAATCCCGGTAAACGCAGATATTTGTGTGATAAGCGCGATTATTTGTTCCTGGGCTATGAGAGCCATGGATATATATTTAAGTATATTATTTCTCTATGCATGTATTTATATCGTTGTCTAGTACCCATAGTACAAGCCTAGAGCTTAGTTAGGGACAAAGTCAATTTGAGTGACATAGTCCCCTGATATTATTTATTTGTATGAGTAATTAACGTTGCACTATGGATAACTTTAACATATTTAGAATCACGTGTCTATGTAGTTAACTCAAAATTTACCAAATTCATGGCAGTAAGTTTTTTTGGCTGTTGACAGAAATACCCAAATACTTTGTAAACAATAAAACAACGGAAGTCCTTAACATACATTTGGATATAAATACCTAGCATTAATTTTAGCCAAGTGCTCGAGATATTCAGAAATGCTAAAGATAAATCTCTAAACGTTAGATAACAATAATGTAGCCTAGGCTAATGCAACGTACTAAAAGCTTTGCGTTACGTCAGCCATATCAGCGATTTCAAGGTTATTAGAATTCCATTTGAAACATATGTTACCGTTCAAGTCGAAAGATCAGCGCTGGTAACGCAGCCAATGCTGCTGTTGCAGTTTTGTTACCTGGAAAGTTTGCATTGAGTCATAAGATTAGAAACAAAATACTTCAATTAGCATTGACCAAAAAAAATAAGTCTCGGTTTTTACATTCTAATTCAAAAGAATAGGTAATTTTAAGAGTTGTGTTTTAATATCTTTATTTATTTAGCAGACATTTTATGGATGACATGATTATTTTAAATTTGGAATGGCATTTTCTAGTAAATAACATACAATTAAATAATATCTAATGATAAAAAGGGATTGTAATAGTGCATTAAAACGTATTATTTCAAGCGGTTTTCGCCTCACCCGTAAGATACACCTAGGAGGACTTCAAGCCGAAAACGAAAGTCAATCAAAGGTTAAATATACTTTTGTCAAAATATCCGAAATAGATAAATATTTCAAAAACTTAATAATGCAGAACGCCTTTAAAACCTTATTCCTCGAAACGGTTTTCGAATTAATATAATTGTAAAAATATGACGAATCCCAATTGTGACCATTATTTAATTACGACCAATAAAAAAGTATTCCAAGTATGTCCCCTATAATTTTGTACGAAGTTGTCAGTTTTGTTACTAAAATTGAAAGTTTTTTTTATGGCATAGAGAAGGCAAACAAGCACACAGGCTACCTGATGGTAAGTGGAAAATGTGACCCATAGACATTCGCATTCACAAGACTGCAAGCCTAAAACTGCAAATAAGTTGCCAACCCTGAGGACAAAGATAGAATGCCTCTATGCTAGTCATTACACTGGCTGTCTTATCCCCAAACTGGAACACAACAATGCGAACAGTGCTGTTTGGCGGTAGGTTAATGGATAAGATGGTGGTAGCGATCCGGACGGACACTGCGCAAGGTCCTACCACCCGCAAAAGATGCAAAATAAACACTGCTACGGCTTACCCATTTGCTTCGTGGTAAGCTGTAGCAGGTGGTTTTTTTTTTTCGTGTAATGAGTTATGCTTGTTTAAATTATGTAAAATCAATTACATTTCTGGGTAAAAAAATCTAAAAAAATATCTAATCTTAACACAATTTAAAGTAGGATTGTTTATATCGGTGGAAATGGAAATAGATATAAACTCACATTCTATATTGCATTATCCATTAATTGCGTACTCTTCAGCCTTTACAATCTATTTTTGAACTATATTTTTTCACCCCTCTCCTTTACGAGTAGGTACAAAATAATTAAAACCTCCGAATGCCATATCCGATTAATCCACATTCGTGAATTGCTTCAGGGAAAAATATTATCAAACTTCAATCGTTTCAGTGCCCGTGTGTTGAATTTCCATATTAAACCGACCCCATATCACATTCGTGGCACGAGACGAGTTATGAGGCACACTTAGTGTGATTGACGTGATTGAATTGGTTGTCGGTGTATGGAAATAAAATATGCATTGAGTTGTTGGCACACCCTATATAGCCCTGGAGCTTTATTCTACATTCTCTGTACACCTATTGTTGTTACTAATAACTTGGACGCCATTACAGTCGAGTTTATTAGAGCTCTCATTCTTTTGACAAATACTATAACAATAGGTGTAAAGACAATAAACCTAATTCAATATAAAGTGAAAAAAAAATACACTCAGGAGCAAAAATACCGGGTCAGAGTGCGTTTTTCATACAAACGAGACTATTTCGAAGCCTTCGTTCCTCGCCAGGGGTTGTTTTGCGTGTGCTTTAATAGTGGATACTGCGAGGTTCAATAGAGGAGGTCAAAAGTTCTTAAGATATCTAACTGATAGCACAATCAGTTAACACCACAGCGGGAGAGTTTGGGTCAGCACTTGGATTTCCTTACATTTTATTGCCATTTTAGATGTTTTTCTGAACATGCTCAATTCCGGCGTTAGCCGCAGATTTATTCAGTTGTGTATCCTAGGCACTCTGGAAGTCCTGTATCGATGCTCGAGGTATTCATCATCAGATTTCACTAAAAGCATTCCCTGGCGAGGAACCAAGGCTTCGAAATAGCCTCTTTAGTACGAAAAACGCACTCTGACCCATTATTTTTCCTCCTGGATGTATATCAGGGGACAATCTTCCAAAAATGCTCCTAGTTCCTAACAAAGCTTTAGGTCGATTGTATCGTTTCCCAACTGTTTCTTTTGCCAACCCACTTTTATTTTTGTTACTGTAAATATTTCAGTATTTATTTCTGTACCTTCGTGTAGACCCTACCCCCTAAAGGTTAGGTTAGGTTAGTTTTTATAAAAAAAAATCTTGAAATATTTACAGTTACAGAAATAAAAGTGGGTAGGCAAATGAAACGGTTGGGAAACGATACATTCGGCCAAAGCCAGCGAACCGCTTTAGGCTTGTATGGATAATATACAAAAATAAACATACATAATTTATTACGCTCATTAAATAAATGTTATAATTTGCCAAGAATCAAACCCGGGACCGCTAGCTTCGTAGGCAGGAATACTACTATCTTTACTAAATTGAAAAAAAAACGAAATAATTAAGAGCCTTTCCTCCTTTTATAAAGTCGATTAAAAACCCTAAAGCCGTTTCCACATGCTTGGTTTTTGCCGCTAATACTGCGGAAGCAACTATACATTAGAACGAGCACGATATATTTCCATTTAACTCTAACGTATCGTTGCGTCTTAGTCAAAGTTTAAACCAAATCTCCAAACATATAATGATTTAAAAAGATGCTACTCACCCGAATATACCACAAAACACACTCGGTTTCTTAAAGCATATATATTACCAAGTGATACTACAAATCGTCGCTGATTCTGCAACGTCACGTAAGTAACAAATTCAATTAGTTGCAAAATGTACCTTATTGACTCATGTACTAAGGTGTATTTTGCACCTTATCTAATTTGTTCGTTACGCGGTATTACTTGTACCTGGTGAAATAACTTCCACGCACAAGAACCTAGTTTCCCCGCAAACATATCCAAGTTATATGAAATCTGAACAACAGTCCCGTTTCTCACTATCATGTTCACAGAGGAGTGAGCAGCTATAAACTGGGGGTATTCAATTCTCAACGTAAAAGGAGGTACTTGTATTGTTATATCCTTTGTGTCGTATTTGGTAACAATGTTTCAGTAATAAATTCATGAGAACCTATACGCAATAAGTATCTCTTTGTGTAGGAAAAGATATCAAATAGTTGATTTAAGAATATTCTTTTGAGTGATTTTGTACGTATGATACAATAGAAAAGAATCATTTATTCGGCTATTAAAAACACAAAAAACACATACATTTGAGAAAATAAAAAATAACAGTACATAACCTATCTCAGTAATTAAAAGAAAAGGGCTGAAACGGTGTGCCAGCTCAGCGTGGTTCTGTGGCACGAAGCCGCAGCGCTGATTTTCAGCTGGACCCGTATGAGATAAGTGGATAGCAAAAATAACGAAGGGAATGTAACACTAAAAAACACTGCAAAAAAAGTTAATCTATAAATAATTAAAATAATACAATCATCATCATCATCATGTCAGCCGAAAGACGTCTACTGCTGGACATAGGCCTCCCCCAAGGCTTTCCACTCAGACCGGTCTTGTGCTTTACAATACAATACAAATCAACAATTATAAGAAATGTTACATCACAACAAAGTGAGATCTAAGCGCATTCTTATTTACATACATACTTAATTAATTATTCCTACCTATAATGTAAGTAAGGAAAAATTATAATAAACAAACAAACCATATTATTAAAGTGATGTGAGTGATTGTGCGGGTGGTAGGACTCTGTGCAGAGTCCGTCCGGATCGCTACCACCATCTTATCCATTAACCTACCGCCAAACAGCAGTGTTCGCATTGTTGTGTTCCGGTTTGGGGATAAGACAGCCGGTGTAATGACTAGCATAGAGGCATTCCATCTTAGTCCTTAGGGTTGGCAACGCATTTGCAGTCTTAGTCTTGTAGTCTTGTGAATGCGAATGTCTATGGGTCACAGTTTCCGCTTACCATCAGGTGGCCTGTGTGCTCGTTTGCCTTCTCTGTCATAAAAAAAAAAGTGATATGTGCACGTGTCTATTTGTAGCTTCAAAGCTAGCTCCTAGGTTTGTTCTAATTATTCTATACTGGACCGCAAAGCTAAGTATCACTTAAAGAACGTCATATACATGTGATACTTAGTTTTGCGATCCAGTATAGATAAATACAACAATTTAACAATCTCACACAAATTGAAACAGTCCCAACTGTTTCAATTTGTGTGAGATTGTCCCCTTATATTTATTAATTCATTTATCTTCAAGGAATTAAGGAAGGAAATCATTATCTTATCTTACTTTATCTTACGGATGGACCCTTTCGGCTACAGTTCGATCCGACATTTATACATTTTGTGCTATTACCCTGTTACTCAACTAATGAATGTGCAGGTTTCCTCACAATGTTTTTGCTTCGCGTAATGTACATAACTTAGAAGGACATACTTGAATTTGTTTGTTGGACTTAGAAAGGGTATCATTGTCGGTATTTACTCACTATACAATGTACGAACTCGTATTTCAATGTTTAGAATTCAACGGAATGTCTATTGGGTACCAAAATAGATCGCGTGTTGTATTGAATAGAGTCCATTCATAGCTATGGTGTTATTCTATCGTAAACGATGTAAAATCAGTAGCTCGAACACGAACGTTAACTGTCACGTCACGTTTACGAATCACATTTACGAAATTAAACGACTTGTTAGAAAACTTTCATGAAATCATTATTTCTGTGAAGTGATATTTCGTTTCGCATTTTCATATTCCTAATTTCACCCAATTTCATTTTGCTCGGTCGTTTTTATTACCGTCGCCTTTGTTCTCGTTTGTTTTTTTTCCCAGTCACATTTTTTTCCGATCGATTTTTATCCCAGTATAACTTTTTCCCAAAAGTTATTACATTGTAAAGTAAGTAGGTTTAGGTTATGTTAATTTTGCAGCGGGCCCGGCTGTAAAATTTGATTTTTGTTATGGGAAAAACGACAGTGAAAATAAGATGCTAGGAAAATAAGCGACTGGATAAAACTTGCAAGGAAGAAAATACGAATGTGAAAATAAACTGCCGGGACAAAGGCAACTGGTAATATCACTTTCGGGGAAAATTGCGAAGAGAAAATTATCTTCAAAGAAAAAATGCGTTTGCGAAAGTCATCTAACAAATCAGATCGGGTCGACTGCTTTCGCCAACTCCATATATTTCGAATCTATAGAAACGCCTATTAATGGTTAAAATTCGATAATCGAATTGAAAATGGTTACGATATTGAACTATTCGTTCGGTTAACTACAGATCAAACTCGCTCTCAATCGAAGGTACTTCTTGTTATAAATTCTGTTGGTTTGTGTTGTTCCCTTTAAAAAAAACAAATATTATGTCACATTGCCAGCAACGTTTTTGTATACCTCATTCAATAGCGTAGTTTATTGTTTTATTTTGATGCGGTATGATGAAAAACCCGGGAATGAAACTTTACCGTTGAAACAGACGAGTGTCACAGTTTTGCAGTAAAAGTTATGCTTTTTAAAAGGGGTGTGCTAAAAGGTCAGAAAGAAAAAAAACATTTATTCCCTAACACATTACATACGAACATAAAGAAACACAATGAAAGCAACAGAAAATCCTAAATGTATCTATGTATGTGTTTGTCTGTATCTGTATGCAAGGCATCGTATTGGCCAAGCTGATGATTTGGACGCGATTTTTTTAACACACTCAATGCTAACGACCCGATAGTCGGGTACGATATTTGTAGTACATTTACACTATGTAGCTTTGCTAGCACTGAATGTATTAAGTAGTTCAATCGTGACGGTTCTCAACCAGATTTCATCAGAATCAGTTGGGTCGTTTAAAAGCCCGAAAAGAAAGACTCGCCATTATACGTATATGTATAATGAAATACGTATAGATGTGTCAAATGAAATTCCCAAAAATTAAAACAAGTTAGTTGTGTTTGACACATCTCAAATATTCATTAAGCGTGTTTTTGTTTGGAATAACTTACAATTAATAGTTATTTAATATTAAAATTAAACTTAATGTAATGTGAAAGTAAAGATCGAGTTGCTAAAATCTCACTTGATCTTTAAAAGCACGTGATCCATGTTTAATTGTTTGGTTGTGTTTACATCTTTGATAATTTCAATTGCCTATTAAACTATTTAAATATTATGTTCTTATATCGTATGGTTGATAAACTCGGTACTGTTGAATAAAAGCTATGAATTTCCAACGTTGAAAGCTAAAGTTGCATGCTTTTACTGTGTATATCATTTGTGACACATGTTTTGCCGTATTTTGGACTGCTAATTAAGTCGAGCTAGCAAATAGTGCCCGGGGGAGTCATCGGGACAAGTTACATTGATTAACTTTGGTCGAAATTGTTTTAGTTGAATATGTTTACGTTTGGGTAAGCTTTGTTTTGACATATATTATTTAAAATCTAGGGTAATATCTGTTGTTTATGATACACATTTGATAACTAATGTGATTGAGGACAGTAATTCCCAGGGATCTTAAATAGCTTAACACATTCGCTGCCCAAAGCGCTACGCACTAACACTTGTATAGGTAGATGATCTCAGCAATAATCCGGTTTGTAGCGCAAACTGCCTACAAAACAGTAAACCCGACTAGTGGGTTGCTAGACGTGTTAAATACTGCCTACCCATTAAACCTGACTAGTGGGTTGCTAGACGTGTTAAATACTGCCTACCCATTAAACCCGACTAGTGGGTTGCTAGACGTGTTAAATACTGCCTACCCAGTAAACCCGACTAGTGGGATGCTAGACGTGTTAAATACTGCCTACCCAGTAAACCCGACTAGTGGGTTGCTGGACGTGTTAAATACTGCCTACCCAGTAAATCCGACTAGTGGTATGCTAGACGTGTTAAATACTGCCTACCCAGTAAACCCGACTAGTGGGTTCCTAGACGTGTTAAATACTGCCTACGCAGTAAACCCGACTAGTGGGTTGCTAGACGTGTTAAATACTGCCTACCCAGTAAACCCGACTAGTGGGTTGCTAGACGTGTTAAATACTGCCTACCCAGTAAACCCGACTAGTGGGTTGCTAAATTGGCTTGGACAGGCGAGGGTATTTTATATTATTATGATTATGTAGTGATAGTTATCATCGTGCTGTATTGGTAGCACAGTATGGTTGTCAAAAAAAAAACACAAGTATTTTAAACATTATGTATTTCATTCTTGTCTATGCCCTGCTGTGGACGGAATTGAGCTGATGATGATGATTGTTCATCAGATTTGGCTGTCAGTCGTTCATCATCGATTAGAAAAAAACCATTTTAATTTACTAAATGACCTTTCTACGTTAACAGAAGTCACAGGAAGGTAAATTAAGTCTTTAAAATAATGCACGCAGTTTGTATATTCACGTCTTTGCCTTCTATCATTTAATGTTTAATTTATTTTATAATTAAGAACAAAAGTGAATATTCATTTTTTTTTGTTTTTTCTGCCTACGATACCCTTTGTTACGAAACGTGCACGTTGATAACGATCACTAAAGAATTATTATTTGTTATAAAAAAACAAACAAAGCTTTTATTTCACATGTTTATTTCAGCTCTTGCGTGTCAATTTTAACCCATTTCGTTTATTGGATAAAATGAATTTTGAATCTTACAAAACGCATACCGTAATTACAAACGTTCTCTTTCCTATCTTAAACGCAATACGAAGATATTTAATTCTTATTATAATAATGTAAATCAATTGCGTAGGTATGCCGCTTGTTATTAAGAAACATCCTCGTTAGGAAGTACAATTCAGAATTAAATATAGAATGAGCACTAACGGTCTGGCCACGGCTTTGCGTGGTGGTCATTGGCATTATTAGATATTCTGAAAAATACATGGACACAGGAGGTCATATAATTAGATCGTTGTACGAATTTTCCACACAATTGCCTACAAAATATGATATCGAATTTGACCAATTGTGTACAAAAATTGTGTACAAAAGGCGAACTTAATGCTACAAGCATTCTTTACCAGTCAACTTTGAGGTGAAACAGTTACAAAAAGTAAGTGGGTGCAATACAATGACAATCCTATCCCTATTTTTTTTTAAATTTAATTTGAAATTAAAATCTCAAATATAAAGATATAAATTATAATTAAAAGTAATAATTATTTTAATTTAATTTAGTCGTTCTTGAATGACGAACATCGAAACCTCCATACAAACTTTCACCCTTATCAATTTTGTATAATGATAAACATAGAAATGGCGTTTTAATGGCATATTTTCTAGAGTACAAAATGTAAAAACTGCAAGTACCTATTTTCTTCATGTACGAAATATTTTGCCCATTTTTTTTCTGCGAACCCTATTTAGCCCCTTTTTCCCGCCACGTTGACTGCGCTATCGTGTCACGTGACAGGAGCAAACGACATTGATAAGGATAGAGACCGCTTTTTCCTATCATTTGCTTTCTTGCTGATATTACAGTCTTTCTAGACAACACGTACGCCGCACGCCAAGTTAAGTTTTCTGTGGAGTTGACAGGAAAAAAACAATAAACGAGGAAAAAAGTTGAGTATAAATAAGCTTCAAAAACCTACCAGTTTATTATTTTCGTACGTGTATAATGTTACATAATGAACCTTATTTTTTGCTGTGTCAAAAGGAGGGTTATATTTTTCGAGTTCATGCACCTATGTGTCTTAACAGCTTGATGTATTTGAACATATGAGATGTATTTAGATGACATAGGCTATATGGCGTTGATCTGTGGGCAAACTCAGCCAACCGCGATAGGCCTTTTAGGCTTCAAAAACGAGCGATTCGCTGCATATGTGGCGTCACCCGGCTCGTGAATTGTTTAAGGAAACCAAAATTCTCACGCTCCCGAGCCTTTATGTCCTTGAAGTAGCCAAGTACGTGAGAGGTAACCTTGAACGATTCCCGACGCGCGGTGACTCGCACAACTACCACACCAGGCGGCGTGGCGAACTGCGCCCACACGCCACACGTCTCGCAAAGTCAAAAAAATGTCTCCACTCAATAGGGCCTATGATATACAACAATATACCCCTAGAAATTAAAAATGCACCAAATATGAGGCGTTTTGTTAATAAATTAAAGGCTAAACTTGTATCTGACGCATATTACACTATCGACGACTTTCTCAATGGCTAACTGACTGGTTACTGGTTTGCTGCCCAAACAATTGATTAGGTACATAATATTATATGACATACTTGGTATAGATAATTTAAGTTAATATTTATAGAAATTAGTGTAACTTATTGTGTTTTGAACTTTTGACATGTAAAACTCTGTTTTATCAAGGAACAAATAAATTAATAAATAAATATAATATTTTAATCAAATGAATGAGAGGGTTTTTCCAATACATAGACCACAATGAATTGTCGGGCTTGCATGTTCATAGACTTGTTTGAATTCCCCATTTTAGCATTCTTCTTTCATTTGTAACCAAGCCTACCAAGCGTCACTCGAGATGGCAAAACGAATCTATTCTTCTTTTTTATTCACATTAGAGTAATGTGTCAAATTCGTACATTGCTTTCTTTCACAAGAAAGGATCCTCAAGCTTTAAAGTTAAATGTTAAAAGATTACTCTAAAGAGTAGGTACCTATTTTTTTTTAATTCATTCACTAAGTCCGCTACTTATCCTACTGCTACTAAAAGCAAACCCAGCTCCTAAGAATATCCTGCTGCTAAGAATAGCTAAACTGAAGTGGCAGTGGGCGGGGCACATTGCTCGCAGGATTGATGGCCGATGGGGTCAGAAGGTTCTGGAGTGACGTCCGCAGACCGGAAGACGAGCTGTAGGTAGGCCTCCAACAAGATGGAGTGACGACCTCGTCAGGATCGCGGGACCGCGGTGGATGCGAAAAGCACAAGACCGGTCTGAGTGGAAAGCCTTGGGGGAGGCCTATGTCCAGCAGTGGACGTCTTTCGGCTGACATGATGATGATGACTAAAAGCAAGCTAAAATGAGTCTAATGACGACGATGATCGAATGACGAACGGTACATACAAACATACATACACATAAATGTCGAAAACATTAGCTTCCTACTTCGGGAGACGGGTAAAATTGACGGATCGTTGATTTTCTTGCGACGTTTTCCCCCAAGAGTGGTCACCTCTTTGGTAACGATGTTAGACTTAGACATTTTCAGAATAAAGATTACCATTTTCCACTTAATTTTGACTACAACATAAATTTAAATTAAATCTCTACTATGCCCACACTAATTATAAGTTTCTGAAAACGCAGTTTCTTCACTCCCTTATTAATTTTATGCTAACTTAATTACTTCTGCTTCATTCGTGCCGAGAAATTAATTAAATAAAATTGTGAACAGAGAGAATATCCGTTTTTCATTCAATTATACTAAAGCATAATTAGAGCATCTAGGGTCCCAATTAGTTCAGGATTGTAACGAAGTTAACTGAGAACAGGATTGCGACAGGATATTCATACATTAGTTGGAAGACATAATTGGTTTGGTGGTGTTAGACTGCCGCACCTACTACAAAAAAGGCGGCTAACTGCATAGTAGCAGGAAAAGTATTTTGAATTTAATATGGCCGGACGGAACCTGCACGAGTTCCTACCATCACTACTTACTAGTATTATAGTCTTAAGTATCGATGAAAATGGCGAACACATTTTGTTTTTTTATGGCATAGAGAAAGCAAGCACACAGGCCACCTGATGGTAACTGGGAACTGTGACCCATAGACATTCGCATTTACAAGACTGCAAGCCTAAGACTGCAAATGCGTTGCCAACACTGAGGACTAAGATGGAATTCCTCTATGCTAGTCATTACGCCGGCTGTCTTATCCCCAAACTGGAAAACAACAATGCGAACACTGCTGTTTGGTAGGTTAATGGATAAGATGGTGGTAGTGATCCGGACGGACACTGCACAAGGTCATACCAACCGCGAATTATTAATATTAATTAAATAATGTAGTTTATGTAATCGAATCAATGTCTCGGTATAAATAATAATGCGAAAAATACATCGTAAAATAAACGTTAAAAACGTAAACTTGCGAAAGACCCAACCGAAGATTCTGTATTTTATTTAAAAATACACAGGCGTTTGAAAGATACATGTATTTTGCAAGTTATTTTCAACACTAGTCTGTAGGGTTCAAATACAGGGTAAAAGTATGTCGGAATGCAATTTTTAGAGTATTTTTACTTGTTACAGGTACCAGCTCCTCACGCAAACTTTGCCAATCAAAATATTTGTAAAGTATTAGTGAAGAGTTTAAATTGTTAGAAGTTTGATTGGGCGGAGTTCATTTCAACCTTCCTGCCGAGATAAGGTAAGCTCAAAGCTTTTCTAAAAATAGTATAAGATACGATGAGTTTTAAATCTTTCGAACTTAGATTGGAAATATTTTATATTGACAGTTTATTCGTTTGTTACAAAACATGAAAGTAAATAAATTTGTCATACAAATCGTATTTAAAAATGCGGTGTAAAAATGCCTTCATAATATTCAACAACGGTTATAATTTCGTGTTAAGTTTCAAGCAAGCTCGTCCGTTTAAACCAATACTCGGCCCGCAATTGCCTACTTCCATACCTAGGAAATAATGTACTATTCAAACCTAATTACCTATAAATTGATTAAAATCCCGCTACGCAATTGCGACCCCGTTGCCAATGTTGGGGGTTTGTCGACTGAGTAACTACTTTCAGAGTTAATATACTAAATTTAACTAAGAACCAATCTTGTTAAGCCAGCTGTGAGAAGAAAAAAATACTACACACAAAGTCACGGATCCTACCGTTTGGCCGAAATATTTTTGGTCAAAAGTATCATTTCCCAAATTTCCATTTCTAAAAAGCTGTTTGTATTATTTTTGTGTTTTATCCGGGATATCAACACCGTTTGTTTTATTTGTGGAATATAGACTTGAGACTACACAAAAAAAAACAACTGCAACGGAAAATAACTTTGGGCAAATGAAAAATTAGGAAATGATGCATTCGGGCAGAAAATGACTCGCCGAAACTGAAGACACTAATGCTATATAGACACAGATAAGCGTCAAAGAGTGTTAACCTTCCCTTGTTTTGTGTTTGGGGATACAAACTGGTTTTATTAAGACTGTATAGAGTGCACTCAACAAAATGAGAGACAAACGAGAGAGTTTTTTTTTAGTTGACATAAAATTAATACAATAGTTATTATATTAGCTATATATCAACCAAAGCTTAAAACAACATCAAGTTCTTTAGTGATTCAACTAAAATCTTAGTTCTGTTGATGTTTCTAACATCTTGTTAGCCTCGTATGCAATCAAGACGCCTATGCACAACCATCATAATCTTGTTAGCACCGACCCATATTTTCTACAGACTGCTTTAATATAAAACTTCATAAATTCATAATCAGCTTTATTAAACAAAGAAATACCTAACTAATTACTTATAAACAAGAGAGCTAGCACCGTCCTTCATTAAAATCAACTCACCGCCTTTTCACCGCGACCCACTTCACCAAACTTTGGACGGATGGGTAGCATTCGAGATTTTACCTCAGTATTCTATCCAATTAACTAGATAATACCTTTATTACCCAATGGGTGAGTATTCCTGATTAAAACTGAGATTTATCCCCCCCTTTTTACCTAGTTTAGTGTTAACAAAACATTTTATCTTAGTTCTCATAGTTTGTGACGTTTTTGCAGTTTTAAAATTGTAACCTAGAGGCTGTAGTCTTGAGATTCGGAATGTCTATAAATCTTAGATCTTACTTACCATCCGGGAGCCTTAGTGGCATTTGCATTTTGTGCTATAAAAAAATCACAGTTAGGCTCTTACAATACTGCTTGGTTATCGTTAGAATCTCGTACCTAATTAGGTATCGCCGATAGCTTATTAGCTATAGATCGTTTCATATCAACGACATTGCGATATTAAAATCCACCGCTAGCAAATACGTGTTGAATAAAAGACCTGGACCAATCTTATACAAGTTATAATTTACAATTGATGTATTTTGTTACTTTTGAAATTGTTTAATACTAATTTTTTTAACTATATGTGTACGAAGTCGGATTTTTCATTGACGAAACAAAGCCTAGGTTCAAAGAATTCTTATAGAAAGTATTTCTATACCGCAATCTCAAGATCGTAGTCCTAAGACTGCAAATAAGATTGCCAACCCTAAGGACTATGTTCAGTGTTAGTAGCATAAAGAAATTGAACTATCTGTAAATGAACTTGACTGGATAGACGCAACCCCAAGATTACTATTGTATTTCACTGAACTAAGAAATGCCAGTAATTTCGCCGATTATCTTGCCACACCGGAACACAACAATGCAATAGTCGAGGATACAGGGTAACCGAGGCCCTAGATGAAATGCTTACGACTCGCTTCAATTTCCGATATGATTAAAACGAGGTCCGTCCGTTTGACCAAAAGTACTTTCATTTTGCAGACGTTATTAATTTAACAAACTATCATTTCGCGAAACGAATTTGTGCTAAAGCTGTTACATAAAAGGTTGTTTGGGTTAAGTTAGGCAACGAGGTTAGACATGCGATTGCAAAAATACGAAATGATAATTTGTGAAATGATAGACTTAGCCAAAATATGATTATTAAATCTTATCCACAATCGGTTTGATTGGATTTTTGTGCTGCAAATCTTTAAGTTAATCCTTCCTTATTTTTAGGGTTTCATAGTCCTACTTGGAACCCTTATAGTTTCGCCACATCCGTCTGAAAATAGTCCATCTGGTCAGATTAATAACAAAATAAACATCTTTTTTGTAAACCTCTCGTACATGTAAAGCAAGGAAGAAGCTATTGTTTTCATCTTATAACTTTGTGTAAAGTAAGGTTAGATGGCTCTTAAAAGAACATTATTTTGTCCTATCTTTGTCACAACATTTTTTAGATTTGGGTAAAAGTTTCGTCTACAAGTGTAATTTTTGTAACTCGCGTTACATGTCCCAACTCCCTGCAGCCAAAACCAATACTAAAAATCTGAAAAACGTCTCAATAGAAAGCACAAAGATTTTAAAAGGAAAACTATCACGAATGAGTAGACTTTAAATAACTTTAATATTAAATAATCGTATACGCGTGGTTTGTTTTGGCTTCTTATCTTATGCGCTTACGGCGATGGAACCTTCGATGTGCTCTTGTCCGGTTTTGTAATACCATCCTACTATCGAGTGTTTACTGTATTTACCCACACAAAACATTAAACTCTGACCATTCGCAGAGACAGCGAACACTGGAGCATTGTTAGCGGCATAATCGCGCGGGACGGCGGTATCGTGCAGATAAGTGCAGTGGGCGGCCTAGTTTCCATGTTTCTAGAACGGCAGTGAATGGGAGCTTTCTTAAAATGCGTGCGGTTTTGAAAAATGGTGAGGTCGCACGATAGGGTTCAATTTGAAAATTGGTTACCGGGCCAATATGTAGATAACTTGCATTCTACGAAAGCTAACTACAAGCGTCAGAGCAGCTTCAAATACCATATTATAAACATCAAATTATAAACATTGATTATAGTACCACCCCTAAAAAAACCGGCAAAGTGTAGAACCATCGGTGCACGAGTGATAGAAACTTAACATGTTGAACTACACATGTTATTTGATATTATCTTTAATTTAATATTTGTATCTTTATATAATGCTAGACTACGTAGTAATATTGTAATATGAAATATGTTTAAAAATGACTGACTGCTGAGTTTCTTGCGGCGTTTCTTCTCAGCAGTGGTCTCCTCTTGGGAAGCGCTGGTAGATTCTTGACGTGTAAAAGTGCCCGAGCGGCCTGCTTACTGAATAAATTTATTTTCTCTTTTATATCTTTTAAAATTTAAAATCATTTCATTTCCAAAAGAAAAGCAGTTTAAATTACACAATACACTGTAAGTAACTTACATTATCAACTAAATTAAAATGGTTTTAGTTTCACGATGTTATCATTTGCAAATAACATTTCTCAACATAATTGCAATGAATTGCAGCGGGCGCTCTGCACTAGCTCGCTGCGCATAATTTATTGTGAGCGAGTAATTTGACTATGATATGACCATTCGTGTTAATTGCTGCCTTTTAATAATAAAATTTTAAATCAGTATTGTAACAGTTTAATTATTTATTTTTGGTTAGTTAGGTCGTATTGTTGTCCATAAGCGTCTTTATTTCATACAAGCCTATCAACACGTTAGATACGTTACATCAAGTAATATACTTAGTTAAATCACTCTCAGACAGCTGTGGTAGATATAACTAACCTCATAACAAGTGGATTGGCTCTTGAGTCTCTTTTTGAGTTTAAGTTATTTATAGGAATTATCCTTCATTTACCCGTTCAAGTTTTGCTTAACAAATCATTCTCTTTTCATGAGCAAAAGGTATTTCATACTACTGAATATGAACTATCCGTGTGTAAAAAATTATCAACAAAACTGTTAAGCCTTTGACGCGTGAAACAAAGACAAATATTCAAACATTAAACATCCAATCTGGTCTGAAATGTTTAATTAAAGTATCCACTACCTAATTTTCGGATTTGTTCTGCTTAATTTATTTAGTTTAATTAAATTATTCACTATAACTAAATTAAATTATAATTCTTTAAAGTACCTATTCAACAGTTTGTTGAATAAAGTCCAACTTGCACTTGAAGGGTTCCAATGTACAGTCTGTGAGCACTTATAGAAGGTGCTTCGGTTTTGTACTTCTCTCTCACTCGCTCTTAATAAGAGCATATGAGAGCGAGTGAGACCAGTATGAGCCCGAAGCACCTTCCAAGACCTTACGCACTCTACAATTATTAGGAATTTGGATCGAGTACAAAACTCCTAACGCAATACGTTTAACTTTTAAGTACTAATAAATTAATACATATAAATAAATATTTTTTTTATTATTAATTAAGTGGCCTTAGTAATACAGCACATACACTGGTATAATTTCAGGCTTGTGACGGAAATAGGATTCCGATGGCACCATTTGGGTACGAATCCCTAAAAAGAAATCGCAGGCAAAATAAAATACTAACTAGCATAATCATTAGTCTCTTAATTGGTGACTAGTGGAAAATTCCGCCGTCATTGTTGAAAAATTACAAATTTCCACTTATAAAGCATTCACAAACATTGGGTTACTGATTAAGAACTCTCTTTCCAATGTTTAATTAACTACAGAGGATTATCTTTACAATTAACAGCATTCTGGGCAGCCTTGTGCAAAACGGAATTTTTAATGGACCGACGGCCATTTTGATTTTAAAATTCAGCTGCCATTTTGAATTTAATAACATTTTTGTGAAAAAATGTCACAGAGCGACTTTATTAAGTTTTTTTAGCGGAATTAAATACATTTTCACAGGTGACATTTACGATTTTGGTTTGGTTTTGTGCTGTAAATCAATTTCCTTATAGTTTTATTTTTGGATCAGAAGCTACAAATGCTACAATTCAACAAACAGGTATTCACAACAAAATAAAACTTCAGCTGTCAAGTTAAATAAATTACCCAATCCTTTCTAATGGAGTATTCAGCTACCGTTCGAGACGCTAATTCAACTAGTCAACTTACAAAAGATTTCACTCTCTTTGTAAGCACTTTTCAGCTTTCCAAGCGTGGATAATTGGTTAGCTCTTAATCCAAATTAAACTCTATTTAAACTGGAGTTAAATTTAAAATTGAGGTAACTAACATTGACTGAGATAAGCCTATTGAATATTTAACTTTGTCATTATTGTATGTTTTATGAACCTATGCCTTGATAATAAGGCTCTTGTTATGACAAAGTTTTTGGCCGACTGCCAAAGAAGGTGGGAACATGATTTTAACCATTTTGATTGTGTGTGGTGTGGGTGGGTATGAATGGTCTGATTTATTAGGAATCAATAAATTGGTTGCAAATAGGTTTAAAGCTTTTTTTATTAAAATTTACGGCGATCTTTTCTTATTAATAAAAAATCTTAACTTTAGGTACACTTATCAAAGTCAGAAGAAAGTTTTTTTTACAAACAACATAATCTGGCTAATTTCTGTAAAGAAAATTAGAACAAAACTAAGAATAGTTTTATTGCTCCATTTGAAATTTGGGTAGGTAATATTTAAACACATTTTTTTACCATTGAAAGCATGATGAAAAATCTTCAACGTAAAAACGTGTCACGTGTCAAAATTATGTCGCAATAAAATCTTTATTAACTGTAACCAAAAAACTAATACAGTTTCCAAACTAAACTAATTTCTCATGAATTCACGTTTCTAAATTGCTTTAGCTAACAGAGAACGTTTCGCAAATACAAAACGCATGTTGGATCGTATTTTGCATTATAGAACGCTTCATCGGCAACCAATGCACATGCAGCTCCGTGTAAACGCGTGATGCATCACCGAACTGGTTCCTAGTGGTGCATGTAAATGCGGCTTTGTAGGATACAACTTACGGGATTTAAAATATTTAAATTGGGTTTTTGAGACTATTTTGTGTTGGTGACTGTACTTTTTGAAACTAACATGCTTGAGTCTTGTGACTCAAGCCCTAGACAAGATGCATTCGGCGTTCTTTATTGTTATTCAAAATATATAGGATCGACGTAAGCTGACAGACGGTCGCGTCTAACGCCTACTTCAATCCCATACATTTAGTCAGTTTTCGAAAATCGTTTACGTTAGCGTACATGTCTAACCTTAAGGCCCTAGACCCATTTGCAACGTCAAAAAATGGCGGATGTGTAATTTGTTTTATTTTTTATTTTTGTGTATTTAGGTGTTCAAAGTTCTTTTTTGTTAGTGATTTGTACTTTTAATACCTTTGTGTTGCACAGTGATAGAAGACTTGGACTTATTTCGTGTATCCTGGCATCTTACTTCTCGTTTCAAGTGGACTCGCACTCGGTAGGTACAGAGGTTAAAACTATCTTGGCCTCTGTCCTACATATCACCGTACAACGTTGCCCCCAATCTTACTAGAGAAGATTGGACTGTGTTTTATTACTACATTGATTTATACTTATATATACTTGACACTGGCGAAATCACTTCATAGTGGAAACGCCATATTCCCGCGGTAGTAGCTGTTCAAGTTGCCGCGGGGCAAAGAAAAAAAAAGGCCCTAGACAAGTTAGCCTTGTTGGTAGTGACTCTGTGTATGAAGCTAGCGGTCCCGGGTTCGATCCACGGTATTTGTGTGATGAGCACGAGTATGAGTTTATGAGTCTTGGATGTTTTCTATGTATTTAAGTATTTATATCGTAGTCTAGTACCCAAAACACAAGCCTAGAGCTTAGTTTGGGACTAGGTAGGTCAAATTGTGTGAGATCATCCCTTGATATTTATTTTTTTATTCGGCGTTCGATATCGTTATCCAAACTTTATAGGATTGACGTAGGCTGTCAGGCGGTCGCGTCGAGCGCCTACGTCAATGCCACACATTTTGACAGTTTTCGAAAATCAAGCAACTGGTCTAGCCTCACATTACCTCTAGCTTGAATATATCTATTATACTTTTTATTATTAAAGCCCTCATTTTTGTCAAGGGTCAGGTATATCGTCTGTGCTTTTTTTATTTTTTTTTCTTTGCCCCGCGGCGACTTCCCTCAATCTAGTATGGAAGACTCAACTCCCACTGTAAGTTACGCCAACGTTACTTCCAAAAGTACCCACCCTAAAAAAGATCAAGCGGTAATAATAGATTCAATAGATGGAATCATGATACGTGACTACCTACTGTCTTTGTCCCAGATCACGAAATCATCATCCATACGGTTTATCTCAAGGATATCTAATTCGAGAATATGTGTTTACTTGGACTCTAAACAAACAGCTGACGAACTAGTTGACGTAGTTAAAAAAATTAAAGTTAAAGAACATTTGCTGGAAATTCGACCGCTAATAACAAGAAACAAACGAATTGTTCTATCTAATGTTTGTCCCATTATCCCACATGAAGTAATAGAAGAAAAATTCAGTGAAATGAACGTCAAAATTATGTCCCCTATTACTTACATGAAAGTCGGAATACCGGACCCTGGTTTTTCACATATTATGAGTTTTCGACGTCAAACGTATGTCACACCGGAGGATGAAAAAAATCTGCCAGAATCGATGTTAATCAACTATGACGATACTAACTACTGGATTTATATTACAAATGAATCGATGAAATGTTTTGTGTGTAGTGGCTTAGGCCATCTAGCAAAACACTGCCCACAGAACAGTCAGTTTCCTGTATCTACTCATCCTTCCAATAGTCAAAACCAAGAAAGTAAAGAAACTCGCGGCCACCCTCAAATCAAGTTCAACAGACCTCAAACTCAACCATCTAACAAATCAAACCATAACCAAGGCATGAAACGGATCCGCTCAAGTACCACTTCAGAACCTTCAGAACCTAGACTAGATGAAGAAAAAACAAATAACAGAATACTTGAAGACAAAGTATTATCAAGCGATTATACAGACGACACCGATAGCATTTATTCCCTTGAAGAAGAATCGCCAAATATCAAGTCGGTTAAAAAGAAAAAGAAAACTTTAGATAGTAGAACAGAAGAACAAGTTTGGAATGATATTCAAGTTGAGTTAAAAGAAGCCGAAAACACATCCAGCTTTCCCCTAACATTGGAACAATTCATTAGTCTTCTAGACAGATCACGTAACAAACAAAATATTCAAGAAATAATCAAGGATTACACCGAAAACATTCCGGAGTTAATTGACATGTGCTTATTCCTCCATCCAAAAATGAATAGGAATCTAAAAAACAGGTGCTCAAGACTGTCCAGAAAACTTCAAGATACCAACGCAGCCAAAACTCATTAACTATCCTTTTTATATTTCATTTATTTAGATAATTATATATCATGAAAATTTTGCAGTGGAATGTAAATGGCTTCCACATGAGATTTGAAAATATTAAGCTCATTCTAAACGAGGTCGACCCATTATGTTTTTGCATACAAGAAACCAATTTTAAAAACAATTACTGTGCTAAATTAAAAAATTATGACGGATTTTACAAAAACCGTACTCATAGCAGTATAGCAAGTGGCGGTGTTGCTACGTTTGCGAAACCTCACACATTTCCTGAACTAATTAATATTAATAGCAATCTAGAATTGATAGTAATAAGAATAAAATATCCACTAGCTGTAACTATATGTAACATATATCTACCCAACAGCTGTTCTATTAATGATAATGATTTAAATGATTTAGTTAAACAGCTCCCAATACCTTTTATTTTACTGGGAGACTTTAATTGTCATCATTTCCATTGGGGTTCCAATCATTGCGATCAGAGGGGCAGAGTGATAGCAGATTGGCTAGACGTAAACGATAATATTATTCTTCTAAATTCTCATCAGCCTACGCACTTTAATAGCAGTAGCGGTCGTACTAGTAGTATTGCTTTAATTCTGACCACAGTGGTCAAAAGGCTTCTTTTTTAAATGATTTTCATCAAGAACCACAGACAATAACATACAGGCCCATAACTAGCAATCGTTTGGATTTATTCAAAAATGAAGTTCAGAGTAACCTTTGTGGGTTATCCTTTTCACATAATGATTCTAATAGTATTTATAATGATTTGTTTGGTGTAATTCTTCATCAATTTAATAATAATTTTAAGATGAAAACTATTTCTGGGTCAAAAACTAAGTTTAGTGAATGGGCTACTGTAGGCATTCATAGAAGTAGAAATAGGCTATATGAACTATATAAAGAGAGGGAGGAGAACAAGAATGCTGACTTCTTAGTTTATGTTAAGAATTACTCTAGGACCTTTAAGCAAGTTTGCTTGACTGCTAAGTCAAATTTTTTAGGTCTTAAGCTCAAAGCTTCTGACAATAAAGTAAAAACTGTGTGGAAAATAATAAATAGAGAAACGGGTAAATCAAAAACTCGCGATAATCAAATCACCATAAACAAGGGTGACAAACAAATCATATCAAACAAAGACGTGGCCTTAGCGTTCGAAGATTATTTCTCCACCATAGCCATTAATACCACGAAATGTCTTCAATCATCTGCGATTGGAGCTCAAAAATTACTTTGTGGTAAGGTTACTAAATGTAATTTAAGTTTTGATTTTAGCCATGTAGACTCATTTTCAGTCGTAAAGGTATTTAAATCACTCAGTTTAAAAAAAACCGAGGATTTATGGGGAACGTCAGTTAAAGTCATCCATCATATCATAGATATAATTGCACCACACTTAGCTTTAATCTACAATAATTGCATTTCAGAGGGGGTCTTTCCAAATCTTATGAAATATAGTAAAGTCATACCACTTTTTAAATCGGGCGAGATGAGTGATTTAACGAATTTCCGTCCCATTTCTATTCTACCTGTTTTAAGTAAAGTTTTTGAAAAGTTAATGTTAAAAGATATGTTAGGTCACTTCAATAGAAATAAACTGCTTAACAGTAATCAGTTCGGCTTCACCAGAGGACGATCCACAACTGACGCAGCATCTGTACTCATTAAATATATATATAATATTTGGGAGAAATCTTGTGATGCAATAGGAATTTTTTGTGACCTTTCCAAAGCTTTCGATTGCGTAGATCATGAGACTCTTATATTAAAATTAGAACATTATGGTCTGTCAATTAATTCTCTAAATCTTATGTCTTCATATCTTAGTGATAGAACACAAACGGTTGTGGTAAACAAAACACAGTCCATGGGAGCAGCTATTAAACTAGGTGTGCCTCAGGGCTCTATATTAGGTCCTTTCTTATTTTTGGTTTATATTAATGACTTACCACGCACGGTAGATAACCTTTGTGATATTGTGCTATTTGCTGATGATACATCATTAATTTTCAAGGTAGAACGAAAATCCGTCGATTACAGTAGGATAAATGCCACGCTAGGTAAAGTACTTAATTGGTTTACTAGTAACAATTTGCTACTCAATGCTAAAAAAACTAAATGTGTTAGGTTCGCTTTGCCTAATGTTAGACCAGTAGAATCCAGTTTATTTCTAAATGATGAGTGTTTGGAAATGGTAGATAAGGCGCTTTTCTTAGGGATAACTATAGATAAAAACTTACAATGGAGTCCCCATATAGCAGTACTAGCAGGCAAATTAAGTTCGGCAGCTTATGCTGTTAGAAAAATCAGGCAACTTACCAATGTTGAGACAGCTCGCTTAGTTTATTATAGTTATTTTCATAGTGTTATGTCGTACGGTATTCTGGTTTGGGGAAAAGCTGCTGACATACAGACTATATTCGTGTTACAAAAAAGAGCCATTCGTTCTATATATAACCTTAACTCCCGTGATTCCTTAAGATTAGTATTTAAAGAAATTTGTATCTTAACAGTAGCGTCACAATTTATTTATGAGAATATAATTTATGTCATTAAAAATCAAGACTCTTTTGTTAAGAATTGTGATATACATAATTTGAATACAAGAAATAAAAATAAAATTGCTATTAAAAAATTTCGTGTCCGTAAGGTTTATAAATCATTTGTAGGTCAATGCATTATTTTCTATAATAAATTACCTGACTCAGTTTTAAAGTTACCATTTCCAGTACTTAAAAGTTACTTGAAAAAGTCGTTGATGTCTAAGGCTTACTATAGGGTCGAGGACTATCTAACAGATAAAAATGCTTGGCCTAAACTTAACTAAACACCTAAATAACTGATTAATAAAATAGGCATAAAAATATGTAAATATTGTATATTGTCTAGGGGACACGGTTTCTGTAGGAGAATGTATCGAAACTTTGTATGTGGTGGTTGTCTTGCACTGTCATAGGAAAGTATATATATATTTTTTAATATATATACATATTTTATATAAATATATATTTTTTTTATTACTACTTCTTATTACTCCCTATGAAAATTCTTAGTTTTGACACATTTTCTTGCACAAGCTACGCTTGAATGTTTTTTATTTTTATTTTTATTTTATGTTAAATTCATTGTTTTATATCATGCTAGGTTAAGCTTTATAATTGTATAATATCATAAGTTTTAAAAAACGACTGACTGTTGAGTTTCTTGCGGCGTTTCTTCTCAGCAGTGGTCTCTTGCGAAGCGCTGGTAGATTTTGACGTGTAAAAGTGCCCGTGCGGCCTAATTACTGAATAAACATCTTTTATCTTTATCTTTATCTTTTATTGATTTAACATTTGCTTCACGAAGTATATCAACTTATTTCGATTGGAACGCTTATGAAGACCTTTACGACAGTGACCATTTTCCTATTGTTATCACATCCCCAATGAATCTAAATCCAGATGTGCAAAATGTTCCTAAACATTTTAAATACCAGAATGCAGATTGGCCTAACTTTCATTTAGAAATAGAAAGAAAGATTGAACAATTAGATATTTTAAACATGTCCTCTAATATTTGTATTAATGATGTAGTAAATGAGTTTAATCAAATAATAATCAGTGCAGCCGAAAAACATATACCTAAAACATCTGGCAGACTAAAAAAGAAACAAGTCCCATGGTGGAACGATGAATGTTCTAACTCGCTCAAGGAAACTAAAAAAGCTTATAGAAAATACGTAAAAGAAGCGAGGAAAAGCTTAGATAATCCAAATAACGAACTGAATAATGAAGAACACCAAATCAATAAAGAATTACTCAAAATAGAATACCGTAAAAAGAGAGCCAGAACTAGAAGACTCTTTAAAGAAAGTAGTAAGACTGATTGGGAAAATTTTGTATCATCGATCAATAGTTATACTCCAATCAGGGTCATTTGGCAAAAAATTAACTCTATTAATGGACATAAAAGGAAAAGACAAACGGTTATTTTAAAAAACAATGATGAATTATGTTGTGATCCAAGAATTAACTCAGAATTATTGGCAAAAGCTTTTGCCACCAACTCTAGCTCCTGTAATTATAATAATGATTTCCTACAACATAAAAACCAAATAGAAGACACTATTGTCGACTTTAATTTACAAGATAATAGTAACCCAATCAATGAACCCATTACCTTACAAGAACTTACTTCACACTTACATAAATTAAGATGTTCAAGCCCGGGACCTGATCAGATATCTAATGCATTAATTAAGAATCTTCCCTTAATAGCCCTTGTAAGACTCTTAGATATCTACAATTACATTTGGTGTAACCAAGTATTTCCTGATCAGTGGAGGGAAGCCACAGTTATACCTATCCCTAAACCAGGCAAATCTCCCATCGCAACTGAAAGTTATAGACCAATATCTCTTACGTGTAATCTATGTAAATTGCTCGAAAAAATTGTAAGCAATAGATTGAGATGGTACTTAGAACATAATCAACTTTTATCAACATACCAATTCGGATTTAGGCAGTTTACGTCAACCTTGGATCATTTATCATTTTTAGAAAACGAAATCCTAATGTCTTTTGCAAATCAAAATAGTGTCATAGCCGTTGCTCTTGATTTAGAAAAGGCCTATGAAATGGTGTGGAAGCACAGAGTAATATCACTTTTAGAACGGTTCAATATAAAAGGTAACATTCTATCTTTTGTTATAAACTTTTTGAAAAATAGAATTATAAGAGTGAAAATTGATGATGTAATCTCCAATCCTTTCCAGACAGAAAATGGCCTTCCTCAAGGATCCGTCCTAAGTGTTATCCTGTTTTTAATATCAATAAATGGAGTGCTTGATGTTATAGAACGACCTGTGAAGGGATGTCTATTTGCAGATGATCTAACAATACTATGTAGTGCTAACAATCTAAAACCTACAGAAAAAATTATGCAAAATACCTTGGATAAACTCAGCGAATGGTGTAAAAGTACGGGATTTAAATTTTCAGACACAAAAACGGAACTCATGATTTTGTCAAAAAAGAAAGTCGAAGATACAGTAAACTTAAATATCAACAATCACACAATCAAAAAAGTTCATAGTTTAAAAATCTTGGGTTTAACTTTTGATCCAAAAATGAATTGGGTAACGCACATAAAAAAACTGAAATCCGAGTGTTATAAGAGAATGAATGTTATTAAAGTTTTATCATCAAATAAATGGGGTTCGGATAGTACATGCATTAAAAACACCTACAAGGCATTAATTAGACAAAAAATCGACTATGGTTCAATATTATATGATTCGGCTTCTCCCAGTATTTTAAAACTTCTAGAAAGCATACATAATACCTGTTTAAGATTGAGTTTAGGAGCCTTTAGAACTAGCCCAGTAAATAGCATTCTTGTTGAAGCGGACGAAATGCCCCTAATGTTTAGGAGAAAGGAACTGTGCCTTTCATACGCCATCAACAAGATAAGTAATGAGAAGTCACTAGTCACAAATTCCTCATTACCATCAGATATTGAATTCACTCTACAGCCTTCACTCCCCACCCCTTTAAGACTTAGAACTAAAAAGTACTTGAAAGAAATTCAATTTGAACTACCTATGGTTTTCCCGCGTAAACAAACCAAGTACCCACCATGGAGAAAAATAGAACTTAGCATTAACATGGATCTGAGTAATGAGCACCCTCGAAATTCCACTCCAGACTATATCTATAAGAACCTTTTTTACGAGATTAAAGACCAATATCCCGATTTCACCTTACACTACACTGATGGCTCAGTTTTAGAGGGTAGATCAGGCTGTGCGATTGCATCGGTAAGTGCTAATTACGAGTATAGATTACAAAACTATGCATCTGTTTTCACATGCGAAGCTATTGCTATTCTAAAATGTTTGGAATTAATCAAGGAACACCCAAATTCTAAAAAACATGTTATATTCTCTGATTCGATGTCGTCCCTCAAAGCATTGCTTAATGTTAATAACACAGATCCGTTAATAACCATAATACGAGAAAACCTAATTGATTTAATCGATAGACACTTCATTATACAATTAATCTGGATACCTAGCCATCAAGGTATTCCCGGAAACGAAAGAGCTGACACTGCAGCTAAAAACGGTAGTAGGTTGGGACAATGTACTTATTCAACTATTGTTATACAGGATCTTAAAAAGTACCTTAAATTAAATATTAAAAAAATATGGAACAGCTGTTGGGTTAAAAATAATAATAGTGCCCTGTATGAGGTAAGAAAATCGATTTTTGAAAAAAATAAAATTCATGTTAAAAATCGACGAGATCAAGTAGTTATGAATAGATTAAGAATAGGTCACTGTAATGTAACTCATATACACCTTATAACTAAAGAAGAAAAAAAGAAATGTTTAAGATGCAACAATGATCTGTCTATCAAACACTTGTTACTTGATTGCCCAATGTATAACACAGAAAGACTATCTGTTAGTCTACCTACATCCTTAAATAATTGTCTAAACAACTCGGATACAACTGTTAATTTCTTAAAACTAGCAGGATACTATAAGTTGATTTAATATTGTATATCTATAGTGGTCGCTAATGACCCTAGCTGTTTAAGCGACCTTAAATAAATAAAAAAAAAAAAAAATAAAAAATAAAAAAAATAAAAACAAAAACAAATTACACATCCGCCATCTTTTGACGTTGCAAATGGCCTCTCGTCTCTGTGCTTATTTCACATTTTCTAAACTTGATACAATAACAACCGTTACAAAACGGACTGTAATTCTGGAGAGCTAGTAAAAAGGTTATAAGTCAACTTAACTCGTACTAAATAATATATACATAGATGAAGTATACAAGACTTAAGCCCCTTTTTCACTTGATCTTCAGGAGACTTGTACCCTTTTTACAACTTTTATATAACTTGCAATGTATTGTATGTATGTATGTACAAGTTAAATTTCACCCACTCCCGATTTCCGATGAAGCTGAAAATTTGCATACACCTTTAGTTCTAATGACAATTCAATAATATAGTATCATCGAGCTGGTCTGATGATAAAGACTCAGGGTATCCATAGGAACTCCTAGGTTATACGTAATACAGCTGTTGTGTTAGGGCTCGTTAGAATAAATGACTGTGCAAATGAAAGTACAGGCAACAAAAGCTTGTCCTGTAAATGAAAATTTTGATAAAAAATTTCACTAAGATCCCAGAACTGTTGCTCTTCGATGTAAATACAGCACACTGTGCCAATATCGGGAAGGAGATTGCGTAAACGGTCGTACTAGTGAGGTCATAGGAAACATTACGAGTGAGATAGCCCCCAGGGTGTTCTTTAGAGGCTTTCATAGCAATGTTTACATGCACTGGTATTATACAGTGAGATATGGCACAAATTGTGTTATATTCAAAATTAAACGTTTAAGTCCACTCAAGAGATGTTTTTGACGATATATTAAAGAAACTGACTGACTGATATATCAACGCACAGCCCAAGTCGCTGGGTCTAGAGATTCCTTAAGAGGTTAAGGGCCCAAAAAGGGATTTTTGGAAATTCGTTCACTAAGAGGTTTAAATAGGGGCAAGTAAGTTGTTTTAAAAACTACATTTTATAAAATAAATTTAAATAATTCTTCGAAATGTATCTAGAATAAACAAATTACCCTCCTCTTTCGGGAGTTGGGTAGAAAGAGAAGGTCAAGGATGACCAAATAAAAAGCTAAGTGATTACGTCTTCATCCATTACAATCTAACGAGTATTTAACGTGCTTCAATTTGTAAGTTCCATTATCACAAATATACTTAGCATAATTATAATTAAGATAGCGAACACGCACACTGTTTTATTTATGATTTTGTTATAAAAAATACCCAAGTGCGAAGACACGCTAGCTTCCGTAATACGCAGTAAAAATGCCTTGAGAACACCCGAAAATTCTGTTTTTTTCTGAGTATTAATTTGTCCGAATTTATAATTTTGGAAAGGTATGTTATATTTGATATATTTTAAATTAAATTATAACACAATTACTATACCTAGGTTGGATTATTAAGCAATATCAACAAAACAAAGGCTCCTATCAAAAAATGCATTCAGAATTATGGAATTTCGGGATTCTGATCAATTCGGAATTATGATTCTTTGCAGTTATGTAATGTAAGATGGTTCCTTTTAGATACACTTCGACCCCTTTAGAATATCGGGTGCAATTACCCTCTTACACACTCAGCTGTTCGAATGTGCAGGTTTCCTCACGATGATTTTCGTTCACCGTAAGAGCAGTGCGTAACGTACCTAAGTTAGAAAAACTGATTCTTTTGAATAGTAATAGATAGCAGGACGCTTTTTTTTCAGAATAATGTGTTATTGGGTCATTCTACTTTTCGTTGTACATAAGTTTTTGCCATAGTTTCACTAAACTATTATTAATTTAAAAAAACGGTATAGTGCAGCGTTTTCTAACTGGACACTCGAAAAGGGACTTAAACAAGCTTATATTTAGAATTATCCTTATTGATAAAAAGTTATTTGTAATAACTATAAAGTGAGTAACGCAGTGGATGTTGATGTCCCCGCCTTTTCTATGGAAAAAGTGCAATTGACCACTGAGTTACCAAGATTTTTCAACGATAATTGAGTAATTTAAGAGTTACTTTTTTGGAAACCGTTAAACTTAAACATTCTAAGTTAATGTTATTTATTTAGACGCGGATTCATAACTTGGTATATACTTTTTATAGGACGATAATAAAAATGTACACTGAAAAGTAGAATGGCCCTATTACGGCGGTTTAAAATAGAAATAAAAAAATCAAGAAATTATACAGGGGGTCTCCATACAAGAAACGTTTTTTACTACATTATTTTTATTTTTGTTGTAGATTGTAAAAACGGTACAACTTACAAGCGTCTAATTTGGTATGATAATAGTACACACACTGAAGAACAAGAAAAATAATGTCAAGTGTGACTTTGGCTCGTGGTCATTTGATTGGAAATCGAATTATTATATTCTAATTTTTTGAATATAATAATATCTACTGTGCGGCTGTACGGAACCCTCAATGCGCGACTCCAACTCACACTTAACCAGTTTTTTTGGTATTTAGTAACTAAAAAGTTTTTAGAAATATTTTGTAATATTTACAGCATCCCAAACAACGCCAAATAAAAAAAAAACCTACGTAAAATATTTCTCAAGTCTAGCTAGAGGCGGTTTGGAAGTGTATTCCCGGAGCCCAGTTTTATTCATAAAAAAAACGAAAGCAAAGAATGAATGCCAACCTCACACTCCGTAGAAAAGAAACAAAAAGGTTTTATCTTGACGTTGTGTATAAGAAAAATATTTCTTAAAAATGAGTTTGCTTATTGCTTGCGTGAAAATATAATTTTCGATTGTCATCTCTTCGTAAAGCCGCAATACTGTCATGTTAAGCCTCTTACTTCTCTTCATAATTTAGCCGAGTAATACATACGGGACATACGAGTATAACCGACTAAACCAGATTTGCATTACACGGCAAAAATACGAACAGTGGCCAATGACTCAACAGCCCCGTTTTGTAAGTAACTATATTACATAATATTCAATTATGATGGTTACACGTGTAAGTGAAAGGCCGGTTTAGATAACATGGATCAAGCACTCTATAGCCTGACAACTTGTATACGGAGCTTTTGAGTGTCACTAAAAGCAGCTTATACATGGCAACAATGTGTATAGTCAGCACATTGAGTATTGGTTTCGTGTTTTACATGCCGTGTTACATTATGTCAACTCGGTGAAAGCACTTGGCTACATATTTTCATTAGAACTCTATATCTGATTCTAAATATTTAATACCACGGGAATTTTCAGAAAAAAAACCATTAGGCATTATGAACTTTTAGGTATTATGTACATTAGGCTTATTCATTTTAGGCGTTCTGATACCCAATATTAAAATTCTAAACATATTTCGTGGATAAAGCATCCGTCACTCTTCGCCTTACATATTGGTCAGAGGGTGACAGATATTTTATCCACGTTTAATCAATCAACACGACCATAATCCGCAGGACTATTTTTTCACATTTTATTTACGAAATACGTCACAAATATTCGTAAATATTTTATAGAACGACTCGTTGATACTCTCATTCATACACGCAATAGCTACATTATGCATATGATATGCTTTGTCCTTTTTTGTCATTGAAATAAAAAAAAAATGTTAATAGTTCGTTTTAGAATAAGTGGGTAACGCTTTTATGTTCAATCTGTTCCCATGAACACTATCTCGTATCGTATTCAGGCACTTGACTATAAAGTAGCGATAGGAGATAAATTTAATAGTTTTGTTTACACTGCACGTCATACAATAGAACGTAAAAACCTACTGCAATTGCATCGACACTCGCATTTTATTTCGTATAAAAATAAAGTCTTCTTTGACGGATCGGATAGGACGGATTTCCAATCACTGTTAAGGTCGCCGGTCGGCCAAGGCGACGCTAGACTATACTAGCGTTATGCGCGGAGCGACAAGCGGAAAAGCAGCGCGGACGGCTCCGAGTGGCATACTGCAAACATCTCTATGAATTTGAATTTAAGTGTCGGTAAAGTTGAGACTGATTTAGCCAGTTTATGTGGAACCAGCGGCAGCTTACCGGCGCACACGCTGTGGGTCATGTGCAGGGGCGGGGCATGGATCCTAGGAATTGTGTCTAGGTTTTTTGTGTATGCACTGCCACATGCAAAACTAAAAGTGAAGGCAGCAGCGTCAAGATACCCAATGACTGAAAGTGCGGTTTGGCAGATTAAGTTTGCAGCACACGTGTTATATATAGCACATTGCACATTTGCAACAGCGATGCAGAAACTGGTGTCTAGCACATAACTAGAGCTTAGTTTAGGTCTAAGTCAGTTTGCTTGACACTGCACCTTGGTTCTATATGTATTTACTATACGAAAATTTTACTCAAAATTAATTTCCCATCTTTTTGAGCCGTTGTGTGAATCGGGTACTTTCAAGCTAGTATATGTTTCTAAGTCTCCCAACAAAGTAGCTAATTTACATTTGAGTTACAATTCCCAATCTCGAACCCTTGTTAATGGTATTTCTGAACATGACGCAGCCATTCAAAGTATCAAGGCTAGTCAATTTATTAGCCGATATTATGGCAAATATCCAGCGAGCCCAATTTATAACCCTTATACCACTTGCGGGTTACTGTTTATTGCCCAATCCCTGGAATAACACAACATAAACAAGTTGTGTTTGTTAATGCGCAAGCAAATTTGGAGAAACATCTTGCATTGATCATATTTTTTAAGTCAGGTTCTCTTTACCTACGCTTAAAAAAGGTGCACCACTGTACAAAAATACCGTGATATTGTAAACTATTTATAATTATAATGTAATGATGTAAACCTTTTTCTTGAAAAAAATATACCTTGCCGAGTTTCTTACGCAGGTTCTTCTCGGGGCAAAGGTTTTATTTTTCGAACCGGTGGTAATGCTTTTTGACATTCATAGGTGCATTATATTATGCCTAAATTGAAGAATAAAGAACTTTGACTTTGACTTTGACTTTGACTTTAATACGGCAAATAAACATTCCTTGGAATTATTCAATAGAATATCACTTCCGGCCTCTACTCTGCTTTGCTTGAACTCAAAACCCTTTTTAAGATAAAAGATAAGATAAAAAGACATTCGCAACAAAACAAAACCACATTACATAGATACAAAAAGATCAAGACACAGAAATTGTTGCGAAACGGTCCCAACTCAGCATTCGCTAGCCGTAAAGCCAGCACTGGTCTTCCGTTGGAAGCGCTTGGTTTTTTGCTTATCTGTGATACGGCAGTCTAAAACTTTCAGAGGAAAAGAGCTAGCTTACCTTTGACAAAATAATAGTAAGTCTGTTTAACACTAACAATAAGTAAAAAAGATTACGTCAGACATTTTCAAAATACAAATGACGTCAGCATTAAGCATCTTTTCTATGCACCTTAAGCTTTTTAGAAAAACATATTTTTTTTAAATATATGAGTTGTACTAATGAAAGCAGCCTGTCTTAGAATCCACTAATCGCAAATAGCATTAGACAGATTTGCGGTCCGGTTTTGACCACGGAACCCTAAAAAATAAAATAAACTCCGGATTATGTACCAGGGCAACATAAAATTAAAGCAGTGCTCAATACAGCCAAGTTTTCAATATGTGCCCCACTCGCTGCGGCACGAACTTTTACAATGTTTTAAAATCCGCTCAGCTGTTTACACCGAAACGCTTTCTGCGGTTCTTTACGGTCACTAACCGGTTCAAAATTATTTTTACGCGGCTGCGGTCAGGCCGAAAACTGGATGGTTTTGATCTAAATTGGAATTTTGTGGCAATCTGATCGAATTCTGGATATTACAGTACAACTATTTATTAGATAAGAGAACTAATTATATATATAACATCTAATAACCGAATTAACAATAACCTTAATACTAGTAACAATTATAAGAATATGTAGATTGACGTAGTTATAAGTTGCTGTAACTTACTAATTATTATTATTATTGTGTCATTGTCCTGTAAGGGTATTCCCTTACAGGATAGCAGTTACAAACATATATACATATAAAATATTATATGTAGATGAAACAATGCATAACAATGATTAATAAAAAACCATCCTTTTGAGCTTTGCCGCCGTCGGGTAAAATGTTTTTTATCTACATCCATGGCAAAACGTCCCTATAATTTTGGGAACGATAAGCAAATGACCTATGTTAGTAAACCTGTATCTGCGGTTGCATCTTAATGTTTAAATTACAGTATAGGTAGCCAAAACTTTAATCACATTCAAATTTAGAACATCTTTTTAAAAATAAGGAATCATATTTTGTTGTGATTATCGCATAAAGTAGGTAGGTAATGCTTTTTGACATTCATAGGTGCAAATGTTAGTTCGAATAGTTCCAAAGAACAGAAAATCAAGTTATGAAAATGTAGGCCATATTGTGAAAAACTGCCAAATTGTTGTAAAAAACTTATGATATGCATGTAGATAAAGTTTTGTATGCGACAATACGGATAATTAGGCATTAAAACACTCGTGTGATCTTATTATGAAACGAGCCGACAGACTACACTCCCGAATTAATGCCTCTCATTATGCTTCCGTCACATAAATAACTACACTCAGGAGCTAAAAGAACGGGTCAGAGTGCGTTTTTCATACTAAAGAGGCTATTTCGAAGCCTTGGTTCCTCGCCAGGGAATGCTTTTAGTGAAATCTGATGATAAATACTCCGAGCATCAATACAGGCAATTTGTACAGTGCCAAGGATACCCAAGTGAATGAATCTGCGGTTAATGCCGGAATTGTGCATATTCAAAAAAACATCAAAAATGGCAATAAAATGTAAGGAAATCCAAGCGCTGGCCCAAACTCTCCCGCTGTGATGTTAACTGATTGTGCGATCAGTAAGGTATCTTAAGAACTTTTGACCTCCTCTTTTGAACCTCGAAGTATCCACCATTAAACCTCACTCAAAACAACCCCTGGCGAGGAACCAAGGCTTCGAAATAGTCTCGTTTGTATGAAGTGTATTATGTAACGATTCAATTTCTAAATACTGTAATTCGTGGTTTTTGCAGAGCAATTTATTTTAATTATCGTTGGAGTTCCTATTACGATAAATTAATTATAATTACAGACACTGTTCATATTTTGATTCCAACCATTTATCAATTATTAATTAAACCCCGTAAGCTGTAATCATGACCGAGTTACAGTTCAATTGCACCAGTTGTAGGCACTCGGCTGAAATTGATCCCATGTTACACGCGTAAGCCTATTGTGTGAGTAATCTCGAAATTGTAACGTCAATAGACGTTCACCGTGGAGCTTGATAGGTTGCAATCGTGAGTTAGCGAACATAACGTTATTTACTTTAGAAGTAAAATAAATTTTATAAATATTTTAAAAGTGCAATAAATTAGAAAATATCTAATACTGTGAATGTTTGTTTTGTTTATTAAGTTAGTTTTTAAGGTCAGGATCCCTGTGAAAACCAGAACCACGGCTTGCTGCGGCGCCATCGCCATCTTTTCAACGCCATGTTTGTTTGGTTTTAAATTTTTCATTTGTTTTTTATGTTTTGCTGTAAGTAGTAAGCATTGAATAAATTATTTCTATCCATCATATTTTAATATAACTAAAAGTTTAATTAAAAAATATGGACCAAATCGCTGTCACTGCTGATGGTGTCCAGGAGGTTGGCAGCATTGCCTCTTTGAACAGGTTTGCTTTTCTGGCTAACTCTTCTTTTTGTTGACACATTCTGACTCCATCGTCAAATCAGCTCCTACATACTATAATATTGCATTGCCTGCGGTTTTATTTATCTACTGTACGAGTATGTACAGTCAAAGAATCTGATGATCATACGTCAATTCGCCGGGTTATACATTTTACACGTGTCATTAGTCGTGTCGCACCGGGAATTGTCTAACACGGCTAATATACGTATTATGTCAAACTGTTAAACAAATTAATTTCCTTAACTATGAAAATACTTGCCTTGCAAAGTTCGAACCGTTTAAGGTTTCCATTTATATCAGAGAAATACATAACGCCTAAAACACAATTAACCAAAATCAACGTACCAAGATCTCCGAATATTGGGGTATTACGTAACGTAAAAGAGGTTATTTAATGGTTTTACTGGCCAAGTTTTAAAAACTAACGGCTCAATAAAGGTGCGATAAGAGAAGCCGGCGGAGGAAATGAATGAACTGGCCGCGGAAACGGCGATAAGCGACCCCTGGCGGAATACGTTCTTATATCTATGTTTTACTAACGTTATACATAGTTTATTGACGCAGAAGATGTGTTTTTATGGTACGGAACGCATTAGCACTCAGGTCACCTGATGGTAAGTGGGATCTGATGCCCATAGATTAGATTATGAAGACTGCAATTTCAAGACTGCAACCCTAAGACTTCAAATGCGTTGCCAACCCTATGGATCAAGATGGAATGCCTCTATGCTAGTAATTTCACTGGTTGTCTTTTGTTTTTTAGAGCATACTAACGTGCCCGCGTTGTGCATTTTATTTTGTAGAGGCAATTAACTCGACAAGAGTTAATTTCTTTCAACTTGCATTTTTTTTTATGGTGTATGCAATGAAAAGGTTGTAAGAATCCCACGTTTTTTCAAATAAAATGCCCTCCGGATAAAGCCGGCCGGCCGGCTCCGGAATAGTAAACACATGAAAAAAAAACCTTTTTTTTTACAACCATGAATCATGAAATGAAAAGATTTTGCCTTAACCAGGGTTAAGGCAAAATCTTTTATCCCCTGTGTCCCCTAGACAAGATAAAGTAATTATGCCTTTGAACTAATTATTATTGACTAAGTTTCGGGTTAATCCATGCATATCAGACATTAACGAATTTTTCAAGTAAGTTTTAAGTGCAGGAAAGGGAAACTTTAAATTACGTCAGGTAATTTATTATAGAAATGAACGCATTGACCAACAACCATATTGATTTATATACTTTACGGACACGGAATTTTCTATAAGCGATTTTATTTTTATTTAAAGTTGCTGCTTTCACTTGCTTTACTAAACACGTCACTAAACAACCATTACATTTAATTGACGTCTCTGAGTGCGGCAGTTAGTGAAGATTTTTCATAAACAGTTTAAAAAGAGACGAGTTTTTAAAATTTGCCTGAGTACTGCCATAACCACTACTCTTTAAAAGACTGTTTATTCCATTTTTGTATGCTTAAACCAAGCAATTTTTTAAGTCTGAATAAAAACATGTTCAAAAGTATGCATGCATGTAATAAATGAGTCGTAATCCGGCCTTGACTAGAATCAGGCCACAGCCTTTTATGCTTCAAGCATGAGCATTCCTCCCGCACCTACCTTTGTCTGTAAGAGATGAAAAATGCACACTGAAAAATATGTCGTTAATACCATTTTTATGACAGAGGCAAACGAGCACACAGGCCACCTGATGGTATGTAGGGTGTAAGACGCATTCGCATTCTCAAGATTACAATCTCACGACTGATATGTTAAGAATTCCAATGCGTTGCCAACCTTGAGCACTAAAATAAAATGTATCTATACTAGTATTTTTTCCGTTTTTTCCCGCCAACCCAACACTGGTGCTTGGCTATAAAATGTACCTTTTTTCTTTACAAGAAACACCATTCAGTATCCGTCTTATTATTAAACATATCTGTAGCCCCCAAATCCGTCCACGTAGAAAAAAAAATAGCCTATGTTCATCAGGGATAATGTGGGATTCTAATGGTAAAAGAATTTTTCAAATCAGTCCAGTAGTTTCGGAGCTTAATCAATGCACACAAACAAACAAATATTGCCTTTTTATAATATTTAGTGTAGATAATTTACTACGTCGCTAGTAATTGGTAAATCAATATCTTGGTATATAATACAAGCGCTCCAAATTATTCACCCATATACCTCAAAGGTTAGCGGCCAAATTACTGGCGAATATCGTAACACCGACCGTCAGACTTCCGCAATCTAGCAGTAATGAAACCAATTAAGAACAATTTTAGACTACATTGTTATTATTTAGACTAAATATACTCGCGGGACAACCTAGCTTACATACAGTTATGATCTTAACCTATTTTGAAAAGGAAAATCAGAAATAAACAGAAATTGATATCTTTGAGAATATGCTATAACAATTTAATTAATAACTCTAATTAAAAATTTAGAAACATAATAATTAACTTTAGGTAAGAAGTTTGTTATGAATACAAAGGCTCCATTCTACATGGTAAAGCGATATTGCTTTTGACAACTTGGTGTGTGTGGCAATGTGGTTTTATCAAATAGAATACAACCCTTACTTATTTAATTATCCTTCCTTATTTCTAAGAGTATACTATTTTTACTAATTATAAAAAGTTCGTTTTCTATTCAAAGCTATCATAGAGGTATTCCATCTTAATCCTCAGCGTTGGCAACGATTGTCCTCTTGAGAATGCAAATATCTATGGATCCCTAATCTTACTTACCATAAGGCTTGTGAGATCCTGAGCCTTAAAAAAAGTGCGCGTTTTTTACCATAAACCTAAGAGACCTAAATGTCGACACAGTGGACGGTAAATTAACAGTATCTTCATACAATGTCATTCATTTACACTTTATCATGACTACAAAACGTTCCATATCATGCTGTGCACTTGCTATGCAGCGGTAAATTTTATTAATGCTCTTATAATATGTCTTAAGTATGCGTAGTTCGATCAAGAGAGCTTGATTTTACATAACGTAGCAATTATGTAGAAGTTACTACAGGTAAATCCCGCATACAGCCAATTTCCATTACCTTGTAATTAGAGTAAGCCATTATAATTATTACACCGTAATAACTCAGTAATTAGGGATTAATTGAATTAAACTAACGTATTATGTTTTCAGTATAAACTAATGATAAATGCCGCCAGTTGTATGGTTTACTATTATTTTTATTGAAACATTCTGCCTGTCCTCAACCACGTGCTCAGTTTAGTCACACCCCTTTTTTACTCATTTTAAAAACTGAAGAAATCTATGATTGCTGAAAATTAAATTAAAATCAAGGATAAATTATCTATAAACTTAATTTCTGGAGAAAAAAACATTTTATTTTTATTTTACCATAATAAGCTTATTAATACCAACGTAGAGTTATCTTTTCATCGAAAGGTATTTCTCGCCGCTTTTTTTTGTCACAAATCTAACCTTACTTAATCTACGTAATTATTTTTTAAGATATACCTTCTGAAAATAACATGGCACTATCTGATTGAAACAGGAACCGTGATGACACGAGAAGAAGCATAAGAAGCAGAAAAACGAAAGGATGGGTTTGGGTTCTTGCGTTAAGACTTACCGGACAATGTGACTCAAGTATCAAAATCAAAGCACTGTGCTGTTTGATGAACGAGGGCAGTCTTACGATTACCTTTTGTTTTATATTAACAATGTTTAGTGAAGATTACAGACGGCCAGTTCATATTTCCTGAACTATACCTTGTTGTAGTCCTAAATTGAATTGTATTGTTCCGTGTTTTGTTTTGAAGTGTATTGTTTTTTAATTATATATTTAGGAAATGGACTGGATACTGGCGGTCTATTTTTCTACTCGGTAAATTCATATGGCTTTTTTGTGTTATCTTATTGTCAACGCATGTAAATTAGATCTATTAAAATATGTTATTTACTTGACGGTAGTGGTAGACGAATTAAAAAAAATACATATCAAATGAAATCGCTTTAATAGTAGCTTAGAAAAAAGTTTAGTCTGCTCATTCATATAAGTAGGTAAGAATATACATCATTTGGAATTCATAAGCATAAACATTAATGTTAAAAAAAACTTACTTGGTCTGGGATATGGTCGACACGATGATGAAAATAAAAAAACGGCCTTAAACCTAGCGCAATATTGTTAACAAATACAAGAAGAGTTTTTTAGGTAAACTATCATCATGTGCTAAATAATGTAACCTACTAACCTATTGACCCAGTTGTATGATTAAAATGTATCTCAATCACATCAGAGTAATGGAAAACTGAGATCACGAAACCTCTCAAGATAGAGCATGAACTCTGCGTGGTATTAAGATGTATCTCGTCGATTTAAAAACTGTTTTTCTTTTAAAACAGCTTTTTTTGTACAATTAATGTGTCAAATATCACGAAAGTTTTTGAAAGTGAAATCAATGCAAAAAGGATTAAGTGGTTTTTACAGTATTCCATAATTATGATGATTTTTTTGGAAGTAATAATATACATTGATTTAATATACACTAGATTTAACGTCAATGCTTAAACGGAGTGACGGAGCAACTGCTCTCGAATTCCTTCCGAGAGCAGTTGGGCTGTCAGTCGCACGCGATGCGTTGACAGGTCAACATGCCTAAATGCTCTGTGAAGAAGTGTAGAAATAGCTTTGTAAGAAAGTCGAAAAAGGATGGCATATCTTATTTTCGCTAAGTACCCGTTAATAGTTTTATAATTTAATGTATTTGTGGCCAAATTCGCCGTCTAATTAAGAAAGATGATGATGTATGTAAAAAGTGGAACATAGTTAAAAATTGAATGAATAGAGTCGCTTATTGATTTTTATTTTACAATTTTTTACGCCTACTTATTTTTGCGGTCTATAATATTAATTAAACTTCTTATAAATTACGATAAATACATAGATCTAAGAATAAAAAATACCTCGTAAATGCTCTTTATATTGTAAATTAAATAAAACTGTATTATTATTCGAGATTTCCAAATAAACGAAATTGAGCGAGAAAAATGGCGGAAAATAATAGCAAATGAAATGTTGAGTAAGCCCGTAGATCAAAGAAGTTTATTAAGTTATTTGTACGGGTAAATCGCTGTTACTTTTTTTTCGTAGACACGCAAAGTTACATCTAGGTTAGATTTTTTACCTATAAAAGTTATTTTTTATCAGTCTAGTATTAATGCGTGTATTTGAATTTATTTTAAAGAACCAAGATATTGCAAAGGTAAAGCACAAAAAAAATACAGGCATTGATACAGGCTATACTACAAGGTGTTTTATAAAAAAACTCTGGCGAACATAGCGTTTTTTTTTAATTAAAAAAATGGCATTATCTCAAAGTCCGTGAAACTTCGCATAATAGTAAATGTGGTCAAAAATGTTCAGAATGACTCGACCTATCATCCCTTAAAACCACTACACTCTACTGGCAAACACCATGGTATTAGTATTTTTGTTCCTAAATAAGTATGTATATCGTTGTCTAGCACCCATAGCACAAGTTTTGAGCTTAATTTGGGGTTAGGTCAATTACTGTGTAATTGTCCAAACATAATTATTAATTTATTAATATAAAATTGAGAAATGCGACTCCATTCTCCGTTGTTCAATTTTGACGTTAATATTACGATAATGGCCACTTAACTAAAAAGATTTCAATATCTTGAGACATTAGTTTGTAAATTTGAAACTTGACAGCTAGAACATTGAGTTCATTTCAGCATGTTTTTTTTTCGTATTACAGGGTTAAAAATTAGCGATGTTAGCTTCGTATCGGAATTCTTATAATATCTGTAAATGTCATTTTGGCACCGATTGTTACGACATTTTGTTCGAGATTGTGTATCTAGTGTATATTAAATCAATGAATAATATACCATAATGACTATAACTTAACTTTTTCCATTAAACCAGAAGTTTTCGTAGTCCTAAACAACTTTTTCTTTATTCCTAATGACCAACTTTACTTATAACACTTTTTAACACATATATAATAACTGTGAGGCTCACTAAATTTACTTTTAAATTTAATATTTTTATTCTCGATGAACGTTGCATAAAGTTAATAATTTGAGAGTTAAAGTGCGCATGTATGTGTTTATGTTTATGTGTGTGTTTGTGTGTGTAAAAGTGCGCATGTGTGATTGTAAAAGTGCGCATGTGTGATTGTAAAAGTGCGCACATAGTGTGTGTATGTTTGTAGTTGTTTATGCTTCAATATGTAGAGTACCCCAACGAAAGTGTTAAGCACTTTAGTGTACTGTCATAGTAAGCTTCCACCAGAACATCAACTGACTGAAAGACAAGGTTCAAAGTATGCTCAACATTTTTATTGGATGACTGTACTTACCTAGTACGTATTTAGCGTTACTAAGTACTTCATTTAATCGAAGCCCCCATCGACCACCGTAGTTCCGCACAATAGTTGCTAATGAACGCGATATCAAAAGCGGCCGAGCTTTGGTTAATCTCACGCTCGCGCACGCTTTGTCCACTGTTTCGGGCACTTTAACTTGTCAAAAATCAGCGTTTCCCAAGAAAAGACCACTGCTGGAAAGAAGCGCTGCAAGAAACTCAACCGTCAGTCATCATTTCAAATCCATATTTATGTGTAAAAGTGTGTTTATGTGTGTGTAAAAGTGCGCATGTAAGATTGTAAAAGTGCGCATGTGTGATTGTAAAAGTGCGCACATAGTGTGTGTATGTTTGTAGTTGTTTATGCTTCAATATGTAGAGTACCCCAGCGAAATTTTTAAGCACTTTAGTGCACTGTCATAGTACAATGACAATGAAATTCACAATGACAAAGTTCTAAGTATGTTTAACATTTTTATTGTGTGACTGTACCTATGTGCGTATTTAGCGTTACTAAGTACTCCGTTTAATCGAAGCCCCCATCGACCACCGTAGTTCCGCACAATAGTTGCTAATGAACGCGATATCAAAAGCGGCCGAGCTTTGGTTAATCTCACGCTCGCGCACGCTTTGTCCGCTGTTTACGTTTCGTTCTATTTTCACCCGTCACGCGCCATTGTTGAATCGGCTGCGTGTCTTTTGTGGGGATTTAAAAGGACGGGCGGAAAATCAGGTCTAGATTCCATTAGATAGTGAGGGTTTTCTATTAAAATAATCACTTTAGTTTTGATATTACTCATCATCATCATGTCAGCCGAAAGACGTCCACTGCTGGACATAGGCCTCCCCCAAGGCTTTCCACTCAGACCAGTCTTGTGCTTTTCGCATCCACCGCGGTCCCGCGATCCTGACGAGGTCGTCACTCCATCTTGTTGCAGGCCTACCTACAGCTCGTCTTCCGGTCCGCGGACGCCACTCCAGAACCTTCTGACCCCATCGGCCATCAGTCCTGCGAGCAATGTGCCCCGCCCACTGCCACTTCAGTTACTACTATGATGTCTTTATTATACATAGTTTAAAATAAAGTCGCTCCCCGCCATCTCCGCCTCTTTCAATTACGCAATGGAGGTCAAAATGAAGGTTTTTATGTATACATTCTGGATAACGTACAAGTGTTATGAAAACACACATAAACCGAAGTGAGGGCGGGTCGCTAGTCAATAATAAAAGATATTAATAGAGTCTGGCAAATGAAACATGAGAATGAATAAATGGCAACACTGTAGTGTCGTCCCTTTTTTCTTAGATTGATTTGAAAGGGACGACACTACAGTGTTGCCATTTTTTCATTCTCGTGTTTCATTTGCCAGACTCTATCGGTGAGCAATCGCAAACAAATTGAACTAGTCCCAAACTAAGTTCTAGGCCTGTACTATAGGTACTAGGTAAGGATAAACATACTTATATTTAAAAAAAGTAAAAGACACGAAAGATTTAGAAATCACACAAAATATATTTGCCCTGTCAAACTAAACGCGCGTAACTACACTAATATTGAGTACAATTGCGATCTCAAGACGCGTCAAAATGTAAGTATTCTATCATCATCATCATCATGTCAGCTGAAAGACGTCCACTGCTGGACATAGGCCTCCCAAGGGCAAGGGCTCCCACGATCCATACGAGGTCGTCACGGTCGTCACGGTTGTCAAATATTCTATAGGCCATATTCATAGACTGATCTTGGCTGCCTGTCGCATGAAATAGATTTATTGTATAACTTAAGTAGTAGTACATCAAAATAAATGTCGTCATAGGAAACTGTCATTTCTGACGCAACTTGATATGACCATTATGTGTTCTGGTTTAGGGATAAGTCAACTTCTAAAATTACTGGCATAGAGACATTCTAAGATTGAAGTTTAGAGATTGCCAATGCATCAAGATCCTACTTATCATTAAATAACAAAATTAAATAATGACGAAAATACTTGGCTAAGCATTCGTGCTGGCCCATAAACAAAAAGAACGAAGAATATCTTCGAAGAAATTACGGTAAGCTACACGAAGATGAATATTTAAAAGCTTCTTTAATAAACCGAGCCAATAAAATGGCACCCAATAAAACTGACAGCGTTCATGATTAGGAGAACCTATTCGAAATAAAATTGGAATGGTGCGGTAAACAAGAACTACCGTATTACTTTTTAACGGTTACCTATTTGGCGCCACAGACTTTATGTTGGCTGTGTTATCGTGTCGGAAATAAAATTTAAATTTGAATTGGAAACAAGTCTGACAAAAAAGTCAAAATTCAAACCACTACTACTACTTCTTCTTCTTTCATGTTTCTTTCTTTCTTTCTTTCTTTCTTTCTTTCTTTCTTTCTTTCTTTCTACAGCGTCACTTCGAATTGGTAATACAAAACATTTACACAGTTAAATTACAGACGAATAGTGTATTAAATTCACTTAGTTGTTTAAATTAGCCTTCTTTATTTATTATTAATTTCAGAATAAAATTAATAATTAAAATCCTAAAGTGTTGTTACCCTACATTGGATACGTAACTTTCATATATCAGGCGATGTTATCAATCTAATTTAAACATAGTGGTAGGGTAACCGCAGTAAGCCAATAAAATTGGGATAAATGAAAACTAAGAAGAAAACTTATAATTAAATTGCATGAGACATAGGAGAAGGGATTAGCATAGCATTAGAACTGAGAACGATTGCCTTTGCCTTTTTGACTTTTATGTTGAATACCAATATAATGGAGCAACGGTACAAAGTAACATGGGTTACCCCTTTTTCGGTAGTCGGATAAAAACGTCATAGTTCAGCAAATAGTAACTGATTGCTGGAACTATAATATTCTTAATAGGCAACCACCACATTAAACTCATCTCAACCGAGAAGCCAGAGTCAAAACACGTCAAGCTATAGAAAACTGTCACTTAAGACGCATCTTATGATATCGTGTTGTTAATATGGTCCTATATCGTGTTGTTAATATGGCCCTCTTCCTACGGCATGTTTTGTAGTGGCGGCCGGCTTCAGTCTTTGCGGCCGAGTTAGAAACAATATGACAAAATGTCAAAAACAAGCAAATATAGTTGAATATAATGTAATGGGTAACTAGTGTATCGATAATACGATAATGATTATATTTAAAAAGTAAAAATATATAATTTGCCTTTGAAATTATTATGAGAAGAGCTCATCCCAAAGTTAGCAATCTCTCATATTCTAATAAGACTTATAAAATACCAGAGAATAATGATGAAATTTCGGCAGTATCGCATGAAATTGGTCGAACTCAGAATTATAATAATTAAGTTGGAAAACTTCGTACATTTGGCAACGTGCCGAGATGCGGGCATGTGAACTCGGATCAGAGCAAAACCTAGCGGTTTCATGCAACATTATTTAACGTTACCGCGGAGTTTGTCGACGAGCTATCTGGTGAACTGGCTTAATTAGATTTCTCCATTTTGCAAGCGCGGGTAGACACAGATTTGTAAGAGCCAGTGTGGTAAGAGCAAGTAAGTCATTACTTGCTTGATTTGCATTTTGATTTTGATAGCTTACTCTTGAACTCACTAGCTACCTTTAGTTAAACTCAGCTAGTTGTTGAAGTCACTACTAGTTATAATAAAACTGAACGTATTGGCATTGCCTAAAGATTTGCTAGATTAAAGTGGACAATTGAATCAAAGTCAAACCAAAAATTCAAAATATTTTCAGTAAATTGGCCACATGAGGGCTCTTTAACACGTCGGTAATATTATACAATGAATCTACTAGCGCTTCGGACCAGACCTATTATTGCGGAGAAGAAGCGCCGCAAGAAACTCCAGCAGGTTTTTTTTCAATTTACTTCCTTATAAAATTTAGCAAAGAGTTTGTATAAAACTTGAATGGTCATAAATTTACAGGCTTATAATCGGGCTATATTTTTCTGCACTTTATTGCTGCCCTTGCCTAGCTGTCCTTGTCTAACTGAAGGGTAAATCAGCCTATGTGGACAATAAAGACAATCAATATGGTACCGAATAGGTTAGTTTAAGTTTAAAAAGTTATCGCCACATAAAGACACCGGGCGACTTTAAACATAGCTACATTGTATTTTGTAACATTTATTTTCCGCCATAAAACAAGTTGTAGAATATAAAAATACCTATCCGATAACGTTTGTTGGTTCCAAGGCTTGGGTTCATTTATTTCTGCCCATATTGTTGTAGCTCGTTTAGAACGCCGAAGTGCATCATTTTAATACTACTTTTAGTTTCTAGCTGATTACGCTACCAACAGTTTATACTATAACAACGAACTGTTTATCTTTGTTATTCATAAGGTTAAATCCATGCGGTGAGTAAAAATCTTTACAGCAAACTGTGTTAGAACCAGCAGAGCTAAACATTTGCTAGCGCAAGGCCAGACGTTTAAAACGTAATTTAGACATGTTTAGGGTACTGTGGGAATATTTAAAGAACGCCACTTTGTTTCAGGTTAATTGTAAAAAAAGGCCATATTCAGATATTGTCTATAAGTTACCCAGTTTAAAGTTAGGTACAACAGAAAAAACAGACACACTTCTAAGTCAAAGATGTTGATTAACACTAACCTCTCAATTTCTTTTGGCGTTTTACCTACAAAATATATGAGCAATTTTTAATGAAACTAGCTCTCTTTAATATTAAAATAGCTATTAGTGCCCGGCGCCGCCCAGGTGATTTTTTTTTAAACAAACATTGTCCTGATTGTTGCACATACAACAAAAAGGCAAAGTCAAAGTCAAAGTTCTTTATTCTTCAATTTAGGCATAATATAATGCACCTATGAATGTCAAAAAGCATTACCACCGGTTCGAAAAATAAAACCTTTGCCCCGAGAAGAACCGGCGTAAGAAACTCGGCAAGGTATATAAAAAATATATATATTCAAATCGGTCGAGCCTTTCTCGACTGACCAAGGGAATTACATATCTAGATAATTACGAGTACATATCTAGATAATTACTTAATTGATTACAATTATTATCACTACCAACTCCGAAACAAAAACGCCTGTAATATAATTTATCTTTGTATGCTGTCAAATTATGAGTTGTACTGTTTTTAATTAGTTAGAATTGTACTATCTATATATTAAAAATGAATCGCTAAATGTGTTGCCAAGCGCAAAACTCGAGAACGGCTGAAACGATTTGGCTGATTTCTTTTTTGTTGTATTCGTTATTGTCAGGACAAGGTTCGTATGAAAGAAAAAAAACTACCGGGAACGTCGGAAATTTGCAGCGGGCGAAGACGCTGGCGCGCCGCTAGTTGTAGAAATACTTAAAGCTTATGCCACGGGCGTTTACCACCGCTTTGCTCGTTGTTACTTACGTTTTTTTGGTAATCTGATGCCTCTATTCCCATCGTTTGGTGGAGGAATCCATTAAGGTTAGAAATTAATGATATTATGATTGATTGTTTCGTGGAGGATATTCTTATAGCCACCGAGTTCTGTACTTGACCGATATTACGATCGAAATTGTAAATATTTTAGTGATGTCACGTGTAACATAAACTTAGGATAGCAAAGCAATTTCCTTGCGTTTTATTTACGTCGCTGCTGTAACGTCTTTAGGGGTTATGTCATCGTTTATCATGAGTATTTAGTTTTTAATTTATTTATAATATCGTCATTGCCATCAACCTATCCATCGCTTCACCATGTGATTCCAACGGAAAACCTGTGCTGGCTTTACGGCTAGGGAATGCTGAGTTGGGACCGTTTCGCAACGGTTTCTCTGTGTCTTGTTCTTTTTGAATAAATGTCTCTTTGCCCCACTTTATATAATATTGTTATCGTATTGTAAACGTTATGATATACAAGTTCTGAGATGACAGCTTACCTAGGGTTGACATTTTGTTTATGCTTGAGGGGGCAAACTGGCTATCTATCATATCTCATCTCATCTCATTTTAAGTGATCACCGCTGCTCATGGACACCAGCAACACCAGAAGAGATATTGCAGCTGCGTTGCCGGCCTTAGAGAAAAGAGTATGCTCGTCTCTTGAAGGTCCCTAAATCGTAGGTGTCCAGAAATACCGGCGCAGTAAGCTGATTCCATAACACTGTCGTGCGCGGCCAACAGTTTCGTTTAAAACTCACAGTGGTAGACAGCCATTGGTGGTTGATAATCTTTTTATAATTTTCTTTTGAGTATTTTTCTATCAAGTTCTATAACCCTGTTCTTGTTGTTGTTTTATCTTTCTGTGTTGTATTACCCTGTTTTTATCCTCCTCACGGAACCCTTAACTAAATATTGCCACGATGTTACCATTTTTCCCCCAACGATTTACAAGCCAGAGCAGAGCGATTGTTATGCCGGGTGATTTATGAAGTGCACACGCGGATCGCATGAATCATGGCTACTGCCAGATAACCACGCGTAGGTCATGACCAGCTGTTGTATGTATTCCTAGTAACTTTTTCACCGATGTCAGAAAAAGGTTGTTTTAAATTTAATGTGTGTGTTTGTGTGTCTGTGGCATCAAACTCAAACTGATTGAACAGATATTGTTTCTAGGGTTCCATACCCTAGGGTACCCAATGGGACCATTTTAATATAACTATGCTGTCAGTCCGTCCGTCCTAGCTTTTAAGAGCGGTATATTTAGGACCCTAATACATCATCATCATCATCATCATCATCAGCCCGGGGGCGTCCACTGCTGGACAAAGGCCTCCCCCAAAGAGCGCTACAAGTCACGGTCTTGAGCAGCTCGCATCCAGCGGCTCCCCGCGATCCTAACCAGGTCGTCAGACCACCGGGTGGGAGGCCGTCCAACACTCCGTCCACCAGTGCGGAGCCGCCACTCGAGAACTTTTCTTCCCCAACGGTTATCAGTTCTCCGAGCTATGTGGCCTGCCCATTGCCACTTCAGCATGCTAACTCTCTGAGCTATGTCGGTGACCTTGATTCTCTGGCGTATTACCGTATTACGGATCATATCGCGCAAAGAAACTCCGAGCATAGCTCTTTCCATGACCCTTCTTTCCTACCCTAATACATAACGGGTTGATTTATTTTCAGTATGTGTTTTCACGTCGGATTTAGTAATAAAATTATAATTAAAGAAAGTGAAGTAATAAAAGGGGAATATAGTACAAATCCTAAAGAAAAGCAACAAATACTAAAAATGGTCAAGTGTGAGTTGGCTCGCGTTGATTCGATTCGAAATTGAATTCCAATCGTAAAATAATAATACCTACTCTGCGGCAGTTCAAAACCCTCCGTGCGCGAGTACGACTTACACTTGAAGGGTTTTTTAAAAGAAAGCTAGTTGGTAGTGACCCTGCCTATGAAGCAAGAGGTCCCGGGTTCGATTCCCGGTATGGGCAAATACTTGTGTGATGAGCACGAGTTTTTTTTTAGTCTTGAACGTTTTTTATGTGTTTAAGTATTTATTACTCTATATAAGTATTTATATCGTTGTCTAGTACCCATAGTGCAAGCCTAGAGCTTAGTTTGGGACTAGGTCGATTTGTCTGACATAGTCCCCTGTTTTTTTTTAATGTTTCATAGCTCGGTTTGATATTGAAACCGATTTTATTTATAACTTTAATGTGTGAACCTAAGTCATATAATTGGGTCACAATATATCCAAACATGAGTCAAAAGATTTAAAAACAAATACAAACGATATCAAAACAGTAATAATATTTAAACTAGTAAAAATCAAACATATGGGTATGAAACAGATCTGAAATAACTTTCCGCTTCTGCAAATAAACGAGTCAGTATTTTAAACGCTCTAAATTAATATACCGCGCGAATTATTATTTGTTTAAAAGAAGTCAAGATCAATCAGGTACGTTGTAGCTAATATTATCTAAGTTCCCATTATTATTATTTTAATATACTTAAATGAATTTCTGAAGAAAAAGAAGAACAGCTGCTTTGTCATTATTAATTCCTAAGAGAGTGAAATAGTCATTGAAGACAATGATGACAAATGTTCTATCATCATCACCATCATTAAAATCATTCCCAAAATTGATTTTGCCATTAATGTCATGGCCCTTTAGGTATTACCATGACTTCTTCTTGGAGTAAAAAGTTTCGTAGCCTGAGGGCAGGCATGTAATGTATATGGGTCACGGCTCGTTTATCTCTTCTCCCTGCGCGGGAACCATCAGCATTTGCTGACGCCAAGACCCTTTACCACGTCCAGTTTAATTATTGTTTTGTCTGTATATTCATTTCAATATTGTTTTTTATTTTATTTGTTCGTTCGTGTGGCAATAAACACATTTAATATTAATCTTTAATTGAACGCTTTACCAAATTACGGGACAATATTTTAATTTTCATTATACTTTATTCATCAAGCTTTATTTTATGAGCATTATCTTCATAGTAAAATCATTAACACATTTTCAAAGTAATTTATTTCCTTCTTTAACTAAAGTAACAGCATCAGCCAGTCTAATTCAAAAATGATCATACATTTACTAAATTCTAAATGTGATATCATCCTCATGATGATATTGGCAATATTTTATTTAATATAAACGATATAGTAAATCTAACCTACATCAATACCCAAAACGAATAAAATATGCACCATCTCTATTGTATCAGGATGTAAACTTTATAAATGCAAGTTTTAGTTATTCACCGGCGAGTTACCTGAACATGGCAGCAGAGTTTAGTTTTTGTACCGAAACTAACCGGTAATGGAATTGACGTCGACGACGCACGGGAAAGATTATAATCAGTAACACATTTAGAGTGGACTTAATGACTAATTCAGTGCCATAATTATCAGTATCATTATCATCGCCATTATGATCATTATTGTATCTGCCGATTTATTATGTCACTTTATAGGAGACTTTTATTATCACTTGAGCCAGATCGATACTTACTCGTATGCCATGAATTCAATACTACATTCTACGAACACCTACCCTACGAATCATTTAAGCATTGATTAGAAAAGTTTTTGTTGGATAATGCATTTTACTTTGTGAATTTATTGACGCTGAATTTTACTTTACAATAAATACTAATACTATACTTTTGAGATTGCTCATTCTACTACAATTTGCACATTTAACTTTGTAACTGGTTTTATTATTATTTGTGAATTATAATCCATTAACAAGAGTTACACTATTATTATATTTAGAGTTACACATTGACTTTGACTAAGTTATTTTTTGTTTTCTTTCTTTGACGGTCATTATTATTTATTTATTAAAAAGATGAAATTACAACATATATAGGAACATATGTCCCACAAAACCATTTGCACAGTTTGACTGGGATCGAGCAGTCTCTACTCTCTTATTAAATCTATAATAATATGAATTCTGTATAATTTTCATGTTTGCAATATAACTGTAACTTATATTATGAAATAAATAAATCTAATCAAAAACCAAAATCTACTATCTCTATTGCACCAGGATGAGGATTATTAATTCTAGTTTTAGCTATTCATCGTCGTGTACAACGTCACGATGAAGCAAGTTTTGTTTTTATACGTAAACTTACCTGTAACGGAGCTGACGTCAGTCGCATGAGACAGATCAGTATCGAGAGAATAATCAGTACCGCAAAACTAAACGATGGGTAAAAAGAACCAAGTGGAATAGAGTGAATTATTATCAATTTTTCTATAAATAATTATTCTGTTTTTTTTTTATGAAACCTGATACACATGGCAATAAGATGTTCTACTGTTATTATAAGTTTCCTGTTACAATCTAGCCGCTTCGCTCGAGCATTTATTTACTTTATACAGAGAGTTCTGGCGCAAAGCCTTTTCAACATATTTGTTTTAAATATGGGTTTGCCAAATAAAGAGCTTTGGCTTTTTGGCTCAATATTGAAAGTCAACCAATTTCAGTGAATACAACCATCAAACACCGCATACTTAATTTATTTATTTATTTATTTATTTATTTATTAATATTCTCTTAATTAACACTAACAGCCATGCTACACGTATTAATTAGTAATGAGAAAATGACATACAGCAGAAATTACAAGGTACCTAAGGCATTATCTACACCTGCACAGAGCTTATGGTGACAATTGTCTCTAAGTACCGACTGGCAGATGCGTAGAAACGCGACTCAGAGGTGTAAAAAATATCAAGTTGGCTGTCGCTGGCCAGGATGTCATTTAAGAGCTTCAGGGCCCGGTGCAGAGGAGAGTGAGCTAGTGCGCGGGTGCGCGCCGCCGGGATAGCGAAGAGGGCGGAGCTGTTGGTTCGACAAGGGTGGTGCCCATAGAGAGATTAGAGGCAGAAGAGACACGTTGCTAATATGCCCTCGTATGAGTTGAAATAATTAAGTCAAGCATAATCGAAATTCACAATTTGTCACCAACAATCATATATATCTTCTTATCTATCACAGAAAATATTTAGAATAAACACACCAAAATTGTGTGATACATTGAGACCCTCTTCATACACTAGTACCCCATAGGAATATACCTAACTTTATTATAGTAATACGCTTATGGACAGTCAGATCAAATTTTGATCGATGCGAAATCCAGCTTCGGACGGGCGAATCATGATTACCCCAGGACAAGCTCAATGAAGTTATATTCTCGACCAGTATTGCTTCTCTTTGTCGATTTCGATCAATCAAATCCCTGATTGCTATGATGATTGGATAGTTTGCTCGGCTTGGCATAGGAAACGTAAGCAACTACATTATGAGGTTGCCTTAAATTCGAGTGATAAACGTTTCAAACGTTTCAATGCGGTGACGCTTCAACCTTGAATCGGTTTTTAAAGACCATGAGATTGATTGGTTTGAAATAAATGAAAAATTATTTCTCCACCGAGATTTAAAATGCAATGATGTCGTGATCCTATTCTTTTCTTTTTTGTTTCCCAAAGGAAAATTGACACAAAACCTACTGCTATTAGACAAAACGAAAAATTGTAAGACCGTTCAGAGTGTTACCATTACTGTCAAGCAAATAAGAGCTATCTTAACGACGCAATTTGGTTTTACCAAGTGGAATTGAGTCCCACTTTAGCGGGTTGTTACAAGGCCGTAGCCAAAAAAAGTCTTTGGATTCGGTAAACTTGTAAAAGACATTTATCACAAAAATACATTTAGCCGTCTAGCCTTTTTCGTGGCGAACGAATTTATGACTAGATGAAGAATTTCATGGGGAGGTTTGGACCCTGGTGATTGAAATAGAAAATTGGAAAGAATATGAAACCGAAAAATCGAGTTTTTTGAGACTTTCCTTTGCATGCAATTTATGTTTTACTTTCGAACATTCGCTTTCTAAAAATCGACCCAGATAACACGCCTGCACCAGTGGATGACCGTTCTGCGATAATTGTAGCATGCCCTAGCCCATTATCCCTTCATCTGCCAACTTAAGAGCTTGGTGAATGGCGTTCTAGTTGTATTGTCTTCCAGCAATGCAGATTACTCGCAATCATTGTCCAGAGTTTCACCCCGTGCTTTTAACGTATTTTTAGACCGGCCGGCGAAGTTGATCAGCTCTAGGGTAAGGAACACATTTTTTCCGTCCTTCTCTAACTTAGACAGAGTAAGACAGCAGGCAACTTCTGCAATTTTTATTGCTAGTTTGTAACGAGGTTGTTATAACCTCTTTTTTACGTTCCTGGCCACTTTTACATGTCATTTAAATTCTATCCAAAGTCTAAATAAAATTGTTCATGATCTGTTTGATGCGATCGATAAGATTTCTTAAAAATTTCGATAAGCATCAGACACGGCTGCCGTGTCTGGGTGTCTCCTTTTATTTAATTTAATTATTTATTTAGTTATTTCTGTAAATCTTTTTTATCAATAAAAAGTATTAAACACTTAATATTTAAAGAAAGTGACTCATTCAATCCTACATTATCGCGAATAATAGCTTGAGTCTCCAAACTTACTACTATAACGCTAGAAGTTAAACCTCGTTTGGCAGTTTGCAAACTTCGTATAAAACAAAACATGCGACAGCCGTGGAAATACTCTTTTTATTCGACTTTAGTAATGCCCGTCTCGCTTCGATATCGTAATCACGATGTTAAGCTATTATCAGATCTTAGTGATTTCTAGTGATTCAGCGCTGTTTGTTATAAGGTCATCAATATATATGACAAGCCCAAGAGAAAAGCGATAAACGACTGCTCAACAGCAAAGTACTCTATAAAAAAATAACATGTCTCATCCACTGAAGGTAGCCAATGTTTATCTTAGAAGTGATGCATGTCAACGGGAGTCAAATGGGGAGGAAAAGTGATTTGAAAAAGAACTATGTTAATGGACTTGTGCAGTAGCAGCCTATACAGCCCGTCTGCAGAAATATTATTAAAAAAAAAGTAATTTTAAATAATGAATGTAGCAGCATAAACCCATACCATCCTCTCTGTAGTATATTTTTTAAAAAGAAATCTTAAAAAGGACTATGTCAATGGACATGAGACGTGCAGTAGCACAAACCCACAGAGTCTCTGTAGTAAAGATTATTTAAAAAAAACTAAACCTTTTAGTAAAACTATACTGAGTCTTACTTTTATAAGTTTTATTATCCATATTCCTAATAGTCGACACGATAAGTACCTACAGTGTTCAAATATGTCAATGTCACCATTTATTTCACTCTCGAAACCCAAAATATCTCGTGTTAAACTGATACCTTTCATTCCTTGGTTAACAATCTACTATTAATGACTTATGACATGACAAGGTATTACAATTACACAATCCAGCATCAGTATCTACCGCTGGAATTCCTCGATACCTACACAATCGATATAGACGTAAGCGTCGGCCGTCTGGCTTTAGCAGACAGCTACCAAAATAACCAGCCTATTGTACTTTACGTATGTAACGTATACATGCTTTGATCTGCTTGTACTGTGGTTAGGTAATTTTAGGTTAGGTTACAATTGCGTCTCTTCGTTACTATACAAGTAGGGATACATTACATAATTCCGAAGAGTCATAATTGCGAATTTTCATATTTTCGAATGCAAAGTTTTGATAGATGTCTTTATTTTCTGTTATCGCTTATAAATCAAGCCTAACCTAATTTAAGCATAGCAATTTAATTATGCATTTATTATCAAATAGCTCCAGCATAACATACCTTTCGGAAAAATCAATATTCGAAAAAAGTAATTCGGAATTTTAAGGTGTTCCCTACGTGTAGTGTGTTTAGTTGTAGGGCCTTGTGCAGGTCTAAATCATTATCATCATCATCATCATGTCAGCCGAAAGACGTCTACTACTGGATATAGGCCTCCCCAAGGCTCTCCACTCACACCGGTCTTGTGCTTTTCGCATCCACCGCGTTCCCGCCATCTTTACAAGGTCGTGTCACTCTATCTTGTTGGAGGCCTACCTACAGCTCGTCTCCCGGTCCGCGGACTAAAGAACCGTCTGACCCCATTAGCCATCAGTCCCGCGAGCAATGTGCCCCGCCCACTGCTACTTAAGTTTAGCTATTCTTCGGGCTAAATCGCTAATTCGTAACAAACAGTAGCAGTTGTTGTTGATTGGTACTAGATTTTTGTTTTTTGCAACCATACCAACGTAACTCAGTTTAAAAAAGGGCCAAGTTAGGATATATTGGTAAAAAATATTTTGATCAGCCGTTGGATAGTGCGCTATGAATTAGGTTAAATCAAATACAGCCCTACTAATAAAGTTCTTTGAATCCAACTGATTTAAAAATCAGTAGACTGTAATAACTGTTACCAGAAATACTCCTACTAAATCCAAGTAAACTTTGTGAAAGCTAAGCTGATTTCCTATCAACGAGATTGTAAAAACTTAAAAATAACGCAATAACTCATGATAACGGGAATATAATCTCGTTAAGGTTCAAATTACCCAAGAAAAGCTGCTACTCATAAATCATTATTAATTCCCATCTGGATTTATCCTTACACAAATTAAGTCTATACAGAGCACAAGTTCCCACCTCAATTTGCCGCATATGAATCTCATAACTTTGACACAAGGCTGAAACAGCGCTGGTGGTAATGAGCACTTCTATGTTTGACAGCCAATCACAAGCGTTTCTCTTTGACGTCAAAATTGACTGGAGTTGGAACGTGTTGGAGTGAACAGGAACATGCTTTCTCAATTATGTCTGTGAGGAATTAACTTTGTATACGGTTTTTATAAGTTACATAATTGTTGCTATATTACAAGTTGCTTTTAAATAATAAGAAGTGGTAGCGGTAGGGATTAGTGGTGCCTTAAGCAGGGTCCGTCGGAATTGCTACCACCATCTTTTTCACTAACCCAAAGCCAAGCTGCAGCATTGGTACTTTTGTGTTCCGGTGTAATTAGTAGCAAAGATGCATTACATCATGGCCCTCAGAGTTGGAAACGTATTTAAAGTCTTAGGACAGCAGTCTTGAGAATTCAAATATCTATGGGTTTCAGAACCCATTTACCATCAGGTGGCCTGAATGCTCCTGGTCCTTTTGCTCGCCATAAAAAAAGGAATAAATAGTGCTTCTCTCCCTAAGGTCACCAGAGATTATAGCAGTAAGAAAATGCTGCCGGAATAAGTCAGGTCAGGAGTTCAGAATCTGTAAGGGTCTTCTCTAAGCAGAGGTGGATTAATAGAATGACTTTTTACACCTTCCTAAATTTGTCACTAACAAGAGGGATGCCGCAATACGTTGGATACCCATAGAGAATCCCTCTCGTCCCAACATATTGCTCCGTCCCTCTTGTTAATGACTAATTTAGGAAAGTTTAATAAGCGCATAAGCTGGATTCGTACAACCATTATGCGACTGTAGACTTCCATCAAGGTAGTCAGATTAGAATGACAGGTAGCTCTTAGGGATTAAAATAGTATGACAAAACAACAAACACGACAATGATAATGCTGTTACAATACTGTATATCACTTCCTAATTGAAATAAGTATACGCTGTCACTAAACAACTGTTGCGCTTCACTGTACCAATTAAAAAGTCTACGTTGGACCTTAATACGTTACAAATAGGGTTGAAAAGTAGTTAAACACTTTAGTCACTGCAGTGTGCAGTGACAGTTCGCAGAGAGCATTCCACACAAAGGTCGACGCCTAAATTAATCAGACTCGATCGATAGAATGCTGTAACACTAACTAAGGGTGTTGTACAGTCATCAGCGATTTTAGCACGAGTATTTTCGAATCATTTTTACTATTATAAAACGTAGTACAGACAACCAATTTGATATGTAGACAACTATGGACTATGTTAACGTTTAAAAACGTTGACAATTTTGTCAGTTTTGGTGGTACCAGTTTTGGCCATCTACAACGCTTTTGGCCGCTCAAAATTTAAAGCATCATGAAATTACAAACATATTGAAATATTTCATCTTTATATTATTCTTCAGATTTTTTTATACTCATTTGAACCTAAAATGGCTATGTATTCGTATGCCTTTTTGCATTCCCAACGTATATGGGAGGCAACCAATGATGAAGTACTTCCTTTTAGATAGATACCTTGCGTGTGATAGTCGCGTGCTACATTGCCTCCCTCTAATATAAAAAGAAAAACCCTTCATCAGGTTCTTTACTATATATTTAAACATGTAACTCAAAAGCAATTATATTAATTTACGACAAAGGAAGACCAATTAATTAGCTTTGCCAGCACAAAATTGTAAATCAAAGGGAGAATTAAACTGTCATCGCGGAAATATTTTAAAGACGACACGCTTATTCTTCTGGAGGTGATATTTGAATAGATTTTTCCGTAGTTCATTTGTCAACTTTGGAAATGATAGACTTTTTTTTAGTTACTGACTTTTATGTTTTTTAAGTTATATTTCTGTTAACTAACCAGTTTTCGTTGTTGGAATTCGGTTAAATTTGGAATGCATATAACCCCGATGAAAATTCAATTATAATGGTACTGTTCACAGTCGGCAATAGGAACACCCGAAAATAACGGTCATGGAGAGAATTACGAGAGAACCTTAGAAGATTTTGGTATAGAAATATGTAAATAAACAACAACGTGAATATTCATAATAAAACAATATATTAACATATTTCAAAGTTTATTAGTCATTTGATAGCACTCCACCGCTTCCCCTTTACAGTATTTAATAAGCTGGAAGGTGACAGCATGAACTCCGTTGTATGTAGGCATTCAACTAACGTTTGAACTCATTACCCTTAAATTTTAGAATGGAATAGGTACCTCTATATTGGCTTGCTATTTCCCCGCTCTTACGTTCTCTGGGACATATCGATTGGTGGCAAACTTTGGAGTTTATCCAAAGCTAGTAAGTTGTAACAAGTAGAAATCTCTTTTTAATACATATTGTTGGAAAGAGATTTCCGCTTGAAATACAACTTACAAGCGTTTGATAAAGATGCGCTAGGTAATAGCAAAGCAGACTTACCAAATGCCAATGCAAATGGATTGCCTGTGGCAAGTGTCAGTACCCTTACTATAAGTTACAATTGCTGCACTCGCTAGCGAATTGATTGCTCTGTCCCTCATAGTATTTAGACTTACCATATAGAGAGCGAGAGACAGAGCATTCGACTCGCTAGCGAGTACGGTAACTGAAACTCATGGTAAGGGTACAGGTCATCATCATCATCATCATCAAAACATGACCACTGCATGACATAGTCCGTCCTTCAAAATTTGCTGCGATACCTCTTTAAACGGACTTCAGGCATTATATAAGTCGTTTGGATTTCAAGTGATCTTGTATACTCCGTTCATGTAAATACTCTTTTTTATTACGAGTTAAGTCAACTTGTAAGCTTTTTCACTAGGACCCGAGAAATATAAAAGTAGGTTAAGTTTCTGTTACCTATTGCCGCTTGGGCGCTACGCCTACGTCGTTGCGGGTCGGTCAATACTTATTATGCACGTGGCGACGCAAACCTGACAAAACCGGCTTAGTGCGTAATGTTGAGTTTGCTTGTGGGGCTCACAGTTCGTACGACCGAGGCACCCACACTGACAAGCCGCGCAATATACCTTTGTTCGAAAACGAACTACTATTAATCCTTATCGATTTTACTCAAACTCAAATAACTTTTAAAGAGCAACTGCAAAATATTTACTTTTTCTAAGTACTTACTAAGTACCAAGACATTTCAAAAATAAATACCAGCTGACAATAGTCACTCGATAAAACGAACATAAGTGACGACAGTGACTGGTACGGTACAAATAAAAGTATCGACAGACGATCAATACAACACTATGCATAAAATATCGGCACTTAACTTATCAGACATTGCTACTCGCCCCGGGGGAATAGTGATGTGATTTATGGGTAATATTTTAGTTGAAAATATCGAGATACGTGCGAGGTTTATCGTGACATTTAGTTTTATTAAGTTGGGTGTATTTTTTCAATTGCTACATCGAGTGAGGTATAATTGGATAGCTCTTAAAAAAGAATTATGTGCGTATTAATTTTAAATTAAGCAATCGTTAAGGAAATATTGAACTTGTGTCGCCCTAAAGCCAAAATAACACGTAATAAAAACCGTAAAAAATAACGAATTTAAATGGAAAACTATCACGACTACGTAGACTCGATTGCTTCGTGAGATACAAGCGACTAAAGTGTTTATTCCTACTAACTTCAAATAGAAAATCGTTTATGCCTACTAATTGTTTTTTTGAGATAGTTTTTGTGTTTGAAGATCCGACATGCACTTGCTCGGTGTTTTAATATTAGGATTCCTTTTCGTTTACGTAAGAAACATAAGACTTATTATTTCTAGAATAGGTAACTTTTATGCATATATATTTTGTTTGTTGTTTTTTGCTATCCACCACCACGCTGAGCTGGCCGCACCGTTTTGGCTATTTTGTCTTAAGTAGTTATACATCGTTTTTTTTTTCAAATGTATTTGTTTTTTGCTTTTTTTTTAAAACATGGGAAAATATCACACAAACTCATCTAGTCCTAAACTAAGCTCTAGGCTTGTATTATGAGTACTAGACAATGATAAACTTACTTATATTATGTATACAGGAATGCATATTTCAATACAAAGAAAACATCCAAGTCTCAGGATCACTGGCGCTTATCACACAAATATCTGCCCTTACCGGTATTTGAACCCGGGACCGCTAGCTTCGTAGGCAGGGCCACTACCAACTAGGGTAACTTGTCGTCATATAGCCGAATAAATGATTATATTCCATTCTTTAGTAGGTGAGGTAGGGGATCATTGGGCAGTCGAGAGGTTCGGGCACTACCTTACAAGTTATATGGTAGTGCCTGAACCTCTCGACTGTCCAATGGTCCCCTACCTCCCCTACCTATTAACGTCACTCTTGAAATTGTATGTCAAATTGTACCAAAACTCATCAAAAGTTCTAATAAGAGACTAACGTACAGTAATAAGTAAGTACGAGTAAGTCGGTACGCGAGTTATTTCACAAAACTCGAAACGAAATGCTTCAAAGGCAAATATTCCGAGAAAATACTGACAAGACGTTTATAACACTCATAAAAGTAGCTCTTATATGGACATTTTTATATTATTCTTAATATTAAAATATTGTAGAAAGTCGCAATCGCAAGAGAATAACGCGAATAATGAAAGAGACTTGTGTGGAGTTCCATACATTTGGTAAAAGAGATTTTGTCGACTCTAGGCCGAATTAAAAGCGCTCATAATCTAAGTAGAGGTGAGTTTTGCGGGTGGTAGGACCCTCTGCAGGGTCCGTCCGGATCGCTACCACCATCTTATCCATTAACCTACCGCCAAACAGCAGTGTTCGCGTGTTTGTTCCGGTTTGGGGATAAGACAGCCGGTGTAATGACTAGCATAGAGGCATTCCATCTCAGTCCTCAGGGTTGGCAACGCATTTGCAGTCTTATGCTAATGTCTATGGGTCACAGTTTCCACTTACCACCAGGTGGCCTGTGTGCTCGGTTACCTTCTCTAGGACATAAAAAAAAAAAAAAAAAAAAAAAAAAAGTAGAAAAGGCAATAAAAGGCGTTATTCTATCTTAAAACTGGCTATCTGTTGAACGTTTAATCGAATGAGCGAAGTTAGACGAATTGGCTCACTCGATGGCCAAAGCGGGTAAGCTGGGAATGCATGCCCATGGTTCTTTGCTCTGACGCGACAACTTCAATTCAACATCATTCCGATTAAGAGTATCCATTAAAGGGGTCAAGTGGATTTTTTGACAAGGTTCTATAATGGTTCATTAATTAAAGTCCACGACCATACAAAACTAATCACCAAAAGTACTATTCTCTTCAGTAACACTTCGTCAACCAATTTGTAGATGATCCTCTTGAGCAAGTCTCTTTAATTGTTCGCGTATTTCTCTTGCGACATTCTACAATATCTTAATAAAATATCAATGAATCCTAGAGGAGGGGTAATATCTATCTCGTCACCTGACGATGTCATTATGACATTAATTCCTTGATGGTACTTTGAAAAAAAATACTTTTACTAATAAACACCACTATTCTGACGGAAATACCAAAGAAGGCGGTTAACTGCATAGTACCTAATACTATAAACATTTTTAAATTTATTGTGGTTACCAATAGAGTATATAATTCTTCGACTACGGTACCAGTCAAATTCATAAATATGTGTAGGTACAATTTAATACCTTGCCTATTTAATGTCATGTTTAAACTGCCATATATGAATATTCAAAGTGATTAAAATGACAAGGTACATGTACACATATTTATGAATTCGACTGAACGGTAGTATTGTGACTTACCTACGTAATCATATTTTTTCTTCATGATAAACTTCCTATCCCTATTCCCGGAGGAATAACAGGCAAACAAGAAACACCTCTTAAGAAAAACACTACTCTAAGTCTTTTTAAGGTAGATTACTTTCAACAGATATTTAAAACTTCGGAAGTATCGTATTACTCTCACGACACGTATGACGCTCTTTTATTTAGATTCACAGATTAAACACATATTGTACATAAGCTCACGCCTTCGTTCCCAGAGTTACCAAGAACTCTTTAAGTCTCTCAGTAACCTGTTGATAATTCTGTAACCACATTTTGCACAACTAGGCTTGGTATTTACCAGTGTATTAGTAACATGTAGCAAGCCCATGATTCCCAAAATTCAAATTTACACACCAAACTACTATGTAAACTTATGAATTTAGGCCACAGTAGTCACGCCAACTATGACAAGTATTGATTAACCCGAGTCTACTCATATATTCATTCATTACTCAACCAAACGATTGGTTCATTAGCGATTGGTGCTAATGCTCATTTGGCTTATGGCAGCGTAATTAATATTTGAATTTGAATTTTAGTGCCATCAAAGCGGGTCTATTCCATAATGCAAATGGACTCCATTACGCTGAGAGTGTTCATTTTCACGTTGATATTCAGTCAATCAAATTTATTTGTGTATAATAGAATAATATTGCGGGTGGTAGGACCTTGTGCAGGGTCCGTCCGGATCGCTACCACCATCTTATCCATTAACCTACCGCCAAACAGCAGTGTTCGCGTTGTTGTATTCCGGTTTGGGAATAACACAGCCGGTGTAATGACTAGCATAGAGGCATTCCATCTTAGTCCTCAGGGTTGGCAACGCATTTGCAGTCGCTTGCAGTCTTGTAAATGCGAATGTCTATGGGTCACAGTTTCCACTTACCATCAGGTGGCCTGTGTGCTCGTTGGCCTTCTGATTATTAAAATATTCTTATTTATTTGCAAAGTCAAATTAGAATCGAAGAGATTTGCTGCCGCAGCGGATCGAGCCGGAGTAGTACTCAAATATGCTTTACGTACTTTAAAGTAAAACAAAGAGGCGGATTGTCCCGTTAGTGGAAATGGAAATTATGAGGAAAAAATGCCGCAAAATGAGTCGTCATTTGGTATGAAAATATTTAAAAAGGCTTTCCAAATTATGATTTCAAAAACATCAGTAACACCCGTAATGGATGAAATGTCAGTAAAGTCACGACAGACATCTATCTGATCTGGTAGTGTTTTAACTCCGCCATTACTGTCAAGTAAAACAGAGTTATCATTATATCATAACGTTGACTACTATAATACACTCAGGAGCAAAAATACCGGCTCAGAGTGCGTTTTTCATACAAGCGAGACTATTTCGAAGCCTTGGTTCCTCGCCAGGGGTTGTTTTGAGTGAGGTTTAATGGTGGATACTCCGAGGTTCAATAGAGGAGGTCAAAAGTTCTTAAGATGCCTAACTGATCGCATAATCAGTTTACACCACAGCGGGAGAGTTTGGGTCAGCACTTGGATTTCCTTACATTTTATTGCCATTTTAGATGTTTTTCTGAACATGCACTATTCCGGCGTTAGCCGCAGATTCATTCAGTTGGGTATCCTAGGCAGTCTGGAAGTCCTGTATCAATGCTCGGGGTATTCATCATCAGATTTTACTAAAAGCATTCCCTGGCGAGAAACCATGGCTTCGCAAATAGCCTCTTTAGTATGAAAAACGGTCTCAGACCCGTTTTTGTTGCTCCAATACTGTTTAACTCAGTAGAATAATCCCAGGAGTTGCATTCCACAAGATAGTATAAACTGATTTAGCCGTAAAGGTCGCCGGTTTTAACCGTTAGTTCCGACCTCGAACTTAACGTCTATCTACTCGTAACTGACAGGAATAGATATCAGATACGACTCGCGTTGAGTCAGGTCGACGGTTAAAATTAACGTTTCAACTCGGAAGGTTAGATTGGAAGCGCTGATTGGTTCAACTTTAAACGGTTCATAATGATTGTGTCAAAACAATTTAAGGGATTTCATTTGCTTCATTGTTAATAATTGAAATTGTATACAGAATAATCCTACTTATCCTACTTCCTACTTATGAATGTGATCGTTTGTGTATTTTTTGTTACTCCTTCACGCTGCAACGGAAGGAATGATTTGGATGAAATTTGAAATGGGGATGGCTTATACCCTGGATCTCGGAAAATCTACGCGGACGAAGTCGCGAGCAGAAGCTAGTATATAATGTAGAATCCCGCGCAGTTTTTAGTCAACTACTCCTAAAAGGGGTTATGTATTACGGTTGCGTCAGATATAACTTCCATACTTATTGGTGACACTTTATATACCCTAAGGATATATTTTTTTATTAATTTGTTCCGTCCCAAAAACTCAATATTGAATTAATTTATCAGAACGAGCGATTTGTATGTTAATATTATTATTGTTTGCCCAAAGACTAGATTTCTCGTACCCAGCTCTTCTCAAGGTCGAAAAGATAAATCTTTTGCTTAGTCAAATACTTACTTCGAACATCTTTTGTACTCGGTGAGTTATATCTATTAGGATAACAATGTGAATATGTTCCCAAAAATACTCAAGAATATCTAGGAATTTTCTGTGAGCTAGAAACAAGAAAATTCTGATGTTACATTTTCGGGTGCGGTCGGCTCGGTATAATTTTTACTAGTCTGCCATGCCATGGCATAACGTTATATCTCGAGTTACGGTAATAATTGAGAGGCTTCTGTTATATATGTATAATGCATGCTTACAGTTATATTTAAAATGGTTGTGGTTTTATTACAACTATGACTAAAAAATGTGGTTGGTATTGGGTTTATTTTGTGTTAGTAACTGTGTTTTGATAAATTTAACTCACATTTATGATGCCCATGCACTTAAAGTACAGTGAATTTTATTTCATGGACTTTTATGGACTTAAATATAATATGTTATCTCCAATTCCATAATAACAGCAAAAGTTATGTATGGAGACGCAAACGTACTGGCAACTCTTAAACACTAGAAAATGCATCAAGACTCTAAACTACTAATGGAAATTTAGCTGACCACCCTCTATTCTACTCTGCAAACCCATATTGCTTTTGATATTACCATATGGTGCGGTATTGTTTTTAGCTCGGCCGCCATTACTGTCAAGGAAATAATAGCTATCACAATGTTGACCAAACCATAACCGATCAAATGCCATATGGTTACAATAACTTTACTGTATTTCTGGTGAAAAAGGGTTTAAGTGTATTATACTCCGTTCTTGTATATACCCTTTTTATAACGATTTAAGTCGACTTGTACCCTTTTTCAATAGGACCCCATTAGTAGTTAAGAATCTTATCTTATAGTTTAATGGACTGCTGGAGCACCAATTTTGTCCTTAACTCAGCCAAAATACTGTGAAGGGTTCAAACAACTTCCTAAAGTGTTCTATACGTAGGTATTGCGTTCATTTGACTCCTAATCGAGCGAGTTTCGATCCCGACATCACTGGCTTCCTGTGAACCTACCTTCAGGAAGGCGCAGTTACTAGGGATGGGACAAAATCTAATTACTTATATCGACTGTCGATAAAATATTGGGGTTAAAATGAGATTCGTTCTGTTACTTGTTCAGTAAGAAAAAAAAATGATGTTGGATTAAACTAAACATGCTAGGGGTAACCAAAAATCTCAAATTGTTAAAATATCCCACCATTTTGCTTAAAAAATTTGGTAATAAGTGTGATCATAAAGAACATTGTTGTTTTGAAGCCCAATATTTAACTGTAGTAGAGGTAAAAAATACAAACATCCATCAGTTGCATTCCTGAATAAAACGAAAACTATAAGAAAAGAATCGTTTCGGATATGCCCAGTTCAACAAATCGAAATATCAAATTGGCATTCACGTTCTAAAATTTGCTTGAACGAACAAATATATTATTTATTGCCTTATTTGTTAAGACTTTAAATTATTATTTCATCGCTGCTAAATTATTTTTATTTTGATGTTTAAATTAAGTCCCTATTCATATTTAAATTAACGTTACATTAATAAGGCTGTAAGTATATTCTGTCAAAACACTAAATTGATTATTTCTCGCTTGTGAAGGCCTTTCCCACCACTAGTACAAATGTTAATTGCTATACCTTTACGGTGTTTGCCAAAAGCACTCAGTTTAACGAGGCAACTCGTTGTGTCCATTGGCATGGAAGTTTTTGCCACTTCTGCCAATCCTATAGCATACAGAAAGATAGAGTTTTTGCGGTCATTTTCAGTACTTTATTCGATGGGTCGATTAGGAATGCATATTATTCAGATGTCAGTAACCCTTTTAGTGATAAGCATTTTCGATTAGTTGTACCTCTATTAGTCGAGGGCTTGCTATAAACTTGAGCTTGGCAAGGTGTTGCAGGATTAAGGGTAATTTAGGAGATGAATGGGAAGGGTTATTAGGGTGTTGATGTGGAGTTTTTTCTGAACTTTATTTGAAGGGTGAAGCTTTATCTACAGATGAGCATAATAAGGGTCGTGATAATAGACTTATCTTGGCTGATGTGGTAGTTTCAGGACAAGGTTTATTAAATGACAATTCATGGAAAATTAAAGTGTCTGATATTTTTCAAGACAAACGTCTTACCTAAGATCGGGTTGTTCATAATGATTTTAAATGTCATAAAATACATGAATAAGCAATATTCAAATATTTACGCTTAATATTTTTAAAACACAAGTGTACTTTCAAAAAGAAACTAGTCTAAAACCAAATAAACCATCTGAACAAAACTTGAAAGTGCTTTACGTGTGTCTAATTGTCTATAAATATTTTAGGAACGTCATCTTCGCAAACAGCAAAGAAGTGTTGACACATTTCAATTTAGTGATTCAATTTCTAAGTAAATATACCGAACATTTATTGGATCCAAAGATCTTCTAACACCAGAAAAGCAATTTAAAGAAGCCGAGTAACGTGTGACGACAAATGGATAGTGGTGGCGTAACTTGAACGATATGCAGCGAAAGGTATAAAGTCCTACCCATCCATTTTCGGCGGGATGACAAATTTCGCGCGTTTCAAGCCTTCAACCCTTTTCTGTGAATATGGCGAATTACGAATTGAGGTTTCGTGAATGGTTCTATTTTCTAATGCAACATTTAAGTTTGCTTTCAAATTCGTCATCGTGTTTTTCAATTTAGTATTCATGTCTCGCTTATATTGCATTGTAACAATTTTTTTTATTTTTTTTAGATGCTCTAATACCAAAGCTCACAGATTACATTATTTTTCTCCGAAACCTGAACTACGAAGAGTAGTTGCTTCTAACAAGTGTGTTTGTTGTGAATTATTACCTTGATTCCATACAAGTCTAAGCATACAAGGCGTGAGTGATAGACTGATGTATGTTGAATCACAAAAGAACTTCTTGTTCTTTAGTTGATATCACCAAATTATGATAAATATTTATTCAATGTAATGTTTAGAGAACTTATTTCTTGGTTGGCACTTTTTGTTGAGAAAACTAATTTTCTTTACTCGATTCTATTGCGTTTTATGAACCACCAAAAAGCAACACCTCTCATTTTTCTGTTGAAACATCAAAAAACCTTGTGGCCGAACCACTATTAACCACATACCACATGATACCACACGTCAGTAAATATAACACGTAAACATCATCTTTTTAGAAGCCTAAATATAAAACGGTAAATGTATTCGTAAACAAAGTTCTTTGCCGTGAAACAAAAGAAATTCTTGGAAGTGTGTATTCCCCAGACCAAACCAGACATAATAGAATACTTGTGGCAACAATCGATTTGCACGACAAATGGCGGGACTATTGCCTTGTGGAGCGGTTTTGTTTTATGTTATAGAAAATATCTACCATTTCTCGCCTAGGTGCTAAGCCAATATTCGCTTAAGTTTCTCTTTAAATACTTGTGACTGAAAGTTTCTAGTAGCACAACTGTGCTATTTTCGTAGTTTACACGGGTAAACATTTCCAATTTTATGGCACATTTATTATTTTCCGTGAATTATTTGATCTTAAATTGGAATAATACAGTTGAATATACTTTTTAAATCATTCACCAAATTCTTAAAATGCCACCGTTTGATTGACATGATAGTTATGATTGATTGATCTTGAATATTTTTTAAAAGCTTTACAATATGCAGACGGATCTACTTTGACTAAAATTAAAATGAGCTCATTCATACTGAGTCAAAAAAATTGATGAGTCAAGCTTGTTGCAGTCTAAACCTTAATAACCAAAGAAGGTTATTGCTTAGAATTTCCGGAGTGCTAAATTTAGCTATGACTAGTAAATAGACATACGTGCAAGTATTATAAAAGTTTATGCTATCGTAAAAGTAGTTATGGGACGTAATAATACCGACTAAGTCAGACAGGTCGGCACCCCTATCAATTCTCTTTGATATGCCTCTAGGCATGGTTTCTTTGTAAATATTTCAAAACAAAATATGATCCGGGTCACAACAAACTAAGTCCCTTTGAGGTACTTTTGTAAAATGTGAATGAGCGTAAGCCTTTTGTTATTTTATTTGTACTTCAATAAAGAAGTAAGAGGTCGAATATTTCTGCGTTAGACGTAGGCTTTCAAGTACCTATTTATTATATTTTATATACATGCAAAATTATATTTTTGGAAGACCTTTTGTTGTACATTTCTTTGTTCTCTTTGATTATTTTATAAGGAAAACAAGATATTACGCAAATCACAATATCTCACGAAATAGATTCCCGCTTGCAATAAAATAGTTATCACTTACTTTTCCTTTTCTCAAGGTCTGTTCTGCTACTTTGATTCTGCATGACTATTATCGCTCCCATTTCATGCAATTTCAATGTAACGCCTATCATTTGTTTCTTTTCTTCAAATCTAACATCAATGGATCATAAACTGACGCAGAAAAAAAGTTTGCCATAAAATCAGTCACAATTAAACTGTTGCTTACTCCAAAGCCAAATATGTTATTTTCATATTTTGTAATGCTAACCGTCGCTCTGCAACATTCTGCGGCAAGGGCTAACGTAAATTTAATATCTCTCCAGGGGATAAAATTTCGAGGAAGGGTTAATGCCGTGTCCAGAGGTTAGCTCAAGATGAATGAAGGAATGAAGATAAATTAGCCGCATGGTTTTGACGGAGCACGAGGATTAATAGGAATATGATGTATGAGGAAATTTGTCTTTAGTATCACCAGTTTTACAGATAAGATAGCAAAAGAGTAGTTTTAGTTTAATCATATTTTGCTACGTTCTACAGTATTTTATGAAGTTTATTACTATTATTTGAAAGAAAATTGTGAAGATAATAATCACCAATTGAATTAACCTCCGACGCAAAAATAGGATTGTTATAAGTGTCTATCCGTAGCTCTTAAACGGATGAACCAATTTGAGTCTGTTTTACATTATTTCAAAGCAGGTTTAGCTGTGGTTTTTACTTTTTAGCTAGGTGCCATGAAAAAAGTTTGGACCGTTTAAGAAATATGAACTCTGAAAGTAATTTTTACGTATCTTATTTTCTAATTTTTTTATTTCAACTAAACCAAGCAAAGATCAACGAGTACGTCAGTCTGAGACTTTGAATTTAGGCTGAGAGAAATTAACAGAGCAGTTATACAGCACTGTCTCTTTCTCTCGACCACATGTTTATAAATAAGCCGAACTTGCTGCAAGATTTACAGTACGCAATTTACTTTTTTAAAAACCCACATGACAGACAACTTTTTTTTTAAACACACGTAAGGTTATTTAGTTGCATAAAAAACATCAATCAAAATTCAGACATCTAAAAAAAGGACTGTGGCTGACCTAATGCTAGGATGTCATGAAATAGTCCCAGCTCAGAATTGTGCTGGTTACGAAACATTATTAGTGCATTACCGCATTGGACCTTGCATCTTCAAGATCGGTGGATCATCATCATCTTACCTCGTAGTCGTCCACAGCTGAACATAGGTCTTGAATTTCCAGCGAGAGACAATTCGGGACTCAATCTACTCCAAACTCCAAAACATGTTCTAATGCTGCAAGAAACTCGTAACATCTGTAACTTCGCAAAAAACTCGAAACAAATGCTAATATCTCTTCAGGGCGTATTGCAAGGTCATCAAAAAACATTTTTATGGCGCCAAAGTTCTACAAATTCGTGCCTGAAGTAGGAAATGAGATATGCATAAAAGATAACCGGGTATATAAACAGGGTAACATATGAAGTTGGTACTGGGTAACGCCGACGGCCGTCCGGGAAATTGGGGGTTTTGGGGGGTTTATTGGGGAATCCATATCCCTTTTTACGCTGTCTTGTAAATCTAGGGGATTAAACCGGGGAAATATTACAGCAATAAGGACGATTCCAGTTCCAGTCCGTCATTAATAATGTGTTGCTCGTGTTTATCACTGTTTTTATAGATGCGTTAGATGAAAAATATTTGATGACGACATTTGGAATTCTGTTCGGTGATAAAAAAAAGTGTATGCCACATGTTTATACTCGTATTTAAGAAAAAATGGTTTAAGGTTTTGTGTTATTGCACAGGACTGTCATCTTCTGCTTATTATTATGCATTAGTGTGTCATACAAAATATTTATTTTCAAAAAATAGACAGGCTAACAATACACACACGAAATACATTTATATAACGTCAGAATTATTAAGCTTACCCCCTTACTAATAAACGTTGAGTAACGGTGGTATAGCTATACAATGTTTTGTCCTTATCTGTCATTGTGACATTTGAATTTGTCAGATAAGGACAAAACATTGTATAGCTATACCACCGTTATTCAACGTTTATTAGTAAGGGGGTTAATGTTTTACAAATTTTATGAAAATCGATAATTATAAGCATAAACATAATGGGAATAGATTCCTGACTTTCATAAGTAATTCGATACAATAAGTTTTTGGGTGACAAATAGATCCTGCTCAATTGCCTTCTCTATGTCATAAAAAGACTGAAACTTAAAACGATATCAATTTTTACTCGCTTATGAGTCATTTCAAAGTCTCCAGAATATCGACGTATTACGCAAGTACCTCTTGACCCTTAGATGAATGTTGATAAAAGATTTTTCACCCCACCCATTCAGAGAAAAGCCTTTGTTACTGAAAAGAGGGATCACAGTAGTCGATTTTGTTTGTGTGGTTATTGACTTATTACCGTAACCTTTTTCTTTTATTATTATTCAAGTTCATTATTAAATTTTGTATGATTTTTACGTACTTTATTACATTTTCCTAGTAAGTAGAGTACTTACAAAAACGCCCAGGTGTAAAAAATATGTTAACATAATTTTCAGAAGATTTTAAAATGTATCTCAACTGTATGAAAAATATCAAAACGAAGTAAACAGGTTTTAATTAACCATGTGTTTTTTTAAACGAGTGCCTAAAGCTATTGTAAATCATTTAGCGTCAATTGGACCTCATGATATCAGATTTTCTTAGTTCATCCCTATCTTTTTACAAGAAATTTCCTTAAAGTCTAACCTTCTGTATCTTAAAACGACGTAAACTATAGTCACGCAATAAAGACCAAAAGCAAATAACTACAAAGATGTCAAACCAAACGTTTGGTGCGGTTTCCATATCCGTTTCGAAAGAGAAGCGAAACTTCAAGAAATATATGCGCGTCAATTTATACAGTTCCCGTCGCGTTCAACCAACCGTCTATCCATGTACAAACTTTGGTTGAAGCCAAATGATATTAGACGACAAATCTGTTGATATAAGACGTCTGGAATAACGTCGTGACTGGATTTGGAAGCAGACTAATAAATGAGGTTCGACTGAAACTTAAGATGTTGACGTTTCTTAAGGCGCTTAGAAACCTAAGACTGCAACAAAGATCTTTCTTTGAAAGCCTTTTCTCACAAACGGATCCTAAGACACTTACGAATCGGAGATGACAAAAAAAAATGCGGGGAAGGCCTTTGCCCAGCAGTTGGGACACTAAATTATAGATAGATAGAAATATTTATTTTTCCACCGTTGATTTGTTTTGTGACGTTTCTTTAACGCAAGAATTGGCTTGCGCCTTCCAAACTCTTCTACAAAAATAGGTATAGCAACGTTTAAAATGACCATTACCATTAAAACTCAATGCCAACGACTCGACATCCGGTACGTTTGAAAATCGAGCAGTCTGGCATGGAACGTATTAATGACGCCCATAAACGTCTGTTTGTGTCCAAAATCTCGGAACTTCCTTTTCCCAACGGCCTGCATTCTTTCGCAAACTTCTTTTCATCTCGCCCGAAGTGCTTCCACCTCGGTGTTTTGTTTCGTTCGCTTTTGAGCTGCCAGTGCGAATCGTTTTAATGAGCGCTAAGTTGCCTGTTGTTTGAGTTCTTTTTGTGTTCGAATTTAAAAATTTAGTGGCGGTCACGTGTAACGTATTACGTAAATGTATACTTTTAAATTTCGAACTTGTTGCCCTTTCTTTTGTTTTATACATTAGGTACACAAAAAATGGTTCCACTTTTGGTTGTTTTTTGAATATGTATTTTTATTGTTCTTTACAGCAATAAAATAACATTGTTTTTATTACAGTCATTGAACCAAACATTGCCTATTATAGATTTTCATTCTGCTGTTTTATATTAAACTGACACAAAAAGCTGTAAAACAGCGTCGTAGAAGTCTAAATACGTAATATCTCTTGAGTAACATCTTATACCTATCCCCGCCCGGTTTGTAACACAGAGCGTTCCAGAAATTTAATATGCCCATTCTTACATTACATTTTCTTTGTTACAGATAAAGACGTATAAGTTACACATTCCATCATGGAGTCGCCTGTCACTCTCGGGACCGAAGGGCACACGCGCACTTTAAGGCTCCCCTTCGACGCGTACCTCTATAGTTGAGTGAACATGGTTAAGTAGTAGTAAACTATAGTGATACAATGAGCTTATAAGTTAAGTGTGAGTGATGCCGTACTACGGGTATCGGGAGGGGGAGTCGGACTCAGGAGGGGAGTCCGAAGGGGAGGACTCGGAGGGGGGGTTGAGCACAGGGAGCTCGGCAGGCCAGGGTCTGCCGTTCCCTGGCTTTACCCCCGTTGCGCTGAGGTACCTCACGCAGGACTCAAGACCAAGGAGCTGGTGCCTCAAACTCATCACGAATCCATATCCTTTTTAATACAATGTTAAGTTAGTTAATATTTGGGCAAAGGTAGTTAATATTTGGGTAACATTTTTATGGAGATGGTTTCTCTTCTCTACGTTATTTGACGCCATATTTATTTGTAAACTGTTTCAGTGCCAGGTAATATCTTTTGAATTTGTTTATTTCTTATTTTTAGAATAAGAAGAAGAATTTCATGAATTCTACTTGTTTTTCAAACGGTATGTTACGTTGAAATCTTTCTAATGATTTTTGAAGTATTACCCGTTTTTGAAATAGGCTGTCGGATACTTATATGTGAAATTGTGAACCTGACCATATGATAAGACACTAATTGCTGTCTTAGTGCTGATCTGACGATGAAGTCAGAAGGCCAGGATTTCCGCTGCACTTAACGTTGACCTTTGATGAGTTTACGTTGACGTATGGTTTAAGATTTAGACAAACTGGAATAGATCTAGGCTCTGTTCGATCAACGATAGAACAACTACGCTGCCACTCTCTGGCATTAACTATGTTCATAATATAATAAAAACTAGTTTTAGTCTAGTTTTTGCCAGCAACTTCGTCCATGCAGGAGTTGTCTATGTATATCTACGAAGTATGAACTATGTTTGTAGCAAATATCGATTGGTTCAAGCGTTGAACTAGTAAACACACTTTCACCATTGTTTCATAAGGAGCTTCAGTTACAATAAATATCAAGCCAACTGTAACATTATCAAATCTCAAATCAATAACCTCGTTAAATAAGGTTTTTATTGCTTCAAATGAACATTCGATTTATGGCTTTTTGAGTACAAAGAGGCGGAACGGACGACAAGAATAAACACTTCATGAAATTGAGTGAAATGTTTATAATGGACGATGATAGGACTTGGACAGTTTATAAAATGTTTGCGCAACGTCAACGATCATTCATAATAATCTATAATTCTACTGCTGAAGAATTTCCGGTAATTATTTGAAATGTTTAGCAGTATTATGACTTCTAAGTGAACAAAATTGTTTATTGTTTGGATGAAAGAAAATTCCAAAGCTTCTATGTAGTCCAGTTACATAATTTTGGTTTAGCAATGGCGGATGACAGAGCAGCAGAGGACCGATCGTTGTGGAGAACTTTGGGAAAGGCCTTGTCCAGCAGTGGACGTCTTGCAGCTGATGGTGATGATGATGATGAATGGCGGACTTGGGACTCGACTTTTTGCGACTCGGCTCGGTTTTGAACCTGTCTCTTGGATGTTGTTCTTATGGCAAAAGTTCTACAAGCAACGTTGATTCAAATTGATCTTGAACAAACTCAACATTCAGATCGTTGCGTTGTGTTTCGGTGTGAGGATAAGACAACCAGTGAAATGGTGAGGATAAAAGTATGTAGAGGTATTTAAGTGCTCAGGGTTAAAATTGTAACAGGGTTGTTGTTGTTGTTGTTGGTTGTTATAGTTGTATTGTTTATCCCCCCAAACTCTACATATCAATTTAGGGTTCTTATCATTATAATGAAACACCTTTCAACGAACTTTCCGCATCAAAAAGGCATTCCTCGCCGCAAAAGTTATTTTTGGTAGGTAGTAGGTTTACTTCAGTTCTAGCATAAAAAGCTCAATTTAGTTGTCTTTTTTTTCACTTTAAAGTTAGAGTAAGACAGCAGACAACTTCTGCAATTCTTATTGCTAGTTAGGCTAAAACTCGCTTAAAATATCCTGAAACATTATGATTTCAGCAGCATACAATCGATATATCAATAATAATAACTTATCTTGCCATCGTGGCCTGTGATCTCGTTAACTTTGCCCAATCCATAAAACCCTTATTCATTTATCGATAGTCTTCATGTCTTCCTTTTCTTTCTTAGCAACATTGACAATGATTTATTTACGTTACTATATATTTTTAAATTTTAAGTTTTCCCTCGGGACGTCGGAACGTCTCTGAGCTATTTCTCTGTAGACCCCTTGCATTATTAAGACGGGTCGGAATAATCAGACGCGCCGTACGTATTCTTCTAGCGTGTTCACAACTGCTGCGAATTTGTCAGTTGAATTGCTAGGTAAGGAAACTAAAGCTACTAGCGTTTATCTTTACTTAGCCCGGTTAGAACATAATAGAAATCTGGACTCCCGTGGAACTATCCAATTGTCCGTTTGTCCGTCTTCGTGCTATAAACTATCTCGGTACTAAACACGTCGATACAACCGTAGATTTATTTTGCATTAGGTAGTAAGACTATGGATTGTCAGAATAATTGTAGATTGTGACTCAATCAAGCATTGTAGTGATAAATAGTAGGTAATTATAATAAATACCAGGGGTTAGCAATCTCATACAAATGTACCTAGTCGTAAGATAGTCTAGGCTTACTAAGCATACTTATATAGTGAAATACATATGTACCTACTACTAAATACATAGAAAACATCAAAGGGTCAGGAAAAAATGCTCGCACATCACACAATTTTATTACCATATTGGGAATCGAACCTGAGACTGTTAGCGTCGTAGGCAGGGTCTCTACAAACCAGACTAAACGCTTCGTCAATCATCAAGACGTCAAACGAAGTCCACCATCACAGATTTTACAGTATTAATGAATTTTGTCCCAAATTTAAATTCCATCGGATGAGGCGTACACTCGCGAAGACCGTACACACAAACAAAGTAACACTCACACTTTTGCATTTATAGTATTACTAGCTGTTCCCCGCGACTCCGTCCGCATATAAATCGTTTATCGCTCTTCCCTCGGGAACCGTACATTTTTCAAGGGTAAAGTAGCCTATGGGCTATTCCAAACTATAATCTGTCTCTTTGCCAAATATCATCAAAATATATTCAAAAGTTGGTGTGATTGAAAAACAAACATTTATCCATCCAAACTTCCATACTTATTATCATTATTCCCTTGGGAACTATTAAATTTTCCGGAAGGAATAGTACATTGTGCATCAAGGGTAGTATGAAGGGAATTACTAACGAGAGTGTTAGAAGCCCGACGCCGAAGGCGGAGGGCTTTTAATGACTCGAGTTAGTAATCCCCTTACTGCCTGTGATACACACAATGGTTTTCATCACATTTGCGAGGAAAAAAACAAAGAGAAAACACTTTAACTCTGCAAAATATAAAGAAATAACTTTTGACGAACGGGAACGTAAATGGAAACGATTTTTTTTTGTGACCTCTACCACAGATAATAACTGCGTTTAGTTTCGACCTGGATTCGAGCCAGATTTAGCCAATTTGATAAAAATGTATAATTACTAAAATTAATGATAAATGTTGATATAAACTTGAAATAGGTATAAAAATAATGAAGTTTAATGAAGCGTATAGGTTTTGTGTAATGTAAGTTAGTCTATAGCTAATTTTTAAAGATGAAATTAGAAACCGATTTAATTTTTGGCTGAAAATTAAACCTCCTTAGTCAGAAATGATGTACGAAAGAGTTGCAAATTTTAAAAAGAAAGTCATTACTCCCTAGGGATGACAAACTCGCCATAATTCCCGCGGGAACAATTTAGGCCATTGTCCTTTTTTATACAGGCATGGAATATCACCATTTACGAGCAAGTGTGATGAAAAAGTAGTTTCATAACATAGGTATAAGCTTACTCAATTTCTTCTTTTCTTTAATTCAAATATTCAAATCCGTCCAGCCGTTGCATCGTGAAGGAGTAACAAAGTAACACACAAACTTTTGAATTAATAGCATTAGTAGGATATAGTAAGATAGTAATACCCACAGAACAGAAAAACAGTAGCAGTGTTAAGTGGGCGTGTAATGTGTGGCATAGTTAGGGTAAAGTCACCAGTGGTCAGCCAGAGACCTGCAGTCGGCCTCTGCCAATACTTTGTATGAGTGGGAAGAGTATGAAAAATATATTTCCCACTCTTTGCACACTTATAAGGTTGAATACTGGTCACTGGCTGAGAACTGGTGACTTTACCCTATGGGGAGTTCCGCGCAACCTACCTTAGTTTTGCCGCGATCGCTTGTGCGTGAAAGTGTTGCGAATAATATATCTTATATAGGATAGATCAAGGAGCATGCTTTGTTGTGTTTTTTTGGAATGTAAAACGATAGCCACACCAATAAAAAATCCATGGTGGCGAGTGGTTTTTATGATAGTTTGACTATTGGCGACCACAGGGTCTGATACTAAGTGAAGCTCATGCCACTTCTCACACCCATTAACCCGAGTCTAAAATAGGATCACATTAATTCAAATGCAATTATAAATTAACTGGTCCTACAACAAATATTTCACGCCTAGGGAATACAAACCTTTCTCATATCTAACAGCTTGGCATACTTAATTGGGTTTGTTGTGAACATTTCACTAGATTTCCCCGTTTGGTAATAAACATTAATAAATGATTACAGAGAATGATAAATTGACGAGCAATTTCAGTTATATTTATGTTTTTTAGGAAACGTTTAAGTAAATTTACATTAGTTATTGTTTAATTGGTATATTATTTATACTTACCGTAATTTTACTAAAGAATTTGGTTGGTTCTATAATACTCATCAAATTTATTTTGAAAAAGATATAAAAACATCAAAAACATTTTTAAAATCACAACTCAGCATCAGCAGTGTGGCAAGGGTGCGCCATCGTCAAAGGCAAATAATTTGGCTAGTGGTCTGAATTTAAATCGTGTCCCACGAATGCACATGCTTGTGGCACGGATTATTGATATAATAATGCATGATCTTAACCATCCAATTACTACGCTTAAAGATCTGTCCCATCGAGGTGCAAAGATTCCGTCTACTGAAGCAATAAGGGGAGTAAAAGTTGCATGTCGCATTTCAACAACATTGTTTCTTATTGATTATGTTCTCAAAAGCAATTGTTAGAAACGTTTATTACGTTTCTGTTTTAAATAATAGTTATTAGTTAGTTTTCCTTAAATTACCTTTTAATAATATTTTATTGCGCAGAAACGTATATTTTTATCTATGTTACAAAAGTAGGAACATTTTCCTTCTATCGAGTGACATTTTATTTTAATGACAATTGAAACAGCGTGTACGGTTCGTATTTAGTACTATAATTGTCTGACTAAAGTATTTATTTAAATAGATAAAACATTGAATATGGGGCGAGTTCTAGTGTGGTATGCAACCTTTGTAGACATGTTAACTCCGTTATGTGTCCAACGAACCTCCAATAGAGTTGCCTGCGGCTGAAAATATTAATGTTTTTGGTCAAATATAGTGGTCACAGCTTAGACTATAATTTTATTCCATTCGGCGTTAAGACTCTGGTCCGTGGGGTCCTAATGCTCTAAACCTTTTTAAGCAACTGTCAAAGAGACCATTGATTGAGTTGAGACTGCAGAGCTGGCAGTTTCCTCGCTCAACAAATTAGGTTAGCCATTCAACTAGGAAATGCTGTGAGTATCTTCGGTACAATGCCGCCGGGGCTAGTCTTACATTTAATGTTTTAGTTTATTTTACATTCTAGATTTAGTTTTGTTTTGTAATATTATGTCTTTTTCCTGACACAAACTTTAAACTTGACTTTTGATATCGTCATTCAAGCAATAAAGGTGAAATTTCGCCTAATTATAAAGAAACTAAGTATTTTAGGCGTTCGTGCTATAGATAGATTCCGTGAAAACGTACACGTTTTCGAATAGTAAACACGATTCGAAAACTTTGATGTTTGATTGATATAGTCGTCGAGCTACATGGATTCAGAATGCAAACTCCAGAATGACACATATCCACTGTCAGTTCAGAATCGGCACGTCAGCGTTCACATGTAAATTGTGTAGTCTCGACCCATTTGAACGTCGCGTGTTTATTTATTCCACTGTTTTTGCATGCACTGTGTTTTCTCAGTGAATGGCCAATACTTTTGCAGCTGGTGTTTCGAATGTGTGCTGTATATTTAGGGACGGTAGATGTGTTTTAAAGGATAGGAAATAGCATATTTTATGAGGGTAAAGACGACAAAAACATCGTGAAATTAATATTGCATAATAAATGGGTAGCTTTATAAACCAGAGAATTCACCAACTAGCCAAAATTGACGGTTACACAAGACAGTAGCGAGACAAAGTATAAATAATATTTAAAACTTACAAATATATTCTTAAAACTTTTTAGCTTTAAGTTAATATTACGATGTGGGAATAAAATTACATCTTCAAAATATGTTTTTTAATGGGGAAAAATTGGGTCCCAAGATACATCCTCAGCCTAGTTTGAGGTCCACCGGATACGTCATTTTATGCAAACTCGTGTGTTATTCAGCACTAATGTATTTTTTTGTTGTTAAATTCATAAAAAATATCCAAGACTCAGGAGAAAATGCGTTACTATAAAATAAACTAATTGTGAATTCAAACTAAGGGACCCAAACTTCTTGACTTGCCTGCCAAGGTATCTGAAGTACCTCATGAAAGTTTCCCTTCACCCTTTTAACCTACAGGGCGCAACCTTACAGGATTAATAGGCGGTCCCTTCTATCCCTTAGATTTACCTATTATCTTTTACTATTTACAAACTGTTTTAAGGTTATACGTACCTAGAGGGTGCTAGTAGGACTCTTTTAAGTAGCCTGCGTTGATAATTTCTCTGGTAGGGGTAATACCTATTACCAATAATATGAATGAATAGTTGGTTTTGTTTCAAAGTAAAATTACAGGACCATCATCATCATCATCATTATCAGCCGCAAGACGTCCACTGCTGGACAAAGGCCTTCCCCAAGGTTTTCCACAACGATCGGTCCTCTGCTGCTGTCATCCAGCGGTTTCCCGCGACCTTTATCAGATCGTCAGTCCACCTTGTGGAAGGTCTGCCAACACTTCGTCTCCCGGTTCACGGTCGCCACTCTAGAACCTGTCCGCTCCAACGGCCATCAGTTCTACGAGCAATGTGCCCCGCCCACTGCCACTTAAGGTTTGCAATCCGGTGAGCTATATCGGTTACTTTAGTTCTCCTGCGAATCTCCTCATTCCTGATTACAGGACCATTTTGTGATATTGTGTCAAGGTATAAAATAACTTTAAACTTTTATATACAGAAGGCCATCAAAAGTATACACTTAATCTCATCTTGTGCAAACAGGACCTCATGTTCTTTCTCGTAATTCAAACCACCTACTTCATTATCAAATTTAATTAAGTTTGGTTTAGCGGTGACAGCGTAATAAACGGACAAAGTTACTTTCACATTTATAATATTAGTATGAATTATTAACAACAATTAATCAGACTACTAATTGCAGATTCAATAAAGCTACGTAGACAGAGTGACGGTGTTACAAATCGCCCAAAACAACAAATAATAATTAGGTAATTTTCAACAAACGACAGACCTTGATTTATTTTAGAGATTCTTACGTATTTTAGAACATGGCGTGATGGTTATAGCAAATTAAATTACAAATCATATTGAAATACCTTAAAATTCAAGTTGTTTGATCGCGTCAACGTGCCTCATATATTATTATTTGTACATAATTAATGAAAACTTGACCGTTTTCTTCATTTGGGCAATTCCATTGCAAAGAGTACCGTAAACTGGGGGTACTTTGATTTACGGGGTAACATTGCCCACCCCAAAAACTATCTTTAATATTTAATTATTCTATTAAATGTTTCATCAGGACTAAGCTACTCATACAGTTATATAATTACTTCAACAATTTAAGAAGATAACAACTAAAACAGTTATCGTTTTAAGGTCGGGCAATGTTACCCCGTAAATCAATGTACCCCCAGTTTACCGGTAACGTAAGTTACAAATTTCTAGCATTCTGCTTGCTTTTTAGTAATATTGCAAAATGGAAGAATTCATTGATATTCTGAAAAATATTGAGATTAAAAGTTAAAAATAACACGCATTGAAATGGTAACTTTCGTTACATCATCGTGGAATTAGCAACTTCACGAAACGCCCGCAATTTAATAGTCCACAAACAAAAACCGTCCTTAAGAACACATAAATGCAAACACAACCGCATTTTACTATCTGCAGAGCTACACCAAACGTATAACACCGGCTAACTACGTATCATATAAATTATTAAAAGAGTCTGGTTAGTCTCATGGCAGTAGCATGTGGGTAATGAAACAGATTATTATGTACGTGCGCGTTCAGCGCTGCGCAGGCGCTGCGATGAAGCGTATTAATATATCATAGTTTAATTTTAATAACTTGATTTTGCGATCGTCAATTTTGAAGGAACCATTTTTTTTGATGACGTCAAAAGTTAATGTATTTTTTTCATGTCTTGTTTAAACAGACACTATAGATTCAAAAAAAAATGGCCGCAATTTGTAGAGCAAATCACAGCCAATCAATATTATAATATTATATAGAATATGATTTAGTGATAGGACCGCCTGTTGCCGCACTTTGTAACATATTTCACTTTCCATGCTGATATTGTACGTGGTGTTCAATAATAGTAGTTTATGCAACTGCTGTATAAGCCTGAAAGTACGAGCGTGGTTTTATGAAACGAGCGAGCGAGAGCGAGTTTCATAATAGGATCACACGAGTTTTTTAAGGCCTAATTATGTACAGTTGCATACACTACCTTATATACACACATTTCATGAGTACTCTGAGATGGGTTCATCCGATGACTTGACGAAAAACATGGCCGCAAAACAAAACTTGTGCTGTCCCTAGTCCCTATTCTCAGGTCACTCAAAATCAAATGTCGTGCCGTGTCGTGGGTATCAACATAACCGTTTACCGTTACAAACTTTTAAAATCGGAACGAATTTAAATTCAATTCTCGCGCCGCATTACCCCGCATTGGTATAATTAAAAGCTGCGTGGCTGCCACAGATAATGAACGGTATAACAACGGTGCGGGTACGAAAAGAACGCAGAATCTGACAGTTTGAATTAAATGAGGTGAAAAGGGTAAAAGTATGAGGGTCATTATCATTACAGGAGAACTAGAATAAATGAACAGACACAAGGACTAGAATCAATGTACATTAATTTATAGATGCTTTTATAGAAGCATAGTCCTTCGACAAGCATTGAAATAAACTCGAAAATTTAGGAACATTTTCTTACATTGAAATAATGATAACGTTTCAATTCAAGAAGAAGTCATACAAAAAAAACACCATTCCAAACTTCATTGTCAGTGGTTACTAATAATATATAAAAGAGGGAATTGTGTTGTTATGATTTATCATATAAAAGCAATGTTTTATACAAACTTTATTCTATTTCCATCCATTAAACCAGTACAAGTAAATAAGCTATCCGCAAGAATATTTCTGCGTATAATTTGATTTGAAAGTCCTAGACAGATTTGTCTCCCTAGAGAACGTCGACCTTTTTAGTCTAAGGAGAAAAATCACTCCGTCTCAAATTTGATTAAATATTAATATTTAGTCTGGTCATATTTTGAAGGACGAACTCTCGATACATAAAAGGTTTATATCAGATAATATCAGAGAAGTAAATTATGTAAGGGTTAATTTATGACGATAAATAGGTTTCAATGTTAACATAGTGTAACCAACTAAAGTTATAAGAGATAGTGAGCTGTATATTATCATCACCACGGCCATCAGTCGATCTTGAACCGTCGGTAGAATACTGCTGATTTGTGACAAGCGATAGTATTAAAACCGGCCGCACGAATATTGCCGGCAGAATCCATGTATCGATTTACATTTTCATCGATTGTATCTTTTCATCGAATAACATTTCATCAAATGCTTTTTTCTGCAGCCATGGTGTTTTCAGGATATATTCAAAAAGAGGCCAAGTGCGAGGCTGTACTCGCACACGAAGGGTTCCGCATCATTATCTAATACAACTTTACCAAGCAACGTTTAATGTACGCGACCCCATTAAATATTTTTTTTTTTTAAATAATAGTACAGCTACATATTTTGTGAATATTTCAAGTGTCTACTTGTTGCCATTATTAATACTGAGCAAACTGATGGCCGTTGGAGCGGAAAGGTTCTAGAGTGGCGACCGCGAACCGGGAGACGAAGTGTTGGCAGACCTTCCACAAGGTGGACTGACGATCTGATAAAGGTCGCGGGAAACCGCTGGATGACAGCAGCAGAGGACCGATCGTTGTGGAAAACCTTGGGGAAGGCCTTTGTCCAGCAGTGGACGTCTTGCGGCTGATAATGATGATGATGATGAAACTAACATGCCCCCTTAAATATTTAATTTATTCTGTTTTTAGTATTTGTTGTTATAGCGGCAACAGAAACACATCTTCTGTGAAAATTTAAATTGTCTAGCTATCACGGTTCATGATAGTCGGTCTCAGTAGTTTTAGGGTTCCGTAGAACCCTAAAAATAATTGGATAGGTTAGGTTAGGCAAGTGACTATCAAAAAAAAAACAGGCGAGAAATGCATTTCGATGAAATGAAAATTCTGAGTAATGATGCGTTCGTTGAAAGGTAATTCGGCTAAATAATAGATACCCTGCCGGCAGGCATAAATCGTATGTAAACGCTCCATTGATTTTGGAATACCAGGCGACCAATAATTTATTCTCAGTCAACGGCGTCAGCGCTTTGACGGGGGCCATATTACTTGCGTTCTGCTATACTGAATTAATTAACAAATAAAGTTTAAAATAACACGAGTATTGAAACGTTTTATTTTACGCGTCTGGTCGGTCCATAAAATGTCCATAACAAATAAACTTGGACGGTCGTCATTGGCCCATTTCCAAGAGAAAAATTCGGTATCGACTTTAAGGTATCGAGTGACTGGTGGTTTGGTGGTAATATTTATATTACAAACAGAAATAAGTTAGGTAACAAATGGATTATTTTCTAGCATTAGTTCTAGTATTTAGTGAATGTTGTGCCAAGTGTGGTCACGGTAGCAACACACACACTGGTTTGGCTGTAAATCATGCCGCAGGGGGTCTAAGACATTAGACCTTTAATTTAGGTAGTAAGTACTAATTAATAACAGTCAAAACAAAGTATTTTTGGCTTGAAAAAAATACAGAAATTGGTATTGCATGGGCTCTTAAATCAACAAGCATGTAAAGGGTTGATCAACTGTCACGCGTTTTGTGACCAGTTCTTAAAGTGGTTACCTTCCGGATTGCGGTAACACTCGGGTAGGGGCAGCTGATTGAAAAAACTTTACATGTGATTTATTTTCTTGCCTGATTAGTGATTATACTCTCACTTAGGGAAGTAACTACGGAACCAAGGAAGAACTTTTTCAAAATATAATTTGTCTGATTTTACCATTCAACATATAAAAAGAACCTTATTATTCCGAGTAAAAATAATAATAAAAGTAGTTTTAATGTACCACACATTATCTAAATGATTGTTGAAGGCGATAAAACACCCTGTTAAAAGCTCACGGAACAAGGAACACCTCATTATACTAATAGTATGTTATTAACTCGCGCAGGTGAGTCTGGCCTTAAACTTTAGCACCGTACGTTGCCGTAATTCCACACTAATGGGTCATTCTTGAGGATTGGATTATTCATCTCATTCCCCTGTCGTTTTTTATTTTAACAAATTTTAAACTAGTTACAATATAATATGAAATTTTACTTAATTATAAGCGTATTTATCGAATGGGCATCACATTCTGTCAACTAGGTACAGAAATATACCACTTTAAAATTTAGCTGCTAGGGGAATGATAAAAACGACAAGGGAATGATAAAATTTACAAGGGAATGTTAAAAATGACAAGGGAATGATATCTTCAGCAGTATTGAGATCAGATGTTTTATTTAGTAAAATAACATTTTAACAAATTAACATTCTTCTGGTAGCATTAATTGGTATTTTTTCTATGATCATATATATTTTTTTCTTTAACAAAATCTACAAAAATAAAAATTGACAGTCTTCTGGTATCATTAATTGGTATTTTTTTCTTAATCATCTAATAGACTATTGTCATAATCATCTATAATATTCCCATAGCTGCATTATTTGCAAAAATATTTATAAAATATATAATTCTTTCTTTTAATGACAACGTAACAGGGTCGTCATTTCTATGACTTCTTTAACCATACATACTTAAACTTAAGTTCACAACCTCCAGACGGTGATGATAAGTTTTTTATTCTTAATAATCATAAGCCTAGTATGAAGCACTGAACATTTTTCAACATAATCTGAGATTACAATGATAATAGGTTTGGAAATAAAACATAATAATAAGTACAATTAAACCAATAACATGAAAATATTTTTGTTGTAATTTGTTTTAGTATGTTACAAGGCAAGTTGTTACGTATTGCCTTTTTTTAATTGATTTATTTTTATTATAAAATCATTTACAGTACTTTGGGTAAAATTTATGTTCTTATAGAAGAAATACACTGTATACACTTTCGTTTGTAAGCTTTTTTTCACGTATGTACACATAAAAAATACATACACCTTAGTGTGTAAGATTTTTATCTTATCTACATATTAAAATTTCATATGTACACACCTTAGTTTGTAAGCTTTTTTCAGGTTTATTGTTTTTTTTTGGGAATATACACATTAAATTTGAATATTTACAACTTAGTTTGTAAGCGTAAGCTAATATGCACTCAAGTGCTTTGTGCAACCAGAATAGAATTGCACAAGATAGCCCTTATTTGTTAATAAATAAGGTCGATCAAATTTGCATCAGCACTCAAGTCGGTAAAAAAGTATATATTAGCAAAGTGGTTTCAAATCAATTTGTCCCAAAATGGCGCTTTAGTCTTTTTACATCGGAAGGGACGAAATGCAATGCGAATTAAAGGAAAACTATTGTTTTTTTCTAGGCAACTTAAGAAAACTATCATCACCTTGTTCAAAAAGTCAAGGGAATGGGAACGAGGGGAGTGAGAAAAAGTATGTTTCTTGTCGATTGTACTGAAACTGTTATTTTTACAGCAATAACTATTAAATCAACACATGCAGTCATTCATGAAGTTCTTTTTTCACTAAACACTGTATGCCAATTGCAAGAAATAAAATTTATATTCAAATTCAAGGTAATGATAATCACAGTGAACCAAAGACAGGGAAATGATATATTTACCTTCATAGCTCAGAGCTCCAACCACGAGTCACGTCCTGTTCCCACGGCGTTGGAAGCGCTACTGACGCTTGTCAGGCACGGTGGGCGCAATGCGTCGGAACACGTTTAGGTAGGGATGTGCACATTGTTTAGTGCGGCAACAAGGGAATGATAGGTAAGCTCCGGACAAGCCTTTCATGTAGATTTTAAAAAAAACTATGATAAACACAGCAACCATATTTTTTCTTTCAAATCAATAACTTATATCCTAACAATTGAACTAAATACAATAATTAATTTTAATCCATATCTTAGTCTTTTCAGGGTCGTTTGTTCCCAAAATGGTGAATGGACGCAACAAGGGAATGATGTATTAGGGGTTTGATATTTTTTTACGACTTATTCTAAGTACCTTAAACACAAAAAAAAACCTGCCCTAGGTAGGTTGAGTGGTAATGTAACGAAACATTTTTAGTAAAGTGAATTGTTTTAATTGTACGGGTACTTTTTTCCTCTGGACGTTGAAAATTGACCCTTTCAAGAATCACCCTAATATGGTAACACAGGTAACCTATCGCAACCTCGAAAAGTTTTTGACCGAATTTCATTTGACCGAAAACATTTCGTTTTTTATCGTTTCTCCGATGGCACGATTCGTCATTTTTTTATTTCACCATTTGACTTTAAGTAAATGGTTCGTTAGTCCAAGCAACTTTTCTCCTTGTAGTCACGTACCCTATGTATTGTTACGTATTTTATTTCAAAGCCCATTTTTCATTACACCAATGCTACAACTAGCCTGTGGATCGTTTTGTATTTTGTTTCTTAACCCATTTTTCACTTCATCAATGTTACATATAGATTTTGCTACGTTACGTCAAATATTCATTTCGGCCAAAAAATCTTGCTTGTAATTAGTTTCAACTATCTACAAAATGCAACGAGCAAGACGAGTCAGGGCAGAACCGACTCAGATAGGTTAGGTTAGAAGGCCAAGGCGGGAGCTTTGCTCCCGCCTTGGCTTTCGAGGTTATTTTTTTTCTGCCCCGAAAAACATAAACCGAGCCGTAATATTGGGCAAAGGATACTAAGGTAAAATCAGAAATAGGAAAAAGACAAATAGACAAAGCATTACATTGGACAACTGTTGATACGCCGAAACCAGTAATGAGGTATAGATAATTTGTCAAATCGTTAAAAAACCAAAACAAGTAATGAATAAATAAAACTATTCGAAATGATCATTCGGCCAAACGTAAAAAAACCCAAACCATAATTGACGAAAAGTATTTGTCGAACCAAAATTCGGTCAAACATTTTTCGAAGTTGTGATAGGTAACCGGTAACACAATGGTTCTAACCCGAGGTAAGCCTTCCTGTTATGGAAGTAACAATAGGCGGAATTAAAATAGACCAGGACATTGGTAACAAAGACAATTTTAAATCTTTTATTTACTGTATTCTACTCCTTTATTAATCTTTACTGTACTTTACTTTACTTTTATTTTTCTCTCTCTCCCTAGATTTTTGGCATGTTCCTGCTGAACTACACATGTTATTTGATATTATATTTAATTTAATATTTATAGCTTTATATAATGCTTAGACTAAGTAGTACGATTGTAATATGAAATATGTTTAAAAAATGACTGACTGCTGAGTTTCTTGCGGCGTTTCTTTTCAGCAGTGGTCTCCTCTTAGGAAGCGCTGGTAAATTCTTGACGTGTAAAAGTGCACGTGCGGCCTACTTACTGAATAAATGACTTTTATCTTTATCTTTATCTGTCAGGTGAGACAGTGGTCAATACTAAGCATCCGCCAATTAATTGCATAATGTTTAGATTTTATCCAAAATTAGATGAAGTTTAGGTTATTTTTTCAAAATTGTCTACCCTTAAACCCATTTTTTTAATATTCAATTATATAAAGTTAGTAATGTTTTTGAAATAAATTATTAATAACGAAATGAAATAGTTAAAAGTAAAACTAAAACTTAAAAGAGATGGATAATGTAGTGGAAAAGTAATTTTCCATTGTGAGAACATACTGGTTTTTCCAGTTTCCACCGCAATATGCAACCGCAACAACAACCTCTCTACAACTTTTTTAAAATATTTTTGATAAAAACTTTACCATAAAAATACTGATACAAAGATTTAGTAAAAAAAAAAATTTGTCCTTTATATTTTTTTCTCAAATAATAACTAAAACAACTCAGACTCAGACTGAGGGAGCTCGTATGACTTCGTTCACTCGAACGACCATTCGACAGGGAGCCGTTTTTAAGAAAATAACACCTCTGATTATTCTGTGATTTAACACCGCGAGGTCTTATTTGTGCAATGGGTATTTTGTTTCTGGAACGCCCTTCGACGTTGACCTAGGTGCAAGAAAAAGAGCTTATATTTCCCTGATTGGCCGACAACGCACCAAACTCTTCTTGAGCGGAATCAGAGGGATTTCTTACAACAACAAAAATAGTTTTTTAATTCAGATTCAGGTTGAGTGAAACTGAAAGTGGACAAAATTGTTTCCATGTAAAGTCACTAAAGAAAATTCTCCGTCTTGAAGCTGGTTAACGGGCTTTTAGTTAGACCTAAAGATTTAAATATCGTTTTCACTTTTTTCAAATCCACAGTCTGACATGTAACAAAGCCTCACCAACTCAATCACCTTCATTTATAATCTTTTACCATTTTTAAACTCGCTCTAGGGAATATTTTAAACGTTGCCAGCCTAAAAATATGAATAAATATTCGATCAAAAGAGAAACCATACCTAAAGTGTCCCGAAAGGAAATATTCTGGGTCCATTTCTTTTAATTATTCCCAAAGTCAACGCTAACGGAGAAACTAAAACATATGCACATGCACACACTCGCATGTATGCGAGGACAAAGTGTGCTAAAGTAAAGTAATGCATAATAACATAAAATAATGTTCTGTATATTTGTAAATTTGCGCCAATCACTGCTCGATCCGGAGCGCTTCCGACTACATTTGGAATGTTGCCCGAATCTGATCGGCTCCAGCCAAAACTTACCTATCTGTTACCGATACTTTGCTAGCCTTCCTGCGTTCGCGGTTGGGTGTTGGGAAAATATCAGATTTATCGCAACCTGAATATCATGTTTGGTCACAATATGTCTGAAATTAACTGAATAATTTTAACCAGTATTATGGAGAACTTATTTATACGTTACTACCGAGAGCGTAGTTTAAATTTATAATATCCCGGAGAACTTTTTTTAAAAATGATGCAGTCCAAAGCAAAACTAGGGATTATTCGTGGTTGTGTATTCTTTACTCTTTGTAAAGGAACAACTAAACAACTCTCATAATTATTAACAAAGAATAGTGTGCAGCAAAACGAATATGGTAATAAAAAATACAAGATAAAATTAAAAAAAACTATCTTGACTACACAACACAAATCAAGAAAATACCGATAGTAATATCTCATTCAATATTAATAAATGCAGAAATATCCACCTTGTCGTCATACAATCCCTCGCCAAAAAAAATATTGAAAAAAAATCCATTCACGAGCAGTTTTTTATGCATGAATGCTTGTATAATGATCCGGACAATTCAAAAAAGGCTCTTCATTAAAATTGAGGGACGTACACCAGGGAAAAATGCTAAAAATGGAGGACCCTTGAGAGTAAATGCATTGTTACCCAAAACTTTTCTTTGACATATTTCATGAGCATTGTTAGTTGGAAACTCTCTTTTGCCCTTCAATATCTTTTCATGTTAAATATAACATGTTGAATGGATTTTAAAAATCATTCATGTTGTGATTCTTTATTATGTTAAGGTTAAGATGCATCGTGAGTTGCATATTTGTTGGTAATCGTGGGTGGAAGTTAGGTGAAAATTTGGATTGCGTAACGTTACTTGCTTATTATAAAACAAATGGGTCTTTATTTAAATGCGCAGCAATAGTTATTTTATTGATTAATAACTATAGATAAGTATTGTGTTTTAAATTTATTTTAAATTTCAAATCGGTTAAACTTATTCCAAACTAATCATATTTCTAATTCATTAGAATTAATACAATAAAAAAACACTACTGGGTAAATTAAACGATTATAAACAAGAGTTTTAACAACAACCAAATTACAGCGCAGTTAAGACAATCCTTTGTATTTTACAACATACTGCAGCTTCATTGCGCTTGGTAACATCATGCACTCATTACAGTTTCAAGTAAAAAGAGATGTCGGGATTAAAAGAATCTGCATATAACCGTAGGTTTCATTTGAAAGCAAATGTAACGAGTAAAAAGAGCCAGAAAAAGCTGGTGCAGAGAGTTCATTTTGAATTGTACAAATGGATTTCACGAAACATGCTCGTTTTGAAATTTACAAAGCGTTCTTTGATACGCCATGAGAAAACCAACGAAAAGTGTTTATTTGTTGTCTTCCCGTATGCGAGGTAACGCTATCATGGCCTCAAATAGAGAAGGTTGTTTACACAAAGCGAGGTCTACTGAAACGCTACGCTTTTAAATCTTGCAGTTGCATTTTTCTGGATTTTACGCTTTATGTTGAGCTAAGACCTTCAAATGAGTTTGCTCCAAGGATTAAGCTGCATATTGTGAGTTTGTGAAACGGTGCACTTGTTTTTATCATAGTGGTGATCTAGCAGATAGACATGAGTTTGTTAATGAAGGGAAACAGTCTTAAGAATGAACGGTCGTTGTATGAATGGCTTCCGAGCACTCAGTTCCCCTTGGTAGGGGGGATCTGTAACCGATAAATTGACATTTGCATTCTCAAAGCCACAATCTAAAGATCGCAACCGTAAGACTGCAAATACGTTGCCGATACTGAAGACTAAGATGGAATAATATGCCTCTATGCCAGTAATTTCAACAGTTGTCTTATCCCTGCAACGGAACACAACAATGTGAACACTGATGATTGGCGGTAGGTTAAAGGATAAGATGGTGCCAGCGATCCGGACGGACCTTGCACGCCTACCTCTTAAGCATAGACCGCTTTCCTTCTTCCTTTCTTCTTTTTTTAAGATCCTTAAAGCAAGGTAGATAATATAGAAGGAGGGTCGCCAGCTAAAGGATAGGCTGTAGGGTTGGTGATCCTCGCTCTCCTCTATTTCTGGTGCAACAAATTTTATTGGCCATACAACGTGGTAACACTGCCAGTTTCATGGGCACATTTATGTTATTCTCGAACTGAATTGAGTTATAGTTGTTTATTTATGTTTATTTCCGTCTATCTGTTAGTTTTAATTTACAAGTTTTATTCTGTATAAAAATTAACAGCTTAGCATTCATTATATTACAGTATCTGAGTACAAAACAGGTTTTATTTTACGAAGTCAACACACAAAGGCAAACTTCATTTTCTAGCACAAGAATCAATGCCTGAACTCGAGACTCCCTAACGAGTTTGCCTGTTAGGCTGTAACGCAAATTCCGTAGTGTCTCTCGAAGTTTAGTACTTAGTACTAACTCTACGTTAACTTGGAGTCAGCAAGTACACAGTCAGCTTGTTTTACTAAGAGAGTAACACTGTTAGTAGGGTACGAGGAAATTGATCGACTATTGAGTTCGAGAAAATTCAGTTATAAAGTTTGTGCTGATACGGATACTATTAATACAGTATTTACAGTATTCTGACGACGTGCTGGCCTAGTTGGTAGTGACCCTGCCTACGAAGCTAGTGGTCCTGGGTTCAAATCCCGGTAAGGGCAGATATTTGTGTGATGAGCGCGAATATTTGTTCCTGAGTCATGGATGTTTTCTATGTATTTAAGTATACATTTCTCTATATAAGTATTTATATCATTGTGTAGTACCCATAGTACAAGCCTAGAGCTTAGTCTGGGACTAGGTCAATTGGTGTGACACTGTCCCCTGATATTTATTTATTTATTTATTTATTTAGTATTTATAAAGTATAGGATAGGACACATTATATTTCTCAATTAGCTTTTGGCCTCCATCTCTAATTCTCTTCTCTCTCTCTATCTCTGGTTTATCGCACAGTAGAGCAAACCACACTTAGATTAACTGATCACGAAAAGTACCATCAAGTGCTTGAAAAACAGTAAAAGACAAAACATTATTCACGTTTCCAGTATTCACAATACTTTATTGGTTTCAATTAAGGTTACCGACATAGCCCAAGAATAGCTAAACTGAAGTGGCAGTGGGCGGGGCACATTGCTCGCAGGACTGATGGCCGATGGGGTCAGAAGGTTGTGGAGTGGCGGCCGCGGACCGGAAGACGAGCTGTAGGTAGGCCTCCAACAAGATGGAGTGACGACCTCGTCAGGATCCCGCGGTAGATGCGAAAAGCACAAGACCGGTCTGAGTGGAAAGCCTTGGGGGAGGCCTATGTCCAGCAGTGGACGTCTTTTGGCTGACATGATGTTGATGATGATTTGGGGGAGGCTCCAAGTAGGTAGGCCTCCAACAAGATGGAGTGACAACCTCGTAAGGATCGCGGGACCGCGGTGGATGCGAAAAGCACAAGACCGGTCTGAGTGGAAATACTTACATAGAGAAATACAAATAAAAATCCAAGAACCTGGAAAAAATAACTCACACTTGCCCATACCGAATCGGGAATCGGGAATGGGAATCGAACCCGGAACCGCTAGCTTCAAAGGCAGGGTCACTACCAACTAGGCTAAAGTGTCGCACGAATGTTTACTTGTTTATCCACATTTTTGGAAGCGTGCTTTTTTTTTTTATGGCATAGGGAAGGCTGACGAGCACACAGGCCACCTGATGGTAAGTGGAAACTGTGACCCATAGACATTCGCATTCACAAGACTGCAAGCCTAAGACTGCAAATGCGCTGCCAACCCTGAGGACTAAGATGGAATGCCTCTATGCTAGTCATTTCACCGGCTGTCTTATCCCCAAACCGGAACACAACAATGCGAACACTGCTGTTTGGCGGTAGGTTAATGGATAAGATGGTGGTAGCGATCCGGACGGATTCCGCACAAGGTCCTACCACCCGCAAATGCTCTAACGGCATAACTACATTTTTTATATTATCATTAAATATTTGCCATTTCCCTGACAGAACTCAATACAGTATTATAATGTACAGTATTATAGTATCACCTTTAACAGTGACGATAAATTCACAGCGGATTAAAATTTAATTTAAGGCCTCTCTTTAAGGATTGACTTCGGGCGGTCGCATAAAAAATAGAAACGTTTTAAGTTACAAATTGAACCATTGAAGAGAGTAATGGTGTGGCTCGGCGTTCCATTTTCAACATATTTAATGAGAAATAGCTCAAAAATGTCAGGGCGTTTGTGAAGAATAAAATATTAAAATGGGCGCTGGGATGATTTGAAATCTAAGAGCGCTTTTCTTCGGCTGGAAATAACGTAGTGGATTTTATGGGATGTCCGATTCACATTTGCTGAAATAAAAAGTGAGTCACATTTATGTGGGCCTGTCTTTACATTGATCCACCTAACAGGATTTTATGCATGATATAACGTATGGTACAGTCATCAGCAATTATTATAATGTTCAATATTGAGCTCAAAAGTATTTATGTCCATTGACAAAATTCATTCCGCTAACGTTTTCGTTATAATAATGACATAAGCTGCCTAATAATCATGTCGAGCGTTTTTGTCAATACCAAACATTTTGATAATTATCTTTATTAATAGAGCCAAACCGTATGTGCTGCTAAACTGAGCTAAACTGAGGAAAACTTGAAGCAAACATTGAAGCGTTTGACATGTGGTGCAACCGCATAATGTTGCGCATAATTATCAATGCTGGAGTTCTTGGTAAGATGGAAAAAGTGTAGAGCTAGTCCGTACGGTATAAAGAAGAAAAGATGCTTATCTGGGTTATATAGCTTGCAAGGACCTGTTTTTCAGTTAGTTATTTTGGCTATCGTTCCTGACGTAGAGACTTTGTAATGTTGTTCTCCTAGTCACTTTCTAATTTAATTTAATGATATTGAGCTTATATTCGTAATGATTTTATAGGTGTTAGTTTAAAAATAATTATTTATTACTTTATTACCTTGTAGTGTTACTTTTAAGTATTTTTGTATTTTATTATGGGAAAAAATTACCTTCTGCTGGAGTTTCTTGCGGCGCTTCTTCTCCGCAATGATGGTCTTGTCCGAAGATTCACTCTATATTACCGACGTGTAAAAGAGCCCTTCAATTTACTGTTTTTTTTTTATTTATTTTAATTTGTTTTTTTTTAATATACGTAGAAACCAACAATATGAGCTCGTTCTAACAATCATGGGTATGATAGCCGAAAAGAAAAATATGAAAGCGAAGAGTTTGAAGGCGTAAGATGTCATGGCTTCCGAACATCAGGGATGGCTGGCATCAAAACAAGTTCCTCTGGACAGTACCGAATTGAAAGAGCTGACTGCTAAGCTTTAATAAATGAAGAGGCACCTAGAGAAGAAGAAGACCGGACGTCAAATATTTTGGAGCACAATATTGATTATTACGCCATTTATTTAAATTAATTGCTTGTGACTGTACTAGTACAAGTGTACAAGCCTTAGTTTGGTGAAACTAATTTATTGTTTCTTTGTCTATTATAATCGAACCCGTCGGGTTAGCATTGCAGGCAGCACCATTGCTCAACTAAGTAACCTTAATGCCAAACATGGAAAGACAAATTGTGTCTTCGCGGTTTAATATTTTTCTCCAAAAGCGTTCTGACACCAGCATTCTCAATTGTTTAAGCTAAGAAAAAAAAAGTCCACGGGTATGACGGAAAGTTATCTCCATCGCCCAATATAAAACACTACGAGAAGAATAGCAGATGCGTTCGTAAGCGTAGCGGTTCAAAAATACTGAAAGCTGTTGTTACCATAAAACTATCGCTCGTGAGAAAACGTTTGCTAAAAACGCCCGTTAGTTTTTCATCTCATAGAGAAGGCAAATGACCACACAGGCCACCTGATGGTAAGTGTAACACGTATTAGAAGATTTCATTCTCAAGAGTATATTTTTAAGATTGCAATTCAAAGGCTGCAAGTATGTTGCCAACCTTGAGAACTATACTTGGGGTCAATAGAAATGTCAAAAGATACACATAACCTCAATATTTCTGGAAACGAGTATTGATTTAAAAAAATATATATATTTAATAGTTATTAAATCTTATACAGAATTTCTACTACTACTATTTCTACGTAACAATCAAGCGTGTACAACACCCCAACGAAAATGTATAGCACTTCAGTGCGTCATAGTAAACTTCAAACGGAACATCAACTGACACATATGACAATGACAACGACATTCACAACGACAAGGTTCTAAGCATGCTCATTTTTATTGGGTGACTACATCATTAAATATACCTCACGCGATGTCCAAAAGTACGTGATTATGGTGTAATAATGGTAAATAGGTCCCTTTGGTTTTGTTTACATCTTTTGACATTTATATTGACCCGGACTTTAAGGCAGAATACCTATATGCTAGTAATTACACCGGTTATCTTATCCCCACAATGATATTTAAGCGATAGATTAAAGGTGCTGGTGGTAGTGATCTGGACGGAACCCACTCAAGGTAGTAGCTACCACATTTATCATCCATCCATCCATCCATCCATTGCGCCATCTGTTACGTTATATCAATCTCCATTAACAATAGTCTACTTGGTTATGTACGTAAAATCAATACGGCGTAAGAGTAATCTAATACGTTCTCACCTACTCCTGCGGTCACTGTGGTCGTCCTTTGTTTGAACAGACACGATCAATGCCATGTACTCAATACACAGTCCATTTTGAATTGAAATATATGTACTGGCATCAAATATACTGGTGGATCAAATTGCTCCTTTACAGAACTATGTAATGGGTACTTATTTATTATTTTTACATGTTGTTATGTATTAAATAACAGTAAAACTGATATTTGTTACGTCAAATATAGTCAAATTAATTTGAGTATTCATAATATATATTTTTAAGCCTCTAACAAGTCGCTGGCTGGCTATTGTTGTCTAGTACAAATAATCTTTAAGCTTAGTTTGGGACTAGGTAGCTCAATTTGCGTGAGATATATATTATACTTTGATGATGAAATCCATTTATCCCTCAGCAGGGACATAGGGCTCGTAGAAGGGAATTCCATTTTGCTCGATCCTGAGCAACCACTTTAAGTTCACTCCAACTCTGTCCAACGGAAATGGCCTCTTTTTCAACTGAGCGCCTCCAGGTGTTACGGGGGCGTCCTGGTCTTCTTTTCCCCTGAGTATGCCAGGTTAAGCCTTGCTTGGAGATGTGGTTATCGGGCCGCCGCAGTACATGACCAATCCAACGCCATTTCCTCAGCAAGATCTCGTTAGCCAGCGGTTTCTGGTTAGTTAGCTCCCACAGTCTAGTATTTGAAATAGTCTTTGGCCAACAAATCCCCAGAATACGCCGCAGACACTTGTTAACGAAGACCTGAAGCTTGTTTGTAGTCTCCTTTTTGACGAGCCATGTCTCGCAGCCATACAGAAGCACTGACTTGACGTTGGAGTTGAAGAGTCTTAACTTGGTGCGGCGAGTCAGCACTGACGATGCCCAAACAGGCTTCAACTGCGCATACGCGGCACGGGCTTTGTTTATGCGTGCTTCCACGTCCTCGTCGGCACCTCCAAGTGGGTCCACCACGCTCCCTAAGTAGGTGAATCGCTGCACCTGCTCAACAACCTCACCGTTGACATTGACCGGCGTGCTATCTTCGGTGTTTAGGCGCATGTCCTTCGTTTTCCGTTTTCGCAGCATATTATACTTTACATTTTTAAATTATTTTATTTAATCGTATATCGCTTTCGAAACCATAATGTTTTATCTATCATAAACAGCTACCTTAAGCATCAATTGAATAACTACTTTACTCAAAGACAATTTAAGATTTTTTTCTAAATTGCAGGTGGTAGGACCTTGTGCAGGGTCCGTCCTGATCGCTACCACCATCTTATCCATTACCTACCGCCAAACAGTAGTGTTCGCATTGTTGTCTTCCGGTTTGAGGATAAGACAGCCGGTGTAATGACTAGCATAGAGGCATTCCATCTTAGTCCTCAGGGTTGGCAACGCATTTACAGTCTAAAACTTGCAGTCTTGTGAATGTGAATGTCTATGGGTCACAGTTTCCACTTACCATCAGGTGGCCTGTGCGCTAATTTACCTTTACTATGCCATAAAAATAAAAAAAACATTGTCACTAAGAACAACTCAATTGTCATTAACTGATTGACTGCGACCGTGTGTTCCCCAGCCTCGTATTTCACCATGCCGACAATGACAGGTGACAAGTGAAATTACAGTATACATGGCGCAGCTTATATGAAACCCAGGGATGTATCACCTTATTAACTTCATGGCGAAGCTTATATGAAACCCAGGGATGTATCACCTTATTAACTTTGCAATCCATACCAAATTGTCAGCTCTTGCGTGTTATCGTCAAGATAGTGACATAGGAGGCAGGTCACATCCTCTCGATGGGACAGAATTCCAAAGTAGTTAACATTTTCAGCATGCATTCTGTTGAGCTTATACTCGAAGCGCGTCGTGTCTGTCAGCTTATTAAATAATTCATTAGTTCACATTTTATTAACATTTAAACAAAAGCCAATTACAAAATTGACTTCTTAATTACAATACATTTTCTCCTATCTTTTCTAAAACCCATTAAAAGATGATCAAAATTATCGGCCATTTTGAAAAGGTCACGAAGGTATTTTTTGCTGAACGCTCCGCGCGGCCGGGCGTGGAATCCATTTTACACGCGATTAGAAATTAAAAGGATGACCATAAAAAAACCCGATAACGCCTCTTTAAAAATATACTCCGTTTAGACGAAATTTTGTGCTGTGGGGTATTTTCCTATAAATATTATGTATAAAATGTTAGAAGCTTTATCTTGCTTTTTAATCACATTTAATTATAATTTGCACGCGATATTCGATTATGATATTTGAAATGAGTCAGAAAAACTAAGTAAATATTTAAAAAATATGTAAATATTGTATATTGTCTAGGGGACACGGTTTCTGTAGGAGAATGTATCGAAACTTTGTATGTGGTGGTTGTCTTGCACTGTCATAGGAAAGTATATATTTTTTTTTTAAATATATATTCATATTTTATATAAATATTTTTTTATTACTACTACTTATTACTCCCTATGAAAATTCTTAGTTTTTGACACATTTTCCCGCACAAGGTACGCTTGAATGTTTTTTTATTTTTATTTTTATTTTATGTTAAATTCATTGTTTTGTATCATGCTAGGTTAAGCTTTATAATAGTATAATATCATAAGTAGTACCTATTTTAAAAAACGACTGACTGTTGAGTTTCTTGCGGCGTTTCTTCTCAGCAGTGGTCTCTTGCGAAGCGCTGGTAGATTTTGACGTGTAAAAGTGCCCGTGCGGCCTACTTACTGAATAAACATCTTTTATCTTTTATCTAACGCCGCAAGAAACTCAAAAGTCAGTCGTTTTTTAAAATACTACTTATGATATTATGCAATTATAAAGCTTAACCTAGCATGATATAAAACAATAAATTTAACATAAAATAAAAATAAAAATAAAAAAACATTCAAACGTAGCTTGGTGGGTCAAGGTTTCAATGGACGGATAGGTACATGGATGTTTCTTTGCGAGCTCATGTTATTAGATTGGTATGTATCCAAGGGGAAGGCAAAAGAGCTCACAGGCCATCTGATGTTAAGTGGGATCGGTGCCCTATAGATAAGACTACAATACTAAGAGCGTAATTGCGTTGCAAACCCTAAGGACTGAGACGGAATGCCTCTATGCTTAATAGATTTACCGGATGTTTTATCCAAAACCGGAATACAACAATACGAACACTCTTGCTTGGTGGTATGTTAAAGGATAAGATTTTTAGAGCGTTTGTTTCGTCTTTGATCCTTATTAAATTCTAATGATGTTGATGACTACCAAAAATTGCGGAGTTTTAGGCTGCATTTCCATTAGAGCTGCGCCACCGCACCCCGTTTATTTTCCTGGTGCAGCAGAGTCATCAAAATTATACTTTCGTGTTGAAGATTCAAGCAGAATTTTCCAACTCCTTGATCCAGATGCTGCAAGGGGCAATATTCGAATTTCATAAAAGCATTCGGGTTTCAGAAGATATATTTTTGACTTCACTTACTCTTCTTCAACGTGTGGCAGACTTTTCAGTGCAGAAAAAGTCTAGGCTGATTCCTAAAACATTAGCGAAACCATCAACCGGACGAATAACTGCACCGACGCAAACTTCCGGGCGTCCCGATCTGGCCCGAGTGTTGCCGAAAACCGTCGATTTATGGAAGATTTACGACGACCCCCTGATTGAGCATTTGGCGGCATTTGAAAATAACTTTACTACTTGTTTGTAAACTCGCTCGGTTTATGACTGTTTGTCGTACTTTAATAATTTTAATGAGCGGGGAACTTCTGCTGGAATGCTAATTTGAATTCTGGATTTCTCTAGGTGGATTTGTGATTCGTAAGCTGAAATGCAGCAAGCTCACCACTGTTTCCGTTTGGGTGTAAGACAACTGGTGAACATGCTAAGATGCGGTCTATTTGACTTCACACTACAGTGCAACGTTTCTAAACTTATTATCCTTTTTGTACCTTAGTCAAATAAATGTTATGAGATTTAATTAGTTACTATTATAGAGGCGTTTTATTTTAGTCCTTGTTCGATAAGAAATAGCTAATGCTTCCAAAATTTGTAAGGGGTCAGAGTCCATATACCATATTATGACCTATGTGCTTATACCTGGTCAACGAGTATTATGTAAAGCACTACGGACGCAGCATGAATGCAGCCAGTTCATTGACGGAAACGAGGGTCAGTTAAAGTGTTAACATACCTTACAGCCTATTTAACCTACGCTACGTAAGACAAGACCTGTTTCTTGAAGCTATACTAGATCTTCACCGATAAATGACTCGTATCGTTGCAATATCTTAGACCGAGAACAGATTACAAGGTTTGACTCTTAATAAAAAAACCTGCGTTGCAGATTAGTTATTATCTCGTTGATCACACATTTATTTATTTTTTATTCCGTATACATGTCGTCAGTATGTGCGCCCACCGGAGGTGTGGTCGGCGTCGGCTTCAGTGTGAGCACCGGCGTCGATGGAGGGTGCCGATGCTATATGAACTTGAAACATTTCTGCTTGTCGTGAGGTATCCTCGTTTTGAACAAGACGGAGAGCATAAATATAGCCAACTACCATTTTAGCCAACCCAAATGAAAAGTCGTGTGTCAAGTCATTACGCTAGAAAGTACATTTAAGTTGATCCAAAAACGAATGTGACGTTGGAGGAATTTAAGGAAAGGAGAAATCATATGAATACACAACTCGAGGGAATGAAGGACACCCCGCAGTTATTCAAAATGGATCTGATTTCCTATAGGCGGCATTGCCCTTGTCATATGTCTTTCATTTCATTAGTTCACGAACATCGTTTCCTATTCTTAGATGTAAGTCCACCTTGACATGTTTACCTGACACGCTGTTGAACTTTTAACCACAGCCAACACTTGAGAGAATCCGTTTAATAAATCAAAGATGTTATGGACAGAAATAAAAATAGTTTGACCCATATTTGGTTGCCTTGAGGTTTCAAATGGTACAAGACTGGATAGGAATGAGAAAGAATAGATGTTAAGACAAAATGTGATGTTGCATCGTTCCATTATTTGGATTGCTCGGGTCATTTCTTTTATTTTGGTCCTCCGTACTATATCGCTAGAAGTGTTAATTCCTTATGTAGCCTAATTGGCAATGGATATTTGAAAGGTAAGTAAATGTTCATACTATACCTACACGTTCGCACTATGTCAATAATAAAATAATATTGTATTCAACTATAGTTATAAAATGTTAATAGGAAAAAGTTGGTGCCGCGGCCAGGATATACGTTTTTTAAGATTAACAAAAATAAATAAAAATCGTCGATAAAGGTATTGTACTTATTTTTTTATGTCAAAATAACTTGACTGTTATGCTAAATTTTAAAAATAAAATGGTTTAACTCAATAGTAACTCGTGTACCTTTAGTCTTCGATCCTAGTTCTAGTACCTTCTATCTTGTCTATGAAATTTGGAGAAATATTCAACGTTTACTTTCATGAATGATAAACACGGAAAACATTCATATCAAGGACAGAGATAAATTATTAGATAGTAAATAAAAGTAGCAAGGTCACCCCAGGATTGTTATTGACGTCAAGTGATGGCAGAAATCCTCACTAGAAAAATATGAACTAAGCAACGCGTATACTTACAGTCGTGAAAAATAGGCAACAGGAGAATAAGTATATAAATCTTACTTATCTAAATAGACTGCTTAGGGACTGTGAGGCCCGTCACAAGATACCTTAAAGTAAACGCCAAACCCTGAAACACCCTGAAACCCTGAGTTGAGATCAGTTTATTAATGCGGGCCTTATTTTCCTAATGCGGGGAAAGGCCCATTGTCCTTTTAAATTATAAATTGATCAATTCATAAAATTATGTAAATATAAGTATATTATATTCCTGTTTGTGAGATTAAAAATGTGATATACTTTAATTCACATCCTTAATTTTTAAATATAGGCAGGCTTTTTAATCTTCATTTTACCACTGCCATCGCTTGTTCCCTCGACCTTTCCCATGGCAATTTTTGAAAGCAGTCACTACCGTTTCTTTTCAAAAATGTTACCCAAAGAAACCACTTCTGAAAATTTTGCAGTAGTTTACAGGGTAGCAAGGTATGTGTAAGTGAGTTAGCGTACCACTGGTCATTTTCCTTGCTCGTAAATTTCAATAATTCACAAGTTTAATTATTTGACAGTTTCTGAATTCGTCAATTTCCTTATTTGCCAGTTTCACTAAGTTGTCAATTTCCCTATTAAGTTGGTTTCCTGGTTCGCAAGTTTCCTTGTTCTTCAGTTAGTTTAGATTGTCAGTTTTACTATTTCGTCATATTCTTAACCCGTAACTTTCTTTCTTTGTCTGTTTCCTTGTTCATGAGTTTCCTTGTTCGTCAGCTAGTTTAGATTGTCAATATTGTTATTTCGCCATGTTCTTAACCCGTTACTTTTCCCTATTCGTCAGTTAGTTTAGATTGTCAGTGTTGCTACTTCGTCGTGTCTGTCATATATTCATGTTAAGTTCACATTGTCGAATTTAACATTTGAAATTATTATATGTCGAGTCAGTTTAATAGTAGATTGTACAACAAGCGCATAAAACGAGCCATTTTACCCAAGATGTGCATATAGCCACACGAGCCGGAACGGCGAGTGTGGATAGTCACGTCGAGGGTAAAATGGGTTTTATGCTCGAATTTTACACTCTGCTTTTCACTTCGATTGCAAGGAATTAAGGAAATCAACACTGATAATGTAAAAAAACTTACATGAATGAGAGTGTACTGACTTGTTCCCTTTTTCATATTTGTATAATTTTCTCAAATTTCAAATACCTACATTTTCTTGGATTTAGGTGGCAAAGTCTGTTCAATAAGTTCCTGTGCATTTTTTTCTATTTAGTGTGTTAGGTGTGAGCATTCATTATTTGCTCTTCAATAAATTCCGTAACATCACAAGTTTTGCAAAGAATAAAATTCATTTAAATTGTAGACACTACGCAGTGTTTGTAATATATATGATGAAGTGGTTTGGTTGTTGCAAGACACCTACCACGTGTTGTAGAAGACCTACAACTTGGTTCACTCCGAGACGGGGTCCATCCCGAACCATATCACTACCCACACCGCACCCCGTTCACGACACGATTAACTCTGACCAGGGTGACAGGAGAGACAAATAATATGTCACGAGCGAGCGACAATCATAAAGCGAACATGAATAACTAGTGCAGATGACAACCTGACCCACCTACCTATCTACCAACGAAAAACTAAACTAGTACACAAGGAAACTAGCCAATTAACGGAACTAACAACCTCGCAAAACTAGTGAACGAGGAAACTGAACAATCAGGAAAATGCTTAACTAGCTAAATTGTCAACCTAGTGTAACTGACGAATAGGTAAACTGTTCGATTAGTGAAGCTGACAAATAACAAAACTAGCGGATAGCAAAAATGGCAAATTCACGAAACTGACATGCTAGCAAAACTAGCGAACGAGGAAACTGACGAATCAGGAAAATGACTAACTAGTTAAATTGTCTACCTACCGAAACTGTCTTAGGAGTAAACTTGTGAATTAGTGAAATTTACGAGCAGGGAAAATGACCAGTGGTACGCTAACTCGTGTAAGTTGCATAAGCTGGTTTTGATTTGGTAGAAAATTACAACAAACTAGGCAGAATTTGACATCATCATTAAACAAATGTCACTAAACAATATAATATTAAACCGCGTTCTGTTTGAACTGCCAACTAATATTCGTAATTTGTGCGCGTAAGCATTAGGTTTATGCGCAATAAATAATGAACTAGACCATTGTTTAGGTTTATTAGTAAAACAAAGCCAAGATTTAGGAGTTAACGTACGGAGTTATTAATCTCATACTAATATTATAAATGACAAAGTTTGGATGTTAGGAGGTTTGTCACTCAATCACGCTTCAACCACTAAACGGATCAGGATGAAAGTAATAAAATCAGGTCTAAAATAGTGGGAAATCAAATGAATCGTTAAAAGCTGTGAATTTGCTCACAAGGTGGCGCCACTTTCTATGGACGAGTGTCAAAATTAAAAAGGTAAAATCTCAGCTGGCCATGTGTGTAGCATTCATTGATAAGTGCATACAGCAGACGAAGCGGGCAGAAGCTATAGTATAATAAAATGGCTTACTGCCGCACTCAGAGACGTCAATTACATTTAATGTTTGATTAAAGTTGCTGTTGTCACTTTCTTTTCTATAGCAATAGAATAAGATAACACGTCACTAAACAAGCATTAAAGAACAATGGGCAAATTTGTATGGGCACTGTCCCCCCCCACCAACAGTAACGGGATGCATGTCTATATGTTTATAAGGACCCAAAAAAAGACAAAATACTTATTTTAGTAGCAAAATCAATGGGATTTTTTTAATGAAAACAAGGGCCAAATAAGGCAAATCATCCATATATGTGTTCATTTTCAAACAAATTCCATACGATACGATTATGGTTTTCCAAGAAAACCCCATACATCTGGTGATCGTCTCCATAGTAAAAATACATAATGTTGCTGAGATCTATTAAATGAGACATGTTTCATTTCTGTTGGTGGGGGGGGACATTTCTGCCCATGGTCCTTTAATTGACGTCTCTGAGTGCGGCAGTTAGACATCAAAAGTAAAACCACTGATACAGATTGATAGTTTTATAAATCAAAAGTAAAGTAAGGTTTTTTTTTTGGAGTTTCTTTTATGACGACGACCGCTCGAAGTAGCGTCGGCAGTTTACGTCAATCCTGCACCTTCTCGATAGTGGTTACGTTTTCAGAATGCAAATTCTACTGTAATGTTACTGTAACAATAACAATATGCAACAACATTTTATCATAATAAAAAAAAGCATTTATACGGCTTTGAGGAATATTTCTACCTAGAATTCTCAATAAAAAATCGAGCCACATCGGTTCGGGGCGGGTTACTAATGTCTTGCACAATTTTTTTTGGCATAATTCTTCATTTCGCACAATTATCATTTGGCATTAAGTCTTTTTTTCTGAAACCGTGTACTTTTCAGGATTGACATAAAATAAACCTAACCTAACCTATTGGGTTCTATGCAATGGTATTTTAAGTAATCCTGAAAAGTACACGGTTTCAGAAAAAAAGACTTTAAGCCAAATGATGATTGTGCGAAATGATGAATTATGCCAAAAAAAGTTATGCCAGATGAAGGGAACCCGTTCGGGGCCCATCGATTTGGGAGCAAAAAGCCATACAGACATGTCTAGACAATTGGTTTCAAACTTAGAGCACTTCTTTTCGTCCAAGGTTAAAATCAGGAATCAATACCGGTATTAAATAAAATTGATATATCTTCTTTACATTGCAACATTTCCTTGATATTTTCCTTTGGAATTTAGTTAATAACACTATACTATTATATAAATTCACTGAAGCTCGACGGTACTGGTATACGATCCCTGGTTAAAATATCCCACCGATGTGTTGCTTCTTGTTGGTTTACCATTGAATCACTGATACTCATTTCATAGAATGTTTTCATTCGGCGAACTTCCATTTCATTGACAGGCATTTACACGTGCAGTATAATTTTTTGGTGGTCACAGCTCTTACCTAACCTTTGTAACCCATGCTTAAATTAACCTAAAAAACCATATGGTTTTAGCAGAAGAAAGAAGCTTTTGATGATACATTCGGTGAAATAATACCACTTGTTAGAAATAATGTATTTTATAATGATCCTCTGATATGTATGGCCAGGTTGTATAACTAACTATCAAAAGAAAATAATAATTTATATAATACATTGAACTAATCCATGGTTTTTAACATAGGTTAATTTTGAGTGATCATTGTTGATTGTATAAACTTTAAATTTTTATCACGTTATAAATATTGGGTTTAACATTATTATTAAGTAAGGAAGTACTAGTCGAATGCTGCGCACAGTTGTCGTCAAGTTGCAAGTCGTCGATGCAGCATCGATACAGTCTCAAATCGTCTACGTTTAGTCTATAGTATAGTGGCGAGCCTGTCAAATGCGCGTTTCTATCGGTGCAAGAAATTGCAGTGGGTAAAAGGGCCTTAAAATGGGCGATTTACGCAAACACGTAGACGGTCGGCCATTTTGTGTGCTTCAGTCATGATTACAACCCGTTATCTTGTCGCACAGACGTCGCTTTTTTGTAGGGATTGAATGTTCATTTTACCGAGTAATTTTACTGTCGATGGTATTGTACTTGGAGTTATATGTCGATGTCACGACAATGAGTCAAAGACAATCACTACTAAAAAAGGATGGGATTAACAAAAGCCCCGGGTGTTCATTAGTTAAAACTGTTTATCATAGTTTTTTCATCACACTTTCACGTAAACAGTATCTAAACATACAGGTTAACTGGGCCGTAAGCCCCATATAAAACCCTCGACCTTTTTTTTTCATGAAAACCTAGGTCGGTAAGTATTTTTTTTTTAATTTATAGCGCAGCACACCGTTCATGCAAGTTCAAGCAAGGAGTTTACACGAAATTGAAAAATTGTTTTAAAATGTTATCTAAACAGTAATTTCATTGCAATCTCGCTACATATTATAAATTTTAATAAATAAGTTTTTTCTGCCCTATAATTTCATTTATTTACTCGCAAATGTGATGAAAAACATTGTATGTTTCACGGGCGGTACGGGAATTACGAACCTCGACTCAGAAAGCCCTCAGTCTTCGACTTCGGGCTTCTACCAGAGCCTCGGTCGTACATCTCCAGTGTAATTAAGGAAGGTGTAGGGATTTTGGTGATCACAAGCTTCACATTTGGCGGCGTCAGTGAATCCTGCTGAATATAAACCAGAAGGGCGCACTGACCAGCCTCGGACAGTTTCAAAATACAAATCCTTTTGGAAGACTGCTGGTACTGGTAATTAAACAATGGCTACAATTATATATTCCATCTAAAAATAATTAATAATGAGCAGAGATTTACAAGGCAAAAAATCAATGGCATTGTTGCATAATAACCTAGAAACATCATATAGAGACTGTCGATAAAATAAACACTCAATCCCTAGAAAAAGAAACGTCAGTGCGACAAGACGAGTCATGAGGTTACGTCCTTATTTTTTTTAAGTCCGTGGCTTACAACTATGATGTTTTAAGTGGTTCTATTGTTATTTTCCCGCTTGTGATTTGTTGCTGTGCTTAAAATAAATAAATAAATAAGAGTTCTCGCTGTCAACATTTGACCAAGACAACAGTAATCCTGTCACAGGTATTCGACCCGATATTTAGCTCAGTCGGCGCCACGTGTCGCGGACCCGACATTTAATGACTATTTTACGGTCGACCGGAGCCGTTGACTCAGCCTCCATTGAAGTCCGGGTTAGCTGCACTGACTCAAAGTATAATTAAACTCGCCGCATGCTTGAGGATGATTCGTTTTGAAAACAGATGTCGCGTATGCATTCTGAATTCGAAAATTCCGTTTTTTTATTGGATAATAATTAGGTTGCATTCGACCTAACTGGAATAAGGTGTTAAGGTGTCTTCCCACTACACCGTATTATACCATGACCGTAATAGGATCGTGTCAGACAAAAAAGTATGAGACTATGCCCACTAGAACGTACCGTCACCGACCAACATTTTAATTATTTTACCTTCCAATCATGGTGTGGTACGTTGTAGTGGTTTGGTTGTTAGTTGGGTCTTTATACCTAGATAAAACGCCGAATTTGTGTAGACTAATCTCGGAGTAAGTCTTATTCCAAGTTTGGAGAAATGCGGCCTTAGTTTGACTTTTTATATTATTACCAGTCGAAGTCGTTTATCGTTCTGCCCTCGAGAACCGTAAATTTCGGGATCTAAATGATGTTTGTGCTATTTCAGACTATAATCTAAATTTGTGCCAAATTACATCGAGATCCATTCAGCCGTTTTGGCGTGATTGAGTAACAAACATCCAAAAATTCGCATTTATAATTTACCTAATAATGAGATTTTTGCAAAAACCGATGCTGAATATTGAGATAAAATGCGTTTTTTTTTTAAATTATTTCTTAGAAAAAAGTAGGTACTCTTTTTTGAACTGTAAACTTCGCCAAACAGTTTTATTGGTAAACGCATAATTTAGGAATAACTGTTACTATCCAAAATAATCAAGTCTTTGGTCGAAAAGTTACGTTTTCTTCATTTAAATTCGGCATTATAATTAATACATAGGGATTATGCCCTAATCCTTAAATGCGTTTTTTTTTATTACCAAAGACAATTTAACATTTTATCAATATATCCGTCACAAAGATTAATAATAGGAACAGGGCACTTTCTATGATTTACTCCAGTCGTTCTCGGAATCGTCAAAGACAGTAAATCCTTACTGCCTTTCCCTCGCGAGACTGGCTGGCGAGACTCTTGGTCGTATCACAAACCTAATCCCATTTAGAAGTAAGCGAGTGGAAAGTCCAGTGAGTTAGAAAACGTTGGCTTAGCCGTTAATTTTGTCCTAAAGTGTAAAGGATATGGTCCGAGCTCCAATATAAACGGAAATAGTCCAGAGATAAAGCTATTTAAAAGGTTTGTTTAACTTATAAAACTCAGTATGAGTTTTTTTACCGTATTTGTATAGTAATTATTCACATGATATCTTTATTATCTTCCCAGTTTACAGATTTCCACCTCTACATATTCTTAACTATTCAGATTCCCAACTTTACATATTCCTAAATGTACATACAGATACACACATAAAACAAGTCATGAATTTCACAAATTCGTAGGTAGGTAAGGTTAGGTTAATTTCTATATGAGGCCCGAAGGGCCTAAACAACCCAAAAATAGGAGCTCCGCGAGCTCCGTCGACTCTGTCAAATTAGGTTTTCTATTAGTTTTCTAATTCCATGGACACAGAAAGTCCCGCCAAACAAGACCAAGCAATCAGAATGGTAGACTACGCCTAGGCGTTCTGTAGAAATGGGAATTTGAAGAAATGCTAATAAACGCAAGGAAAGAGTAAAGCACCAATTTGACTTTGACTTTGAACGCGTACTTTACGTTATTACTAACTTGTCTAACGGCATTACTGCCCTGTCACGCGTTATTAATTCCCAGTACATAAATAACAGATAGAGCTCCCAGAATCTCCGCAAATCCAGTAATGTCAAGTATAACAAGTTTCCCGGCTGATTTTCATGGGATTCGATTTCCCTCTGCGACCTACTTCGCAGTATTTTTCTCCCCTATTACTTTGCAAATTTCGTTTCAACGAGCTATCGAGTAGTACTAGACGCTGACGGTTTTCTCGATTATTTTCAACGTTGTTTTAAGTACTTTGATGTTTTTAACTTTGTTCAACACTTATTTTACAGCTGCGGAACGTTTTGTGAGTTTTTCATTGGGTTTAGGTAAAAAAAAATGGGTATTAAAAGTATTTGCCATTAAGTGGCATTTGCGTTATTTATACCGTGATATGAAGCTCTGACGCCGTTGTCAATACTTATGTCAGTCATGCATCAGAGTTTAAAGTATATTTAATTTAGAGACTATCGACCCACTTTTCAATCGCTTTAATTTGAATATAATAACTAAACAGCTCAGTCAGAATTAGTCACAAACAACGTTGTTTTCTATAAGTGAAGATGATTTACAAACAAACAAAAAAACAAATGCACAATTTTACCTCTTTATTATAGTTATATTTAGTATAATATATATTTCAGATGCATAGTAACAATCCAACGCAAGTTAAACATCAATTTATTCAAATTTAAATTGTAAAGAGCATACCTTAAGATTCTGAATAAAAATACCTTTGTTCAGACTTGAGCTGTTTTATTCATATTCCAATCGAACACCAAATGACTTTCAATCTCTTTGTCTCCCCATTTGTTTGTCTGATCTTTGTAAAAGCAAGTATTTGATTCATAGTGTTTTCGTAGTTCCAAGGTCAACTGTTTTCCTCGAAGTAATTTTCAGTGATTAATTTCACCGTATGACTTTCTGTTTTCGTTACGGGTCATAACAGAGGTTAATGGTGTTACTTGTGATGGTTTTGACTCTGAGGTATATTGCATGGTTTATGTGTAGTAAAGATTATGGTCTATAAATGTTTTGATACTGCGTGTATTTTACTTTAATTTTAGTTAAAGAGGCTCTTCTTGTACCTTTTCATTTCCGTTTGACATCTTGGTTTTTATTGTAACTCAATTCTGGCGTAGTCTGTATCAATTTGTACCAAACAACCAAATTGAAGTGTCTGCCAGTAATTTACAAATAAATGCTAAAAACGGGCGTTATTCGGGATCCATAATACCGTTTCTCCTAATCGTCACTTGTCCTAAACTGATTTTCAGCTGATTCAGACAAGTTTTTAGGCTTTCCAAAAAATACCTGCGGTTAGGTTAGGTTACAGTTGTATTATAAAAACAATATGAGTTTTAAACATCGGGCGGAAATGGCTTTCAGGACAAACGATGAATTAGGACAAATGATCATTAAGACAGACGATATTATGGATTCCAATATGACCCGCTAAAAACATAAGTCAAAACTGCTCATGATGACCGACATGATAATCCGTCTGAAAATTTACCTCGAAAAGGCACCAAAATAGCTCAAATGAAAAATCCAGAGAAAAACAGAAATTTCAACTTTAAGTTTCTTGTAGCTTCAATTTCGATTATTAAATCAGCGTAACAAGGGCGGTTGCTAGTCTATAATATACCTGAAGCATTCATTGGACAGAATCCAGTAACCGTTAACAATAGACTAAAATAATTGTGCAGTCAACCTCAGATAGCAGCTGACGTTGCAATAATGCATCGCATAGCAGCAAACAACAAAAGCGATGCGAACTACGTTCTTGAAACTGTAATAAAGCCAAATTCCAAGTAGCATGAGCTACTGAATGCTATAAGACTGCTATAATAGGCAATTCATGACTTTTTTTCACAGTTTTCATATAAGATGATTCATGTAGAAAATTGCTGGGAAAATGATTTTTCAATAGCTATAAAAATAACCAAGAAATGCCGACAAAGATTATGCTCCTATCTTTTTCTAGCAAAACAGACTTTGACATTGAGTTTATAAAGCCAACCTGTTACATGACATTAGCAGTTTAAAATGCTCGTATCATCCTCATCTTGGCCGATTTTAATTTCTTTTATGGTGATCTCTTTTACGGTATTTTTATATTTTGTTGAGAAATGCTATTGAAAATCCATGCATATTTCCTATTATGTATCTTTCACGTCTTGAAACTTGGCAGATTTTAGCAGTTTATAATACGGTTTTGGTATTAGTAAATCTCTTGATAATGTTTCTTTGTTTTATCAAGACATTACCGCTATTGTTAACAATACGACCGCACTAACTGTCGAGTAAATAAAAGCTGCCGTAACATTTGCAATTATTGACCTATAACATTTTTAAAGCCGACATTAGTTGTAATATCGTGAGATGCTAGAGACGTATAAAGTTATTTGTTAAATTACTTGATAAGAGTAACCTGCTAAAGTCTCTTGCGGTGGTTATTTAGCTATGGTGCTTTTGCCCGAAACCAAAGTAAATACACAAATAATTGTTGTTGTTTGTTTGTTGTTGTCATGTAAGTATATGACCAAATTACTTTAACATGAACTACACTCAGAAGCAAAAATACCGGGTCAGAGTGCGTTTTTCATACAAACGAACTATTTCGAAGCCTTGGTTCCTCGCCAGGGGTTGTTTTGAGTGAGTTTTAATGGTGGATACTGCGACGTTCCATAGAGGAGGTCAAAAGTTCTTAAGATAGGTACCTAACTGATCGCACAACCAGTTAACACCACAGAGAGAGAGTTTGGGTCAGCACTTGGATTTACTGACATTTTATTGCCATTTTAGATGTTTTTCTGAACATGCACTATTCCGGCGTTAGCCGCAGATTCATTCAGTTGGGTATCCTAGGCACTCTGGAAGTCCTGTATCGATGCTCGGGGTATTCATCATCAGATTTCACTAAAAGCATTCCCTGGCGAGGAACTAAGACTTCGAAATAGCCTCTTTAGTATGAAAAACGCACTCTGACCCGTTAAAAGATAAAGATAAAAGATAAAAGAAATTTATTGAGTAAGTAGGCCGCTCGGGCACTTTTACACGTCAAGATACTACCAGCGCTTCCCAAGAGGAGACCACTGCTGAGAAGAAACGCTTCAAGAAACTCAGCAGTCAGTAATTTTTTAAACATATTTCATATTACAATGGTACAACTTAGTCTAGCATTATATAAAGCTACAAGTATTATTCGTTATTTTTGCTATTGAGTGTAGTCGGTTTTCAAAAAAACTACAGTCTGAAACACCTTTCCAAAACGCAACCATTTCAAACATTTAAAAAGAAAACCACACAAACACCCCTCTTTTTGAAATGAAAGTTAAAACAAAGAGCGATTCATCTCCAAACACTGAATAAAACTGATCTGCGAACTCCTGTGAGAATAAAGCTTAAGAACGGAACTCCCGGAATTATGAACATGGCCGACCCCGATAATGACTTTAGTCCTTTGTCAGGCATTATAACAGGTATAATGGCCGTCATTTAAGAATACCCTACTATTTAAACTCCAAATAAGCTACTCTTCGGTGGGTAAAGACTTATAATTATTTTAGTTTCTTGCTCGGGAATCTGGGAACTTTGAAGTTGTTTATATAGTATCTCAGTTGCAAGAAAAAATGAATTTCACTCTACTTATCCAGAAAATCATACCCATAAAATAGTAAATTTCGCTCTTATTTGTTTGCTTTTGTAATGTATATTTGCCTGTAACAAATATTTATTTCTATTTTAAATGGTTCGCATCCGCTGCTACGAAATAGGTTTCCTGCACTCAATATGTTCTCGTGGTTAATTACTTTACTCCTTAGTGATATAATCTGCTATTACTTCTGTATCCTCAAAGAAACAAAGTAGCAGTGTAGGTCTTCCGACTAATATGGGTAACATCCTTTCATAAGTATCTGATTTGTACCCAGTGCCTTTTTTTTGGTGAGAGGACACAGCACAGGTAACACAAGTTCTATTTTATTGCTTGTTGCTCAGTGCGTCTCTATCGTTACTGACTAGATAAAAAGGGACATCCGAGAGAAGTACAAGTCGCGGGCAAATTGTGCTAGCCAAAGCACCTAGTTGTGCTTGTGCTTGCGAAAGGCAGCAAGAAGTAAACCGTACGCCGTCAACAAATAAACCGTATGCAGAAAAGTTGTTTTAAGATATTTCATTTTCCCTAGGCATTGTTAGCCAAAAAATTCAAACCCTTCTGAAGCTTAACAAAGAAACCAACTTCCTTTATTCAGATACTGTAAATTGTTTATTTAACATCGGATATTGTTTATAAAGCTTTCTCAAACATTCCTTAATACAATCTCATCTTTGATCTTAGAGATATTTGAAATTTGATGATAATACAATTGAAATCACGAAATAATTTTGAAATAAAGACTGAAAATCGTTTGAAATGTTTTATAATTAGGTATTGCTTGACCTCTCAAATCACTGTACGAATTATAATATTTATTAGACATAAATGAATAGACAAGAGGGGCATTTACTTGTTTCTTTTCCCTAAAACCAGGGTATTTAACATGCTTTCATAACTAAATTTTCATAGCGCTGGAGTCTTGTTGTTGATCTTAATACATGGCTTTCATAGTGAAATATGCGAAACGTTTTGTGATTTATTACGTAATGTAAACATATTGTAATCAACAATTTGCGGATGGTAGGACCTTGTGCAGAGTCCGTCCGGAGCTCTACCACCATCTTGTCTATTGACCTACCGCCAAACAGTAGTGTTCGCATTGTTGTGTTCCGGTTTTGGGATAAGACAGCCGATGAAATGACTTGCATAGAGGCATTCCATCTTAGTCCTCAGGGTTGGCAACGCATTTGCAGTCTTAGGCTTACAGTCTTGTGAATGCGAATGTCTATGGGTCACAGTTTCAACTTACCATCAGGTGGCCTATGTGCTCGTTAGCCTTCTCTATAGAATAAAAAAAAACAGGATTCTAGTACTATCTAGTTATGTGACAATTTCTTACATAAGTCAATCTACATATATTCCTAAACCTACTGAAACCCTCTGGTTTCAAAATTTCTGACTAGTGCGCTGATCCAATATAAAAGCACCTTGAAAACGATGTGAAGTAAGAAGGTTTCATTATGAGCTTTTCAAATTAACTTCAAAAAAAATCCCTTTGCTAAAATACCTTGAAAAGTTCGAATTCTGGTCTAATTTTCTTTCTAGCACTGCGACAAAACCTGTCAGTTTTTAATCTTGAAACAATAATATTTTCACTTCTCATGCTCGTAAAGTCCTTCTTTATGCTGGGTATAGGCTGCATAAAATCGCATTTTATGCACTAGTGCATAAAGTAATTTCTTCTTTTAAGACTAAGGCAATCAGGCCTTACAGCCTTCACACAATACGCCTTCATTTAATTGATATATTTTTATGAGATTTTGGTTACATCTTAATTTAATTACGACATTTGTATAACTATCTAAATCCAAATTTACGAATAATACCTACGGCGTGCATTTACGGTAAAAAAATACAACGCAAATATTTATAATAACTTGGCATTAAGCATCAGACCATAGTCAAACCTGTCAAACGTCACATAGTCGAAAATTAAAAAAAAAAGTTAAGAAGGTAATCAGGCCTTACAGCCATGCGCAAACATAACATTTTAATTGCTCACATTAAATATAAAAATTTAATAAATTATCCTGTAAGTATGTGCTTCTTGTTTTATTTCCTTGCAATCGAAGTGAAAAGCAGAGTGTAAAATTCGAGCATAAAACCCATTTTAGGTACCCTCGACGTGACTATCCACACTCGCCGTTCCGGCACGTGTGGCTATATACACATCTTGGGTAAAATGGCTCGTTTTATGCACTTGTTGTACAATCTACTATTCTTAAATCAGCTGTTTCATATTATATCATTAAATTGAGATTTAACGTCTGATATTTCATAGAAATAAATGAGAAATATGTCTCGAAATTTTCTGTCACAAGAAAGTGGTTTTGAATCGAAAAGCACACAAATGAAGTTTTCATTGTGCTTCGCTCCAACTAGTGTACTATTGTGCTGGATATAGTCTCCATCGCTGAGATTATAGAAACGACCGTTTTCTATTATACTGTAGCGTAATTTGAAAGCGTAGTATTTATTAAATAGAGATGGTAACCTGCCAAGTGCGAGTCGGACTCGCGCACGAAGGGTTCCGTACCATTATCTACACAACATTAGCAAAATAACGGCAAAAAATGTACAACTAAATGTGATGTGAATATTTCAAGTGTCTGCCTGTTGTAGTTATTAATACGGAGCAAAAAATTGGTTGTATGGGAGCACCCCTTAAATATTTAATTTATTCTGTTTTTAGTATTTGTTGTTATAGCAACAACAGAAATACATCTTCTGTGAATATTTCAACTGCCTAGCTATCACGGTTCATGAGATACAGCGTGGTGACAGACAGACAGACAGACAGACAGACGGACAGACGGACAGACGGACAGATGAGTCTTAGTTATAGGGTCCCGTGTTTACCCTTAGGGTACGGAGCCCTAAAACTGCTAGGTGATTCTCTGAAACAAATTATTTTTCTATGCGTCATAGAATTATTCGCAAGACTATATTCTTAAGACGGCAATACCAATAGGTACCGCAAATACGTTGCAGATCCTAAGGACTAAGATGGAAAGCCTCTATGTAATCAATTTCACCTATTATCTACCCGCGCACCGTAACACAACAATACGAACACTGCTGTTTTGCGGTAGGTTAAGGGCTAACATGGTAGTAGCGATCAGGCCGGACCCTGCACAAGGTCCTACCACCACTAAAGCTAAGGAATGATAAATTCGCCATAAGTACCTTTTGTTGTGTTTCAGACATTTTCTAGTATTTCTTACTGTATCGTTTAAATATACATCATAATAGAAAACTTACCTCCTTTTTTTTAAAGAAATGGCGCCGTTTCTCGCAGCCGCTCGTAATCATGGCTAGACGATGGTCGTTTATGATAAGTTACATTGAATAAAGGTCCTTGGTTTGAGTTTGAAGCGTATTTAAAAGAAAGATAACAGCACTATAAAAGTCATTATGAAACCGTATCGCTTTAGTGTTAAAATAAACTGCATTACGATATCAAATCGAATGACTTTTTTTTTCTAAAACACTAACAGTCTTGTTAGTAATTATTACATTATTCTATAGTGGATCAAAATAGTTTATATAAGTCTAGACTTCTAGAGCTTAGTAAAGTTTTACCTGTATAGACTAAGGTCCGTATTAATAAACTCATCTTGACTCTGAGGCTCATCACAAGATACGTCAAAATAAACGCCAAACCATACAACACTGTCATTTTTGACGCATCTCGAGACTAGCATCAGAGTTGAGATCAGTTTATTAATACGAGCTTAAGTCAATTGGAGTGAGATTGTCCCCTAGTATTTATTATTTACTTATGTCTCATCATCATCATCATCAGCCCGGGGGGTCCACTGCTGGACAAAGGCCTCCCCCAAAGAGCGCCACAAGTCACGGTCTTGAGCCGCTTGCATCCAGCGGCTCCCCACGATCCTAACCAGGTCGTCAGACCACCGGGTGGGAGGCCGTCCAACACTCCGTCCACTTATGTCTCCCGATCTTCAAATCAAAGACTTCCTTAACCAGTACTTCACATGGTTCGAGCGGATCTCCATGCTGGTGATTCTCCTGAACTGCGTGACCCTTGGCATGTACCAGCCCTGCGTGGACGACCAGTGCGTCACCAACCGATGCAAGATACTACAGGTAACAGAACAGTGAGGTTTGACTAGTTTACGCTGACATAATCAATTTTCCAAGACAGAAGTTTCCAAGTTTCTGACAGCTTACGTCGATTCGACGTCAATCTTTTACATTTTCGATAACGATAACGAACGCTGAATGCGTATTGTCTAGAACCTTAACTATTTTAATTTAGAATGAAGTGGCATGCTGAATATCAAATGTTTAACTATGGTTATATTCATAAATTGAGAGACCGTGGCCCTATACAAGACGCAATTTGGAAACGATATTGCTATCGAAAATGAATAATATCGAGACTATGCATACTTACATTGTAACAGTTCTCGAAATTCGTTTGCGATAGGTATAGTTGTACATATCGTCTAAACAATACTTAAGTTATTAATATAAGTTTTTTTTAAATCTTGTACTTATACTTTGGGATTCATAAACTTGAACACTGCTACAAAATTGTCTAAACTAACGTATTTAAAATATAAAAAGGTAAGATCATGAGGCCAAACTCTTTTATTTATAGACTGCCAGTATTTGTTTCCCTTGAAAAATAAAGCCAGTTTCAAATAATAAATTCAAACATTTCGTTCGTCGACTGCTATTGTTTGGGAAAATAAGAAATTAAAAACCAAACGCTCACAATAGAATGAAGCGAATATTGTTTGTTGCGGCGTTTCTCTTGATGTATTACGTTTTTGTGAGTTTTGATTTCGGTTTTATTTAATAATATTTTTATAGCTGAAGCATCTTCATGAGTTTTTTTCTGCGACAGGAATTGTCCAAGTCTAGACTGTTTATTATTACTGTAGTTACTATTGGGGCAGGGAATTGAACAAGCTTTTTAAATTTATGATGCTCAAAATTGATTCCATAAATTTTATTATTAAGAAAATCAGGAGGAAGATTTGAACAGTAATACATTCACCGCCAGCCAGTGCTACGAGTGCTACGCTGTAGCCCGTAGCAGCATTTTTCCACCATGTTGCGAAAATCTGCTACAAACACTCGACTATCAGTGCCTCTATTCTCGACGGTAAAAACCATATCCTCTTTGATCTGTTGCCGTTATTGTCAACGTCTTGATAGCTCTTATTCACTTGACAGTAGAGGTAAAAACAATACCGTAACAGATCAAGTACGATATGCTTTTTACGTCCTAGAATAGAGGCCCTGATATGGTATTGTTTTGACGTCATCCGCCATTACTGTCAAGTAAATAAGAGCTATTAAAACGGTGACAATACGATAACAGATCAAACACGATATTATTTTTACCGTATTAAATAGAGGCCCAGGTCATTGGCCTGGTAAAATCGTCATTTGTATTGTTTTAAAGTTGGATGTGACGTTCCTTTGCATACAATTTGTTTTCTACCTTCGAGCGATTCGATTTCTCAATATTCAAACCGCCAGCCTATAAGAGGCTACTTGATGAAACAGTAGTGTTGTACGATTTGAATCTCAATAATCAAAACGCCTGTGTCTGTTCTTTGGATGTACCTATTAAACCTAATCATATTTCCCTGAGACTCTTTTGAAACCTGAAAACACGATTAAATACAAAATCCTTGACAAATATATTTTTCAATCATGACACCTTTTTCGCATGTTTTTGGCTGAATCTTCAAACCCTACAATCTGTAGCGATGATTTTTAAGTTAATAGTTGAGAATTTTTAAATTCTTTATTTTGCGAAACCAGTTTTTTAATAATGGAAGTGTTTATAAAGTAAACAGCAATTTAATTATTACTTTTTATGACAAAAAGAAGGCAAACGAGCACACAGGCCACCTGATGGTAAGTGAAAACTGTGACCCATAGACATTCGCATTCACAAGACTGCAAGCCTAAGACTGCAAATGCGTTGCCAACCCTGAGGACTAAGATGGAATGCCTCTATGCCAGTCATTACACCGGCTGTCTTATCCCCAAACCGGAACAAAAAACTGCAATTTGGTGGTAGGAATTAAATTTCATACTTTCATCAAGGCGCGCGTAAACTATCTCCATCTCACGTTCTTCCCGCAGAAGTACATACAGCCATCCTTTTCGTTCTTGTATAGGCGTTGGGCAGGATTGGCCTCTTTAAAAGTTTTCTATCTCTTCCATCCAGGTTTTTGATGACATCATCTTCGCCTTCTTTACCCTGGAGATGACAATAAAGATGGTTGCGATGGGAGTCTACGGGCGCGGAACGTACCTCGCGGATTCCTGGAACCGTCTAGATTGTTTTATAGTCATGGCTGGGTAAGGACTCTGGAATTAAATGCTTGGGACTTCTGAGAATTTTGGGGATCTAGTGAAAAGGGGCGTAAATATACTTAACTGGTAATAAAATATACTACACTTAAACCCTTTTTCACTTGAGCTTCAAGAGACTTACACCCTTTTTTAATAGGAGCATGGAATGAAAGAAAAATGTTAGCAGATATTTGGAGCGTGCTCGGTTTTTAGTTTGAAAGGTTTAGTACTGGTTGGGGACGTTGGGGCTGAATATTTTTATTAACTGAAACAGAAAAAGGAAGAATGAAAATAAACTCGTGCGCCAGACGTGAATAAAACTAAATAAAATCACGAGCAAAGCTTTAAAGCAAAAAAAATATTTCTGTTTTTTTTTCTTTTTTTTTATGATAATACAGTCAACCAATTTGATTTCAAGAATACTAAAGTTCTATGGTAGCCTTTAAACTTTCATGATTCGGTAATTAGGTAACTTCAGTCTTATGATTACTTTGGTTTTATGATTAGGTATGTAACTTTAGTTTCATGGTTACCTACTCAGGTAACTTCAGTTTTATGATTAAGTATTCAGGTAACTTCAATTTTAAGATTAAGTATGCAACTTCAGTTTCATGATTAGGTATGTAACTTGAATTTCATAACTAGGTATGTAACTTCATTTTTACGATTAGGTGTTTAAGTAACCTAGGTTTTGTGATTAGGTATGTAACTTCAGTCTCATGATAAGGTATCTTCCAGTTTCATGAGTTGGTGTGTAAATTTAGTTTGATGACAAGGTATTCAGGTAACTTCAGTTTTATAATTAGGTGTGTAACTAAAGTTTAATGAACAGGTATTCAAGTTACTTCAGTTTTATAACTAGGTATGTTACTGGTTCTACATGTGATTCGAATCAATGAATTACATGTTTGCCTTTTATCATAGGCACTGTCTTACTTATCCGCATCTTAATTATGAGTATGTTTATAAATTCGATCATATGCAAAATTAAGATTTTTAAAAGTTATTATTATTAAAACAATTTTGTTTTTTTAGGGTACTGGAATATGCATTACACGTGGAAAACATAAATTTATCAGCAATCCGGACCATTCGAGTGTTGCGACCGCTGCGGGCGATCAACAGGATACCCAGTAAGTACCTCTTTACTCTATTCCTGTTATCTTATCTTACCTTTTGACAGTTTGTCCTTTTGGATACACTTCGAACCTACAGGATCTCTTACGTTACCCGTATTACCTTCTTACTCAGCTGGGCCTCTATTATAAGCACACTTTAACTATATAGCGTTTATTAATAAGACAGTAATTCAACACATCGGAATGATGCTAAGTACATATTAATAAAGAATTCCAAATAATAGTTCATCTATTTGTCCATAAAAACACGTTTGTTTTTCTGCGTATTCCAATCAATAAAATATTTATAAAAAGTTTCAACTATCGAAATAAGCTTTAAACACGTAAATTGTGTATATTTTTGTAATCGTATTTTCAAACCCTTTATTTTGATACCCCACTTGATAGGTTAGTTAAAAAAAAATCTTTCACCCCCGCAATGTGAAGTATGTAGTCCGCCATTTTGTCCTCACATAGCCTATGTTACTTGGGATGATGTAAGGATTCTAACGATACCTCACACATCTAAATCGGTCAAGGAATTTAGAAGTTATAGTAGAATAAAGAAACACACATACCTACATACATACAAACGTGAACCCTGAAAACATTCCACTCCTTTTTTGGGGCAGTTGTAATTAGTGAAATATTATGAAATTACCAAATAATTGGCCTGACCCATCCTGGACGTCATTAACGCCAAAAACTTTAATTTATTCGATAATTATATTGCAGCTAGCATTTTAATACCAATTTGGAGGTTAAATGCATTAATAATTTACATTCAAACCGCATTAAATAGCCTGACCCGAACTCGACATTATGATTGCATGAAATAGCCAACATGGAGGAAGTCGGCAGTGATTTTATAGTATTTAATAATTAATAATAAATTGGGCAGAACTCCAGCTGGATTTTTGGCTTTGGCGTTTAAATACCGAGTACCTGTGTTTATAGCTCATACACAAACTCACGCCTTCGTTTCCAGAGTGGGATAGGCATAGTTACAGAATTATCAACCACTCTAAAAACTGGTTGATAATTAAAGTTTACCAGCGTACTAGTGACAGGTGGCAAGCCCATCGCCTAAGAGTACTATAAGCCTTTATTCCCCTGTCGCCTCTCATGACATCCACGGTAAGACATGGATTGGCACTATTCTATAATGCATTAATATCTATAATAAATTACCTGACGTAGTTTCAAAGTTACCCTTTCCAGCACTTAAAAAATATTTGAAAAGGTCGTTAATGTCTAAAGCGTATTATAGGGTCGAGGACTATCTAACTAATAATATTTTGTTCAAATGCAAAAGGTTTATCCTGCTTTTTCTTGTCTAGGGGACACCGTTGATGCAGGAAAACATATCGAAACTTTTATGTGGTCATCTTGCACCATCTCATATACACATATGTAGTTGATTCTATTTTTTCTTTTTTCTTTTCTCTCTCTATCTCTCCCGTAAGGTTTTTTGGAATTTCCTGCTGAACTACACATGTTATTTGATATTATATTTAATTTAATATTTGTAGCTTTATATAATGCTAGACTAAGTAGTACCATTGTTGCTGAGTTTCTTGCGGCGTTTCTTCTCAGCAGTGGTCTCCTCTTGGGAAGCGCTTGTAGATTCTTGACGTGTAAAAGTGCCCGAGCGGCCTACTTACTGAATAAATTTATTTTATCTTTTTTTATCTTATCTTTATCTAATCCGGCAACATAAATATTTAGAATAGCTCATAACTAAGAAGAACAGTAGAACTAAGGTTACTGACATAGCCCGAAGAATAGCTAAACTGAAGTGGCAGTGGGCGGGGCACATTGCTCGCAGGACTGATGGCGATGGGGTCAGAAGGTTCTGGAGTGGCGTCCGCGGACCGGAAGACGAGCTGTAGGTAGGCCTCCAACAAGATGGAGTGACGACCTCGTACGGATCGCGGGACCGCGATGGATGCGAAAAGCACAAGACCGGTCTGAGTGGAAAGCCTTGGGGGAGGCCTATGTCCAGCAGTGGACGTCTTTCGGCTGACATGATGATGATGATAAATATTAAATAAAAAAAAACTTCTGACAACGTTATAATCGTGCCTGAGACCTATTGCACTGTAATGTGTACCTACGCAAGAGAGAAGCGTTCGAATAGAGGTAGTAAGATAAACTGATAGCTCCTAAATGAAATCGACGAAGTTTACAGCTCCGGGTTGCTAAGAGCCTCGTCGTATGTACGGAGTTAAGACGTTGATGTATTACTTTACATTAGTCTACCCTTACTTCCATGTTTAACATCACCTGCGCCGAGAACTCCTTATTGGGTCTGATTTGTATAGATTCCGGGCAGTAGGGCTTTGAAGGCGTAAGAGCCGTTCGGTTAGTTTGCGTCCCCATAGAAACGAAGGTGGTTTTAGAAGGGTTTAGATGGGAAGTTTTGGCGACTCTAAAGAGGTTTGTGCTGTGTTATTTAGGAGCGAATGTTAAACATTTTATTTATATGTAACTAATTTAATACAAATAGAGTATTTGGCATAGAACTTACTTTTTTGGGACAATTGGTCGTTTGTTATTTTCTTCCTTGTTTACATCGACATATTATTTCATAATAATACTTAATACACCAAGGGGAAAAAGGCATGGATTACTAATTGAGTGTGCATTCAATCACACGAGTTTATTAATCTATAGGTAGGTAACCCTTGAGAGGTATTAATACTGCTTTTTAAAAGAAATAAAATAACTTAACCAAAAATAACTTCCTTCACGCCTTTTATGTATTATATTAAGTATAAATTAAATAACGTAATGTAAATCTTAAAAAAAAAACAGTACTTACTTATTTTTAATGCAGTACCGAAATTTAATTTAAAAAAATAATTGAACATCAAATTTGTCAAAACTTTTTGTAAACAAAGTCTTCTTGGCAAACTTTGATTATTCTCTGGAAGCTTCCACAAGCTTAACAAAGAGTACCCCTAAGAACCCTGTTTCAAGGTGTTTGCACAATTAGTTTAGCGTTTCTGACATTATGACATCATTCGTATTGCTTACAAAGCAAAACTAAAGTACATTTTAGTAGTATTTAAAAAGACTCTAAAGCCCATGACCATGACATTTTGTAATTGTTTGATAGACGTTTACTTAAAACACTATATTTCTTTATAGAAATGACTAGCTACGCCTCGCGATCTCATTACGGTACTGTATCATAAGAAGCTTCAATACGTGATCGTTGCATAAATAATAATCGTAGGAGTTCATGTTTGTAAACAAGCGGGCCTAGACAAGTCGCCATCGAATACAAACGCTAGCGTTTGGTGATCACCTATCGCTTTGCGTTGTCAAAAATGAAAAAGCTAGCCAAGTTGCCCTTAGATACCGATGTTTATATCGTGGTAGTGCTCGTGTTGAATTCAACCTTGCGGGTGGTAGGACCTTGTGCGGGGTCCGTCCGGATCGCTACCACCATCTTATCCATTAACCTACCGCCAAACAGCAGTGTTCGCATTGTTGTATTCCGGTTTGGGGATAAGACAGCCGGTGTAATGACTAGCATAGAGGCATTCCATCTTAGTCCTCAGGGTTGGCAGCGCATTTGCAATCTTAGGCTTGCAGTCTTGTGAATGCGAATGTCTATGGGTCGCAGTTTCCACTTACCATCAGGTGGCCTGTGTGCTCGTCAGACATCAACAAGCCATAAAAAAAAAAAAGGACCGCGTAACGACGGACAAGACGTCAAAACTATCACTATTCGATTAGCGCGAGTGATAGTGATCACATTACAGCGTGTCAGTTGTAACGAGTGATACATCACGTGACTTACGTCAATTCCATGCATTTTTATAAGTGACAGGTGATCACCAAACGCTAGCGTTCGTATTTGATGGCAACTTGTCCAGCCCCGCCTATACGAGTATTTACATGAAAAATACTTATTATCAAGATGGTAAAGTTACTCTTTTTCCTTTAAAATCAACCTAGATGGAATCGCAAGAAACAAGCGAATAAAATATAAATTATAAAATGGAAAGTCGTTTCTTTGAGCAATGTTTCTGACGTTATCTGAAGCGTTTAAAATGTCTCTTTATTGCGACATTAACACAGATATTCTGCAATGATGCTATTTACTGAAGATATTAAGATTCAAGATAAAGTTAATGCTTTTGTGAGACATTTGAGTTAACAGTCTTCTTGATGTATTGTAACATTTATCGATGCAAAAGTTAACTATATTTTAGGGTATCATATCGCAAGTAAGAAGATTTCTTTCCCAACTGTTGCAAGACTCCACTGTCAGTCCATCTGTCTGTCTGTCACCAGGCTGTATCTCATAAACCGTGATAGCTATACAATTAAAATTTTCAGAAATGACGTATTTCTGTTGCCGCTATAACAACAAATACTAGAAACAGAATAAAATACAACAAACGTGAATTTGTGTCGTTTTTACTCGATATTTATAACAACAACAGATAGACCCTTGTAATATTTACAGAATATTTATTTGTATATTCAATTTAAACATAAATAACGAAATTGAAATAAATTAATATAGACGGACCGATATGTTTTTTTAATTTTTTTATTGTGTAATGGATAAAGTTATAAAATTATTTAACCTGAAAAAATTAAATAATCAAAATGTTAAAAGAGATAATTATACTTACTGGCCGGCTTAACCGCTAAGGTTTGTTCAATAACAATCCGGAAAGACCGTTTAAAAAGAAGATTTTTAACTAATGAAAATTAGGACGAACCAAATAGTTGATAACTGAAATTCGTAATAAGACTGATACTAACCGTGACCATATCTAGCTGTTTTTTCTGGTAAAAATTGACAACAAATAACGAACGTTTCCAGTGATTCATTTTATTACGGTGCGTGTAGAGCCAGCGAAAGAGTGCTATAGAACACGTTTTGTCTTTATTTTTACAAAGAAAGCGTAAGAGATAGTGCATAAACTTCTTGTTCGTTTGCTTTATGTAAATCGGGACTTACACTCGTATTAGATGGGTTGAAAAGTACCAATTACCAAGATGTTTGACTGATAAAAAAGTGAACAACACGTCCGAAGTTACAAAAAAAATCACTCTCAAAAGGATACAAAATTATCGTTATTCCCTTTACTAAGTTTTGTAGATTTTTCCTGCCCGTCACTCAATAGGTTTTAAGAGTATCTTGATATTTTTTCTTTAAACTTTATCGCTGGCATATTGATAACGTGAAGGAGCGTCCCCACTGAAAGCATTGGCGTCGAATGTTCGAGTGGTGTGGACGTCCAGCCGAGCGTTACAAAGCTTTTACACACCACTAGACGTTCGACGCCGAATGCTCATGCATGTTACCTCTTCCCTTAACAATATGTAGATTGGAAAACAATTTGTATTTAAAATTAGTTTGCAATCATTGCTAAATACAATAAACCCCCAAAACAATGACCCCCCCGTTTTACAGAGTTGATATTGCTTGAATTTCCTTACAAATGTTAATAAAACCTTTCAGAAAACTAAACTATAAATCTTTAAAAAACGCGTAAAAATGTGCGCTGCAGTAAATTATAAAACCTCTTTGTATGGACTTTGCTCCAGTACAATGTTGCCAGTGTTTTTTTTAACTCGTCCGTTCCCAGTTTATTTTCACAATAGCGTTTCTCGCTATCGTAATGCTTTGTTTGCGCTAGGAATTGTGAAGTTTTAAGAGGAAGTGTTTTTTAACAAAGCCTTTTACACATACTGCGTAACTGCATAATAGGTAGTAGTTATTATTACGCCAAATAATATTATTATCAATTCCCTTATTCATAAACGCACAGTTAACCTATTTTTGTTACAGTTTTCTTTGTCCCTTTCTGTCAAATTTAAATGTCATAATGTGAGATAAGGACAGAGCACATTTTAAGCACATTACAGCTATTGCACGTTTATGAATAAAAAGTTTAGAGTTTAGTTTCTTACAGCACTTCTTTGCATCGGTAATCTCTTCTTGGGAAGAACTGGTAGACACTGAGATGTAACAGTGCCCATTCAGTCATAATCAGATGAATTAACATAAACATACTTAGGTACTTATTTAATGTTTGCTTCAATCTTTCGCGATTTTCACATATACTATTTATAAATGTAAAACTTGACTTAATCGCGTTAAAGGGCGTTTTCACTAAAACGTGTACCCCAATTAGGGACTGAAATTAAGGAACTTTATCTTTGTCAGTCCGGCTCCAGAACGAGAGCTCGAAACCGATTCAGTTGCAGAAAGGTGTGAGACAGGGAGATGTCATATCTCCGAAACTGTTCACCGCTGCACTGGAAGATGTCTTCAAGCTTCTGGACTGGGAAGGACTTGGCATCAACATCAACGGCGAGTACATCACTCACCTTCGATTCGCGGACGACATCGTAGTCATGGCAGAATCGCTAGAAGACTTGAGTAAGATGCTCGGAGACCTCGATAGAGTTTCCCAACGGGTGGGCCTGAAAATGAACTTGGACAAGACGAAAGTCATGTCCAATGTTCGCGTTTTGCCAATACCGGTTCACGTGGGGAATTCTCAACTTGAAGTTGTTGATCAGTACGTATACCTGGGACAAACTGTCCAACTAGGTAAATCCAACTTCAAGAAAGAGGTCGCAGGCTTGCAGTCTTGTGAATGCGAATGTCTATGGGTCACAGTTTCCACTTACCATCAGGTGGCCTGTGTGCTCGTCAGACTTCCCTATGCCACAAAAAAAAATATATCCATACATTGCGGCCGTGAATGATATGATTTTATTCAAGAAAGAAGACGAAAATTGACAATCCCCCCGGATTAATATTTTATTTTTGAGATCCTTATAACGAGACCTTTCATTTGATTTATGAAACAGTAAGGATTGCAAAACTTTTTTTTTAGTTTCCTAGCTGTCCCCCGAAAATGACCCATATTTTAATTATTATTTTTTGCACTCTTTTGTTTGGGTCATCAATTTACACATGTATAGCAAATTTCAACTAAAGCGGTCCAGTAGTTTTGAAGCAAATTGGCTGTGACAGACGGACGCACGAGTGATCCTACAAGGGTTCGGTTTTTTTTGTATGGAACCCTAAAAAGAAACGAAATGAAACGCTAGTAGATTATTTCATATTATTATATTTGAACCTAGTCAGTAGTGACTTTTCCCATAAAGTTACAAGGCCTATATGTGCGTGAAAAACCGGATGTTTCCCTTGATTTCTGTGTAAATATAAGTATGTTTATCATTGTCTAGTTCCCCTATAATAATATAAGGCAACAGCAACCATTATTTGCTAATTTTCACGTATTCCACGTGCTTAAACAATATAATAGTCTCAACTTCCAAACGCACCTTATCCCAAATTGAAATAAACTCCAGTTCGAGGCTGCAAAATGAAGCCCGAACCGTGTACCATAATTTATTCGCTACTTGTCCGTCGCTCGGATATCCCTTTCTTACCAGTCTGTAACAATAGAGATCCACTGAGCGAAAAGCAGAGAAAATATAACTTCTGCTAGGCGTACAGAGCGTAAGCCGCGATCGATGAAGCAACAAGTGAGCTCGCTCGAGTAATGGGGGATTCACGTAACCGCCATATTTAACAATATCTCCGTATACTTAGGTACAACTATTCTTCTCGGGTGTGATTCGTTCAAAAACGCGGTCGGACGAACGAACAAGTGAATGTCGCAGTGGCAAGTTCAAGTACTCCCGTCAGAGGAAACAAAACACAATTTAGCGCGTGCATTTTCAATTAGGCCAGCCTTATTCGTTCGATCTTTTCGACAGAAGCCATGCTGCCAAATTGAACATGCACTCGCTTTGTTCTCTCTGACTGGATAACTTAAACTTGCCGCTGCTACATCCACTCGTTCGTTCGTACGACCGCGTTAGTGAGAGAATCACACCCCTGTTCGTTTATGGAATAGCCTACCAACAGATATCAGTTAACCTCAATCTGTTGCTTCACTTAAATCTAGGCTGAAGAAGTACTGACTTGACTCTTGTTCTTGATCTAAGATTGTATGTCCTTTCTAATTTTAATTATTTTAATATGTTTATGTATTTATTTAGTTATGCATTTTATTATAAATATTTAGGACCAGCTATCATTTATTCCAAATTTCATCCAGATCTGTCCAGCTGTTCCAGCGAGTAGGAGTAAAAAACTTACTTACTCATACACACCAACAAACTTTTAAATTTATGATAATATAAGTGAGATATCAAGTGAACTTTTCACAATTACTTAATAAGACTTCCTAATTGTGAAGTGTTTAACATGTAATTAAGTCTGCCGAGAATACTTCTTTGTTAATAAATCGTTACCTTACAGTCATTAGCGCTAATTCGTTGCAGATCCGCCTCCTTTCATTTATTATTTTAATATATTATAATCATAATCGCATTGTTTTTACACTCAGGCAGTGTCGACTACCTACGCCTCGTATGAGTTGCCTGGGCCGAGATTCTAGGCAGTAAAAACTATATCGTTGGACCTCTAATCAACACGGTTTAACAGGTCAAATACGAATTGAATTATCAACGTTTTGATAGCTCTTATTTACTTGACAATAGGGTAACAGAAACAGGAACAGAGAAGGACCAATGATGGATACTTGATTCTTATTTGATAGAAGGTACAGGTTATTCATTTGTTTTGCAACAATTAATTTAGGACCGTATGAAATATGAATTAAGAGTTGAGTGTCCATGACTGGTACCTGTCAGCTAAAAATATCCAACATTGTTGCCATCACCCTAATGGCGGCCGAGATATCAACAATACCATGACAGGTCAAAGACCATATGGTTTTACCGTCAAGAATAGAGGGCCTGTACGTTGCGTCGTCGCCGCTGCGTTGTCCTACATATAAATTAGACCGACATGCCACATGATGCGTTGAAACACTTGAGTCGATCTATGTTGAAATCACAGCGTTTCGACGACGCAACGCACCGGCGACGCAAAAGACGCATTACGATCCTATTGTCTCTCGTATTATTAGTCTTGATTTTTTGATAGAAATTGATAGAATGCGTAATCTAAATGCTACTATAGAGCACTTTAATTTTAATACAAACTGGGATCTGATTCTCTTACGCGTAGCTCTTTTCAACTCGACGCAGCGAATATTAACCGGCGAGTTTTAGTTGTTCTGTCAGAAGGTACAAAATAGGTAGATAGAAAACGACTCACTTCTTAACTCACGGTATTCATTTTTTTTCATGAAACTTGTCAGGACACGAAATATCACCGGTACAAGTATTAAAGCCGCCATCTTGGAATCAGGTGTCGCATACCGGTATTATTTTAATAGAAAATATCAAGGAAATATGGCAAATTATTGAAGATATTTCAATTTTAGAATCGGAATCGTCACTATAACACGGTAAAAATGTTGGCATCGCAAAGACAGCCGGTGTAATGAGTCAGGGTTGGCAACGCATTTGCAGTCTTAGGCTTGCAGTCTTGTGAATGCGAATGTCTATGGGTCACAGTTTCAACTTACCATCAGGTGGCCTGTGTGCACGTTTGCCTTCTATAATCCTTAAAAAAAAAAATGTCATCCCTAATATGTATTTTGTGTAAAGTTACATTATTAAAATTCCAGACTTAATTACTTTATGTCCATTTAAATAAGTCTAGAGTCTGTATTTTGCTTGCGAGTCCTTTGTCCACTCTGAGCTTCAATTATTAATTTATACGAACAGACGGGTAATTTCAAGTCACCAACCGTTTCGGCCCGTTCCACTGTGTCCCGTTTACTTTTTTCATTTGCTCCTTAGCACACCTGTTCAGAATTCGTTTCACGTTTTTTATTCGTACTACTTTTATATTTAGGACAACTAAATTTGGCATCTTAATGTTAAAATGATATTAGCCTTGACAACTACCGTAAAACCTTACAACTATGATTCTAGTTTGGAAAAATAATTCTCATTTGCTCATTAAATTGTTCAAAACAGATAGCTATTGCTAGAATTTAGAGCAAACTATTTCAGCCTAAACAGTACCTACATTTAAAAATATATACCCAGCAATAAGGTATCATACTTTAGAACAATCTTGTATCTTTTTACGGTAGTTGCAATTTTTTCCCTTTACCAGAATAAATTTAAAGGACAAGCTAATTGTTTTAACAGCCTTATATGAGCCCTCAGTATGTCTCAAGGTTTGTAAAAACAATTCTATCAACACTATTTTCAATTGAACAGTTTCAAAGCAGAATAGATCGTATAATGTGTCAAATTGGCAAATGTGTGTGAACTATTGCGAACAGATCCCTTGTGGGTATCATCAAAGGCTCAAGTGGAATACTCCACTGCACGGCGGCTTATGCATTTTGAATAGAGCTTAGAGCACGTTGCACTGGTGTTACTTTAATATTGTTGCATCAAACGTGTATAATGCTGGTTTCACACGGAGGCAGAACTTCGAAGCAGAACAGTGGACAACAGAGTAGTCGCATTCATAAATAAGTATACACTTTAGTAGCTTGTCACTTTAATCGTTGTGACAATTTATATAGGGCAGTTTACTTATGACATTAAAAAGACAAGGTACTGAAGTGGACAGAACAGTATTTACTGTGCGTTCACACGGTAGCATTACTCTACTGTCCGCTGTTCGGCTTCACTGTTCGGCGTGCATTCTCAATTAGGTACTTAGGTAGCTTCAAACTCGCTCGTATATCTTCGCTCGCTCGAACAAACGTTTCACAAGAAGCCGTTTTAAAGAAAATATCATATGCCCTAGTCCCTGTTAAAAAAAAAAATTGACCATTAAAAAAATGCTCAGTTGTGTGTGGTTTTTGAAAAGCGTTACCTGTCATGATCAAGAATCTTGTCGAGCAATCTTATTCAAATTAAACAGATACTTAGACAAACTCTCAACATTTTAAGTATTCAAACACAAACCGAAGCAAGGTTATCACTTTAACGTATAGCTATAGACGAGGCCATCAGACCCTAAATAAATAACCCCTAACCCTTGCTTGAACCAGTAAATTAACATCACTGCCCAACGGCAGAATTAGGACTGACATTTGGAATGTCAGATGTAGCGTTTCTTAAAATGCTTCATTTTAATTACTTAACGACGTGTGAATATCATTGGCGGGGCACATTGCTCGCAGGACTGATGGCCGATGGGGTCAGAAGGTTCTGGAGTGGCGTCCGCGGACCGGGAGCGAGCTGTAGGTAGGCCTTCAACAAGATGGAGAGCGGTGGATGCGAAAAGCACAAGACCGGTCTTAGTGGAAAGCCTTGGGGGAGGCCTTTGTCCAGCAGTGGACGTCTTTCGGCTGACATGATGATGATGATGATGTGTGAATATCATTAGTTATTATTATATTTTAGAATCAGTGCAAGCCCAACTTACAAGGCTTAGTAATTTTGTTCTTCGTCAGGGTTTGTTATATATGGGTGCCCTTCAATCAGTCTAAAAACGTTTTGTATAATTTCTAACTAACCACGAAAAGCATAATGAACCTTTAGCATAAAAAACAATTGTATAATTTCATCAGGCATACCATCGAATAACATAACACTCATTTAGTATAACTATAATTTTCTTGCTATGCATTTTTAATCATTTTTTTCTAACTATTTAGGTTAGGTTAGTTTAGAACTGTGACCACATTAATAGCAATGAAAACCGTTAGAAATTATGCATTTCGTTTTATGCATCATGATTGTTATAGAAATTGAAATTATACAATTTGTGTTTTGTAAAATTAAAATTAGACCATATGTTTTTATACTAAACATTAGACATGATACACCCGTTATATACAGTCATACTAATTTGACACTTGACGTTTTATCGTTTTTACGATACAACAAAAATATATTTTATTTAAAAATAGTGTTATTAAGTCCATTGTAGTACAATCGAAAACCGAAAGAAAAATAAATAAATAAATCTGATACAACTCCAGTCAGAACGGACGGACGGACTGACGGACAGATAGCGTAGGTATATTATTAATCCCGTTCGGTTCCATTCGGGTACGGAACTTAAATAAAAACAAAAGAAGACGTTATAATACTAGTCACAAGTCGGGTTTTAATTTCAAAATTTTGAATAATTCCTCTTACATACTCTTACCTTACATATCCCTTATCGCATCTATCTCGACTAAACTTTACAGGAGGCTTTATTATGGCTGCGTTTATCGCTTAAAACATCCATCACTTTCTGACACGTAGGTATGTACCTAAGTACGAGAGTGACGGATGATTTATCCACATTTTGTCTCGCGATAAACAATCATGCTAGGCCCGCAGGGTGTTATTCTCTACACCGAATAGCGCCCCGGCCGCAAATTAAATCCAACAAGCGGTTAGACATACATCGGCACTAATTTGCTTGCCGCAATTTATGGCGCCAGCGCCGCCCCATTTTTCCCGCCAAATGAGAAACTTGATTTATATCGGACGCTGATTGCAGTGAAAATGGTGCATTTGGGTAGAATGGAAGATTTTAACAGATATCTGACCAAAGCGAGCCTGAGGGAAAATAATAGCGTTTACATACGTATTTATTTGCAAAAAGAGTATTAATAAATGTAATATGATAGATTATTTAGCTCTTCCTAAAAGATTACCTAGAGATATCGTCAGTGGTAACGTATTTAACTATACGTACAAGCTTTTTTTTTTTGACATCAAAATTGTTACATACTAAGTTAGTACCAACATCAAAGTTGATACAAACAATTATGTATATGCCAAGAGGAATAAAAACTAAATATTCTATGGGATGCAATAAATAATTCTAAATTTGAATTTTCATCTTCGTATTATTTGCCTACCTACTATTTTACCACAACCAAAATTCCCCAACATTTAATTTGATTAAAGCGTTTACAACCAACACAAAAAGAGAACAAATGAAGCCATATTTAAAAACGGCTGATTCAAAAATAGAACGTTTCAGAGCTCAATCCCGGACGCATCGCTTCATACATCAGTTCCCATCGATTATTGAGTGTTAACAGATTCGGTAACCGAGGCTACTTTTAGAGTCATTTTAATATGTAAATCAGGAAGGCTGGTTTTGAAAGTTTTAATTGAGCTCGTTCGTTCGGAAACGATTACAATGTTCAGCGATTCTGCAATTTTAGTTTTTCATTACTAGTTTGTAGTATGTAATTGGAGGGCTGTGAATGCTTACTACGAATTTATTGGATTCCTTAATAATGTTTAAGCGTGTTAGTTCTGTGAAATCCGCCTTTAGCAAAGATTTCGAATCATGTTGATTTAATACTATAAAGAAATGAGTTTGCGTTATTGACTTTGATTGAAAACCTCTGTAAATTTTATTGAAGTTTAGTAAATTTCAGTTACGTTTTTCTTTATAATATTGAAATGTAAATATAAATACACATACTAGGTTTACACTCTGCTCGTATGGCATTTATTTTGCTGAAAAAGAAAATAGCTTATTTATTATTATTGTCTTACTAATAACTTTAATGAAAAAGACTGCTAATTTATGGTTAATAATAATTTACGCAAGTTATAATAACTATAATAGCTTCACATACAAAAGTAAAGTATGAATATACATTTATAATGTTTTTTGTTAACTTACTTTAGGTCAATCGGACATCGGCCCATTTCCAAAGCAATTTTCAGCACGAAAGCTAAACACATTCAGTACTGCTGACACGAATGGGTGTCAAAATTATACACAATCATTAGTTGTGAGCAGTGAACGTGTTAAGCCTGAAACTTGGTAATTGTTGCTACTAAATTATGCATTAACGTAAAAACAGTGTTTTAATGCTTTCCCATTATTAAAATAGTTAAAGCACGTATAAAACCATAGATGAGAATGATTGTTATACGGCGCTGGACCGCCATTAATAAAAAAATATGAAGAAATATAAAGACGAAAAAATTGTAGATTTTTTTGCAGCACTTATAATACCCAATATGTCACGTAATATTTTTTATGACACGCTTGAAATAGAATTGGCAGTTGAAAAAAAAATATCTGCGTTCAGAAAACAAAAGAGAGGAAATCAGTTCAGGAATTGCTTTATCGTGATTCCTGCTTTGATTTTCACAGGGCAAAATATATCCATCTCGTCCAATTAAGATAAGAAAATATCTTTAAGGATAATGAGCTTAAGGTGACAGATAAAGTCAAACTGTATTTAAAATGAATATAAGGAAAAAGAGGAACGTTTTTATAAGAGTATCTAACGAAATGGAAAAGAAAGGCTTTTTTTTAAATGTAGATGATTTGTGAATTTTTTTACGTCCATCTACACTTACTAACATTTAGCTTTAAGGTTCGTTTTCAAGTACTTATTATATTAATGATATGAAACTAAAGTATCTACACATAACTTGAAACTTGACCTTTGAGTTTAATCTAAATCGATAAAGTATTATAAAAGCCGGCCAAGTACATGTCGGACTCGTAGACGAAGGATTCCGTACCATTATTTTTTAGAGGCGCCCAAAATTTCACTTCATTTTATTATTCGTTGTTTTGGCGGCATTATAAATACACTCTCAAAATTCATGTGCCTACATATTACGGTTCATGAGATACAGCCCGCTGACAGACAGACAGCTTTTAGGCATCAGTGCCTAAGTAAGCCTCAGTTGCTTCCTAAAAAACACCGTTCAGAATTAGCTGTAATCTAACTTTTAAATAATTATTTATAAATCTCTTAAGCGTCGGTGACTATGGCTGGTAGGTAGGTCTATGGCCTTGTGATTGCGTGGAGTCGAATTCGATTCTCAGTGGCTTCCGTGTAACCATAAGTGATTTTTATATAAAGTGACTACTTACGATAAAGAAAAAACATGGCTGGGAAATAGGTAACTGAATATGCAAGACGGATTTGGGTAAAATAATCTATAGGTTCGAAGTATATCCAACACACCCGTACAAAATAAGATAAAACAAAATAAAATGACGTAGTGAGAGTTACAACATTATTCTACACATTCAACACCAGTAACCGGCTAGCCGAATACTCTATTCGTATGATTTCGCTACATAGCGGATTTAAAATTAAATGCTAGGATCAGATACGAGCGTAGCTTTTCATGGCAGCGAACGTGTTTAGTAGCAACCACCACATTAAGTTTTCGCGAAAATTGGATCATGTAGCGAATTCCTTTGATAAAAGCGTGAGAAGATAACCGCGTTTACTTCTGTTTAGTCCACAAGATAAAAAACTAAAAGTTATCCTCGCGTTGATATTTCTCTTTCAAGTCTATGGCGATTGTATATGTGACGTCCTCATACCGGTAGACACAGCGTGAGTAGACAAACCTTGGGCAAGGCTTATGTCCAGCAGTGGACATATTTTGGTTAAAATGATAATTATGATTATTGTCTTCAAATAACTCGACATTGGTGAAATCAGCCACTGTGTATCAGCAAAGAACAGTTTATTAATGGTGTTCTTAGGCCATTTGACTACTCATTGACCTAAAAAATATGTGCAAAGCTTTATAAATGTCTTCTTCCACAGGTATGAGAATTCTAGTAATGCTGCTACTGGACACACTGCCAATGCTAGGGAACGTCTTGCTGCTATGTTTCTTCGTTTTCTTCATCTTCGGCATTGTGGGAGTCCAGCTATGGGAAGGCATTCTGAGGCAACGCTGCGAAATGGTCCTGCCACCGAACGTCTTACGACCCAAGTATGTCCAATGTACACTATTCGATATTTTTGACTCTTATGTTTATTGCTTTTTATTATATGCGACTTGAAAGAATAGTACCTGGGCTGAGATTCCAGCCCGTAAAAACGATATCGTATTTGACCTGTTATTGTATTGTCAACGTCTTGATAGCTCTTATTTACTTAACAGTAATGGCGGCCGAGTCAAAAACAATACCATAACATATAAAGGACGATATGGTTTTACCACCTAGAATAGAGGCTCTGTGTTGGTTTCAAATACCTGAGAATCAGAAAGAAAAAGAACATATGGAGATCGAAACTAAATATTTTACAATCATATTTTTTATCGGTATTCTCAGCTCTGAATATTTCTTTAATTATTAACATTACTACAAGCTTGAATAAGAAACTAACTGTCTGCAGGCTTCGCCCCGCTGCATATTTCCAACTCGTGGAAAATAACTCGTGAAACAATTATCCAATTTGGTGCATTCGTTCGCAAATTATGCGATTCATTTTTATTCATATAGATAGTATCTGTTATGAATATTTAAAGTACTTTTCGAATCAAGTCGCATAGAAATAAGACAACCGATGTTTCATGTATTAATGCAAAGGTCAAAGTAATATGCAAGCTCTCTTACGCAATCAAACTAATCATCAGTTTCAATTGAGCAGCTTATTACATACCTCTACTTCGACTAGCTATAGGATGAGTTATCAATCAATATCTTATTGAAGTGTTCTGAAAGAACACAATTGTGTTGTCCATTTCCATATTCATAATATAGTTACCCGCCAAACCGACGCTGTCTGGAAAGTTAAAATAGAATATTGTGGATGCAAAAGGCGATTGAATTTTTCGTTCTTCCATTTTGATCTCGGCGCTAGTATTAGCGGCACGTCCCATGCTAGCGATGACTGCATGCAATATTTGATGCTATCCACGGCTGTGCCATATCATTTTACATTCTACTTTATCGTTGCATATTTTTAGCCATGCAATGTCGTCGGTACACTTTTGATCATGTAACCATAAACGCAGACGCGCATGTTTCAGTTACGGTTTCGAATGGCTTACTGAACAAGCTAACTACACACTAAATATTGCATCCCGTCAGACTTCACATAACAACGATATTTGATGACACGCATGACATCATTCAAGAATGTAGCAAGGAATAGACTCAGACATAACCATACAGCATACATACATGTGATATTGTAGTTTTGCAGACTTTGCTACATAACAAACAAACTTTATAACATAATAGTAGATAACGTAGCGTTTGATAATAACAGCCTCCCTGACACTATCGATGTTAATAACGATTGACATTTCAATAACCAAACATGCAATAAAAATGTGGTTTCCGTTATTCTATTTCTGTCCAAAAACAAATATATTTACCGACTAGATGAATTCAATATAGTGATTGACGATAATTTACAACGGAAACCATGTTTTTGATTCTACCAATACCTAATTGAAGACTGTTCAGGGACATGACATCGACACTGCTACCTCAAATTTATGTTCCAGAGACCTGTCCGAATGGTACAGAGTGCGCGTCAGAGTGAACTCGTAAGAATTAGCGATCAAAATTATTGTGTTTCTATTAAGAACATTGAGATCTGTTGTAACGTGTATCTTCACACATCTGCCGTCCAGATGTGGTATCGTTATTGCTTCCCTTTCACGAACTGGTATTTCTTTAAAAGCTTCAACAACGTCATCAACTTCAAAATTTAGTTCAAGTTTAGTAATTTTAATATATATAATGGCTTCAGAACTACCAGTTTGTCCCTGACCAAGCAAAATGCTACTCCTGTCAACTGTACCTCTAAAATTATATTGGAAACACTACATACTTCCACAAATATGTGACACTACCATTATTTTACAATTTACTGAAGATGCACAAACACTATCATATTTGGATGAAATTGTTACACTGACTATTTTTAAAAGTCTCCCAAAACACGTCACTTAAAACATAATTTCAGGAAAGAGATATATAGAGGAATATTTGCATATTTTTAACGATATTTCTACTTTGAAAACTGTGGAGTTTTTCCTAAAACATCTAAAGACGCTTAATGCTCCTGTAGTAAGGGTCAGTAAAATTCTTATAGCGATGATCAAGGGAGTAAGATTGGGGGTAACGACGGTCCCTCGAATGACGTGGGTTACGGCTACGGTACGTGTTCCGGTGCTGGTAACGACCTTTGCCGTTAAACGGTAACGACTGCTTCTGTCGTTTACTTAGATGACTTACTAATACTGTTACTTTAAGGTGTTGCAGAATTTTGTAACTTAACAATTTGAGATTAACACTAGTTAAGAAATAGTTTCGCATGTAGACAAGATTGATTGAATATGATGTGGGAATCTCATTACTAAAAACGAAGACTAATATCACGCAATCATTATCAACGAAACATTTTGTCAAATTATAGGAGCTTCTAATAAATACTTCCCTAGTAAACACGGAATGCGCCTTGCATGCTTGTCATTATTGTCATTAATGCACCCAAATAATTGTTGTTTTATGTCGCATGATCTGTACAATATTATTAAGAATCCGCTTAATATGCTATCATTGTTAATAACATAATGCTTTTCCGGAATTAACTATAAACCGACCAGCTTATCATCATTAACATTTCATAATCGAAAAGCAAAATCTAAACTCTCTTAACTGAAATGCTCTAAAATCAAGCAAATATAATAGTAGGTACATTAAATACCTAGGGCCAAGAATGTCTTACATTACAGGTATTTAACGCGCGACGAAGGCGATAAATATGTGATCTGAGGCTTTCTTTACCGCCCGTGGTACAAAATGTTACTTTGTCACCGCCAAGGAGTAGGGTTTTCTGTAGCCGTAAATGCTATTTGTTTTTACGGCCCTGGCTGGCTTAAAGTCATATTAACAGCCTTGTAAGTAACTTTTTTTTGTACAGCATTTCGTTCTACTACGAATTTTCGAAAGAATTGGACTACATTTGCACTACGCCAGAGGACAGCGGTATGCATGGTTGCGGTGACTTCCCACCGTACCGCTATGGACCGCTGGTCTGCAATGAAACCGCCAGATCGTTCTCCTACAATGCACCAACTAACACATCATGTGTCAATTGGAACCAGTATTATACGAACTGCACCCAGAGAGGGTCGAACCCGTTTCAAGGAACCATATCGTTCGACAATATAGGTCTTGCTTGGGTGGCCATTTTTCTGGTAAGTTCTATCTTATTGTTTTATTATTACGACGTTGTTGTAAGAGTTATTAAAATGTGGTTTTCTTTACAGGTTATATCGTTGGAAGGCTGGACCGATATAATGTATTACGTGCAAGACGCGCACAGTTTTTGGGATTGGATTTATTTCGTTCTTTTGATTGTTGTTAGTATTTTTTTACGTTTATTCGTTGTGTATGTCTTTGTTAGGCTGTTTATATTTATGTCTAACAGCTTTTTTAGTATCAGTTTTATTTTAATTGAATGTAAATCGTAAAATTTATTCGGCTGACTGATTTAAATCATCAATAAAATCGTATTCCCAAGGACCATGTTTAGAAAAACAATCTATAGTCCATCTCAAGACGCGACAAAAATGACAGATTTGACGTGATTGAGATGAGCATCTCACTCAAGACCATTTTTTTAAAAAGACCCTAAATCTCAGAAACTCATTTCAGATTGGATCTTTCTTTATGATCAACCTCTGCCTAGTCGTGATAGCGACTCAGTTCAGTGAAACCAAGAAGAGGGAGATGGAGCGCATGAGAGCTGAAAGGGCGCGTTTTACATCCTCTTCTACCCTGGCTTCGTCTACCAACAACAGCGAGCCAGCTACCTGCTATGCAGAGATTGTGAAATATGTGGCGCACTTGTGGAGAAGGTTCAAACGGAGAATGGTGAAAAAAATTAGGTATATATAAAGCACAAATGTAAATTGAGTGAAGATATTAAAATTCAGGTAGGGTAAAGTCACCAGTGGGCAGCCAGAGACCAGTAGTCGACCTTATATGAGTGCAAAGAGTGGGAAATATATCTTTCGTACTCTTCCCACTCATACAAAGTATAGGCAGAGGCCGACTATAGGTCTCTGGCTGAACATTGGTGACTTTACCCTATTCTGTTACCAATACACTATGTGAAACAAAACACGGCAATAAAATAATATCATAAGGGTTCCAAACACCGCTAGGATAAGTACAGTCACTCGGTATAATTAATTGCAAAATTAGTCCTCAAACTAAAAAGTATTTTGGGAGACAATAATGTATGCAAGATTTTAAAATAAGAATGTCTTAAAATATGAGATTTAAGAAAAAAACAAAGACAGAAAGAAATGCATGTTCCGAATATTTAGAACAAGGATAGGTTAAGGTTAGGTACTTTAGGTTAAAATTGAATGAGTTTCGTATGAGAGGGAAATGACTATTTTTTACTCAGAGTAACGAAATCCATTCTGAAATTTGGAAACGATCATTAGTATTTTTAAAGTTTACTCGACGCACTTATATCGCCCTAAAACTGAATGTATGACCTTCTCGTAGAGTATACCGCTATCAACGGGCTCAAGTCCAGTGGCGGACGAGTCGGGAGACGCTCCAGCTGCCGGCGAACAAGCCGAAGCAGCATCACCCCTGCTGCCCTCGGGCTCATCCTCAGGTATAAACGAATAAGAATAGATAAAAGTTAGATTTTAAAAATACCAATCAATGGATTATTTTATCCTGGTACAGTTGACTACGACCAGATGAACTTATCCATCTTTTCAGCTTATTTCTTTGTAATAAGGTTCAAAAATGGATACATCTGTTTGTAGTCGACCGAACAGGGAAAGGAACGACTCAAAAATATGTACACCGACCTTATTACTATGGCAATAATGTCCACGTGCACATATTTTTGCACTTTTGTGTGGATATTTATTTTAACCTTGACTGTTATATATTGACGGTTTTGTTATTCATAATAAATCGGATAGATTTACAAACGTAACAGGGTAGTTCAAATCGTCTCATAATCAAAAGGTCGGTGAATAAGAACCAATCACAAAGCTGTATTGAACGCAGTGCGTTTACTCACTGAAGGATCCCTTAAGTGTTTGTAAATACGGGTGTGAGAGAACTACCCAGATTAAGGAGTGGTAAGCTAGGGGACCATAAGTGGGTCAAGGTTACAATAATACTTAAGCTAAGCGATGACATATTGTAACGATTTACAAACGGGTGCCTAAAATCAGTTAGATACCGAAATTACTAGTCGGGGCACCAGACTCAGCTTTATTACTGACCAGTCATACCTATCGCGTTTTATCGTATTTTAACACAGTGCAATTCTTACTAGCCCTCATGATGTATCAAAATGTTGATAATAATAATATATAATTGAAAAGTCGAAGTCCTTAGGCCAATGATAATAAGGTTATGTACCACCCTACGGTTGAGGTTCATTTGCACGTCATGATCATACATCGGGGTTTTAGGTGCGGGAATGATTTGAGAAAGAGTAGAGATAAACAGATAGGCCAGTCTGAGAAAAATCATATTAAGCCTAATGAATAACTACCTCTCTGCGAATTGTATACCTACACACTATAATACAATTATATTTTAACTCATGTAGGAGATACTTTAGCTTTACTACCAAAACTTATGAGATAATGATAAAAATAAAATTAATTAATTACTTGCAGTAAATTTAGCAGGTGGCTCGATTTTCAAAATAAATTATTAATATTTTTTCTATATTACTTATTGTTTTATTCAATTAATTATTCATGACGCAGAAACCTACTAGAGTACATTCTGTTTTTCAAGTCAATACCTAATCTTTGACTAATGTCAAACGTTCCCGCACCGAAAACCCCGATGTATGGTCATGATACAACAAGTTCGATTTACCCTTGCAAGAATATTATGACAGTGACAAAGTGTCAACCTTAGCGATAATTAGATCTCACCGAAACTTTTGTCAAAACTGGTAGACCACTCTCTTGGCCGACCGTACACATACTAGTCTTGCAAACGGATAGAGACACAAGATGATTGACTGGACCGCAGAACTCAGAACGCCGCAGAACTCATCCAATGTGTAGGGTCCCTAAGTTCTATTAAGTGCAATTAAACCTCTTTCGTCAACAGAACGGCAAGGATGACACGGATGAGCCGCTCGGGAGGCCGAGCCTGTTGCGCGTGCCCTCGCTCTCCGCCGCCGATCTGGAGGTAACGTGATATGATTACTTACTATATTGGGGGAGCCGGGGGAGCCTAACAATATGAAAAGCAAAAAAAAGGTCGAAGCTCGGTTAAATATACTGGTATTGTGGGACGCCGACGTTAGTTTGCCTCATATATTAAACATTTGAAAAGTTTAATTATATTTGATATTTTTAAGTGATCTTAATATGATCCATTTTTAATTAATGATAGACAGCCGGTGTAATGACCAGCATAAAGGCATTCCATCTTAGTCCTCAGGGTTGGCAACGCATTTGCAGTCTTATGAATGCGAATGTCTATGGGTCACAGTTTCCACTTCCACCATCAGGTGGCCTTTGTGCTCGTTTGCCTTCTTTATGCCATAATATATATATACACTGACTGCAAAGCTGCCCTTCTAAGCAAAAAAAGCAGTATGTCAGATAAGACTCCTGGGGCAATATTAACCTTATTACTAACAGAATAGAATTTAAACTGCTTTTGCTATTGAATTTGGGATACTGTTTATTAGGGCATAAAGGCCTTGCTAACCTAGGGCATAAAGGACTATGGTGAAATGTCTCTATACCTACTGCTTGGCGGTAGGTTAAAGATAAAGACAGAGTTATTGTAATAAAATATTAATTGCGATAGGAGCGCTGACATGAATTGGACATATAAAAATCGTCCACCAACTGTTCTTTTGGGTTTAAAACAAACTGATTTATACTAATATATACTAACTATAATAAAAAGAAAAAATAACAAATTAAAACTGAAACTATGGCAAAAATAAAGTTATAACTAACCTTAATACGATTAAATAAAAACCAAAAAAGACCACAGATGCTGACAGCATTTTCTCGTTGTAAAGCAATTCTTATGCGTTGCCCGAGGAAGCTGCCAGTTGTTTTATTCTTCGACTACACACTTATAATTATACCATTAACTGGTGAACAACCGAACCTTTTTCTTTGCTTACGTGTGTAATTGACCAAACCTGTGTAGGGATGTGCTCGGCCCGAAGGCAAAGGTACTTATTGCAGACGTGCCGAAACGAAATGGTACGTGTCAACACGCACGTTTGCTATTATTCTGAGGTATCTCGTAATTGAGTTCCAATTCTATCGCCCATGAGACAATGTGGGAATAAGTTTTATTAGGCTTTTGTTAGGCTGTTATTATGGATACAGATAATATTATACCTACTGGCATTTTAGTAGAAATAGGTAACGGTGTACGTGGATAATATTTCTCTCAATATACAAAACAAGTATGTAGGGAGTTCTGTGGCCATAGACAAGATGCGAAGATCGTTATTCTTCTCATAAGTATATAGAATTGACGTAAGCTTTGTTTTCTATGTTTTTTAAGTACGTATTTATTTATGTAAGTACAAACGTAAGTTTATCGTTGTCTAGTACCCATACAACAAAACTAGATCTAGGGATTGTCCTAATATAATAAAGTTAATAACCTAAACAATTGCTAACTTTCTTAATTTAATGCTGTGAGCGAGAACATAAAATATTGTTCGAACAGGTATTTTTATCATTAAATACCATTAAATCATAAAATTACGGGACAATATACACTCTCGTATAGGTTTCGCAAAAGTACTGGACAAGGAAAAACGCATGCTTGATATAAGGGCCCTTAAATTACGGGACCTTAGATAAACGACAACGATTAAAGAAAAGATAGCATGAGCAATCCTACAAAACCTGCACCTTTAGGTTCTTGAATATGTAAATAGGGCAACAAAAGGTCCCATAGGGGTCCGAGAGTACCCGAGAGAACCCCACCTGTATAAGATACGAACCTAGAGGTAGAATGTAGCATCAAACTTTTCTTAGAGGCACTTCGCCTGTTGCGCGTTAAAATCCGGGTGAATCTCAAGCGAGACGTATACTTGCTCCAAACGTGAAGTGTTAGGAACGTGCCATATTAAAATGCATACGGGAACTCAAGAAGAAGTTTTCTAACATAAAAAAACCTTTGTCTAGAACGCTGCTGGACTTTGTATTCATTCATGAGCCTCATGGGACAGTGTGCGAGACCTTTACTACACACCCTCTTTGCGAATAAAATAGGCACTTACCATTTTCCCGAGTAGGTACCCGTAGACGACTCAGAATGTATACATAACAAATGTCCGTGAAAAAACACCTAACTCATGGTGAAAACCGCATAAAAATCTGTGGCATGATTAAGGAGGATTTAGCGGATATGCAGATAGAAAGACAGAAATATAGACAGATGCGATTTTGTTTTATACTTTTTATGTAAGGAAAAGATTTACCTACTTGAAAATATCGTAGGAGAACGTTTTTTTTGAATACCCGTTTGTTGAAAATGAAGGATCTATTTGCTGCTGTGCATAGTTAAAAATAGGGGCTCTATTTAAAAATCAAAATGTTGATTAGCGTTATTGCCATATTGACCCTCATCGAATAACAAGTCAAAGGATCCCCATATAAGTTTAAACTTTATTGCCTCGTGGTCTCATCTAACTTCAGCTTCTCTAGGTGGAAAGTGTTTTATTCTGAATACTAATTATATTCTCTCTTTCAGAACGCATCGAACTTGTCACTGCTCTCACCGCCATCGCTAGCTCGCCGGCGCTCCTCAGTAATGTTTAGCGACACAGTTCTGCTCCACACACCAAACTCCCCCCACGGCGGTCACCCCCACAACGTCTGTTCTTCAGAAAAAATGACCCAAACAGGTGACGTTATTAATAAATACCACAATACCAACAACTCTTCCCTTTGCTAATCTCACACTTCCCTCTCCTAACTATTTGGAAAATACAACAAATTATAATTGTAAATATTAAAATTTATAGATTCATTGTGCCAACGCGACTGGCTTAAGAGCCACAGCGGTGAGTCTAGAGGTGGTAGACCTAGACTGTCTCTTAGACAGGCATGAACAATCTGGTTTATTCTTGCTTCTCTTCTCTGACTTCATAGAAGGCGATAGGAAAGATTAGGTTCTATGGAAAGGACATGGTTTATTTATCTGTCAGCAGTAGCTAAATTTCTTTGCTGTCACTTTCTTGTTAATCTTGTTGTTTCTATACTGGGTACAATCAGAAGTATCGGTGGTGAAAACGCATTATACTTTTGAAAAGTAAGCCCATATAAAATATTTGGTTTACTTACAACATCATTTAAATAATACATTTGTGTAGCTCTGCTGATAAAGTCTTCTGAGATTCAAGTGAAAAAGGGTACAAGTCTGTATACTCTTTTTACGATTCGATTATTAGCCGATTTATTGCAAGGGTCTTCTTGGTCACGCTATCGTTTGTCTGACCGAATAGTCACAAATGATATGACGAACCAAGATTGCGTGCAGTTTTCCACAAAAAATTGCGTTTTTAATCATCACCGATACTTTTAATCATTTTAAATAAATCACAGAAGTTTTGAACGCACTGTAGTGACATTAATTTGGGGGTGTAGAGTTCGACCTGCCGACAGGCGATACTGCGGAAGATCGTGCCGCAGCTGGAGGCACCATGTCATGCCAAGAACTGCTGGCACTGTCAGGCGCCCTGTCTGCAGCACTGCCTACAGGGCAAGTCGCTTTGGATTCGTTTTTTGAGGAGTTGACTAAAGGAATCAGCAAGCGGGCTGGAGACGATAAGGATTGCAAGGTAACAATATTAAGCATGGTATTATTTCTAAAAAAGTTCAATTATTTTGATGAAGATTGAAGTATTTAAGTTCCCAGCTGCAGTTAATACGTTAATATTAAGGTAGTTAAATACATTTTCAGACTCTAGAGATTGAAGATTTCTCGTGCTGTGCTGAATTGCTGGCTGCGGAAGCGGCTGCAAAAGAAGCTCGCAAGGGAAGATTCGCCAGCGGGTGCTCATTATTTTGGCGAAAATCATCAAAATTCTGCACTTATTTAAGAAAACACATTAAAAACATCGTCAATCATAAATATTTTCAGCAAGGTAAACACAAGTTCTTTGTGAAATAATTAGAAGTATTTCCGCAAATTAACAAGTTTGATATTATTCTACAGGTATATTATTAGCTATCCTCATAAACACGTTATCGATGGGTATCGAGTATCACAACCAACCGGAAGAATTGACGGTGATTGTAGAAATCAGCAACGTTGTGTTTTCCGCGATATTTGCCGTCGAAATGGTTTTGAAAGTGGTTGCTGAGGGTCCTTTTAAATATATTTCCAACGGCTTCAACGTGTTTGATGGAGTCATTGTTATATTGAGGTAGGTTTTTTTTCAACTGTCGCCATGTTAGTATTTTTAATTAAAAAACATAAACAATAAAAAAAAACTCCTTTTCACAGCTAATTCTATGTGCGCTCTTGATTGAAAAGGTAGACGTAGAATTAGCTTAAATTTTTTTTTAATACAGGGTAGGTATATGATAGCTCACTGCTTCAAAAACATTATTAAACGAAACCTTTGCCATTATATTATTAAAAAAAAGAATAGCTGGCCCACCAATTTACGCCCTAATATTGTTTTAAACAGTGCATTTGAGCTCGCGCATAGCTACGGCAATGAAAAGGATCTAGCGGGCAGCTCAGGTCTTTCCGTGCTGAGGACATTTCGGCTGCTGCGCATTCTCAAGTTGGTCCGATTCATGCCTAACTTGCGTCGCCAACTCTTCGTCATGCTCCGGACCATGGACAATGTTGCCGTCTTCTTCTCTTTGCTCGTCCTTTTTATATTCATATTCAGGTAAATGTCTATTCATTTTAGTGTAGTGTATAAATATAATGAGGTAAACATAATCCAAAATACTTCGGTTGAATAATAATTACCGGGGTTAAAGCGATGTTTAAAATAAGAATAAATAATCAAAATACTAAATTGCATGAATATAAACAGAAGCCAAAGAACAATTGAACAAGACTCATTATGTTCAAAGATAAAAAAGTATTTTAAATGAAACTGCTACCTTGAGTTATGAAGATTTCTTGAAGTTTTCCTTAACTTTGTGTTCATTTCAAATCTCTTCTTTGCCATCCAACTTAATTATAAATGATTTCATTACGTTATATTATCTGACGCTGGGATTTCATTTTAGTAAAGAAATTGTACTTTTTCTGACAGAAAGATTTAACATTGCGTATCATTGTAATGTTTTGTCCCTAGCTGTGTTCCCCTTCATTATCTTCTTTAACCTTCCATTTTCTCACTTAATAAAGTAGTTTGTTTTCACGACCCCCGCAAACTGGTTGATTGCTCAATCAGATAATACATTTTTCCGTAGACGACGAAGATAAACCTGAACCTCTTAAAGTAATACGACATTCTGAATGTTTCTGAACTACTTAACTGTCACCTCCGCCTCCTTTCCCCCGTGCACTGCCTAACTGTGAGTGATTAATCCTTTTCTTTTCAATCTTATCCTATAAATGTGTCACCTCTGTCTTTGACATTCTACCCACTACACACTACCACGGTCCACACTATCTACATCTTTTTCTCTTCTTTAAATTATAACCATCAACCATAGTATATGTCTATCACGCTTTTGTGCTTTGCGTCCATTTCAGTTTTTTACACCTGCACTTCATCATTCATCATTTAAGGTCGTCTTCCTTTTTTTTTCATCATACATCATTTTCCCCTTCTTATTATGTGAAAGGACTTGACTACAAGTATTATCTAATCGTATATTGCGATGACGTTCAGCATCCTCGGTATGAACCTCTTCGGGTGCAAATTCTGCGAGAAAGACGATGATGGCGATCAGGAGTGCGACAGAAAAAACTTTGATACGCTCTTGTGGGCCTTTGTCACGGTGTTTCAGGTATTCAATATTTTCAATAAAGCCCTAACAGATAACCCAGAAACAGACTGAACTTGCAACATTACTAAACGCTTAACGGGTACGTCAACCGTCAGCACTCACGACAGTATGACAGTCCTAATAACAGAACATTGTATTGGTGACAGCTAAATAACTAACCACGCGTGTACACAAACAAATGATTACTCTGCTGCAAGATACAAGACCACAGTACAAAGTATACTCAGTTGGGACGACACGGCTTGCAGCATTGTTCTTTGTCGACAGGCGTTGAACCGCGTAATGCTACCCTAGAGCCCGCGTAGTACAAACTCTAGAACCATCTGTAACGAATTGATCCAACATCACTAGCCGATCACCATGTGTCGTACAGTACTCCCATCAGATGCCGTCAGGAGCACATATCTTAGTCAGTCAGCTTGGTTGAACTGTAGGTTAGCTTGAGGTCGATTGAAACCGAGTCGCGGGTTACTCTGTTCGTCAGTTTCTCTACTCCCACTACCACAGCTGCACTCAGTTATACAGTACCTCTCACTTTGCATGCTGCTTCAAATATACTATCTTATGCAACTATTGTCGAAATTTGTGGACAGTTTTGGTCAAATAGAAGTTTGTTAACGGCCAAAATTTGCTACAACTTTTGCTCTCAAACCGGAGTCTTTATTTTTCTTCGTAACATAATTTAATTACTCTTTTCCCTTTTCTTCAACATTTTAACTTCCGATTTATAAACGCTTAGAAGTTTGGCCCACTCACTTTTTATTTTCCTATTATCTTTTTCCTTTCGCATTACTGGAGGATAAACTTGAACTAATTATTGCATTAAATATGAATGATTTAAAAAACATTACGAATGTTATTTTAATATTTATGCACTCTTTATTTCGCCTTTTTCTATCTACAAATTATTTTACATATTGCATACTATATTTTCTTTCATATGGACGAGGCAGTTATTTTAAAAAAGGAATGATAAAATAAGACTTTACAACAATTGCAAATTTAATGCACTTTATAACCAAACGTAACAAAAGTATATTTTTAAGGTTTACCTAACATGTCAGCTGGTGAGGACGGGTGTCAGCGACGATAACACTGCTTCGCTTATTAGTAAACCTTAGGTTATTTATAACGGTAACTATAGTGTCATTAACTGCTCTGGTGACAATTTGGTCAAATTCACGGACTTTCCCAGAATTAACCAAAAAAGCGTTCACGACATTAGCAACAGTCATCCTAGCAGTGTTAACGTCGCGCTGCAACAGATTGTGGTCAGGATGACTCGGTCGCGGCGTACGCGCATAGCATTTTGTTTTTCTTTCATTTTTCCATTCGGTCCGCGCCGCAGTATTCTGGGCATGTATCTATTCGGTGGTAAGTTTTGCAAGTTCGTCGAAGACAATGGCTCCGAGCGCGACTGCACTTGCCCTGAGATCATCTCCCACCACCCCAAGTGTGAGTGCGACAGGAAACATTTTAATAATATCCTGTGGGCAACTGTCACTGTCTTCCAGGTAAGCCTTGCGAGTTTGTGCACTAGGTAACTTTAGAAGGTTTATTTGCGATCCCGTTTGAAATTGTTAGAGGGTAGCTGCGTCTTTCTTGTTTTAGCCAAATCAAAACTTAAAAACTTATTTATTTACAAATTATGTGTAAGAAAATTAATGATTTATTCGTCAACGCAATACGTTATATTTGATTTGGAACGGCCGAGAGATTCGCCGTAGATATATGGGTTGGTTTGTTAATTTAGAGTTGTTGTACTGCATCTCCGTAGTTAGTGCATCTTGCTTTTAGTAGCTTATGTTATGCTGGACCGTCTGCTTGTGTACAAAGGTCGCCGTCTGTGTTCCCGTCATTACTTTGTATATTTGCGTACACTAACACAACTGTCAACATAACACTAACAGTTATTAACACGCTGGTTTAACAAGTTTATTTTGTATTTTTTTATATTTCTTTGTTAATATTGAAATAACTTTTACATTCCAAACACCGAGAGGCACGACTTGAACACCATAATGACAGCACACCTCGCTTATTTTGATTTATTACAAGAGATTTATGATATTTGGTGATATTCGGTGTGGTAGAACGTATCGAGGAAATGAACAGGATGCTAAAAATTGATGTAACATTTCAGGTTTTGACGCAAGAAGACTGGAATGTAGTACTGTTTAATGGTATGGAAAAGACGAGTCATTGGGCGGCATTGTATTTTGTGGCCCTCATGACTTTTGGGAACTATGTACTGTTTAACTTACTGGTGGCTATTCTAGTAGAAGGATTTAGCTCTGAGGTAGGTCTTATCTACGAATTTCCTCTTCCAATTCTTATGGGTGTCACTGTCAAATCAGTTTACTTGCAGCCTTTGACCTTTCAACTATCTAACATTATTCTTAAGAGTGCTCATTAATCTGCAGTATTCAACATTGTCCCTTTATTTGCCAATTCTTGATCAGCCCGTTTGACTACTTCATCAGCTGAATCGTCCATGGTGATCATTGATACGGCCCTTTCTTCTACAGTTATTTGGTCATTGGTATCCACGAACTGCAAGTAAACTGATAGCTACTTTGAAACTAAGCCTGTAACGTGACGTGTCCGATGCGATTTCTAGCGGAACGAAAGACGCGAGCGCGAGCAGCGAGAGTTGGCCAAATCAAAATTATCTGGCGAATGTTTCTCTGATAACAACGAAATCCCATATGATGAGTCAAACTCTGGATCCCATTCCAGCGACAGTTTTTCACAGGTGAACTTAATGTGTTGGTGTTAGTTGTCTTGCTTTCTGTATCCCTGACGTGCCTCGAAGATTTCTAAACCTTCTTCTTGATTAGCCATCTAGAATTAGGTAGGTTTACGTTGTAACAAAAGAGCTATGATTTGAGGGCTACTTTTTCTGACGACCATTTATGGAAGACTATTTATGTAGATGATGATGATTTAGATGCTTTCCATCGTCATTTTTAGGTGAAGTTAAAATAGGAAAGTGTTTTTATCAAGTCATCTATACGTTAAAACATTCATCTGTGATCGCAGAAGAAGACCTAGTAAAAACCCTAAAAAACTCATAGCTCTTGGTTAACATTTGGTGTGATGTATTGTAATATTCTCGGTTTGGTACGAATATATGTCGAGTAAATGTAAGCGTGTTTATATAGAATGAAATAAAGAACTATTGGAAGTCAGCTGACGATGTTCGTAAAGCCAAAGGCGATGTAAACGGGCATAAGGATCACAAAGACAAAGTCGTGCGGTCAAAAAGAAAAACAACGACATCTGGACACCATCCGACGCTCTGTAAGGACTGTGCGCAGTCTAACAAATGTAACCTACAAAAGGTAAGAACAATTTATTGAAACGTCTTTTTAAATTTAAAATATTGTACAACAATACCATCATTTCTTTATCATATTAACTCGACATACCCATGAAGTTCTCATTATATTCAAGTTTAACATCATAGATTTTAGAACTTTTAACCAGAAATATTTAGTTGTTGGTTGGTGACCAGTGAATGGGGAATAAGGAATTAGTTATTATGTTTGATGATCATATTAGCATTACATTTCCTCATACATCGTTAAAATCCCTCGTTAAAAAATCCACGACAATACATGGTTTTATATTCCAAACACTTCTATTCTATTAAAAAAAAATAGACTCAACAGCAACAATATTTTTTAGGAATCAAAAATGCTAGCAAACAATACTGGTGCAGAATCGAACCTACCAATGATAACCCACACGGCGGCTACACCACAAGACTCCCCATCGACAACATTGGAACCCGGGGCTTCTTTCAGGGATTTCCATGTAACTTTAAATTTGGAAAAATCATCGATGCTGTCAAGCATGGAGTCTATAGATCGGGCGTCGGTAAGTTGATGAACTCACATCAAGTTATTTTATTCATCTTATTAATATCGCTCGCAATCGAATCAAATTATTGACGTACGAGAGCTGTCTGATAAGTAGTTTTAAAAAGTAAAAAGGTTTTTTTTTATGCAATTTACATTTATTTCTCAACATAGTCTCCTTTGAGGGCCAAACACTTGTTCCAGAGAGTTTTCAATTTTTTTATCCCCTCTAAAAAATACATTTTGTACCTGCGATGCAGTCCTCATTTGTCAAAAATGTTTGCCCTCCAAGTCATCTTTTCAGATTTGGGAATAGGCAATAATCGCACGGAGCTAGATCCGGCGAATACGGAGCATACGGAACTAGCTCCAAGACCAACTCGTGGGTTTGGCCATTGCAATAGTTGACGTGTGCACTGGGGCATTGTCTTGATGAAAGAGGACTTTCTTGGTGGACAATTTTGGTCGTTTTTCCAACAATTCGGCATTAAAACGGTCCAATAACTGTGCGTAATAACGGCCAGTGATAGTCTTTCCCTTTTCCAAGTAATCAATCATAATGATTCCTTCGCCATCCCAGAAGACTGTCGCCATCACCTTCCCAGCCGACAAAACGCCAGTGTTAATGCCATTTACCAGAAAAAAGGTTTTACAAATAGTCTTTAAAAGGACTTATCAAACAGCCCTTGTACGTCTATAACAAATCATAATCAGTAATATTATTGTGACATTGTAATACCCTTATATTTTATGGTGCCATGTATCTGCCTATACATTGTAACCTCAACATCTTGTAACACCTTATTGTACATGAAACAACGAATAAATAAATAAATTAATTAATATATGTAGATACTCTTATTGCACGCGAACGATGTGACGTCTGAGATAGCGTAGAACAATTTGAGCCATGTGGCTCATGTGTGAAACATGTATGTACACATGTAGCGTGCGCGGTAGTGGAATTCTGGGGCGCTCCTCTTATAGGAGCGCAACTGCTCAACTATGTTCTAGTGAGTCACAGATATAATATATTAAAATTATGTCTTCGAACTTTTTTACAGTGTACAAGCATTCCGGGGTTACTCAAACCCCCAAACAGCTACACCTTGACGCTGCACTCAGCTGCCTCTCACTTAGGGGCTGAAAAGGCTAGACTACCCCCCTTATCCCTCGCTCCTCCCCCTTTAACCCTAGCCCTCCCTCCTACCAGATCAATTTCAGGGTCCTCGGGAGCGTCTTCTCCCATCACCACGAGGTCAATGCCTTCGCCAGTGATGGAGAAGAATCTTCAGATTACAATCCCGAAGGATGAAAACTGTAATACTAGTGATAAGTCTAGTCTTCTAAGTTCACAGAAGTAAGTATTTTTCAGAGAAAGAGAGTTAGATTGTAAACGGAAAGGAAATTTATGTTCGATATTAGTCTTGGAGATCATATTAATAAAAAGGCAATGTTGTTTTGGGGTTGCATAATAAAAAAGGGCCATTCGTTCTATTTACAATTTAAATTCCCGTGACTCATAAGAGAACTTTTTAAAGAAATTAATATCTCAACTGTAGCGTCTCAATTTATTTACGAGAATAGTATTTATGTTATTAAGAATTTAGATTCTTTCACTAAAATCTCTGATATACATAATTTAAATACTTTAAATAAAAATAAAATCTCTATTCGAAAATTCCGTGTCCGTAAAGTTTATAAATCATTTGTTGGTCAATGCATTCATTTCTACACTCAGCAGCAAAAATACCGGGTCAGAGTGTGTTTTTCATACAAACGAGAATATTTCGAAGCCTTGGTTCCTCGCCAGGGGTTGTTTTGAGTGAGTTTTATTGGTGGATACTGCGAGGTTCAATAGAGGAGGTCAAAAGTTCTTAAGATACCTAACTGATCGCACAATCAGTTAACACCACAGCAGCGGGAGAGTTTAGGTCAGCACTTGGATTCCCTTAGATTTTATTGCCATTTTAGATGTTTTTCTGAACGTGCACAATTCCGGCGTTAACCGCAGATTTATTCAGTTGGGTATCCTAGGCATTCTGGAAGTGCTGTATTGATAGTCGGGGTATTCGTCATCAGATTTCACTAAAAGCATTCCCTGGCGAGGAACCAAGGCTTCGAAATAGCCTCTTTAGTATAGTATAGTTATTTTTGCTCGTGGGTGTATAATAAATTACCTGATGTAGTTTTAAAGTTACCCTTACCAGTACTTAAAAATTACTTGAAAAAGTCGTTTATGTTTAATGGGTCGTGAATTATCTATCAGACAAAAATGCATGGCCTAAATCCGAAACTTAGTCAATAATAATTTGTTCAAATGCAAAAATATTTTATCTTGTCACACACCGTTGATGTAGGAAAACATATCAAAACTTTTATTTGGTCGTCTTGTTTTTTTTCTCCCTCTCTCTCACCCCAAGATTGTTGGCATGTTGTCCTGCTGAACTACACATGTTATTTGATATTATATTTAATTTAATATTTATGGCTTTATATAATGCGTAGACTAAGTAGTACCATTGTAATATGAAATATGTTTAAAAAAACACTGACTGCTGAGTTTCTTGCGGCGTTTCTTCTCAGCAGGGGTCTCCTCTTGGGAAGCGCTGGCAAATTCTTGACGTGTAAAAGTGCCCGTGCGGCCTACTTACTGAACAAATGACTTATCTTTTTTATCTTTAATATTTTTTAAGTAGTTAACAACATCACTAAGTTTGTAAGGTATCGTTCGGTGATGTCGTTGATTGATAATAATATCCTATGTTAAATAACTTAAGTTAATATTTTTTTATGTTTACTACTTTACCTACTGTCAGTATATCTAAATATTTTCCTTGTTGTCTCTCGCCTGGCGAAGCAGTTGGGCGGTTCACTCTCGAAGATACCTCGATTTCATCCTGTAGCCCGCGTGTTTGGGCAACTCTGTTAATTATTCCCTATTTTTAGGTGCGTCACAGTTCAAAGTCCTACAAACGGAGATGACAAATGCAAAGTGCAGCGGGGATGCAGCTGGAGACTCTCCAGACCTAGTCTGAGGAAGAAACAGAAGCATCGGTCAGGGTCTGACTCGGAAGCCATCATTCTGAACAATGGGCGGGACCACGCTGCGTGTAACGGTAAATCTAAAGAACTCTTACAAATGAAGGACATATTTTCTCCTTCTATATTTTAGTTATGTCGTACCAGAAAACCAAAGAACAACGAACGCAAACAAACACACAGGCCACCTGATGGTTTATGGGCTCTCAGGCCCAGGAATAGTTGCAAACTCAGTATTGCCAACGCTGAAAACTAAAACGGAATACCTATCTACTGGCAAATACTTATAACATATTAAACTTACTGCTATAAGAAATTTCTGCGATACCCTAATTGATCCTAAAAACAACAGTGTATTATTATTTCATCGTTACCCTAGGTTCTAATCTTCGTAAGAACGAGCTTCTGCTCTCCTCCTCGATAGTAATCAAGAATGACACGCAGTCAGAGATGCCCAACAACAGAGCCAAGTCGCAACTACCAGCACCCAGGGTTCTAGCACAGCCTGCCAGAAGAGTGTCAGCCCATACCGCACCGTTGCTTCCAGATGTAAGACCTTGAAAATTCTAAAGACTTTAAAGAGCATGCTAGCACATACAGTTTAAAAGATGACCTCAAATAAGCAACCATCCGCTCCTCAGTTAAGTATTTGGAGATTTCTGAATTTTGCTGTTGTCGCAAGCTGCAAGATAGCTTCATCATTGTTATCTGTGACAAATGGAATATTTGATAATTGGGATAGACAAAAAAATAACTCACGGTGTTTACATTCTAATTCGAAAGAATAGGTAATTTTAACAGACCAATTTCATTAATTTTGTATTGGACCCAATAGTTTTGTCATCTTTTGTTTGTTATCTTTATTTATTTAGCAGATATTTTATGGATGACATGATTATTTTATATTTGGTTTGGCATTTTCTAATAAATTACAACAATTAAATGATATCTAACGATAAAAAGTGATTGTAATAGTGTATTAAAACATACCATTTCAAGCGGCTTTCGCCTAACCCGTAAGATACACCTAGGAGGGCTTCAAGCCGAAAACGAAAGTCAAACAAAGGTTAAATAAACTTTTGTCGAAATATCCAAAATAGATAAATATATCATAAACTTAGTAATGCAGAACGGCTTTCAAACCCTATTCCTCGAAATGGTTTTCTAATAAAAGTATTTGTAAAAATATGAACAATCCCAATTGGACAAATTGCTTACATCTACTAGGGAACCTTTATTCCATTTTGTTTTATATTGTTAACAACACCTAATTGCTATTTTGCGATACGATCACCTTTACTATGAAATAAACATAACCTTAGCAATAAAAAAGATATGCTTCAAAATATTTAAAATTAAATAAAAAACAGTTTATTAATTAACAAATACTAAACCCTGAAGCATTAATTTAGAATTAAATTAACAAATAAACATTTATTTTGTAACCATTTCTTAAGACAAATTTAAGTACCTAGCACGTAAGAACAAGGTTCAATTAATGAAACAATTACTCACTTTGAAGTGATTTGGAGCAGACATTACAGAAGCAAAATAGGTTTTGCGCAATTTTCTACATCATTAATTTTTCAGGTATCCTGGAAAGCTCCGGAGGCTGAATTCTCATCGGACTCCACAGTGCGTCTCGACACAGTCAAGTCCCCTCCCCACCGCCTATCTCTTACCAATGACTACTTAACAGGTAAGTAATCAAATTTACATTTTATCTCCAGGAAAATACTTTCACAAACATAATTCCGACTTGAATTCAACTCGAACAAAAAAACCGGTCAGGAGCGAGTTGGTCTCTCTCATCGAGGTTTCGTAGGTAATTAAAATAGAAACTGTTACGAATTTTGATGATTGCCGATGCTGTTTTATAGACCGCATAACACAGTTACGTTATAAAAAAAAACCTACCTTAATCGTAAGTGTTTGCATATCTTGGCAAAAAAAATACATGGTAAAAGATAGATAGAACAACAATATTCTAAATTAAGATCAACCAAATTAATCAGCACATTTTGGTTAAAAACTGAGTCATGTTGCCAATTTCCCCCCGAACACTGCCCTCGTTTTTCCAAAATATATTTTCTCACGGCGGAATTGCCGTAAACCGGAATATTTTAAAATGTAGGTAGTAAATCTCTGTTTTATGTTAACAGACAGACAAAAGTAATGATGTCTATAGCGATTCCGTTCATGAAATTTGCTGCGGAACCCGAAACGGCACGTGTTCCGCTTCGCGATGAATCTTCACAATTTGATTGATAAATTGGCCTTTTTAACATAATGGCGAGTTACCGGCATTATCACGACGTTCACGTATTTCGGCCCTGGTCGATAATCAAGACAGAAACCAATTTTTCCTGAATATACGTGTCCAGCATTCTTGTAGACTCAAAGTAGACCGTGTGACTAAACACTTAAATTACTACCTTTGTGTTTCGGATTTATGACTGACTATATTGTGCAACACAGGTTTTTCGAAAGCCTAATTAATGTACCTAATAGAGTATATTGTACGCTCAGTAGTGTAGGCATTCGCGCCGTTACTAGAAATACAAAGAATAACTATCTCCAAAAGCCACAAGTTTTGGCTATTTTTTTAAATATGTTAATGGGGGTATCTAAGATGTTTTTTTAAGCATTTACATTTCGAGTCGCCTGTAACTACCCAAGAAACTAAAGTACTAAGTAATGAAGTCTACTTTAATTGTGATAGTTTTACTTTTTAACTCGTTGTATGCTTTTGAAGACATTTTCTAGATAAGTAACTTGGCGATACTTAGACCATTCTTTACACCCCGTTTATTCGCTCAACAAATAAACTTTGGGTGTGTCTAGTTTTATTACGGGTATAAAGAAACTGTGGCCGTAACTCGTAAACCCTAACATTGTTTGTTATTCTATTAATAATTCAACATTTCGTTCACCAAACCCAATCGTTAAATGTGGCAAAAGATCAAACAGGCTTACCCTCGCAGGGCCTCGTCAAAGATCGGTGGTTGAAATAGGCACCTTCTGTAACTCAAACAAAGTTTGGAATGACTTTTATAGGCTTTAGAAGGTTGGCAGGCTTTAGGTCAATTTTCTTTCGCTTTGGTAAAGATCACCTGGATTTACACGCCGAATTAGGGTAGGAAAAAAATACCCGAATTTGTAGTTTTGTTTTTCTTTGATATAAAAGGCAAACGAGCAGACCACCTGATAGTAAACAGTAACCGACATCCTTAAATTTTATAGCTACGTTTAAATAAGAACCTGACGTCATAGTTAACCGATGAAGAGGTCTTTCAAATTTGACACAACTTCCTATAAAATGAAAATATCGCAACAGTTGGTTCTTTAAATTGATTGACTTATTTTGTGGACTTTATAGTTTTTTGACGTGCAAAAGGGAATTCAGTCGTATGCAGACCACTTCTTTGTTTGACTCGTTTTCATCGTAGTTTGGATTATTTATTTGTACTTAAATGGGCTTGGAGAAATGGACTGGTTAGGAAAAAAAAAAGAGTGATAAACGCGAGTTTTATTTCCATTTTATATTTTCTCCCATAGTAAAACTCTAATGCTTGTTACATTCTTCTCTAAATCGTCTGACTGTTCTTCTTCACCACAGTAACTACAATATCAGAAGTGAAGACCAGTAACCTGACTCCGGCGCCATCTCAGCTGCAGCTCCTCTCGCCCAAGAGTCCCAGGAGTGAGACGCCGTTGCCAACGCGCCCGAAGAACCAGTCGCTGCCTCTCATCAAGCAGATCAATGAAGAGGTATGTTGAGGTTCAGGGTTTTGAATCTCATCAGGTGACTAGGGTTTACCGAAATGCTTGATTTTTACTGACTTCTCGATGTTTGTAAGTTGAATTTCATCGGTTACTGCGATTCTCCCTCCTATGACATAAATACAAGTGCAGGTTAAGGTGGTCACGGTGACAACCACCACAGAGATTCTTTGAAATTAGTGCGTCATAATTAAGATTCAAGATTGGTTATGAATTCCCAAAGGAGTTCAAAATTGAACTAAGGAAAGATGTATGCTAACTTCTAAAAAAAGAGCAATTCTTTTAAATTAACAACGTCTGGAAAAACTGTAAACTTCAAATTAATTTGTACGCAATTTACATATTTCTTAATAAATTAATTCGTACAGCTGTTAGGCGGTTGCATTTTTTATTGTTTTTTTTTAGATTGATTAGTATTTTACAGTTTTTACTGACAGTATAATGGTCTAAAATAATTTAGAGATAAAGTACACAAAATTCACCAAGTTGCGGCCTGATGCGGCAAAATGCTGCCAGGCCGTTTTTTATCACAATGTTATTGTTTATTCCTTTGAATCTGTCTTGTTCTCCATTAAGTGTTTTTGTAAGTGTACTTGTGTTAAATAAATTCTTATTATTTTATATAAATTTATAAGAATGACTAAAGAATGATTATTTTAGACGTTTCCATCCTGCCAGATTCAAAATATAGTACCTACTCTCTAAAACATCCCGTTAAAAAGCCCTTTTCTGCCCTTGTGGCAAAATAACCTATTACTTCCTTAATACAATAATATTTCTAGGTCACAATCAACAACAACGTGAGCATCATCACCTCCAGGTTCGACCGGCGACGGTACCGCGTCAAGGACCTGTTCCGCTTCATGGAGCCCACTGGCTGTCTCAAGGAGAAGGAGGATTACTCCTTATACATCTTCCCCCCGGGGAATAAGTAAGTTATTATCGCTTTCATTTTTTAATTTTAATCCTCGAGGCAAATAAGGTATTTAAAGCTTGACGCCTATGTATGTCTGTCTATCTATGTATGACATCGTAGTTTGCAAACAGATAGATCTTAGATAGATCTAGATACTTTAACAGGAACGGGGTTTATATCAAATCTCGGCATCCTTGCAACCGCAAGATTTTTTACAATCAAACTTGTATTTAAAAAATCATTGTTATCTGATTGCAAAACTAAGTGCGGAGCTCACATCTATGCATTTTCCAATAGGCGACTAATAATAATAATAGACGAAAACTAGTTTACGTTTGGCGACGTTTTACACCTGATTCACTCACATAACAACACTATTTAATTCATTGTTACACTGAATAATTAGTAAGTATCACATCTTGTATTTTCCTTGTGCCAAAATTCAAACATTTATTCAGAAATATGTCTACATGAGGGCTCCTAATTATACGTCGGTAATACGGAGTTCATCTACTAGAGCTTCTGACAAAACCATCATCGTTATGCAAATAAAAAGCAATTTAAAAAAAAAACTCTACTCTCTATTACGTACACTGTATAACTTAATATTTTTTCGGCTTCGCCCAGTAGACTAACAAATACATGAATAAAGGCAAAAACAAATAACAAGCGTACTTTCTGAAACAGCAGCCATTGCATTGGCCTACAGCCAAGTCTCGTAAGTTTAATACAACTTGTAAACCTAGCCTATTGTGCCGCGACTTGGGCCATTGTTTCCAACAATAATAGCGGAGCAAGAGACCAATCCCGTAGTTTGCGCGTTGCTAATTATCTCAGGTAGGTTGCTTAATAATAAATAGCTAAGGGAAACGGCAAAAGTTAGCTAAAATGTTGTTTGTAAGTAACAAGGATTAACTTGCTTTGTAAATTAGCATTTTGACAAGTATGCACTGATTAGTATTGCTAATAAATTTGAGTTCAAAAGCGACTTTAATTAATTTTCCCTTTAGTTTAGGAGCTCCAAACGAAATAAAGATTTAAACGAAATTGTTTCGTATTTATATTTAATTTAAGGTAGTAAAGTTTTGTGAGAAGACTAGTTTGAGAAAATGACGCATCCTTTAGGAAGGAAAACTGCAATTTTATCACGACGTACGTACTACGTAGTGTCGTGGCTATAATATTTTTATCCGTAGATGATGTTGTGTTAAGTATTTCATGGTATCACCTTAACATATCGTTTTTCTTTAGCATCCGAAGGCTCTGCACTTGGATGGTGACCCGCGGCTGGTTCGACAACATTGTTCTCCTCTTCATCGCCCTGAACTGCATAACTCTGGCTATGGAGCGACCCAACATACCCCCTGACTCCAAAGAGAGGGCCTTCCTTGGGACCGCTAACTACGTGTTCACCGTGGTGTTTGCTGTTGAAATGTTTATCAAGGTTAGCATTTGTAGTGGTCAAGACAGTGTTCGATGATTTTGAATAGAACGAGGTTCTGAATGCAAAACCAATAACAATCTAATCACTCGTAATTTTAAAGTTCCGGGTTGGTTGTGACGATTTTGTTGCGTTAGGTTAGTTATCGATCCACATAAAACTGAAAAGAAGCACCACAACAAACTCATACATACGTTAAATCACGCCTATTTCCCAGAGGTGTAGGCAGAGACCAATTCATTCCGCCTGCTTCAAGAAACTCAACAATATAAAACTCAAGAAACACAACACAAGGACAAAATGACCGACTTATTTCGTCTGTCGAGTATTTTGTGGGGCTTCTACTTAAACAGAGATCGATTCTCTTAAACCTGATAGACTAATAACTTTTTTTTGTTCGTCTGTCCTTAAATCCCACTGCTGGGCAAAGGTTCACCTCCGCTCTCTCTCCTAAAAGTTTCATTTTCAAATATTTTGAATAGGTTGTCGCCTCTGGAATGTTCTACGGCAATGACGCATACTTCACATCTGGATGGAACATCATGGATGGTTCCCTCGTCATCATATCTATTATCGACCTGCTGATGTCACTCGTGTCAGAGTCCAGTCCGAGGATCTTTGGCATATTGAGGGTAAGTAATACGACCAAATTGGTAGAAATATCTCTGGTCCCCAAGCAATACTAACAAATATTATTAAATTTATACCCATCACCAGTGTCAGCACGCACAGTGTTTTTTTTTAAAATTAATAATGAACGAAACAGATACACACAAATAGTACAGTAAGTAATAAAAGCTCAATTAAACGACAATTTTGTCAGAAACTTGTTTTTTTCAAGCGCGTGCAGTTCGATTATAGTATTCAAATGAACCATTTGCTCAAGCAATCCTATAAATATTTTTATAATTCAAAAACGTATCCCTCCAACAAAGTCCTCTGCGTTACTATTTGTGATTATTCGTCTTGAATTTCCTTCAAATCCAGTTCAAGTTACACTGTTGCCCCTGGAGATGTAATCTGGTCGTGGGCGGCGCAGTGACCTTTGCGTCCGTCTATTTTTATAACTTGGCCTTATTTTCTTACTAAAGGCAAAATTTCCAATTTTATTTTAGCATTCTTCCTTTAAATTGTTACATGGTCGATTGATTATGATATTGTAAGAAATAATGACTATCTTATAGTTTTATCTAACGATTGGGTACTCAGGTCAAGGTATCAGGGCTTTATTTTAATTTGATTTACTCTTGACCTTATGGCAGCTCCTATTCATTTCAAAGTACGTCAACAATATAATATAATTACATACAATGAAATGGAAATTGGCATGACCATTTTCACTCGTGATGACACATGGATTTTCTTCTATATTTTGTTAAAAAAAAAAATGCGCTTTGCCATCTCGTGCCATCAATCTGGACCGTAAAACAAGATTAGCGTATTTGATGAAAAAATAATAGTTGAACGTTTTGTACTGAAATCCAATTTATATTTCGATAAAAAAAACGGGCATCTCTATCCATTTTTTTGAGGTTATAAGCTAAGTTTTTTTTTTGTTGTTGTTGTTTGTAAGAGGTATGTTTGGACTGATACACATGGTGTCCCATGGTCACTTCCTAACTCATTGGGAGACTACCGAGAATGTATGTTTGCAAAAATTGGCACGATAGCGTAGATTTGACAAGTAAGGGCTACATACTCCGAACAAGGTGAAATTACTTTGTTCAAACTGTTAACTTCTAGATATTTACAGGTGTTCAGGCTACTCCGGTCGCTCCGTCCCCTGCGAGTGATCAACCGGGCGCCAGGCCTCAAGCTCGTGGTGCAGACCCTCCTGTCCTCTCTGAGGCCCATCGGAAACATTGTGCTCATCTGCTGCACTTTCTTCATCATCTTTGGCATTTTAGGAGTACAGGTAACATTAGAGGAAAATTGGTATATTTATATAGGTAGTAAGTGAGATGTGATATCGCAATCCTGAGATTGCAAATGAGTTGCCAACGCTAGGGACTAAGATGGAAGGCCTAAGGCGAACATGGCTGAAGGGCTTATTGATAAAGAGGGCATATGAGGGCAGGGAATATCAAAAAAATCGTGGTGGAATTATATAGGTTTACTAGGTTTTATATGCTCAATGACAATTTAGATCTCAAGCGACGGCATATCCATACAAAAAAAAAAGCAAGCACTGATGGCACCAAATTCTGCATCAATTCGTATTTCGCACAGCTCTTCAAAGGCGCATTCTTCTACTGCGAAGGTGCTAACATCAAAAACGTGAAGAACAAATCCGATTGTCTGGCCATAGACGGCAACGTGTGGGTCAACAGGAAGTACAACTTCGATGACCTGGGCAAAGCCTTGATGTCGCTATTCGTGCTGAGCTCGAGGGACGGCTGGGTCAACATCATGTACACCGGTTTGGATGCTGTTGGGGTGGATCAACAGGTGAGTAAATTTTTTCATGTAATTATTGCGTTCTGCTTTGATTTTCGATGCTATAAGCACACTATTTAATTTGAACGTGTGTTAACGGAAGACCAGCGCTGACTTGTATACCAGTATTATGCTGAGTTAGACCATTTTGTGACTACATTCTTCTTCTGTTCTTTGTTGTTGATAGCCACGATGTTTTTTTCCTTATCTGTAAGTCTGTCTATGGGGTCGTAACTTTTCAACGGATTGATTGATACTGAATTTGCTTACAGAAAGCTAGTTTAATCGGGATAGTGTTTAGCTAGATTTGAAAATTGGTTAGGTGTTGGATAAAATATCGACACCTCTTGACCCGCCTTCTTATAGGCCCCAAACTTTTATGCAAAAAATTCAGGAATAATGAAGGATTAAGTATCATTTCCTGATCAGTTTTGTTGAAACAAGGTATATAATTAAAATCACTGAACATAATTATGAGGGTATTTCGGTTAGCTCAAGCATGAGATACCATCCCGTGTATGTATTTTTTGTACATGATCAGTGTAGTATTAAATACGGTTTACTAATGTTTTACCAAATCATCATTTGACAAACGTATCATTTTACAAACTTTCATTTCACAAAGTGATACTTCCCGCCGTATTATTAACAAGTTTTGTGTGATCGATATTGTAACCTAACCTAACTTATTTAATAAGCTCATTTAACCTATGCAATATATAATGGTTTAAGCACAAACACGTTTTTGCGAAATTAAACTTTGTAAAAAGGATACGTTTGTCAAACATACTTTTGGTCAAATGAACGGACCCCATTAAATACACCACTTCGTGTTAGTTGATCCTAATAAGATTGAAAATGGACTTATAAAACTATTGCAATTTTTGAACGTATTTAAAGAGCCTTATTATTAGATTTTAGAAATTTGTTAAGTGGTCTAAATCTCTTTAATTCAGCTCAACGGGTAACATTAACAGCAAACAAATACAATTGAATTTCGGGAACTCGTGCAATAAATCTTACTTCAAACGCTGAAGTCTTTATTCTCAGAGAACAGATTGAAACCACTTGTTGAATTCCGGACTGCCGGTGGATAGTTACATGGATGATATTAGAAAAGTTCGAATGGGACATAGTTTTTAGATCTTGTAAGAGATAGTGACATTAAAACTATATCTATCGGTATCATCTTAACCTGTAATTGAAATAAAACTGCAGTAAATCTGAGAATTCTAGGTTAAGCCTTATAATATCCGTATAATATCATAAGTAGTATTTAAAAAAACGACTGACTGTTGAGTTTTTTGCGGCATTTCTTCTCACCAGTGATCTCTTGTGAAGCGCTGGTAGATTTTTGATGTGTAAAAGTGCCCGAGCTGCCTACTTACTGAATAAACATCATTTATTTATTTTTTTACCTATTATTATCATAAAGTAATTATCTACTTTTAAAATTATGGTATCTACTATGACTACTATACCACTGGACCTAGGAATTTGAAATTAAGGTTTGGAGTGCAGTAAAAAAGGATTATTTGAAAATCGACCCTATAAGGAAGAAAACGGATTAACTGGAAACGAATTTCGCATATAAAGTCGCGGGCTCCTTCTTATTTATAAAGTTATTTATTCATGAAAATATAATTGTTAATATAATAATGTAACATGGAATACTTATAAATAGTAATCAATTATAATTTCAATAGTGTTTTATGCCTTAGTCATGTGCTGCTCTTGTTGCCGATGCCATGTATTTTGCATAAGGCGTGTTTTGTGTTGTTCGGCTAAAAGTTCACTATTGGTTTTAGTAGCGGTGTATGCTTACTGCAAGATAAGGCATGTCGAGCGAGCTAGTTAATACTGGCTCGTACCTACTTCTAAACTTTCCCTTGGAATTAAAATTTAAAAACACTTGTGATTGTGTTTTGTTTACCAAAGTAAAAGAACACATTTTGCGGATCTTTTTATAATATGATTAAACCTGTGATCAATATAAAACCCGAAGGTTATGAACCACCATGTTTTTATCTCCCAACAGCCTATAGTGAATTACTCCGAATGGCGACTCCTGTACTTCATCGCGTTCATTCTCCTAGTGGGGTTCTTTGTTCTGAACATGTTTGTGGGAGTGGTGGTGGAGAACTTCCACCGGTGCCGAGAGGAACAGGAGAAAGAGGAACGCGTGAGGAGGGCAGCCAAGAGGCAACTGCAGATGGAGAAGAAAAGAAGGAGTAAGTTTAGAAAGAACCCTAAATTACAGAGCCAGTAAAAACAAATTTTGACTGAAATTGTGTATAATTTGTAAATATTTCGTGCTGCTAATATTTGCAAGGTATATTCAAATTGAATGGCCAAATTATTTCAAACTAACCATTTGGAACTAAGAGGGTTTCTGGAATGTTCACTCGTTATTAAGGTAAATTTCACCGTTGTCTATTTTGATATCATGGAAACATTTAATCATATGTGGTGTTAACAGTTGTGAAAATATGAAGATTCTAATATAAATGTACTTTATGTCTTTCGGAACTATGAAATATTAATGTGGAATTGCTAACTTCCTCTAGTAGGCCATTAATTTTTACTGTTTTTCCTTTCAGAAATGCATCAAAGACCATACTACGCAGACTACTCGCCAACAAGATTATTCATCCACAACGTAGTCACCTCCAAATATTTCGATCTAGCCATCGCCGGCGTTATTGGCTTGAATGTAGTCACGATGGCTATCGAGTACTACAGAATGCCTCCCGTACTCGCTTATGCCTTGAAAATATTCAACTACTTCTTCACAGCAGTCTTCATCTTAGAAGCCATCATGAAATTAGTAGCGTTAGGGTTCAAAATATATCTTAAAGACAAGTGGAATCAGCTGGATGTTATTATTGTTATTTTGTCTATAGTTGGGATAGTGTTAGAAGAACTAGAAACTAATATAATACCGATAAACCCTACGATAATGAGGGTGATGAGAGTTTTGAGGATAGCGAGGGTGTTAAAGTTATTAAAGATGGCGAAGGGAATTCGGGCGTTGCTTGATACGGTAATGCAGGCGTTGCCGCAAGTCGGGAATCTCGGGTTGTTGTTTTTCTTGTTGTTTTTTATTTTCGCTGCTTTAGGCGTTGAGTTGTTTGGGCGGTTGGAGTGTTCTGATGAAATACCGTGTCAAGGTGAGGAACTTTGGTATTTTATTTCACATTTTTGTTTTAACGGATTTTCATCTTAAAAATATAATTTAACATTATTGATATTATTATTTATTCTTCGTCCTATTTATCTTTTAAAAATAATCAGAATGGATGACTTCAGAATCTTTCATTGTCTATTTAGGTCTCGGGGAGCATGCTCATTTTGCCAACTTCGGCATGGCGTTCCTCACCCTCTTCAGGGTAGCTACTGGCGACAATTGGAACGGCATCATGAAAGACACCCTGCGCGAAGACTGCGACAGTACCGTGGACTGCGTCCGCAACTGCTGCGTGTCTACTGTCATCGCTCCCATCTTCTTCGTCGTCTTCGTTTTGATGGCTCAGTTCGTGCTGGTCAATGTTGTTGTTGCTGTAAGTATTCTTCAAAAATATTTTCTTAAGTACTTAAATATAATACATATTTACTTAAGAAAATATTGTGATAAAAACCCTTCTAGCCACCATTTTGCCCTTTTATGTTAAGCGGCGAGCAATTGCCACTTGAAGGGCTATGGGACAAAAGTTCATTTATCAATTATCAAATAAGTATATAAGTTTTTTTTTTTTTTTAATATATGCAATGAATAGATAAAACGAAATTATTATCTACAGGAGGAGGAGACACAATAGAACGAACTTTAATAACTTACTTAAAATTACACTAATTTCCAAAATGCTGACAGCATTGACACGTTGAATGGCAATACTTTATCTTTGTGCCAAATACAGGCCAGCATTTTGGTCACGAATTGAAACAAGAGAAAACAAATAAACAAACAACAGATTTTATTGTGTAACTACTCGATAATTATTCATATTGTCACCTGAACTAAGTTTAGACATGTATTTTTTACCTGAAGTAAATATTCACGTAAAAACTTATGAACACAATCCCGTTCCAGACGTAATTTTAACTCCTAAAATTAGGGAGGAATTGTGTCAAGAACCAGTAACAGCAAACTAGCCTTTTACATGCAAATTCGGTCCCGGAGCTAACCCCAACGACCCTTTGCCTGACATAACAGACAAACTTTGCCACAAAAAGGATCCACTATTAAAATTACGTTACCTTCCTCTATATTTCAATTTCAGATATTTATAAACTTACACGATGCTTTTAGTTTAATTAATTTGTTTTAATTTATATTTGAGTAGTACTGAAATTCTTTAAGCGAAATTTATTCCTTTTTGGTTCCACCACATTTTGTTTTAACCCATCTTGCAAACATGACAGTAGCTAATTTAATATTTTTTTCATAAGGTCCTCATGAAACACTTGGAAGAATCCCACAAACAAATGGAAGATGAGAACGACATGGATGTTGAGCTCGAACGTGAGCTAGAGCGAGAGATCGACGACGAAGAAGACAGAGCGCTCTGCCGCGCTTTGGAACAGGTGGAAACCCCGCGCGCCCTGGCCAAGGTACCCTCACTCCCGGCTAATTTTACCTACAGTGAGCCGAAGCACCCACCGACTCCGTCCCCCGCACGCCTCGCCTGCCGTAGGCGCACGCTCCACTCGCACCATGCTTTGCTACCGACGTCGCTACAGCCGAGACGCGCTTCTCTCTCTCCTCACGCGTTTGGACGACGCCGGCAGGACTCAGCCTCGGACCCACCAGCCGCCCTCTACGAAGAAGACGCTCGTTTTATCGACGCCGATGATGCAGATGAGCTCGACCCCGGCAGCCCCCCGCGTCGAGATTCCTTCGCACACAACCGACGACAGCGTGCTGACAAACGCAACTCGCTGCGAGGAGAAGAAGCGAGACTCTTGCGACCTGTATTGCTTTCTGTTCCTACTCAGCGTCAGAATGTGAGAATCAACGCTCCTAAACGCCGGTCATCGGAAACTGGTAGCGTTAGTGATGGTTCAACGCGGCAGTTGGCCCCTGAAAGCGAACAGCCGATCACGGAAGAAGAGAAAATACGAATAGTGATAGCGGAACGACGGAAGATTGATTCAGCGCGGCCAGAAGCTGACGATGCAGTGGAACTGGCCGAGCGAGGATCCTAGTCCAGGCGAGGCCGGCCGCACCAACACCACGAGGTCTACATCTAGGCGATCACCGCCTCAGACCTCTTTCCACCCTCTCCTTGTCTTCCTCTATCGTATGGTCAGGAACTGTTGAAGTTTGAACTCGGTTGCACGACAGTGACAATTCAAAAACAAGATTAAGTTCGTTTGTGCGTGTCGTTACGACCGATCGAGTGATGTGTGGCATTCTGTGTGATCTCTTCGTATCCTCAAACTCTGTTTCTTTTCCTATGCGGCCGGTTCAATAATATGTAAAGAGACTTTAATAAATTTAAGCTAAAAAGTATTAGGTAGATAGTTAGAACTAGTCAATTTGTTGTGGTGGGATTTTCTACGAGAGCTATGTTCACTTCAGAGTGATTTTAAATTACGGTGCTTGCTGTTGAATTGTATTTGTTATTCATATTCTCCTAAAAGAGTTTCCAAAGAACCTCAACGATTTATTATAAGTTAGTTTTTGTTGGAGTGCGTAAGGAATTTAATTTGTAACTTGTAAAGGTATTGTATTAATTAAATGTTGTTGAAATGTACATTACGATTAAGGAATGGGTTTCGAATCATTGAAAATTAGGGTAGTGGTATTCAACGATTGGAAAAAAACGCCTATTTGTGAGATAGATGTTTAGTTTGGACTCCTAAAGGACCTTCTAGTCAACGTAACTCTCGTACTAGTGAATTGTTATAGCTAGAGGTTGAATATAGTAAGGATCTAACAGAACCAATAGTTGGCGAATTGATAACTCTCTCTAAGATTGAAAAAGTATTTTCTGAATATAAAAATGAATCCTATTTTATTACAGTCGTGTACGTAACTTAGACGTGTAACTGGCAATACGCACACAAAGATAGTGTAGAATACAGAGTAGTGCAGTGGTGTGAGTGTTAGACCCGAACGGCAATTTTAAAATAACAGCTCGCATTATGCGAGTCTGATTTGTGCGTAGACGTTGATGCACGTATGCGATGCTTCAATGAATTGTCTTTCATTCCTACGACATGAATTAATCACTTTAGCGATTGTCATGCTTCTTTGGAAAATTATCAAAATTCTGTCGTAAGTCTACACGGATTGAATCATTATAAATTGTGCCGAATGATATAGACTTATGGTATAATGTCGATTGCGTTTCTGAAGTTCCATGACTCGGTCTTTGCTCACTCACTTTTTTGACTTTCAGAAGTCAAATCAAATCTTGTGTCTAAGTACTGTCATTAGCCGTGCCAAATTTACAAACCTTTTTTTAATAATCTAGGCTAATGCCTAATTACCATTTCTTATCTTTAGTCTATTATTCTTAAATGTTTACTTGATTAAGTTTCTTCTCATTTCCGTTGTAGTTAATTTTGGAATCACGAAAGACGTATATGCCAAAATCGAATGTAACTTTAGACTTAGTAGGGAAAAATTTCGGTAAACTTCTGGGACGAAACTTATTAAACTATTCAGAGAAGTGTTAAAACGCATTTATGAGCGTGTTCCGTTTGATGAGTGAAGTTTAACTTAAAGTTTTAAGCAAAGTAATGAAATAATTTGAAAAATAAAAATCACATTTTGATTTAAAAGAAACATATTGTTATGTAATTAATAAGACGTAACTTCTTGGCATGTTTCTGCACAAAAACATTTTTTTTTAAAGTCGTGTTCTTAATTTTTATATTGACTTTTTAGTATTTATAGTATCTATTATCTGTAAGGCACCTTAATACCGCTTGTTTTTCTTAACTTTGTTTTGTTTTTATCAGGCATTTTGAGGGACACCCTTAAACGCGTCTTAAAACGGTATCTGAATTAGTCCCTTGGTGATTACACGAGCCTCAACCTAATTACCGTGAACACCAATTTTTAATTCGAGGAATATAAGATGGCAAATGTACCTACATTACCAAGCATTATAGCTTTAGTGAAAGAGGTAAAAATATTACTTTCAACAATTTGAAGATTATAGGCAAATCGATTGCGATTCTCTATCATATTAGTGGTGAAAGATAAAAAATTGTGTTCTTACCTTAATTGTATTGATTAAATCTCATCAATCATCTTATTCTTCAGCATAAGGAAATTCGTTTACTTTAGCAGTTTTTATGTTGAATGAAGCACACCTTAGTACTAATATTTTTTATTTCAATTAAAATTAGGTATACGGTAATTGGACTTGAGAAAAGCTCTTTTAATTATCCTTCTAAGTGTTTAACGGTAAACGATGTAGTTAGGGATGCGAGCAATAAATTTTATACTTCAACTGTGCCTTTCCTATTTCTAATGTATTAGCTTGTGAGATCGATTGTTGAAAATCCGAACTTATATGTATACTGTAGGATTTGGGGACGAAAAAACTATACTGTTAACTCTCGAGAACTCTAATTTCTATTGAGCTAATAGTACCTTTACCATGAGTTACAATTACCGTACTTGCTAGCGAGTTGTACGTTCTGTCCCAGTATTCTTATAGAATGCGAGGGACAGAGCATTTGACTCGCTAGCCAGTATGGTAATTGTTACTCATGTGAAGGGTACTGTTAGTTTTTCTATGATTGAACTGTAAGACGGATCGTACAAAATGTTCAATTATTGAACACGAAAGTGTTAAGAATGTTATTCTAGTTACTTGTAATTTTGTATAATATAATTATCGAGTTTGCAAAATCGCGTATGTTAGTAATACTATTTCAGGTCCTTACATATGAAATTGGCGTTTTATAGGCAAAAATATACCCATTTTAAATATACCCATAAAACTGTTTTATCACTCACACCGAAGCCTGCCGTGAACTCTGACGTAGTTGGCGATGGATCCGCTTCCACGATCACTTTTAGTTCTTCGTTTAACTTGGGTCTCGTTTTGTAGGTCAAAACTTCCGGAACGATAACGTTGGAACGAAAAACGTACCGTGTTTTCTATTACAGTAGCTGCCTAATACACATCATTGATCCTTCAAGCCGTTTCGGCAGCACTGGTGCCACGGTGGAACTTGTATTCGTAAATGGCGCGATATTTTAAGTTCTCCATATTGTGAACATAATAGTGTCAGAGAAAAAACAAATAACGCGATAGCAATGAATCGCTAAATTCGAAGTACATGAGCGAAATTTTTGAAATAAATTTGAATTTAGAATTCCTAGTCAAACACCAGATATTTTGAACCAAAGTGGCCAGTTCAACAAAACGCCTTTTCATATTATGTAAGGACCCAATATAATACGCCTGTACAGTTAACTACCACAATATATGCGATTATGTGATTTCGTTAAAAGGTTAAGAAAATGTAATAATTTTAATTTACTTTTCTTTACTTTTCACTATCGGCTCTACTTTATTATTTATTGATAATTTTCTGTCTCCATTTAGTTTGTATTGAACTGAAGATAATAATTATTTACGAAGATTGGTTCGGATATATTCAGTTTGCAGTTTGTTATTTTGAAGATAAGAAACAGCTTTTTTGAAATGCGTTGATCTAGTTATTTATTTATGTAATATAAACATTACTTTAAATTAACAATAGCGTACACAATATTAACCATAATTGAAAGCACCTTGAAGACGTTTTTACACAGGGAGTTGTAAAGTGAAGAGGATAAGTTTTAAAACTTTACCTCTTTTATTGTATTCCATGAAAAATGCACGAGAATTTATATTTTAGTATCATATAACCTTTATAAAATCAACGTTGTCTTTTATAGCAAAACTTTTTGGACCACCTTTTAGGTTTCTCTTCGTAAGGCCCCACGTCCTAAATCTAGGACATTTGTCAAAGTGACTTTTGACCTTAGTTGACCGACGCAAGATACGTTTTCAAACAAACGAAATTTGACGTATGCCTTACGAGGTTAAAAAAATACTTAGTTATATTTCGCACAAAACTATACATACGTTTGTGATTTATAATGATTATTTAAAGCTCAAGGAGGTTATTAGGTGCTGGTTCAAAAGTTATCAATAAGAGTCGAGCGACCGGGTCTTAATCCAAAAATCGAAGTTAAAAATGCTCTCGCTGGTACACTCAACTTAAACACGAATGAACTGCGTGATGAATGGTTAAAAGTTTCAAGTTAAGTGCTTCAGAACCTTCCTGTTCCCCTTTTTCGTAAAGTAGGACATGCACTGACCTCGGATTTGACGTGCGGTCTGAACGTGACCATTTGTATCGTATGAAAGTCTAAAGGCGGAATCTTACAGCGGGGCACGCTGCGCACACGTGGATTTAAATTCGCTTCGTAAAATATGTAGATACTCCTACATTGGCACATCGAAAAATTGCAACATACAACTAGAATATATAATTTTATAAATATCAGGAGACAATCTCACACAAATTGACAAAGTCCCAAAATGCTCTAGGCTTGTAATAAGGGTACGAGGCAACGAAAAACACACTAAAATTGAGACCTACATACCGGTAAACTGGGGGTACTTTGATTTACGGGGTAACATTGCCCGACCTTAAAACGATAACTGTTTTAGTTGTTATCATCTTAAATTGTTGAAGTAATTATATAACTGTATGAGTAGCTTAGTCCTGATGAAACATTTAATAGAATAATTAAATATTAAAGATAGTTTTTGGGGTGGCCAATGTTACCCCGTAAATCAAAGTACCCCCAGTTTACTACTTAAATACATAAAAAACACCCAAGACTCAGGAACAACCACTCGCGCTCATTACAAATATATTCGCTAGCTTCGTAGGCAAAGTTACTACCGACTAGGCTAGGCGCGTCGTCAGTTCTGGAGCCCCTGCCAAGATGCATTACGGTGACTAGCATTTCTATGCGTTTCGTTTTTAAACCAATCGCGTCACTGGTAGATCACGTGACTATTAGCATCATGTCATCTGCCAGTGACGCGATTGGAAGAAGAACGAAACGAATAGAATCGCTAGTTAGCGTAGTGCATATCTCTGATCTCCTAAGCCAATAAGCAGTATCTCCCAATTCAAGAAACAAAGCAGTTTTAATTTTTGATGTTAAAGTAATAAGGTTCATATTGGTACAGGATTTTTATCTGATATACTGCCTTAGGAGGGCGAAATTGATCCACGTCGCTCACGAGTGTAGTGTGCGCCGCAGTGAAATTCTGACCATACTTGTAAGTTTACACGGAATACCTAAAGGTCAAACGAAAACAGATCGTATCGTGCAAAAAATACAGGTTGACACGGATCTTTCGATTATCGTCCTAGTGTTAGAAAGGTTCCAAAGTATGACACTAACAAACAAAACACTGTCAGTCCAGTGGAGCCCTGACCCACCGTATAACGTGTCACACTGACATTATAAAACAATTGGTTAGACACTTACGCTTACGCGAGCAATGTGCCCCGCCCACTGCCACTTCAGTGTAGCTATTCTTAGGGCTATGTCGGTAACCTTAGTTCTACTGTGGATATCATCATTTCTGATTCTATCACGCAGAGAAACCCCGAGCATAGCCCTCTCCATAGCCCTCTGAGTGACTTTGAGCTTCCTAATGAGGCCCATTGTTAGCGCCCACGTCTCAGATCCGTAAGTCATCACCGGCAACACACACTGGTCAAAGACTGGTGGGCGGGGCGCATTGCTCGCAGGACTGATGGCCGATGGGGTCAGAAGGTTCTGGAGTGGCGTCCGCGGACCGGAAGACGAGCTGTAGGTAGGCCTCCAACAAGATGGAGTGACGACCTCGTCAGGATCGCGGGACCGCGGTGTATGCAAAAAGCACAAGACCGGTCTGAGTGGAAAGCCTTGGGGGAGGCCTATGTCCAGCAGTGGACGTCTTTCGGCTGACATGAGTTACGCTTACGACTTGAATCATAACGTCACTGTGATACAGTTACATGGTAGGTCAAGGATCTATTGGGCTGGTAGTACCTCTTTTTAGAAGCCTGGACGCTTGTTTTTAAAGGGAAATAAGCGAGCTCCTTTTAATATTTCACTGGTTACCTACAGTACTGCTGAATTTTTAATCACGTTCTAATTAACTGTCCTGTTTACTATTTCCTCGTATTCATAAACGCACAATAAACCTATTTTAGTTAAATTATTCTTTGTCACTTTGTGTCAAATTCAAATGTCATAATGACAGATAAGGCCAAAGCATATTTTAACCTATTGCGCGTTTATGACTAACAGGATTTTACTTTTACCCTAAATACAATGTCTTCCATTTCTACTTATACAAATGGTTTGAAATTCTTTCGATGTTTTCACTTCGTAAGTAAAACAAATTAGCTATTCTGTATTTCCATCGCGTTGAATTGAAAGGGAATTTAGTAAATTAAGAATAGCGTTTTCGTGATAAAAGGTAAATTTCGTGATAAATATTAGGTATTGTTTTTCGGTACTGACTGTATCTGTATGATATTTATAAGAAGTATGAACAATGTTCATTAGTTGAGTACACCTGTTACAACTAGCTGGTGATCTGTCAAGATACGAAAATGTTAGGTTGAAAAAATAAATCTAAAGACAAAATCTGTGTTTTATTTGCCATCTTGAAATACCTTTATAGTACACTGGGCTGAAGATCTAGTGAAGATTGCAGAAGTGATGGATCAGGGCGATGGCAATGTAAGACTGATGCTTGTGGTGATCCTTGAGGAAGACAAATAGGGCCGTGAAGGTAAACTTAATTAGGTAAGAGAAAAATGTTAAAGTAAATCAGTTTTTACACTTATGGAAAAAAACTGATATGGATATCTTCTATGAAATAAACAAATATAAAATAAAATAGGCATCTCCTATGAAACACCTTTAGAATTTATACTTTCTTACTAACGGAAGAAAATCGAAGTCTGTTTTCGATTATCATTTACGTTAGCGCTAGCTTGTAAGCGCTCGACGCGACCGTTCGGCAGTTTACGTCAATCAAATTTTCTATAACAATATCCTTCACCGAATGCGTCTTGTCTAGAGCCATTGTAATTTTAACTGCTCTATATAACGAATTAAAAGTCACTTACACAGCCACTGTGATAATATGTATCAACCATTTTTATTGCTCTGATAGATTCCATTTTTCAAATTGTTCCCTTGCACCTCTTTGAGTTAGAATCTTTCAACTCGCTAAAAGACTCGGGAAGGCGTGTGTTTTTGCGTAGTCATTCAATTTCCTGACAAAGGCCGAAGCAACAGGCGTACAATTCAGTTTAGCAACAATCTTTGCGAGGCTCTCTTGTTAGCGGGCTTACAATCTAATTTGCATAATGCCTCGAAACGAATTTTAATAGGTTCTTTATCGTGTTGTTGAACGTAACGCTGCTAACGTTATTGTGCTGCGTTTTGCGTAATGTGGAGGGTGAAGAGTTTTGTTGTTTAGAAGGTTTTACCCCTTTTAGGGTTCGGTACCCTATTTCAAAGACTTTGTTGTCCGTCCGTCTGCCACAGAGCTGGTATCTTTAAATCGTAATAGCTAGAAACTTTCTATAGTAACAAAATATAAAGGTTAAATCAAAGGGGATCCCATACATGAAACGTGTTCTTTCAGCGTTCTGTGCTCGGTCTTATAGCTGTATCGATCGTCTAGTAGCGCCCTACTATTATTGTGTTTTATAATAAACCAAAGTGTTGCCTTGAAATCGAGGGATGGTTTTTAATTGTACAAGCTTTGTAAAAAAAACTAATTTATTTTTTAATGAATCCATACACAATGCATGGCGTGGACTTAACGGAAAAATGCAGCCTCTTTTCTCTATTACGCTACTCAGTTCAATTGTTACTAAGTTGTGTCATATACACTATTTTTACATTATTTTTTATTACAAAAATAAACCTTCGGTTACTTTTAACCAAGACAATACTTGAAGGCCGGTGCAATCTTGATATTAATTGTAGGTTTACAATTTCTTTTGAGACATCTTTACTATGTAAGCTCAATGCATAAAAAGGTTTGTTTTCAAGAGTTTTGTTGAGAAAACTTACAATAATTCCTTTTGTGAGCGCATTTAAAATATTTTCTTTATTTCGACATTGGTACGTAAAAATATGTCTTGTTTACGTCAGATTCCATAGTAATAAGCTCGAACGTATTCTGTAAGAAATGTTATATTAGAAAATTGCTGCCTTCCACAAGGCATTCTGCATAAATTTTATAAGAGATATACAGACAGGGTACAAGAATTCTGACGGATTTGCTGCGAAAATGTTTCTTTAACGTTATACCGACTTTACTAATCTTGTATATGTTATAATAATTTGGGAAAAGGCCTCCTCTTTTGATTTCCACACCTTCTCTCTGTGGCAATCTTCGGTCAATCCTTCAGAAAAGCGTCCTAGTCATCCCGCCATCTCTGCTTGGGTCTGCCACGCCGTCTGTAGCTGGGGGAGCCACCAGGTTGCCGCATTGGCCCACCTCTATGTTATAATATAAGTATGGAAAGAAAAATATACTCTTCATCTATACTATTATTACATAGTATAAAACAAAATCGCTTTCCACGTTTGTCTGTCTGTATGTCCTCTAACTCCCTAAACCACGCAACGGGTTTTGATGCGGTTTTTACCAATCAGTTAGAATTTTTTTCACGGAAGGTGTGTGTGTGTATGTAAACACTTTATTGTACAAAGGAAAGAGATAAAAAATATAAAATAGACAAAGATATAACAGGGATGTGCAATGGAGAACTTATTCCCTAAAGGGAACTTGTGAGCAGTTGTGGCAGCGATTGAGAAATAGTAAATGACAACGAATTGCCAAATAAGTACAACACTAAAAGAAATTGCTATTATTATTTTAAAAAAAATGTAATACGAGTAGATAGGCTTTATGCTTAATAAGTTCTGGTTTATGTATAGGTGTAACATCAACCCACATAAACAGAAGCGAAGCAAGGGCGGGTCGCCTGTGTATGCTTATCTATAAAACAGGCGATCTCAATAAGTCAGTTTGGGGAGTTCCAAAACTATTAGAATCGGGATAATCTATTTTTAAGAACCAAGACCGAGGCTTTGGCTTTTGGCGAAAGGAATAACTGTATTTTAAGATAACAAAGGATCCAGGAATCAAATCAAGTAGTTTCTCGAAAGAAGCACACAGCGTTTTATTGCTGTTATCGTAAAACGCGAATTAGATTGGCAATATAACTTGCAGAAGTTGGTTGCTATCTTACTTTAACTTTAGTTCTAGAGCAAGAAGCACAATTTTGCTATCATTATATAGTCAGCAGTCAACTTTTATTGCTAGTCTGAACCTCTGTGTAGTGTTAGTAGTAAGGAACGATTTGCATTCCTTTGTTCTCAGAATAAACTCAAACTTGTCTGTTTCAAAATTGAGGCCTTGGTTCTAAACCACTAATCCAGTTACCATTAATCTTATTGTTTCCAAATTTTTCACTCTGACCCATTTGGATTGGTCATCCTATATATATATTACCCGTTGACGATGTAAAATCCAAACCTGTTCTAAAATACGTCCAGAAATTCCGAAGTCTTAACCTAATAGACGGATTTATGCGGCAGGAAACTTAGTTTAGTAACATAATATTCAGAAAAGTCGCTTGCTAATGTGAAATAAAACTGGAAATACCATGTTGACTTACCATGACTTTCCGTGGTGTGGTGCCATTGTACTTAATTTCCTTATGGCCTAAAATTTAAATTTCCCACGTTTTACCTACAGACATCGGAAAAAAAAAGGAGCTGTCTCACAATTGGAACAAGCTAGCTATTCTATGGAAATCACCAAACTTTTGAGTAAATTCCAAATAATAGTAGCGACAACCATAAAGAAATGACAATAACTGCCTCTCGGTCTCGCCGAAACGGAGCCTCCGAAAACCCTGACCTACATGCTGCCCTACGTTGTTAAAAGGGCGCATCTACAAATGATTAGCTAAAGCAAAATACACCTTCTAGACTTTTTCACAAGGTCGCGTTATGCTTTTGCATTACTTGAACAGATGCACCCTTTATGCTGGGCATACGCCAGATTACTTGTATTAAAGATGAGTTATGTAATAGGGGACAATAAAAAATGTTAGGTAGGTACTTAAATGAATAACAAATTGATAAAAAAATGTTTAGAATTTTGAATATATCAGAGTTTTTTATGTTTCACTCTTTAATTGGGTGAATATTTGGGCGTTTCAACCGCCGTCATTGTTGTCTTCAATATATTGACTCCAAAGTCAACGGGCCCGGGGGTAGTATTATTTACTTTTAAAATCATAAGACAATTAAAAAGTTTATCTTGAATAATATGCGAAGATAATAATGACGGCGGTTAGAACGCCGAATAATCACACAAACATACAACCATTTTACATTTTTAAATTTAAGTTGACTTACCTTTGAAAGCACTCCTTGACCAACAAAATACAAGTTTCACATTAATATACACTCTGGAGCAAAAAAAACGGTTCAGAGTGCATTTTTCATACTAAAGAGGCTATTTCGAAGCCTTGGTTCCTCGCCCTGGCAGTTGAAATTCTCACACAGCTACACTCAGGAGCAAAAATAACGGGTCAGAGTGTTTCATACTAAAGAGGCTATTTCGAAGCCTTGGTTCCTCGCCAGGGAAGGCTTTTAGTGAATTCTGATGGTGAATACCGCGAGCATCGATACAGGACTTCCAGAGTGCCTAAGATACCCAACTGAATGAATATGCGGTTAACGTCGAAATTGTGCATGTTCAGAAAAACATCTAAAATGGCAATAAAATGTAAGGAAATCCAAATGCTGACCCAAACTGTCCGGCCGTGGTGTTAACTGATTGTGCGCTCAGTTAGGTATCTTAAGAACTTTTGACCTCCTCTATTGAGCCTCGCAGTATCCACCATTAAACCTCACTCGAAACAACCCCTGGCGAGGAACCAAGGCTTCGAAATAGTCTCGTTTGTATGAAAAACGCACTTTGACCCGGTCATTTTGCTCCTGAGTGTAGTTTGTAGGTAGGTACTAGTATAATGTAAAATACACTGACGTTATTACGTTTTTCCCTTTTAATAGAAAATTTACATACTTGCATTTTGGCTTACGTAAACCTTCGCTAGTCAGAATTTTAAATTAAAACTACCTCCTCTTTCAGAAATTTCTCCAGGACGAACTTTTGTTAAAATTAATTCATGATCCTTTCTTATTAATATAGCTGGTTAATTAATTGATTAATAAATATGACGGGCCAGTGTTATACAAATTGACCAAGCTCCAAACCAAACAAAGTAATTTGGCATGAGAACCACCTCGACAACGACATTATCCGCGTACTTTATTCCGCCTAGAAGTCGTTTAGAGATACTTGCTGAGACCGTCCAAAGTTCTGGGATATATAGTAGGTTCTAGAACGTTCGATGCCGGGTTTAAACTTTCTTAGCCTAAAGTCAAACAGCCGTCTTTGCATTATTCTGTTCCGGTGTGGGGTACAACCGGTGAAATTACTAGCATTGAGGCTTTTTCATCTTAGTCATTAGAGTTGGCAATGCATTTGCGGTCTTAAGATGCAGAGATTTGCGGTTTGAGTGAGCGGAGATGTCGGTAGGGGACGTCCTAGATGGACGTACGGTGATCAGATTCGCGATGTGCTGATTAAGGGCCGAATCAAAAGCACCCGAAACCGACGTACGTGCATGAAAAGATTGATGAATGTAGAGGAAACGAAGTGTATATGTTTGGACCGATGCACCTGGCGTTCCATAATCTCTGCCTACCCCATTGGGAGACAGGCGTAAAGATATGTATGTATGTAGGTATGTAAGATGTCAAATATCTATCGTTGACAGGTTCCTTCTTCCAATATTTACAACTTTGGTAAACCGTACAACTTTGTCAAATTGTACGGTTGTTAAGTTGTGGGATAGGGTGGCGTTACGGCCAATAAACAGTTAAGTTTCAGAAGTCTCCCCTCCAAAACTTAGGTGATACTCGTTGTTAACAGTCCAACAAGACATTCAAAAAGGTACCCGTTTAGTGTGAGGATAAAACGGTTTTCATGTTTCAAGTTAAGGGTTCGCCCAACTTGCGAGTTTGTTGGGTGTCAATAGACCTTCGATGCCCATCATAACGAGTTTAATAAAAATTCGACGCCATTCGGAGGTTTCGGCAGAGAACACGTTAAGGGACGGTGTTGTCTTAGGACGGCAAATTGGCATGATAGTCTTTGTTTAAGATGGGGAGATTTGAGAGAGAAAAATGGTGACGTACCACGTGATTTAATACTAAGGAGCATATCAATACCCAAATCAATATAGTTTCTGAATTGTGTGGTTTGCAAGGGGTCCGTTCATTTGACTAAAAGTTTCATTTCGCTTTGGTTATATAGGTTTCATGGGCTTATTAAATAAGTTAGGTTATATTATATTTATGAGCAATGCTACAGTTTGCCGAATGATGACTTCGCAATCAATCAATCAAGCAACGATGAGTGTGCAATCTATCGTGTCGTAGGAAAAGCTTGCGTAGTACCCTTTATTGAATTCATCTATCTACCTTTAGAATTGCAATTTCACTCCGCTTGGGTGCACAATGTTGTGCTCCTCACCACTGCCAGTGTGACGCTGGCGTTGATCAGCTTGGTCACCACGGTTTATGCTATACGCTAAGTGCTGGTAGCTTTTCCCGTCATTCCAGCCTTAATGATGCCATCCGTAGGGTTATTACCAGCGCCAATTGTGCGTCCTTTTTTAAAGGTTTTTATCAGTCAGTAAACATAAACTGACGCTAACCATAGAATAAATACATAAAGCAACAGTTCTTGTCAAAACAGTCACGAAACACGAATAACAAAGATTGTTAATAATCGCATAAAAAGTGCAGCAAATGTAGTTGACCTGAAAGCAGTACAAAAATTCCACTTTAAATGCCCAGGTTTTAAAATTGGCTTTATAAACCGCTTGCACTGTAATGAGTATTTAAACACATGCAATACGAACGTTTTTAAACAACTTTGCTTTCAACTTAAAATAATAATGCCGGTATTTTCACAGCGAACTGCTTTTTTAGCTTATAAATTATAAATCAAGTTGTTTCCGTTTTATACTGCAGTAAAAAGGATTTTATAGTAGGTTTTAAATAAACAACGATTTGTTTTATAATTTTGAGTGAGTTGAAAAAACAATATTCTAACACCTGCCTGATATCAAATCGTATTTTTTAAGGTTTTATTGAGTAAGTTCTGAATTAAGATGAATGAATATTGACAAGTCAATTCATGTGATTAGTTATATCCAAAACAAGCAAGGTCCTCGTTTCCACGTTCGTTAATTATTTATTTACATGTAGTTCAACACATATAATATCTTAAGTAAGTTTTTAATGATAAATTAATGTAAACCACCAGTATCACTCAAATACCATCTGACGCAAGCCCACCAAGGCAAGTTATAATATTATCTCACAATTAACTTCTAAAGATCTCCAGCAAGATTACTGAAACTACTTAACTCGATTAGTCCGCAGTAAATATAAAACTCCAAGCGGTTGCGAAACTAGATCGGCGCCATTTTGTAAAATATTAAACGACTTATTTGGTATTCATTAAGAAAAGAGAGTTAACTCGCATTGCAGCTGGGTTTAATGAGTAAGAGGGACGGAAAGTAGAATCTTGTTTTTGAAAAACGTCTAAAGATGAGATATTAAACTCGGACGAGCTTTTATAAAATATTACTCTTTAGGCTTGCTCGAAATTTAGCGCAAAAAAAACCTATTTAACCCGCGTTTGCGGACTATCTAATTATTTGAAATGATAAGTATTCTCTGTCCGTTTCTGGGGCATAAAATATCGCAGTACCAAATCGCAACGATAGATTGTGATGTTGAGATGTGAACTGTGAATACGGAACAATACAACAAACACACGTTTGCATTAATAATATCCAGAACAATGAAATTAACAAAGAGCTAAATGATTCAACCTATGCATTATCTTTATTATCTTTATTACCTATATACCTATAAATTCGTATTATCCACTTTGATTATGATTATAGCTATTCCGTCTATAACTATCCTATCCTATGTCCTACTCCAGGACCTAACCTAATGTGTGCTAAGTTTCATCCCGATCCGTTCAGTAGTTGAAGAGTAACAAACATCCTAACATCCAAACTTTCTTATTCATAATTATTATCTTTCAAACTACTTAGAAACAAATTTTAATTTAATTTAATTTTCATCAATAGATAGAGTGATTCAAGAGGAATAATGTAATGTAAAATAATTTCTGAATTATGTACGGGTGTTAGGAAATACTTGTGGGCTTACCCACGCTGCGTCTAACGAAGTCTCCGACCCCCTCGTCCATCTGTTCTGCGAGCGATGTGCTCCGCTGCCACTTAAGTCTAGCATTCTTTTTTTTTTTTTTTTGGTAGTCGCCTGAGGGGCCAAAGACAAAAGTCCTTGCTTTTGTTTGCTTTTTCGTTGAGTTACTTTAAGAAAAAGGGGCAGAGATGAAAATCCCTTCCGGAGACCTGGGAATGGAGGGCCCAGGTACTGCCGGGCTCGCACCGGCTAAAAACACCAATGCCCCTATTACCAACTAGAATTTAGACTCCCGCGGATACTACCCCAGCCAGTGCTGAAAGGCCGGAGGAGAAAGTCCTTCCTCCGTTTACTTATCCGCGGGGTTTTTCCAAAAAAAAGGGGGTAAGTCTAGCATTTCTTTCAGATTCTGAATTCTACATAAATATTGCCCTATTTAGATTGCTTGCCCTGTATACCTGTGTAATTGTATGCATAAGGATATACGCGATCAAATTGTAAAGGATCCTTTTAAATTGATTGAGAAATCCTATATCTTACCCACTTTAAATTAATCCGATATTGTAGGATCGTTTCATTATAGCCTTCTGTGAGTCTGATCCGAACCTTTCTGTGATTTATAATAAGATAAAGGCATTTGCAGGTATGTTCGCGGTACGGTTTAGTTATCAAAATAGGTATCGTGGGTCTTCAAAGGTATTCAAGAGGAGGAAATCTTTAAAAACGTAACCCAAACGTGAGGAAGAAGTTTCGTGAAGTGAGGAAGTTCCACATATTCATTCTGCAAACACTTTTTAAATTCAAAATAATGTGGGATAGAAATAATAGACCAAAATAACGTTTCACTATTTAATTTAAGTTTGAGATAAGTTAGGATTAAAAAACGCAGTAGTCCGCCATTCTTCGATAGACCAGAGAGAGCGCGAGAATAAGTCGGTGTTGCCGCCGCGAGGACACCCGATGCGTGCTATCCCTGTTACCTTCACTGTTTTCTTTAATCATTTGTATATATAATGTGTGGTTGGTAATAAAATGTATCTATTCTTCGTCTTATCATTTTTATTTAATCCTACAGTAATAAAGGACGATTTTCGGTCTTAAAGAAATGTACCTAAATATTCAGTATCTGTCAGTATCTGAATTATTGTCATATGATCCATGTACTGACAGTCAAGCCTTACTAAATGCTGTCGTCCTTACTTATACTTTTATTTTCATTTTAATTTAAAAAAAGTATTGATTAGAATATATATTTTGCTAACTAAGCTAAGAAATTGTAACTAACCTACATTAACTATGATCCCAGTTTGTCCAAATAAATGTTTTTGAATTTGAATTTGAATAGTTGCGGACTAAAATTACGATACGGTAATTTTAGAAATGTAAGGGATTTTCATGCATTTCAAAGCGACGAGTCAGAGATTGGTAAGGATGGCCTCTATTTTACGACATTTAACAATATTATTTTAGACAAGTAATCGTATTTTTTTAATCGGCCGCCATTATGTATCTACTGTCAAGCAAACTATTATAACAATACACACACAGCTGTACAGCTGATGGAGTGTATTCGGGGGCATCGATATTGTGTAACACAAAATAATATTGGATACTGTAATTCTTTGTTGTCCGACCCACAGTCAAAAATTAAACAAAAATACTGGTTAGATTATATATAATGTGTGAGCAAACAAGGCACAATGGTGCTTAAATAAGAGAACGTATGGAGCGGCATGATCGTTTATCGACCAAGATCCGGATAAAAAAAGAGTGAAAAAAAAAAGACAGGTCAGAAGCAATATTGTTGAAAGTTGTAGAGTTCCGTAATCAACCAGGAACCTTTATAGTTTCACCGTGTCCGTCTGTCCGTGTGTCCACGGTTTATCCCAGAGACTGGCACTACAAAGCAGTTATTTGTCTTATAGTTATTCATTTATACACATTACACTGACCAAGTTGTGTAGAGCAAAGGCATGTTTTTACATTATAACATCGAGTGAGGCGTCATTAAAAGAATACCTATACAAAAAAAAATTGTTAATGATGTTGCAGGTCTGCCCTACAAAACTACAAATACTAAAAATCTGACATATTATTATAACTAATGTAATAGGAAAACTATCACGACTAAGTAGACTTGATTACGATACGTAGACGTAGACGGGATACAAGCTACTAAAGTGTTTATACCTACTAAAATAATCTAAGACAGCACCAAATAACTTTAAATACATAATTAGTTTTAGTTTGTGGTTTTTCAGAGTTCATGTATGTATGTACGACTATTTATTCCACCATAAATGCTAAACGCCTGAGCCGATTTAGTTTGTGGTATCGTTAGAATATTTTTACCATCCAAGGTGACATAGGATACCTAAACTGTTAACATTGAAATAACAACAATGGCAAAATGTTAATTAATAACATAGGTAGATAATTATATCGACAACAATATAAAAAAGGCAGTGTTTTTCATTTATGAAAACAGTTTTTTTTTTCTTTCGTGTCCCTACACTGAGCATGGTCAGACATGCTCTTGCCGGGATTTCAACTTGAAAAATTGGATAGTGCATTCTACAAGGACAAACTCGCAAGAAATCTTTAGTCTCCTATACTAAACCACAATGCAGCAGAAACATAAACCCTCTCTCCTTTCATCAAGTCAGTTTAACAAATAAGCGACTGAGCTCGAACAATATGCTTTGTGTCAGCAGAGTAGGAACGAAACTCCTATAACACTCTACTTTAATAGATCTTAAAAGACTAATCAGTATTACTCATAAAACAACCCTAATACACTGATTGTAAAGTCGATATTTGAATGTATGTAGGAGTGACTTAGTTAAGGTGAAGCTTGTGTACTGTAAGTGCAAACGTCATGAAAAGTCATAGCAATTGGTAAATGTCTGAGACAAACTTTGGATTATTCTACTCGCGTTTCGATACCAGGGGGGTTATTATGACGTAGCTATGCAGTTCACAGCTATATAGCTCTGTCCTTTACGCTCACCGTAAAATGAACTGCATAGTTATGTCGTAATAACCTCACAGATCTCTTTTGTACATTGCATTAGCCCACCTTGCTTCGACATTGTAAACATATTGTTGTTTTGTATCAACAGATGGGCTGAAGCTTCAGTTCCATTTTTTTTTTATAACCAATGATTGTCTTTATAAATGTGGCCCTGGGCTGAATTTTACGTTTGTTAGACGTAAAAATGTTAATTGAATCTAATATTGATACTTTGTGCGGATGCAACTGTTCTCAATTTCTGCCCGAAATCTTTAGAATTTTCTGGGAAAACGGGACAGACGAGAATCTTAAAAACCTAACGATTTCGAAACCAACCGCTCACTACAAATTGGTTAAACTATATAATTGATCCTGAAGATATAACTTGAAACTTCTCTCTCCGTAGTTGGTTAATACAATCAAGGAGGGAAACTCGAACAATGCGCTCTGCCATATTGTTAGCGCGAACTCATTAAATAGGTAGGTATTAAAACGTTCAATGCCCAACATTCACAGTTTAATAGAAAGTTGACACTATTTGGAGTTCTCAGCAGTCAGCGGCAACTGACAAACTACGAATTATCTTACTGTTATATTATAGATGCGAAAGTTAGAATGTTTATTACTCAAAATGGTTATGTTTTTTGATATTCATAGGTGCATTATATTATGCCTAGATTGAAGAATACAGAACTTTAACTTTGACTTTGACTCAATCGCGCCAGAACGGTTGAACGGATCTAGATGAAATTAGGGACAAACAAAGACTGCTGCTTGCTGTTTGGCGGGTGGTAGGACCTTGTGCAGGGTCCGTCCGGATCGCTACCACCATCTTATCCATTAACCTACCGCTAAACAGCAGTGTTCGCATTGTTCCGTTCGGGTTTGGGGATAAGACAGCCGGTGTAATGACTAGCATAGAGGCATTCCATCTTAGTCCCCAGGGTTGGCAACGCATTAGCAGTCTTAGGCTTGCAGTCTTGTGGATGTGAATGTCTAAGGGTCACAGTTTCCACTTAACATCAGGGGGCCTGTGTGCTCGTTTGCCTTCTCTATGCCGTAAACTAAATAAATAAATAAATAAATAGATTATAGCCTGGAATACCACGTAAGCTTCTTTTATCAATTTATTTAATATTTATTAAATTGAACAGTCCTTGAAGGAATAGCGATAAACTACTTGTATGCAGACGGAGTCAAGCGAAGAAGCTAGTAACTTTTAAAAAAAACCGGCAAGTCGTTGGCATTAAACAAATTTCACGCAGTAGGGAAACGAGCACGCAGGCCATGTATTTAAAGTTTGCCAATAAATCTATTAACTATTCAAAACAGGGGTTTAAATGGACAATGCCAAAGCCATTTTGTACACGATTGGTGTCTGAATCGGTCTTTAGTTCGGCATTCCGTTTCTAGACATAACGTGAAACTTAGTAATTTCATAAGCTGGGACTTTATTGAGCTTTGCCCCGCGACTGTATCCGCGTACTACCTTATTTCAAAGTCCTCCGAAACTATAAATTTCCCACTATTCATGTTCTTCTCTTGACTATTTACTATCTCTGTACCCATGCCAATGTAATTGGGCATTGCATTTTGAAATTAAACAAGCAATTTAAAAATCATGACGTCTGTGAACTCAGTGACGATACAGCATTGGTTTAAAGTGATATAAAACACCCAAATGAAAGATTCAAAGATTCAAAGAATTTATTTGCTCAACTGTTTCATATTATAACAATCACTTTACCTAAAAAAATACATTGTAGATAAGGATCACTTTACAAAGTAAGGTGATTTTCGATAAAATTGTAGTTCATTAGTTGACTTCAACACGCGAACGACTTGAAATTAACTGAGTTACTTGTTTGAAGCAAAACTAGATAAAAATATAGTTAGTTTAAAGTGGGTTTGTAGGGTCCGTTCATTTGACCAAAAGTACGTTTGACAAACGTGTTTGTGCTTAAACCATTAGATATTGCATAGGTTAAATTAACTTATTAAATAAGTTAGGTTAGGTTACAATATCGACCACAAAATACTTAAAAAATATACGGAGGGAAGTATTTGTTTGTGAAATGAAAGGTTGTAAAATGATAAGTTTGTCAAATGATGATTTGGTAAAACATTAGTGAACCGTACTTGTAGTGTCTAGCTCATAAGTATTAGCTGTATATTTTAGAACTTTGGCGCAATAAAGTATTATTTATTTATTTATTTATTTATTTATTTATTTATTTATTTATTCATTTAATTACAATGTAAGTTTACAGCATTAAATCACACCAAAGCACTTACACGATAAGTTATTAAATATAATATGAACAGAAAAAATACATGCCAACAAGAAAAGTCATCAAACTGAGAACATTCGAAATTATGGAAAGTAATAAAAATACTAAAATAATACATAATACATAATAATTAATTATAAATGTCAAGGAACTGCTTAGCAATACGGCATAATTGAGTAAAGCGATCAGCAAACAGGTCGGCGTCCTCGTACTGAGTGAGCATTAGGTATAACAAAGATATTGCGCGCGCGGTGGGAGCGTGTCGAGCGTGGCACGTACGAGCGGACACGCGCTGCAGCAGGCCCGGCCGGCGGCGCGGCGCCATCGCCCCCCCATCCAAATCCTGGGGGACTCTCATCGGAACCACCAACCTAATCCGCTCCAGCACAACGGAGCTGTCCACCCTGTGATGGATAACAGACAGAAAGTGGACTAACAACAACAGCTTCCTCCTCATCCGAAGTGTGTCTAGCCCAACCATCCCAGAGACAAACAATGAAGGGTACAGGTATGGATAATACCCGTAGGCTTGGCAGTACAACCAGCGGGCGAATTTACGCTGTACTCTTTCCACCATCAGAGAGTATTTATCCTCGTAGGGATCCCAAATAACAGCCCCATACTCCAACCTACTACGGACATAGGCATTGTACAAAACCACAGCGACTCCGACACGAAACTGCTTCGACGCCCTCATAACGAAACCTAGAGTCCTGCTAACCCGTTTGCAAATATTAGATACGTGTTTATGGAAATCTAGTTTAGTATCTAAAACTAAACCTAGGTCACAGATTTCGTCGACTCTTTCTAAGCAAGCGGCCCCCAGGCCGTAATCGGTTAAAAGTGGCGAGCGCTTACGCGAAAAGGTTATGACCTTGCATTTCGCTGCATTAAAAGGCAGACGGTTTGCAACACTCCACTCAGCCGCCGCATTGATGTCATCCTGCAACGCAGCGCTGTCAGCCACACTACCGACGCCGAGCAACAACTTTAGATCGTCCGCAAAAAGCAGACACTCAGCCGAACGAATTTTATCAGGCAAATCGTTTATCATTAAAATAAACAATGTGGGCCCCAGAGTACTACCCTGACTCACCCCAGACAGGGTGCAGTAATCGTTTGACTCGAAGCCGCCTACCCTGACGTACTGCTGTCGTCCACACAAGTAACTGGCAAAGAAACTCAATAGCTTTGGCGTGAAGCCCAGTAATGCAAGCTTTCCCAACAAGATGTCGTTGTCGACCAGGTCGAATGCCTTCCTAAAGTCGAAGTATGCAGCGTCGACCTGGCGTCCAGCGTCCATCTCTTTGCAGACGAAGTCAGCGAGGGCTACTAGATTTGTGGTGGTTGATCGGGCCTTACGAAAACCGTGCTGACTGGGGTGCAAACGATCTGATACCTGTTGACTTATGAGACGGTTAAGAGTCATCTCAAACACTTTAGCAAACACAGATAGAACTGCTATGGGCCTAAATGAAGTGACGTCCATATCAGATCCTCCCTTGGGAACTGGCGTTACTCTAGATTTTTTCCAACTACTAGGATAGATGGATTGTTTGAGCGAGAGGTTAAAAACGTACAACAAGGGGGTCACCAAGGCAGAAGCACAATCTTTGACCAAAAAAACCGGGACACCATCAGGCCCTCCCGAAGACCGCGGTTTGAGTTTTTGAATTGCCGCTCTGAAGTCAACCTCAGTAATGGAGGGGATCGAGACCGACCGAGAGTCTCCCAAGGAGTGGGCTACTCGTTCCGCAACTTCAGCGTCCAAGCACGGCTCGTCCTGTTGGAACACTGAGCTGAAGTATTTAGCGAAGGCGTCCGCCGCGTCTTGCCCGCCCACACTATGGCCCTCAAAAGTAAAAGATTTATCTCGGTGCTGTCTTTCACTTTTTTTATCTTTAACATATTCCCAAAATTTTACCGGGCAACTAGTAATGTTATTTTGGACAATCTGTATGTACAGGTTATAAGCTTTACTAATAAGGTTTTTTACATGTGTTCTGTAATATTTAAACATGTATTTATTGTAATCCTTTCCTTCTAGTCTAAACTTTTTCAAATGAAAATATTTTAATTTGATATTACGAATTATTTCTGTTGTGTACCATTTTGGATAAACGTATTTGGAATCGACTCTACACCGGTTCCTTATGGGGACGAATCGACTAATACAGGAGTAAAGTTTCTCACAAAGGATCTCAGTAGCACTGTCAACTTCAGTGGCAACCAGGAGATCAGCCCAATCAATGGCAGCCATAGCCGGATAGAGCGCCACATAGTCAGCCTTACGCCAGTTCCAGTCTGGACAGCACGCATCGCGCGGGCGCGGAGCCTCAGGCGGCGGAGGCGGCGGGCCGCACGGCCACGACGCCGATACCACAAGAGGCGGGTGGTACGCATCCATTGGCACTAGTAGCTCATCACTACTAACTACGGTTAGCCTGTTACCATCCAGATCACTCAGCACGAGGTCTAGAATACCCCCATGTCTATTTTTGATATTATTATATTGATTTAACTTACAAAAATTACAAAAAAAAACAAAATTGGCTTTTACAATGGAATTACATGAGTTAAGATTGAAATCGCCGAGAAGTAAAAAAATCAGGTCAGGATATTTACATACAGCATACTCAATACAAGACAACACACTCATATACTGCTCCTCATTACAGCATGGAGCTAGATACACAACACAACATAGAAATTTCAAATTCTTATAAGTAATTATAGCAAATAACACTTCTTTATCCGGCGTTAGGCCGTCAATGTCATGAAGAACACGTATGGAGTAGCATTCGCGTGCGGCCAGCAGCACCCCGCCCCAGCCGGCATCCCCCGCGCGGTCCCGGCGCGCCACAGTCCACCCACTAGGGAAGAGCTCGCCATCGCACACGGAGCTTGTCAAAAAAGTTTCAGTTAGTGCAATAAAATCAAAATTGCATTGGGTTACATTTCTGTGAAACATATCAGTCTTAGACCGCAATCCACGAACATTTTGGTAGTAGAATTGTGAAGTTTTAAATCGGGGAAGAGCCGTCGCCGCGCCTCTCCCCGTGGCTTCCACGAAAGTTCTGCCGCCAGGGTTTTATACAGATGTCTTCAGCCCAGTTTTTGGGAGACAGTACTAACTCACTGTACTTACTCGGCACTCCAAGCTTAAACGACGAATAGTTCCCACGGGATTTGAGTACTTCAACCGTGCATACGTCAGAACTGCAGATTGAAGCAAGATGAGAACGCACTTGTTCTGCTGTAGTCCCCTCCTGCACGTAGTAGAGATGCAGCTGACGCATGCGCTCTGCAGCGCTCAGTGAAGTAGTGCCCGGCGCAGCTGTACCACGGCGCACGCCACCGTTGTCACCTCTGTGTGCTGTACGCCCACGGCCATGGCCTTGCCCGGAGATACCGCTGCCGGAGTCGCTGCCGCGGCCGCTGTTCCTAGCCGCTGGCCCGTTACCACGACCCTCGCAGCTGGGGGTCCCGTTGGTCAATTCTTCGGATTTCCGCGATTTCTTGTACTGCACCTTGCGCCAATCCGCGTCGCCATCGCCGCGAGCACTATCTAAGGAGTCAGTTCCAAATTCTAGCGTGGACTGTTCCGGAGAGACAAAGGAATCCTTATTAGCTGCAGTTTGTGTGCTCGTGGCTGCGATTGCCGGTACAATGCTATGTACTATTGTGGGCTCAACAATTGTGGAAGTTAGCGGGGTCGGTGTCAAAACTGCTCGCTTCAACTGTGATTTCTTAAAAGTGACTAACCGATTCTCGCATGTAGACACAGTGTGGGATAGAGTTCCAATTTGAGCCTGGAATCCCTCGCTCGCTGTTTTAAGCGCACCGATCTCCTTCACGCTCTCTTCAGCCAGGCTCAAACGGGCTTCATGGGTGAACATCGTAGAGCATATTTGGTCTATCCTGCTTTCACAGCGAGTAACCGCTTCGGTAACTGTTAGGAACCCAGCCTTCATGGTTTCCCTTAGCAATTTTATTTCTTCAGTCAGGTTAATTAAGGCCGACTCATCGCCTATCGGTGTAGGACTTAACTCCGGGCTAGTGACTCGTGGCTTTCTAATGGTCACGTTTTGCGAAAAGCGAACTGGGGTGGATGAGTTATCCCCGCCCTTTTTCTGGGCGCAGCAACATTCGGGACACTGCCAAGTTGTAATAGCTTCCATGCCTATATTTCCTAAATTAACACATGGCAAATGATAGAGTTTCTTGCACTCACTGCTGCTGCAGCAGATGTAATTCTTGTCTGAAATGTCTGATATGTGGCCTCCGCATCCCGCACAACAGCAGGCGGGGCAATGCCAACCTTTTGCAGCTTCAGCACACACTTTTTTTAATTTCACACAGGTCAGGTGATATAGTTTTTTGCACTGATTTTTGCGGCAGCATATGAGATCTTTGTCTACAATGTTTTTTCCACAACACGCACATGACGAATTTTTTTTGGGAGACATGGTTTTCTACTTTGTTACGTCAACGTTACACTGGCAGCACTTGTATGAGATGCGTTAATAGCTCCTGTGTTTAAATGTCCGCTTCGCTCATGTGTCAGCGGCCACGCGCGGCGGCGAGCGACGAACGGTACATGTGGATGACTCACCGCGCGCCGGCAGGTTAGCGTTGCAAACAAAATAGTCGTTACTTTATATTATTTAAAATTGTTTTTATTATATCTTCCAAACCATGGCATATTTTTAAAAACTGTTTTTTTTACTGCACTCCTCAGTTCACTGGCTACACACCAATATAACTCAATTTTGTAGTTATTCGATTTTTTACACGATTTCGATTTATTAGTGATAGAGACGGCGAAAACAGGTCTACCTTGCGCTAGCGGCTAACGGGCATTTCAAACTGAGAGTGGTTTGAATTTAGCAAATCAATGGCTGCGATAGGGTACTAAAACGTTCAGCTCCTAATGAAATCACTGTCCTTCTGTGTGTATATTTGTGTGTCTGTCTGTGGCATCTTAGCTCCCAAACGGATGAACCAATTTTAACACTGTTCTCTGAAATCGAGATGGTTTTTAGGTTTCATGATATATATTTTTTTGGTAATTGGGAACTGTGACCCATAGACATTCGCATTCACAAGACTGCAAGCCTAAGACTGCAAATGCGTTGCCAACCCTGAGGACTAAGATGGAATGCCTCTATGCTAGTCATTACACCGGCTGTCTTATCCCCAAACCGGAACACAATAATGCGAACACTGCTGTTTGGCGGTAGGTTAATGGATAAGATGGTGGCAGCGATCTGGACGGACCCTGCACAAGGTCCTACCACCCGCAAAATAAAAATAACACGCATATCTAGTTTTTTATTATAATTACAACATATTCAAATATCATGGATATCAGATTTCATTTAGGGTTTGAGAAACGCGGTTATCGCCTGCTGCTTAATTTTTATGTTTTTTTTGACAGCTAAATAATTGTTAGTTTACAACCTTCTTAATTTTCGAAGAGTGTTGAAAATGGATCAGATAATTTCTTTGATGATAATTCGTTAATTATACAGCGTGACTTGACTAGCTTGCTAAGGTTTTTTGCATTTAATTTAATTTATTGCAGTATCACTGACGAATTAAACAACTCATTGAATATTCAACAAAATTTTCCCGGAAAAATGAGTGTACCAGTAAAAACATTTTAAAAATGAGGTTAAAAAGTTATTTTTGGATGCTTCAATATAAATTTAATGTAACACTCCAATATTGTCAACAGTAACAGCAACGAAATTTTACTTAACATTAGAAATATTTTTATTCATGCAGTCGTCCTCTCGCCTGTTTGCTGAGCCCTTGCAGGGCGTCACATACATACCTCTGTATTTATTCCATATGTTGTTTTGTGAAATGTGACATGCAATAAATATTTTGATTTGATATGATTTGATATGCGGTTGGATACATGTGGCCTATTGTGGGTACCACATGTCTGACTAAGAAACTAGGTATGAGTGTCAAGCAACTAGTTGTTTTGCGGGTGGTAGGACCTTGTGCAGGGTCCGTCCGGATCGCTACCACCATCTTATCCATTAACCTACCGCCAAACAGCAGTGTTCGCATTGTTGTGTTCCGGTTTGGGGATAAGACAGCCGGTGTAATGACCAGCATAGAGGCATTCCATCTTAGTCCTCAGGGTTGGCAACGCATTTGCAGTCTTAGGCTTGCAGTCTTGTGAATGCGAATGTCTATGGGTCACAGGTTCCACTTACCATCAGGTGGCCTGTGTGCTCGTTTGCCTTCTCTTTGCCATAAAAAAAAAAGTTGTTAAGTGGATGCAGAATGTAAAAGTGAGTGCAATAATTGCCAATAAACTTTTGTATTGGCAAATTGTTAAATTAAAAATGTACCACACTGTTTTTGGAATACATAAATAAATACAAACCTTTTTGACAAATATATTTTCCTTAAAACGGGAAAACGAGCGAGCCACATGTGCCGCGGTTTCACATAAATGGCAAAAGAACGAGACATGTTTGGAAACTGCTGAAAGTTTCCAACTTCTTTCGAAATAGTTTCGGTGCGGAGAATAGATCTCGTGAGAATACGATTAAAGATCAATAAAAATATCTAAAGTCTTAAGTAAGTGATGTATGAAGTATGACAAATGGACAAAAGGAATTAGAAATAAAGCCAGAGCAGTGAGAAGGAAGAAGTACTTCCAGCTTCTTAATACTATCGGCTAGCTGTCGCTGTCACGCTTACACTCGCAACTGAATAGTAGATTGTATCACAAGGGAGCAAAATGACATATTTAAGGCGAGGGCGTACATTGTATCCTGAACGAAGCGAAGGATTCTACAATTGAATCCCGAGCGCAGCGAGGGATTCTAAAATAGAATCCTGAGCGTAGTGAGGGATTCAAGTGTTAACGCCCAAGGTGGAAATAATTTTGCTACCGTGTGACACATACTGCTTTTCACATCACCTATGAAGAAAATATAAGATCTTAGTGATGAAACAAATTTAATTATTCACACATTCTAGAAATGCAGTAATTATCAAATTTAACAACAGGAAATTATCGCACTTAACAACAATTATCAAATTTGGCAACAAAATGTCCTTGAACAGAAAAGTGCCACTTTGATCCCTCCTAGCAGGGAAGAAAAGTCCCCTTTCCGAGTAGGTGATATGAAAAGTATATTTGTCACTTATGTTTCTTAGAAAGACGAAGATGGCCGATCGCTATTAATAAACTTGTGGTTGTTATTTGTTGCTTCCATAAATGATAACAAATAAATACAGTGCAAGTCGCTGTGGCAATAACTAGAATAACATCTTCAGGGTCAGGTCAAGTCGATTAGACTGGCATAAGTGCGAGTGAAAGGGAAGTCAAAATCCGAGGGTGGTTTTAAGAGCTCTACATGTTATCCTGTGTCTTATTTACTTGGTTGAGTTAAAAACCATACGATAGCATGTCAAAATTAATATAGTTTTACTGAGTAGAATTGGGGTTCCAGACCCCATAAGTAGGTACGTATTTAAGGCTACGCGTTCGTAGCAGTGCTACGCACGTAGCAAAGCTTCGTAGATGTGAGTCGTAGAGTATCTATAAAAAAAAAACAATACTATTTAATTTAGATCCAGTTGATACCGCTAATTCAAGTCCAATTTTCATTATTTTACAAGCTTTTATTTAACTTGCTATGTATATATGTATTAAAGTATTTCTTTAAGTGAAAGTAGGGAATTAGAATAAAAAAAACAATGTTGTAAAAGCACTGACTTTAAAACTATGAAACGAAAATTACTGTTTCATATTTTAATAACCACTTTAACTAAAAATGTACATTGTCGATAAGGATCAATTTACAAAGTAAGGTGATTTACGATAAAATTGTAGTTCATTAGTTGACTTCAACACGCGAACGACTTGAAATTTACTGAACTACTTGTTTGAAGCAAAACTATAGCTAATTCCCGGTTTCCGATAGAGCTGAAAATTTGCATACATGTGTCAATTGCATGATAATGCAATACTATTATAACATGGAACTGATCTGATGATGGAGTCAGTATGTGGCGAGAGAATCACCGCTATACTTAACGTAGGCCCACCATTAAATTACCCAAAAAAATAAAACTCACTTACAGCGCATCTACAATATCCAAATTAGTATGTTATAAACAATAGTTCCGTTAAAGATTAAATACCAATATAGACATAATTACGATAAGTTATTCCAATACTGTAGAATACTGAATGTATTTGATAAGGCTAAGCTCACTGTAATTTTAGAATATAAGGACGTGCTGGGGAAGTTATCTAGATATAACAGACCAACAAACCTCCGATGCTTGACGAACGCTAAAAGTTTCATTGTCCCGCGAAGCAATAACCACTACGGCAGCAGAGTGTGGTCTAACTTCTTACCATAGAGAAAAATATGGATAAGCCAAAATATGTCAAAAATATTATAAAGAGGGCTATGATGAGTGGCTGGAAAGATAAAGATGCTGATGCGATACCAAAGTAACATTAAGCAAAGTTATTATTAATTAAGTAAAGCTATTGTTATTTAATTCTACTTACACTACATAATCTTAGCTAATACAATCTTAGAAGTAAAGATTATAGCTAAGACTGTTAATTTTTTTAATTCATTTGGAAATAAACAGTTTTAATTTTATTTCATTTTTAATTAAGGGGCTCATTTGTTTGGTCGTGTTAGGCAGATAATGACCCCCCAAATAAAAGTAAAACCGGCAACAAAAGATGAAATTCTTGACAGAAACTTATTTAAATATGTAGTATTTATTGTAAAAAAATAGGTTTATGCATTTTTTTGATTTGTTTATATCCAAGAAATGTATTCTTTGAAAGAAAAACGTACCTAGGTTTAAACAGAGAGAAATAATAAGTGTCGCATTTTGTATGGAAATGTTCAAGGAACAGAAGAATCTTAAGCGACACACATACACACCCTGTGAGGTACCTGTGCATACACACAATTACATTTACAATTCAATTGCCATGTTTGCACAAGAAGGCCATCTAGCGGCGAAGATAAACACTACCAAATTAAACATAACATGTGGGACCGTTGTTTAACTACCTGCTAGTTGAAGGGCCAGGCCTTTTGCCTTAAATAGGCATGCTACTAATTGCGGGCGGAGTTTATGAATAACAAAAAGGAAGCTTTAAAAAACCTGCATGTTGTGTACTTACTTTAAATCGCTATCAATCATAACATAAATGATCATTGATAAATGATTGAAGAAACCTAAAGGTAATTTTTAAATACCTGTTCAAGTATTTAAAAATTACCTTTAAATACCTGTTGAATTTTGATTACAGTCACAAGATTAAGAAAAATCGATTGACATAAGAATCATCAAGATTGGTCTACGCGTTCAGCTTCTAGTGCGCCACAAAGGAACAAACAGACGTACATAGTACATTATATGTAAATAGGCTGATATCCTCCTCGTTCTGCAGTGTAAAATACGTATTCGAATTCAATACGAGTACTACGAGTTTTGTACATAATATATTTTAATTCACCTATTTTTATGTAGTCAATTTATTCGGTTAACAAATACACCAAATCCAAAACAAAACATGACGTATGATTTGCGTCGGATTTTTGACGAAAGCGTATTACTTTAAAGGTGTTTTTCCAATTGGGCGAAATCATTAACAGCTTTGGAATAATAGTTGCTCTTTTTTTATTGAGTTATACAATCATAGCGTGGGATATTTCCTTAAAAACCGGTTCTGGCGCTGTTATTGAACACAATTCAACCAAAAACTCCTCCTCGCTACGCGCGTCGTCGCACCTAACCATTCTGGATAGAGGAATAGTCTTAAAAGTTAAAATTTCATGGAATAAGGAAATGACTAAAAATATTTCGCTATATTAAAGGATTGCTAATCGTTCATTTGGACAAACGTTTTTCGACTAATTATTCTTTGCTCAATTAAAACACTTGGCAACTAATTAAATGTCCTGATTGAAGTCGCTCAAGTAATATTCAGCAAAGTGATAAATTGAGCGAAGTAAAATATCCTAAATAAATATTATACCAAAGATCGAGCAGGATAAAATACAGTTGCTACTTGTTGAGGACGTAATATTCGACCAAAAATATTTTGCCGAAACTTCCTGTCGCCATTATATGGGGAGTTTTTATCTATATAATTAGTTATTTGATATTATTATTAATAGATTGCTATTTTTTTTTACTGATGAATGAAGCTTTATTAAATTCAAAACTTATAGGGACGCAAGTATCCTGGTATTTGAGTCGTTTGTTTGTAGTTGTAACAATGATATTCATTCATCTTTTTTTTTTTAAATAAAGTCATATTAAAATCATAATGTCATGCAGACGTACTAATTGAGAAAAAAAAACGATTTCATACAACTAAAAAAAGGAAACCTGCACTTGCTGTATATTGCAAGACTTTAGTCAATCCAAATACCCATTAAACACTCAAAAACCTGACAAAAAACACCGAACATAGCATTCAAAACATAAAAAACGCCAATAAGTATAATTGAATTACGAACATAGCGCCCGAAATAGAAAACGTCTCACCTAATTTCATTGTAAATTCATTATTTGACGCCGGCGACCCTTGAGACGTTATCGCGTCAACCCCGCCTTATTGGAATCAGCGAAATAAAGACGCCTTAAGCCGCGTTCACACGCTCTCGGTTAGCGGCGCAGGCGCTGATCAATACTGATCAGGGCTTGGGAGCGTTTGAAAAGACCTGGGGATTAACCTGGAATTTTTTGTTTTTGTTTGTCCTTGCAGTTGGTTGGCGTGGAGACTAAAATGATAAAGCTGGCTTGACTTCAGAGCAAGTGAAAAAGCAACTAAAAAGCTAACTTATAGGGTAGGAAAGACGAGAAAATGATTGCGGTCCAAGTGTAGTTTTGGGGCTAAGTCAATTTTTGTAAAATTTTACGCTGATACACTCAGGAGCAACATAACGTGCCAGAGTACGTTTTTCAAACTAAAGAGGCTATTTCAAAGCCTTGGTTCCTCGCCAGGGAATGCTTTTAGTGAAATCTGATGATGAATAACCCGAGCATCGATACAGGACTTCCAGAGTGCCTAGGACACCCAACTGAATGAATCTGCGGCTAACGCCGGAATTGTGCATGTTCAGAAAAACATCTAAAATGCCAATAAAATATAAGGAAATCCAAGTGCTGACCCAAACTCTCCCGCTGTGATGTTAACTTATTGTGCGATCAGTTAGGTATCTTAAGAACTTTTGACCCCCTCTATTGAGCCTCGCAGTATCCACCATTAAACCTCACTCAAAACAATCCCTGGCGAGGAACCAAGGCTTCGAAATAGCCTCGTTTGTATGAATAACGCACTCTGACCTGGTATTTTTGCTCCTGAGTGTATATTTATTTGTTTGTTAAATAACGTCGAGAAATTATCGTAATCAAACCTACATGTCCGTGGTTTAGATGTTATTTCAACCCTCGCATCTTAATCCAACGAGCCTCCTCCGCTACCGCCATCGCATTGTTCTGTAGCCCTCAATCGGGGGGACCATAATCAAAAGGGGCTCGAGTACTTTTGTGGCTCAGCCTTATCCTCTTATTCATAAACGCACAATAGCTAAATACGCAAATATGCTCTGTCTTTATCTATCATTGAGACATTTGCATTTGACAGAAAGTGACAACATCGAACATTTTGTCACATGCGTTATGTCTGCAACTCGATATTGCAAAAATATACATTCATTAATCAAGTTTATAGTGCATTTATAAGGGGGTAACTACTAAAACTTTTGTGATATATTTTCAAATAAGGTTTGTTAAAGGTATGGACAGGTTAACCGAAGTTGAATTGGAGACGCCTATTTTTTTTAATAGCAACACATAGATATACGATTTGCATAAAATTCCAATTATTTTAATTTAACTCCCTCACTAGAATATTAAAGTCGTTATTAGTGACGTCTTTTAAGTAGGTAAAAGTATAATTCTGTACACATATTTATGAACTGGACTGTACAGTACTTTAAGACGTATTTCTACAAGTATTAACCGTTTGGCATTGTATGACTGCTGAGTTTGTTGCGGCGTTTCTTCTCAGCAGTGGTCTCCTCTTGGGAAGCGCTGGTAGTATCTTATTAATAGTGCCCGAGCGGCCTACTTACTGAATAAATTTATTTTATCTTTTATCCTATCTTTTATATTTAAAATTTGAGTAAATTGAATATTATAATCCTTTTTACACAACTCCACGCAAGGCCTTTACTTAAATTTCTACCTTTAACGTCAAATATCAGGTTTTATAGTAATTTCCCTAACTTATAAAAACTTTTTAACTAAAGTACAAGATATTTCTTGTTAAAAACATCTTCAGAAAGTTGCCGCCTCGGAAATAATTCTATCATAAAAGGCAACTTCAGGATAAATTTCTACACAAAAATCTTTTTTTAGAACAGCTGTAACTTTAAAAACTTCATCGGTTCGTTGTAAAAACTTGGTTATGAAGTTTCGTAGCAAATTATAAGAGAATACGGAGGAGAGACATAGTTTCATAACTATTTTAATATTAATTAGTTTTTTAAGTCTTACATTTGTCTATCTTTCAAACTGAAAGGCAACAAGTGGTTATTTGGAACAATGGAGTGACAAACATCTTAGGAGCTTATTTCATAAGTTTAGATGATCTAAAAATATATGAATTTCAGATTATTTTCTTATTAAAAGCGATTTATTTACCTATGTAAAATAACTATTGAAAGTATTTAAAATTATCTTAATTAATAAACGACCGTTTTTTGATTTAAAAAAAATAATAGAGATACCGGTTTTTGTAACGCTACAAAAAAAACCTGCCCAAAGTTAGTAAGGAAAGACGCCTTATAACTTACTTTTATAAGTACATTAGGTATTATTAACGTGAAGTTATTTCTATTCTTTGTCTAGGTAGACCATGTCAAAAACTTCTAACAACAGCATCAGACCGTTGCTTTATTAATATGTTCCAACGTAAAAGTAACCTGCCACCATTCATTTCACAGTCAAGTTTTTTTTTTAAAGTGGCTATGACATCTCAGCTGGTATTCTTGCCTGCTATTTCTAAGGCTTATAGGTATAGGTATAGGTTATGGCGGGCTCTTTTCCGCAACTCGACGACTTAAAAACTGCGCCTATTTTGCGTGAGGGGTTGGTGGTGTTACTCCTGCCAACCCAGTTCTACCAGAAAGCCTAGCAGACCCTTGACGTTGCCGACGGCGTCTGGTAGCGATCTCGGTGTTCCGAGATGACGTGCCCGGTATGTTGCCACCCCCGGGCATTCCATGATGACGTGGGCTGCGGTTTCCTCCGCCGCCATGCATGCTCTGCACAGGGGGCTGTCTGTAACACCTAAGTTGAACAAGTGTTTGTTAAATAAGGCATGGCCGGTTATGGCTCCAGTTAGCAGTCGGAGTTGGGCCCTTTTGAGCAGTCGTAACTTACGCGACAATCCGGGATTGATTGTCGGAAGGGCTTCCTTGCTTTGCCTGCAGGTGTTTAGGTTGCTCCAATAATGCTGGTGCTTTACCTTGGTGATTCGGCGCAGTTTATTTCGCAGCCAGCTGGTCGGAAGGGGCAAAAATGGTTCGGGACCTATCATTTCCATTTCTGAGCCCCTTCTCGCGAGTATGTCGGCTGCGTCGTTACCGCGTGAGTTGCTATGTCCCTTTATCCACTGTAGGGTGATGGGGTTAATGTTACATACCTTGGAAAGGGCGTTGTGACATTCGTATATTAGCCCTGACGTTGTTGTATAGCTCTGTAGGGCTTGGAGAACTGATCGGCTGTCGGAGAGTATCCGGATGGGGAGATCTTTTACTTTCCTTTGCTCGATCGCTTCTGTAGCCATAATGATGCCCACGCATTCCGTCTGGAAGACTGTGCTATGGGCTCCTAGTGGCGTTGAGATGTGTATGTTTAGTTCTTCCGAAAAGGTACCTGCTCCGGATCCCGACTTAGTCTTGGATCCGTCTGTGAAGATCCTTACTTCCCTGGGATTGAGACCTTCCCACGGATCCTCGTGCAGTTGTATTTTGTACCTTTTGTCGAAGATAAACTGTTTTGGTACACTGTCGGTCGCTGCCTCCATGAGCGGCTCCTCGTTAACCGCTTCGTAGAGTATTTCGGTGTGCGGTACCCGGGCGGGTTTCCACAGGTGCAAATTTCTAAGACGTGCCGCTGTCGCCGCCGCCTCCTGCTGGATGAAGAGATGCAGTGGCGGGAGGTCGAGTAGGGCTTCCAGGGATGCTGTGGGTGTAGTCCGCATGCATCCGGTGGCTGCCATACCGGCTAGTCTCTGGAGTCGCTGTAGTTTAGCTTCCACAGTGGACAGTCTAGTGCGTGGCCACCAGACTACCGCACCATAGGCTATGATTGGTCGTATCACTGACGTGTAGAGCCATAGGATGATCTTGGGGTGCAGTCCCCAGGTCTTACCTACCATCCTTCGACACTGCCAGAAAGCGATTGTTGCTTTGTCTATCTTGCTGTTTAGGTGATTGCTCCAGTTCAATTTGCTATCAAGTATGACTCCTAGATACTTTACCTCATTTGATAGCTGGAGTTCTGTTCCAAACAACTTGGGGAGTTTATAGTTGCCCAGGTTGCGTTTGTTTGTGAACAGTACCATCTCCGTTTTCTTCGGGTTGACAGATAGTTTGTTGCTTGTGCACCAGCGCATTTCTAAGGCTTATCGACATACCAGCTTAAGTTGAACTCTAGACATGTTAGCAACTCGTACCGACTTATTTTAAACACGCAGCGGGTCTTTTATGGTCGTGTTTATCGATGTAGATAAACGGAGATAAAACACCTGACACTTTCTGACAAGTTTGTATGTGCGAGAATAACGGATGTTTTATCCACAGCGAAAATAATACGAGATCACGGGCCCTAACATGGCTGCGTTTACCGTGTGACACAGTGGCGAAGCGTCACGTAAATAAATAGACAAGCCGGATCAAAAAAAGGTGTATGGCGTGTGTCGGTTTTACGTTTTGTTTGTATACCTACTCTATGCATAGGATTTTTTGGTAAAGCCGTAAATAATCGGCTTGTACGAACGCCTCGCGACTGGTGTGACATAGTTTGGTTAAGGCATCCGTCACCTTCTGACACGTAAATAAGTACGACAGTGACGGATGCTTTATCCACATTTGACACGCGATATAGACGCAGCCTTACTAAGCCCAGTGGACATTGCTGGGGTTATCTTTGCAAAGTTACAAGGCTATTTTAATCATACTATCACAAGGAAGCACAGATCAAGTTATCATTTGCAAATGTCAGCAGATGTTGCCAGACAAAATAATATAATTTAATTATTACTAAATTATTGTATTTTATGTTTTTTACAAAATTAATTAAATTAACCAAGTTTCTTACGGCTACGATATTATTTTAATTAATTGGCCATATCCCCTTTAACATAAAGCAAAACATGACAAAAAAAGAGACATATTTTTTTAAACTGTATCATCTAAACCAGGTACAGTCATAATTAAATCAAAAGCGAGCTTACAAACCCGGCTGTATTTTTCGATACGATCGACAATAAGAGTCATATGACGTATCATTTATCCAAATTGATTGACCCGTTTAGTAGTTACGAGGGGACGGGACATAGGAACGTTCATACGTACATACATACATACAGGTCAAACACTTTTTCACTTTCACTTTTTTTTTTTTTTTATAACTCTACTTTCGGGCTTCGAACAGTCCAGTAAAAAGCACTAATATCTACATATACAGCCATCGTGCCAAATATAAATAAACATAGACCTTATTTTCGGTGGCATAGGGGCATGTAGATATTTTTGACGTTTTGGGAACGTATATACGAAGTATATTTATAAAGACCGTCAACGTAGAGCTCAAGACATAATAACACCACACTTCGTCACATCCATTTGTTTTAAGATGTACGTAACGTACGTTATAAAACAATTCGTCTCTTTCCATCCAACTTAAGAATAAAGGAGACGTCTAGAGACGGCATTACGTGGACGTCTAAGATTTGCGGCAGGGCGGGAGCTCCGTATAATGACGTACTTTGGTAAGGTACTTTAATTTACACACGTTAGAAAGACGTCGTTTAGAAGATTATACGACCGTTTTACTTGATGGTTTTAAACTTAAAGGTAAGTCTAAGGAATCATATTTGTTAAACTCGGTCTATTAGGTTGATTAGGTACAGATATTGGTGTTCTTAGTAAAAGGCTTTGATTGAATAGTATTGTCTGTGTTACCTACTGAAGTTTAAAAAAAAAGAAATTGAACAAATATACGACACGACACGGAATTATTGAGCACCTAAATCCTTGTACAATTAAAAAGCGTTCTTATCACTGATTGATACAACGATGAAAGAGGAAAATCTTCGCAAATCAAAAGAAATGAAAAAGCATTTCTTGTATTATCTGATACCATACAACGTTAATTGGACGGGGGTTTGTAGAACTTCATAGGTGATCAATGTGTTGGCGGTGGTAACAACTTTCCATGAAATAAATAAGCAGCCTGTTTTTTTAATCACATCTGAGACCCACAGGCATTTGCACTCTTAACATGGCGATCCTAAGACTGCAAATGCGTTGCCCACCCTGAGGACTAAAATGGACCACAAATACTAGTATGTACACTCAGGAGCAAAAATACCCGCTCAGAGTGCGTTTTTCATACAAACGACTATTTCGAAGCCTTGGTTCCTCGCCAGGGGTTGTTTTGTGAGAGGTTTAATGGTGGATACTCCGAGGTTCAATAAAGGAGGTCAAAAGTTCTTAAGATACCTAACTTATCGCACAATCAGTGAACACCACAGCGGGAGAGTTTGGGTCAGCACTTGGATTTCCTTACAGGTTATTGCCATTTTTGATGTTTTTTTCTGAACATGCACAATTCCAGCGTTAACTGCCTATTCATTCAGTTGGGTATCCTAGGCACTCTGGAAGTCCTGTATCGATGCTCGGAGTATCCATCATCAGATTTCACTCAAAGCATTCCCTGGCGAGAAACAAAGGCTTCGAAATAGCCTCTTTAGTATGAAAAACGCACTCCGACCCGTTTTTTTGCTCCTGAGTGTAGTATTTTATTAATTTCAACGGTTATCTTATCCCTGCCCCAGCACTTACCAACAATGCGAACATTTTTTTATCAAAAATCTATCGACCTTGTTAAAGCAGGAATTCTAGCCGAGGAGTTTCATATTTCGGCGATTTCGTGGCCGCTAGTTGGCTGACACTGCGCAAGCGTCTTAGTATGTTAATCTATAAGGGTATATTTGTAAACATAGGCCTTGTTACTAAAATAAACTAATTCCATTCTCCTGTATAAACAGTGCTGCTTGACGGTAGGTTGAAGAATATTTAAGGTTGTGGTAGCGATACCGACTCGGCACAAGGTACCACTACTCAACCTGCCTTTTGGTCTATCCATGGCATTTTGGATAAGTCATGCCACGTTAATTTGCTTGTCAAATAAAATCTGCTTGAAGATGTCATTGTCATTAGAGATGCCAAGTCATTTGTTATTGATAGGATACTAAACCTTATTGCTGTAGAATGTCAGATTGACTTTGGAACTAAGGTGGGTGACCAATTTAATTCCTTGACTGTACTTACTTACACATACATTTTATCACGCCTGTTTTCCACAGGGGTAGGCAGAGACCACTTTTTTCCACCTGCTACGATCCTGACAGATCTTTTTCACTTCTTCCACATTCATACATCGAGTCATGCACGCACGTCGGTTTTGGGTACTTAAGATGCGGCCCTTTTCCAATATTTCTCCGATAGCACAAGTAAAAATAAAGTCTTGACTTTGCACTCTCTGCCTAGCCAAAGCAATTCTTATTTCATCCGCAAAATGTAGGAAAGATAAAAATGAATCCACGAATTCGGCTTATCGTTGAAATGTACATAATTCAGAACATTTCCAGGAAATTAAAAAGACCCCGAAAGTGGCTCATTACTTATTCTTGGCTCGTCGTGAACTCCGGCTAAATAGAAAAACAAATACGGAACGTGAACGGTAGATATAACAGATTGTAATCTTTCTGTCACACAATATTGTGTAAGAGATATTTTGTTGGCAATATTTGGCATACTTTAATTCAATAGCAAATTATTATTACGTATTTATTTAACTGTGTACGTATTTCAAAGTTATTTCAAGGACTAAGCTAATTGGAACGTTTTAGATAACGTATTCGCATTATTTATCTTTGACATACTTTACTTGTAAGTTAAGTAAACGCCAACTTTAATTAAGACTTTAAAATTTATTTCGAGGATTAAGCTAATTGGAACGTTTTCGATAATTTATTCGCATATTTATTTGTTTGCCTTTTGATTTTTAAATTTAAATCCTACTAATATTATAAATGTGAAAGTGTGTGTGTGTGTGTGTGTTAGTTTGTTACTCCTTCACGCTGTAACGGCTGGATTTAAATGAAATTTGGAATGGAGGTAGCTTAAAACTTGGATTAACACATAGGCTCCTTTTAATCCCGGAAAAATTAAAATTTCCCGATGGAAAAACGATAATCAAAATCTACGCGGACGAAGTCGCGGGCAGAAGCTAGTTATATATATATATATCAAGCATACGAATTGACCTAGTCACAAACTGAGCTCTAGGCTTTTACAATGGGTACTTAATAGAAAGCTAGGCCTACGTGAGTTTCTATTTTCGAACGACTCGAATGAATGGAGTTTACATAAGCGGTCGATGCGATGTCATCAGCTTACTTCAATAATATAATATTTGATTCTTTTTCGAAAATCGCTAACTAGGCGTTATGCATCTTGACGTACACTCAAGAGCAATGAAAACTGGTCACTTTCTATGTAAATTCTATACATAGTGACCCGCTTTCAATGCTCAAGAGCAAGACAAGACTATAATGTGACGGTGTAGAAACCCTGGGTATTATTATATTAAATAAATACAGTGTACTCTTGATGAAATTATTATTTCATTTTTCCTAGCAGAAACTCTTCTTATTTATTAGCAGGTAAATAATCCTCTTACCTTACTCATTGGCAATCGTCTATTCATCAAGGAGCTTGTTATGATAGGTCCCGATTATCCCTCAATTAATCCCCAATTAATTAAGAGCTACGACTTCTTGGAAAAACAACTTTGAGTATTAGCGCAGTTACGAGCAAATATATGGTAGTTAACGGAAACGTTTTCGAACGGCGTTTGGAAAGACGTCATTTTGGTTCCAAAGTTGTCCAAGTGTGATCGAAGTTTTGTTGGTGTAGATACATAACCTGGAAGATACAGATAGATAGATTTCTCAAGCCCTAAACATTTGTTTAATACATTACATAAACAAATATTGCTCATTTAATACTATAGGATTTAGATTAAACAAATTCCAGTGAATCATTTACTCCTGCAAGTTTGTGTTTGACACTGGAACTTTAAATATTCGCCAACCCTTGAAACAGGTTTATAGGTTCGTTCCAACACTACATCAACTTTTTAATTACAATTACAATTATTTACCTATACCGGGATTCAAACGGGAGCATTAGCTTCGTAGGCCAACTACCAACTAGCGACTGACTAGCAACTGGCAACTAGGCTAACTTCGCCGTCAGCCTCACGCTATTTTTATTTTTATTTTTTTATGGCATAGAGAAGGCACACGGCCACACAAGCCTGCAAGCCTAAGACTGCAAATGCGTTGCCAACCCTGGGGACTAAAATGGAATGCCTCTATGCTAGTCACTACACCGGCTGTCTTATCCCTAAACCGGAACAGAACAATGCGAATACTGCTGTTTGGCGGTAGTTTAATGGTTAGTGGAATGGTTTATTGGTTTGGTTGGTGGTGGTGGTGTCCATGATATTGCCATATTTATATATATTTACTACCAATAAACATCATTAAGCCATAAAATTCACCATAGCAACATCACATCACAAACTTCCACATTTATAATATTTGTAAGTCTTATACAGTTTCCGAACAAAGTAACGATAAATGTGTTAAACTCGGATGAGTTTCCGTATTTTCGGTCCATTACCCTCACCATGAGTTATAATTACCGTACTAGCTAGGGGATCGATTGCTCTGTCCCGCACAGTATTTAGGGTCACCTTATAGAGTGCGAGGGACAGAGCATTCAACTCGCAAGCGAGTACGGTAATTGTAACTCGTGGTAAAGGTACTGTTTTGTTATGGTTCCGAACTTTGTCATTTTGTAGCTAGCTCATTAATTTGAAGATTGAAAATTCCGTTACTCCCTTCTCCGGCCACTTTAATAAGGAGGGATTATAATTTTCATTTTCTATTCGAACAATAAGTACAGCTCTTTGGAACTTTCGTTGTTGACGAACCTATGTCTGTTGTTGTTTGTTTGTTTTTATGTTTGTCTTTTTTGTAACAAAATTAACGAAAAACTGTACATCATGAAGTTTAATATGGTAACCTATTGATTGAAAACCTTTGTCCGGTGATTCGTTTGTAAAATAATTATTCTCCGGAATTTTCATTTTTTAAAGAAACCTGTAGGGTACGTTAGATTAGTTTTTAGAAATCTAGGAAAGTTAAGCGTTTCCAGAGAAATGAAAATTCGCGCTAACGAAATCGCAGACAAAAGTTTCTCGAACCTAAGATAGGGAACCCTTTGTTGACCAAACCACTCAAAAGGGTCTTATTTTCAACACCTTTAAATAATTTGGACATTGGAAGAACACTTTATTACTTAAATGAAAACAGTCCATCTATTGGCTCACGATCATGACTCCATGAGCAAAGAGCGGTAAAAGTGGCAAAATCATTAATATTCTTCGTTTTAACGGCTCCATTTATGCCGTAACATACGGGGCACTGTTTTCTAAAAATACATATATAACTCTTAACATGTTACGGTATTATTCTTACTGTCTAGTAAATCATAGCATGGACAATACTGTAACATAATAGAGCCCCAGAACCTCGAACATGAATATTTAATCGTACGTCATTTTTCGGATCTCGTTTATTATTCAAAAACGTGTTCCGAATTTGTCTATAGCAAACACCCTTAAAACAGACTCTCGTTTCCTAGAAGTATAAGGTTTGTGCTCTATGTACTGTTATTCATTTTCATTTCATATTTCACTTTTCATTTGATACATAACAATCGTCCAATTGTGAATAAATTTAATTGTTGCAGATTTTTTTCATGTCTGCATTTTTAGGGGTCAGAATCATCTCCAATTGGATTATTGCATGCACACATATATACATGTTGTCTAAATTTCAAACTCTGAGAGAAAAGGTCACAGTTATACTTAGCTATGCACCATGTTGCTCCAAACAGTAGAATTAGATTACAACTCAAACACACTCAATGTCATGTCAAATATTCTTCAAAGGTCTTTGTGACTACATCATGTTTAAGAATTTCATTTCAACTGTAATAAAATGGCTCACTCAGACTCGCTCAAGGGTTCCTCGAATTGAATACGGTTGATAATATCGGATGACCCTGGGACGAGTCAAGTTCAAGCACTCACCCTCTACATCATGTATATACGGTTATACAGGCTGATTAGACTGTTTGGTTCTTCGATATTCCCTTTAGTTGCCATAGCAGAGCTTATTTGTAACAAAATGATAATAGTCTGAAATTAACTTTAATAAAGTTATTTCGTGTATTTTTTTTTCTTTGCCTAAGTTACCAGGAAAATATACAGGTATACAGGCTGTGTTGGTGCCGGCCGAGAACAGCACCACCCCACCTCTTCCTGTGCGTGTCGTAAGAGGCGACTAAGGGATAAACCGCCTTCTCCTAATACAAGTGTTAAGCTTAAAAGGAGGATTCGACACCTGTGTAAAAAACTTTGTTGAAAATAAAAATAATTTGAATTTGAATTTAATTTGAAACCGGAGGATGGGCAGCGGACTACATGGTATAGCTGCGGTCGCCAATCCGCATGCCAAGCGTGGCGACTACGGCATTTACATCGAGAGTGTGTCGAGCAGGGTAGAGTGTGCCTTGTGCTCAGAATGACCCAACGATATTCGTTGAAGGTCATTCAGGTATATGCTCGGGCCTGGACACACTCCGATGATGAGGTGGAGGCTATGTATGAGGATGTTTCCAGAGCCATGCGTAGCTCCAAAACTCACTTCACGGTTGTTATCGGAGACTTCAACGCAAAGCTGGGGAAACGGGACAGTGAAGAGCAGAGAGTGGGAAATTTCGGAGTGGGGCGTAGGAATCACCGGGGCCACCTACTGGCCAATTTTATGGAGAAGGAGGGACTCTATATGATGAACTCCTTCTTCAGAAAACATGAGCATAGGAACTGGACCTGGATGAGCCCTGATGGTGTAACGAGGAATGAGATAGACTTTATCATGTCAACGAAAAAGCACATATTCAATGATGTCTCCGTGATCAGTGCGGTTAAAACCGGGAGTGATCACCGTATGGTACAAGGGTCAATTAATAATCAGTTCGAGATTGAAAGGTCTCGACTGATGAAGTCTACACTCCGCCCGGCACCCGCTCAGCTCCAAAACCCCGAAAGCTTTTAGCTCGAACTTCAAGACCGTTTCGAGTGCCTTGGTAGTGACGTGGACGAGTACAACGGCGGGTTTCTGGAAGCTGTCCAAACGATCGGGTCTAAGTTCTTCAAGATACACCGTACAAATACTAAAAGTATTGAAGAGGCTATTGAGCGTACCAGGGGCTATAAGGTGTTTGCCAGGGATCTGTCTGTTGCCCAAAGCCAATTGATGAAGCTGAAGACCGACAACAGCAGAGTCATTTCATCGAAACTTAAGCTATTGGCGGAAGTTGAGAAGTTTTATGGACAGCTGTAAACGACAACCCGAACCCCCGTCAAAAATCTGAAGACTCGAGGGCTAGATTAACCCGACACTATACCAAAGATCTCCCCGACATCAGCCTGTACGAGATTAGTATGGCCCTCAAACAGCTTAAGAATGGCAAAGCCCCAGGTGAGGATAGAGTTACAGCCGAACTCCTGAAGGCGGGTGGTAAACCCATCCTTAGGGGCCTTCAGACGTTGTTCAGCTCCGTCCTCCACGAAGGGAGAACGCCGAAAGATAGAATAGAGGTGTGGTGATTCTGTTCTTCAAGAAATGTGATATTACTTTGATGAAGAATTATAGACCCATCTCACTTCTGAGCCATGTTTACAAGCTGTTTTCGAGGGTCATCACCAATCGTTTCGCGCGCAGGTTTGACGATTTCCAGCCTCCCGAACAACCGGTTTCCGAAAAGGCAATAGTACCGTAGACATGCGTTGCGGCAGTTTATACAGAAGACCAAAGAGTATAACTTCCCCCTTTTCCCTGCATTTGTGGACTACGAGAAACCCGTCCAAATTACCGCAGTGTTTGAAGTCATAAGTCTTTGACCAGTGTGTGTTGCCAGTGATGACTTACGGATCTGAGACGTAGGCGCTAATAATGGGCCTCATAAGGAAGTTCAAAGTCACTCAGAGGGCTATGGAGAGGGCTATGCTCGGGGTTTCTCTGCGTGATAGAATCAGAAATGATGATATCCGCAGTAGAACTAAGGTTACCGACATAGCCCCGAAGAATAGCTAAACTTAAGTGGCAGTGGGCGGGGCACATTGCTCGCAGGACTGATGGCCAATGGGGTCAGGAGCTTCTTGAGTGGCTTTCACGGACCGGGAGACGAGCTGTAGGTAGGCCTCCAACAAGATGGAATGACGACCTTGTAAAGATCGCTAAACGCGGTGGATGCGAAAAGCACAAGACCGGTCTGAGTGGAGAGCCTTGGAGGAGGCATTTGTCCAGCAGTGGACGTCTTTCGGCATGACTAAACATATGCTATTCACTCGTAATTAATTACTTAATTATCATTCGCAATATTCTGTTTAAGAACCATGTTTACAAAAGCAACTTAACCAAAGAAATAAATTGAGCAATATAATAATCGGTATCAAAACCATATGAACCATGCTCATCGTAAAAACAGTGATTCATACCTCTCGTCCGTGTAACATCAGTTGCAGAACAGACGCTCCGCTTTGCGGAGCACCAATTTACGTATCCTACTTTTGAATGAACGACTTATTTTAGAACTGTCCAACAATTTTAAAAAATAACATTATATCATGGCCATGGATACCGTTAAATTACTAGTTATGGAGTAAAAGCAAAACTAGCCCTTAAAAACCTATAACCTACAGGTAAATCAACACAATTAGCGTGGACGAGGCATTAACGTCGATCACCGTTGCATCAGCCGCCCGGAAATTGCGACTCGGGACCACTCAGCTGGTTAACACACAGTGCCCACGACTCGATTTAGGGTCAGCGAGTGTAGAGAACGGAGTATCGGGCTCTGGACGCGTTAGTGTCATAAACTGCTAGTAATTAAGAGAAAGGTAGCAAGCAACGATAAAATTTTAAAATGTTTGATGTTTTATACTGAAAAATTGAAAAGTGACATTGATTGTTTTATATTTTACCTGGAGGTACTTTTACGGCGTTATTTTCTATCTATTTTATCCTTTGGATTTAAGTTTCCGGGTCAAATGGTAAGGTAAGGGATAGGACGGATTTTAAGCCTCCTAAGGCAACCACAACAACACAATCTTTTGTGAATGAAATAAAGTCAATTTTCTAACTTGATCAGTAGTCGTAGAAACAAAAGGAATTCAATTTTACTCATTTTGCACTAGATCTTTATTTCACTGGCCTTATTATTTAGTACAACAAGGGACCTCAGGAAATTAAATTTGAAGTTAAGTACCTACCTGGATGCAGCGAAGATAGTCCTCTCACAAAGTATCTTCGATTTAATGGAGGGATGCAGGACTTTGATAGAGGCTGATAATGTAGAAAAGATTTTTAGAGATAGTGATAAGAATGAAGTCATGTATGATCATGATAGTTAATGAGTTTAAACAATATACAGAGTTTATAAATCCCATTCAACCAATCCCTGCTTCTCAATCTACGAAATTCCGTAACTGAAGTGTCAGACCTTTGTTACGGTGAAATATATTTGCCAAATGTATCATTTCCCAACCGTTTCATTTGCAAACCCCCTTGTTTTTCTGCAAGCGTAAATATTTCAGGATTTTATAAAAAATAACCAAACCTAACCTCTAGGGTTCTAAGTATATGGTACTGGAATTAATCTTAGAAAATTCATTTACACTAGGGTTGGCAAATGAAAAAGTTGGGAAACGATACATTTTACCTACATTTTTTTGCCAAACGGCAGGCTCCCGTCAGACCATTTTTCTAATACTTTTCTCGATGACGTAAGTTGAGGATAACGGAACAAACAAACACGCTTTCGGATTTATAATATTAGCAAGGTAAGGAAGTTCTTAATCAGGAAGGATACCGCCGCGAGTATTTAAATGCACTCACAATATTTGTTTATTTTACTCCATATTTTTGACAAATGATAGAGAGGGGGGAAATTATGAATAGGATTTAATCTTAAATAAGAGGCTACATATGATAAAGTCAGTAGTGTCCCGCGATCAGAGCGGTTATTATGACATAAATATGCAGTTCAATTTCCGCTGAAAGAAAAAGACAGCGCTATATAACTTGTCTAGGGGACACCGTTGATGTAGAAAAACATATCGAAACTTTTATTTGGTCATTTTGCACCGTCGTATATATACACAAGAAGGTGTTTGTTTTTTTTCTCCCTCCATCTCTCTCCCAAGATTTTGGGATTGTTCTCCTGCTGAACTAGTAATACCATTGCTTAGACTAAGTAGTACCATTGTAATATGTAATATGTTTAAACTCATTAAACCAGAACAGCACGGATTTCTGAAAGGGAAATCTACCTCCTTAGCCGCCTTTTCCTTAATTAATGATGTCCTGAAATGGTTGGATAAGAGCACACCAGTCACAGCAGTATTTTTTGACATGACCAGGGCCTTTGACTTTGTGTCTCACGATATACTTCTGGCCAAATGTGAACTTTATGGTTTGAGAGGTTTAGTAAGTGATTGGCTTAGAGGATATTTAAGTAAACGAATACAATTTGTAGAAATAACAAAAATTGATTCGGGAAATAAAATTACTAAACATAAATCTGCATCCAAAGTAAATGGTTTAGGAGTGCCACAAGGAAGTATCTTTGGCCCGTTACTGTTTTTGGTCTACACCAATGACCTCTCTGACGTAACAAAATTTAACTGTGTATTATTTGCAGACGACTTATCGGTTATTATACCGTCTCAAAATAGTAATTCCTATAATTTAGAAATAAATAATGCAATTTATAATATAGACTCTTGGTTGCAGATTAATAATTTAAGCATCAATGTAAATAAAACAACTTTCTTACAATTTATAAACAGGAATGGTAAAAAACGTACTTTGAGGGTGACATTAAGGGATCAGGAAATAAAAGAATCATCCCATACCACATTTCTTGGCATTACTTTAGATGATAAGTGCTCCTGGGAAAGCCACATAGACAGGGTGTGCAGTAAAACTAATTCTTTTGCCTATGCATTATGGCGACTCACTAAAACTTGTAACAGGCAAACTGCTATCCAAGCGTATCATGGTTATGTGTCATCCGTAATTAAATATGGCATTCTCCTTTGGGGAAATTCTCACCATGTCAAAAGAGTCCTCTTGGCACAAAAGCAGTGCATTAGAGCAATATGTGATGTAGATGCTATGACCTCGTGCCGTCCCCTATACAAGGACTTACATTTGCTAACTGTGCCTTCCATGTATATATACGAAGCCTCATTGTTCGTTAGGAGCCATCCGGACTTCTTTAAAAAGAATAAAGATACCTGCGGTTTTCGAACCAGATATCCAGACCACCTTGTAGTGCCCGCCAAGAGAACCAAACTATACAGTAGAAGTACTTACTGTATGTCCATAAGTATTTATAATAACCTACCCAACGTATTAAAAAACTTATCTTTAATTAAGTTCAAGCGGGGACTAAAGAGCTGGCTCATACAAAAGTGTATATATTCTATGGACGAGTATTTTAATAATTCTGACTAAATTGTAATAATGTAATAACCTGGTATTATTGACATAACTTATTCTCATGATTTCCATATTCACTGACTTCATTATTTTTAAATTTAGTAAATTCACACTTATGTATATTTTACGTGCTGCTTAGCGGCAGATTATGTGTTGCCAATGTAATTTTATAAGACCTTTCTGTACCTACACCATGATCTATGTAAAATAAAGATTTTGATTTGATTTGATTTGATTTGATTTGATTTAAAAAGTGACTGCTGAGTTTCTTGCGGAGTTTCTTCTCAGCAGGGGTCTCCTGTTGGGAAGCGCTGGTAAATTCTTAACGTGTAAAAGTGCCCGTACGGCCTACTTACCGAACAAATGATTTTTATTTTTTATCTTTAACTGTTTTAGCTCTGTCTCCTCTCGCCGTAAAATGAACTGCATAGCTATATCATAATAACCCCCCTGGTTATTGTAATAACCTGAACGCCTATGTATCTGTTCTTTGGATATATTAAATTTGGTCTATTTCCTTGAGGCTGTTAAAAGTGAAAACATGAATAGAAACAAAATCCTTGCGTTTTTGGTTGAATGATTGATAAACCCTTATCCTGGTAAACTATTTTTTTATTAAATTTTACGGTTTTAAAGCAAAAAGCAATTATTTGAATTTGATGCTGCAGTCAACAATGAGGAAACGATCTGCATCTCACGTTCTTCGCACGGAAGCACACAAAGCCATCCCTCCTCCCTCCTAAATTTTTGTGTGTGCGTATAATATGTGGCCTCCCAATCCAAAAATTACTCACCATCGTAAGTAAGAAGCCTTCGAGGCAACATAAGGGCAAATTTATGCTACATGTTCCGGACATCGGGTGAGGACACAACCGGTTTGGCACCGGATTTAACCCAGGTTGTTGGCTGTTACCCAGCTGTGATAAGGGCGTTATCACACTAGCGATTTGTGAACGTTCTCTGACATACTGTGGAATCTCCTGCCAAATAAATTGTTTGCTTCTCTACTAGGAAGATTAAACATATGGGCTTGACTCCTTAATTGGGAATTGTGCTTTGATATAATATATTTTTATTAATTTATGGATGAAAATATGTGTTTATGTTTTATGACTCCGAATTTATTAGTTGTTATTAACCGTCTTCCAAAAAAGGAGATTCTATATTCCACTGTATGTATTTTTTTTTGTATATTCACCAATTTTCCGTCAATTGCGGACAATTTGAAAATATTTTTTTCATTTGGTAGGGCATACTTTTGAAGTGGTTTCATTGTCAAATAATCTTTATCTGATGAGGGGGTGCGTAAATAAGGAATTGAGGAAACTCCTCAAATATCATAGGCATACATAATAAAATAGCGATTTTGGTATTCTGAGGAACAAAATTAGCATTTGCAATCTGAATGTATGCTTTGGTTATGTGGAACTGATGATGAAGACCACAAAATGACCACCGGTAACAACGGTACCTATTTCAAGGGTGGTGATAAGATATCTCGATTAAGATAGTGACTATGGCGAATGACATTTAAATGGTTTGATATACGACTATGACTTCCCTGCGACTTCGCTTGCATATTATCATCACTAAAAAGTATAATAAAAAAAGGTAGGTAATATTACCCACCTTTTAAACTACTTACACCTACCTACACCTACTTTTTTACCTGAGCTATATCTGTTAATCTGAAGTCAGCGTCCCAGCGTATTTTTAACCAAAAGCCGGCTGAGGTTTTTAGTTTTTTAGTTTTTGAAACATTTTTTTTAATTTAATCAATATAGGTTCTGTAAAATTAACCTAGACGCCGCCATGCTGTACACTGCTGACTATATGGATTGATCGCCACGTGCACGCGCATACGGTAACTAAGTTACGCCTACGCGGTGAATACGTTGCGCTCACGTGGTGATGAAACGCCTCGCTTGAAACACGCTCGCAAGCCACCAGTAGTGTGGTAACGCACTAATTGCTCACGTGTTATTAACTGCTTGTTATGTTTCGGTTTAAAATATGATGTTTTCTCTTAGAGACCACAAATTATGGCATCTGTGGTTTGTAAAATCTGACGCGGTTTTATGTATACTATACAATCAAAAGCATGAATATCCATGCAGCTATCGTGTCAAATATAATCATTGACCTTATTGTCAGTGACATAGAGGCGTTTAATTATTAGTGACATCGTATATAATTAATGACCTTGTCAAAATTACCTTCGGACATGAGCATGACACAGGTTATAATAAATATCAAATTACTAATAGGGGGCCATTTGCAACGTTAAAAGATGGCGGATGTGTAATTTGTTTTAGTTTTCTATTTTTGTGTATGTAGCTGTTCAAAGTTCTTTTCTGTTAGTGATTTCTCCTTTTTATGCCTTTGTGTTGCACAGTGATAGAAGACTTGGACTTATTTCGTCTATCTTGACTTCTGTACAACGTTGCCCCCAATCTTCCTGTATTGCTATATTGATTTATAATTATATATACTTGACAGTAGCGAAATCACTTCATTGTGGAAACGCCATATCCCCGCCGTATTAGCTGGTGAAGTCGCCGCGGGGCAAAGAAAATAATAATACCTAATTATTATTACAAATATAAATATAAATGAACAGATAAATGCATTTCATATCATTTAGTTAGGAAAGCGGTGCCTCTTCTAAATAAAATAAAAAATAAATAAAATAATGTGCAAAATAACAAAGACCATTTACTTCCTATAGGTAGATGTACTTGAGTTCTAACATGACACCTCGAAAATCTGCACCAAAAAAATTACCAATCAGGGGGCAAAATCACAGAAATTAGGTTTTACGCTTGTAATATGGGTACTCAATAAACATTTTTCTAGCGAGAAATAGATACTTATAGAAAATGAAAATGGAAGTTCTCAAACTGGTCTGTCAGATTATGGATTCTTGTTTAAGTAGACACTTAGTCTCATTGATGACTTAGTCAGTCCGTATTAAAAACTGCCGAAACTTACCGCCACAAATCTACCCTTTTGCAGCCTGGGGTTGACAAATTTTAACAGCTTAAACGGCCTCTGAACCGTAATTTAACCCAAATCAATTCTAATAGTACCCAAATACGATATAACCAAATAAAGCTTATCTATCACAGACTCCACAGACATCGGCGACATAATCCCCCGATATTGTCGATGGACGGCAATCTGTTCGCTGGTCCCTAATTTGCATAGGCCTGCTAACTGATACGTGTCTCGTTTACGTAGTCGTTAAAACGATATTCCAAACTATTGATTATAGCGTCGGAGAAAGCTGGCCTATTTTATACTTGTATAAGTTAGGTTATACAAGTTGATTGTGGACCTCTTAATTCAGGACACTCTATATTCAAATAAGGGCCACTGAAAAACCGCGTCGTGGGTCGTGGTTCGCCACTCCACGTCATCATGCTGAGTGGTACCCTATTTGGCACTATTTGATACTCGAAACATTCTTATACTGTTTACTTTTATTTTCTTGTTGTGTTATATGCATTATGTCAAATTTGTATTTCAATTACATTCTGTTCTATTTATTAAGCTAACTCATTTGATACAGTCAACATCAAAAGTATAATAGTGTTAACATAATATTATTGAAAGTTTAACTGTGTCTATATCATTAGACGTGACTGTACTCTCTATGCATATAATTATATAAATGAAATACGTCCACGAAGTCGTCAATTTTTATTAATTTTGTTTAACATCTTTTATCACTTGACAAGCAAGTTTTCCAACGTAAGCGTTGGACACGTATTAACAATAAATTAGCTAGCTCCAGTACCCTGAGCGCGAAGTTTTTTCTTTTACCGAGTAACGTTACCATAACGTCATCGAGAAAATTTGTATGGAAATAGGAATATTCACTATTTTTTTTCACAGCTTCAATAAAATGATGATTTTGAACAGCTAAAAAATAATAAAGATATGAGCTAGCAAAAAAATGTTCCAATATCTTTCTAGCAAACAGAATCGACCTGACGTCACAGTGAATAACGGATCTCTGTCTAATCTATGAAAAAGAAGAAAATTTTGGTGATAGGTTTTACGGTATTTTCATATGTTGAGAAATTTAATGCGATTTGCAAAATCCATGTATATTCCCTATAGGAATCAGCACCCGGTGTCTGTATTTAGTACCTACTTAGCACGTTGACTTTTGTATCGACATAAGTATAAGAACCCCTTAGGTTCATGCTACGCATAGATTCCGTTAGTCATTTGTACACCGCCAACGATGAGCCAGAAGCGTGTAGAGCCGGGATAAATATCTTTTGTTGGAGAGAAGGTACTCGACGGCAGTGTAAACAGCCAGCGAAAGACTATTATTGACATACGTGTCTCATTTATTGACAAATCTACTTAGTGTCTTAAAAACCTTTTAAGATATGTTAAAAGTAGATAGGGTAAATGATTTGGATCATCCCTATATAAGTAACTTTTTATAAGTTAATATTTGATTCGAAAAAATGCAACTTGTGATGCAAATGTTCATATACGAGAGCTACTAAATCAAATTCTTTTAGTCAACATAATAAATCGCGCGCCAAATCCGTCCAAAAACTTGAGACAAAGTAAAGTGACGTTAAAAAGAGTCTTAGTCACGAATCGAACGTTCGGAAATTCTTTTATGGAAGTTCTTGACGCGTACAGTGCCCTTGTCTTTTAAATTCGTAGAAACTGAACCAGATATCAAAGTTCTTGGCGCTCGTCGTGTTCGAGTGTTGACGGCGTCCGTCAGTCTACGATTTGCCAAGTTACAAGTAGCTTTTAGTACTTATTGAAGATGTTTGAGTTCCTGGGAAAGTTTTGCAATCATATTTGTCGGGTTACAATTGGAAAAATCCACCCAAGAGCTTGTTAGGTCCGGTGCTCAGCTGTGGTCTTCATCATTTAGTTTCACTGCCCCTCTACTCTTTGTATGCAAACTTGATGATTTGATGCATAAAATATCAAAATCACTATCACTATTATATTTGACTAGTTCTCTTAATTCCTTATGGATAGCTGCAGCTTCATCAGATAATAGCCTGCACACGTAAAGTTCACGCGCCGTTCCGATCTTCGTTCCGAACCGTTCATGTAAATGCAACTGTAATAGTAAAATAGTAAAAAAAATACCTCTACGGCTCAGAACGAAAATTGGAACGGCGCGTGGCGTTTTCCGCGAAAATCGGTTCACAATTGAAGGAAGACTCGTATAACAAACACAAATAAAACATACGGTCGAATTGAGAAACTCCACCATCTTGAAGTCTTTTAAAAATATTCTAGATACAATTAATATAAATATATTTAAATGGTTTAGTAATTATCAATCAAAATACATTTTAATTAGACAGTGATCGATAAATCCAGACGTGTCGCCTAAAATAAACTTCTCCCCGTATTAACTGATGAAAAATACATTACGGAGTTATATTCTTAATCAATGCTTGGTACAGATTTATTCCACTTAGTTAAACCAGTATTAGCGAAATCTCATTAGCTCCCGAAGTATCAGATGTTCGGAATCCATTACGCGGGCGAACACCCCAGTAGAATACCCAGAGCTCCCCTTTGAGTCAGTTTTGTAAGGGATTAAATGGGCCTGGCTCGGGTTGCGGGAATTCGAAAATTGGCTAAGCCTATTCCAATTAGTGCTGTCACTTTTGCTCTTCAGTTGTAAGGGGATGAGGGAAAAGGATAGGGTTGACGTTCGGTTCTGAGATTTGGGCTTTGCACATTTAAATTTGTAAATTCTTGAGTAGGTGTTGGTTCACAGTTTCAAGTAATAAGTTTGTGGGACGATAGGTAACAGGATAGGGAAGGTTGATACTTCCTGAACTTGGGTTGGCCCAATATTCAAAAATTATTGACTCAAAATAAAATCATAATTGGAACAATTTTATTGTCTCACTGACTGACAAACAATATGCCTACAGGCGGCATAAGTTCCAATACTGCAGCAGCCCGTGAAATCTACGACTGTATTACTGCAGCTCTAGATGACAAGTACAAGTTGGCATGGATTTTTCGACTTGTCAAAAGCATTTGACACCATTAGTAACGATTTTCTGCTAGACAAAATCCGATAATACGGTATTAGAGACAAGAATTATAAATTGTTCAATTCCTTCTTAAGCGGCAGAAGGCAGACCATTCAGGTGAACAATTGAAGTCGATAGCAGGGAATGTAGAAGTTGGCGTTCCGCAGGGGTTGGCGCTATTGAATTCCCTATTTTCAATCTTCATTAACGACCTCCCATCCTCTGTCGCCAAAGGTCTGACGGTACTGTTCGCCGATGACACCACGGTGGTTCGTGAGCGCGTGCACGTACGAGCAGCTCTAGCAGAGAATAGCTAGCGTGTTCACAGTTGGTTCTCTGCGAATCGCCTGGTCCTACACGTCGCGAAGTCCAGCGTGAGGCTGTTCACTGCTTGAAACAACATAGCCATCCCGCCGTTTCAGAGCCCAATTGCGCGTCATTTACTTTTCTCGGGTTTACATTAGATGCTAAGCTTAATTGGAAAAACCAGTGAAGTATTTGCACTACGTAAGCTCAAACCCAAAGTTTCTGATGATGTATTGATCCAAGTATATTTTGCTTATTTTCATTCAATTTTGTCTTACGGTATAATCCTATGGGGTAATTCTACGGACTCTTAACACGTTCTCACCGCTGTTCATACACTGGCAGGGGTAAAACCGAGACACTCGTGTAGGGAACTGCTTAAAAAAAATGGAATAATGACGCACTATTCACAGTATGTTATTGACATCATAACATAACTCAATTCAAACGTGTGACCATCCCCGGCAGGGTGACCCGGCAAACGGGCCACCTCCTGCATGTGCCGTGGGGGCTGGCGCTGCTCGACAAAAACCTGCGCGTTATAGGGCCCGCATTCTATGAGTCTACCCGCAGACATAAAAAAATGAATTTTTTGATGAAAAATTTGGTCGCAGACTTAAATATCTGATATTAACGAAATCACTTTATTCTGTTACAGAATATAGTGACGATTAGTTATCTACCTATTATATTGATTCGTTATTTTTCTTACTCTATCATTGTATTCTTGACATTGTATGACTGTAGCATTTGAGCTATATTGTTTTGTTCCTTTTGATGTTTTATTCTGTTTCATTATTATTATTACTTTTGTACACATTAATTGTGTGATTCTTACTTTTTTATTTCTTTTACGCTAACGATCTTATTGTGAATTTATTATAAAAAATGACTACTACCTACTACTACTACATAATAGGCCTGTCGACTTTATTACCTACAATTTCAAATCTCAGTCTGTACAATCAGCACATAGAGCAGATGAGCATACAGCCGCAGATCAATCAATCATTCTACAGATTGGATTACTCCGGGCCGAGCTATTACAGAGATTTAATGGAGATCGTGTGTATGTACCTCAATAACGAGCAAAATTCATGGAAGTCGAAATACAAACGGAAATAACTACTTCATTCTGCAAGTCATTAGCCACAGAAAAAGTTGTAGAGTGTGTTAATGTTAAGTTTTAATATTTTCATAACTCAGAAATGATACATCATACCTATAAAATGTCTCCTGAGGCATTATTATCCTAAACACGACTTCTTGTCGATTGATCGTTCAAACGAGCAAGCTCACCCAATTATTAAACTACCTGATTGGGAATGCAGGCGTAAAATTTTGTTTAAACGCTCTGACGATGACAGCACAACTGAAACTCGCCTGTTTATAAATCGTCCGTCTAGTTGAAAAGTGAGTTGTTGACAGGTCAATTGTAAATTTAACTTAATCCTATATTTTTATTAAAATATAACAACCATGAGTTATCAGAAACACGCCTTACAATGGCTATCTAAAAGCAAGATTTAAAAATCCATGTATGTTTAAATATTGTCATCTATATATATAAATGACATTTATACAATTTGACGTCACGCACGAAAAGGTGTCACGTTCCGCCTCATTGTCACGTTCCGCCTGAGCCGGGCGTGCAAGCGAGAGCGCGGTACCAGTGATAGAGAGGCACGACCGGCCTACGCGTTCAGCTTGTATGTTTTCTTATGACGTTATCACGTAAAATTATCGTCCGTAAACCGAATTAACATATTTTTTTTATCTAAGTCCCTGCAAGGGAAAAAGAACCATACGTACTATTTGCGCAGGCGAGTTAACTTCAGTAGTTAAGTTTAAACGCGAGTTGTAACCGAAACTTACACTCGAAATTGCATCAGTCGTTCGTTGTCCCTATTCTCTATTCTATATTCTCTCGGCTTGAAAGATTGATACTTGAGAGCGTCCTTTATTTTATTTTACGATTCAAATAAAGATACGAATTGATTGCTTAGCGCAGAAGTTACCTAATTTAGGCTACATGACAGCTCAGAAACGATAGCGGTGCGACTGTATAAATGTATCCTCACAATACTTTGATTTAAGATGACCCCTGTAACAGCTTATAAAAAACCCTTTACACTTATATCTTAAACTTTACATAAATATTACATTAACAAACAAATTAGTCGCTTATTTTACCTGTCACAGGGATCATAATAGATTAAACAGAGTACAGACATTGTTTAAAAAAGTTCAGTATACAGTATTAACCAGAATAATAAGAAGTACTCGGTTATCTCTCGCTTTTATGTAAATGTCATAACAATAAGCCGGCCAATTGCGAGCCGGACTCGCGCACGAAGGGTTCCGTACCATTATCTATACAACATTAGCAAAAAGACGGCAAGTAAAACACCTTGCTGTATGGGACATTGAATATTTATTTTATTTTAATTTAATTATTTAAAGTGAAAATACAACTAAATAGTCCGTTGCCGTTATTAATATAAAGCAAAAATCAGTAAAAATAATCACGAGTGTTGAATGAGAGCACCCCTAATAATATTAATATAATAATATTTTTGGAAACGTTCCTTTTGGTTGGTCGAATTTGACCTAAGTTGTGTAGCACTCGCAATGGCTAGTCGTCCCGTAGTACGGCGAATAGAGCGTCTGTATGGACCTCTGACACGAGTTCTTGTCTTCCACTATGGCAACCTTGTAGCGGCGCTGGCAGGCGCGTTCTAGCCCCGGCAAGTGTTTCCGTAAGAACACGCGGTGATAAAACACGTGAGTGAACGCGGTGAACGTAGCCGTGTTGCAAGCGTGCCCGTTGCTTGGTGCGGGGGACGCCACGCCGCGGAGATAAGGCACGGGAGGCGAGGAGCCGTCTAGAAATACGAGACCTCCACCGCTATCGCCGGTGCAAAGTCCCTGACCTGGAAAGAGAGTTAGCAACGCTGTAACAGAAGACTATAAGAGAGCTTACATCAGGCGGTGGTGCTCACCAGGCAGTGCCAACCGAGAACCTGAGGGAGAAGAAAGCGGGGCAACCCCCCGGACGTTCTGGAGGTATAAACATCCGGGAACTCACCCAAGAGGAAAATGTGAGGAGGTGCGTGAAGGTTGGAGGCTCCCATAGCCAGCTCATGGTGAGAGCGAGCCGGGCATGGCTGCTTCCGAAAGTACCTGCACCAGGTGGCCATTAGGCAGAGCACACCTAGGTGCCACGAGTGTATACCGCACTGCCTGACACTGTGGAGGAGTGCACCGCATGGGAGTCGACGATATGCTCGGCTGCCGAGTGAGTAGCCTCCTGTGAGTCTGTCATCTCACAGAAAGTGAGCGCAGCGAGCCCGAGAGACTAGCGCCCTCACTGACCCGCTCTGCAGATGATGGAGGGGAACACCTCCTTCCCCCACCGTTAGAGTGCGTTGGAGGGCTCGAGGGATGCTTTTATCCGGAGTGGTACACCAGAGGTCCGAGGGAACTCCTGAACCCCTTGGCGTCGAGGTACTACAGCCGAATGCGTTTCGTGTTGAAGTTGGCGTCGTGGTCGCGTGGCACCTTTCTGAAGGACACCGGACCCGCCAATCAGCCGAACTTGTTTGCCGGGACCCACATAACCATCAAGATCTGAGTGGTATGCGTAAATGCATTTCCCGAGTATAAAAGCGGTTGAACCATGCGGACAATGGCACTTAGCCATCAGTTCAAATGGGTATATTAATAATTCCAAAAATATTGTGTTACCTGAGATGCCGGCGCAAATTTTGTCACTGGTGATGTACTTAAAGAACTCAGAGTCTGCTTGCTCAAAGCACTTATCCATGGGGATTAGAGGCAGCTCCACGTAGTTGAGGACCTGGGACGGGTCACCGTCCTGCTGTGTCAGGCCCCAGCCCATCACCTGGAAAACGATCATCATCTTATTGGTTTAAAGGGTTTTATCACAAGTTTGTACCCATTAATTCCTGACTTTGGAAATCTTTGGCCATGCGATAGCCTACCGTTTAAAGAATAACTGTCTCCCAAGAGTTGACAAAATACATGTTTTTAGACATATTATCACGAAAAGTCTTGCACTTCCGGTAACCCTGTACTCGTAGTTGCCACAGAACCGCAATAAAACGTCAATAGGATGATGAATGGGATTTTTTTTTAAAGTCAGCCGCGATTTATTTCAGCCTCACTTTACTTTATAGTATAAAATATCGGGGGACAAATTAATATCAGGGGAACAATATCACGCAAATTGATCTAGCTCTAGGCTTGTACTATGGGTACTAGACAAATAAACATACTCATGTGACGACGAAGTCGAGAGTGGAGATTTCTAGTGTAGAAACACTCTAGTTTTAAAGATACAAGGAGTAACTTTTAATAGTAAGTCATAGTCAATTTAATAAATAGCAACAGTCGAATATATTTGCAATTTGAGATTTCTAATGACTAACCGTTCCAGCTGTCCTGTTCGAAAGCTGTTCTTCATCAAGGCTCTCGTCAAAGGACACGCAGGCAGGAAGTACTGCGGGGCTCGCCGTTAGCCTCAGGCTCAGTTTTACCAGGGCAATGTCATTTTGGAAGTTGGTCAACGAGCCGCGGTACCGTGACGGTATGTGAATCGCTGAGACCTGCGAAAAAACTGGTATATCATCGAAGAAAAGAATTGGGAGTACCAGAAGAAGTTTAAGAGTAATCGGGTACAAATTGCTATCATCAATGTGGAGTATGGAGTAATGGAGGTTCTTGCTGAGTTTCTTCTCTGAAATGATGGTCTTGTTTGAAGCGCTAGTAGATTCACTCCATAACATCGACGTGTAAAAGAGCCTTCATGATGGCAATTAATGAAATAAATATTTTGAATTTTCAGTTCTACTATCCACAGTTACATTAAACCGTTAGAGTCATACTCAGTTGAAACACTTCCACTGCTGGACTTGGGCCTTCTCCAAATATCTCCTCCACGATCTAGCGTGGTTACCAATCTTATATTTGATACACAATGGGATTTAAGAAAGATTTTATTACGTGAGGGCACTGGAGCATCGCAGAGCATCGCAGTCGACATAAAGGTTTTATACGGTTACTAAATCAAAAAGGTTTTGAAAAAGCATAAAACGGACGGACTCACAAGATCCCACCACCCGCAAGTATGAGTTACTTACATCAGAAGTCTGGCTGTAGGTCTCGTGGGCATCAAACCAGGGTCTGTAAAGCTTGCCAGCTCCGACGGCAAACTGTTCCACAGGTAAAGTCCCTTTGTCACCCCAGAAGCAGTGCGCCGCTGAAACATGACAATATTACTCATTCCAACTTGTGGTACCTAGATGGTTTGTATATACCATCGACTCCATTATGGAATTGAGATCTTATTTTTATAAATAGTAAAAAAAATAATACCTGAAATTACATAATTCAGCGTGACCAAAGTTCCTCCACAAATTTGCATGTAAGGGGTACTGGTTTTGGTGTAAATACCAACATGCCACTTCAGCGCAATGTTTCCTTTGTTGGTCACGGCGGTTCTTCCCGAATTAACTTCGGGAGGAATTTCTATTCGGACGCTTTTACCACCATATAGGGGTGTAAAACCTGAAATGTATATGGGTAAGTTATTTTAGCGCAGAGTTTCCCAACCTGTTCTGCGTCGAGGATAATTATTAATATTTTACCCCACAGCACACAATATTACTATTATGTTGTTCGGTAGCATAAGCATGATTGTCATACTCGCTCAAAGGTGGCTTACGATGGCGTCGAGAGAGGCGATGGCTGAGATACGCGTCATACTCGTGAACGGGTGCTGCTTGTGGGGTCCAGTCTGTTCACGTTTGCAAGGACTTGTTGTTCAGTTAATTATTCTAGGTATGGCTTTGGAGAAAGAGACCTCGTCGTGTTTTTCTCCTAGTGATTATTTCTAGGCCGAATCTTAAGTACCCGAAACCGACGTGCGTGCATGACTCGATGTATGAATGTGGAAGAAGCGAAAGACATTTGTCAGGATCGTAGCAGGTGGAAAGAAGTCGTCTCTGCCTACCCCTCTGGGAAACAGGCGTGATTTTATGTATGTATGTATGTATGTATGATTATTTTTAGTTTCATGTTATTTATTTCACATTTGTTATGTTTTTTGGTGCTACTTTTACTAATTATTGTTTATTACTTTATTACCTTGTAATCTTGTAATATAACTTACTTCAAAGTAAAATTGTGCTAGATGATTGTAAAAAGAACCTTCTGCTACAGTTTCTTGCGAGACTTCTTTCTATTAATGCGGCCAATAGACTGAATAAATACTTTGAATTATGACTTTTGACCCGAATTTCAAAAAACAAAATCCTGAATACGCCAACATATAATATTACAAAGAATATTGTTAAGAATTTTGTCGGTGCAGGCAAGTATTTTGGAAATAAGAGATTTTTTTTTGTAAACTTGTAAAGTGCAAGTCTGACTAGTGAAGCATGATCAAGCTTCATGCTACCACACGATATCCTATAATATACTACCCAAAACAAAATAAGGGTCACGCAACGGTTGGATAATTAAGGATAATTATCCAACCCCTTACATGCTGGTGTTTAAGTCTACAGTGTTTAAGCTGGCCACAAATTAAAGCCAATTAAAAAATTGTGTTTCTGCTCAAATACCCTTAAAAGGAATCATTTTTTACTCTGTAAAAACCGATTTCTTTTCGTCTGTTGCCCATTTATCATCTCTTTTCGTATCACATCATATACCAGTTATGCGATTGGTTTAAAAACGAAAGAATAGAAACGCTTGTTAGCATAATGTCTTACCATGGCCAGCGTATATCTATATTGGATCCAATCTAATTAAGAATCTCTGGGAACAATTAAAACGAACGATTTGGGAGCATGAGCGAAGGGTTTACAACCAGCAGCAGCTTATCGACGCTCTAAAAAGTGCGTGGGAAGAAAAACCAACTGAAAAAGTCACAAATTTGATCCAGACTATGCATTATAGCCACCAGGACTGTTCAAATAAGACAAGAGGACACACACACCTATTGTTAAACAAAATAAAAAACAGATTTTAACAGTTTATAAACAATTAAAAAAAACGGCAAGTGTCCGTTTTTGTTCTTTTTTACGGAGAGTTTCTGTTCAATTTTTATGTTGATGATGGACTAATTTCATGATTATTTGAAATAAGTGAATCAATTGACTACATTTTTGCAAAAAATATTAGTCTAAATAAAAAATACCTTGTTTAACTATTATTTGCATCAATATTATATTACTGCTTATTATAATTTTCACGTAACGATCAAAATACTTAGTGGCCCCTATTTTGTTTTGAGTATTAGGTTATAATCAAGAGTAGAAAGATAGAAGCATGATTTAGATAATAATAAGGAAAAGTTATATTTCTCTCACGTGTATTATTGTCTGGTTTAGGAGGGATTTTTCTCCTCGCGTAGTAATTCCAGTATGTCTGTTTCACAGTCTTCGGAAACTCAAAATCTTCATCCGGAAGATTAGCACCTTCATCGGGAAGTTTAGCATCTTCAACGGGAAGTTCAGCATCTTCATAATCATCTGTTAAACTGTCACTTATGTTTTGACCTTTTCGGTCATGGCTGAATTTGTAAGTTTGAGTATTATTCGTGTTCTGACCAGATTGATCATCATCTATAACCTCATCCTGTTGGTCATCATTTGTGTTCTGTCCAGATTGATCTTTACTTATTTGAATGTGTTGATCAGTTATATTGTGAGTTGATTGGTCATCATTATTTATAAGCTTATCCGCTTGATCATTATTTGTATTTTGACCAGATTGATCCTCATCTATATACTGATCAGTTTCACTCGTATCACTTTCGCGTTTGGCTCTGTTTTCAGAATAAGCGTGTTGAACAAATCCTGGATATCTATAATTTGGCTTAACAATAACCTTTGTCTCGGCTTCGTGGTTTCCAAGCCACGTGATGCATAATCCTTAAATTAAAAAACCACGAGTAGAAGTAATTGAATGGTCGAAATGGTTTTACTACAAGTTTTCATTACCTCGTACTGTTACTTGGAGACGGGCACAGTGGGTTCCGTAGGTATAAGTATAAGATAATAATGGTTGGAAACGCAAAAGAGAATACTAATTTTCTTATGAATTATTTTCTATGGAATAAGGTCCATTTTGACTACCCTCAATTTTAATACAGCTTTTTGAAGTTTTATGAAAATTTATCGAAACTCGGAGTGGCGCCATCTAGTGGCGTGCGACATTGGCGCCTTATAGTTTATTCGTCGCGCAACGATACCGATAGTTGATTTGTGCTTCAATTAATTCGTTCTAACGAGTAAAGAAACGTGGTTGAAATGAGAGATGACGTTGCGGAGCTGTAATCAGTTGATAACCTTACAAGTTTTAGACTCCTGATAAGTAGGCGGTGTTCTCTTAGCACGTTTAGTAATTTACTTTAAAAGAGGCACTAAACCATCATAACTATGCAATTTTTGGTTACTGAATAAACATTTTTTTTTTTTACATGATTTAAAATAAATGTACCTACTCTAAAAATACTTTATTCAATTGTTGTGAGAAATTAAAAATGTCATCATAACTAAACAAATAAATAAAAAATGAACATTATTAATTCAAATAATTTCAACCAAGAAGCATCGTCATCACAATTTTAAAATAATTTGATAGTATCGATTGATCCAAGTTTGAGCCGAAGGAAGAGGTCAAAAACTGAAAATGTTTTTTCATCACACTTGCTCGTAAATGGTGTTATTCCATGCCTGTATACAGAAGGACAATGGCCTAAATTGTTCCCGCGGGAATTATGGCGAGTTTGTCATCCCTAGGGAGTAATGACTTTCTTTTTAAAATTTGCAACTCTTTCGTACATCATTTCTGACTAAGGAGGTTTAATTTTCAGCCAAAAATTAAATCGGTTTCTAATTTCATCTTTAAAAATTAGCTATAGACTAACTTACATTACACAAAACCTATACGCTTCATTAAACTTCATTATTTTTATACCTATTTCAAGTTTATATTAACATTTATCATTAATTTTAGTAATTATACATTTTTATCAAATTGGCTAAATCTGGCTCGAATCCAGGTCGAAACTAAACGCACTTATTGTCTGTGGTAGAGGTCACAAAAAAAAAATCGTTTCCATTTACGTTCCCGTTCGTCAAAAGTTATTTCTTTATATTTTGCAGAGTTAAAGTGTTTTTCCTCGCAAATGTGATGAAAACCATTGTGTGTATCACAGGCAGTAAGGGGATTACTAACTCGAGTCATTAAAAGCCCTCCGCCTTCGGCGTCGGGCTTCTAACACTCTCGTTAGTAATTCCCTTCATACTACCCTTGATGCACAATGTACTATTATTTTTATCTTTCCCGAAAGTTAATTTATATTTAGGATCATAGGGGTGTCTCCTGGGTTTTTTTTTTAAATGCTAATTCGAAATTCGGGAGTGGGGGCTCATGACGTCACAACTTGGTATAAAGTGTGCCACGGCGCGGCGTGACGTAACGCACTTCATCTTCGTAATGTTTTACAATTACAACAAAAGCAAAAATTTGTGTGCAATATTTTTTAATAATGTAAACGACGGAATAATTAGAATTTTGTAGGTCACTAGCCTATTTATCTCGAATTTAATTTCTAGGAAAAAATATATTAAATCCAGGAGAGGACTGTTTAATCTGGTTAAGTTCAGAGGAGCGAGGCTTGGATGGGAGCGGTTTGAAAAACCCCAGTTAATGATGGTTTTTCATAAATAAACAATATCGCAATTTTATATGATAGTTTTCAGCTTTACGATGCTCTTGACTAGTGAAAAATACAAATAAAAAGCTTTACTTTACTCCCTCAATACACGGCTATAATAGGCAACAATATACATGTCCCGGATTATAACTATAACTCACCTAAAATAAGTAATAAGGGCAACTTATTTTCTTTTTTTAACATCTTGCCTGCTCGAGGATCCAAATAACACTGGCTCTGTAGATAAATTTAGCTAGTTAAGATCTGGATACGTACACTAACAACTCTATTGTGACCTCGCGACCTTGACTAGTGTATACGCCAAAAAAATATCAATTTTGAATATTATGAAGTCTAAACTTAAAATTAGAATGGCCGTTGGATTTTAAGATTCCGTAGTCACACTATATTAATGTATGTATGTAAACAGGTTATTGTACAAAATAAAACAAAGGTAAATAATACGATTATTGATTATATTAGAAAACGATACCCAGAGGCAAACTTACCCCTTTAAGGGATCTCTTCTCACTAACCATTAAGAGATTGCGAATGTGCATCGAGACAGTAACTACTTAAAATGTAAGTAAAACATAAAAACCCAATCATAATATCCTACTAATATTAAAAATGCGAATGTTTGTGTGTTAGTTTGGTACTCCTTCACGCTGCAACGGCTGGACGTATTTATACAATGAATTAACGCACAGCCTACTTCTCATCCTAAAAAAAGTTAGTTCCCGAGACAATAATCTAAATCTACGCCAACAAAGTCTGCTTTTGGTTAAAAATACTGTGGGACGCCGGCTTCAGTTAGACAGAACTATTACCTACCATTTTAAAAGTAGATATTTTTTGCGGTTTGATGCAGGTTTTGATTTTGAAATATATATTTTTTTAAATACGTTTTAGTGATCATAACTATGCCGTTATGAAGTCCCACATCTCAATTAATAAGAAACCATAAAACATTTCAAGCTCGCCTCAAGCAACGCCGCGGGAAAGTCATAGTCATATTTGAACCTAAATATGCTTCGTCATAGTCTCTCAACTATCTTAATCGGGATATCTTGTCGCCACCCTTGAAATAGGTACTGTTGAGGAGTTCCGGTGACCACCTGTGGTCTTCATGGTTCCATTTCACCAAATACTGCTTTCCAAGAGCAAATGCACGAGTTATATTGAAAAATACCGAAATCGCTATAGGTGTGCCTATAATATTTGAGGAGTTCGGTCGATTTCTCATGGACTTCATCATCAGATCTTCATTTTGATAAGAATGGGACCAATCTGAAAGTATAAACATTCTAAAGAAAAAAACAGTCCATTTGAGAACCTCCTCCTTTTTTGAAGTCAGTTAAAAGAGCCACCGGTATTCTAAGCCCGATTTTTTTATACTTACTTGTAAGCACATCACTATTTGCAAGGACATCCGGTTTTTTCGGACGACGCTATTAAATATTTCATTCGCATTGGTCCCTCCAGTCGTTTAGTTGGGGCTGTGGCGATTGGTCTAGCTGTGGCTGTGTTGATGACCGTGATCCGGTGTTACTTCGAGTTCATTAGAAGTCAGTATAATGTTAATAAAAAAAATATTTAACAAATTGGCCTTGTCAGTTCTCTATACTAGCAATTCGGATAAGTGTCTAGAAGCATTGCAAAAAATTCGTACAAAAGGAATTTAAAAAAAGTAACGGTATGTAGCATGTCATATTTATAGGTAAGTACCTGGAAGACCGAGCGTCGCTCGGTTTGAAAACAAAGTTTTTCGATTTTTCGCCCTCGTTAACCCCTATATTTCAAATTTCATCGAAATCGTTGGATTCGTTTCCGCAATTCAGACTATATATGTATATAAAGTTGATCAGTGTAAGGTTTTCCATTAGCAAGGCGAGTCGAGACGAGGCAAGTGAAAACAAAGAGAGTAGAAATAATTTGATGGAAATCGTTGTTTCAGCCTTTTTGCTTTTTGCGTTGTTTCAGCTTTGCCTTCAGTAAAGTTAATCATGTGAACACTGGGTGCTGTCAAAAGAATTGCATTTTTGTTTGTATCATTATAATATAAAAGAAAAGTAAAAAAAAACATTTGTAAATCGTGACAATACCAGTTTTGACAGCGATCATGATAGATAAGTCAATAAGCTTGTCGAAAAAATTACTTTCTTGACAGAAACTTATTATTTTCTTTAGGTGAATCATGGAGTTTACGGCCCGCAACAAATACAGCGTCTACATTGCAGTGCTTCTGACGTGTTTAACAGTTGGTAAGTTGGTAGACATAAACGATAACTCGCGTGAACTGTTTGATTTTACGTGCATGTTGTAATTTTTTTTCGACGAACCAGCTCAGTAGAGACAAAGTCGAATGAGTCCTCGGTACCCTTACCATGAGTTACAATTAACGTACTCGCTAGGGAGAGGAAGCTGTATCCCTCGCAGACCTCGCAAGTAATCTTATAGAGTGCGGGACAAAGCATTCGACTCGCTAGCGAGTACAGTAATTGTAACCCACGGTAAGGGTACACAGGGCACATGTGATAACAACTCGTCACGTATAATTCGTCTTTGAGTTCACGAACGAGTTATTTTTAGAAATCAATGTGGAAAAGTTACCAGGCGTACATAAAATCAAAGCGTTATTCCAGCTCAAGCCATCGACTGCTTCAAGTGCGTATCGATCAGTGGAAGGTTCGTCGCGTGTGAGGATCCTTTGCAACACGACATACTGCAAGCGACGCCCTGCCAGGATCTAGGACCGTATACGGCGTGTGTCTTGATCTCAGGGGTGTTAGGTAAATAAAATTATTATATATAAGTATACAGGTGCTTTGACGTGATTAGTTATTGATTAAATTCGTCATAGCGGCGCATGGTATTGAAGCAAAATATCATGAAATATTTATTACATGGAAGAAAATCCTCTTTTCTAAGAAAAAACTAAGAAAAAATTCAGAAATAATCTCAGCTGGGAGATCCATATAATTATACAGTCACAACACAGGCTTCCTATTTTGGCCGTGTAATGCAAATCGGGTTAATCTACTTATAGAAGCAAGTGGCTTATCATTCAAGTAACCCTAATTACGTTTTTGAATTGATTGTAGAGGATACGAATGAGGTGATCGTAGTGCGTAGCTGTGGCAGTTTCCATCCCGTCGACTTCAAGGATAATGAACCAGACTGCGGAACTCTCACCTACTCGAACAGGTGAGCTATGCAACTGTTAGGGTGAAGACGGTCAGGCAATCGCATCAGTGAGCTTGGCCACAGGAACATGCACATAGGCCTCTTCCAAGGTTTGCCACAAAGACTGGTCTGGCGCCGCTTGTATCCATCAGTTTCCCGCTACCTTAGCCACGTCGTCTGTCCAGCTTGTTGGAGGCCTACCCACTCAACCCCATCGGCCATCTGTACAGCGATGTGCCCTGCTCACTGCCACTTAGTCTATTAATTCTTAGGTGAATAACTTTTTTTCTCGCGCGGATCTGCTCATTTTCTGATTCGATCGTGCAAAGAAATTCCGAGCGTAGCCCTCTCCATTGCCGTCTTGAGTGACTTTGAGCTTTCTTTTGAAGCCCATCGCTAGAGCCCACGTACAAATACATAAAAACACCCAATATATGATCCAGCCCTATTTTTAAAATGCTCAACCATATGTCTGTCTGTCTGTAACGTCATAGCTGCCAAACGGATGGACCTCTTCAGTCATGGGATTTTCTAAAGAAAGATTAATTGGGATGGTTCTAAGCTAGACAAGATGCTTAGCGTAAAAGATAATAGAAAACTGTTGAAATGTATGAATTCGACAGTCCGGCAGTTTACGTAAACCATATTCATAAGGTAGATAAGGTTCCCGCAAAGCATCTTACCTAGGGCCACAATGAAAGTATTAGTCGGCCATATGTCGGCTTTTATACACTTAATAGGTAAACCCGTGTATTAACTTATTAATCTTGTCTGCTTCTTCCAGAAAAGTCAAAGGCTGTATGGCCAAGTGCGATTTTGATGCGTGCAACTCAAACTCCACCACCTCCCACCACCAACAACCCGACGCCACTCTTGAGCCGATTGTGTAAAACTATTGTATATAATATTATACTCGTTTCGCTATAACAAATCTAATGATCCTGTTGTTAACATCAATCTATACTTTGACGGCTTAGGTGTGCAACTAAATGTAAACAAACATAACCACGTGATTGAGTCGACCACTTAAGTCAACTCCATGCATTTCGATTCGATAAAAAATAGAAATGTAAACAGCATTTTGTCGGTGGTACTGCAATACCGCGTAACGAAAAATATAAATAAAGTGAAAAATACACCTTAGCAAATAAGTTATAAAGATACATTTAGCAACTTGTTGAATTTGTTAGTTATGCGATATTACAGTAGCACCGACGATTTGCGTTTTGTTTAGGCCTTCGGTTTTATTCGGTCGTGTAATAACCTCACGTGGTTAGGTTTTCTTTTAAATACAAAGTTCAATAGCGGGGTTACATGGCTGAACTATTTATTAGGTTAAGAACTCCTTGTACTGTAAACCCGTGTAAACAATAAATACATATTTATATGAATAGCGCAGGTTATTTTTTCTTAGTATATCCCAAGCTCCTTCCTTGAAAATTTAGATTTAGATTCAGATTTTATTACTCAATATAACAAAGTATAAACTAGCCGGTTTTTAAATCGTCCTTCGTGAAAAGGGAGTCCTCTGAGAGAATAACATATAATAGGAGATTGTTCAACAAGGGACTAAAACAAGCCATAATGACGCAAGATGTTTAGCCACGCGAGCGTGCGAGCGAGCGAGAGTGGCTAAAGTTCGAGTGCCATTATGTTTGTTTAGTCTTGCGTTAAACACTCTACTTTTCACTTTGAATGCAAGAAAAAAACGACGTTCTCTACAAAATTACAATAGTCAACAAAGTTTCTGACTTTGTCTCGCGGTTTCTTTTTTATAAAGTGACACTTTAAATGCTTGCATATTTAGCCAACAGATACAAACTTGAAAACTATTTAGACCATGCTTAACAAAATAAAGTTATCCCTAATTTATTTATATAGAGTCATATTCGTGTATCGTGTATCACAACATTTAATCATTTTCTTAAATATTTTTGCGCACTTGTCATTTTGAGGTTATTTCCATACCCTAAAAATGGTCCATACACAATCACTGAAAATGGCGATATTCCTCCATTCACAAACACCGTGATAGGCTGTTTCAGGGTTTCCAAAGTAAATTAAAAACAAATTACTTTAATCCCTAGATAAGGAGCTCCGATTGGAGGAGTCCCGATGTGCAGATCTAATTATAAAAATATCACAGCCATGATGAGTTACCATTACTCGTATCACATGTTTTATGTCACGGGCGCGATATTGAATCCTGAACGTAACGAAGGACTCCAGATTTAACTCCCGAGCGCAGCGAGGGTGTTACGAGTTAATTCCCGAGCGAAGCGAGGGAATTAAGAAGAGTCCTGAGCGCAGTGAGGGGTTCAAGCGCGCCCAAGACGAAAACAGCTTTATCCCCGAGGAGTGTACTCTACTTTTCTCACCTTTTGCGAGACAATAAAAAAGCGAGTCTACTAAAAACAGCGTTTTATTATAGTAAATTAAAATTAAAAGTGAGAATTGATTGTATGTATTTTTCATCACACTTGCTCGTAAATGGTGTTATTCCATGCCTGTATACAGAAGGACAATGGCCTAAATTGTTCCCGCGGGAATTATGGCGAGTTTGTCATCCCTAGGGAGTAATGACTTTCTTTTTAAAATTTGCAACTCTTTCGTACATCATTTCTGACTAAGGAGGTTTAATTTTCAGCCAAAAATTAAATCGGTTTCTAATTTCATCTTTAAAAATTAGCTATAGACATAGCTACATTACACAAAACCATTACGCTTCATTAAACTTCATTATTTTTATACCTATTTCAAGTTTATATCAACATTTATCATTAATTTTAGTAATTATACATTTTTATCAAATTGGCTAAATCTGGCTCGAATCCAGGTCGAAACTAAACGCAGTTATTATCTGTGGTAGAGGTCACAAAAAAAAATATCGTTTCCATTTACGTTCCCGTTCGTCAAAAGTTATTTCTTTATATTTTGCAGAGTTAAAGTGTTTTTCCTCGCAAATGTGATGAAAACCATTGTGTGTATCACAGGCAGTAAGGGGATTACTAACTCGAGTCATTAAAAGCCCTCCGCCTTCGGCGTCGGGCTTCTAACACTCTCGTTAGTAATTCCCTTCATACTACCCTTGATGCACAATGTACTATTATTGCAGCGTCTTACAATACTCGCGGCTTTTGTTTAATTTCAAATGTGTTTTATTCAGCTTGCCGTGGCCAGCTCGATTTTAGAAAATGTTCGATTTTCAAATTAGGTTCGACGCGGCGGTGGCGGCGGCGCCGCGCCCGGCCTTCGAGTATTAGTTGATCTTTTATTACGAAATTAGACTTTAAGTCCATTGTAATAAGAACTATGAAAAGTGAAAATATTACAACCCAGCGGGTTATAATGAGATTCAGTACAACATTACACCCCGGCTAAAGCCAAGGGCTTTAATGACTTGGTTTGCGTAAGGTTTGCATGATATGTAATTTGGCATTGTCGAGCAGGTGGTGTGATAAAAATATTATTACTTATAGATGTATTTTATGGCTATTAAACAAAAAAAAAACAAAAACATAAAAAAAAAACGTTTAAAGCAGGGCTGCAGGGATCGTATAGTTAATGCCTCTCATTATGAAACAGTCACATTAATAACTAATTGCTGATTACTCTATGGGCACTAGACAACAAACATAAATAAACAGATACACAAATACGTAATTATGAGAATAACACACCTGCCTAATACCACAATTAAAAAAATCCTCACGCTCACCGCACGCCATTATTTAACCGAGGCAATGTAATCTCTATTTCTATCTCCATACGGCCGGGTCTAAATTACCTGCTTACATATTAAAAGGAGTGAAATGAAACCGTTGTAATGTCTGCGGTTTAAAAACGTTCCATTAGCTCGCCTCGCTTTTATTCTAACAAAGATAGGAACAATGAGTTTTGAAAAATTTATGAACAGCAAAAGTAGCTACTAATGAGTAGTACCCACAGATACAAATCTACACACATAGATAACGCAAATGCTTCTACTCCGCGTGTCCGAATCCCGACTTAAACCTTGACCAAGCCTCGGGATTGCTCGTCGCTTCTGACGTGCTGCTCTGCCCGTGAATATTAAGAAAATGCATCGTTTCATGATAATAAAATGCAAGAGGCCAAAAAAGCGACGATTTTGAATCGATATTTCGCGGAAAACGGAAACTTACCTTCTCTTCGTACGTCCCAGTTGGTAGCGAAATGTGACACAGTTGGTTATGATCATACAGATTGAGGTATTTACGTTATCTATGTTACTTTATATCAGTGGTAGTATTTAAGTCTCTATTGCTGCCTAACATCTAATAAACAAGCCAAACGATTTTCTTCACACTTAACCGCTAGAAAAAAACCGGGCAAGAGGGAGTCGGACTCGCGCACCAAGAGTTCCGTACCGCCACAACTGTAAGTAGCATTTATGAATCAGTGCTAACCCAACTTAGCATTTTTAGTACTTGTCGTTTTTCTTCAGGGTTTGAACTATAAAGATACCCTTGACGCTTGTACCTTTTACCGTCTTTACAATACAACAAAAAGAAACAAACCTTAATTATTTCGATTACTATAAAAAAATGCTAGTAAATCCGAGGTAAAAATACATAATTATTCAAAAAAAAACAAACCTCTGTATATTAGGGTTCAAAAGATACCATCATGTCAGTCGAAAGACGTGCCCTGCTGGACATAGGCCTCAGACCGGTCTTGTGCTTTTCGCATCCACCGCGGTCCCGCGATCCTTACGAGGTCGTAACTCCATCTTGTTGGAGGCCTACCCACAGCTCGTCTCCCGGTCCGCGGACGCCACTCCAGAACCTTCTGACCAAAAGATACAGCTATTTAAAATTAGGACGGACCTGTGCGATAGACGGACGGACAGCGGAGGCATATGAATAGAGTTCCGTTGGCCTACCCTTCGGGTACAGAACCCTAACTAATTCATGTGGTCGCACCGACGCCAGAGTTTCATTCCCTGGTTAACAACGACACGATAACGATATCGATCTCCGAATACATCTTGTCTTGGGCTACGTATAGCTGAAATCTTAGAATACAAGCATTATTTAATCGCCGACCCTGAACTGGAGGTTAATCAAAACTATAAAAGGATTCTGAAGCTAAAAATCTCCAAACAAAATGCGAAAACGTTTCTCTCCCCATAAACCTCGTCTGATTTTTACCATTTTTGAATATGTTGTAGATACCATGAAAAACTATGCCTGTACGTTTTCTTTTCCAAGAAAATATTTTATAGAGCAAAACAAAGTAAAAATACCAAAAGACAGAAACGTACAGACCTATACCTTGTTCACGTTAAAGAAACCCAGTTACCAGAAAACTAAAAATGCACGTTATTGGCCAGCGACAAGGGCACCGCTTGCGCACATGATGGGTTTACATGTCGGCCAAAATCAGTCAACATCTGTTTCTTGTACGGTGCGGACGCGTTATAGTGCTCTTTTTTGTATTGTTGATATCACTTTTTACCTGGCTCGTTTATTGGACCGTTTCCCGTTTAACCTGGCATGCCAAATCAACTTACGAACCAAAATTATAACAAATAATAAATAAACAAATATTCCGAGCCAGGCATGTAAGCCGACGCCGCCAGTGGGGTGCGATTGTTCACGCCCTCTGATCATTTCTTGTCCCTTTCATTTGCATACAAAAGTGCAACAGAGTCGGCGCTTTGCTAACTCTTTAACGTGGACAAGGTATAGGTATTTATAATAACTATAACATATTCAAAAATCGTGAAAATCGGACTTAGGGGTGAGAAGCGTTTTCGCCCGGAGTTTAATTTGTATAGATTTTTTTGACAGCGGCGCTTCACAAACCTCTTAAAAATACCTCTTAACGAGTAAAACAAAGAAAACATCAGTCTGATTCGGATTCAAAAGAACCTGTGTCTCGTGGTTCCCGGGACCTTAATTCTATTCCCGGCCTCCGTCCCGGGGCAAGCCAATTTGTCCCCAATTATTTCCAGACAAAACTGTTTGATCTAATCACAGATTAATTAATATTAAATTGGCTTAAACGTCACAATGAATATCGCGCGGGCTGATGTCGTTTGTTTTCTGAAATAATCGGATTAATTTAGTGATATTGTTTTGTTTTTGGGTATTTTTTTATTCGTATAACTTTTTCATGATACAATTCAGACTGTAGTAGGTAAGCCAAATTAAGGCAAACATCAAAAAAGCAAGGTTTGTTTATGGTCGAAAGACTTAGAACCTATGCGGGACTTAGTTAATAATTAATAAGTAAACAAACTGGTGAATAAGTAAATGGACTGGAATTCGTATGTAAGGTCACGAGTGTTAATTTGGGACCCATGGCATGAAAAATATGTTTGAAGTCGTCAATGTCATTAGAGATGTCAAGTCATTTGTAACTTTTAGGAAAGTCAACCTTATTGTATTATAATGTCTGATTGACTTTGGACTTAAGGTGGGCACCAAAGGAGGGTGGGCAAATTGGCCTATATGACCAATAACAAGAAGCGATATGTCACCGGATAGGTAATTCTAAGTTGTAAAACTATTTCTATGGCAGGTAGTTCGAACACTTTGTGTGATAAAAGTTATCGCCGTGCAAAGACAGCGGTGTTTCAAAGTAATTATGCTAACGTCGTCTACGTAGGCGTCCCGATGTTCCCGATTTTTAAAATATTTCTCACAGTTCTTTGAGGTTTCCCACTACACTAAATCGTTGTAGAATTAAAAAGCATATCCGATGATATAGTGCTTATTGTTATTGGTTTCTAGGCCAGTGTTCATACATTTCTGACCATCCTCCTTTAATCTCGTGACTGTATGTACATTCGGCAAAAAATGAGATCTTGGTAGGGTGTTCGGTTCAAGTTCATTCGCACATCATGATACAACAAGTTCACTTTTCCCTTGCAATAATATTATAAATAAATAAATATCAGGGGACACTACAATGGGTACTAGACAATGATATAAATACTTATATAGAGCAATATATGATCATCATCATCATCATGTCAGCCGAGAAATGTCCACTGCTGGACATAGGCCTCCCCCAAGGCTTTCCACTCAGACCGGTCTTGTGGCGTCTCCAACAAGATGGAGAAATATATACTTAAATATATAGAAAACATCCGTTACTCAGGAGCTCATCACACAAATATCTGTACTTACCGGGATTTGCACCCTGGACTGCTAGCTTCGTAGCCAGGGTTGTCGTCATTATGAGAGTGTCAAGTTTCAACCTTAGCGATAATTAGATCTCACAGAAACTTATGTCAAGACTGGTTGACCACTTTCTTGGCCGACCGTACACGCGGTGACAATTCAATAGCATTAATCTCCACCATAAATACAATCTTAACGTACTTTAACAGTTGATGATTATGCAAAAGTTGCAAAAATAACTTTAAAAAAAAATTCAGTCGATAGCAAAAGTTTGTATCATAAAATTATAGTTACAGTAGCAATTCCACTTTCCAATTCCTGATGGAATCTGTGTATGTTCTAGAAAATAAATGCGTCTTTTCATCATCTGAGTACAGACCCCTAATGTTTCACGTCAATACGTTACAGCAGTCCCATGTCGACCATCTTGAGCTCTCCTAATAGGAAGTAGTTGAACATTCGCGAGCTCTCGACACACAAGTTCGGAACAACCCGCGACGTCCGAGTTCATGAGCATGTCAAGATTGTAATCCATTACACGAGAGTCGGAACCTCAGCACACTGCATGGGATAAAGGTGCAAGTACATAGACCAATAGCAGGTTTAATAAAAAACTATAAGTATAGGCAGAAGAAATAAATAAAGGAAAACAAACGTGTGCCTCTCGGGACGCTTGACAGAAGTGATAACTTAAACTGATCTAGAAATTGTTTCACTGTCTGCAAACTTGCGCACACTTATGCAAAGTGACACACACTATCAAACTTTAAAAATTGGTAAACTGTTGAAAGAGGTATTTTTTTTATGGCATTGAGAAGGCAAACAAGCACACACGCCACCTGATGGTAAGTGGAAACTGTGACCCATAGACATTCGCATTCACAAGACTGCAAGCCTAAGACTGCAAATGCGTTGCCAACCCTAAGGACTAAGATGGAATGCCCCTATGCTAGTCATTACACCGGCTGTCTTACCTCCAAACCGTAACACAACAATTCGAACACTGCTGTTTGGCGGTAGGTTAATGGTTAAGATGGTGGTAGCGATCCGGACGGACCCTGCACAAGGTCCTACCACCCGCATCGCATATATAGACGTCTCGTTTTAAACGAAGGGCATTTATACAGGGTGCAAGGAGTATACTCCCTCTGCTTTCCTACCTCTATGCTGGCGCCGTAACGCGCTATATAACGAAGCGGTTTACACTCCCATAAGAACTTATCACTTCTAACAAAATGTCACCGACATCGCCTAAAAATGCTAGACTTAGGGTCTCCCCACATCTATGGACGCAGAATCAGCGTTAGCAATAAGAGCGAAACAAACGTCAATCGGCCCGGCCGACGCGAAACGACGTCTATCGAACGGAAATTCTTCGTTCTGTTTGCATCTTACATCTCCGAGTACGATCGGCGCCGGTGAGGGCTGAACAGTTCCGACCACGGCCGAGTATTTATTTATTTATTTATTTATTTGGCTCACAAAACAAGTAACAGTCGAAATTGGTACAGAGTATTGATGATGGAAAAGTTTAGATCTAGATTGTCACTCTTAACTATGTGTGCACATAATGGTTATCGTGTAAGGATATAATAAAATTGAGGGTTAGCTGTGTTAGTAAAACGTGAGAAATTAAGTGAGTTTGAAAAAGAATTTGTAAAAGGTTGCAACTTAATGAATAAAGCCTTAAATAATTATATTTATTTGACTAAGTTAGTTAAGTTAGTAATTTATTTATTTATTTATTCATACAAAATTGCCTGGATTTCTCTCTTAAATTTAGGTAATTTACCACTAAAAATATCCAAAGATGAATGGAGCGCAACAGTTTCATTGTATAATCGACACATTCTGGTTATCGGGTTATAGAAGGAAGTGTTGTTAATGTAAGTTTGAAGTACAAATATTTTAGGCGAGGGATTCCGAGGATTATATCTAGTGCGGAAGTTAAGAAGGGATAGAAGGGTTGGGCTATCAATATATGAGTGCAGAATTTTGAAAAGATTCAATAATTCGATAGACTTTCGGCGAGAAGCTAAGGATGGCAAACCAAACTTTCTGAGCCTACTATCAGTTGACTTAAACTTTCGACCAAGACGAAGCCTATAACAGAGAATGTTAAGGAATCTTTTCTGGACCCTTTCAATTCTAATACTATGCGCTTCATAGTACGGAGACCATATAACTGACCCATACTCAAGAATGCTTCTTATAAGTGAGCAGTAAAGATGGATATAAGTTAGTTGATTTTTGAAGCCCTTTGTTGATCGAGTAATAAAGCCAAGTAATTGGTTGCATTTAGATATGATATGATCATAATGAGAGTGAAAAGTTAATTTTTCGTCAAAGTATAGGTATGCCAAGATCTTTTACTACTGATTTTCGTTGCAGTGTACTACCATCCAGAGAATAACTGAAGCATTTTTTCTGCTTAATAGACCCAAAAGATATGACAAAACATTTATCAATATTTAATAACATTCTGTTGGATGCACACCACTCTGCTATTATAACTAGATTTTGTTGTAAGGTTAAGCAGTCGTAGTCGGCTTTGATGGTAGTGTATATCTTGAGGTCGTCAGCGTACAGTAAGCAAGGACAAGTGAGTAGCTGAACAAGGTCGTTTATGAAAACTACAAAGAAAAGGGGCCCAAGATGAGAGCCTTGCGGAACTCCAGAGCTGATTGTAACTGGCGCAGAGAGATGGCCCTTAACGCTGACTAATTGACTTCTATTTTCTAGGTACGACTGTATCCATCTTAGCAGGTTTCCATGGATACCATGGCTTTCGAGCTTCTTGCACATAATAACATGATCAACTTTGTCAAAAGCTTTCAAAAGATCCATGTATATGGAGTCAACTTGACATCTTTTAGCAAAAGCGCTGCAGAGATAGTTTTTGTATTCAAGAAGATTGCTCACCGTTGATCTGTTAGAGACAAAGCCGTGTTGACTAGGGGATATGAACGATTTAAGGTGGGAATAAAATGTATTATATAGCACGGATTCAAAGAGCTTAGCAAAACCAGATAGGATACTGATAGGTCTGTAATTCCTGCATTGGTTTTTGTCGCCAGATTTATGGATTGGGATTACGTGGGCAATTTTCCAGCGTGTTGGAAAAATACCAGATCTAATTGATTTATTAAAAATAATACTCAGAGGCAAACTAATCTCGTTACAACAGTTTTTAATAAACAATGAAGGAATCCCGTCCGGACCAGCCCCTTTGTTACTATCAAGACTCTTTATTTTAGTTTTTACATCTAATGTTGTTACTGTAATATCGTGCAAGCACTCGCTGTGAGAGATGTTGAAAACATTAAGATTAGAGGTATGCGTGTTGGCTGGCAATTCAAAAACAGAGCTGAAGTAGTTAGAAAACATCTCACAAACACTTTCTGCATTCGATGATACTGAGTAGCTGCGATGAGAGCCGATTAGAGCTGGCGACAGCCGTTCGGCGTCCATAGGTGTGGGGAGACGCTTACTATTACATCGAGGGCTATCTGACGTCTCGCCGGATGGAGCCGATCGTAGGTTTACAACCGCTGAGACGGCCGATCAGCTAAATGCAAATAGTGTGGTGTAAAACAATCGATGAAAGCTCCTTAAGTCGTTTAAATGGGGTCGAAGACTTCTCGAGTGGCGTCCACGCAGCTTGGGTAGGCCTCCGACAAGGTGCACCGACGACGTGGCTAAGGTTGTGGGAAACCGATGGATGCAAGCGGCGCAAAACCGGTCCTTGTGGCAAACGTCAGGGGAGGCCAATGTCCAGCCGTGGACGTCTTTCGGCTGAGATTATGATGATAACCTTAATTAACGCACACAGCTTCATGCGAATATTTTCATTAGTGTCCGGCCGAAGATTCGGTTTCGGTTTCGGCGGGTTTCGGCATGAAAACATGTTTCAGCCGACGGTTCGGTTTCGGTCAATATTTTTTTTAAATATTTATTTGACAAATAAATAAAAGAAAGACGTTGTTTTATGTATTATGGTCAAGTTATGGAGAGTATTATTAGAGTTATTGTTAATATTTCTAGAAATAAGGGTCCAATGGTATTTGTATTCATAATATTCAACGATTTTAAGACGCTATAAAATTTAACATTTCGGTTTCAGCCGAAACCAGAACCAAAACTGAACCTTGGGTTTCGGTTTCGGTTTCAGCAAAAAAAACGTGTCTCGATCGTACACAAATTATCTTACCATCATACGAACTGTTTATGCTAACTCCACACCAAAAAAACGTCTTTGAACTAGCCCCGTGTAATCATGGCTTAACAAACATCCGACAAACAGTATCAATTACTGTGAGAGCTGAAGTTTGGTAGTAACATGACTCGACTGAGATGGGCTTAGAAATCAAACGATATAACTTGTTCCGAGGGGTTCAAAGATTCTTAAACTATCTTCAAACTTCTTCTATATGAGTTTAAATATTATAAAAGTACCTAGTTACTAAGTTGGAATAAACTGTCGCCGAATAAGTGGATGGAATCTTTCTGGACCCAACTCTTGTTCCACTTTATTTTTGATTTTTGTAAATTGTGCAAATGAGGGTTATTTAACACCTTTTCTTTTCGCTTTTTACATTCGCTTTAAAGTCTTAACTCTTAGGTTAATTTAATATGGCAACTTCCTTTGTTAACAGACTTCAAAAAAGTGGGGCACCTACTCAATTTGACAGTTTTTCTTCTCTTAACCGATTTAAAAAGAAGGTGTTACTCAAATGCTCTGCCATTTTTCAACGGATTTTTATTCGTTTTGAAGATTATTTTTTAAGGATAGTCCCATTTAAATTCTGTTATATATCTGGCCATGGAATCAGCTGAATATTTTTAATTTTTAACATTATCTTTAAATATTTAAATAGCTTACTTTTCTTACTTTAAATATTTAAATAGCCTGGTTTGCTTTTTATTTTAATCCGTTAAGTTTATTTTTTATTTGTTAATGTAATTTTGTATTATATTATAAATAAAGTTTGTATTATAAATTTAAAGTTATAATACAAATGCAATTGAAATTTTCGATTTTCGAAAATCGACATGAAAAAAAACATTTGAGAGAAACTATTTACATCACATTAGAATTACATCAAACTTCGACCTTGAATATCCAAGAACCCCAACATCTACGTAACTCACGTACCACACAAAACAAAAACTTGCAATGCTCACAGAGATTAACGACAGAGGTAATTTGTGACGGTCGCCGGACATTAGCCCGGACGTGATCACGTGACGGGGTGCGGACAACATGGCGTAAGACACAGGCGGACGGTTGTACTGTTTTGAATACTTGTTCAAAGTCTATATGGGATCTTTTCGTTTCTTTTTGATCTGTAAAGGGCAATTGGTTAGCAATTAAAAATAAAATAAAACAAAAAGTTTCAATATCGGTTTACCTGTTGCTCGTTGTCATTATTATTATGAGTTCATAGACATCTCCTACAGGACTCTCCAGAAGGAGCTCTACGCTAGTTTTCAAAAGACTACACCAGCAACTACATTCGCGTCTCGTGGCTCTTAGTTTATTAAAAGTGATTCATGGAACCTTCAGGGAGGATTGTGAAGCAAAAAGTTCTATACAAAATGTGGTAACGTGTCTCTCCCATTAAACATAGTCCGAATTTTTCGATTTTTGAATATTTTGTAGATATTTTGAAGAACCATGTATGTATACGATATTCAAAAATCGTTAAAATAAATTGTTTTAGGGGTGAGAAACGTTACTGCCTAGAGCTAAATTTGTATGGATTTTCATGATAGCTATGCAAAATATGGTAGCGTTTTACTTTTCTATCACTTTAAATGTATGGGATGACAATTTACTTGCTTTGCGATAAACTACGTACTCAACTGTCATCCCACATCTGTCATTTTTAGTGATAGAAATATGTTAGTAGCGGTTTTATCTTGGCTAGGGTCTCTAGACTAATTTTGGGTGATGTACAGTACCCCATCCAAAATGTTAAGCACTTTAGTGCACAGTAATAATAAACTGGATGCGAAAAGCACAAGACCGGTCTGAGTGGAAAGCCTTGGGGGAGGCCTATGTCCAGCAGTGGACGTCTTTCGGCTGACATGATGATGATGATGAATAATAAACTTCAAATGACAAGTATGACAGCAACAATGGCACTCACAATGACAAGGTTCTAAGTATGCTCAACCTTTTTATTTGGTGACAGTACAGACATTCTTTCGCGATTCTTTCATAACGTGGACTCATTGGTTAATAAAGCCGACCTGAGCAAACGAATTCTTGTTTGTTACATTTTCAAGAACAATAGGTACGCCACTCACATAAATTCGGTCTTACAAAGTTCTAAATGTCGGAGCACGGTCTTATCAAGAACGCTAGTAAAATGCCGGACGAAATGTGGAAAGAGTTTCCTCCCACAGGTGGTTGAATTACCTTGTTGAATTCCCGACAATTTACTGCGTTTTTCCTTCTTTGTTAATTACAAACGTAAGTATTATGGTATGAATAGTTATTTAAGGACAGATCACTGAACGTATACATGGTATTAAACCCCAGACGACAAAAGAGGGGTGTTATAAGTATGGTGGATCGGCAAACGTAGTGTAGGACGCCCTCAGACTAGGTGGAGCGATGATCTTCGCAAGGTGGCTGGCAAGAGCTGGATGAGAGTAGCCGCAACTTGTGCTCGGTGGCGTGCAATGGGAGAGGCCTACTTCCAGCAGTGGACTAGTATAGGCTGATGATGATGACGTGTATCTGTGTATTTCATGCTAAACACATAAATAATTAATTATTAAATATATTTGGGGTCAGAAGGTTCTGGAGTGGCGTCCACGGACTGGAAGACGAGCTGTAGGTAGGCCTCCAACAAGATGGAGTGACGACCTCGTCAGGATCGCGGGACCGCGGTGGATGCGAAAAGCACAAGACCGGTCTGAGTGGAAAGCCTTGGGGGAGGCCTATGTCCAGCAGTGGACGTCTTTCGGCTGACATGAGGATGATGATGGAATATATTTGGTTGTAATAGTTGAAAAAAGCTTACTAACAATAGGGTAAAGTCACCAGTGGTCAGCCAGAGACCTGTATTCGGCCTCTGCCTATACTTTGTATGAGTGGGAAGAGTACGAAAGACATATTTCCCACTCTTCTCACTCATGTAAGGTCGACTACTGGTCTCTGGCTGACCACTGGTGACTTTACCCTATCTTGTTGGGCAGAAAGTGAAATTTATGAACTTGTATTCTAGAGGGCCGGGCCCATACCCTTTATAATGACTCTTTTTCGCGTACTTTCTACCCTTGGAAAAAAAAAACTATAATTGTCGACTCCCTATCGCTGAAGGCCAATGGCTAATTCTGATTTAACTTTCTCGTGACTTAGCACTGTTATTATAAAGTCATCGTTCAAACTTTTTGACTGTAAATCGCAACAAGATATATTTTTTAAAGTAAAAACCGATAACACATTAGGAAATGAGTAACCTGGGAGACCTTGAGTGTCACTTTTCGCGCAGATGTTTTTTTTTTCTTTTCCCTGCGGCGACTTGAACAGCTACTACCGCGGGAATATGGCGTTTCCACAAAGAAGTGATTTCGCCAGTGTCAAGTATATATAAGTATAAATCAATATAGCAATAAAACGCAATCCAATCTTCGCTAGGAAGATTGGGGGCAATGTTGTACGGTGATACGTAGGACAGAGGTCAAGATAGTTTTAACATCTGTACCACTGCGAGTCCACTTGAAACGAGAATTATGATGCCAGGTACACGAAATAAGTCCAAGTCTTCTCTCACTGTGCAACACAAAGGCATCAAAAGTACAAATCACTAACAGAAAAGAACTTTGAACACCTAAATACACAAAAATAAAAACTATAGTACATTGTTGTAGAGGTTAGAAAGTAAGCAATAGATGGACGAGTTAGTTCGAGGGCCGACGCGTAGCGGAGGCCCTCGAAAGTACGAGTCCATCTATTGCACTTTCGGCCGAGGCTTAACACAGTGCTTTTCACGACTACTGCGAGGAAATAAAAAAAAATCTTTTAATACATTTTTCTTTAATTAAACGAGATATTAATATTAGCGTTAGGACAATTATTAAAGGATAACGAAATATTCTTGCCGGGAACATTAATATTTTTTTAAACTGACGACTCTCACCGTGACAAAAACTTTATTTCAGATAATTAATAGCAGACATATATGGCTGTATGGAATCAGATTCCTTTGCCTATCCGTGAAGGGAGGAATATTATAAAAAAAATAAAACGACTTCTCATTGGCCAATTTAATTTCATATGCAGCACAAAGTGTGTTCTGATTGGTCGAATTAGTGATCAGCGGACCGATGTTATTGGTCAATGGAACAGACCAACAATGTTAACATAGTTGGTCTGTTTAAATTCATAGTAGGCCTGCTCATTCAATGTACAACTATCGATTGTTTTGGGGACCAAGAACAGACCATCTTTCGCCACATTTCCGAGCAGTGGCGTGAAAATAGTAGATTGTGTCACAAGGGAGCAAAATGACATATTTAAGGCGAGGGCGTACATTGAATCCTGAACGAAGCGAAGGATTCTACAATTGAATCCCGAGCGTAGCGAGGGATTCTAAAATAGAATCCTGAGCGTAGTGAGGGATTCAAGTGTTAACGCCCAAGGTGGAAATAATTTTGCTACCGTGTGACACATACTGCTTTTCACATCACCTATGAGGAAAATAAAAGATCTTAGTGATGAAAAAAAATTAATTATTCACACATTCTAGAAATGCTGAAATTATCAAATTTAACAACAGGAAATTATCGCACTTAACAACAATTATCAAATTTGGCAACAAAATGTCCTTGAACAGAAAAGTGCCACTTTGATCCCTCCTAGCAGGGAAGAAAAGTCCCCTTTCCGAGTAGGTGATATGAAAAACAAATTACACGTCCGCCATCTTTTGACGTTGCAAATGGCCTCGCAGATGATTTGCCAGTGCCTCGTCTTTGACGTGTTACGTTATGGACGTTATGGTATTGTTTTTACCGCGGGCGCCATTACTGTCAAGTAAATAGGAGCTATCAAAACTTTGACAATACCATAAGAGGGCCGAAGTTCTATGCGGTAAAAACCATATCGTCTTTGGCCTAGAATCTCGGCCCTAATTCTTTAATCCAAAACACCCCTATTGCGCAATTTTCGTCGATTCGTTAGAGCCATTTTCGATCAATATTGCTAGTTTAATAGTGTAGCGTAATCTCCTGATACGCTTTATGGGTATATGCTGATTTCTAAACACAGATTGGTACTTTACATTCGTAATGTAACCTCAAACTTGTTGCTACGTCGAAGCGGCAATTCTAACACCCTCCCTAACCAAATCACGATGTATCTGAATCATTCAATTCGCAGAGCTGTTTGATCCCACTCAAATTATGAAGCCGTTTCAATTGGCTCAGCGCATTATTAGATTGGAACACGCGCGGCTTGGCTGGAGTAAAGGACTGCGCACATTGTAAGCGGGTCGCGATGTTACTGCGTTATCGCGCGAGGTGCCTTTAAAACGGTAACCCATCTTATATTATCAGGGTTATGTTAGGTTAGGTTAATATTAATTTTGAAATGTTTATATTTTTGTGCAATAAAGAGTATACGTACATATAATAGAATTTTACTTCATCTATTATATAATTTCATTGTATTTCATTCCATTGAACGTTTTTTTCTGCTGAAACCATAATATTTCCGGGATAAATTAAATGTTACTTCAGGTAAGGTTAGATTTGTATCTACCAAAAAAGGAACCAGGCAAGAACATATTGAACCTTGCTCAGTGTAGGGTTCCGAAGCCGTAACTAAATACAAACACAGAAAACTATCTCAAAAAATAACATGTATAAGTATACTACGAGTAATTTGACTGTAACAAAAATTAGCAATTGAAGTATTTAAATATTTCACAAACGGAACCGTTCGGTAAATTGTACTCACAAACCCGCAATGTTTTTTTAAAAGACCTATCCAACGACACTCCACACCATAGGGTAGACGAGAAAAAACATCCCCACGCTACGTGTGTAGGAGAGGTACTCTAAAAAATAATCCAGGATTTTATTTACCACTCGGTCGGTCGGCATCACTATTTTCTCTCGTAATTGTGTCCCACCCTGCCAGACAGTCATTCAGTTAATAGAATAGATTGCAGTGTCTTTCCTACATGCACTTGAATGTGTCTCTTAAAAATGTACTAGCCAGTTTATGGAGAATGCACGCGTTTAAAATGTTTGTTACGCTCTGATGCAACAATTTAAAGTTACCGGTAAATTCTTCGTCTATTGAATTTCAAGCGAGTTGATTACGAGATATACCAAACCGGCTGTTATTGTAGCAAGCCGGACGCTATCCAACCCGCCGGCAAGAGACAAACTTTTCTTGAGTTGCTGGTATTTATGGGCGGAGGTGATTACTTCCCATCAGGTAACCCGCTTGCTCGTTTGCCTCCCTCTTTTATATTAAAAAAAACAGTCCGCGCAGCGCCCCGCGCGCTGTCTGCGCAGGCCTTAAAACCAAGTCAAACGCAAATAAGTTTCCAGCCTTTGATGTTCGATTTACCCACGTTTTGTCGCTCGAGAAATTTCCCCCATACCAATTCACGCCATGATTATTTCGTGAAAAGGTTATTTATGAGAACTATTTAGCAACTAGCAACGTTTATTTTAAACTAAAATGGCTTGTGCAATTTATTTGACCGCTCTGGAATATAATACAATACAGTTTGTATCAACATTTTATTAGAATGGAATTGGGGATGGAACGTGATTTACTGCATCCATTTTAAACAAATGTAACTGTTTTTATTCGAATTGAAAAAGGAAGAGGTTTCTCTATTCGACTGATATTTTTTTTCTTGTTTGCTACGCGTTTACTCCGTCAATTTTGAAGTTATTTTATTTGTTTGAAAGGGTCAGAGAGTCCTATTGTCACCAAGTCAATAGGCGGTCTATTAAGGAAATAAGCGAAGAATTGGAGAAAATCCTCAAACAATATTGGCATACACTACATAGCGTTTTGGTAGTTTCAGAACAAGTCCAGCATTTGCATTCAGAAATGAATTGGAACTAATTATGAATTTTTTTTAATTAAAAGTATTTATTGAATAAAGTTTAAAGGACACCGGATTTAACACAAAAAAAAATATTTATTGCAGTACATTCAACAGGTGAAGAGGGTAGGAGCGTCAGAAAAAAAGAAGGTAGGCTCTAAACCCGGCGATAAGGCTCGGCGTCCGCAGCCTATTATTATTACTATGCGAACTAAGGCAGCCAGAGACCAATGGATAAAGAAGCGTAGGACACTTCTTACCAATGATACAATCTATGGAAATGGTAACCAACAAAGGATTTATATTAATGAAGAAATGCCTAAGCATAAACGCCAATTGTTTTGGTCCGCTAAAAACCAGTTAAAGCCAACGTACCAATTCGTCTGGTACCAGAACTCGAGCGTTTTGGTGAAAAAGAGTGAGTCGGAAAACAAAATTTATAATATTAGGAGTGAAGAAGACATTAAATCTCTAATTGAGCCTACTATAAATAGCACGGAGTAAACAACAAAAGGTGCGCGCCGTGGGTGTGTGTTCACACTACTTGATTTCTTTAAGTTATGAATAGTACATTTAACTTCCTAGATGATGATATTAAATATACTAAGTACGAGAATACAAATACATGGAGTGCGAGTATTAAAAACAAGAAGCAAGAATTAGATATAGTACACTTAAATATTCGATCATTAAGAAAACAGTATAATGAGCTCATTGTCTTACTAAAAGAATGAGATGAAAATATAGATATAATTATACTATCTGAAATAAATATTAAACGAGAAGAACTATCATTTTATTCAATTACTGGATACAACCTATATGCAAACACAAGAGAAGAAAGCAGGGGTGGAGGAGTACTGGTGTTTGCAAAAGATAAACTGAACTTTACTGCTGAAATTAGAGATACCTTAGCATCAGAAATGCTGCATGGAACGTTGGAAAATGCAAACAAAACATTGCACATTATATCGATCTATAGGTCACCTAATACAAATAAATTGAGATTTCTGGAAGAGATCAATTATCTATTAAAACAGATTTCACCTACGGATGACATTGTTATATTGGGCGACATGAATCTGGATTTATTAAATGATAATTTGAATACGATTATCTCCAAATATAAAACCATGTTGTGTGGACACGGCCTCCAATGTGCAATACCAACGACCGAGATAACGCGCGAGGCGATCGTCGATGGAAGGCTGCAAACGTCGTGTATTGATCATATATGGGTGCGCAGGCGCAATGTATCGCGCGCTGCCGCGCATATGCTCACGTGCAAGTTATCCGATCATCACTTGGTAGGGGTGCGATTAGACATTGGAATAAACAACTATGAGCCGAACGGCCCGGCGGAACGTTACGCTTTATGTAATAGGTTAGTAACACAAAAATTAAATATTATTAACTGGGTAGAATTATCAACGATTGATTGCCCCTTAATTTTATATGAAAAATTGTGTGTTATTTTTAGCAGCATTTATAATGAATCTTTAATTGAAGTTAAAAAAACTGGTAAGAGAGAAACACAGCCGTGGGTAAGCAAGCAGTTGGCAAACATGGTTGAGCGCAGAGATGATTTATTCAGAACTTGGAAATGTAACCCTAAAAAGATGACCTGCAGATTAGAATATACTCGGTACCGAAACAAGGTAAACAAAATAATAAATGCTGCTAAGAATAAGTACAGGCAGAATGAAATAAAAAACTGTGAGGGAGATTTTAGGAAAATATGGGGTAATATTAATAAATGGTTAGGTCGAAATAAAAGTGATGTAGATGGTACAGTAATGAAATACTTGGGTAAAACAGATAACGTGCAAAACATATGTAATAATTTTTCAAACACTTTCACAAAGGAAATTTTAGATATAAAACATAAATGTAATCAAAAGTTTTTAGACAGAAATTCATATGTCAAAACAAGTCATATTTCTTTTAGGTTTAGAAAAGTAAATGCGACTAATGTAGAAAAAATTATTGATAAATTAAGCTGTGGCAAAGCACCTGGTATTGATAAAATAAGGGTTCAAGATGTAAAATATATAAAGAAAGATCTCAGTAAAATATTAGCAGACTTCATTAATATGTGCGTAACAAACGGTGTCTACCCAGATGAATTAAAAAAATCCCTAATTAGACCAATATTTAAACAGGGTAGCCATTTTGATTATTCAAATTATAGGCCAATAGCCATTTTGCCAGTAATAAATAAAATTGTTGAGAAGGTCATAATCGGCCAAGTGAGTACTTTCCTGGAGCATAACAGTGTGTTATCGCCGGCGCAGCACGGGTTCCGTAGAGGGCGCAGCACGGCTACGGCCTTGACCCACTTCTCGAATTATGTAAATAAGAGTCTTGGTGGCGGACAGCAGGTCATTGCGTTGTTCATAGACTTCAAGAAAGCATTCGACACACTGGACCATGAACAGTTGTTGCAGGCTATGGACGAATGTGGCGTTAGCGGACCCACAAACCAGTGGTTTCGTGAATATCTGACAAACAGAACTTTACGCACTGTCATCAATGGGACAGCTGGATCCGAAGCCAGCGTTAGTTTGGGTGTGCCAACTGGATCGGTCTATGGGCCAGTTGGCTACATCATGCATGTGAACAGTGTGTCGAATGTGGTTAAAAAGTGTCAAGTATGCATGTACGCGGATGACATGTGCCTGCTGTTCGCTGGCAAGGATATCGCAGACATGGTGAACAACGTGCAGGAGGACTTCGAAAACATCACAAAGTGGGCGCATGATAATGGAATAGTCTTAAACATAAGTAAAACTAAATGTATGCATATTTTTTCTCCGTACAATAAGAAAGCAAAATATATAGGCCCTCTTGACATTAACTTAATAGGACATACATACCAATGCCTACACGGCAACAAAGTAAAATGTAATTGTAACACATTAGAGGTAGTTGATAAATTTAAATATTTAGGATTGTTAATTGATAATCACTTTAATTGGAAACTTCATATTATTCAAGTCTGTAACAGGTTAAGATCGATACTAGGTCAGTTCTATCACTTAAGTAGAATAGTTAACAAGTGCACATTGTTTACCATGCGCTCGCTGACTCATTGCTGAGCTATGGATTGAGCTGCTATGGGCTTACCTTTAAAACGTATCTGGACCAAGTGAGACAATTACAAGTAAGGTTAATTAAATATTTAGTACCCAAAAAAACTAGGGATAAGTATAAACATAGCTATGATAGATTATTTTCGATCTGCAAGATTCTACCCGTGCATTCTAAAGTTGTTTACCTAAATATATTAGATAGTTATTATACCGATAATTTTAAAGTAAAAAAGCAAAGTAGTCATTGTACTAGGTCTATTAGGAGGGGAGAACTGTTCCAACCACCAGCTAAAAACTATTATGGACAAAGAACTAAAGAATATTTGATTCCCAAAATTTATAACAAATACCCCCTACTACTGGATGAAAAAAAATTAAAAATAGGCTTCTTGAAATCAAAAATGAAACAAATTTTATGGTCTGATAAGTTCTGTTAGGGTGGTTTTTAAAATTAATTGAATAAAGTTATAAAATGCAGATGAAACTCATAACCATGCTGGCACTCCAAATGTAAACGTAAATTAAGTTAGTAAGTAAGTAATCACTAGTATCTATGTACCTCCCAAGTAGTATTAGATTATTGAGCGCATCAGTCGCCAACAAACTGACACACAGTTTGGCGACATTTAGAGTATGGTACTATGTAAAAAATATATACTTATAATAAATAAAAAAAAAAAAAAAAAAAAACATAAGTACAATCCTATAGGGCGTGGCAAACTGCTTAAAAGCTAAACATGTTTACTTATAAATAACATAATACTTGAACTCTTTTTAAGGATATCTATAGGCAGCTATCTGATCTTTATTTTCGCCACTTGGCAATAAATCTCCGCCGCCGCTGCGCCCGAGTACCTATTTAAAGTAATAACTACACGATTAAGACAATTAAGCCGAAACGGAACGTTCGTTTAACGGGCCGGGCTTAATAGGAAGTGCAATTATAAACAAACAACGATGTTTTTGTAAAATTACAATACTAATGCTGGATTATAATTATTGTTTACGAGCCATGCTTGGCATTATTTCTTTTTACGAGTTTTTTACTTACTTGCAATGTTTGTATGTAGGTATTTCAGCTAACAGAGATACCACATTAAGCGTTAACAGTGCGTTGCTTCGTAGCAACGCAACGCGCAGGCAATACTCGTGTGGCACCCCTCTTAGGTAATATCTTGCTTGTTCATTTTGAACCAGTGGAAATGCAATATAATGATAGGTATGGAAGAGCAGATCTGATTATGGAGTCTTAAGGTTGCGAGCGTGGACCCACCGTGTTGGAACTGTTGGGGCTCATTAGTGAGGTCTTGATAAGCAAATAATGACTGCAAAAAACTACAGACTGCAATAAAAGCTTATAAAGAGAGCTTCTTAAGAAATTTTTGACCGTAATTTGTTCTTGACATTAAATAAATAAATATCAGGGGACAATGTCACACCAATTGACCTAGTCCCAAACTAAGCTCTAGGCTTGTGCTATGGGTACTAGACAACGATATAAATACTTATATAGAGAAATATATACTTAAATACATAGACAACATCCATGACTCAGGAACAAATACTCGCGCTCATCACACAAACATCTGCACTTACCGGGATTTGAACCCAGGACCGCTAGCTTCGTAGGCAGGGTCACTACCAGCTAGGCCAGCGTGTGTGAAGTATTTGTAAAGAGGGCCAAGTTCGTTATCAAATTCGTGCGTGTGGCTTCGTCATATTATTATCAATATTATCACCTTCGCTTGGCCACCCTTCTTCTTAGAAAAGGTCTCCTTTTAGGGAGATTGCTGGTAGATTTTTAACCTAATACCAAAATAGAGAGGTGTTATATTTTGAACATCAGTATCTGTATGTGGCACCGTGGCTCCCAAACGGATGAACTTATTTGGACGCGGTTTTTCTTTTAAAAGAAAGTTAATGTTATCCAGATGGTTCTTGGCTAGGTTTTGGTAAGATTCTACTAATTATAATAATAACTTCGAAAGTTTGTGTGTGTGTTAGTTTGTAACTCCTTCACACTGCAACGGCTGGGCGGATTTGGATGAAATTTGGTATGGGGATAGCGTAAACACTGGATTAACACATACGATAGGCTTTTTATCCTGGAAAAGTGAAAAGCTTCCAAGGCAATAACGATAATCGAAAACTACGCGGACGAAGTCGCGGACAGAAGCTAGTTATTAATTATTTATAAAATAAATAAAAACCTTCGATGAAATGGCAACAATGGCAACCTGTACTTACTTTTATAATCTCTTAAACGGCCTAACCGATATCCATAAAATTGTGCTAACACCCATTCTGATAGAGAAAAAACAAACGTCCTGATATCCGTGGCTGACTTTTATAAACAGGAAGCGGGAAGTTTTTGCGGGTGGTAACCTTGTGCGGGGTCCGTCCGGATCGCTACCACCATCTTATCCATTAACCTACCGCCAAACAGCAGTGTTCGCATTGTTGTGTTCTGGTTTGGGGATAAGACAGCCGGTGTAATGACTAGCATAGAGGCATTCCATCTTAGTCCTCAGGGTTGGCAGCGCATTTGCAGTCTTAGGCTTGCAGTCTTGTGAATGCGAATGTCTATGGGTCACAGTTTCCACTTACCATCAGGTGGCCTGTGTGCTCGTCAGTCTTCCCTATGATATATATAAAAAAAAAAGCCCTAACTGTGTTTAATTTGGCGTAAGTTCTTGTTAAGAGGAGCCAAGTTCCCAGAAAGTTCGCAAGTTAGTCTACGACAGTTTAACAACTTGGCTGCATCGAAGCTATGCCATATTAGCATAACATTAATAAGGTAAACACAGTTGCAGCAAGAAATTCATTATTTCTACATCGCTTTGCCGGTTAGTTTCATGACGTTATCGGTCTAACGGACTCCGGCTCTGTTTCCGTTTGGATGTTTTTTAGTTTTTAACTATTTATTTCCTTATTCGAGTATATGTAACTACTACCCATAGCTAGCCTAGGACGTTTGATATTTTGTTACTTATTTACTTTTTTAATAACCGCAATGACATCTTAATTAAGAATATTGGCAGCGTTATTGATCTGTCATAGTTCTTTAAAAAAAGAAAAACTTTCGCTTGTTTATTTAACGTTGACATTTCAGTGTCCCGTCAGCCCAATGGAAACCTGATCAACCATAGAATGTTGTCACAGTGACATTATAAAACAATTTGATAGACACTTCAACGGCTTGAATCATAACATCACGCGCGGTGCAGCTTATATGAAAACTGGTTAACTTTTCAAGTAGGTATGCCGAAAGAGGCTGGTAAGATCTGAGTATCATCTAAACCAGACTATGGTAAACAAAGATACTCTTACTAATAGAATAGATCCAAGACTCAGGGACAAATGCCCGAGTGCTTACAACTCACTGAAGCAGAAACAATCCTGTTTTCCGCAAATCTTATTCAGGACGGCAATATCATTACCATACAAGTATATCAAAGGGGGTTAAAGTTTATTCGATAGTTTTACGAATTAATTATTATCATGTCAGCCGAAAGACGTCCACTGCTGGACATAGGCCTCCCCCAAGGCTTTCCACTCAGACCGGTCTTGTGCTTTTCGCATCCACCGCGGTCCCGCGATCCTGACGAGGTCGTCACTCCATCTTGTTGGAGGCCTACCTACAGCTCGTCTTCCGGTCCGCGCACGCCACTCCAGAACCTTCTGACCCCATCGAGCATCAGTCCTGCGAGCAATGTGCCCCGCCCACTGCCACTTCAGTTTAGCTATTCTTCGGGATATGTCGGTAACCTTAGTTCTACTGCGGATATCATCATTTCTGATTCTATCACGCAGAGAAACCCCGAGCATAGCCCTCTCCATAGGCTCTCTGAGTGACTTCGAGCTTCCTTATGAGGCCCATTGTTAGCGCCCACGTCTCAGATCCGTAAGTCATCACTGGCAACATACAACTGGCAACAATTAATTATTAGTTGAATATTTATTCACGATAATTTTATTCAATGTACAGTCAAGGAATTTAATACAATGCATGCAAAAGCTTTATCCTGCTTTTTCTTGTCTGTCACCGTTGATGCAGGAAAACATATCGAAACTTTTATGTGGTCATTTTACACCATCTCATATACACATAAGTAGCTGATTCTATTTTTTATTTTCTCTTTATCTCTCCCGTAAGATTTTTGGCATGTTTTCCTGCTGAACTACTGTTATTGAATGTTATTGTCAATGACTGACAGCGCCATCTACCACAATCTCGAGGAATTTGATGGCTTGATAGTATGATTAAGATCTACTTAGTTATAGCTTTTAGTAATTAGTCCATGACATCGCCAATAGGTGGCGCTATACATAAAAACTGTAAAATAGAGGCTCAGTAATTAATGTTCACTTTTGGAATAAACGCAGAGCGAGCCGCACGCTGCCATTCTGATTTTCCCTAACCATCATCCCTAAGCCTGCGAAGAAACATTGGTGACCCCGACGAAGACGATTCTCTCGCTCGAAGTACGCACGGAGTGAAGGAGGCGAAGTGGATTTTGCGATATTTTCGAAGAGACTCGAAATATCGACAGGGAACATCGACGGCGCGCCGTACCGAGCACGTGGCGCCTGGAACCTTCTACGAGAAGAAAGGCAGACGGTGGCCTTATACCAAAGAATATTCGAACATATTCAACAAGGACATACCAAATTATATTTCAAGAGTCAACCATCGACGAAAATTTGAAGAAAATAGCCGAAACGAAGGAAAGTCGGAGACAAAGGAAGTCGGTACACGTGGACAAGAGCAGGTTGAACCTATCAAGGTAGGTGGGCGGCGTCAATTTAAGCACATTTTGGGCTTTTTAAAGCAATAGATCAAACCAATACCGATAAGATTTTGTAATTTGTGTAACCTGTTAACGGGTAGGTACTTACCTATTTAGCCTATTGTACTTAATTTAACCACAACCTCATCTACGTTCTTGAATTTAAATACAATATGTCATCTTCATCCGAGAATGAATCTAGTGACACAATTTTAGAAAACGCAAAGTTAAAAAGCTTGATAAAAAAAAGAGGAGTAGTAAAGGGAAAATTAACATTGTATAAAAAATTTATATCGAAACAGGACGCGAACTCTTTAACAGCTGATCAATTAATAGATCTCGAGTTGAGATTAAACAGAATCATTAGTGTTTTTAAAGAATTTGAGACGGTGCAGGACAAAATTGAGACCCTGTGCACAGACGTGGAGGAACAGCTGTTAGAGAGGGAGAATTTTGAAAACTCTTATTTCCAATGTGTTTCCCTTAGTAAAGGTTACCTAAGGCAGGCTGGGGCCTCAAACCAGCCGGTAGCAGCCCCCAGCGACAATGTATGCTCGGCACATGGAACCTGTGAGTCAATTAAATATCCAGATATCTCCTTACCTACATTTAACGGTAATATTACCGAGTGGATTGAATTTAGAGATACGTTCGATGCCCTAGTAAACCAAACCAGTTTAAAACCTATTCAAAAATTCAAATACCTAAAAGGTTGTTTAGCGGATAGCGCATTGGAGGTTATTAGTTCGTTAGATTACGCTGAGGAAAGCTATTCGATAGCCTGGCAGCTACTCTGTGAAAGATTTAATAACCCTAGAGTGCTCGTAAATAACCACTTGAGAGCTCTGTTAGACATCGATACTGTACCCACCACAGCATTAGCGCTTAGAGCGCTAACTGATAACATTTCGAAGCATTTGCGTACATTCAGATCATTAAAAATAGCAACCGAGGGGTGGGACATATTAATTATATTTCTACTTAGCTCAAAACTAGAGAAAAACATGCAACAAAGATGGGAGGAGAAAATTAATTCGCGTGAACTGCCTACATTACAGGATTTCAAATCATTTCTGCGGAACCGAGCGGATATGCTGGAAGCGCTGAGTCACGCGAACCCCGCGCCTGAGCGGACCGGTCCCGGCGCGCTCCCTCCTCGGAAGGCGCTGGTAACCACGTGCCCTCCGTCCCATGCCCACAGTAAGGTAACACCGAGACGTACTACCAGTCGTAATCAATGTCCCAACTGTAGGGAAGGGCACTTTATTAACCAGTGTCCGAAGTTTTTGGCTCTGAATGCACCCACACGCATTCGTGTAGTGAAAAGGTTAGGCCTTTGTTTGATTTGCCTAGCCTCAAACCATATCTTACCTAACTGCCGTGCAAGCAGCTGTCGTGAGTGCAAGGGTAAGCATCATACACTCTTACACATCCCTTGGACACAATCCGACGCGACTGAAATGACACCACAGCCTCGACAATCGACTTTGCACAACATGACCGAACCGAATAAACCGATTATCGAATCACACTCCGTTAATTTGATAACTAACCAACGACAAAACGGCACAGTGATAGCCCGACTAGACGGCAACTCTTTACCGATATCGACACAAACAAAATCTATTATTTTGTCTACCGCGCGAGTCAAGGTTTTAGACAAAAACAACCGATTGCACACTTTGCGTGCTCTGCTCGATTCGGGGTCTCAATCGAATTTCATAACCGAAAGTGCATACAACAAATTAAATTTACCAACGACAAATTTAAACCTAGAAGTTTTGGGATTTAACGAAAATGTTACAAAAATAAACAAATTATGTAACATCACGGTGCAGTCAAACGATGACTCATTTTCTACCAATTTAGCGTGCTTTATTGTACCTAACATTTGCAATATACCTTCTTACATAACAAACGCTCAACAATTAAATATCCCTCAAAGATTCAATTTAGCCGATAATTTATTCTATCAAGGAGGGGAAATAGATCTGATTTTAGGAGCCGAGCAATTCTATCACCTTTTGTGCATAGGTCAGCATCGACTAGGTGACGGCTTACCGATTCTCCAAAGGACTCGGTTAGGCTGGGTGGTATCAGGAGCACTGACCGCCAACGCAACACCGCAGCGGGTGAGGTGTAATGTAGTCCAAGCGAACGCGATGCAAGCCTTTTGGAGCTCTAATGAAGGTCACACAGAGTCGACGTTACCAGATGATGAGTACATTCAGTGCGAGAAAATATTCAATGAGCACGCGAGAACTTCTGATGGTAATTTTGTGGTGACCATCCCCCTAAGGGAGTCAGTGACAGGTCTGGGCGAGTCGCGTTCGATTGTTTACAAACGATTTAAAACCCTGGAATCTAAATTCGCTCGAGACCCCAAATACAAGCAAGAGTATGTACGGTTCATGCAGGACTTCAAAAATGCAGATCATATGATACAATTAAATAAAACCGAAAACTGTAACTATTTACCGCATCACGCAGTCCTTACCCCGCATAAAACGACCACACCACTGCGGGTGGTTATTGATGCATCTTTCAAGACGAGTACAGGTCAGTCGCTTAACGACATACAATACAAAGGCTCCGTGATTCAAGACGATTTAGTAAACATTTTACTAAGATTCCGAATAAACAAGTATGTAATAAATGCAGATATCGAAAAGATGTATAGAATGATATACATAAACCAATCACAACGACATTTACAATGTATACTCTGGCGTGAGAACCCAACCGACCCATTACTTACCTACACTCTAACAACACTTAGTTTCGGCCTTAAGTGTGCCCCCTACCTGGCGACGCGTTGCCTACTCCAGCTCGCGCAGCAGAACCAGGACGAGTTCCCGGAGGCGGCTGCTGCGATAGCTAATAGTTTTTACATAGATGACCTGCTCCATGGCGGTGATGACGAACACCAGGTAGCCAAAACAGCTGTTGACGTCGAACGAATTCTCCGCGGCGCGAACTTCAACCTACGAAAGTGGAAATCGAACTCCCCGAACATACTACAAACCGTGAGTAACACCACGAACACACATAAAAACACATCACCGACGTCACTTACTAACAATACACACAAAGTCCTAGGACTCGCGTGGTGCAGTAATAACGACAATTTAATGTACCAATTTAAAGGAGAAACAGTGCAAAAACCACTAACAAAACGAAAGGTTTTATCTTTAGCCTCTGCTATTTTTGATCCGTTAGGGCTAATAGCACCAGTAATAATTATCGCTAAATGCTTTATCCAGCGATTATGGAAAAACAAAATAGCCTGGGACGAAAAACTCCCTAGCGAATTTGTTACCGAATGGGAAACCTTTTATAAAAAATTGTTTACGTTAAACTGCCTCGCATTACCTAGACACGCTCTTATCAGTGATTACGTAACGCTAGAACTGCATGGTTTCTCCGATAGCTCATTAGCGGCGCTCGGAGCGTCGATCTATATACGAACTGTAGATGCGTGCGGGAGAATCATAACTCGACTGTTATGCGCTAAGACAAGAGTGGCACGATGTGAAACCATCCCAAAACTAGAGTTACGTGCCGCATTATTGTTAGCAGAATTGTACAATAAAGTAAATAAAGCACTCAAACGTAACTTCACAAAAATCTATTTTTGGAGCGATTCAACAGTAGCACTGGCATGGATAAAATCACTGCACCTTAGTAACCTAAATTGTTTCGTAAAAAACCGAGTAATTAAAATACGCAACTTAACAAACACAGACAATTGGCACTGGGTCTCTTCCAATGAGAACCCCGCGGATTACTTGACCCGAGGGTTGCATGCAGACAAGTTAGCTAGCTGCACCCTGTGGTGGGAAGGATCCTCGTGGCTAAAAAAGCCCGTTAATGAGTGGCCTTCTCTACAAATGACGATTTTCGATTTACCGAGTAACGAATCTATTCTGTGTAGCGTTTCTACGAACGCAACACAACCAAACAAGTTCATGACTCATCTTTTTAAAAGATGGTCCAACGTAAACAAATTAATTAATTGTGTTGCAGTCATATTTCGATTTATTAATAACTATTTTAATAAACGTAACATGTTGAGGGGTCCATTCTCTGTCGAAGAGTTGAATCAGGCCCTAAACAAATTAATCCAATTTTCGCAAATGGAATCTTTTCCCAATGAATATAATTTACTCGAAACAGCTAAACCACTTCCAAAATCATCCAATTTATTAAATTTAAACCCATTTATGGAAAATAAATTAATAAGAGTAGGTGGTCGCTTAGCGTTATCGCACTATATGCACGACAAAAAACATCCTATTATTCTACCGCAAAAACACATACTTACCAAGCTTATCATGCGCAGCGAACATGTTAAACTGATGCACGCCGGACCTCAGTTATTATTATCATCGGTTCGAGAACGATTTTGGCCGATAAATGGTAAGAGTATGGCAAATAAGGTCGTCGGCGAGTGTGTAACATGCTTCAGAGCCAAACCTACTTCGCAGATACCTATCATGGGGGATTTGCCACCAACGAGAGTGAACCCGGCCCCCGCCTTTCTGTATACGGGACTTGATTACGGTGGTCCGTACACGATAAGGGACAGGAGGGGACGTGGTTACAGAACTGATAAATGTTACATTGCAATTTTTGTCTGCATGACTACTAAGGCGGTTCACATCGACCCTACCTATAAGGAAGTGGGCAGGCGTCAAGAAAGTAACATCATCACTATTTGAATTTGGTATTGGGCATAAAGGACGAGAATTTAAAATACCCTCAATTTGAATCAAAACAGTGGAAAATTCCTCATAAGTTAGTAATGCTAGGCCTAGTACTCGTTTTAAATGAAATTTACAACATCTTATAGCTGACTCATGTAGTCCGCCCATATGAGGAGTGTATGGCGGCAAGAACCTCCATTTGATACCCTCACCTGCACAAGAGGTTATTATTTCGTTAGAATTTTCGCCTAAAAATCTATAAAGCTCGGTTATTTCGTTACTGGCCCCATGAAAGGTAGTAGCATTATCGCTAAGAATTTCCTTCGGTTTCGATCGTCTGGCTATAAACCGTCGTAAAGCCGAAAGGAATGCTGATGATTGCAAACCAGAAATTAATTCGATGTGAACCGCCTTAGTAGTCATGCAGACAAAAATTGCAATGTAACATTTATCAGTTCTGTAACCACGTCCCCTCCTGTCCCTTATCGTGTACGGACCACCGTAATCAAGTCCCGTATACAGAAAGGCGAGGGTCCGTGTTTACTCAGTTGAGTAGTAGATCGGGTGAGAGCTGCCTTAAATCTTACCCACTCAGTGGATGCGTCACAAACTGGGGGTAATGTGTCTTCCCTGAGTTGGCTGCCCAGGCTGTCCGATTAGGCCTGGCGCCAGAATTCAGCCTCGGCTCTGCCTTGGCGTCCTCCGGAGCTCGTCTCTGGCGTCTCTGCGAACCGACTAACCCATTACCAAAGGTTACAGCAATTGCAACAGGACTTCTGGCGCCGATGGTCAAGAGATTACATAGGACTACTACAGGAGCGTACCAAATGGAGGAGTTGCAAGGGCCGCGCCCTTCAAGAGGGTACCGTGGTGCTGGTGAGGGAGCCGCGCCTGCCGCCTTGCCTGTGGAGGATGGGCCGCGTCGTGCGCTGCAGCCCGGGACACGACGGCCGAGCGCGGGTAGTCGACATCAAAACAGCGAACGGCATCATAAAACGAGCGTTCAATAATATTTGCCCATTACCGACGAATGCTATAGAATAGTAAATAGATTGTGTTCATTTCAGTTACTTACGTAAATCGCATAGTTTAAGAGTTAAAATGTTACTTTAGATTTCTTAGCGTATCAATAAATCCTATTTTGATTGTAGTTTCCTTAAACCTCATACAATTGAATGGCAAGGGGTCAGGTATAATGTACAATTTCCGAAGCTAGTTTATTTCAATTTAATCTTACACTCATTTCTTATTGTTACCTATTGCCCACTTAATCGATTCAGTACAGTACCAACCACTTTGCCGTTTAATGATTATGACCCTTAGTGTCGCTATCTAGCCTACAGTTTTAATTAATTTAATAAAGAAAACGTGTCGCTAATGAAATGATCCTGAAAGGAGTATTGTTATGTTGTTGTATAATAGCCAAGTTGGGGGTGGCAGCATGTCAATGACTGACAGCGCCATCTACCACAATCTCGAGGAATTTGATGGCTTGATAGTATGATTAAGATCTACTTAGTTATAGCTTTTAGTAATTAGTCCATGACATCGCCAATAGGTGGCGCTATACATAAAAACTGTAAAATAGAGGCTCAGTAATTAATGTTCACTTTTGGAATAAACGCAGAGCGAGCCGCACGCTGCCATTCTGATTTTCCCTAACCATCATCCCTAAGCCTGCGAAGAAACAGTTATATTTAATTTAATATTTGTAGCTTTATATAATGCTAGACTAAGTAGTACCATTGTAATATGAAATATGAGATATATTTAAAAAATGACTGACTGCTGAGTTTCTTGCGGCGTTTCTTCTCAGCAGTGGTCTCCTCTTGGGAAGCGCTGGTAGATTCTTGACGTGTAAAAGTGCCCGAGCGGCCTACTTACTGAATAAATTTCTTTTATCTTTTATCTTTTAATTCATTTACCACTTTGGACTATGTCAAAGTGACGTTATCAATAAAAAAGTAATATAATACTTATGATTTTATACACCGTGTTTTTTTTGATTTACGATAACTTCGGCATATTACTAGGTATATCTATAGAAACTAATTGGTAGATTAGATTTTTAAATATTGCAAAAAAAAATTTTTTTTCAGTTTAGAACATAATAATGAAATCTTTTATCTTTGGTCATTCTAAAAGGGCCTTTAGAGTTACCTAGCTAATAATCAGTGTCAAATACGTCTATGTTGGCGTGACATACACACACAAGTAAAGATAACACTTGACAGGTACAAGTCACTTTAGATTGACGCGTATACAAACCTAACAATTGGAAACTCTTTACTCATACGTATTAAAAGAAAATTGTTGGTATCAATTAAGAGCCTTTTACACTAGTTTAACGTGATTAACTGATTAAATTTAAAAATTAAATATCTGTAAAACCGTTAGACTTATCATTTGTCTGTCTTCGGGAAATTAACTTTGTTTGACCTAAAGAACGTTCCCTTAAAGTTATCGTAAATCAAAAAAAACACGGTGTATACAGTGTCACTTTGACATAGTCCAAAGTGGTATAGGAATTAAATTCCTTGACATTGTGACATGTAATAATGTAGTATATTTTTAATTGTACACGAATAAATACATTTTTAAAGTTCTATTTCACGAGGAGATGCAGGCAGTGGCCTACCAGTAGAATTTCAGAATTACCAACGTTTTAGAGTTGTTGGTACCTAATTCTGTAATTCTGCCTACCGCACTCTGGGAATCAAAGCGTGAGTTTACGCGTGTATGTGTGGTTGTGAGTTAATAAAGCAAGACCTAAGCGTGTGATAACAAGTGACATCTTAAAAAATATCAAATGTAGTATTTTCGTGATGATCTCAAAAACGACTGAACGGATTTTCATGCGGTTTTCACCGTCAGTTAGATTTTTTATGCAAGTATAAAAAAAACTGGCTTATGTACGGGTGTAACAGAAAAATCACATAAACCGAAGCGAGTTAACAATTTCTCATTTCCTTTAATATGTTTTTTTTTTTACAGCTGTATAAATATATTAAATAATTACGATCTAGCCTAGAGGTTTAATTACAAATTTTATTATATCTTAAATTTAGAATCAACTAAGCTAAGAATGTATAGATTAACACTATTCTTACTGTCTCTATTAAGCAGAAGGTACTTTTTCTTGTGTTCTTTATACATAGCACTAGTCACTGCACTATTTTTCACTATATTTGATGCACTAATAGAGCAGCCACACCGGGTGCGTGCGCGTAGACGTGACGTGCGCTCCCGCTTTACACTGTGTTGTATAGTGTAATGTCGTATGAGATTTCGTACTATCGTCCTGGTGTTAGGACCTTGTGCAGGGCAGGCCTACCGCCAAACAGCAGTGTTCGCATTGTTGTGTTCCGGTTTGGGGATAAGACAGCCGGTGTAATGACTAGCATAGAGGCATTCCATCTTAGTCCTCAGGGTTGGCAACGCATTTGCAGTCTTAGGCTTGCAGTCTTGTCTTGTCAATGCGAATGCCTATAGGTCACATTTTTCTACTTACCATCAGGTGGCCTGTGTGCTCGTTTGCCTTCTCCATTCCATAACAAAAAATAATATCAGCACAGTGCACGTGCACGTCACGTCTACGCGCGCACGCATCCGGTGTGGCTGGGCCTTAAGTCTTCTCACTGTATGTGTGTTATTATGGAGCTGGATCGCCTCGACATTAACATGATGATGAAGACTGCGAACGTGAGCTTCCGCTTATTTTGTTATGATTTTGTCCACAAACTCGATATTAAGGTCCCGGTGAATATTAGAATAACGCACAAAAACATTCAAATAACGCCCATCTCTGCGGGCATACATGCACAACTCTAAGGGTTGGATTTAAAAGGCGATTCGGCAAATATTAGCTCGGCCAACTTCGGGGACCTTCGCAAACAATCGTTTCACTAAATCCGCACACATGCGGCAAATATATCAATTATTCAATCACGTATCTCCTTCTAACGTGAACTTGTAATACGAACCTTAGGGTATAAGGTAAACGGTTTATTTTTAAATAATGTATTGTTGAGTTATGTTTTTTTAGTTGTACGATGTTGTGATAGTTTAGCGTAGATTGTGTACTCTGACATGAGCCTTCGGTAGAATTAGTCAAAATGGATGCTTATTTTTAAAACTATTTCGTTGGGGTTGTTTTATTGTTTTAGCTAACATTTAATTTTGCAAATAAGGGTGCCTTATTAAATCAGGGTCACTGCCTGCCGCAGCACAATGCAGAGCAGCCCTTTCTAACACGATGTCAGATTTCTTTCCTTGTTTCTGTCTCGTTCTCCTTTTTCTGTTTGTAGTTATATGTAGGTGTTTGTGTTGAACAAAGTACTTATTAATTTATTTCTGTCTATCTTTAAATCAGCGCATATGTTTTTTATGATATTAACAGAGATACAAAAAAGGAGACCGATGATGAGAATTACCCAAAGTCCGCCATTTTGATATTTTTCCAGTGACACTTAATTGGGATAGCCTTACGGTTTTTACATTCTAATTCGAAAGAATAGGTAGTTTGAAGAGACCAATTTCATTAATTTTGTATTTGACCCAATAGTTTTGTTTTAATATCTTTATTTATTCAGCAGACATCTTATGGATGACATGAATATTTTAAATTTGGAATGGCATTTTCTAATAAATTTCTTGCGGCGTTTCTTCTCAGCAGTGGTCTCCTCTTGGGAAGCGCTGGTAGTATCTTGACGTGTAAAAGTGCCCGAGCGGCCTACTTACTGAATACATTTCTTCTTTTCTACTTCTTCTATTACAACAATTAACTGATATCTAATGATTAAAAGTGATTGTAATAGTGTTTTGAAATATACTATTTCGAGTAATTATAAAAATATGATGAATTCCAATTGCGCCATCAAGACGTATCTAAATGACGAAACATTAATCAATATTTATCGGTTAAGTCGTTTAGTAGTTACGACAGGACATAGGAACGGTATGTCCGTTCCTGTGTCTGCTAACTACTCAACGGCTAGCAGCAAACACTTAACCCGTTTGGGCTTCACCGCAGTCGAAAAAAGAACAACTGCCAAAGTTTACAAAATCCATTTTCATTGTTCAGACGCAAATCCATAACTTAGCAAGTTTAAATGAATTTCATATTCATTCTTCGAAGACGGTCCATTAACGAGATGAAGCGGGAACTTCTGTTTATAAACTAGTTGAGAGATTTTCAATTAGGAGTACTTTGCTAATTGGTGTGAACTAGGCAGGGTAGTTATGTTATTATCTTGACAAACTTCGTTGCTTACGGCAATTACAACTTTACCCTCAGCATTATTCTTAAGCATTATACAGGGCTTGGGAGCGGTTAAACAGTACCCTTACATAGTTTTCAATTAGCGAGTCGAATGCTCTGTCCCTTGCACTCTATAAGGTGACTCTAAATACTGTGAGTGAAAAAGCATTCGACACACTAGCGAGTTCGATAATTGTAACTCGTGGTATTTCGTAAACGCTCGCTCGGGGCGGAATCAATTTCGAGCGTTATGATAGCTGAAAATAACCAGTATTTTTTGGTTTTTGATTCTTCCTGCAGGTGGATGGCGTGGCGAATTAAATGATAAGGCCCGTTTCACTTCAAGCTAATAGGGTAGGAAAGACGAGAGGATAATGGCGGTGCGAAAATAGATGTTATATCGAGCAAGAGCAGTTTTTTTTTGCTCTTTGATCAGAACCGAAATAATATCGATTATGTTCGAGCGGAATTGAAATGACAATGCTCTATTTGAAATGTATGGCGTTTCCAACAAGCTGGTTAAGGAAATCAACCAAGTTTCCGAGCCCTGGCATCATAGTATAGTTGACATCAAAGTTATGTTTACATTTTTGGACCTTATTTCAATGGAATAATGTGATTTACGGCTAATATGCTGATCTGATTTCGATGAGGTAGGAAGATGGTTTGAGTCCCGGAAATGGACAGAAGAAACTTTTGATATTGGAAAATAGAATCGTTTTCGAGGAAAAATGGAAAACTGACTTCTACGGTGGCGGAATGTTTGGCCCACAAATTCTATTGCTGTTAAGATATTAAGCAAATACTAACTTTACCACTAAACCTCATGTTTACCTCCTCAGTTCTGATGCTGCACCGGTATTATCCTCGTAGGCCGCATTTCACCAAACTGGAATAAGACTTACTCTGAGATTAGTCTATACAAATTTGACGTTTATTCTAAGTAAAGATAAGATAAAAGATAAAAGAAATTTATTTAGTAAGTAGGCCGCTCGGGCACTTTTACACGTCAAGATACTACCAGCGATTCCCAAGAGGAGACCACTGCTGAGAAGAAACGCCGCAAGAAACTCAGCAGTCAGTCATTTTTTAAACTTATTTCATATTGCATATTACAATGGTATGTACAACTTAATCTAGCATTATATAAAGCTACAAGTATTAAATTAAATATAATATCAAATAACAGTAGTTCAGCAGGAAAACATGCCAAAAATCTTACGGGAGAGAAAGATAGAAAAGAATAAAATAAAATAACTACAACTACCTACTTATATGTGTATATGAGATGGTGCAAGATGACCACATAAAAGTTTCGATATGTTTTCCTGCATCAACGGTGTCCCCCAGACAAGAAAAAGCAGGATAAAGTATAAGACCTTATTCCAGATTGGTCGAATGCAACCTTAAAAACAGCTCTCTGTCTATCGCTCGGTCGAGTGACCTGGGCTGAGTGGGCTCACTCGACGGGTAAAGCAGGTAAACTGAGACAGCACACCCTAAAAAAAATCTTCAATTCGTTTGTTAATAATTGTACGTCGAGTTCAAGAGTGAGTTGCTTAAGAAAATCACTTGCTTGTATTCTGCTTGGTAAAATCGTATTGCCTTTGACATTGTTATTGCATTGTTTTTAACTCCGTCGTCATTACTGTCCAGTAAATAGAATTGAAAATACGATATCATGACAAAGGCATTATTGTTTTACCCTGTAGAAAAGAGGTCCAGGGGGATTACCATGTCATACTAAAGTAGTTCCGTTTAGGTTGACAGAGAGGGACAGAGCTATAACAGATATATATTTCTGTCGGGTTCCCTCTATTACTCACTACTGTTCTCTTCAAGTAATATCTCTCCTCTATTGCTTGTAAATCTGTTTGCGCTTTTTGCCACAGTATAAAATCGTCTTTGTTTGCAATTCTGGTCAGATCTGTGTGATATATTAGACATGTATTAATTGTACCTCTATGAAACTATAGGTCTATTTTCTGTTAATTGTATCTGCTCATGTTTATGTACGACTGTTTGTTTCTAAATAAAAAATAAAATAAAAAATAAATAAATAAAGAATTTTGTTTTCGCATAACTTTTCTGCAGCTTAAACGGAAAATATTTTTTTTAATGTTTTTTTTAATCCTGGTTGAATAGAGTAGAAAAACGTCAAAGGTATCAGTAGAATAACAATTATGCGAAATAAGTATTCTGCGAAATCATACATTCACTATGCGTATTATCTAGCCGCGATTAGAGGAGAAGGTGACAGTTTTACCACATACGAGTACTTACGTCAAATTGCATATGAATCGACAGCTATTCCAATCTCAAACTAATCGCGGTTTCATAATAAACAAGGGGACCGTTTCTGTCCTTTCCTCTCAACCTAAACTGCATCGCTTTAGTATGTGATGGGAACCCCCCAGGACAATATCCTTATTATTTAAGTAACAAAGTGATCGGGTTTTCACAGTTTGAATTTAGCTAGATATGATAACAGGTTCAACCTTGAGTTCCCATAAGCCAAATAACAAGTGTAAATGAACCAATTGAAATCCACTTGAGCGCTGCTTGCTACTACAGTATCCAATTATGCTCCTTATTTGCTTTAAAATAAGGTTGCTCTGTTATCTAGTGCACAAAGCGGAATTTCCAGAAGTTAACATTAGAAGATTGTTTGGGAAGGATGTTGGGATCTCCCAAGAAAAAATAGCTTGTCCTAAATATGTTTATTCAGAAGGAAGAATATTTTTAAGAAAACGATTCAATAGTGTTCATTCCGTACTCATTTTTTATTAGGGCACATATGTGCCACATTTACACAAGAATCAAAAGGCATGACTTATGTCCTTCTGCGTGAAGTACGGTTGGCCTAGAAAGCGGTCTACCATTTATGACAAAAGTTTCTGTGAGATCTTCTTCTTTGCCCCGCGGCGACTTCAACAGCGGTAGTACGCGGGGTTATGGCGTTTCGACAATGAAATGATTTCACCAGTGTCAAATATATATAAGTATAAATCAATATAGCAATAAAACACAATCCAATCTTCTCTAGAAATATTGGGGGCAACGTTGTACGGTGATATGTAGGACAGAGGTGAAGATTGTTTTAACCTCTGTACCACTGCGAATCCACTTTGGACGAGAAGTAAGATGCCAGATACACGAAATAAGTCCAAGTCTTCTACCACTGTGCAACACAATGGCAGAAAAGAACTTTAAACACCTAAATACAAAAAAACAAAACTAAAACAAATTACATTCCGCCATCTTTTAACGTTGCAAATGGCCCCCTGTGAGATCTACTTAATTATCACTAAGGTTGACATTTCTCACTGTCATAATATTACAAGTTGCAAGGGAAAGTCGAACTTGTTGTATCATGACGTGCAAACGAACTTCAACCGTAGTATGGTAGACCACGTTTTTGGCCCACTGTACATGAAATGGATATAGTTGGCGCCCGCGTTGATGGCAGCGTCAAATTTATTACAATTGGGGTTTTAGTTTATAACCAAGACATTAATTAAAGAAATGGTTTATGATTTAAGAAGTGGGAATTAGTCAAATATTGAATCAACAATCATCTTTAAGGATTTCAGAATATCGAAGGTTCAACCAGCACCATGCAAAAAGTGACTTGCTTATAAAAGAAATCATTATCATTTGAAAAGATTTTTTTTTTCGATTTCTTGATTGTTTTTCTCGGTTTTTACGGTCAGTTTGTAATTTATCTGTTACAATAGCAAAATGTCAACAGCTTATCTCCTTTAAAAAATCTGTTTTTCCTGATGCAGGGACGTTAATTGTTGAGTTCTCCTGGTACTTTGCCATCAGATCCACTTCACCATATTATGCATTGTGACCAGCATTAATAGCTTAGCAATCATCATGTCAGCCGAAAGAAGTCCACTGCTGGACATAGGCCTCCCCCAAGGCTCTCCACTCAGACCGGTCTTGGGTTTTTCGCATCCACCGCGCTCCCGCGATCCTTACGAGGTTGTTACTCCTGTAGGTAGGCCTCCATCAAGATGGAGTGACGACCTCGTAATAGCTTAACAATAGTATTAAAGTAATGGTAGTAGTATCCGTGAAATACTTAGTATTGAGTAATTGGGATAGATCAAAAAAAATAACTCACGGCTTTTACATTCTATTTCGAACGAAAAGGTAATTTTAACAGGCCAATTTCATTAATTTTGTATTTGAGCGAATAGTTTTGTTTTAATATCTTTATTTATCTAGCAGAAATTTTATGGATGACATCATTATTTTAAATTTGGGTTGGCATTTTCTAATAAATTACAGCAGTTAAATGATATCTAATAATAAAAAGAGATTGTATTGTGTATTAAACATATACTATTTCAAGCGGTTTTTGCGTAACCCGTAAGATACACCTAGTAGGGCCTCACGCCGAAAACGAAAGTCGAACAAAGGACTTGTGTCAAAATAATCGAAAATATAAAAATTTCAAAACTTACTAATGCAGAACGGCTTTAAAACCCGAAATGGTTCGAAATGGTTTCCGAATTAGAGTAATTATAAAAATATGTACCTACAATCCCAATTCCGGTGGCCATATGGGTCTTTATCATCCGTTCCAGTTCACCAAATGATTAATTCCTAGAGATGCCTTTAATATTTGAAAAGTTCCCTACATTTCCCCAGGATCCTAACATCAGATCCTGACCTAATGACAATGGGAAGTTTAACCTTTCGAACAAAAATAATTCGCCGAATCGGTCTTACTGTTTCCGAGTAAAATACGTTGATCAAAATATGCTCACGAATAGAACCTCTTCCTTTATTAGAAGTCGGATAAAAACTATACATACTTATATCTGTATATATAACTAGGGATTTTTACCAGCAATAGAAATGCAGTATGAAAATTTCAACCTGTTACTATTCATGAGACCAACCCGTTGACAGAGAGACAGATCGACAGCGGAGGCTTTGTAAAAATGTATTGTTGTTTAGTTGAGGCTCAAACAGCGACTCCAACAGAAGCAAAAGTAACTTTATGCCCCGCCCCCATTATGAAGAATATGTATCCGGGAAATTAAAATTCGATAAGTAACATCAATTATTACTACCGTCGACCGCTCCGTTCACTAGGATTCATTGACAGGATTCATTAATGGGGTAAAGTGGAGTTTTTGTACATTCAAATTCATTAAATGGAGTAGAGTGGTCTTTAATCGACAGATGGACGCCTGCTAGTTGGTCGAAATATTTTTGGTCATATGCTATTCCAAAATAAATTTTAGCAACTGTATTTCTGCTAACGCAATCTTTGGCATATATTTATTTAGCATAATTATTTTACTTCATCCAGAAAATTACTTGAGCTACACCGTAATATTTTTGGCGAAATGTCTTGTTTCCCATAATCCGTGAAAGAGCTTGTAAGACTATTTTGTAGTGGGCGGGGCACATTGCTCGCAGGACTGATGGCAGATGGGGTCAGAAGGTTCTGGAGTGGCGTCCGCGGACCGGAAGACGAGCTGTAGGTAGGCCTCTAAGAAGATGGAGTGACGACCTCGTCAGGATCGCGGGACCGCGGTGGATGCGAAAAGCACAAGACCGGTCTGAGTGGAAAGCCTTGGGGAGGCCTATGTCCAGCAGTGGACGTCTTTCGGCTGACATGATGATGATTATGATGAAGACTATTTGCAAACCCAGTATGGTAAGGTACGACGAACGTAGCGAGGAGTGTTAGGTTAGGTTGTGTTCAAAACAGCGCGCGAGCGCAGCGAGCGTGCCGCAGCAACGCCCGGAGAACGCCAGAACATTTTTTGCAGAAATTTCCCACAATATTCCTCTTGCCTTTTAACGATTTGGCCATATTGGGAAAAACACCCTTGGACATTTGCCATATTTTGTTTTTTTATTTAGGTACGTTTTTTTATCGAATAAATTGACTTACATGAAGAATGGTGATTACTGAATTACTGATTGTATAAATGACTATATATATACTTTTAACGCATGCGTTATCCTAAAATTTGGTTGGACAAAAAAAATATAAGTACAAAACTATGACGATATAAATTCGTAATATTAACGATTTTTTCAATTGAAATCTATTTATTGCAATTTTAATTATAAATACTTGTGCCATAGTTTAGTTTATTCTATATGTTTAGGTATTTAAATGTCAAATAAACTAACCTCTTGAGGCTGTTAAACGTCCAATCAAAACTGTTCTTTCGAACTTTGACTTATCAGCGTTCGATTCCTATTGGCTGATGAACTATATCACGTGGTTTCCTTGTTTACTTTTACTTAAATACCTAAGCTAACACAGTATAGATCAATTTAAGTATTCAAATCCTCTTGTGTGCTCTTTACTACTAGAGCAGAGCAAGTAATTATGTTTCTTATTTGGTTTGTGATAAGGTTGCTCTATTTGTCGAGTGCAACAGGAGGGATTTCTAGAACTTAATACTAGAAGATTATTCAAGGAAGGAATTTAGAACGCCAAGAAATAACAACCTTTTCTATCATATTCATATTTATTCATTTCTTTACTCGGGTATACAGTACAAGGAGTTCTTAACCTAATAAAAAGTTCAGCCATGTAACCCCGCTATTGAAGTTTGTTATCAAAATAAAAAACCTAACCACGTGAGGCTATTATTACACGACCAATTAAAACTGTACTCCAGCCAAGATGCAAACGCTACTTACGTTTCTATTTTCTATCTACTCGAAATGTATTTAGCTGACATAGTTTACGCCATTTCTATACACTTTATCGCTTTTCGAAAATCACTTACTTCTCGATATAAATAAATAAATAAATATCAGGGGACAATGTCACACCAATTGACCTAGTCCCAAACTAAGCTCTAGGCTTGTGCTATGGGTACTAGACAACGATATAAATACTTATATAGAGAAATATACTTAAATACATAGAAAACATCTGTGACCCAGGAACAAATTTTCGCGGTCATCACACAAATATTTGCCGTTACCGGGATTTGAACCCAGGAACGCTAGCTTCGTAGGCAGGGTCACTACCAACTAGGCCAACGCGTCGTCAAAAATAATTTTCGTCGTCAGTAATCTCGACTAAGCGTCTTCTTTCGACTCCTATTGGTTGACGAATATATCACGTGGTTATGTTTGTTCACATTTAGTTACATAACTAAGTCATCAAAGTATAGATTGATTTCAATGATTGAATCATCATGGATTCGTAAGGCAGCCTGTCCACTGGAACGGAGCAAGACAGCGGAGCGATAAGCGAGAAAAAAATCCACTAATAGGAGAGCTGTGCTGAGCGAGGCTATGAAAAAAAACGTTTCCTATTGGTGGATGTTTTCCCCGCTCGCCGCTCCGGTGCCTCGCTCCGCTCCAGTGGACAGGCAGCCTTAGTATAAGGCGACACGAGTATTAGTTGCCGTAAAAATAGTTTCAAACTATTAGCTATTGGGTGGCGTCGAGTTGATGGTGGTGGGATGTGGTGGAGTTTGAGTTGCACGCATCAGAGTTGCACTTGCCCATACAGCCTCTGACATCCCTGGAAGAAACAGATAAAATTATAAGTTAAGTTTACTGATTACAAACAGTATTAATAAAATATAACTATTAAAGGAATGGTGACTCCTACTTTCAAAGTGGCCTATGGCAAGATGCTTTGCGAAAATGTTATCGCTATCAAAAATGTAGAGGATTTACGTATCGGCTATCAAAAATGTACAGGATTTACGTATCGGCTATCAAAATTTACACGATTTACGTATCGGCTATCAAAATGTACAGGGTTTACGTATAGGCTATCCAAAATGTACAGGATTTACGTATAGCTCGTTCGTTACAATAGTTTGCACGCTTTTATGTGCCGCCACAATTCTTACAAAGAACCCGCTGCGGCGACAAAGCGGTGTCTTCGACTTCAAAGGGTTGCAAATGCAATGCACATAGTATTTGAACGAACGAACTATAAGCTGCCGGAGTCGCGCCGATCGCTTGTGTTAAATACATACACCAAAGTTTTCTATAATCGTTTACGTTAGTGTTAAACATCTTGTCTACGGCCACCGAGATTTTTTAAACAGCCTCTCTTACTGAATTTTATCTAGCTAAGAACCATCCCGATCAAACCAGTTTTTAACCCCTGACGCAAAAAGAGGGGTGTTATTAGTTTGACCGCTATGCGTATGTGTGTGTCTGTGTGTGCGTGTTTGTCTTTATATTTTTTTATATATGAAAGCAAGTTTTTAAGCGGTGAGTCTTGGTTAGGTTTCACGAAAATTACCACCATTATATCGGGTTTTTTTATCTATCGAATAGTTATCTTTAGAAAAAACTGAGTCTGAAGGAGTCCATCCGTTTAGGCGCTTCGATGCAACAGACAGACAGCCGCACGGTTGGGCCGTTTAAGAGTAGGGGTCGCTGACATATAGGGGGTTTTATCTATTTGGAAGCTCAACGTCACTCAAAGAGCAATGGAGAGAGCTATGCTCGGAATTTCTTTGCGCGATCAAATCAGAAACTGAGGAGATCTGCGCGAGTACTAAAGTCACCATCATAAGTTCATAACCCTTAGAATTTCTAAAGTGCAGGCAGTGGGCGGACCACATCGGTCGCAGAACCGGTGGCCGATGGGTTCGAAGACTTCTCGAATGGCGTCTAAGTACCGGAAGACGCAGATTAGGTAGGCCTCCAACAAGATATACACGACGTAGCTAAGGTTGCTGGTAACTGATGGATATATGCGGCGCCAGACCGGTCCTTGTGGCCAACCTTGAAGGAGCCCTATGTCCAGAAGTGGATGTCTTTCGGCTGAAATTATGATGATGATGGTCCTGTGGCCGGGCTAACTGATGCGATAGACTGACCGTCTTCACCCTTACAGTTTCATGGCTCACCTATCAAAGTAGGCGAGTGCTCCGCAGTCTGGTTCATTATCCTTGAAGTCAAAGGAAAGGTAAGTGCCACAGCCTCGCACCACGATCACCTCCTTCGTGTCCTCTGCAACCAACTCAAACACGTACACTCAGGAGCAAAAATAACGGGTCAGAGTGCGTTTCTCATACTAAAGAAGCTATTTCGAAGCCTTGGTTCCTCGCCAGGGAATGCTTTTAGTGAAATCTGATGATGAATACCTCGAGCATCGATACAGGACTTCCAGAGTGCCTAGGATACCCAACTGAATAAATCTGCGGTTAACGCCGGAATTGTGCATCTTCAGAAAAACATCTAAAATGGCAATAAAATGTAAGGAGATCCAAATGATGACCCAAACTCTCTCTCTGTGGTGTTAACTGGTTGTGCGATCAGTTAGGTATCTTAAGAACTTTTGACCTCCTCTATTGAACCTCGCAGTATCCACCATAAAAACTCACTCAAAACAACCCCTGGCGGGGAACCAAGGCTTCGAAATAATCTCGTTTGTATGAACGCACTCTGACCCGGTATTTTTGTTTCTGAGTGTAGTTAGGGATACTTACATGTACAGTCACCTTAGAACCTTCTCATTCTCATTGTCATGTGTGTCAGTTGAGGTTCCGTTTGAAGTTTACTATGAAAATGCACTAAAGTGCTTAACATTTTTGTTGGGATACTGTATAACCACAACACTGGAATGTTAAGCCTCTTGCCTCTCTTCATAATTTAGCCGAGTAATACATACTGAATACACGAGTATACAGACTAAACCGGATTTGCAATACACGGCCGAAATACGAACAATCCAAATCCCGTGTTGTGACTGTACAACTATTATGGAATGAACTTCCAGCTGAGTTTTTTCTGCGCATTTTCTACAAAAGGTTTCATGTCCGAAAATTTAACTTACGTAACACTCCTGAGATCAAGATACACGCTGTATACTGTCCTTGATCCTTGCACGGCATCGCTTGCAGTGTGTCGCTATGTTGTAATGGATCCTCGCATGCAACGAACCTTCCGCTGATCGACACGCACTTAAAGCAGTCGATGGCTTGAGCTGGAACAACGCTTCGAGTTTATGTTTGACTGGTCCTTTTTGCCATTGATTTACAAAAAATACTCGCTGGTGAGCACGAAGACGAATTAATGCGACGAGATTTTATCGCACGTGCTGTGCCTTATTCAATTTCGTCTCTACGCGTATTCATTAAATTACAATACGATAACAATAGGTGTAAAGTCAATGTAAAATAAGGCCCCTGAGGGCCCTGCCCAGACGCACTACGCTAACTAGCGTTTCTATTCGTTTCGTCTTTAAATCTATCGCGTCACTGGTAGATGACGAGATACGAAAAGTCACGTGATCTACCAGTGACGCGATTGGTTTAAAAACGAAACTAATAGAAATACTAGTTATCGTAGTGCATCTCGGGGCTCCTCGAGGAAATAGCGATAAATCAGTTCTACGCAGACAAAGTCTGAGGTAAAAACTAGTAGTCTATACACTTACCAACTGTTAAACATGACAGAAGCACTGCAATGTAGACGCCGTATTTATTGCGAGCCGTAAACTCCATGGTTGAACTGAAATAAAACCTCATTAGATTACCTTTTTCTATTTTATTTTATTTGTACCTAGCTACATATGCCTTGTTTTATTATTTTTTCTCTTTTTCATGATATAAAAAACAACAAGTTTTGGTCGAGACAGTTCAAACTGTATATGTCTATAGCCCCAGCGTGCCAAACGGGATCCTCTACCTCGTCTCGCCTCGCGTCAGCAGTGGAAAAGAGCGACCGATCCGTAGTCACACCAACTGGCCACACTGGTGTGACTATGGTTCATTTTATTTATCCGTAGTCACACGAACACATAAATTGGAGGAAGGTTTAGGTTAGGTTCGTTTTTATATCAGGCCCGGTGGGCCAGAACAACCCAGAAACAGGAGCTCCGCGTCAGCGGAGCTCCGTTGACTCTGTTGAGTTTGATTTTGAAAGAGAAACAGACGCAAATTCGGTCTTGGTGTGACTACGGGTAAATAAAATGAACCATAGTCACACCAATGTGGCAAATTGGTGTGACTACGGATCGGTTGTGTGGAAAAGCACCTTTACTCTTTTTATACGATTATTACGATTTTATTTGCAAATGTCACCTCCGCACAATTTTTTTCCGACGTTTCTACGCAGGAATAACTTGTCCGAAGGTTGTATAGAGAACTGACAAGGCCAATTTGCAAAATATTTTTTTGTTTGCATATACTGACTTGTAATAAACATGCTTACCTTTATTTAGTAATCTTCTACTCGAAGTAACACCGGATCACGGTCATCAACACAGCCACAGCTAGACCAATCGCCACAGCCCCAACTAAACGACTGGAGGGACCAACGCGAATGAAATAATAGCCTCGTCCGAAAAACCGGATCTCCTTCAAAGAGGTGATGTGCTCAACAAGTCTAAAAAATCTGGCTTTGAAAACCAGTGGCGTTTCTGATAGGATCGAGGAATTTAAGCTAAGAATGATCTGTGGAGTCTGATTGGGTTCGTGAAATTATAATTAATTACACACACACACACACACACACACACACACACACACACACACACGTCAAACTTATAACACCCCGTCGTTTTTTGCGTCGAGGGTTAATAAAACCGGCGGTTAAGTCGTTTATCGCGAGAAATTTTCTATTGTCAGGATAAAACAGACCCCTATGTGCTATTCCAGACTATAATCTATCTCTTTGCCAAATTTCATTCAAAATCCGTTTAGCCGTTCTGGCGTAATTGAGTAACAAACATCCAAACTTTTGCCCTTTCACTCGTATATTATTATAGCATCTACCCGAGAATTTGTCCACGTAGATTTCGATTATTGCTATTCCCTAGGAACTTTCTTTTTTGAGATGTAGCCTATGTGTCCACCCCGTGCATAAGCTATCTCCATTCCAAATTTCATCCAAATCCGTCCAGTCGTTGCAGCGTGAAGGAATAACAAACTAACAGACAAACTTTCGCATTTCTGATATAAGTAGGATTTTATTGTTAGATTACTAAGATAACATATACAATGGTTTGAGCACAGATAGATTTTTGCGAGATGAAAGTTTGTAAATTGATAAGTTTGTCAAACGTACTTTTGGTGAAATAAACGGAATCCGTAATGATTATCTCCATAATTAACAGTATTTGTGATAACGGATTAAGTAAAAATAACCGAAATAACTTGATTTATTTACATGACGGGCCATTTTCTTTTACTTACCCTTTTAAAACGTTTTTTCAATTCAAGGCTCATTAGTACAATTACAATCTCAATGCACAACCTTTCACTTTTCTCCATCCCTTAGTGGTCAGCTAGAAGAGATCCCTTAAAGGGTCAAGTTTGCCTTTGTGTATCCTTTTCTATTATAATCATTAACCGTATTGTTTTTGTTTTTATTTTGTACAACAAGATGTTTACATACATACATTAGTATTACATTAGTGTGACTACGGAATCTTAAAATCCAACGGCCATTCTAATTTTAGGTTCTTTAAACTTCATAATATTCAAACTAGAATTTTTTTGCGTATACACTTGTCAAGGTCGCGAGGTCACAACAGACTTGTTAGTGTAAGCATCCAGCTCTTAACTAGCTATTCTCATCTACAGAGCCAGTGTTATTTGGTTCCTCAAGCCGGCAAGATGTTAAGAAAACAAAATAAGTTAGGACTATTATTTATCCTCGGTGAGTAATAGTTATATTCTAGTAAATGTAAATTTCACTTCTCATGTGTAGGGTGAAGTTAAAAGTGGCCCATTATAGCCCTAGTATGGGGGGACTAAAGTGAAACTTTTCATTTGTATTTTCTCTATTCAAGAGGATCGTGAAGCTGTAAATTTTCATGTAAAATGCGATATCGTTTATTTTCCTTTCCAAGAAAATATTTCTTGAAACTACAACTAATAAAAAATCGTTCAAATTGGCCTTGATTTAGTGCATGAATAACCCAGAGTTTTCATATGTTTTTTTTTAATACGCGATTCAAGCGTAACTTTAGAATCCTCATAATAAGCTTGCAGCATTAGTACATGCGTAGTTTTTTTTATAAGAGGGCAGGCAAACTACCATGCGGGATATTTAATAAGAAGTAATCACCACCGCCCGCTTGTTTAAAAAATGACTGACTGCTGAGTTTCTTGCGGCGTTTCTTCTCAGCAGTGGTCTCCTCTTGGGAAGCGCTGGTAGTATCTTGACGTGTAAAAGTGCCCGAGCGGCCTACTTACTGAAATTTATTTTATCTTTTTATCTTTATCTTATCATAAACAGCAGCAACTCAGAAGAGTTGTCGGTCCGTTCTCGGCCAATTAGGGAAAAGTAAGATCTTTTTGAAAGTTTCATATGAAATTGCGTGGCATTATATCCGAATGAAGTGAAGCAGTATTTTCAATGGAATTACAAATTAAAATACTGAGCTAACGAGCGCGAGTATTTGTTTCTGATTCTTGGATATTTCCTATGAATTTAAGTTTATATTTCTCTATATTGTAAGTAAGTTTATCGTTTTCTATAGTAGGCATAGTACAAGCCTAGAGCTTAGTTTGGAACTAGGACAATTTCTCTTTTATTTTTAATTATATTTATTTGCTTAATAAATTTCCCGGACTTTCTTTTTGATTTATAGCCAAAAATATGCAGAAAACGACCGTCCCCGTCCTTCCCTTATATCCGAAAATATGGATCAAAACTTCGGAAAAAATCCAGATTTAAAGACAATAATTTACATTTTACGTAAAAAATAAAATGAAGTAAATTTAAACATTCTTGGAAAAAAAAACTTTTTTTTAAATTAAAATTTAGGCTACTCAAAATGGACTTAAATGCTTAAAAAATAAAGTTCATAACAAATTTACTATTTTCTTTGGCGTTTTCCAACTATATAATATCTTAAATATGGAACGCTAGGTGCGCGAGTCCGACTCGCGCTTGACCGTTTATTTATTTATGTATAACAGTATGAGATAATGAAGTCGTGTAGGAAAACTTCTGACCAAACAATTACTTCTTAAAAAAGCACAACACCGGTCTGAGTGGAAAGCCTTGGGGGAGGCATATGTCCAGCAGTGGACGTCTTTCGGCTGACATGATGATGACGATGAATTACTTCTTCTCATGTTTTATAATTTTAGGATTTTGCATCACGTGGTTTGGAAACTTTGAAGCCGAGGCAAAAGTTCAAGTTAAGCCAAAAAATGTATACCCAGGATTTGTTCAACAGGCTTATTCTGAAAATAGAGCCAAACGCGAAAGTGATACGAGTGAAACTGATCAGTATATAGATGTATATAAATCTGGTCCAAATACAAATGATGATCAACCGATTGAGTTTATAAATGATGAATATGATACTCAATCTACTCAGAATGTAAATGATCAACACAGTCAAACAAATAAAGGTCAATCTGGACAGTATACAAATAATGATGAACAGGGTGACTTTATAAATGATGATGAATCTCCTCAGAGTGTCACTGGTCAACACAGTCAAATTAATACAGATCAATCTGGACAGAACACAAATGATGATCAACAGGATGAGTATATAGATGATGATCAATCTCGTCAGAACATGAATAATACTCAAAATTACGAATTGAGTCAAGACCGAAAAGGTCAAAACTTAAATGACAGTTTAACAGATGACGAAGAAGATGCTGAACTTCCCGATGAACCTGCTGAACTTCCTGATGAAGGTTCTAATCCTCCTAATGAAGATTTAGAGCTTCCAAAGACTGTAAAACAGACATACTGGAATTACTATGCTGATAGAAAAATCCCTCCGAAACCAGACAATCAAAATGATACAGGTGAGGATAAGATACTGGTATAACTTTTCCTTATTATTATTTAAATCATGCTTCTACGAGTATCTTTCTACTGATTATACAATAGGATATCGTGTGATAGTACGGAGCCCATGTTTCCTTAGTCTTACTTGCAGTAGCTCAGTTTTTTTTAATACTTCCTGTTGCTGCTGAGTTTCTTGCGGCGTTTCTTCTCAGCAGTGGTCTCCTCTTGGGAAGCGCTGGCAGTATCTTGACGTGTAAAAGTGCCCGAGCGTCTTGAATACGACAGATCTTGTCTACGTCAAAAGCCAAAACTAGAATAATAAACTGAACAACACATTGGTTTGTGCGTCACCTTTATCTTTTTTGTACTAACTATTTTGTTTTGTTGGTACTATCTTTTTATCTTTTTTGTGGGGCTCGGACCTTGTGCAAGGTCCGTCCAGATCGCTACCACCTTCTTATCAATTTACCCACCGCCAAGCCGCAGTGTTCGCATTGCAGTGTTCGGTGTGGGATAAGACAACCGGTGAAATTACTAGCATAGAGGCATTACATCTTAGTCCTCAGGGTTGGCAACGCATTGCAGTCTTGAGATTTCAAATGTCTATGGGTCTCAGATCCCACGTACCATCAGGTGGCCTGAGTGCTCGCATGCCTTCTCATTGTCATAAAAAAAAAGCTTATGTGTAGATATAAGTAGTAACATGTAGTTTTCTATTTTTATGCTAAAATTGGAATTATATGAATAGAGCAATCTTATTTTTTGGAAACTATTGAGGAGTAGGACGCCTTTTTTGTTTAAGGTCTAAAAAGTAAGTGTGACTATATATGTTTTACTCCTTTTTTTTCCCAATAAAATCATAAAACATAAAAGAAATCCTCGCAAACATGAACAGACCGGACCCCACAAACAGCACCCGTTCACGAGTATGACGCATATCTCAGTCATTCCCTCAACTATGTATTCGGAGAAGTAGCGACCTGATCAACGACGCCTCCGCAGGCAAAGACCTTGGAAGGAGCATGACATGCTCATCCTGCCGGAAAACATAAATCTAACAACGTGTGAAATAGCTGTTGGGTATTTCGGGCAAGCTACAAGAGCATATATTTTATTCATGGTTTATTGTTTTATACAAACAGTGAGAGACTCAATCTAATTATTGGAATACTTTATTAATGAGTTGATATTATGAACGTAAGATTACAAAGTTTGAACGTCGGTTACCACTTTTAAAAGTGCATTTTGAAGAGAGACGAGATATAAAATCTAGCTAGCCGATTACCATCAAAAAATATTCGAGCGATCTGTACTTTAGTATCAATAAATAAATAAATAATAGGTAGTAATAGTAAAGACAAGCTAACTTACAGCCTGAAGTGCTATCTTGAAATTGCAAACACCTACGGGCCTTGATCCCTTTCAGCCATGCCATTAAAAAATAATTTCTCAAAGAGGGCGTGGAAAGATCACAAATAAAATAATAACATATTAATTGTCATAATACATGGCATGTGGTCTCGGTTTCATAATGTGATGGCGTCGGTCAATGTATAGACGACTAAGAATGTATGCATGAGTGAGTGCAGGAGTGCGAGTTTGTGTGCATTTATGTATGCATAGAAGATGTTCTTACGTCAAAGTTCAAGTATAAGTAAAATAATATAAAATTACATCTCTAAAATTAGTACAACTACTTTATTGTATATCTGCTCATTAATTATTAATTCCGTTTAATCAATTGAAACAGGTCATTCGTGGTTAAGGGTGTTGATCTCACTTAAAAGTAAATATTCGGGAGAGGCTCAACGCAAGCATAGGTTTGGAAACACTGCATTAAAATAACTTACCTATATACATTTCAGGTATAAGACACGCATACGGTAGTAAAAGAGTCCAGATAGAAATTCCTCCTGAAGTTAACTCAGGGAGCACCGCCGTTACCAACAAAGGAAACCATGCGCTGAAGTGGCATGTTGGTATTTACACCAAAACCAGTACCCCTTACATGCAAATTTGTGGAGGAACTATGGTCACGCTAAAATATGTCATTTCAGGTAATAACTTTGATTTGATTTTTGAAAAAAATAAGGTCTCTACTCCTCACAACATCTGTTACAAAAGTTGTTCGTTTTATAACAGATGTCTTTTTATAACATCATCAACTCGAGATGAGTTGTGGGTCCGTTGCCGACCAATATGAATTGGGTTGCGGATTAGTTAATACTGACATGTTTCAGCGGCGCACTGCTTCTGGGATGACAAGGGGGCTTTACCTGCGGAACAGTATGCCGTCGGAGCCGGGAAGCTTTACAGACCCTGGTTTGATGCCCACGAGACCTACAGCCAGACTTCTGACGTAAGTAACTCAGACTTGCGGGTGGTGTTATAATATCTTGTGTTCCAAACCCGTTTATTACTGAATAAATCTGGCGATCCTACAGGTCTGTAATAGAAACAGTGTAATGTTGTCTGTGGAACCGTGGAAGATCTAAAATCCTTGTTTTTTAGTATTCGTACCCAAAGCTTCTAACAGATTAAAAATTGTTTTTTTTGTGTTCCGGTGTGGGGATAAGACAACCGATTAAACGAATAGCATCGAGTCATTCCATCTTTATACTCAAAGTTGACGACGTATTTGCAGTCTAAGGATTGTAATCTTGAGATTGCAAATGTGTATGAGCCTCAGATCCCACTTACGATAAGGAAGCTTGTGAGCTAGTTCGTCTTCTTCATGCCATAAACCGGTTGAAGCACCTTGTACAGGAGATCCGTCTGGATTGCTACCACCATCTTACCTGACAACTTAACTTGCAGCTAAGTTTGGGATTTATAGGTAAATTTGCAGGAGATTGTACAAAACATCTTTGTCGTCAAGAGCTGCATTGCTCCAGTGAGAAAGTAAGACAGTATGGGAATAAAAGCAAAAATCCCACTGTGTATCAAATATTGAGGATCAGGGTTATAACGCTAGACCATAGGGGATCGCTAGATATTTGGAGAAGGCAGAACTCTAACTACATATTTAATATAACTGTGGATAACATAATTTAAAATTGATAATATTTATTCAGTCAATTGACCACATAAGAGCTCTTAATTTTACACGTCGGTAATATGAAGATAATCTAAATGGAAGCGCTTCGAACAAAACCGTTACTGTGGAGAAGAACCGCCGCAAGAAACTCCACACTTCAAACTAATAGACATGGAAATTTGAGTTCGGTTACTCTTGAACTTGTTCTGGTTCTCCCAGCTGTAATTCTATTCTTTGATAATATACCTTTTTTTTCGTAGGTCTCAGGGATTGTCATCCCTTCACGGTACCGCGGCTCGTTGACCAACTTCCAGAATGACATTGCCCTGGTTAAACTGAGTCTGACGCTCAAGGCGAGCCCCGCAGTGCTACCTGCCTGCGTGTCCTTTGACGAGAGCCTTGATGATGAACAGCTTTTGCACGGGACAGCTGGAACGGTTCGTCATTCATTAGACGTGTCATATAGAATTCACTAAGGATTGCTATTGAATTATACTCCAAGTACCTTTAAAACTAAACTAGGAATCTCCACCCTCGACTTTATCGTCAAATAAGTAAGGTTATCTTTGTCTAGTAAAATCTATAGTACAAGCCTAGAGCTTAGTTTGATATTTTACACCAACCTGCGAGACACGTTTTTTTTTAAACTTCCATTCATCATCCTATCGAGTACAGGGTTACCAACAGACAGATCTTTTCCTGATATGTCAGAAAATTCGTTAATTGGGGTACTCGTGGGAGAAAGTGTTCATTAAACGCTAGCAAAACAAAACAATAGCCGCGGTAAGATATACCGGGTGTACAATCCAAATGGGTCAGTATGGAGAAGTCGGAAACAATGAGAGATAGCGAGATCTGTGCTTAGGAACCATGACGTTGATTTTAGATTTAATAATAATTACATTCAAACTTTTTTATTAACTCTCATACTTTAAACAAGATTCCATTAGTGTTGAGCTTCTTGCGAGTTGCAGAATTTATACACATTGATTTTGACCAGGTTCGATTCCCGGTTATGTATGAGAGTTAATAAAAAAGTTTGAATGTAATTATTATTAAATCTAAAATCGACGTCATGGTTCCTAAGAACAGATCTCGCTATCTCTCATTGTTTCCGACTTCTCCATACTGACCCATTTGGATTGTACACCCGGTATATTAGCCGAGGTAAGATTTCCTAAGTCTGGAAGTTTTATGGTATGAAAATTAGACTTATGATAATGATAATTGACCCTTTAAACTGATAAGATGATGTTGGTTTTCCAGGTGATGGGCTGGGGCCTGACCCAGCAGGATGGTAACCCATCCCAGGTCCTTAACTACGTGGAGCTGCCTCCATTATCCGTGGATGAGTGCTTTGCGCAAGCAGACTCTGAATTCTTCAAGTACATCACTAGTGACAAAATTTGCGCCGGCGTCGCAGGTAACACATTTTCGGAATTACTAAAATACCCATCTGAGCTGATGGCTAAGTGCCACTGCCCACATGGTTCTAACCACCGCTTTTTTTTACCCTGAGGAAATGTTGTTACGCATATTAAGTGCGGCTGCAAGATGACAGACACAAAGGAGGCTACCCCCTCAGCCCTTCTCGGCTGCCAAACATATTCTCGACTGGCCTCTGTGGCCGCCATCCCGATTTCAGCCAGTCCATCACACTCTGGCACCTAGGTATGCTATGTCTAATGGCGCCCTCACAATGAGCCAGCTACGGGAGCCTCCAGCGCCTCCACGCACCTCACCTTTTCCTCCCAGACGCTCTATACCTCCAAAACGTCAGGGGGGTCGCCCCGCTTCCTCCTCTTTGAGGTTCTCGGTTGACACTGCCTGGTGAGCACCACCGCCTGATGTGAGCTCTCGTATGGCCTGTCTGTGAAGGGTTCCACTATTACAGCATTTCTAAGCCAACTCTTTTTCCAGGTCAGGGGCTTTGCACCGGCGATAGCGGTGGAGGTCTCGTTTTTCTAGACGGCTCCTCGCCTCCCGTGCCTTATCTCCGCGGCGTGGCGTCCACCGCACCAAGCAACGGGCACGCTTGCAACACGGCTACGTTCGCCACATTCACTCACCTGTTTCATCACCGCGTGTTCTTACGGAAACACTTGCCGGGGCTAGAACGCGCCTGCCAGCGCCGCTACAAGACTGCCATAGTGGAAGACAAGAACTCGTGTCAGAGGTCCAGACAGACGCTCTATTCGCCGTACTACGGGACGACTACACATTGCGAGTGCTACACAACTTAGGTCAAATTCGACCAACCATAAGAAAACCTTATAAGTATCTAAGTTTAAAAAAAAAATGCCTTTAACAAATCAATTATTTTACTGTATTAAATGTCTTTATTTTTTATTTTTATTTTTTTTAGTTATATTTCTTATATACCTACTAGCGGACTCAAATTTAAACGGTCATGGCCCCTCTACTCATTGGCCCATTACGGGCGAGCGTAAGAGACACATTTACACCCTAGAGCGAGCAACATACTCTTGTATCTCAGTCTTACACATAACTCTGTCCCTACGTTGGGCTATGACGGGCCATCGTGTAGAGCGGCCCTCAACGGGAATCTTGTACACTTGCTGTTCGGCGAACTACTACGGGCGATCGTGTGGTGAGTGCATGAACACTGGCAGCGCAACAACGACATCTTTTTACTGTAATTTTAAACAACTGTTGTAATTATGCCGTGTAATTATTATTTATTTAAGTGACTTTTTTTTCATATTTAAACTAGCTGTTCGTGCCCGGCGTCGCCTAGGTATTGTTTTTTCATACAAACCCGGTCCTGACCATCACGAAAACAAATTTGTTTTATTCAAATCGCTTGAACCGTTCTCCAGTTTTAACGGCAATTTATTTTTAAGTATAACAAGACATGGGTTAGTATTTATATGTCGACACAAAAAAGTCTTTATTGGAATCTTTATTCGTCATATTTTGACCTAAAGCATGTTTTTTTTTGTGGTTTTATAATAAAACCCTAACACATTTTATTACAAACAATAATTTTGACAAACGATGCGTTAGATAACTTTATTAGGGACTAGCTTCTGCCCGTGACTTCGTCCGCGTAGTTTTCGATTACCGTCATTTCCTCGAACTTTTAAATTCTCCGGGATGAAAAGAAGTAAATGTGTTAATCCAACATATAAGCTATATCCATTCCAAATTTCATCCAAATCCGTTCCAGCGTGAAGGAGTTAAAAACAAGACACAAACTTACGACGACACGCTGGCCTAGTTGGTAGTGACCCTGCCTACGAAGCTAGCGGTCCTGGGTTCAAATCCCGGTAAGTGCAGATGTTTGTGTGATGAGCGCGAATATTTGTTCCTGAGTCATGGATGTTTTCTATGTATTTAAGTATATATTTCTCTATATAAGTACTTATATCGTTGTCTAGTAACCATAGTACAAGCCTAGAGCTTAGTTTGGGACTAGGTCAATTGGTGTGACATTGTCCTCTGATATTGATATTAAATTATAATATTAAGTAGGATTCCGAGCGACACACCAAAGACAAACAAACATATCATTTGGCGCATTCGCCGCGTTGACTCACGTGTTGCAACTCCGTGCGTGCCTCCTGAAACACGTGTTGAGGCTAGAACGGGACTGCCAGCGCCACTACAATCCTGCAATAGCAGAAGACCACATATGGAAGTCCACGCGGACGCTCTATTTGCTTTACAAAGGGACAACTACCTACCTATTATGTGTGCTATGCAGTATCCGATTTCATCAACCAAGAGTAAGTATTTAGAGTCATTCTAAAATTCTTAGTAAGTTAAGTTACCCAATATAATGTTTACTTACTAGCTTCTGCCTGCGACTTCGTCCGCGTAGATTTCGATTATGGTTATTCCCTCGGGAAGTATTATTTTTTTCAGGATGAAAAGTAGCCTGTGTTAATCCAGGGTATAAGCTATCTCAATTTCAAATTTCATCCAAATCCGTCCAGCCGTTGCAGCGTGAATAAGTAACAAAAAAACACACACACACACACGAACTTATAATATTAGTAGGATAATAGGATTAAGGGCCACTTTGACGAAAAAGGTCTCGTGTTCATTTATTGCTTGATTACTGAACCTGAGTCTTGAAAAAATACGATATCGAATCGATAGAAAACAGAAACGTTTGCCGATACGTTAGCAGCATTTGCTTGGCTTGCTTAAATTTTTGACAACAGAGGGCGTCTGTTATCAAAAATTTAAAGTTTGGTGTGACGATCCTTAGCTTACGAAATTAATATCCAACAGAGTAAATTAAAAAGAGTGTAGTGTAATTTTCGCTAATATCACTATCTTGTCACCTGTGCAAAAGCGTGCTTTGTTTTCTTTGCCCCGCGGCGACTTCAACAGCTACTACCGCGGGGTTATGGCGTTTCCACAATGAAGGGATTTCGCCTGTGTCAAGTATATATAAATATAAATCAATATAGCCATAAAACACAATCCAATCTTCTCTAGGAAGACTGGGGGCAACGTTGTACGGTGATATGTAGGACAGAGGTCAAGATAGTTTTAACCTCTGTACCACTGCGAGTCCACTTAGAACGAGAAGTAAGATGCCAGGATACACGAAATAAGTAAAATAAATTAAAGTAATATAAATAAAAATAAATTTAAGTAGTCACATCAAGTTTACCCAATTGAATTGAATGCTTTGTCCCTCGCAATCTATTCGCCCCACAACGTCGTAAGTTTGCTGTGTGGTTGCCGGCTTACTATAGTGCTACTTCATGTCTTCCCGTGGACGCTGTAAGAGTTGACTAAGATAATAAAGGTTTTTACTATTGTTAGGTGAGGAGTTTGCAACCTGTCAATATACACATATACAGAATTAACAAGGTTTTAGAGTTGTTGGTAAATCTGTTGTAGCTCGGCCTACCCCAACTTTGGAAATGAACGCTTGAAGGTATGTATGTATACATGAACAACATTCCAACACATCCAGGTGCGAAGAGTACACCGTTAGCACCGCTCTCCCTGAATCAAAGCACTACACAGGGAGGAGGTTTTAGTCCGTAGGTTACCGTTCCATTCCCCGTAGTGTCGGGCATGCAGTTACATTCCGCTGACTGTATATTTCCCGCGGATAGAAAAATACTGCGAGGGACAGAGCAAATTGCCTCGCTAGCGAGTACAGTAACTGTAACTCATGGTAAGGGTACTGTTTAGTTCGCAAGAGAAAATACTCTATTACTAAACAGTTGTCCTAGCGTGTGATATAAGAATAACTGGGCGTTGGCGAAAAACACCATTAATGATTAAAAAAACGACTCTCTTATTACGGTGGTTATGTGATACAGATTAAACATTAAAATTAAATATATTGTAAGTTAATAACGGACAAGCACTGATTATGTGTTTTAATAGAAGGACAAGCCCGAACTAAAACTCTAACAAACTGTCTTAAAATGGAACAGAATAGATACAATAACGTTACAATAATAGTATATGTATATGATATCATGCGAATGTGCAATTTGTTTTAATTTTGTATTTTTTTGTATTTAGGTGTTCAAAGTTCTTCTCTGTTAGTGATTTGTCCTTTTTACGCCTTTGTGTTGCACAGGGATAGAAGACTTGGACTTATTTCGTGTATCCTGGCATCTTACTTCTCGTTCTAAGTGGACTCGCAGTGGTACAGAGGTTAAAACTATCTTGACCTCTGTCCTACATATCACCGTACAACGTTGCCTCCAGTCTTCCTAGAGAAGATTGGAATGTGTTTTATGGCTATATTGATTTATACTTATATATACTTGACACTGGCGAAATCCCTTCATTGTGGAAACGCCATATCCCCGCGGTAGTAGCTGTTGAAGTCGCCGCGGGGCAAAGAAAACAAAGCACGCTTTTGCACAGGTGAGGTGACAAGATAGTGATATTAGCGAAAATTACACTGCACTCTTTTTAATTTACTCTGTTGGATATTAATTTCGTTAGCTAAGGATCATCACACAAAACTTTAAAATTTGATAACAGACGCCCTCTGTTTTCAAAAATTTAAGCAAGCCAAGCAAATGCTGCTAACGCATCGGCAAACGTTTCTATTTTCTATCGATATCGTATTTTTTCAAGACTCAGGTTCAGTGATCAAGCAATAAATGAACTCGAGACCTTTTTCGTCAAAGTGGCCCTTAATCCTATTATCCTTCTAATATTATAAGTTCGTGTGTGTGTGTGTGTGTGTTTGTTTGTTACTTCTTCACGCTGGCTACGGCTGGACGGATTAGGATGAAATTTGAAATTGAGATAGCTTATACCCTGGATTAACACAGGCTACTTTTCATCCTGAAAAAATTATACTTCCCGAGGGAATAACCATAATCGAAATCTACCCGGACGAAGTCGCAGGCAGAAGCTAGTAAGTAAACATTATATTGGGTAACTTACTAAGAATTTTAGAATGACTCTAAATACTTACTCTTGGTTGATGAAATAGGATACTGCATAGCACACATAATAGGTAGGTAGTTGTCCCTTTGTAAAGCAAATAGAGCGTCCGCGTGGACTTCCATATGTGGTCTTCTGCTATTGCAGGATTGTAGTGGCGCTGGCAGTCCCGTTCACATTATTACCCGTGGACCCACTTCTTTGTCCCACCGCAGAAAAAGTTGCACCCAGGTTTTGCCATCCAATTTAAATTGTGATACCAAAACTGGGTAGGTTAGGTTCGTTAGGTATCTATAAATGCCCGAAGGGCAAACAGGCCTGGAATAGGAGCCCTGCTGTGAAGCAGGGCTCCGTCGAAAAGAGCAGTGGGACGAAGTAGTGGGACCACGGGTAACGTCCTCCCGTTCTAGCCTCAACACGTGTTTCAGGAGGCACGCACGGAGTTGAAACACGTGAGTCAACGCGGCGAATGCGCCAAATGATGTTTGTTTGTCTTTGGTGTGTCGATCGGAATCCTACTTAATATTATATGTTTGCGTCTTGTTTTTAACTCCTTCACGCTGGAACGGATTTGGATGAAATTTGGAATGGATATAGCTTATATGTTGGATTATCACATATACTACTTTTCATCCCGGAGAATTTAAAAGTTCGAGAAAATTACGGTAATCGAAATCTACGCGGACGAAGTCACGGGCAGAAGCTAGTCCGTAATAAAGTTATCTAACGCATCGTTTGTCAAAATTATTGTAATAAAATGTGTTTCAGCTGAGTCAGGCACCTTTTTAAGTTTTCCAAAAAGACTGGTTAGGTTAGGGTTTTAATATAAAACCACAAAAAAAACATGCTGTAGGTCAAAATATGACGATTAAAGATTCCAATAAAGACTTTTTTGTGTCGGCATATAAATACTAAACCATGTCTTGTTATACTTAAAAATAAATTGCCGTTAAAACTGGAGAACGGTTCAACCGATATGAATAAAATAAAGTTGTGTTCGTGATGGTCAGGACCGGGTTTGTATGAAAAAACAAACCTAGGCGACGCCGGGCACGAACAGCTAGTTTAAATATGAAAAAAAAACACTTAAATAAAAAAGAATTACACGGCATAATTAAAAAGATGTCGTTGTTGCGCTGCCAGTGTTCATGCACTCACCACTTTTTGCGAGATTGAATATCACACGATCGCCCGTAGTAGTTCGCCGAACAGCAAGCGTACAGGATTCCCGTTGAGGGCCGCTCTCTACACGATGGCCCGTCATGGGCCAACGTAGGGACGGAGTTATGTGTAAGAGTGAGATACAAGAATATGTTGCTCGCTCTAGGGTGTAAATGTGTCTCTTACGCTCGCCCGTAATGGGCCAATGAGTAGAGGGGCCATGACAGTTTAATTTTGAGTCCGCTAGCATATCAGAAATTTAACTAAAAAAAAAGTGAAGTAAAAGTAAAGTCATTTAATACAGTAAAATAGTTGAAATTCAAGGCAAATATTTTTTGAAAATTAGATACTTATAAGGTTTTCTAATGGTTGGTCGAATTTGACCTACGTTGTGTAGCACTCGCAATGTGTAGTCGTCCCGTAGTACGGCGAATAGAGCGTCTGTCTGGACCTCTGACACGAGTTCTTGTCTTCCACTATGGCAGTCTTGTAGCGGCGCTGGCAGGCGCGTTCTAGCCCCGGCAAGTGTTTCCGTAAGAACACGCGGTGATGAAACAGGTGAGTGAATGTGGCGAACGTAGCCGTGTTGCAAGCGTGCCCGTTGCTTGGTGCGGTGGACGCCACGCCACGGAGATAAGGCACGGGAGGCGAGGATCCGTCTAGAAATACGAGCCCTCCACCGCTATCGCCGGTGCAAAGCCCCTGACCTGGAAAAAGAGTTGGCTTAGAAATGCTGTAACCCTTCACAGACAGGCCATACGATAGCTCACATCAGGCGGTGGTGCTCACCAGGCAGTGTCAACCGAGAACCTCAAAGAGGAGCAAGCGAGGCGACCCCCCTGACGTTTTGGAGGTATAGAGTGTCTGGGAGGAAAAGGTGAGGTGCGTGGAGGCGCTGGAGACCCCGTAGCCGGCTCATGATGAGGGTGCCATTAGACATAGCATACCTAGGTGCCAGAGTGTGACGCACTGGCTGAAATTGGGATGGCAGCCTCAGAGGCCAGTCGAGAATATGTTTGGCAGCCGAAAAGGGCTGAGGGGGTAGCCTCCTTTGAGTCTGTCATCTTGCAGCCGCACTTGATATGCGTAAATGCATTTCCTCAGGGTAAAAAAAGCGGTGGCTAGAACCATGTGGGCAGTGGCACTTGGCTATCAGCTCAGATGGATATTTTAGTAATTCCGAAAATGTGTTACCTGCGACGCCGGCGCAAATTTTGTCACTAGTGATGTACTTAAAGAATTCAGAGTCTGCTTGCGCAAAGCACTCATCCACAGATAATGGAGGCAGCTCCACGTAGTTAAGGACCTGGGATGGGTTACCATCCTGCTGTGTCAGGCCCCAGCCCATCACCTGGAAAACCAACATCATCTTATCAGTTTAAAGGGTCAATTATCATTATCATAAGTCCAATTTTCATACCATAAAATTTCCAGACTTAGGAAATCTTTAAACTTGGGAAAGGCTACCGTTTAAAGAACACTGTCTCCCACGAGTATCCCAATTAACGAATTTTCTGACATATCAAAAGATCAAAAGATCTGACTTTTTTTAACTGAACTCGATAGGATGACGAAATGAAGGAAGTTTTAAATAAATCCTGCGTCGCAGGATGGTGTAAATACCGGGTGGATAGCCCTAGGCTTGTACTATGGATACTAGACGACGATAACCTTACTTATTTGATGATAAAGTCGAGAGTGGAGATTCCTAGTTTAGTTTTAAAGGTACTTGGAGTATAATTCAATAGCAATCCTTAGTGAATTCAATATGACACGTCTAATGAATGACGAACCGTTCCAGCTGTCCCGTGCAAAAGCTGTTCATCATCAAGGCTCTCGTCAAAGGACACGCAGGCAGGTAGCACTGCGGGGCTCGCCTTGAGTGTCAGACTCAGTTTTACCAGGGCAATGTCATTCTGGAAGTTGGTCAACGAGCCGCGGTACCGTGAAGGGATGACAATCGCTGAGACCTGCGAAAAAAAAGGTATATTAACGAAGAATAATATTACAGCTGGGAGAACCAGAACAAGTTCAAGAGTAACCGAACTCAAATTTCCATGTCTATTAGTTTGAAGTGTGGAGTTTCTTGCGGCGCTTCTTCTCCACAGTAACGGTTTTTTCGAAGCGCTTCCATCTATACCTTGTCTATTTAACAGAGTTAATACTAGATAACAGAGAATGCACGTAATTGGTCAGCGATAAGGACGATGCACAGGCACAAGGTAGGTTTACATGCCTGTCAAAGTTTAGTCAACATCTGTCGCTCGTACGGTGCGGACGCTTTCAAGTGCTTATCTTTGGTTACAAATTTTTACCTGGCTCATTTATTGGTCTGTTTCCCGTTTAACCTGTGACTTGGCTTGTTTTTCGGACTGTTTCCTATTAAACCTGTGACTCGGCTTGTTTACTCGGCACTGCAGGGCACATATTTAAATATTATTATCTACTACTTTAAATTACATAATTAGGATTTATAGATGAATTAACATGACATGATAATGTGATGTTATCAGTAAGTTAATTATTTGAGGTGCCTCTTACTAAAAGCCATTGTCTGTGGTTATCCCCACCGACTAATTTGTTTTCTTTCGTTTTTAAATTCGGTTAAAGGTCGGAACATCTGGTGAATAATCTATCTTTTGAATTAGATTGTGGGTATTTTAATACAATATAGCTTGGCATAAAAGTGTTTGGAAAAATCCATAGTTTCAACTGTTACAACCTCGTCTTTAAAAAGTATGGTTGGTTAGTAAGAGTTCATTCTCTCGTTATTTTTTTTTGTGTGACGCATAAAAAGGTTTTTTGTACTCGTCGATTAAAATCTGTGCATTAAGATTTCATAGAGAATACTGCAACGTCACTCTTTATATCGTTGAATAGTCTATAGAATAGAAATAGAAATAGAAATAACTATTTCGATACACTCTAGACATAGTTTCCGTGGTATCTTACATAACTAGAATCATTACGAATCAGCGAAGTAGGGTAGAGTGTCTCAGTTTGAACCGGGTAAATTTAAAAGTCGCGTAGCGTTCCCATTTTCGAATCCATGCCTTCAATTTTATGTGTAGAGCTAGTAAATTTATTTAGGTACAAGTGTGTATTTACATATTTTTAGTTATCTTCTTGGATTCAGTGAAACAAGAGATTTAAAAAAAATGAGATTTGGTTCAATGTGTACATTGGGTGGTACACATTTAACCTAGGTATTTTCCACATTGAACCACCTTTTAAACCAGAACTATAAGAGATTGTCTCAGTTTGAACCAGGTAAATTTCAAAGTCGCATAGCCTTCTCATTTTCTAAGCTATGCCTCCTTTTTTTTTGCGTAAAGCTAGTAAGTTTATTAAGGTACAAGTGTGCATACACATTTTTTTAATATTCTTTTTTGGTTTTAGTGTAAGGAGATTTAAAAAAAAATTGTTGCGGTTCAATGTGTACATTGGGTGGTTTACATATGTGGGTACACATTGAACCTGGGTATTTTCCGCAATAAACTTATCTTTTAAGCTATAACTACAAGAACAGTTTATGATAAAATTCCATAGTAATAAAACAAAGAACTGGACGGTATTTATTTGTATTTATTATTGAACTATAAAGTTATTAGTTCCACATCATAATCAGTCTTTATTCATATCTCTAACAACATTTTTATCTCAAAATTAGTTTACTTAAATCGTATACAAACTATTCTTTGTATTTTTCACATCACAGGCTGTTTATTGAATCGTCAGTCAAAAACTTATATTAAAAATAAACTTTTAAATATTAAAAACAAAATTAAATACTCAAAGTAATAAACCAATAATGATGACTTCTAAAAAGTAACTAATTAATGATATAAACCAATTAGAATTTAAACCGAGATTCGTGCCATAAACTTAACGTAAGGTAATAGTAGGAGCAACACGTATTGGAAAGGTAAATGTAGAGTTCCGGTTTTTTGTTCCGTTAATTTTTGGCTGCGGCAGGATCATTTTAATATCCTTTAATATAACATTAGCCAAATCAGGCTCCAAAGGCATCCGAAACTTCATAGTTTCTTTACCTTGAGCATATTATCAGCCGAATGCCCACCTCTTTTTCTCACCAAAACTTTATTTCGTGCCATTCTGTAACAAATATTTTTTTTTATATATTCACAGTACACATTTAACCAGGGGTGTACTCATTGAACCATGGTTCAGTATGTACTGCCGATAAGTGGTTCAATATGAGACACAGCACGTTTACGCAAGTAATTTTTAAATTTCACCGATAAAATAACCTTCCAGAGAAACGTCTCATGACGCATTAAAATGCTAGATAAGTATGTGAAACAGTGTTACTATAAAGAAAACAATATCACTACTAGAAAAAAAGCTAAAAAACAAAGAAATTTGCAGCAATAACTTACTTTTCTGGACAATTTCCATACAAATGCTCCTCACACAACCACTTTGCACGCGATCTCCACGCAAACTAGTGGGGAAAAAGGCAACGTAATTACCCATCTTTTACCGATACTAGCACGGTTTGGCAACGTCGCATGTTCAAAATAAAGCTGTGGTTCATTGCAGCTGGCTGGTTCAATCTGAGACACCCGACCCTATATAAATCTATTTGCCCGTTTTTTTCAAGTTTTTTTTAAAATCAAAATCAAATCAAATCAAAATTCTTTATTTGCGATAAATATGGTGAACCTTTTTATGCGTCACACAAAAAAAAATAACGAGAGAATGAACTCTTACTAACCAACCATACTTTTTAAAGACGAGGTTGTAACAGTTGAAACTATGGATTTTTCCAAACACTTTTATGCCAAGCTATATTGTATTAAAATACCCACAATCTAATTCAAAAGATAGATTATTCACCAGATGTTCCGACCTTTAACCGAATTTAAAAACGAAAGAAAACAAATTAGTCGGTGGGGATAACCACAGACAATGGCTTTTAATTCCGACCTAAAAGCGGGAATTGCCTCAAAAAGGATAATTGAATAAAGACAAGCTGTCACTGTCAGATGGCATGAAAATTTGTTTACGTATTATTGTTAAAAATTCCAATTTGTAAAGTGATAATGGAAATAACTCGTTCATCCAAGCATACTAAGATGATTATCGATCATCTGTTCTATAATTTGCTTTTTATGTGATTAATTAAAGGAACAATTCGGTCCTGACGCCCACTATTTTGTTTTTTTTTTCAAATAGTGTGGCTCAGGACCAAACACGAGGAAAATCAAAGCCTCTTTATAATGGCATTTCTAAACTTTAATATGTTTAACCAATTGGTGAAAAGAATTGGGCGAGGCTTCATCGTGATGCTAGCTGACGAGAACCAGGTATGTATTAAAGATAAACATAACATTTTTTTAAGTACTACTGACTAAAATTATGAAACGGTTCCTTTAGTCATTTAAGTAACGAAAATGAACTGGACTGCCATAAGATAAATTATGGTATCGTAGACTAACCTCCTATAGCAAGTGTGATAATATCCCCGTTTTTTCGTTATCCCATTATATTGTCCCATTAATGCAATCACGAGGGAGAACTGTTTCTCGTAGTCCCATTACTCTTTATCCACTACTTGTGGTTTGCTAAAATAATAATTACGTAGATAGGTTTCAGTTATGTTAGGCCCACCGGAGGGCCAAACCACCCAGAAATAGGAGCTCCGCTTAGCGGGATTCACCGACATTCTCAATGTCAAATGAATTAGTGTATGGAGCTCCTATTTCTGGGTGATGTGGCCCTCCGGGTCTGCTGCAAAATTAACATAACCGAAACCTTCCTACGTATTCTATTATATTCTATATACAAGCTCAGCCACAATACTCTATGCCTAATTTTCGTGAATCACCTGACTAAAATTACTGTTTCTTAATTTTGGTCCTTTTAGGTACACCTTTTTTGGAAACCATCCGGACCTTGGACTAAAATAGACGAGTTTTAGGGTTCCCTGCACGTAGGGAGCTCCGCGGGAGTTAACGGGACCCTAATAATAAGCCTCCGCTGTCCGTCCGTCCGTCCTAACTTTGAACAGCTTTATCTTATGCACAGTAATAGATAGCGGGTTGATTTTTTTAAGAATATTTATGTGTTATTATCTCGGATTTACAAACAAATATAAAAATATAAAGAAAGGGAAACGATTAAGTGGGTCCCCATAGTATACACCCTAAAAAAAGGGCCATTACTAAAAAAAAAAAAAAATGGAGTTGGGCTCGCGCTGATTCGATTCAAATTCGGTGCGTGATTCCGACTCGCACTTGACCGGTTTTTTTTATGACTCGGAATAGGCGTACGAGCATACAGGCTATCTGATGCTAAGTAAGACCTAAGACCCATAGACATTTGCATTGCAAGACTACAATCTTAAGACTAAGACTAAGATGGAATGCCTCTATGCTAGTAATTTCACGGGTTATCCCTTCACCGGAACTCAACAATGCGAAAGCTGCTTGGCGGAAGGTTAAAGGATACGATAGTGGTAGCGATCCGGTCGGACCCTGGACAAGGCTTACCACTAAAATCAATGCATCTTATACCACTAACAACTAACAATAGGGAACTGGATAGTTAATATTTATGACATGAAAATAGTTTGATTTTCCAGGAAAACTGCTAAATAGCCTAAAATGAAATCCGTTTTCTAACAAACGCCACGAACCTTGGGGTCAAGATAGTGTAGTAACTCAGTGCTTTTAGTTACTACACTATCTTGTTTAGTGACGTTATTATTTTACCACGCTGAGAATAATTCCTCTCTAATTAAATAACTAAATAACGAGGCCAGTAGCAATAAACAGGAGTCGGAACGCCTCGTTGGTTGATGCGGAATTAACTTGAATTTCATAGTAATCTGTCTGCATACTGAAAAAGCAGAAAAAACGAGCCAAACCTGTCGCCTAGTTATAACAAGTATAGTGGGTTACGTTTGTAAAGTGTTTTGGTTTACCCTTGAAATATAGAAACTCACTTCATAGAACGTTTCACTTCGCCGAATTTTCATTTCATCGACAGGCATTTTCAGGTGCAGGAGCTTTATTTTTTCATGGTCACGAGGCTAACCTAACCTAACCTTCGTAACGAATGTTCTGTAGGAGAGGTCTCCTCGTCATGTTGTTCTCCTAGTAACTATTATTAATTTAATGTTATTGAGCTTACATTGGCAATGGGCAGGCCACATAGCTCGGAGAACTGATAACCGTTGGGGAAGAAAAGTTCTCGAGTGGCGGCCCCGCACCGGTGGACGGAGTGTTGGACGGCCTCCCACCCGGTGGTCTGACGACCTGGTTAGGATCGCGGGGAGCCGCTGGATGCAAGCGGCTCAAGACCGTGACTTGTGGCGCTCTTTGGGGGAGGCTTTTGTCCAGCAGTGGACGCTCCCGGGCTGATGATGATGATGATGATGAGCTTACATTTCTAATGATTTTATTTGTGTTAGTTTTAAATAATTATTTATGACTTTATTACCTTGTAATATTATTGTATTTTATTATTGGAAAAAATGACCTGCTGGAGTTTCTTGCGGCGCGTCTTCTCCGCAATGATGGTCTTGTCCGAAGCGCTAGTAGATTCACTCTATGTTACCGACGTGTAAAAGAGCCCTCATGTGGCCAATTTACTGAATAAATATTTTGAATTTTGCTCAAGATAACCTAAAAACTATAAAGATTCATCAAAAAATTGCTTTCGATGAAATGAAATTCGGTGCAATGACACATTCGATGAAACGTTTGTCGATATTTCACGGGGCTCCTGTTTTATCTACACACATATCAGAAGTCCTCTAATGCATTCAGAACACGTTGGCAATGACCAGCATTACAACAATCCATTTTACGATGTCAATTTTCTTATCTGTGGTCGTAGGTTTGTTTGGAATCAAATAATAATAAAGTTATGAGTTTCAAATTTGGAACATCTTCCAAAAACACAATTTAAATAGGCCCCGATTCTAGTTAGCACAGGAAGCAGCCCGAGATTCTAAACAACCATAATGACACTCGAACTATTGCCACCTTTGCTTAGTTCGCGTGGCTAAACATCTCTTGTAATTGTGGCTTGTTTTGGTCCCTTGGTGGACAATCAACTATAACATTTTTTTCGAAACGAAGGCATACTGAGAAACTTTTCAAAGATTTGGCGACTGTAATCCATTTCCAGAATCATTAAAATATGCAACAAATTCCTTTTTTAGTTTGTCCCATAATATTTGTATGGAAATTATTTTTTGATGAAACGTATGACTTTACTTAATATAATTATAAAATGGATAAAAACTCCGGACACAATGGCGACCTCTTAAACTTAAACGGCTCAACCGATTTTTAGAACTTTAGCTATAAACCATTTCCAAAACCAGACACAAATCGGTTTATCCGTTTGGGAGATACAGTGCCGCATATACACATCTTAAATTTATATCACCCCGCTTTTTTGTCAAAGGTTAATTATTATAGAACTGTTATTACCATGGGAACACTCATTAAAGAATTGTTTCCATTCGGTTGAATGGTATTCTGATACCTTTAACGATATCAATATTAGCGGCTACGCGAGTAAAAAGAATAATTTCTGTACTAATATTTTGGGAATCATTAATCACATTATTAAGAGAATTAACTCCTCTTGTCTTTGCAGATATCTATTGGGTTGGGAAGCGAATCACCAGCAATAATGAAGTCCTCCTAGCTGGCAGTATAATCAAGTGAAGCAGTAACGCGTCGCTATTGCCTAACGCAATCGGCTTCAAAGTGGAACAATTGTTTTCATTTTGTATGCGGACTCGCCTTCGGACTGTCAAAAAGATTGCGACTGCGGGTGCATTAGGCAACAAGCCCAGTCTAATGGCACAGTGATATAATGACCCACCTCAAACTGTTTACAGATCTATAGCTGCCGCAAAACAAACTGGCACACTGGGTCATAAAACGTTAGAGCGAGACAGCGTGTATCGCCTTGTGATTGGGTCTCGTGGACACGTGTAAAGTCGCTGTCAATAGAACCTGCAAAAGATGTAAACAAAACCAAACGCACCATTTCACCATGATTACTCGATAATTTACATCAAGTTTCAGATGAAACAACTATTCACTATACGATATTTTTAATAAAAACACGCTTGGTGAATATTTGAGGTTATGTGTCAAACAGTACTAATTTGGGGGCGACTTTAGGGACGTTGCCGTGTCAATATTGATACAGAGTAAGTACTCGTTAAATAATACAAATAGTCCACCCGCCAAACTTAAAAAATTACCGGGCCGGCTAGTTCATTCAACACGTCACTACGCTCGTTCGCTCGTTAGAATGTCGATTGTAAATATTGTTAGGTACTTTTTCTTTACTTTTATTCCTTTTATCAATTTTAACATCCGTACAAAAATTAAGGAGTAATAAAAAAAGAGCTTGACTTTATCGATATGACGGATTGCACGCGCGCATCTCTAAATGTAGGCCCCGCCTCGGGGTTTTAACACCCAGTGTGCCAGATTGTTTTGCGGCAGATAGATTTATAGATAGAACATTTTGCTCATGACCTTTTTAGACTATAACGAAAGAGACGTGAGAATAAAGAGTATTGTAAAGTCATATCAGACATTTTTAGGTTGGTTTTTTTCAATGGGTTCAAACGCTCCAACATAACTTGTTATAAAGTTTTATTTTAAATAACCCTAATCCACCTTGATACAACCTTTTCATCTTTATTGTATTGTTTTTCTTTTTTTTACACGCATTGATACATTATACCTGTCTCAGTTATTGTTTTTATTTCACTCATTTTAATTTCGCCCACATTCCTATTTTGTCAACTTCTTAACTTGTCCTCAAAGTAGACCATATAGAAATGTAGGCGAAATAAGTTGTCGAAATAGTAATGTGAACAAGTAAGGAAGGTGAAAATTTGGGGATGGTATGCAGACGACATGGAATTGTGGATGATACAGGAAGGTGAAAAAAAGGAATGTGGCTGAAGTTATACTGAGCCTATTTCCCCAATGTCAAGTTATTTATAGACACACTTGGCAGAAATAATGGATATCACACGCAAGGACGACACAATATTGTTTGGTAAAATATAATTACCTCTTATCGCCCAAGTAGATATAGTATATGGGGTTAGCTCCACGCCTCTGTCAAGTCCTATGTTATTATTGATTTTAAATAATCATTTTTCCAAACTACCGTATTTCTATGTCTCTTTTGTCAATCAAAAGTATGATGCCGTGGTGTAACTCTTAATGCCACTTTGTCGCCTCTCGGCTGTAAAAAGTTCCCCGTTCGCAAAACTTGAGTTTCATGCAGTCATATACTTTAGTTCTTTAAATAAATACAACTTTGTCTTCAATTGTTACACAGTTTGAGGCAATATTGACGACTTTCTCGCAAACTAAGGTTTTATTCTCTTGGAAACGGCTCTCCATCAAACGCTCACGAAACGGATAAACCCGGGAAGCTGAGAATGCACAATGACAACTTCAACTCGCCATTTAATATTTTGTACGGAAGGAAACGGAATGGGAGGAAACATTTTACTATGGAAACGCGCCGCAACTACATACCATAGAGGAAGAAGAAGCAACACCTCATATTATATCTATATTAGATTGCAAACCCAACTAATCCTAACAACATAGTCAGACTCTATAGGTAATATAACCACAGGGTACATTATGACTAAACATAAAAAAAATATTGGTAAATGAGGCCGTTTTCTCGTGGTCCTACTATACAGTGTGTACCTGTATAAGTATAACATTTGCAAAATATTACAACAAAAACTGTCCATTACAACGTTATACCGGCCGCTAAATCTTAATTAATTTTCCCATCGATCAAAGATATTTTTATCAATTATGAATGGCCCAAACAGGCGGCTCCCGGGATCGACCCGGACAACAACGACTTTTTATCGAATCTCCGTAACGATAGCAATAAACAGGAGTCCGGAAATTGGGTGACATTATTTTGGGGATCTGAGCGTCTCCACCAAGAATGGGGAATGGATTAGGAATACTGATTTCTTTATGTACCTCTGGGAAAGATTGGGGTTATTAATAATATTTAAAAGTAGCCTATCTGTTAATCTAGGATTTAAGCGAACTCCATTCCAAGTTTCCTCCAAATTGGTCCAGTGGTTACCGCGGGAAGGAGTAACAAACTAACACACAAATAATATTAGTAGCATACTTGCTGTTTGCCGTATACGTCGTTTATCGATATTCCCTACTGTAATTCCCGGGGACAAAATGTTTGACCCATATTTGCCCCCTGATTCGCAAACGAAAAACATCCAAAATAATTCTGGGCACTTACTACATTTGGGAGCAAAGAAATCGGGCCACTTAGTACAAAATTTCCAACGAGAGTGGCTTGATTTCTTTGCTCCCAAGTGTTGATCGTTTGGTGAATTAGAAAATATAAGTAATCAATTAAATATTCGGGGCATATATGGATTAAAGGTAAAGATAAAAGATAAAGATACAGACATTTATTCGCAACAAAACAAAACCACATTACATAGATACAAAAATATCAAGACGGAAAAATTGTTGCGAAACGATCCCAACTCAGCATTCGCTAGCCGTAAAGCCAGCACTGCCACTGGTCTTCCGTTAGAACCGCTTGGTGAAAAAACGGAAAGTGACACATTTAACACAAAACAACGCTAAAAGAAAAAAAACAAGGATCAAATACAATAATTTGTTCGAGATCATCTCATGAACGTCTCAAATGACCATAAAATGTATGGCCTGGTAAAGTTGGCAACACAAAGGAAACAGAATCAATAAAATAAAACCAAAGAGAACTATAGTCTATGGAAATGTAAACATTACAAAGCAAGCATATAGGTTACGTAACAATAACAAAAATGATAGACTTTCAATTCAATAAATAAAATAAATATTTTGTTGGTTTTTAGAAACATTACACTACAGAGTGAGAAAATAAAAGTGATTTTAAGGGTATGCCGCCTTCTGGCAGAGATATGTTTGGCCGAATGTATCGTTTCCCAACTGTTTCATTTGCCAACCTGCTTTATTTTTGTAACTGGAAATATTTCGGGAGTTCTTTCAGTACCAACGTGTGGAGCCCTATAGTTAAGGTTAGGTTACATTATAAAAAATATTAAATATTTACATTTACAGAAATAAAAGCGGCTTGGCAATTCAAATGGGAATTGGGAAACAATTCATTCGGCCAAACATATTTCTGCCAAAAGGCAGAGAACCAATTTTAATATTTAGGTACTACCTGTTGCCCGCGACTCCGCCCGCGCTGAGGTCACTTATCGTTCCTCTTGGTTAAAAAGTATCTTGTGTCCTTACCCAGAGTAAATGCTATTTTCATATTTTATTAAAAGTTTACAGTGAAAGCGTAACAAAAAAAACCGGCCAAGTGCGAGTCGGACTCGCGCACGTAGGGTTCCGTACCACTATACATCTAAATAAATGTTTTTCTTTATTCTTTATTAATTATTATATTGGAGTTGATTGAATGAAAGGTAAAATGCGGTTTACGATTTATAACGTATTAAAAAAAACTAATTATTAGATCTCGTTCAAACCAATTTTCGGTGGAAGTTTGCATGGTAATGTACATCATATATTATTTTTACATTTATCATTCCCTTATTTTACAAGTTACGGGGGGGGGGGGGGGACACACATTTTTCCACTTTGGAAGCGTCTCTCGCGCAAACTATTCAGTTTAGATTTTTTTTTTATTACAAACCTCAATATCGTTTCTGAAGACCTATCCATAGATACCCCACACGTATGGGTTTGATGAAAAAATAATAATTGAGTTTCAGTTCTAAGTATGGGGAACCCCAAAAATTTATTGTTTTTTTTCTATTTTTGTATGAAAATCTTAATGCGGTTCACCGAATACATCTACTTACAAAGTTTCCATAGTATAGCTCTTATAGTTACGGAATAAAGTGGCTGTGACATACGGACGGACAGACGGACGAACAGACATGACGAATCTATAAGGGTTCCGTTTTTTGCCATTTGGCTACGGAACCCTAAAAAGGCCAAGTTGTCAGAACCAAAAAGCACGACGGCCATGGTGCTAAGTAGCTTAAATGCACTTTAAAAACACGTTAATTCCAATAAAAACATTTTATTGGTAAAGGGATTAACAAAATACCCATGCCCCGTCTACTCAAGTATCAAAACTCATCAGTTTGCGCGAATCGTTTCCTGCTTATAGGGCGAAATTGTATTAAAAGTTTGGAAATGTTTAAGCCGTTGTAATTTAAAGCAGGTTATCGGACAACTTCAGGCGTTTTAATAGAAAATCAACTTGCCGACTAGGCTTAACCGCTTCGGTAACAGTTTTAAAAAACATCAATTTAGTCTCGTATTTGAAATCGTAAAAGTTCTTGGTATTTTTTTTGTTAATGTAACTAAATGCAATTAACCTGCAAATGATCCATTAGTTTGCTAAAAATAAAAAAATCGTTCAGACAAAACCTTTAAGCAGAAACATTGGAACAAAAAAAAAAAACTTTATGGATGTTCACAGTGATAAACACTGTCAAATTAAGGGTAATAATACAAAAAAAACAATCATCGTTGTCGCCTTTTCACCTACTATTTAAGATGAGAGCCCTTAGCCGAGATGCAAACGGTACTAACGTTTTTATTTTCCACGTTGACCACGAGGTTCACCATAACATTAATAAGGCACAAGAATGTCATAGCGTACATTTTGAACACGAAAAACTAATGTAACGTATGCATCTTGGCCACGGTACGAGGCCGGTTAAAAAAATAGATTATGACATTTCTAAATTCAAATATTGACACATTTCAATTTTCCGAACATAGTTCCGAATTGTACCCAATGGCACTAGCTGCAAAAAAGTCCGACTAACTCGTATTGTCACTGGCCAGTAACAAAAAGCGAAGTGAAATGCGCCGTCCAACTGAATGGTGATTGGGTGTGAAGTGGACGGGCGCTGGCAACACTAACGACTTCACGCTGACCGCGTCAGTAAACGCAATCTACTCGCTTTAGTCTGTGGTTCGATTGTTATGGTAGAGCTTATGTCTTGTTCTGCTATGCTTCGGTAACCTTCGGGGAGCGAAGATGGCCGATTAAAAGATGTCCGGCTTTGTACTTTTGATTTATTATATTTACTGATTTACTCTACACACTTGATACTGGCGAAATCACTGCGAAATACCGCGGTGGACCGCCATTATTAAAAAAAAGAAGAAGTAAGTTCTGCTATAGGTACTCGTACTTTTAAAATAAACCTGTATTTAAGATCTAGTGAGCATTTAGGGATAAATATGACAGTTTGAGAGAAATGAATTTTACCGCCGGCGAAGAATTTGGGTGTTATGATTCCAGAATTTTTATTTTAAAATGGCATTAACTAACTTTTTTCAGTCAGATAATGATTCTTTGAAAGGCGTAGTTAACTTGCTCACAAGGATGGAAAGGTGTTGTTTTTTTCAAACAACCGAAATTTCATGATAAATATGAAACATAAAAGACATTTATTCAGTAAGTAGGCCGCACGGGTACTTTTACACATCAAGAATCTACCAGCGCTTCCCAAGCTTCGAAACTCATTGTCAACAAACAATCTTAAACCGTAAACCGCTCTCCTTACTTTCAAACGAAACAAAAACAAAACATCGACATTATTTATGTTGACAAACTTTATTTAAAATTAAAATACTTAGTACTAAAACACAAGCACTGTAACTGAGTAAGCACTAGCATTATCAAGATTAACGATCCTGGCAGAACAGACTTCACTTAACAGGTACGAGTATCTAGATAAATGTTAGGTTCATTCCGCAATTTATTTTCCCTGCCTTGTCCACTGGAAACCTAAATGCTCTGGAGTTATTCTTTAAGCTAAGGCAATGGGCGTTTTTTTATTTTACTTTTTTATTTTTTATGGCATAGAGAAGGCAAACGAGCACACAAGCCACCTGATGGTAAGTGAAAACTGTGATCCATAGACATTCGCATTCACAAGACTGCAAGGCTAAGACTGCAAATGCGTTGCAAACCCTGAGGACTAAGATAGAATGCCTCTATTCTAGTCATTACACCGGCTGTCTTATCCGCAAACCGGAACTGTTTGGCGGTAGGTTAATGGATAAGATGGTGGTAGCGATCCGGACGGACCCTGCACAAGGTCCTACCACCCCTGGGTTGCGTACACAATAAAAACAGTTTAATCTTATTTCTGTACATAGCAATGTACAATAAAGATTGCTCTGGGCTGATCATTTTTATAACTATACGTAGTAGTATAAAAAATAATGTAAATATTGTATATTGTCTAGGGGACATGGTTTCTGTAGGAGAATGTGTCGAAACTTTGTATGTGGTGGTTGTCTTGCACTGTCATAGGAAAGTATATATATATTTTTTAAATTTAAAATATATATGTATTTCATTAAAAAAAAATATTACTACTACTTATTACTACCCTATGAAAATTCTTAGTTTTGACACATTTTCCTGCTCAAGCTACGCTTGAATGTTTTTTATTTTTATTTTATATTAAATTCATTGTTTTATATCATGCTAGGTTAAGCTTTATAATTGTATAATATCATAAGTAGTATTTTAAAAAAACGACTGACTGTTGAGTTTCTTGGAGCGTTTCTTCGCAGCAGTGGGCTCTTGCGAAGCGCTGGTAGATTTTGACGTGTAAAAGTGCCCGTGCGGCCTACTTACTGAATAAACATCTTTTATCTTTTTTTTTTTAAGCAGTTGAATAAAATTAATTAAACTTACATCCATCTTTACAATAAAAAGTAGCTTCCGCTGTCTGTTCGCTTAAGTCTTTTAAACTACTCAAAGTGTTTTCATGCAGTTTTCAGCAATAGATAGAGTGATTCGAGAGGAAGGTTCTGTATAATAAATGGTTTTACTAGGGATTTTACAGAAAACTCACATAATCTGAAGCAAAGCGAGGACGGGTCGCTAGTTTCTGTACATTTTGTATATCTAATAACAGTTTTGTGAATGACATAAAAAACACTTCAAATAACAATTAAAATACCAATTTTAATCAAGTAGTTAGCCTGGTTAGTCCGGTCCGGTAAGGGCCTCTATTCTACGCGGTAAAAACAATATCGTTTCTGATATGTTATCGTATCGTCAACGTTTTACTTGACAGCAATGGTGGCGGAACAATACCGTTACAGGTCAAATGCGATTTGAATTTTACCGCCTAAAATAGAGGCGCAGGTGAAATATCTGTGTGATCAGCGTGAGTATTTATTTCTGAGTCTTTGGTGTTTTCCACGCAAGTATACGCTTATTTATTTCGCTTTATTAGTAAGTTTGGTACTAGTTTAATTTGCGGTTAGGTTAGGTTGGTCTACAAGTCAACATGCGCGCACTTTTATACATTATTATATGTATATTTAATGTTTACTTCGTTGTTACTGGACGCGTCATAAATACTTGGTCTACAAATCTGTTGTAACTAAGCCAGTTATTTAAATGTATATATACCCGAACCAAAAACTGCCGGTGAATTCGATATCGGCGATGGAATAACACCAAAACGTTGGTACAAATAAATTTCTCGTAAAACAAAAACACCCTTTGAACCTGTAGCACTACGTTCACTTTCATCTGGGACTGGTAGGGGTCAGTGCTAGGCAAGGGCGTCGCCAAGGGGGGGGACATTGACATTCAAGTGCCACCATACTCTCTCACCTCTATATAACCCACCCCTTAACTAAGCAGATAAGAAGGCAATCCTGATGCGGACGACCATGAAGTGTCTGACTGATTGATGACAGCAGTAAAACAATGCTAAAATTATTCGTTGCGTGAGAAGGAATAGTAATAACAGCATTGTTTTACAGCTGTCAACATTATTAATATTTAGAAACTTCATGGTTGTGCAATGTAATAAGATTGACTTCTTATCGGCCGGGTGCTTTAGTAAGTGATACATATTTATTAGGACATATATGGTTTCTATGGTTAGATAGTTTGTATTTTGGTTCAACTGTACAGTTCTGTACGTTCTAACTGTTTATGGGGCATGGGGCGTTATTCCGATCGTTAAAACCATAATACTTTTGACATCTTATTGTCAACTTGTACTTGACAGTAATGGCCGCCAAGTTACAAACTATACCGTAACATAGAATACAATAGCACCCCGATTCGAGCCCCAGGTATTGATTGATTATTTATTAATAAATTCAAATGTACCATCATTTTTAAAAGTCAATAAATTGAATTGTAAAACTGAAAACAATGAAAAAAAAAGATTTACAGACATCACCTCAGAGTTTAATTTTGTGTTTTTATCGAATCGTAAATTAAATACCAACAGAAACCTTGCGCTTAATTAAAAAATATAACCGTATGACAACTATGTATTTAAACTGTCACGGTCATAGTTACAGATTATGTATTGATTTTGCGATACATTTTACATTCTTTAATAAATTTCTGCTAATTGCCTTGCATTTCGGCAAACCGTTGCAGTTTGTAGGAGTAACAACTCTCAGAATCACAAACTTTCGCATTTAATACTTCACGGTTTGAACGAAAGTGACTCAATTCATTTATTTTTGTAAAATGGCTTAACTTTTACTTACTCAATCAAAAACTGACCAATTTGGTCTGGAAACCGATAAACAAACATTCGCCATTGCAATAATGACAAATTTAGTCTAGCGTCAGAAGTGTGTGCGCGTAATTTAAAAAAAAACAGTTGCTTAAACCTCAGTGCGTTGTTACATTACATCACTACTTATAAGGTAAAGTTCTATGAATGGATTTAAAAAGTGACAAATATTCTTTTTAAGTCATTCTATAATTCAAATTCAAGCTGTTCGATCTAACTTTAAACTAGTTGGGTCATTTTAACATTCTAAACTGTACCTAAAACAAACACTATTTAGTCTTAAAGTGACCTAATTCAAAATATGTCATGGATATTTATGTCAATTTTTGCACTTATTTTTGGAAGGTTTTTTGGGCAGATATTAACTTTAGTATATTTAATATTTACATTAAAAACAAAAATAGAATTGTTTTCGGAACGCGTAAGGAACACTAAGGTTGTTTTTTTTCGTAAGCTTTTTATTTCGGGAAGTTATGATATAATTAAGGAGAAACTTCCTAAAAAAGCTTTATTTTCGTATTAGGTCACATTCGTTCTTACCGTGCGATATTATAGTGAGACTATACCTTGTGTATTTAACAGAGTTAATACTAGATAACAGAGAATGCACGTAATTGGTCAGCGATAAGGACGATGCACAGGCACAAGGTAGGTTTACATGCCTGTCAAAGTTTAGTCAACATCTGTCGCTCGTACGGTGCGGACGCTTTCAAGTGCTTATCTTTGGTTACAAATTTTTACCTGGCTCGTTTATTGGACTGTTTCCCGTTTAACCTGTGACTCGGCTTGTTTTTTTGGACTGTTTCCTATTAAACCTGTGACTCGGCTTGTTTACTCGGCACTGCAGGGCACATATTTAAATATTATTATCTACTACTTTAAATTACATAATTAGGATTTATAGATGAATTAACATGACATGACAATGTGATGTTATCAGTAAGTTATTTATTTGTGCCTCTAACTACAAACAAAAATAACGAGAAATATTACGAATATTTTAACAACAGGCGGCATGTAAGCCGAGCCCGCCATTGACGTGCGTTTGTTGACGCCCACTGGCAGTTTCTTGTCCCTTTCATTTTCATACAAAAGTGCAACAGAGACAACGCTTTGTTAACTCTGTTAAATAGACAGGGTATAGGTACTATCTTGATATTCTACAATGTAGGTATCGAGTAGTTGCCGCTTGCAGTCTGTGGCGCGCTCCCCACGTTCCGTATCACGTAGCATCATGAAACTTGAGCCCGCACTTACGTTCAATAAAGCAACATTGTTGCTTTTGTATTCGTATTACTTTATCCACTTAGCGAGGGGATAGAAGTCAGGCAAAGAAATGGTAAATACATCGTTTACATACCACGCCCTCATGGCCAGAGTGGTGTTGGCATAGCTACAGAATTACCAACAAAACAACTCTAGAAAATTGTTGATAATGATATACTCTGTAAAGCCGCGACTTAGTTCGCAATTGGTTTATAGTTCTTTTTTCCTTTAGCACACATTTTTACACGTACAGGGTGGTTTGTAATTTGTCACTGATTTTTAAAAGTATACACACGCTACCTCAATGCTAGAAGGAATTTGTCAAGAAACCCTGTGTATTACATTTGTAATTTGTTTCACTTTCTTGCCTTTGCCTTCGCCTTCTTACTATCTGTCAAATTCAGAGTCAAACTAAAACTACTTTCAAACCTCTATTTATCTAATAAATCTAACGGTCCATTGTTCGATTATATTATTATAAGGGAAAAATATTTTTGTGACAAGCGCAAAATATGTTCCTGGTTGGTACCTCAATTTGTGTGGAATGGGTCCCTGTTTTTTTATTGGCAGGCGATAATCACAAACCTTTACAGCTTCTTTCAGCTAACATGACAATATTTGTCATATATTATCATGTTACTTATGGGTATCCCATTCAACTGAGCTGAAATCGTGTAAGCCGGCTCACATTCCATAGTAAGGTACAATGTAAGGTATTTACATGCTAATAGACCGTCGTAGAACCATCTAGCAATTATATGGTTTGATATAGCCGAGGTAACTCTGTGAGGAATGTTTTCAGTACTTCGTTACGAAAATTCAATTATACACGGTAACCACATTTAGCACAATTAGGCATTAATATGTTTACCATTGTATTGGTGACAGGTTGCAAGCCCATCGCCTAACAGCACTACAAGCCTTTATTCCCTTAGTCGCCTCTTGCGACATCCACGGGAGGACATGGAGTGGCACTATTCTAACCCGGCAATCAGACGGGATAAAAAATAGATAGGTAGATCTGTAAATATGAATCGCCGACATTTATTACTTCCGAACGACTGCACCAAATTGGAGACTATTTTATATATTGTATTCGTTATTGTTAGAACAAGGTTTGCATGATAGCAGAAAAAAATCGCCAGAAAAGTGGGAAATTTGCAGCGGGGGTAAAGCCGCGTTCGAACAGCTAGTTTTTAACCATTTTAGATGTGGTGGGAATAATTTTAGTGGTGGTGTAGGCTCTTGTGCAAGGCCTGTCCGGATCGCTACCACTACTGCCAAGTAAAAGTATTCGCTATTGAGTGTATATACGTGAGACAACCGGTGAAATTATTCGCTAAGATGCATTCCAGGTTAGTACTCAGGGTTGGCAATGAATTTTGCAGTCTTAGAATTGTAGTTGTAGTGCATAAAACGATAAGACTCATATCCCACTTGGGTATAAAATGGCCTTTGTATCTACTCGTTTGTCTTCTTGCCATATCTAAAAAAGAAACAAAGATGGGTAATTTGCAGTTTATTTGCAAGAAATGCAACTGTGTCTCGTCAATTTTATCATAAATTATTCAAGTAACAAAGATAAACACTATTACTAAAATTAATACAGTTTGAGTGTAGTTTTCACCGAATTAATCTTCACCCGAATGCAGCTCCGTGACCTGGAAGCTTTGAACAGCCATTGTAAACCTCGCTTTAATTAATATCCAGTTTCCCCGCTTTGATAAACCAAAATAAGTACTGCTACTGCACTGCTTTGTTAACCCCTGACGCCAACAGAGGGGAGTTTTTTTATGCTTGAAGAGGCAAACGAGTTTACAAAGTAATAAGCCGGAAATACACATGCCTGTAAAACGGAACGGTAAAGTGCATACTAGTTACTACTATAGGCGTTTTTTTCTGATCTCAGACGTCCCTGCCAATACGCACTACGCTAACTAGCGTTTCTATTCGTTGCGTTTTTAACCCTATCGCGTCACTGGTAGATGACGTGATACGCTAGTTAGCGTAGTGCAGAGGGAGGGCCCTCAGAGAAAATATGGAACGTTTATCGAAAGGGAAGTTTTGCAAAAGGGGCATTTTGAATAAGTGACGTTTTGCAAATGGGAAGCCTTAGCAATGGGATGTTTTGCGAACTGTGGTATCCCGCTTTTTGGTCGACAATTGTTTGGCAAAATGTATCGTTTCCCAACAGTTTCATTTGCCAACCCGCTTATCTTTCTGTAACTGTAAATATTTCAGGATTTATTTCAGTACCATCGTGTAGAACCCTATAGATTAGGTTAGGTTTGTTTTTAAAAAGAATTTGCCAAACATATTTTTTCCAAAAGGCAGATAACCCTAACTATTTATCCTCATTCGCCGGTAACCACCAATGTCCTGGCCACTGGATCCCGTAGAGCAGTGTGAATCTGATTTAATGCAGCTAAATCAAGAGATATCGGCGTACAGTCGCGGCACAATGGTGTATCTGAGATGTATCGCTCGTTAACGCCAACGGAGGACCGCTTGATTTATCACCCCCACAGAACATACACAACACAGACTTCCGCATTATGGGCATCGCACACTTCAACGCTCCGGCACCCATAGATTATGTCATTGTGACAGCTCTAAGCGTTTTTCTGTTCGTTTTATAAGGAACGTCCTTAGCCGCCGTCTTCAAAAACCTATGTACTACATACACAGCGTTAAATCATGCTCAATTTCCTTGGAATTCCTTATTTGATCTTTGGTATATATCCAAATACCTATTTCCAAGCCGGCGTCAAGTAAACAATTATAAACTGTGACCTGATTCATGAGCCACAAACTTTGATATATTTAATTTGTACAGTCAGCGTCATATAGTTGGTAGCATCCAAAGTAGCCAAATAGTTCGTTACACGCCCTTGTTACTACGGTAATAATGACGTGTAACGAACTATTTGGCTACTTTGGATGCTACCAACTATATGACGCTGACTGTACTATTCAGTGTAGTACGAAATATTTTAGGCACCAAACTACCTATTCCAAGGAGACTTATTTCATTTTTCTAAGAGACGGCTCTCAAAGCAAGCGTCCATTTTTTTTCATGCATCTTGTATTTGTTTGTACAACAAGAGAGCAAAATTGGCTTCTTTGCTTTGCTTGCTGCGAGTGTTGATTTTGAATCCCGAGTAAGCGAAGCATTCAATAATTGAATCACGAGCGTAACGAGTGGTTCAAAGACATGAGTTGCAAATAACCTTGGTCTTGTGTTGCACATACAACTCTTCACCTCAGCAGCGAAAATATAATATTAAACATTAAAAAAATAGAACATGATAAAAATAAAAGCATATTTTATTTACCCATCCATTTATATTGACTAAGCTCTGTTCCCGGCACATTTTTAATAAAATTTGTTCTGTCTTTAAACAGAAAAACCTGTATTTTTTAAGTGCTAAGGTGAAAATAAAATTGTTAGAATAAATTCAGAAACAAAGTGCACCGTCAGTTATTAGTTGCTGTCCAAAAACCAACACCATTAGCCATCTCACGCAGTTTAATAGAAAAAACAAAGACGCCATCTTAATAGCCCTACTGGGACGTTACGCGCTGCAGAAACGAAACGTTTAACTTACTTTCATATCTTAAATTAAATTCCCACAGGACTTGACTTTGCAATACAAAGAAAAATAATAAAATTAAGGAAAATTATAGGATAATATTATTTAATCTATGTTCGGTCGGCATTATGTAACTTGCCTTACTTTAGTGCTTTGTCACTTTAACGTCATGTTTGTACGGGATAGAAGCTTTCCGTCCACATCTCGATATGCATAGGTACGTAGCTAATACGGCCAGATGGCTTTGTGACTACATCTCAATCTGACTACACGACCAGATCTCACAAAGTCTGAGTATGAGTTTTTGCATCTTATGGGATAATATTATTTCATCTTTGTTCGGTCAGCCTAGGCCTCGGTAGCTTACCTTATCTTAGTGCTTTGTCACTTTAACGTCATGTGCCGCGGGGCAAAGAAAAAAAAAACTGAACTTGATATAGAAGATCTAAATGGCGGATTCATAACTCCTACTAACGCTTACTACACGATTTATAGCGCCTAATTCAATCACACTGTCCCCATATTCTCCGAGTAATATGGCTGTGACCCACGGACAAACAGGCGGAGATGAAATTATAAGGGTTGGCATAAAGCCGTTTGGCTACATGAATGTAAGAAGAAACAATAATAATTATCAAGTAGATTAAAATCCAGATATAATGTTGACTCTTTCTTTGGGAGCTCATATCTCATGTAAACCAAAATCAGAATAACGAAGGATAAATTAGTAAAACCAACACTTGTAGATAACTTTTTTGTATATTTCGTTTTAAATAACACAGTACTTTTATTCCTACAACCGAACACCTTAGAGGCAGGAACTAGAATGACGTCTGGGCTTGGTATCGGTTACAAGAAGGTTCAGATACCTCCGTCTTACCAGTTATATATTGGCGCCATTTTTGCCGGAAGTAACCGATTCCAAGTCATGTACAGTTCTTATATTCTAATAGTTATCGTTACACCATGTTATCATTCCTAATTAATTAGAACGTATTTTTAACGCTATTATTATTAACAGAATAACATGATACAAAACGTATTTACACTTAACATGTGAAATGTTAGTTCTAGATTCCGACACCAGGGGTTTAAATATGAAAAACATAATCAAAGTACAATTATGATAAAGTTTACACTAATAAACGGCCGAACCGATTTTCATTAAACTTAGTTAAGACCATTTCAATTAAACAAATTTTCGTTAAAAAAAACTGCATCCAAATTCGTCCATCCGTTGCGACTTGCGTTAGTCTATTCCGACTAGTTCCATTATTAGTTCCATTGCTGGAACTACCTGGACTCTTTTTCCAAATAGTCACATTAATAAAAATGCAGAGTTCATTTGATGGAACTAAATATCTAGCTATATAACAGGTTTCACTTACAATTAGTGCGTTTCTTATAGCATGGTGATGTCTTAATTGGACATATGGCTTTGTATTGTAAAACCGGTAAAACGCCTAGGTCATTAGGCCATGGAAATAATGGTACAGTCCATTTAATTCATCATCATCATTATCAGCCGCAAGACGTCCACTGCTGGACAAAGGCCTTCCCCAAGGTTTTCCACAACGATCGGTCCTCTGCTGCTGTCATCCAGCGGTATCCCGCGACCTTTATCAGATCGTCAGTCCACCTTGTGGAAGGTCTGCCTTCGTCTCCCGGTTCACGGTCGCCACTCTAGAACCTTTCCATTTAATTCCATTAAATTAAACCCTATATTATTAATGTAACTTGGAAAAAAAGTCCAACTAGTTCCATCAGTGGAACTAATAATGGAACTAGTCGGAATAGACCCATCCGTTTGGGATATACGTTGGTACAGACACACTTCGAAAATATCTAAGGACCAAAATCATCGTTTTATTTTATACTGGCTTTTTCCCGCGACTCCATCCGCGTTCTAGTCGTTTATCACTACTCCCTATGGAACTGTCCAATTTTCCGGGATAAAAACAGACCTATCTTTTGTCCTATTCCAGGACCCAAGCTATATGTGTGATTGAGGTACCAAACATCCAAACATCCAAACTTTCATTTATAATTATTAGTAAGATAAGATTTGGTAAAGTACCTACCTACTGCGTTGCGATACCTACATTATAACATATAAAAAATATGGACGGATATTTTCAATTAGATACAAAGATACACCAGACAAACGGATACACAGATTAAATTTAAAACACCCCACACTTTGTATCCGGGGTGTAAAAATGGCTGTGATCTACAGACAAATAGGCGGACCTTATAAGGGTTCCGTTCATGCTATTTGGCTACAGAATCCTAAAAAGAAACAAAAAGACAAAAGTGACCTTTATTTACAGGTAAATAATCCGAAACAACAGACAGTCCCTTCTAGTTAAAGATCTCGTTATTTATTAATGTTGGTAATTACGTGAAAGAACACGCGTTTGTTTCTTAGGGTACGTTTCCACTAACACGAGTGGCACCTCCATACGGGTGTTGCCGGTGCGTTGCGTCGTCGCGGCTGCGTTATTCTACATGTAAATTAGAACGACATACCACACGATGCGTAGAAACACTTGCGTCATTCTATGGGCGTAAAATACACAGAAGCGACGCGGCGCAGGTAAGGCGTAGGCAAGGCGCCTGTGTATATCAAGCCAAATATCAACACACTAGCAACACTGAGGCCGCAGACAGGAAGTCAGCCTGCTGTGGGGCGACGGCGGCACGGGGTGCGTTTGCTTGCGCGGTCACTTAAGTTTTCTAAAACCTGAATTTCACTGCGCGCTAAACACAAAGACAAAACTATACAGCATTATTCAGTTATTGTAAAGTAATACCGTCTGTAATAGGTTTCGAAATACCGATAACTTTTCATGTCATCACTTCAATGTGTAATGTACCTTACACAAAAAAAAACAATCAATATGGTGAATTTTCATATTCGGAACGTAACTTTTTGGATAAACTTTTTTTTGACTACGCTTTAAGTTCAAACCTAAGCTTACCACGTATAGCAATTAAATTATACACAAAAATATAAAATAGTTTCAGCTATCAAAAAACAAAAAAAACGGTTTTTTGTAGGTATCTTAAGGATACCCAATAAAAATGATTATCTGCTAACATTCAGACTGTTTAATGAAACCGCAGTCTAACCGGGAAACTGTAACAGAAACACGCCGAGCACAAACACATAAGGCCCGACACACTACACACACACGCGGTTTTAAGGCCGCGTTTACATCTGTAGAATTCTCGTTCCACTCGACCTTGCACGTTTACACTAAGTAGCTGTCGTACGAACGGTTTAATCATACATCGTGTCCAAATTGCCTTTACTATTCAAAAACGTGTACTTAAGTACTTTTACGGAATCTATTCGTAGCACGAATACCTTAACAGACACACATTTTGATAAGTAAATTATTTTAGTACTTAATGCAAGATACTCGCCAAAGCGTGAAAAGTAAAGTTGCCAAGCTTTTATTTATAATAAGACACAATGATTTGGATCATTACTGGATCATTTAATGGTTATTTTTCATTAATGTTATTTTTTAAACCATTTAATCGTCAACCCTGCAATCAACACTGGCAAATAATTTCAGGTATCTATCTACCTATTGTCATTATTAAGACGTTTCTTGTTGTTCTCTCTTCTTCTTCTTCTTCTTCTTCAGCCTATAGCCACCCAATGCTGAGTGTAGGCATCCTGCATTGCTCGCCAGCCGTCTCGGTCCAGTGCTCTGCTCATCCAGCACCTTCCTGCCACCTTGACCAGATCGTCGGTCCACCTCATTCCTTGTCTGCCCCCCTGTCTGCCAAAATTTCTTTGCCCGGTTCTGGGTCTTCACTCAACCACAGCCTTTCCCCATCTTCCATCCTCTCTGCGGCATATGTGCCCAGCCCACTTCGACTTCCTTAGAGTGATTACTATAGTTAATTAATTCCCTTTAATTTTTAACTTTATTTAATTTTAAAAGAATAATGTTATAGCGGCCATAATTGTTTTACATACTCTGTTGAATTTCAAAACGTCTAGCTATTACAGTCATTAAAGCCCAAAAAAACCCAAATCCTCGGAAAACCCTATTTTTCTATCACCGACTACTCCCGATGAAAATCGCAACACCATCCTTTCTCTCAAAAATACACAAGCAACCGGAATCGATAAATTACCTACTAAAATATTAAAAGAAGTAGCATTCCCACTTTCGATTCATTTATCTCACCTGATCAACATTTCATTCGAAACAGGGACGTTTCCCGCAAGACTTAAGAAGTCAATTGTTAAGCCGTTATACAAAAAAGGAGAGAAAAACAAGCGTAACAAATATAGGCCAATCACCCTTATTCCTGTCCTATCAAAAGTATTCGAAAAGACCTTCCACAAATCCTCAAGAGATTAGATGCTTTTTTAACTAAAAATAATGTACTTACATCAGAACAACACTGTTTTAGGAAAAATAATTCCACTACTTTAGCCTGTTTTAAACTAAATAATCTAATTACAGAATGCATTGATAAAGGTACTCCGGTGGGGGTATTGTTCCTCGACATGCCAAAAGCGTTTTATACAGTATGCCATACACGTCTTCTAAACAAAATGTATAACATATGGAATACGCGGACCAGCTTACACCTGGGTAAAGAGTTACCCATTTATAGAGAACAAACTACACAGATAGAATGATTAATAACGGCCTTTCCATGTTCAACTCTACCTTTAAGGTTAATAACTATGGTGTCCCTCAGGGAAGTATCCTGGGTCCCCTTTTGTTCCTACTTTATATTAACGATTTACCTTGTTCAACTAAACATGAATGCATTTTATTTGCCGACGATACGACATTAATAATTAAAGGTAGGGATATAGTAAACTTTTCAAACGATATATAGCCTTTAGAGACGCTATCAAGTGGCTTGATCTGAATATCCTTCAAATAAATGTAGATAGTTAAAACGAAATTTATGGTATTCAAAAATTTATCATGCTAAAGTTAAATATTATGATCTTAACGAAATTAAAGAAGTGAATATTACTACATTTCTCGGAGTAACTGGATAGCCATTGTAACTGGAAGGAACATGTAAATACAGTTTGCAAAAAGGTGAATAAACTCCTCTTCGCTCTCTGGCGTCTAAAGCAGCCTGTATCGTTTAAAACTACTTTATTAGCGTACTATGGTTATATTATGTCTGTTCTGAGATACGGTATTATCATGTGTGGCAACTTTTTTTGACACCGATAGTGCTTTTGTTGTACAAAAAAAAAGGTATCACAACAGCTTGTGGAGTACATAGACGAGAATCTTGCAAGCCTCTGTTTATAAAACTCAATCTGTTATTCTTGCCTTGCATGTAAATCTATGAGATAGCTATCTTTGTGAAACTACAAACCTCTTTACTACTACTGAAAAGGAATCAACAAGGCCGCAAAGACGTTATAGATTAGCATTAGCGAATAGTAAACTAGTACTTAGGAACAAAAGCACAATTTTTTTTTTTTTGTGCGAACGCTGAGAACTTCCATATCCTTGCGCCAAGCAAAAGAAATTGGTCTGAAGTTATTGAGAATAGATTTGTCTCCGGCCTTGTGTATTGGTATGACGGCAGCCTCCTTCCATGCAACTGGAAAAGTTCCTTCGGATAGTCAGGTTATATATGTGTGTAAGTGGTACAATAATACCTATGTATCTTAGTTGACTTCAGTAATCGGTTTGTAACTTCATCAAGACCAGGCGCGCTATCGAGCTTCAGACCATATAATAGAGACTCGACTTCAAATTCGTTGGTCGGAGAAAAGAAAAGAAATGCAATGGCGATACATTTGAGGACACTTCACGCGCAAGATCCTCTTGTATTCTATTGTCAGTTGCTAGTATGTTACTAACGAGAGTCGAACCAACATTCGCAAAAAACTTGTTAAAATAATCAAGCGACTCCGTGACAGATCCCTTTGATTGGGTAAGTTCCAACGGCCTCTCTACGTTTTTCTTCGTACATGATATACTTCTTATTGAATCCCAAAGATTTTTGGATTATTCTTATTTTGTTCCAGTTTGGCTGACTCGTGTTTATACTTCAGTTTACGTAGCAGATCATTATGAAAGTTTTTGTAGCGGGTGTAAGTCTGTTGAAGAACTTTGTCATTAGGATTTTTGCGGCATTTCGTATAGAGACGATCCCTGTGTGTCAAGCAACGAATCATCCAGGGGGTCATCCTGACTTAAGCCTAGCTTAAGACTGACTGGAACATACGACTAGGTAGTGTGACTTGAAGAAGTTTCAAAGAACAACTGGTTAAAAGCCTGAAGAACTTCCTCCACTGTGCCTGAGCTTGTAACGCTACTCTAGTCCAGCTTACCTAGGTCCTAATCTACAACTTTAAAGACAATTTTCTTAACCAGGCTTTTTTAAGCTTGCTTTGCCGTCTTAGTGCTCACTCCTGTTGCAATCATGTCGTGGTCTGTAATGTCTGATTTGCAAACGATCGAAGTAGCCTGTAATCTAGAAGTCACACAGTTAAATTACCAAGATATTAGCCAACAAATATTGGTTCCTATCTTTATCTAGAATGTTACATGTCACAGTACATATCGGATCTCTCTGTCAAATCGCTTAAAGCAGTTTAAAATGCTTGTATCATCCGTCATTCTTGGTCGATTTTAATTTTGATTTCACTTTTTCACTAATTAAATTCGATTTAAAAAATATGCATATTCGCTATACTATAGGTGAATAACATGACTAAACCGTTAGTTTATAAATATTTCGAGGCGGTGTAAACGCAGCTCAGGCCATGTTGAATTTACTCATCAATTACTCTCACCGACCATGAAAACTAAAATCCTTCTTGCGACAGAAACGTCGGCCACAATCACACCTTTCTCCGTTGTTAATTGATTCGTTTAACCTTTTGTAACTACAGCTACTAGCTATTGCCCGGGACTTGGTCCATGATTTCGGGTTGAAAATAGATGTAATCACATGTTAAAATTAAATAATGCGATGAAGGTGAAACTAACAAACAACACACACAAACATACACACAAACACACACACACACACACACACACACACACACACACACACACACACACACACACACACACACACACAGACAGACACACACACACACGTGTAAATACTTTATTGTACCTACTAAAACAGCTACACAAATACGTTCCTCTTAAGAGATCTCTATCAGTTCATTTTAGGGCTATTGAGAAGACAGGAATGAAAATATTCATGTACAAAATAATGCACGAAAGGAAACAATAACTTTGATAAAAGTAACACTCAATATATAATATCACAAATAACAGTAAAGAAAACATTATGAAATTATCATATTAAACAATTAGATGATGTTTATCAGTCTACTTACAAATAATTCAACAATAAATGTCCACTGTAATAACTAACTGTCCAAAAGTTTGTTCTCATAATATTTTCTTAAAGCCAATGTACGTAAAACAAACGAACTTAGATAATGAGTCAAACTTGACGATTCCCACGTAATTTATTATCCAAAAAGTTCTTCAATCATTTCATAAAGAATCCAAAATGAAGAAAGTAACAAACTTCGTCGGTCTGGGGAGATATCGACTAAGTTTTTGTATATAATTGAGACACTTGTCTTGCCACGGGTGACAGGTTACGTTTCAATTTCAGGTTTTTTTTTAATAATATATCTTACAGTCCAGTAAATACATTGGATAGAAGTGAACAGGGGAGACTCAATGCACTACGTATAGCCAAATTACTTTTAATGGGATTTTTTTTTATGGCATAGGGAAGGCTGACGAGCACACAGGCCACCTGATGGTAAGTGGAAACTGTGACCCATAGACATTCGCATTCACAAGACTGCAAGCCTAAGACTGCAAATGCGCTGCCAACCCTGAGGACTAAGATGGAACGCCTCTACCTATATGCTAGTCATTACACCGGCTGTCTTATCCCCAAACCGGAACGCAACAATGCGAACACTGCTGTTTGGCGTTAGGTTAAGGGAATGTAACGATTTTCATAACAACTAATGTGAACTAATTTTCATCTATCATAACACAGATTGCGTTACTTTGGACCTCTATAATAAATCATAATGATATAAGAATTATAATGCATAACAACGAAATGCTTTATCAAATGTTCATAGGTTACAAATCGGAAATTTCTAACGTTTTTGGTTACTACTAGGTAGTTTGGTAGCAGTTCTAACCTTACCTAACCTAGTAAGAAGAAATTTACTTGAAAAATGCGTAACACATATAGGTACATACAGTCACGCCTCCATCCCAGAGTGGGGTAGGCAGAGCTACAGAATTACCAACAACTGTAACAACTTGTTTTTAATTCTATAACCACATTTTGCACATATAGGCCAAGATGTTTACCAGTGTATACTAGTGACAGGTTGCAAGCCCATCGCCTAACAATACTACAAGCCTGTAATCCCTCAGTCGCCTCTTACGACTTCCACAGGAAGGCATGGAGTGGCACTATTCTAAGCCAGCAACCACACGGCACAAATGCCTAACAACAAGACAATAATTGTTATAATAAATATGTGTTATGTTGTTTGATCATATACCTGATAAACTTAACTTCACTTGTATTTCCTGGAATTTTGCAAGTCAATTTTGACCAGTCTTCGTCAATGGAATGGGCTGAAACTTTGAATATATGTGTAAACCCGATGACAATGCAATATTATGGTACCATCGAGCTGATTTGATGATGGTGTGAGCTGATGTGAAGGTTGCGACGGGATCTTTGCTGTACTAAATGTACCTGCCGAGTTGCGGCTCGCCAGTTTCGTCTTGATAACCAGATGATGAGTAGGTAAGTGGAAAAAAGTATAGTCAGTCTCAAGCGGATAGCCTAGTGGTTGGTGGGCTAGCGAACCCAGGTTAAATTTTCGGTATGGGCATATATTTGTGTGGTGATTGCGAGTATTGAATGTATTTCTCAACATAAGTATTATAAGTATGTTTATCGTTGTCTAGTAACCATAGTACAAGCCTAGAGTTTTGTTTGCACTAGACCAATTTGTGTGACGTTGTATTTTCTACCTGACTATGGCGAAAGGAAGGGAGACATCCTATGTAATATTTTATTATTTATTTTATTTTATTTTATTCGGAAAGCTTACTGCCTACTACAAATTGATCGACCACACTTATATCTAAAAGCAAATTACAAGCTTCCACACGTTCACTTAAAGAGTAACATGCAAAGTCTCGAATTAAATATGAAACAGTAACAAATTTACTTCTAAAAAATCAGAACAAACCATAACTACAACAACAACAGTCATGAGTACAGATTCTCAAAAAACAAGCAGATAATAAATGAAAAAACAAAGGATACAATGATGCAAAAGTAAAGATGCGAAAACGCTACCTATTTAGATGTACAGACATTATTTTAATATAATAATATTTTTGACAGAGAGAGTGCTATTATAAAAGAGATCTATGTATATAATATGTTGTATATTGACCTCTAACGTCGTTCCTATTTAACCGATTTTGACAAATGAGGCGTCCATCGATTCGTCTATATTGTTCAATGGTTATTTAAATAGGTACATGTATTTTTTGTCCTTTTGTCTGGTCATTATTAATGTTTGACTAGCCGACACCTGACCCAATTCAGTGACATCATTTCAAGAATCAATCAACTTTAATAAACCTTAACTAAATGCCTATTCTAATTGAAACAATTTCCGAGCCCCATTCTAAATTATGAAGCTTTAAATTATTTGCAAACTGCCAGTAGCAAGCCTTCCAAATTGATATTAGGAAATATTGAATATTAAGGGTATTGAAAACCGATCGTATTGCCGAAGGGGTGCGTAACATCAGAAACGGTGAAGATATTAAAAACCGGTCAAGTGAGAATTTGACTCGCGCGCCGATGGTTCTTCACTACTGTAAATGAAAATGAGAGTATTCTTTAAAATGATACAGTTTTATATATTCATTTATTATTTTTCCTGTTATTGTTTTCTATTTTTCTATATATTCAATTGTCAAGTGATGCTAATAATACAGATTACGAGATAGAACAAGTCGGCTAAATCTAAGTGAAATAGAAGTCAAGGCCTTCTTTTCGGTAAAATTATATTCCTTTTAACATGTTATTGTATTGTCAACGTTACGATAGCTTTTATACATAAATACATACTCGTACATACATACATACAGTCACGCCTTCATTCCCAGGGTGGGATAAGCAGAGCCACAGGAGTACCAACAACTCTAAAAACTTGTTGTTCATTCTGTAACCACATTTTGTATAAACATGCTAAGATGTTACCAGTGTATAATATTCGTGACAGGTTGCAAGCCCATCGCCTAAACAATAGTACAAACCTTTATTCCTCTAGTAGCCTCTTACGAATTCCACGTGAAGACATGGAGTGGCACTATTCCAAGCCGGAAACCGCGTGGTAATTCATTTACGTGTCAAATCAGTAGCTACCTTTAAAAGCATTTCAAGAATTATTTATTAGCTTCTCAAATATCTGGATCATAAGCAGTTGTACACATACGCACATGCACACACATGCACACTCAAACAAACACACACGCTCAACTTACACACATACACACACAGATATATAAGATGTCTTTTTTTTTTGTTGTATACTTATCTCTCTAAAATTATCTCAAAATAGTAGTGATATTATTTCAGATATTGTTTTTTTTATATTCTTTTTGTTTTACGCCATCGATTGCGATATTTAATCTCCCTGGTCTCACTGAAAACCAGCGCCTGTGAATGTATCAACAACATTCAGAGGCATAAAGCTGAGCGGAGACCATTTTGGCCGTAATAAAAAATAAATGTATTTAGGTTAAAACATTTTGCTTGTAAACTGTTTTTTTTATGTGCCAAATAAATTATTTTTCATTTCATTTTCAAATAAATGTTGTGAGTTTAAGTTTTATCGGCTGCCGTTTAACAATACGATCGACACCTCAAAAGCGATATGGTTTTACCCAGTAGAATAGAGAGCCAGTAGTTGTGTTGTGAATGATGCAATAGAGGCGACCCTAGGCCTTTATTGGCGGCATCGGCGGCAGATGTGCCAGCCGTCGGCGGCCGGGAACGTGCAGCGGACGGTGATCGGCACCCGGGGCTCTTATTACGGTACTCAGAGGAACTGGCACTACTGGAACTCATTGGCACTACACGTAGAAAACGAAATTTTAGCACCTAATTAATTTTTAAATTGGGTATAAAAAATCGTTCCGGTTCACTAATGTTTTACCAAATGATCATTTGGCAAACAACGTCATTTTACAAACTTTCATTCCGCAAACATGTATTTCCCACCATATAATTTTATATTTTTTGTGGACAAAAGTCTAACCTAACCTAACTTATTTAACAAGCCCATGTAGCCTATGTAATATGTAATGGTTTAATCACAATTATTTTTTTGCGAGATGAATGTTTGGTAAAATGTCAGGATACCATTACAGCGTCAGCATCAGCACGTCTAATGAACAATGTGGTGTACCGTTTTTCAACATTGTGACTGATTGATCTGATTGATCCAACTATCTAAGGCCCGTATTAATAAACTAATCTCAACTCTAACGCTCGTCTCGAGATGTGTCAAAAATAACAGTGTTCTATGGTTTGGCGTTTACTTTGACGTATCTTGTGACGGGACTCACAGACAAGGTGAGGTTATTAATACGGCCCTAAAATTAGTCAGGTGTTAATCCAGAGAGTTCCACTAGTAGAGCTTTAATAAGCCTCTCATTAAAGCTGTGGAACGATATGCAGAGGATACAGTTATAATATATATAATATAATTTCATTGCATTCCAAGTAATAATATATATTATAATATAATTTTAAGTAATGAGTTGTTTTTGATGTGACACGTAGTATGGGGAAACCAATTCAATGTGTATACTTGAAAAAAATACTGAAAAAATGATTCTAATTTTGTAAGATACCACTGAAAACCTAATGAAATAAAACATCAAGTTAATAATGTACCGTGACATGAACACAAAATTACAAAAAATCTGATTTAATCGATCAAAATCTCCCAAGCTAGTAATAATCGCTGAATTCATAGAGGTTAAATCGATAGCTTTTTAGCTGCTCTATCAGCCCTAGGTAGGTTGACGTCGGTGTCTGGGACACCCTGTATACAACCTTTGCCGGATAAAATAATAAGTTACTAACTAACGAGAGCCAACACAATGGGACTACTTTAAGTATAGTGAACTGGAGATCCTGTTGACCTCCGTTTAGGCACCCCCCCCCCCTCCCCCCTCTTCACAGCCAAAACTATAAATAGCAATACTTTAAAAGGAAAACTATCACGACAGTAGATTTGATGGGTTCTTGAGAGACAGGCGTCTTATATTATGAATACCCACTAACCACGTTTATAACTAACTTGTTGTTTTAACACAGACTATTTTGTGTTTGTCGTAACGATATGTAGGATTACTGTAAGCACGACATGCAAAAGACATACAAAAGATCAAAAGTAAGATATAATGATGACCCCCACTTTCAGGGGTTATAACTTTCAACAGCCCTACCGCTTTTCGTCAAACCTAGCCACAAAATATTTAAGTACCGATAATACTAGTACAGAAGGATCACTCTGTGACAGCAAACATGCGAATTCGAACCTACTCAGAACGCGATAACTATAATAATACCTTGCACGGCACGGAAGTGTGGCAATAGGCTGGAGTGCGCCCGGCCTGACCTACTTAGCTAAGGACTAGTTCGTTTAAAAAAAACTATTTATTTTTTTAAAGTACCCACAGCGCCCAAATTGTTTATCCCACAATTAGATACACAGACACAAACGTTAAACTTATAAATCCTCCTTTTTTGGGGGGCAGGGGGGGCTAAAACATAGAAAGTACCCAAGACACAGAACAGAACAATTACTCACGCTCATCATAAAAATATTTGTCCGTTTGCAACGGAGGTTAAAAACTGAAACTCTTCTACTGCAAAATTTCCATTTATAAAGAAGCATTTCCTAGCAATTAAACTCTGCAGATAATATTATTAGTCCCTAGTTACAAAATTCTACGAGCATTAAAGTAGGAAGGTTTCTTCAGTCGTTTTCAGCAGTTTACCGTTTTAATTTGTACTTGAAGTTACTTAGTGTTGGTATTGCGTTTCGCTGAGAAATGCTTCATTCGTAGAAACGAAGTTTATAACTTACCTCATTAGATACTTTACTGGCTAGTCCCGCGGTATTATATTTCTGTATGATACATTAACACTAGCTTTTCTCATAACTCGTTTAACGTTATTGCCTGCTACGGGAACTTTAAAATTTTCCGGGATAAAAGGAATTCTTTGCTATAATCCAGGATATACGACTAGCTTTATGGCTATATCTAAGGTTGAACTTCTGTAGCAATTTCAACCTCGTTACTAAAAGCAGGGAATTGAATTTGCTTTGGCTTTAAATTTGAGATATTGTTAATTGACTTAGGAGAACAGTAAAGCAGCGAGGAACAAACGTCTGTGTTGAATTATTTCCAAGTGAGTGCTTGTAAGACAACGCTTCTTGACTTTTAAATTTACAATGCCTATTAGTAGCACGTAGAAAGGTATGAAAAAAAACCCGTTAATACATTTCTCTCAAAAAAATCCATCAATCAATCCTAATTGGGTAGGTTTATGTTACGTACAGCTTAGATCCTGTAACCACCTTCTGACTCCATAATCAGATCAGGTACCTACTACATACCATAATACGACCTAGTGAAAAAGGGTATAAGTCCACTTAACCCGTACTAAAAAAGGGTATAAAAATACGAAGGGTCCACGGAAATAACATGTCTAGTCACATTAGTAACTTTTTGAGATATCGCGATTTGAAAGTTAGGAACCAAGTAATTTTGTACGTAATTTTCGTGTAGAGGTTTTTTTAAGAGGTGAAAAAAGTTTTTTTTTTCCATGCCCCGCGGCGACTTGTACAGCTACTACCGCGGGAATATGGCATTTCCACAATGAAGTAATTTCGCCAGTGTCAAGTATATATAAGTATAAATCAATATAGCAATAAAACACAATCCAATCTTCTCTAGGAAGATTGGGGGCAACGTTGCGTCTAGTACACATTCGTCAGATTCCTTTTTCGTCAGAATAAATTATAGCCTGTTTTTTTTCGGACGAAAACGGACTTTCGAGCAGATTCCGCTATCGTCAGAATAAACACATATTACCTGATACGCGGATGACCATAGAATACGTAGGTAGGTTTAGGTTATGTTAGTTTTGCAGCAGGCCCGGAGGGCCAAACCATCCAGTAACAGGAGCTCCGCGTAAGCGGAGCTCCGTCGACACTGCCTAATATTAAATAATATAATGTAACAAATAAATAAATTATAAAAATTAACCAAAGTTTTTTCTGTCCAAAAAGTAATTCCGTTTTCGTCCGAAAAAAAACAGGCTATAATTTATTCTGACGAAAAAGGAATCTGACCAATGTGTACTAGATCCAACGTTGTACGGTGATATATAGGACAGAGGCCAAGATAGTTTTAACCTCTGTACCACTGCGAGTCCACTTGAAACGAGAAGTAAGATGCCAGGATACACGAAATAAGTCCAAGTTTTCTATCACTGTGCAACACAAAGGCACTAAAAGTACAAATCACTAACAGAAAACAACTTTGACCACCTAAACACACAAAAATAAAAACTAAAACAAATTACACATTCGCCATCTGTTGACGTTGAAAATGACCTCAAAATACAAGTTATATTAAGATTAATTTATGTCTGAAAATTAGTGGAAGGTTCATTTCGTCCTCTACATTTCCAGATTCAAAATTCATTTAAAAAAAAAGTGAATACCGCATTTCTTTAAAAAAAAAACTTAAAAAAAAACTATCAGTGTCTTGTGCGCTTTGGACTAGGTGGACTAAGGTATCTTTTTTTTTTAAACCGCGTTACGTAGCACTGGCTATGACGTAGCAAAGACCATGTGGCTTTTATGCCCTGTTTTAGTTGTTTTTTTCTCAATAATTAAAATTTGACCAATTCGTTGCGGCGTTGTGTCAATTTTTTATTCTAAATTAATTAATATTTCATGTATTCTATTAAACTCTTAGTCACAACATAGGATTATGCCTATTTCACAAGTCTCATACATATTATCAACCATTTGTCATTTTGTATGTGCAATGCCAAATCGAGATTGTAAAATTTAATAATTCTGTCGTAAAACGGTACGACAATGTTTTCTCGGCGAGTTTGCTGACATTTTACGTGAATTTTAGTGCGTCGAGAGGATGGATGGAAATATTGGATCTGTTAAGGGGAGGAATTAGTACTTTTTAAGGTACTGAGAGGGAAACGAGCACACAGGCCACCTGATCTGAGACCCGTACACATTTGCATTATCAAGACTATAATCTTAAGACCGCATAAGAGGCATTCCATCTTAGTCCTCAGGGTTGGCAATGCATTTGCAGTCTTGTGAATGCGAATGTCTATGGGTCACAGTTTCCACTTACCATCAGGTGGCCTGTGTGCTCGTTTGCCTACCCTATGCCATTAAAACTAACAAAAAAAGTGTGTGAGCTGTTTTCGTATTGTCACCGTTTTGATAGCTCTTATTTTCTTGACAGTAATGGCGACTGACGTCAAAACAATACCATAACAAGTCAAAGACGATATGGAATAGAGGCCCTGGTTACCTGTCAGCTTGTCTTAATCAACTGTTATCAAAAAAATCAATAAATTTTATAGAAACAATAAGACAACTTCAAATTAGCAGTGGTCCGTTCCGAAAATAAGCCGGTTTAAGTAATGAATGATGTCTCGTGTGATTGCCGGGTTAGAATATTGCCACTCCATGTCCTCCCGTGGATGTCGTAAGAGGCGACTAAGGGAATAAAGGCTTGTAGTGCTGTTAGGCGATGGGCTTGCAACCTGTCACTAATACACTGGCAAACATCTTAGCCTAATTGTGCTAAATGTGTTCACAGAATTATCAACACAGTTTTAGAGTTGTTGGTAATTCTGTAGCTCTGCCTACCCCACTCTGGGAATGAAGGCCTAAGTTTATCTATGTATGTAACTAATGAACTCTAACCTAACCTAACCTAACAAAATCGTTTAAAAACCTCTCATTCCCAAATAGTTTCCATTAACCATCATAAAAACACCACAGTAATCCCGCAGTTATTACTCAGACAAATTAAAAAGTTAAACAGCGCGGTAGTTGGTTTGATATTTAATTACATTTCCAACTATCGCTGTGGCAATCCCGTTTATAGCCGTATTTCCCATCGAGTGGACTCGTTTCCTGTGGCCATTACGCGAAATGGAACGGTCAGCGTTTAGCTCTCAAATTTTGTAATGCCTTTATTTTTCTTAAATTGCAAGCTCTTGGAGCGAATTTGGAGCGAGTTACTTGTTTTTGTGCCATGAATGGCAGCCATTTTGTTGTAAATAAACGAGACGGGCCAAAATTACTTGGACTTAAAATAAGCCCTACACTAGCGACTCGCGACCATGAACCTGAATCTATGATACAAACCTTCCGTGAAAAAATACATTAAAGATGGTGAAAACCGCCTCAAAATTCGTTGCGTGGTTTAGGGTTGTTAGCGGATATACAGACAGACGCGGAAAGGCACATCACAGAAAAACCCAATAAGTTTTACCATTACCTCGTCATTATGTGCAACAGAACCGATGTTAGAAGAAACAGATCTAATTGTGTATATGATACGTGGAATCTTATCAGTAATAACAACCAGACTTGCTTGTTTAGTTTGTTTCTGTTTGCACTAAATATTTTTGTATTATAAACGTACTCAATGGCTGAAACCAAAAAAAATATGAGTAGCAACGTATAGTTGGCGTTTAGCTCGAAGAATGGTAATTAATTATCTTGGCCTACTATAAAACTATCAGAACATTCCTATAAGTTTGGCATTCTCGAAAAAATACTAAACCAAGAATATACCGAGAAGTTACTGAGAATTTCTCATAAGAATCTTTTAAGATAAGTTTCTCGTCGGTACAAAGCTAGCTCGAAATAAATGGCACCCTTTGAATGAAGTCCCTAAGCCGCCAGTCATCGAACTTGAAAGCTAATATTCAAATAATTTTATTTGAATATTACCGTTTTATTATATGGAGGTAGGCATTATGTCTTAGGACCGTATTAATGAACTGATCTCAACTCTAATGCTCGTCTCGAGATGCGTCAAAAATGACAGTGTTCTATGGTATGGCGTTTACTTCGACGTATCTTGTGACGGGCCTCACAGTCAAGATGAGTTTTAAGGATTAGCAGGTCGCTTGCTTTCTCCATAGCAAAAAAACACAGTTTATTTCGTTAAAGATCCTGGTCGCGCTTACACACTTTTATAAGTTGCTGTTACCTACTCTTATGATTATTTTCCATCGTTCTGTTTGAGGCTGTTTGAGGTGTGGTTGTATTCGCTCAGTACCTACCTACTTACATAATGCACTTTTATTTACTTTAAGATCATTTACTTTGCCCTTATCTTTGTAGCATAACAAGCCTCCGCTTTGTAATACTATATTTAAACTAGCTTATTGTTAAGGAAAACCCAATAAAAGTGCCTGCATCACTTACAAAAGTAAACGAATCCCGCGACTTCATACGCGTAGAGTAAGTTTGGGGGTTGTTTTTCGGAAAATAATTTCTTAGTCCAGCCCTGGGTAACCCAAGGAATATTAATTCCAAATTTCAACTGAACGTTTAGCGGGTGCGCGTTGTCACGAAAGAGTTAATAATTTGTGAATAGATACAATATGGAATAGATAGACTAGCAATTAATAAAACGATAGCTTCAAATAGATACACGACATTTTTAAGGTTGGTTTCTTTTAAAAAGGCATTCCGGGTCAGTTAATGACAATTAAGTCATTCCTTAGTGACAATTTTTCAGACTCAGGTTTTAAAAAAACCAGGCAAGTGCAAGGACTCCATACAACATTACATACTATATACCAGACTATACCAGTTGCCGTTATAAATATTGAGCAAAAAAACACAAACCCTTACACTTACTTATTTATTTTATTCTGTTTTTAGTATTTGTTGTTATAGCGGCAACAGAAATACCATGCTCAGTGAAAATCTCAACTGTCTAGCCACCACTGTGTAGCCACGATACAGCCTCAAATGGGTGCGGGCTTTGGGTACGGAACCCTAAAATGGAATGAGATAATGGAAGCTACAATGTCCCTGAATTTAATGTATATAAAGAGGAATATTACCTAGTTCATTAAAATTTACCTTAGACTCATCTCAGTTATCATATGATCGCGAATTTACTTATGCAAAGATAAGGAGCTAGATAAATCATTACTTACGAAGGAAATCATAATGGGAATGTTCATTCAAGATACAGCATCTGATTAAACGTAGAAGGCTCCATCTTTATTGAAATTTGAAAAGAGGTTGAAATGGATACCAAGAATTTTTACGCGCTCGGAAGAAGAGTCATAGACATGTTCTATAGTAAGGGGTTTTCGGATGTGAATATACAGTTTGAAACAGGTGCTGAGAAAGGCGAGGGACTCATTGGAGTGATCTTGCACGCTAAAATATGTGCCGTAAAAAAAGAAGTCCTGCAAGAATTTGATACAGTAGTGAAATGTGCACCTTCAAGTGAAAGCTTCAGGAACAGCATGCCAGTGAGAAGTTTGTTCCTCAGGGAAACGCTTTATTACACCAAAATAGTACCAATATTTGATAATCTTCAAGATCAGTTCGAACTATGTGTGCCGCAAGAGATGAGATGTTTACTGCCGAAGTATTACGCCAGTTCTGTAGACTTCAGGCAAGAGATTATCATCCTTGAAGACTTAACGAAGAAAGGATATAACGTGACACCGTTAAAGACTCTTGATTATAACCATGCTGCTCTAATTATCAGGACCGTAGCTAAACTCCACGGATTATCTTTCATTTACGAAGATCGTTACCCGAAAAGATTTAGGGAAATGGCGAATCAATGCGCTAATGATTTATTAACGCCCAATGAAGAATACGATGAGAAACACCTCATTTTACACGGCGACAAAGTTATTAAGCAATTTTTAAGTGCCATCACTGATGCTGCTTTGAGGCAACGGTGTGTGAAAGCTTTAGGCACGAATGCTTATGAAAAGTTTAAAGAGATAAATAAAACTGGAAAAGTTATGGCGATATTACATGGTGATAATTGGCATTGTAATTACATGTTCAAATATAAGGTAAGATTAATAATATAAGATCATACACAGTGTCAATATTATCTTCTTGCTTATTATATTTCTTACCATACGGCTTTGGACAATAAGTATAATAAATAACACATACGAACATACTTTCATACAATTGACGCGTCAAACATGGAGCCACAGATTGAAGTTCGCATTTGTGCGACTTTACATACACAAGCGCACGAACAACGGTGATTTTCCACTGGCGAGGCGAGGCAAGAGGAGGTGAGACGAGCATTGAAATTTGAATTGAAAAGTCTCCGGTGGAAATTTCAATCTTCGTCTCGCCAAGTCTCGCCTCGCCAGTGGAAAAGCACTGTCGTGCTGAGTAAACCAGATTTTTAGTTTACTTTGAGTAGCATCACATTGTTGCGTGAACTAGGTTTCTGTGTGTTATTGTTCTAAGCTATAAGGCAAACATTTCCATCTTTAGGTACACCAGATACCATTCATAACCAGAAGCATCTAACTATTGATGGATAGGCATCCATCAAACAGCAATTTACAGTGTTTATTTGCTTTTAGAATGGAAAACCAACGGACGCAGTGCCAATAGATTTCCAGTGGGCTAGATACGGATCCATAGGCTACGACTTCATGTATTTATTCTCCTTTTCAATAGAAGGGAATTTGAGGACGAGCAAGTTCTATCAGTTGGTAGACGAATACTACGCAGCGTTCAAAGGGTTCCTTACTCTTTGTGGGTATGATGCAAACCGGTTTTGTACCTACGAAGAATTCAGAGAAGAAGTGAAGAGCCAAGCTCTTATAAGTATCGTGGTGTTTATGTTTGCTAATCCCTTCTTCACTAACCAGGGGCTAGTACTTCCGGAGATTCTGTCTACACCAGTTTATGATACTGTCACTGAAGTTTACAAACAGAATGCAAACGAAATGGTTTCGGATTGGGCGAGCTTTGGCTTTATTTAGATTTTAAATACTGTTTAGTAGGTAATTGGTAATATAATGTTGTGAAATAAAGATATTTATTTGGTGTTGAAGAGTTTTTATTTTAATTCAAATGCTCGTCTCGAGGTGCCAAATATGACAGTGTTCTATGGTTTGGCGTTTACTTTGACGTATCTTGTGACGGGCCTCACAGTCAAGATGATTTATTAATACGGCCCTAAGAGCATTTGGAAGTTTTTTATGACATTTCGTTTTCCTAGAACTATCAAATTAAAGACTTGACTCTGCCGTTAAGAAAACGTCGGCGTAAATTGAATAAACATTATTTTTTCATGTAACGTTCTAAAATGCAATGCTCTTGTAAATGTGAAATGGTATCGACAGTAGTAAAAAGACAGAGCAATTTATAAACGTGATATTGTACCAATCACATAAGTGTTATTACTTATTAACTACATTAATAATATTAATCCAAAGTTAATAACATCAAATTAGGCTGTAAAAGGAAAACTAATCAAAGTCAAACACCAACAGAAGTTATTACAGTCATATAAATACCGCAATAACATCAAAAGGCACATAACATAATTACCAAGAGAACATCATATTCCGAAAGCAATATCTCGGCAAACACGAGTTTTCCCGAACTTAGCCGAAACAAACCGAAGTTAAACACGTTATTTTGGCGCAAGTTGTAACTATAATTAATCCTCAGACTTGTCACGCCGTCTGCTAGAACTTGGCCCATTTTGTCAGAACTTTATAAAACAGGCACAAAAGAAAATGTCTTCGTTTGAGGCAAAAACCTTCTGTTTGAGATAACTTTCAAAAATTAAATGCGCACTAAGGGCAGCTGGTTAGATTTTTGTATTGAATACTATGTTATACATATTATTATTTTCCTGGAAAACCAACCGCTTAGATACGAGTACATTGTACTCGTAGTTCTGAGGCGCAAAATTTTGTGTAAACTTTATTTATAAAAGCATTAATTTAACTTCACTGTAATTTTTTATGTACATTATATTTGAGTTAAATTTTGCAAGTTACTCGTAATTTTGAACCAATGCCCATTATTGGAAATGGCCGAAATTTGCAAAACATAGTACGTATAATAATTTCCATTTCAATTTTTTTGGTGTTCAGAAGCATGGTGGTGGGGGTATTGTTTGTTGATGGTGGTGGTGTGCTGTTAAAGTTGATTATGGAGTATTAAGGTAGGATCTTGTGCACCTAACCTAGCGCCAAACAGCAGTGTTCGCATTGTTGTGTTCCGGTTTGGGGATAAGGCAGCCGGTGTAATGACTACCATAGAGGCATTCCATCTTAGTCCTCAGGGTTGGCAACGCATTTGCAGTCTTAGGCTTGCAGTCTTGTGTATGCGAATGTCTAATGGGTAACAGTTTCCACTTACCATCAGGTGGCCTGTGTGCTCGTTTGCCTTCTCAAGACCATAAAAGAAAAGGTGGCAATAGAATATCTGCTGCACTTAACGTAGAACTTTAAACCGAGTTTGACCTCCACATTTGGTCGGCAGTAAAAACTTGTCTCAAAAGTTATATGTTTAACGGATACCTATTATAATGATCATTAGGGCGTAGTGAACATGGAACCCTCATAGTTTCTCCACATCCGTCTGTCCGTGGTGTAACTCAGAGTCTTTTGCTACAGCTGGCCAAAAATGAGGTCTACTACCCGTGGGAAGTTCATTTGCACGTCATGATACAACCATTTCGATTTTCCCTTGCAATAATATTATGACAGTGACAAGTGTCACCTTAGCGATAATTAGATTCTAATATTTTTTTTATCAATACTGGTAATATTTCTTTGCCGACCGTACCACAAAGCTATAATCTGGCATACATTAAGATTACGCCGACAAAGCTTTTTTCCGGGTATTTTTTTGTCATTGGATAGCTCTTAAAAATCATTATGTAAGCACATGTTACTATCATTTTTTAGATTTGGAGGACCGTTTAGCGTTTAGGAAATACATATTGGACTCGAAAAGTAATTTTTGTACTCGTCGATTAAAATCTGTGTGTTAAGATTTCATAGAGAATACTGCAACGTCACTCTTTTCATCGTTGACACTTCCGAAACAACCGAAATAACCATTTCGATACGCTCAAGACAACTGAAAAAAAATTGAGAATAGAACTTCGTATTTCAATAATATGTGTCCTTGTTTAAGGAGACTCGATCCGATACAAAATTGCCAATCTATGGCGTTTCGGAACGTAGCAGCGTCGCGTCATCTGTCAAAAATCTATTTAAACCTGCTTCTGTATCCAGGGCATAAACAAAATAAAAAAACTACGGTTTGTGATTGGCTAGTTTTTAGCCAACAGAACAGCACAGTACTGCAACAATTACGGACGCCGTGGTTTGATACAAATGTCGATGTGGTGGTGATTGTATTAATGACTTAAATTATTAATTTTAATGAACTCGTACAAAAAGTATTGTTCACAATAGTGTCATAATCAAGCTTTTTAATCTCGTACCTTACTTAGGCCACTCAGCAAGCTTCGTGGCCTAAACACGGTACTCGACTAAAAAGCTCTCTATTATAACACGATTATGAAAATAACTATTTCGGTAGAGTTACGTGCACCCAAAGTGGCCAAAACAACAAGTGAATGAAATCACCAATATTGAACTCATTGGTTCCTTAATACTTAATGAATAATCGCTTGTACGATTATGTATTAATACCTACTAAAAATAATCTAAGACGACACCAAATTTTTTAATAGAAAATTCGTTGAGATCGAAACCAAAAACCAAAAAAACGAGAATGATCCGACATGCTATCATCCGGTTTTTTTAATAGTAAAGGCGATTTCAACATGATTGAAATGTCCGTGATCCAGCTACAGATTCCCTGCCACTATTATCGATTCCCTTTGAGCGGAATTCCGGCTACACTCCATCGTACTAGGGTTATTCTTTTAAAAACGGCGTTCGGTCGGTCGAACGAGTGAATGAGTGAACGCGACGAACCGGCAAGTTTAAGTAAGTCACGTCAGAGCGTTTGTGTTTTGTAAACACATTTAGATAGCCTTTTTACGTTCGATCATTCGGAAGAAGCCCTGCCTTATTGAGAATGCACGCGTTAACTTGTATTTTGTACGCTCTGACGCGACCACGCATCGATCATTCACGCATTGCGTTCAATACAGCTTTGTGATTGGTCCTTTTTGACCGACCTTTTGTCTATGACACGATTTGAGCACTGAGACCTCATAGTGACGTTTGTGAATAAGGGCGTAATTGAAGTCGCCGGCTCACTCGTTCGACCGACCGAACGCTATTTTCAAGAGAATAACACCCCCTGCAAATTCCCCATGCTACAATGATAGGTACCGAAGAAGGGGCTAACTACATAGTAATAGAATAAGCATTTTAAATCGAATAAGGCTATCAATAGAGTATAAAATGCTTCGAGTACACTACAACCCCCATGGTTCCACGTTCATTGCAATTTGGGAGGTATTTTTTATTACAAAACCAAACTTATGTATTGGAGGAATTATGAAATTAAGGTACTTGAGGAGGCACACTCTGTCACATTGATACCAACTTATCTTCATCCAACGAGTTCATCCCTCGGGAACTTGGAATTTTTCAAGGATGAAAAATAGCCATGTGTTAATCCAGGGTATCAGCTATCTCCATTTCAAATTTCATTCATTTCCGTCTAGCCGTTGCAGCGTGAAGAAGTAACAAACAAACACCTTCTTTCACTTTGGTGCGATTTCTATGTAATGTATTGTAATTTGAAAGAGTAGTAAAATGAAACAAGTCGTATGTAAAACACTTTATTGGCCAAAACAAAAACAATAAAACTCACATTTAAAAAAAAACAAAGGCGAATTTATCCCTTTGAAGGATCTTTTCCAGCTAACCCTTGAGAGATTGATAAAAGCGAATCGAGTAAGTGTACAAATGTATCTATATCATAATAACATGTCATGTACTTCGAGCAAAAGCCTTTGTATATCGCTACAAATCCACGAATAAAGTCTATGAAAAAACTTTTTTTATCTGCCTAAGAGGGTCGACCCAAGATTATTAATAGATATTTTTAACAAAGAAAGCGTTCTTTGATTGTACAGAGTTTTTCTTAAGTTAATTAAGAAGTTCAATCATCCACTGTCTAAAGTTCAAAGTAAAGTTTCGCCTCGGAGACATTTAATATTTGAGTTTATCACAGGGTTTTTTTCTTAAAACTCGATTAATTTAGACTCTCAATACTTTTAATTAAGTGATTGATGTTCAATCGCTCCTAAGGCTGCGTATTTAAAAGGTAAAAAAAACGTTCGCCGCGTTAAGATACAGTGTTCGCGACCATCACGCACAAAATGACGCAGTCCCGAACAAAGCTTAATTTCTAAGTTCAGTTTTAATTTATATGTAAGTTTTAGTTAAATTATATTATTTTCCGTTAATTTGTACTACCACAATCACTTAAGTTTGTTGTGTTCATTATTTTAAAATGTACATAAAAAATCTGTCATTTTGTATTTTTGTTGTTACTGTTCAAATCATTTTTATGCAGGCGGTTTATGAACCTGTGAATGAAAAAATAAAAAACAAAGCTCTAAGCCTGTGTAATATATTGGGGCAACGATAAACATACACGTACTAGCTTCTGCCCGCGACTTCGTCCGCGTAGCTTTCGAATATCGTTACTCCCTCGGGAACTTTTAAATTTTCCGGAATGAAATGTAGCCTATGTGTTAATCCTGGGCATAAGCTATCTCCATTACGAATTTCATCCAAATCCGTCCAGCCGTTGCAGCGTGAAAGAGTAACAAACATCCATCCATACTTACATTACTTTCGCGTTTGTAATATTATTAAGGAAGCAAGGTTAAAGAGAACTTTTAGAAAACAATAAATAATATTGAGTATTATAACTACGCAAGACGTACCTAGTTAGTCCCGCAGTGTTGTAATGCTCAAATTCAAACTCAAAACTCGAACTCGCAGTATTTAATATCATATATAAATACTGTGAGTTTATTTATATAATCAAAGTGTAATGGGAAAGTCACACGTCAAATTGGTTCTCTATCGTTTGCCCGAATTTTGATCAGTGCAGTGCTGGCTTTACGGCTAGCGGATACCGAGTTGGGACCGTTTCGCAACAATTTCTCTGTGCCTTGTTCTTTCTGTATCTGTGATGTAATTTTGTATTGTTGCGAATAAATGTCTCTTTATCTTTATCTTTAACTTCAATTCTCCGGATCCGGTCAAATTCCTAGTTACGATAACTATGCTCAAAAGCGTAGACCATATTTTCAATTACATAGAGGCGTAAATATTATATACCTATCAAATTATTACTCTGATAATACCATCGCAGAAGGTTTTTTCACTTTTTTCTCTACAACCAGATATTTATGACTTTTATAAAAGAAACTTTAATGCAAATGCGATGATTTTCCGGCAAAGGTCAAACACCCCACAAACAAAGACGTTTATCTTAAAACAATAGCTAATGGCGTCGTTTTTATCTCAGACATTTACCTACCTTTGCATTACGGAAATAACTTCGTATGCGATTACTTAACATTGATAAATGCAAAATGACAAAGTCTTACAGAGTAGGTATTCTGTTAGAAATTACTTCGTCCCTGATTACGTCGAACTATTATAACTTGATCCCTAAGCTCTTAAGAATTGGGCTTCTTTACGTATCTACTACCTTGGTTGAACTGAGTGGAAGTAGGTACGACCAAGGTCAAAATACTGCAGTCTTAGGCTTGCAGTCTTGTGTATGCGAATGTCTATGGGTCACAGTTTCCACTTACCATCAGGTGGCCTGTGTGCTGGTTTGCCATCTCTGACATAAAAAAAAATAAAAAAAATATTATCTGCTACGGGTACAGTATGTTTACACTGTCAACGAGGTTAAATCCATCATAGACAACGAAGTTGCCGGTCGAAAATAGATAAATAAACATCACAGCACAGGCTCGCATTAATTGACCTAATCCCAACAAACCCCCCCCCCCCTAGCCAAGATGCAAACGCTACTAACAATACAATACAAAACACTAATGGACACCGAAGAAAAACATTACAGAGAAACAGTTCCATTAAAAATAAAACTGTTAAACAACGGCGGCCTTATCGCTAATTAACGCGTTTAAGGCGCGCGCCAGACAGAAGAGACGTAAGACGCGGACGCGTCGGCGTCGCGGCGCGGCGCCCCTTTAATGTATTTTCAACCAAAATGTATAGAAGCTAAAGGCTACTATTATACATACGGAGATAGAAGGCCGGGCCCTTCCCGCTCCCAGTCCGCGTCTTACGTCTCTTCTTTCGGGCCCGCGCCTAACGTTTATTTTCTATCGCTTAAAGTGTATTGGATGACATTCTCGTGCGTTACGTTAAACCACGTGGTCAACTGTCCTAACGTTTGCATCTTGGCTATAGTCCCTGCACGCTAGTTTGGTAGGTAAGGTCACTATTAACGCGTCGTCAATATGTTTATACATCATTGGCGTTCAAACGGTTAACGAAACGTAACGTAATAGCTTCGTAATAGGTAGGAAAAGAACACACGTAATAAGTAGGGTTAGGACTTTTGGTAGCAGATCGTGGTTCTAATTTTTACAATTTTTATAATTATAATATAGGTACAGTCGAGTTCATAAATATTGTGTACACTTTAGTACCTTGTCTATTTAACGTTATGTTTAGGCTGCCTGACATATATGAATTGTCATAGCGATTAAAGTGACAAGGTACCAAAGTGTACACATATTTATATTTATGAAGTCGACTACTACTAAGAAATATAATATCACTCCTGTCTTTGTTCAAAACAGTTATTTAAGTTAGTTGCATTAACCAGATAGTTGCAATTACAAGACCTTCCATGAATAATACTCCTATAGCAAAGACATATTATGTATAGACATTGATACCGTTGAACATTATTCTTGCCAAAGTTTTAAATTTAACACAAGTAGGTTATCTTTAAGCCAGACATAAAATATATTATATAAGATATTATATAAGACATTAAAGATTTTTTTCATTAAATGGTTTTGAACTATCTTGTCAACAATGCTATTTTATTAATCACGAAAACAGCCCTTATGACAAACCTTATTACAGTTATTACATTTCTGCTCAAGCTCTATTAAAAATTATATTGGTTCTTAAAGTAGCTGTACGTAACTCACAACCAAAATTTCTACAGAACCACAGAACTGACTGATCGATCAGTAAATCTGTAGACACGGGAAACAATTTCAACCCAAAACCAACCGTCCCAACCTACAGATTAAATAGAAATCAGCAGCTCAATTAATTAGAGACCAAAGACAAATAGAGAGCATAAGAACTTGAGACAGCGGTCAACGCCGGTTAAGGGAGACATTCACGGTCATTCTTTATGTCAACCAGCGTGATATAAATCTTGATCGAGAAGACAGCGAAATGCGCAATTTAAATATATGCTGAGTTGGTTTAGTGTTAGTGCTGAATAGCGGTGGCCTTTCACTTATTATATATAGATAGATAGATAGAAAAAGAGTATGGAAGAAAAATAGGGTAAATGCGAAAGTTTGGACGGAGTGATGTTAGTTATTCGATCACGCTAGAACGGCTGAACGAATCTAGATGAAATTCAACACAGATATAGATTATTGTCTAGAATAGCACATAAGCCACTTTTTATCCCGGAAAAATGTACGGTTCCCGACGGCGGAGCGAGGGAATCGCGGCCAAGACCTAGTTTGAAATTTGATCCAAAAAAATAGCTGCCATTGCGTCGTGTCACTTGAGATTATCACTGGATAAAAACTTATTTACCAAATATTTTGATCAATGTACCTACCAATGCCATACGCCCTTAATAAAAGCGGTTAGCTTTCGCAAAGTTGTCATAATACTGTAATACTCTCTGTAAAATATGAGTTTCATTTCAATACACATAAGATCATGTACTTACAACAAAGATCAATCAAAGTATTGCCGAAAAAAATATTGGAATCATTCCATCTAAGTTCACTCATTTGGGGCCCTGCCAAACGTTGCCGTGACTGGCCACCTTTACGAAACATCCGGCTGTTTGCGGCTTGACGTGGGTCCAGTGCGACCTCTGATTTGAAAACTTTGGGGACCGGACGGCGACATTTGACGCGAGTTAACGGTGACCTATATAGTTTTGGTTATAAAATATTACTTATCTGTGGGACCGTACCTATGTACAGGTAAAAAACTTTAGGAAAGGCTCCGCTTGCATGTACAGTGTTTTTCAGCTATGATGAGTTCTGTGACAGCCGTATTTCGTAATTTCAATCACTTAGCTACCTACTATACACACATGCGAGGTATTTAAAAAAATAAAGAAAGTTAAAGAAACAAGTGTAATACGTATTTATGAGCTGTAACAGGACTCATCGCAGCTGAAAAACACTGTATTTGTGTACAAAACTAATATGGGATTTTAACCAATTTCCAAATATACATTATAATGTCGGACGGTCTATACAGATGTGTTCCAACTTACAACTACATGCAAGAGGAGCTTTACTTAAGTTTTTACCTATAGTTACGCATTATGTATGTACAGTCAGCCACGTCTAATAACATATGGACACAGTTAAACTTTCAAAAATATGTAAACACGACTCTATTTTACTCACCTATGTTGCCCATTTCAATAAAGGTGTTAACTTAAACTCATTTTTTTTTAAATTACACCCTTCCGTGTTTGTTTTTTACTTTTTCTTTATATCTACTGTACTGCCATACTAAGAAAAATAGCGGGATTCAGGAAAAACTCCTGCTACTATAACTATATACCTACGTACCTAGAGTTCAAACGAATAAATTATTTCTATATTTCTTTAGAAACGACGAAATGGCGACCCCTGCTACAGCTGATAACTCGTCAACACGATTTCTATCAAACTTTTCATAAAAACCTTGGAGCTACGGAGCCACAAAAAAAGAAAGTCGAATATTTAACTTTAACTTTGATGAAAATCTCCGAATTTCACATTTTGTTCTCTCTATATTTTGTAAATTCAAGGTTAAACCAGACAATGAACTCAAACAAAATTTACAACTTATGACAAATTTAATTTACAAATTATTGCAGAACCGCAGAACCATAAAGACACTTAATGGGATCCGGAAATGGTCCTCATTTTTGCGTAATCAGTAATTAGGTCGCACAGGCACTTTTACACGTCAAAAGTCTAATAGCGGTTCCCAGAGAGGCGAAGCGTTGGGAAGAAATGCCGCAATAAACTCAAGAGTCAATCATTCTCACATGAATTACTTATGGCAATATCGTTTGTAAACACTATAATAGCTTTCACCATTGACAGTAAAGGCAGTGAATAGAATAGAAAAACTTTATATCAAGCAACAATATTTATAAATAACTTCCAGACTAACATAGATAGCAATATAATTTAAAATTAATACAACTACTACACCCTCGGCCGGAAATCCTTTTTAAAAAGGTTCACTGTTCTTTGATCGGTAACCATCCATTCTAGACACTATAAACCATAATCATCTTTGACCTGTTATTGTACCTTTTATTTTTAACCTGGCCGCCATTACAGTCAAGTAAATAAGAGCTATCAAAACGTTAACGATACGATAACAGCTCAAAGACGATAATGGTTTTTACCGGGTGCATATTATAACATCGTAAGACCGTTCAACGAACGTATCATTACGCAAAATTTTCATTTCATCAAAATGCATTCAACGCCGCATGTCCTGAAATCATCACGGTTTCAACAGAAAATAGAGTTCGATGAAATGAAATTCGATTAAATGGTAACAATCGATGAAGTCAAATTCGATTAAATAATGGTTTAACCTCGGCCCTTCACCATTGACAGTGACGGCCGCCGCGTCAATACGATGGCATAAGGCTTGGGCAAGCAGTGGTATACAGCCTGATTTAACTACCGTGACATTAACAAGTTAGGGCGTGAGTGCGCGATGCAGGCTGGATCGATCGAGCAACAGGTCGGCCGGGGCTGCGTTCGGTAAACACGGTACGGCTCGGTGGACGCTTACATTACATTTTATAGGGCATGCTATTAGACGTAGGCTTTGCATTTTCAACGGAATGGGGTGGAATTAGCTTTACTGAGTTAGAAAATTGAAGGTTCTCAGTGCGTAGGTATTTTATGAAAATTGGTTGTTACTTAATTATCAGGGGTACCAACATACACCAGGCATATTATGGTCATGTGGATAAACGTGGTTAAAGCATTCGTCACTTTCTGACTAATAAGTGCGAAAGAGTCCACCGCAATAAAGGCATCATAATACATTACTCCTTCGGCAGTCGGATAAAAAGTGCTCATGCGGTATTTATATTCTATATTTAACGTCAGGTGTCACCTTAAATACTAAAAATGCCATGGGGTATTAAATCCGTTATTTTAATTTAAACCAAAACCAAACTTAATTTTTTTTTTTAAAACCTTTATACCTACTCCTATGTCACTCGCTTTTTTCCACAGACTAAAAAAAAATACGAATCTGGAACACAAACAAGTATGCGCCCTTCAATGAACTCTTAAAGAAAAACATTTTAATTTCCCCAAAAGCTACCTTCTCCCGTTGTTTTATAATTATTTTCAAGACATCTTAAGCATTACGTTAAAGGTTAAACGCAAAGGTTAAATCACAAAGTAAGTAAGATAACTTAAGTAACGCTAAGAGCATTTGGGACTAAACAAATAAGTACATGGGTAACAATGCTCCTTTTATCTTCAAACATATTTTACATACTCGCATAAAGTTGGTACTTAAATATAATTACTGTTACCTAATTTGGGAAGGAAAATCTCTAAAAACAAAATTTTCAAGAGGGCATGGTATTCTTTTGACACTTGTCTTACTGTCAGCGAAGAAATTAGCCCTCGACTATTTTCTCACTCGAGAAACCAACTAAAGGTATACCTAACCCCATGTCAATAAAAGAGACACATACAGATGTAGTGCATAATTGTTTTCATTCGTATTTTCACGAAAACGTACGAACGTGTCTTGCTATTTCAATCGGTCACAGTACAAAAAGTACTGAGGTTGACTGAAGTAGCATGACACGTTCGTACGTTTCCGTGAAAATACGAAGGAAAGCTATGCCCTACACCTGTACATTAATATTTGATGAGAACTCTCTGCACTAGTTTGTCGAAACAAAAGATACAGATCCCGTATCAATAAAAGAGTAGACATAAATACAGCGGTGATATGATTAGAGACGCTTGCGTTTTTGACCACCAATTCAAATATCTTAACGTATTTTATCACTAGGTACTTAATTTACTTCAGATCATCAAAATTTAGACGCTTAAAAAACCAAGCAAGACATCTTCGGTCTTTTGCACGGATAACGTTGGAAGTTCTAGTCGGACGATAAGTGATAACGTCATTGAATTTAGTGCCTTCGCTACCTATTTTTAAACATTTTACATCATCAAGTTCTGCCAAGCAACACCCGAGCGGATTCTTTGTGAAATTGTGAATTCGACGTCGAATTCCACGTTGTTAAGAATAAGCCCAGTACTTGCCCCGTTTCCCTTGACGACTATTTTTGCTTCTATCGGTACTCGAGGCGCTCCTTCTGATCTCATATTCACTAGTACGTCGCTTGGAGGTATTTTATAGTCCTTAATTTTTAAGCATACCAGCTGAGTAACAGACTTCATTAGCCCAATGGAGCCCTGACCCTCCATAGAAATGTGTCACTGCGACACCGTTCTATGGCGGGATTAGATTAGAGCTCTTGACAAATTTCAACGTAGATATTAGAATAGACTAGAATAGATTTGACACAATGCATATAAAAAGAAAAGCGAAAAGCACAAGACTGGTCTGAGTGGTAAGCCTTGGGGAGGCCTATGTCCAGCAGTGGACGTCTTTCGGCTGACATGATGATGATGATGATGATAATATAAAAAGAAAAGAAAACTAAATATACAGTAGGTATAACAAAGTTTCGAGTAGGTACTTAAGAAATATTGTCATATAGGGTACACTCAGCACGAAAATGACGTGACGTGGCGGACCAAGATCCACGTCGCTGTTAATCAGTGGCCCGTTTCACGAAAACCAGTGACCCACATAAAAAAACACAGAATTCCAAACAAACATCAAAAAGCAAAGAACAAAACAAAACAAATTAAAATATGCAACTAAAAAAAAAGCAAAGATATTTAACAGGTGAACTGAAACAAGGCGAACTTATCTTTTCCGGTTGACCTTCGAGCGATTGCGTGTTGTCCTCGTAAACAACTTGTCTATCAATTCATTGACGAATTATTAGGAACATAAGTTGCGCCGTGCGCTTTTAGGAACGAACCTATACGGTGTTTGGATGAGCTGCTTTGTTGACGAAAACCTGCGACCGAACTCAACCAACGCACCTAGATGTCATTATTTATTTCGCTCTGACGGAATACACACAAAAACAATTAGTGGGTGAAAATATTTTCAATAAGCCCCTGAAGAATAAGTTTAGTGAAAAAACTAACCTTCAAAAGTAGATGTAATTAAATATAATGTACTTATAGAATTTATGAGATATTTTGTGTTGTATTCAAATAAAATGTATTACCTTCAAAAGTATCTTAACTAAATATTGCCTAGTATATCAAGATAGCAAAAGGATTCTAAGTAATTTTGCTAGTAATTAAATATCAGGCGCTGAAATTTGTAAGCTTGGATGAGTCGTTAAAACTAAGCTATTTGTCTAAACAGGTTTAGCTAAGTGAGTAATTATAACGCACTTCCATAGAGCACAGTATTAACTAAACCGCATACTGACACGTCAATTGTAATTACACTGCTGCTTAGGGCAGGGTTAACGGATATTAAATACATTAATGGTCGTTAGTTGCTTGAGTAATTTTGTGGATACCACTTTTTCCCCTAGTCCTAGCTATTCAATATGCAGGTTTCCTGACAATGATTTTCCTGTCCTATAAAAGCGTCAGGTAATATACTCGTACTGAAGTTAAAAAGCTCATTGATACATTATAACCGCTCACGCTTCACTTTATCCATCTTTTTTTTATCATACGTCCTCTAGTCGAACTTTTAAATAAGTATTATATACATTTCCAAGACGTCAAAAATGAGTTTATATTATATAGGCATAATCATTGCCTGTTCTAATGTATTGTTTGATCGAAAGTGATGTCAGCCTAAAAGGATATTAGAAATGATTCTAGACCAAACAATAACATTAGTTCATTCATTCATTCATTCCACTACATAAAAAGGGAACATACCGTAAAAAAATCTACACGCCCCAGTGCCGATAATAATTAAGTCTACGTGTAGATATAATTGGCGCAATGGTCATATAGATATGCCAAAATCTTTCATAATTACCTTGTCACGTATAAACTAAAGCCAACAGCCAGCGTAACTAATACTCACCGCGGGTAACTTATCCCCAACTCCAACATCTAGGGACAATTGATTTCGGGAAAAAGTTCCAAAGGAAAATCACACCTAAGTCGGGATTACCGCCCAATCTCGCGCGGATGAATTAAGATTAACCCAGAAACAGAATGCTTTGCGGATTTTCTTTATGGTAATGGGGGGGTTTGTATGGATTCCAGGTTTTTGAGACTCGCGTTAGGGTTGCCAGCGTTGCGAGTTTTGCGAGTCTGGATTTATTTATTTAAAGATTCTTTTAGGCACGGAGTTTCTCCTACTAAAATATTATTTTAGCTTTGCGCGCGACTCCGTCCGCGTAGAATTCTTTTAGCGCTGCTCCCTCGGGAACTGTCCACTTTTCCGGGATAAAAACTACCCTATGTCCTATTCCAGGACTATAACCTATGTGTGTGCAAAGTTTCATCCCGATCCATTCAGTGGTAGAAGCGTGATTGTATATTGTTCACAAACATCCAAACTTTCTTGTTCATAATCCTATATATTATAAATGCAAAAGTTTGTGTGAGTGTGTTTGTTACTCCTTCACGGTGCAACGGCTGGACGGATTTGGATTAACAAGCAACTTCGATTCTAAAACGTAAGAGCAAGGAATAGTCAATCTAATACTAGGAAAATACAAGCTAATTTTAATTAGGAAAAAATAATACCTACACATAAATTAATGAATGAAAAACTTGAAAATTTTACAAAACCTTTACTGATAAGTGGCTTTTTTAAAACCATACTTAAATTTAGTATTGCCATGCTCTGACTAATACCTATTCCTCTAAGTGACTTTAGATAGATTTCACTTTATTATTTCAGCTCTGTATACTGCTGTCCAAAGGAAAGAGGCAGTATCAGAGTATGAAGTGTATACAGGCGCTACTGCCTTCTTACTTTGGTCAGCAAACCTCAATGACCTGATTGTGCCCAGAATTAGCAATGAGTTTAATTAGGGGAGCTGCACAGGGTTCTCAAATTGTATCGCCAGCACATCAGGAGCCCGTAACAGAGCTGTTGGGATATTTGTGTTAGCCGGAGTCTTCAAATCATTAACAAGGATCTCATTGCCTTCCGGTTGCCAACCAGAAAAGGTTGCTTGCAGCACTGTTTGCTCGTAGGTGAGGATGCTGCAAGGTTCTCCTGAAAAAACGGTATTGATTGGTTTGGATATGTTGGTTATACATTTCTTACCAGCTTTATCCCACAACTACATCCATGCTATGTACTTTCCATGAAGGTTCAAAGCCTTAGTTCCTCCACACTGGCAAGGCGTCTTGGCCGGCTTAGTCTTATGAGGTTATTTAGTCCCTCACCGCTGTCGTAGATGAAAAAATAGGGTTATTGACCGCCTGCTGCTCAGCATCGGTGAAATTATAGCACTTGTGACACCTACTCTCATACCCTCCTTCTTTCTCATCCGGGCTTAGGACTGGCAATGGGGAAGTTTCCACACTATAGTTGCTTTTTTTTACAGATTCAATGCCAAGCCCTCTGGTTTCCATACAAAATGGACCCACCTAAGGCTAAGAGCGAGTCATTACAGCTGAATGTGTTAAAGCTATTTCTTAGAAACTGTTTGATTGTCCGGAATATAAGTAGGTAGGTATAGACTTCAAGTCGAGGAGTAAATATTGAAAATTCCTCGGAATCATAGTGATACCAATTTATATTAAATTTAGGTTATGTTCTGATAGCGTGATTAAGATTCAGAAACTCAGTTGTTTAAGTAATCCATAATAAGTTTATTCTGTCAAAATCGCAACGAAACGGAGCGCAATTTTAGTGAAGATTCAATAAAACGCTTACCACATAGCTTCTTCATTCCACGGAGAAATGACTCCCGAAGTTTAGCTCGAGCCTCTTGTTCTGTTGTTGTTATAATATCAAGAGACATTGTTCAGATGAAATTGTATTTCTTGTTATATTATTTACCTGAGGTATAGCAAAGATAGCGCAATTTTAAGGGAAAGTATCGCCGGTTCAATAATACAACAACAACACCAACCTTATAATCTGTGGTCAGAACAGAACTGTCATGTCAAATCAAACGGTAATGTCATCAGGGTTGCCAGCTGCGGAAAAAAGTTTACATCTAAGTACAAGTGAAATACCCATAATAGAACCCTTAACACGAATAATAACAATCATAAATCAGACTTAAATTACGACATAGCTAATCGCAACTCATACAGCTATTGTATTTATGATTTGGTCTTCAAATGCCTACTGACAACAATTACCTACTACCTAACCTACTCATCATTTAATTCATTTGTGGTATGTTACATGTAATGTTACATTTAAATACCCCTGAAAATACCCCTAAAAGTCGGGTGAAACCGTCTAATTTGGCAAGCCTTATTGCTGTTAATGCCACCGTGACATTTTACCTATGCTTTCTCCCCAATGAGGGGTGCCCTGACATAGGTACATCAGAGGCCCTTGCCAAGATTCTCTACGCTAACTAGCGTTTCTATTCGTTTAATTTTTAAAGCAATCACGTCACTGGTAGATGACGTGTTCGTAGTCACGTGATATACCAGTAACGCGATTGGTTAAAAACGAAACGAATAGAAACGCTGGTTAGCGTAAAGCATCTTGACTCACAATCAGTTCTATCGTGATTCGTGCATCGTGCGTGATTGGTAATGCGTAGACTTGACGACGTCCGTACTTTTTTCAAGTTGGTCATGGCTGCTAGCTAGGTCCCTACAGTAGACGTCCGTCAAATCTTGGCAGTGTTGCCAGATGACCTGTTTTTACAGGAGAATTACTGGTTTTTGCGATGTCAACTGCTCTACTGTTTTTCCCTAAAATTCTACGAGATTTTAGAATTTTGCTTGTATAATAAAAATAACATACACTTAACCTCGTAAGGCCCACCATACAACGAAATGAATCAATGGAATATGAATCTAATGTGAATGAAATAAATTCGATTTTCTAATTTGATCATTAGTTATAGAAACAAAAGAAAATCCACCTTACTTTCTTTGCACTATACCTTTATTTGAATGGCCGGACGAAGGCCTTTTAAAAGGACTTTGGGCCTTAGGAGGATAAGGTAAGGTTCTTGAAGCGAGTGCAGGAGCCATAATTTCTGAACGAAACGAAATAAGCGAAGAATTTGTGAGTCTATCATGATGGATAATTTTGCGCTGCTGCTGCCCTTCCAAGATGCATAGTGCGTAGAAGGTTTTACGCATGTCCCCAGCGCATTTCGACCATTTCCACGTACACGTACCCTAGCGTTATGCCAAAGAATAAATAATGATATAGCAATGTGTAATTGTATATTGGCCAAACACCCCTTTTTATGAAAAACGCGAAGTTCACCTCTTACCATTCCAGTTTCGGTTTCCGCATTTCGTGTTACCAGCTAGTGCTATTGTAAATTAGCCGCCTTTTTTTCGCGTCTCTCTCACTAGTATTCTTTGATATGAATTCTACCTATGTTTCTGCGGCAACCCTTACTTTCATAGCAGGTATTTAGTTCCTTTCGGTGCATGGTTTCAAACTCCTCTGATTAACAATTCACAAAATTCACAGTGGGCTTATTTTAAGTACTCACCACAAGTTTTTTTTACATGCTAGTCTTGCAAGTATAGTGGTGTCACACAAATCACCATACATTGACAGAGTGATAAAAAAAAACCCAAAAATATGTCAATATTTTATTCTTTGCAATAATCCTTAGTTCACACATCCAAGTCGTACTCTACAAATCGAATCACAAAAACATCATTATGACGAAATAAAAAATAATTTTATAAATACCTGAATCACTCCTCAGTGGCAACCGGTATATTATAACATAACAGAGCTAGGACATAGAGGCAATATTTTACAAACATTTATAGTAAAAGCGAAATTAAAATGTCCTTCCTTGGCGGGACATACTACAATGCTTTATACACAGTTGTGTAACTCCTAATATAAGAGTAACTTAGAGTAGGGGGTATATTCTAAGTCACCTCGAAACGCACGGCTGGGGAGTATCCTGGATTTTGCTTGTGGCCTTCTCTCTTCACCTTTTAGATGTCTTAATTCAAAAGTACCTCTTAGTCTCTGGTTGGATGGCTGCGATCTTCCTTTAGGAGTTGCCAACTGAAAAGTCCATCAAGCCAGCTAGTAAAGAGCATTTGGGCATGTTAACATGGACAGGTCCATCAATGACTGAAGTACGAAGTCCAATTGGTATAAATTCACTTCAGTTGTTGACAGACATCCAAAGGGGTTTAGGGTTAAGTTTTATATAATGGCAGCAGGTCCAAATTGTTTGCAAAAATCAAAAATTAGTAAGAAGTTATTGTTAGGCCCTGCTACCACACATAACTAGTTTTGGGTACCTGTAAGTACATAGTAGATGTTGTGAAAGCATCGCTTTAACTCCCGCCGCGACATGGCATTATCTTGGCAAACATAGCCAAACGCTTAACGATATAAAGAAAACGTCGATCCACAAGTCCTATAGAGCAATGGGTTAAGGTGCAATTTTGCATGGGTCCTTTGTTGATTTTATGGTCAGTATGTCTGTTTAGCCCGTTTAAACAAAGGAGGGGGGCCCTAACAAATACCTGGCAGCGTTCGCGATCCGCACCGGAACGTCGGCCGGGGCTCGATTTACACGACGGCGAATACAAGTTAGAAATACCTCGAAAACGACGTCGAAGCCCGCTCTTTAACAGCGTACTGATCGAAGGCTAGGTGTTCCCGAAGCTACCTAGGGGAACACCCAGTATAGGATCAAAGGCCAATTCCCACGTCAGCGGCAACTATTCAAAATACCAATCAAATACCTGCCAAGTCCGTTGGTGTGGCGACAATAACGAATCGAGAGTACAAATTACTCCCCATATGTTTGCCATATACCGGTTATATTTTGGTATTACACTAAGCTGTAAAATAACAGTGTTCATTTTAATACTTGTCATGGTATCATTAATATGGCGTCGGGAGGGGGGGAGGGGTGTGTGGGGCGCGGGGCGCGCGGCACTTACCGGGGCGGCGCTAGGGTACCTTCACTCGCTAGTGGCGCGGCCGCGAGCCGCGCGCGCGCTCGTGCGGGGACCCTGCCGGCAACACACGCGTCACTCATCGCATACACCACGGGTTCATCTCTCGAACGCGGTGTGTGAAACACACTTAACAAGTTTTATATGGCAACACTGATGCGTTATAATCTGTGGCCGCTATCGCGCCGTCACATCAGCTAAGTAAAAAATAATTTCAAAAAAATACAGTCCATTAAAATACAACATGTAGGGTTTAATATGCATCCCACCAACCACGATCCAGTGAACCATGGAAGATTACCAAAAATTAAATTATATGTATATGTAAACACTTCATTGACAAAAATATAACAGGGATATGCAAAGGCGAACTTAACCCTTGAAGGGATCTCGTGATTCGGTCTGCTGTCTTTGTTGCGGACGGAATCGCTACCTTAACAATCAACAAGTAAACTGGAGTCTGATAGTTGTAAGAGTACTCACTTCTATCCTTACGCGATCTGCGGTCGCGGTCCCGGTCGCGCTCGCGATCACGGTCGTCATGACGGGGCCTCTCGTCCCGGCTGGACCTGAAACAAATACATTATGTTGGTAACTCTTTTGCGTATCTTCTCAAGGACTGTGTTAGAACGATGTCATAATTACAGCTTGTTCCTATTCATTTCGTCACTCTTATAAACAAATCAATTTACCATTATAACTCCATATTCGCGTACTTTTGAAGGTTGATCATAGTCATATTATTTATTTATAATCATTAGCTTCATGTCCATTTTAAGGTAGTAATCTCTATTCAACATTGTATTTTTTGATGAAAAGCACTTACGGTGAAAATACCATTAGACTGACAGACTCTTTTCAAAAATACTGTCAGATCCAGCATAATAATACGATGATGATACTGAATCAATCAAAAATCAACCTTTATTTAACTAATTAGAGGTAACATTATATTCTCATTACTATTTCATCGTCTTTCTAGACAATTACAGTCAGGTATACTTGTAATTATCATTGACAGTCTGAATAGTCAGTCGACGAGTGTGTGTGTCGAAAACCTTCATCATCAGACACTGAGGTAACTAAAACGTATCTCTCTCTTCTTCCTCAGAATATGGTCACCTACTGTGACACATGACAAGTGACCTTGGGCCATTAAAATATTACGTAAGAAAAAGTCGCCGTCTCCCCCTTGTCAGCAAACGTAAGCAAAGGTCATTGGTTCTGGAACTACTTAAATGTGTAATAAGTGCCAATTACTTACCGGTGACGGTCTCTGTCCCTCTCCCTCTCCTTATCCCGATCACTCCTCTCATCCTTCTTGTCCTCTCGCCGATCTCCCTTGTGAGAAGTTTCCCGATCGCCGCGCTCCTTGTCTTTGTCGCGATCGCCGCGATCCTTCTCCCTGTCCCCCCGCTCGCTCCGATCGCCGCGGTCGCGCTCCCTGTCTCGCTCCATCCGCTCCCGGTCCCGTCGGTCGGACCCAAGCCCGCCGCCGCGAGAGGTCCTCTCTTTTTCTCTCTCCTCGCGACGCTTCTTCTCTTTCTCTTGCAACTCTTTTTCACGGGACTCCATCATTTCTTCGTAAGCTTGCCGAAGTTTGAAATAGCTGAATGAAATAGAAAAAACTTTAATTCATTCTAATTTCACAATTTAAATATTCCCTTTGAATTTGCACAATTAAAACTAGGTTGAATAATGCAACACACAGCTAACTTTATAATTTTGTTTATTTTCATATGACTAGTGAGAGAAATGAGACGCTGCAAATATCAAACACTGGAGATTCAAAAGAAAAGTTTTCTGACTTCACAAGGGATTACCCATAATATAAATAAACAAGTCTGATATAGTTGCAGAACTGATAACTCTTAAATGTTCAAACGGACCCCTTCAGTTCAGCAGCAACTGTCAGAATTTTGAGATTCACATCATTCTGATTAATTGTAGTGAACAACTGTGCATTATTTGTGTATGCATAACCAGGTCAAAACTGGCAGTTACCACTACTACGAGCATCTTCCCCTTTAACTTGTTCTTACCCCACATGCTGCTTGCCGGAAAGATGGTCATCAATGCGCTGCTGCGCGTCCCCGACGATGAGGAAGGCACCACACACCGGGCATACTTCCATTTGCTTCTCCTGCGCTGCTGCCAGCTCTGCGGTCATCGACCAGTGGCTGTGAGAGTAAAACAGTTTTAATTTTTGAGGTGATAAATCATAGCAATTTGACCTGATAATGCCACCATATTTAATATGGTAATAATAATGGGCTGGACATCTTCATTGACATATATATGCTAGATGGACAAAATACACATCAGGGATAAAAAGGAGTTTTCATCTGTATATCTGCCATCAGTATTTTTCCTATAGCCAGATGTATTTTGTCTCGTCCTCCAGTGAAAACAACTGCTTGTTTAAATATGTTCATCTTTTATGATGCTCTTTCTTTTTAGAGGTGTCTTGAGTAGGAGGTCTTGGTGTTTGTGTAGCAAGTGCATTAGGATCAGATTGTAGCCTTTGGAAATATTGTCTTGTCATGTTTAATATCTCCTCTTCGGCTGTATTCATTGTTGAGATGTTTGTGGATGTTTGCATTAGTTGTGATGAGGGGGGCATTTAATATTATTAATTGTTATGTTTTGCATTCTTTGTAGAATGGAAATGTTAGAAGCAGACAGGATTTGAGAAGACTGTCTGCTTCTGAAAGAATACTATTTATTAATGACAAAGCATGACATGAAAATTTATTATGAAATAGAAGACTGATTTATTAAGATATAAAATATTATTAATAAAGGCTAAATAAATAAATAAAATAAGGGCTAGAGGTACTTTCTCTACCTGTTCTCTTGTTGCTTGAGCAGCGTCTCTTTCTCGTCTTTCAACCGATCACACAACTTCATCAGACCCTGGGCTTGCTCTACATCACCCCGGGTGCCAGCCTCTTCCGCCTCCTGCACCAGTGCTGTTATCTTCTCTGACAGAAGCGCCACCTGTTTTATTTCATTCTTATAGAAAATAAATTTTTGGATTCAATTATCATTTGTAAAAAAAAAAAAAACCCAAGCTACAATAAATTTTGCTAATTTAAATTTTACCTGCTCCTGATTCTTTTCCGTTTGAGCCGCTGTCATCGGTGGACCTTCCGGTTTAGAGTTCATCAGTTCTAACCTTTGCTTGCCTTTTTGAATTTTCCCTTAAAAAAAAAATTTAAATACATTGAAGCTATATAAAACTTAATTCACTAGGCTTGAATAGACAAAATACATACTCTCAACATCATTGATCATGTGCCGGCAGAAGCGCAGGAACTCCTCAACATACTGAGCCTTCTTGTAGGACGACTCAGCTTTCTCAAAGAGGTTCTTGACTTCATCGTCGTGGACTTTAGGGCACACGCCTAAGTCAGCCCTCGTATTGACAAACAAGTCATGAGGGCAAAACTTCACCATGTAGTATTTACAATACTAAAACAAAATGAAGTACTTGTGACAAAAAGAAGGAGAACTACTCCGCAGGCCACCTGTCTCTATGGCAATCATTGTTTGGGTTGTCATGCCCTCTATAAGAGATCAAATCAGTGTAAATTGTTCTTTATAATTTAACTATGTGCTAAAAAACACAAGATAATTTTATCTTTCTAAACACTATACGATCACCAAAGCTACTCCAATTCAACAAAAGTAGACCAGTGTGGTAATTAGAGTTTATAGCTTTGAAATATTTTCTTACTTGCTATTGTTATTCTATGCCATGATGAAATGCATGTTTGATAGTATAATAACTTCTCATTCAATCATTAAATCGACTTATTTGACGATCCGAAAACCAATCAGACCGTGTACGAGCTATCTGCATCGCTACAGAAAAGCGATAGTTATGTAGTAACCATAATAATTCGATAAATATATAACCTCAAAACAGCAAAAAGGTACAATTATAATCCCCAAGTTAAAATTTAATCACATAAATATACTTACCTCGGCATCTTCCCAATTAGGTTTCTTTATTTTCTCATTTGGATTGGTATTTCGATGTCTTCCCATCAACTCATCCAATAACTGAGCTGCAGCCAGCACCGCCATTGCGATTTCTACACTTATACGAATACTTAAACTACTACCTATATTAACATTAAACACAAAATCAGTAATGGACCTTGAACATAAACTACACCTATGATTGATTAACACATTTTTATCATTACTACAGGAAACAAAAGCAATGGAAATGCAAAGAAAAGTGTTTCAATCGTCACGTCAATGCATAAAAAATGTTGCCAGGTTGCAGAAGCTGCAAGGAATTAGAAAGGAAGGTGCAAGCCGGGCCGGCAAGCCGAAGCCTGCCTAGCATTTTTTGTTGCCACCATCACCAACGTATTTAATTCTCTTCCGTAAACAGAGTATCCTTCTACGTTCTCTTCTAAGTTTTTTTACCAACGCTATACATTTCATCAAAAACAATCAACAGTCAAAAAATTTTCAAAATTAAAATTGAACGTGTTTTGCCTCTTTTGCCAGACTTAATACTGCAGAACAGTGGCCCGTTTCACGAAGTTACAAATTACAAGCGGAAGTCTATTTCTAGCAAAAGGAGTTAGAAGAGACTTCCGCTTGTAATTTGTAACTTTTAGCTTCATGAAACGGGACTCAGGCCTTAAAATTTGTCAAAAAAAAATAGGGGCACGTTTTTTTAAAGGTACAATGTAACAATTTTACAGGTCTAGACTGGCAACACTGCTCAATTGGCTGATCGTCATTGGTCGAGGTGTGTTAAATGCTTTATAAAAGAGGCCCCTGGCTGAATGATGTATAATCCTTGCCCATGCCGCATGAAAAACCCAGAAAACAACAATATTAATTATTATTATGTCAGCTCTAGCAAACGAAAATACCGTACATACCTATTTTATTAAACTAATCGGAAAACTTTATTCATTTTACTAGTGAAGTGAATATGCATTGAAAATATTGAAATGTGTAATTTAACTACAACATATACATTATGATATTGGTTTAATAATATCTACAGAAAGAATTACAAATGAAACCGAAAAACAGCAATGAAATGGATTCCGGCTTTTTCGAAACGAACTATGTTTATTTATTTCATATTATTATTTCTATTATATTTATTTTATGCTTTGAATACTTGTTTAGTTGACGAAAGAAAGGTACTATTCCGAGGATCCTACCATTCTAATTCGTATTAACTGATTTATATTTGATTTATATTTGATTTATATTTGATTTATGATTTATATTTAACGATTTCTTATTTCAGTTTTCGCTTAAACAATTCCTATTTAAGAGACGATATACGGAATATAAAAGTGCGGCGGTTCGCTTCGTGTCGCTGCTAGGGTTCAATATAGAAGAAGATGGTGATTATAAATATCGAAGACTAAGGAACCAAAGTTTGGTTCCTATGAAGAGGTTACCAGATGCTTTAGTTATTGGTGTCAAGAAATGTGGGACTAGAGCTTTACTTGAGTTTCTGAGGTATACAGACATTATAGCTTTGTATGTTTGTTTGTAATGATCAGAACTACCTTCAAGAACACTAAAAATTACTATAGGGTAGGAAATGGAGATCTTTTTATTTTACTGATGATAAGATCTTAATCAGCTGTGATACATTTTTATTAACTCTTCAAATACAACAGGTACACAATGATCACTTGTCTGAAGAGACAGCGCACGGCAGCGCAATTTAAGAATGGATCTGGAATGGATGCTTGCATATGAGGTGTCAAGCACATTCAAACTGATACATAGATAGAAAGTTAGCCAATATTAAAGTGATCTGTCAGATATATGCACTGGTCCCACCACCGACGATGAGCCGGAAGCGAGCACAGCCAGTAACAGAACTATTAATATTATTGTCTCTTTCATTGACACGGGATCTATATTTTTTGTTATGACAAACTAGTGGATAGAGTTCTCCCCGGCAGTGTGAACAGCCAGTGATGAATTATTAATATGTACGTGTCTTTTACTGAGAGGGAATCGTTATCTTTTGTTTGTTTCTTGGGGGTAAAAACGACGATAGCTAATCGCTTCCTCGCCCTTGGTGGGACCAGTGGCATACCGAACTTTAGTCTCCTATTTAAGTACCTAAGCCTTTAAAAGAAAGTTATTAAACACTTTGTGGTCGCTTACCATCAGCTTAAATAGAGGCAGTCTTGTAGAAACAAAAAACAGCATCACAGGTCAAGTGTTGCCATGTTTCCACATTGTCGCTTATCTATCAACAACCCTTAAGTAATTTCGACCAATTTTACAAGAAGCAGGATTTTGTACTTGCGTGCTGTCACTTTTTTTAAATGCTTGTGTCTTGGAGTGATACGTCTAGAATATGATTGGAAGATCAATGCTCATGGATTAGCTCTATCCAATGACATTTATATGCAAAAAGCTCTTATTTTCGACGTGTAGTACAGATAAGGGTAAAAACAAAAATAAATAATGCCATTTAAATGACACTTCAATGATGTCTAACTTACAATTTCGTTACAAAAAATTATGTGTTTGATGTTAATCGACAGTTTTGTTACAATGACAAACTAATTAGGGTTTTTTTGGGTATACTTTTATACTTTTGATATAAAAAAAGTAACGAAAATACTTTATTTCGGACTTACTAGAGTGGAATGGATCAAAATTGATGACCAGACGTAGAATCAAGACGAAGAAATTTCTGAACATCCGTGAAGTTTCAATACAGTATAGTGTGCTAAGAACACAAAAAAGTATGTTTTCCAACAAATAAATTTAAAGTCAACTTTTTTATTCGGATATTATACTCGTCAGATATATACTTTATACTCCTAAAAAAACATTTGGCAACCCTATAGATTAGCGACAATATGAGTAAGTTGATTAAATTACCTTATATTTATAAATTTTGAATATTTCTGTAATGTAACTGTTTTAATACAATAAAGTGTTTACATACACATTTTTATTTGTTTTAGATTGCACCCTGATGTTAGGGCAGCTGGGTCTGAAGTACATTTCTTTGATAGATATTATCATAAGGGCTTTGAGTGGTACAGGTATGTATTTTATATCTTTTGGTATGTTCCCTTTAAAGGGCAGTTTTTGTCATGTAGTGCCCTGTCTGAAAATCACTGGTTACCTAAATGTTTACAACGATAGATGGAAAAAATGGGTCTATGAGTTGAGTGAGTCAAACCAACCATATCTCCTAATTGACGCACTTGCCCCAATTGAAATTTAGAGGAAATTTCTTTTTTTTTAAATTGAGTTGGAGTTGAATTCTGTAAATAGATGTATATTGTTATTATAATTTCCTTAGTCATCAAGTTGGACTTGCAGGGAGAGGGTTCCTCTCCTTATGAATCTTATAGGTTTTCCTGTAATCTATAAAAAGAACCATTTCCTGTATTTTAAAATGTATAGTCTGTTCTATTTTAAATTTATTCATTTATTTTACATCCGTTTGGGTTACAGAAATCCACATGTGTACACTAGATTTCAATTTGATTGGTGCAGTAGATTTAGAGAAAATTGGTGGAGAGCAGTGAACTTTCAACACCACACCAAATTACATACGACTTCGATTTGACCTTCAGTATTTTAATATTTCAAAATTCATTTATTTATTAAACCGCTAAATCAATTTAAATTAATTTTGGTATGGCGGTTTTTTTTTTATGTCAGAGAAGGTAAACGAGCACACAGGCCACCTGATGATAAGTGGAAACTGTGACCCATAGACATTCGCATTCACAAGACTGCAAGCCTAAGACTGCAAATGCGTTGCCAATCCTGAGGACTAAGATGGAGTGCCTCTATGCTAGTCATTACACCGGCTGTCTTATCCCCAAACCGGAACACAACAGTGCGAACACTGCTGTTTGGCGGTAGGTTAATGGATAAGATGGTGGTAGCGATCCGGACGGACCGTGCACAAGGTCTTACCACCCGCGACATCTCTGATGTGAGAGCATTACAAACAAGCAAATATTAGTTGGTATGAAATAACCGAACTAAAAATGTATTTAAGTAGTTCATTTTGGAATATGACAATACTGAAGGTCAAAATCAAAGTGTCATGTATAATAATAATTAGGAAATAGCGAGTCCATGGATTCTAGAACCACGAAATGCCACCAAAATCCTAACCCTACTTATGACTTAGATTTCTATATACATCTTACCTCTCCTATCCTGGGAACGGACTGGAACACTCCTTCGTATCTCGGGCTGGGATGTGCGTGTACGTTAGAGATGATATCAGTTCTCGCCACCTCAGTAATCTTGAAGGTAGGGACCTCTCTATCTTATGGCTACGTGTTGACAGTGACGACCATCCGCGCGTCTTTGCGTGCCTGTATAGGTCCCATAGCGGTGATGCCGAAACGGTTCGACTTATGGAGCAGATCCAAATGGCTGCAGACTCTGTGCAACAGCAGATCCCATCCGCAGAGATCGTAATACTTGGCGATTTTAACGCCCACCACGCCGAATGGCTCGGCTCTAGTAAAACCTGAGATCTGTTCACGATTTTGCTCTGGCATACGGCTTGACACAACTGGTTACTGCGCCCACGCAAATCCCTGATGTGGAGAGCCAGGAACCATCTCTGTTGGACCTTCTGCTGACTTCGCATCCGGCTGGCTACCAGTTATCCGTTGAATCCCCTCTCGGGTCCTCGGATCATTGCCTAGTCCGGAGTTCAGTGCCACTCACGCGCCCGCCGCGTCGGCGAGCTGCTCGTGGCCGCCGTGTGTGGCATTACACGTCTGCATACTGGGATGGGATGCGGACATTCTTTTCGTCCTACCCTTGGGGGCAAGTTTGCTTCACGCCCAATGATCCCAACGTCGTTGCTGATTCCGTTGCTGACGTGGTCCTGCAGGGAATGGAACTTTTTATTCCGTCATCTGCAGTCCCAGTTGGTGGCAAGTCCCAACCTTGGTTTGGTCGATCTTGCAAAAAGGCTTCTTGCCGGAAGCAGGAATGTTACCAAGGCTGGGTAAATGCAGCGACGGCACGGGATGACCAGGCCAGTGCGTTAAAAAAGCAGTTTAACTTTGCCTCCAGGTCCTTCAAGAGGGTTATTGCCAGGGCGAAGTCATTGCACATTGGTAGAATTGGCGAGAGACTAGAACGCCTCCCATCGGGAACTCGTGCTTTCTGGTCTCTTGCCAAAGCTATCCAGGGAAACTTCTGCACGCCATCTTTTCCACCCTTGCACATGGGAACTGATTCCTTGGCCTACGACGGAAAGGAGAAAGCTGATCTCCTGGGCAAACTCTTTGCGTCCAACTCGACCTTGGACGATGGGGGACGCGAACCGCCGACCGTACCGCGGTGCGTGAGCAGTATGCCGGATGTCCGGTTCCATCAAAGCTCGGTGCGTAAAGCACTTTTTTCCCTCAACGTTCATAAGTCCAGTGGGCCCGATGGAGTCCCTCCTATTGTGTTGAAGCCATGTGCTCCAGAGTTGGCACCGGTTTTAACGCGTCTTTTTCGACTCTCCTACTCCTCTGGCGTAGTCCCGACTTCATGGAAGTCAGCTTTGGTGCACCCGATCCCTAAAAAAGGTGACCGCTCAAACCCGTCCAACTACAGGCCAATAGCCATAACTTCCCTGTTTTCGAAGATAATGGAGTCCATTCAAAGTCAAAGTCAAAGTCAAAGTTCTTTATTCTTCAATTTAGGCATAATATAATGCACCTATGAATGTCAAAAAGCATTACCACCGGTTCGAAAAATAAAACCTTTGCCCCGAGAATAACCGGCGTAAGAAACTCGGCAAGGTATATTTTTTTCAGGTAAAAGGTTTACATCATTACATAATAATTATAAATAGTTTACAATATCAGTATTTTTGCACCTTTTTTAAGCGTAGGTAAATTTATGCGTAGATTACTCATGCAGGACGGACGACTCACTGCCAAACATCCCTATCCATGATATAATCGTTTACTTTATAATACCTATGCTCGGGAAATTAGTTTTTGTTTTACGACAGATTTAAATTTAGAGTCAGTAAGTTCAGTAATACTTTTTGAATTTTTATTGTAGAATTTTATACAATTTCCTAAGAATGATTTTGAAGTTTTGGCCAGTCTATAAAATGTGGTTTTGAGCTTTCCTGTGCTCCTGGTTGCTTTTGGCTTATCAATGTTCGTTGGGAAATTATGTAGATTTTTCCTAACAAAGATGATTATTTCAAATACATATAGCGACGGCAGTGTTAGAATATCTATTTCCTTTCATTTCCTGTCTCGCACAACTAAACTGTGGAATGGTCTGTCGCCTGCGGTATTTCCGGACCGTTACGACCTTCAAACCTTCAAGAAAAGAGCGTACTCTCATTTAAAAGGCCGGCAACGCACCTGTGACTCCTCTGGTGCTGCAGGTGTCTATGGGTGTCCATCAGGCGATCCGTCTGCTCGTTTGCCTCCTATACCATAAAAAAAAATACCATAAAAAAACCATGCTCTGTTTAAAATTACAGAGACAGAATGCCCCCCACATTGGAAGGTCAGATCACGATGGAGAAGACTCCTTCGTACTGGGTGACGAAGACTGCTCCCAAACGTGTGCATGCCATGAACGCTGGGGTGAAGTTGCTGGCTGTTGTCAGGGACCCGGTCACCAGGGCCATTAGCGACTACACGCAGTCTGCCAGGTAGTGGTTCGTCATAGATAAAAAAAAACCTGCATACCTGAACATAAACATATATTATTATTTATATACTATATGTATTTTGCAGTATCAAGTAGGTATTAAAATAAGTTTTCCATACTGTCTAGATCTCCAATTGCATTGGTTATTCTCTGTTAACCATGTGGTTGACTGGTAGAGAGTGTCATTGCCATTTGCGTTTGCAAAAAAGTATGCATAAATAAATAAATACCTAGTTTGGGGTCTATAGAAATAAATGAGACTAAAATCTTCTTATTCCCTCGTCTTGCTATAGAAGTTGTTTTTATGGTAAACTGCATAATACCTAAGTGAGTAATCATTGGCATAAGCAATATTTAAGAAAATACTGTTGAGTTTCTTGCGGCGTTTCTCCTCAGCTGGAGTCTGCGAAGCGCTGGTAGATTTCTGACGTTTAAAAGTGCCGGTGACTTACTTACTGAATAATCATCTTTCATTCTTTATCTTTTTTAAACTTTCGTAATCAGCCAAAGACAAAAAGGCAGTGCAGTGCTTAGATGCGCCCGTTTCTTTTCCGCTACCACTGAGATGCCTTGGCTTCTCCACAATCACACCTTCGCCAATAAACGTCGAACGTTGTATGATGTGATGTTGGTCCAGCAAGAGCCCGTTGATGCCCCGGTTCTCGGAGCTGGCGCTCGTGAACGGGTCGTGGGGCGGCGCGCGCGTGGCGGCGGCGTGGGCGCCGCTGCGGCTCGGGCTGTACGCGCGCCCGCTGCGGCGCTGGCTGCGCCGGTTCCCGCGCCGCAGCCTGCTGCTCGTCAGCGGGGAGCGGCTGGTGGCCGACCCCGCCGCCGAGATGGCCCGGGTGCAGGTACCTTGAGGACTTACATACTTTAATAAACAACCCTCACTCGCTGATTGTCTTTGCTTGTCAGAGGATTGTGAAGATAAAAAAATCCATATGCGATAAAGTTTTTCTCACCATCAAACTAGTCCGATTTTTAGAATATTTAGAATATTTTAGAATAATCATGGAAATTCAAGGTGAGAAATGTTCTGAAATCACCTGGAGCTAAATTTGCATGGAAAGTTTTTCACAATTACGCTATCCAAATCCGAAATCCAAAATAGTTGAAGATGAATATAAATATCTTTATTACCATACTTATACGTATTTGCATATTTTTAGACGTAAACACAACTTTTTTGCCCGCGACTTTGCCCGGGTAAAAGTCGTTTAACGCTACCGCAGGAACTCTGTCATTTCTCGGGATAAAATGTACTCGAATACTTACTTTAGTCATATTATTAGTAGGCATTTATGTCCTCGATAATAGTTTCAAAAAATCTGCATGTTTAAAATTTATTCAATTGAAATAACTTTTACCATTTCAGGAATTCCTCGGTCTGAAACGGGTAATAACAGAAAAGCATTTCTACTTCAACTCCACAAAGGGTTTCCCTTGCCTCCTGAAGTCGGAGAGCCGCCCAACCCCCCACTGCCTCGGCAAAACCAAGGGCCGCAGTCACCCTCACATACACCCTGACATCATACAAACCTTGAGGGAGTTCTATCGCCCGTTCAATGAAAAGTTCTACGACTTATCCGGTATAAACTTTGGGTGGCCTTGATAGGGTTGTGATTATTGGCTATTGCCTGCGTGAGGAGTTAAGTAGTGTCTATGGTCGATAGTCAATAGACAGTGAGAATGTTTACATACTTTAAATAAGTTTTATAAGCCAAAGGTAATTCATCCAATTTAAATAGATACAGACAAGCAAGTTATACAATTAAGGCAAATTTAAGAGATGTTGCTGGGCAAAACTGCTGTGACATACAGACAGACTTGTCTCGTCATAAGGTCTGTTTACCATTTGAGAAAAATCAAAACTCTACCCAATTACTATTGTATTCTGAGTAGAGATGATTATACACACCATGGGTAAATACAGGGTTTTACCTTACGTAACCTAGGTGTTTACCCGTCAAATTAGCTATATTTACAAGTGTACCTTTGGGTTCATTACCCTATTTTATTTAAATACCAGAGGTTAATAGGTTTAGGCGATCATTCTATCAGTTTATCAGGCTTGCTACGTCACAATGGTAAGTAAATTAATATACTTAAATAGTTAATTCGTGCGCTTCTATGCAATATTGTAAGCACATCGATTGAGTTCGCGTGGACAAATACTTCTTATAGTGCATTAAGCGGAGACTGACTAGCGGTACATTTACACAGCAACTGAAATTGTTTAAATGAGTGTTTCCCGTTCGTCCGATCGGTTGACCGATCAATCCATCAAACGGGATTTATTTGCGATTTTGACCGAGGCCCTCTTTTTCAATTTTGTAGTCATGTCAAGTAATTATTTTTCATAGATAAGAATACCTACGTATAGGTACGTAACACTGGAAGTAAGTAGTAGTGTCTACTACTAATATTATTTACTAATTTTAAAGTATAGGTTCCATTAGTGTTTAGCATATTAGACTAAATAATACTTAATAACAATATAAGGGATAGTATGGCATAAGGTATTTTTACCTCTGCAATACAAACAATAACGGACTATTTGGTTACCTTGGATGCTACAAACTATGTAACACTGACTGTACACACTGAGTTTTTCTTTTAATTTAGCAGTTGAAAGTGAACTTTGTTTTGTTTATTAGATTTAATAAAATACTTTTCAAAATGACTACAGATGTAGTGCATAATTGTTTTCCTTCGTATTTTTACGGAAACGTACGAACGTGTCTTGCTATTTCAGTCACAGGTCACAGTACAAAAATAACTTTTCCGTAAAAATACGAAGGAAAACAATTATGCACTACATCTGTACATGTTTCTATAATGTTATTATAGGACAAATGGGACGATTTCCCATAGGTCCGATTAGTCTGCCCATCTGGAAAGAAAAGTCTCATTGGACCGATTGATCGGTCAACCGATCGCACGAACGGGAAACACTTAAATTGGGACAGTGCATTATCTCAACCAAGAAGCCTGCTTTGGATTAAAGCTAGAAAATATAACCTTGAATCACATCACGAAGGAACCTAACCAAAAACATAATGCAAGATGTTTTTGGTTAGGTTCCTTCTTGGAGAAAAATATTCTCAAAATCTGTAACATAATTTAAGGTTATTTTTTCTAGTTTCAATTCATTGTGCGCATGGCAATTTCTATAGAATATAAGCTTCTTTAGTTTCAACCAAATTGCATTGGCTTAGTTTATAAATTTATGATCATTCGATTGTTACACCTCCACAGATTATTTAATTTACACTTGTTTTTTAAATAATTATAGTTAAAATGTAGTAGATCATTTCAATACACTCATTTGATGCTAAGTCAATATTTTATAGTACGAATCTAGGTAATTACTAGTTAAAAAAATATACTATAGTAAAATAATATACTAACAATGGGCCTCATAAGGAAGCTCAAAGTAACTCAGAGGGCTATGGAGAGGGCTATGCTCGGGGTTTCTCTGCGTGATAGAATCAGAAATGATGATATCCGCAGTAGAACTAAGGTTACCGACACAGCCCGAAGAATAGCTAAACTGAAGTGGCAGTGGGCGGGGAACATTGCTCGCAGGACTTATGGCCGATGGGGTCGACCTCGTCAGGATCGCGGGACCGCGGTGGATGCGAAAAGCACAAGACCGGTCTGAGTGGAAAGCCTTGGGGGAGGCCTATGTCCAGCAGTGGACGTCTTTCGGCTGACATAATGAAAATAATATACTAGGCAATTGATGTTTCTTCCAATAAGCTATTAAGTAGACAATTTTTACAGTAAGGTACACAAGAATTGTAGAGTATAGAAATGTGTTCAACTAGCCGGGTGGATACCTAAGCTTGTATTTAACTAAAGATAAGGTAGGTGTTAACTTGATGGGTATGTTAGTAGGGTGTTCATCTTGAAGCGTGCAAGATAAATTAATATTTGGCTCTTATGAGGTTAATTTTATGAGTTTTCGGCAGAAGCTCAATATCGCTTAGCAACTGGAGTGTCGTTATATGGATAGGTATTATCAGCCCAATGGAAGCCTGACCCACCATAGAACTGTGTCACATGACAATTATGATTTGAAGTCATAAGAAGTGTCAAACAAATTGTTTTATAATGTCATTGTGACACTGATAGTACCTACTTATGTACATAATAATATAATAAGTAAAAACAAGAATTCCTAAAAAAAGTTTGTTATCTTTATGAACTCCAGATACTTAATTTTTGTTTCGTACATGACAAAATTCACCAGAAATCACATTCACACTAATTTGTTTACTTATTATATAGACGACGGTGAAATTTAGTCGATTTGTACACTTAAGATCTGTAGGACTCTGAACTACATATCATAAAAGTACAATTACTGATTTGACAAAATTGTACGTTATTTTTAATTTTACCAGAGTTTATTGATGTTTTATGCAAAATTTGCAAAATGCTCGTTGAAAAAACATTTTCATAACCGCGCACAATAGGTACTTACCATAATTGAAGAGATTAATAAGAAAAGGGTTAATATTATAGTAAGGTAGGTTAATAAGTAATATGTAGTTCTCCAGTTCCTAATATAATGACTGTTGTTTCCTCAGTGTTCCAATCTTTACAATTCTCATAGAATTAACGCTTTATTAGTATTCTATTAGAAATAAGCATAGTTAAACCAAGCCTTGCCCAATTTCATCTAGTCTTAAAGTTAAACCTTTTCAATGCTACTGAAATCGACTTTACAGAGCTCTCTTTGTGGCATTATAGCTCTTAAACGGTTGGACAGAATCGGATGGGTATTTTTAAATGATGGGTACACGGAATGATTATAATTATCTAGTTACTTCTAACCTCTCTGAAACGGCTCTGGACGCCACCGTCGCCCTCAGCCACAAGTTGAAGATTAAAACAGACTTTGTTTCGTATAAATTAATTTGTAATTTGCATAGCATAGCAAACATGTTTGGCGTGTGAGGGACACATTTTGTAATCAGTAATTTAACAAAGGTTAATTAATAGCTATACTATTTCAACAGTTCATTATTAACCCTGATGGGTACTATCTATATTAGGTAGAGGAAGACTCACTGCGCTTACATTTGAAATTCGTCAGGTGAATAAGTGAGCGAGAAATAACGTTTATAAATAGATGTTTCTAAATTACATGCTTCCTAACTTTCTAATCGAGATATCTCGAAAAAGAAAGCTAGATATAGTTTCCGTTCCGTAATAAGGCCGCTGGCGATTTACACATTCGCGCATTTATCGACCAAATTGGTGGCATGAAGGGGGCGGGACGGGGGAACACTCCGCCGGTATGCTTATGCGCGCACGCTATTGGTTGGCGACTGTGCCCATGCGCAAACGCATCCCCTGATGTCACTAAGCTTTTTACGTGACGGGCTCTATAACTAAGGTGGTTCTCAACTTCGTGTGATGTAAATTGATTGGGCCGTTTAATAGTTATCAGATCTGAAAAAGGGTCGCAATTATATATTTTTTTTTTAACTCAATAGTAATTAAGAATTTCTCGAGAATCTCTCTGCTGAAAGTTTTCAAGTCAAGTCTTTCATAGCTTTGCTATGTCGCTGGCTTGGCTTGGTTGGTTATAAAATAAATATTTTGAGTTTTTTGAGTCAGGGTTCTAAACGAGCAACATTTTCCCGGCTGCTGAATTAATTGCCGACGACACATTTTGTAAATAGTCCCCCTCCACATGGGGGTAAGAAAGTGCAATAGGTATCAATAATAAATACTGTCTCATGTTCCTGTAATAATTTTATTAATAAAAAGTGATGGAGTTTAAGCTTGTTGATTACATGAATTAAGTTGCAATAAATTATTGGTAATATTCGGCGTTTCAACCGCCGTCATTTTTGTCTCCGCATATTAAATCTAAATAAAAAAATAAAAAATCGGGGCACAATCTCAATAACTGACCTAGTCCCAAACTGCCTAATGTAAAAACTTATATAAATAGAAAACAAACAAATACTTGCGCTCACACACAAACATTTGCCCCGACTAGAAAATAGGCAGACTGCGTCGTCTACACTCAGGAGCAAAAATACCGGGTCAGAGTGCGTTTTTCATACAAACGACACGATTTCGAAGCCTTGGTTCCTCGCCAGGAAATGCTTTTAGTGAAATCTGATGATGAGTACCCCGAGCATCGATACAGGACTTCCAGAGTGTCTAGGATACCCAACTGAATGAATCTGCGGTTAACGCCGGAATTGTGCATGTTTAGAAAAACCTCTAAAATGGCAATAAAATGTAAGGAAATCCAAGAGCTGACCCAAACTCTCCCGCTGTGGTTATAACTGGTTGTGCGATCAGTTAGGTATCTTAAGAACTTTTGATCTCCTCTATTGTACCTCGGAGTATCCACCATTAAATCTCACTCAAAACAACCCCTGGCGAGGAACCAAGGCTTCGAATTAGTCTCGTTTGTATGAATATCGCATTCTGACCCGGTATTTTTGCTCCTGAGTGTATTTTAGCAAGTTTTCTATTCCTTTAAATGGCATAGAAACTACTCCTTTGCTGTTTGCTGGTTTTAATATATTGAAGACAACAATGACGGCCGTTTAATATTTACCCAACTGCTCTAATAGCTATGTTCTTGTGTGAGGCGGAGGCTAGACGTACAATACTTTAATTTACTGATCGTGCCGTTTGTGATACATATATACATCTGTCAATATACTAAATTGCACGATAAGTAGGTAAATACTGCGATATGTCAGTATAGTTTTGCCTTCATATCCATTACACATATGAACTCTACGAAACACGCCTTGCCTGGGTATTGCGTGAATATAATGTAATCCATCAGTTTTTATCATATTGACGGACCAACGTTCTTATTGTATGGTCACAAAATCATTTCAAACTCAACCTTGTTGTTGTAGAATGTCAGATTGACAAGTGACGTAAGGTGGGTCACAAAAGTCTTTGGCTGTACGTCGAGCCTTCGCTTGAGAGTCAATTTTTCATGTTTTAATACAAAGGGTGTATAATTATAATTATTTATAACTTATACTGTAGCTTCAGAGTGTTGGTTGTGTTTTTAGATGGTAAATCTTAAATATGTGTAACTGTAAGTAATCCAACCAGTAAGTCAACTTATTCTCTAAATGAGTATTTATTTATTTACCCTGGTAACCCGTATTTACCTAGTGTTAGGGTACCCGGGTAACTGTCTAACTCTAATACCTAATGCGGTATGATAAACTTTAAATAATCGGTATCGAGATGTAATTACGGTAATATTTTGTTAGCTCTGGTATCTTTCCTATTCTAGAATTTCATTAAAACTGCCATTAGGAGAAATGTAAATTATTAGTTATGACTCAGAAGTCACGGAAAACTGTTCGCGAAACTATTTTGTTGTGAATTACCAAATGTTTAGAGTTTTTCACATTAAGAACTTAATTTGACAAAAAGCAAAAAGTTTTTAGACTTTAAATTGGCATTAAAAAATTAGCAATGAAAAAACAAAACAGTGAACATGGGATATTCACTGTGGTAAACATTGTCAAATCAAGGGTTAAAATCACCCTTTCGAGTGACTTATTGTGCATATATAAGATCAAATTAAGTAGGTATACGTTTTTTATATGTTCAAATAGGTGTTGTGAAGATTGTTTTTAATTTATATTTGTACTTATTATTAATATCTGTTGAGAGTTTAAAGGATCTTTAGCATTAGGTACCTCTAACTTAATGTATAGTCAAAGTCATAAATATACACACGTTTCCAAGACGCCAAAAATATCTGCACGTTCCGATGGCACTAACAATAACGGCCTAAACAAACACACTATTCAAACGCTACGCGACAGGGTGTTGAGTCGAATCAAATCGTATTATATTCTATGACCAGAATCACACTATGAACATCTGACGTTGGTAATTACCCGGCTGACCCAGAAGGAGGGTAATGTTTGTCGCGCTTAGGTATGTAGGTATGTCCGTTCCATTGTAACCTGTAGCCTAAACGGCTCGGACGATTTTGAAAAGTGAGGCGCCGTTAGATTCGTCTTGATTTTGGGAGTGACATAGACTAATATTTTAAACAAAGTAATGAGGATAAAAAGAATAATGACCATTAAAAAAATACCATGTCGACGACAATATCAAAAAATGCGTGTTTTTTGAAGCTTTCTTTGTATTAATTACTTAAATGGTGCACACATCGGATGATGACACGTTACGTCGCTTCGAGTTCCAATAGTGTAATTCAGCCATAAGGTCTACGTATAAATAAATTTGACTCAATGCTCGTGTAGATATAAATGCTTATAACTGTACTTATTTTACATTTGTTACATCTTAACTCGTTAATAAATACTGCTCGTAGTTATTTCTATGGGCAGTACTTTATAGTTTTTTTAGTTTAGTTTAGTTTATACCTTAATGTTTACGCATTTGGCAAATACTTCTATGTATAACTAGTTCTAATTTTAATTATTGGCTATCGTGGACTAAACAGAAGCACATGGGGTTGTATCCAGACCATTTATAACTACATCCTATAGTACCCGGCCGATAAGAAGTCAATCATGAAATATTGCATAACCATGGAGTTTCTGAATACTGATAATATTGACAGCAGAAAAATAATGCTAACCTTATTTGTTGCGTGTGAAGGAACAGCAATAACAGCATTGTTTTCCTGCTGTCAACATTATCGATGTCTTGAAACTTTGTGTTTGTGCAATGTGTCAGGATTGACGTCTTAACGGCCGGGCACTATAGCTTGTTAATAATTTACATAAGTCGTCAAATCAGTATTTCCATCTACCGACCTTAATGTTTAAACAGGTAAGTTTTATAATACACTCAGGAGCAAAAAGAAAGGGTCAGAGTGCGTTTTTCATACTAAAGAGGCTATTTCGAAGCCTTGGTTCCTCGCCAGGGAATGCTTTTAGTGAAATCTGATGATGAATACCCCGAGCATTGATACAGGACTTCCAGAGTGCCTAGGATACCCAATTGATTGAATCTGCCGTTAACGCCGGAATTGTGCATGTTCAGAAAAACATCTAAAATGGCATTAAAATGTAAGGAAATCCAAGTGCTGACCCAAACTCTCCCGCTGTGGTGTTAACTGATTGTGCGATCAGTTAGGTATCTTAAGAACTTTTGACCCCCTCTATTGAACCTCGGAGTATCCACCATTAAACCTCACTCAAAACAACCCCTGGCGAGGAACCAAGGCTTCGAAATAGTCTCGTTTGTATGAAAAACGCACTCTGACCCGGTATTTTTGCTCCTAAGTGTAGTTACTAAGTTTGTTGCAACGAATATTCTAGTGTAGTAGTTGTACCGTGTACGCACATTTAGGTAAAATAGGTTCAAACGCACTTCAGTTGTGCCACGTCACCTAGCACATAAGTATGAAGCTTTAATACCTACCGAATAAATAATTTACATAAAATCAACGTTTTTTATTTGTAAAAGAATACATTTAAGTTTAAAATCACAGTTTGTTGCCTGTGGGTACGTAGATAGGCAGATCTGTGGTGTTTACTTGCAAATATGTGATGGAGGAGGTGCCCACAATAGCGAACACAATGTTGGCGTCGTCGCCGAATTTAGAATGAAGTGTTGCCACGTCTATTCCACTTAGGAATGGTGAATCTTCTCTGAAAGGAAAAATAATGAGATGAACAGGTTTGTTAAAGTTACAGTCAAGGGTAAAAATAAATATCCGCACAAAGGTGCAATAATATGTACACATATACCTTATTGCTATAATAATAAGGTGTGTGTACATTTTGAGACTGTGGTAAAAATAGTGAACACGTAAAATAATAAATATGATATGTCAAAAAACAATGAACAGAAACCAACAAATTGTACAGAATAGAAATCATAACAAAATTATGTATGATGTAGGTTTAGGTTATGTTAGTACTTCAACTGGCCCGAAGGGTCTAAACACTAAGAATTAAAAGCTGTAAAATAGTTTTCATCACACTTGCTCGTAAATGGTGTTATTCCATGCCTGTATACAGAAGGACAATGGCCTAAATTGTTCCCGCGGGAATTATGGCGAGTTTGTCATCCCTAGGGAGTAATGCCTTTCTTTTTAAAATTTGCAACTCTTTCGTACATCATTTCTGACTAAGGAGGTTTAATTTTCAGCCAAAAATTAAATCTGTTTCTAATTTCATCTTTAAAAATTAGCTATAGACTAACTTACATTACACAAAACCTATACGCTTCATTAAACTTCATTATTTTTATACCTATTTCAAGTTTATATCAACATTTATTATTAATTTTAGTAATTATACATTTTTATCAAATTGGCTAAATCTGGCTCGAATCCAGGTCGAAACTAAACGCAGTTATTATCTGTGGTAGACGTCACAAAAAAAATATTGTTTCCATTTACGTTCCCGTTCGTCAAAAGTTATTTCGTTATACTTTGCAGAGTTAAAGTGTTTTCTCTTCGTTTTTTTTCCTCGCCAATGTGATGAAAACCATTGTGTGTATCACAGGCAGTAAGGGGATTACTAACTCGAGTCATTAAAACTCTAATTCTAACACTCTCGTTAGTAATTCCCTTCATACTACCCTTCATGCACAATGTACTATAACCTGTTTCAGTTGGTCAGATATTTTCTGCTTAAACCATGTTTTCAGGATATGTTAAACATTCATTACCAGTGATCGGGGAAAACGGTGCAAAACTTTAACAAAACTTGTAAATCTGACATAAAGAAGAACTTGCAACCAAGAAAAACAACTTTATTATTAAAAAATAAGAATAATATTGGTAGATTAGTGTTCAATTTAACTCCATATCAGAGTCTCTGATTTGGTATAAGGATTATTAATAGTTTCATAGCTGTAATGTAAGTTTTGTTAAAGTTTTGCATCGTTTTCCCCGATCACTGTTCATTACATAGGTTAGGTTAGACTATAAAAAAAATATTAACTCACGAGGCCACCAATGCCTTTCGATAAAATGAAAATTTTGCGTAATGATAAGTTCGTTGAAAGATGTTTCAATAAAATAATACGTAGAGAAAATATAGTGTGATGTCACTTTTTACAGGACGAAAGATGAGAAGAGTATTCTGACACTTGGCATTACCGTAAAAATTACGAGCTCAATCCCAAGAATAGATTATAAATTGAATAATATGTCAGGATTCACTAGCTTATCGTCCTTTTTTCTGTAGTTCTCTAACTAAAAAGGTAAAAGCTATTGATGACGGCCATAAATTGCCTTAAAAAAAATCCTTCTGTAGGTTGTGGGCACTAAAATCTTCATCTAGGTTTACCATTGAATTGCCGACAGACTTTTAATCGAATATTATTTCAAAGACAACGTTTCAAGTATTTTCATTTCATCGACAAGTCATTGCGTCGTGGACTCGATACTAGGTAATTTGAACCGAGGTCTTTTAATTAGTAGTTGACATATTTAAATAAAATTCATGTCATGACTAATCATTTCGGGTTTTTTTACTTGTAATAATATTTATTCCGCAAAAAAATATTTGAATTAGTAATATTTTGCTATCAAAACTAAACGCAATCACTCACTCTGCGCGATTATAGCTATGTTCCTATTTTATTATAATATTATGATAATAATAATAAAAGTTATTGTAATAATAGTAATGTGTCATGTTTTTGTGTTCCTGGGGGTCGCAGTTCTAACCTAACCTAACCCACTTCTGTCAACAGTTCGTTTTCTTGGGGGTCGCAGTCCTAACTTAACCTAACCTACTTTGATACACCCATAAATCTTAGTTTTATTATACATATTTGTAGGTCACACTACGTAATTTGAAAAATGTATAAATATGCAATTGGACATATAAAATTGTATTAAAGTAACACGTCGAAGAAATGAATTGCAATGTTTTGTAGTTGTACCAATTAAGATAATTTGAAACAAATCTTTGATTGAGTAGTATTCGTTTGATTAGTATTTCCACGTAGTAAGATAAATTTAAATAAATAGTAGTTGAATTAAGATAACGCCAAACAATATTACTAGTACTAAAGTTTCGATGAATCGTTGTCGATGAAATAATATTCGATGAAAAGGTTGTCGACAAAACAAGGGTACACCCTTCATCTAACTAGCGACCCGCCCTCGCTCCGCTTAGGCTATGTGAGCCACACCCGTACATTAACCAGAATTTATTATACATAAAAATCTTACGTAAAAAAAACCCGAATCAAAATCTGGCGCGTGGTTTAGGACTAAGCTGATAGCAGACAGACAGACAGATTCGGGAAGCGACATTATTATACTATGTACAGAGAAGATAAAGAAGATAATACCTTAATAACTAATATTGAAAAGGCGAATAGGTAGCCATTTCTATCCCTGACTAATATAGCTTAAAAAAAAAACTCGAAGGAAAGAAAAGGCGGGTCGCTACTGTTATAGTAATAAAACAATAAAACAAGCTCGTCAAGCTTAAGCAATTTCAGTAGTATTTTAAATTGATTGGCAAGAGATAGCTCTAAGAGATTAAAAATCAACAGTAATTGGTCCAGTTCGAAGCCATTAAGTTTTAAAATTTAAGGAATGTCGATTTCACTAATTTATTTGTTGACACGTGCGGTTTTCAAAATAACTGTACCTAATTAAGGATTAAAATTAAGATAACAGTAACTTTAGTCATATGAGTCACGAAAATTAGTCAAATATTTATATTATATAGTTCCCTAATACACCAAGAGTTTTGTCTGACATACTACCACTTGTCTTATAGCTATATAAGCTTATAGCAGTATTGATAATTTTCGTACACTTAAATAGGTACACTTATTATGTAAACCACCCGCGTCTAAATGATACTTCATTTCGGATTAGTGTTAGGTAATACTTACTGTAAGCAGATCACTCTGAAGTGAGGTTTCGGTTTATTCGTTTTCTTGAAATTTTGTACATTTCGGTTATAAACATCGAAGTCTATCGTCAGAGGGCATTCCTCTTTCACATCCGTATTGGTCTTTATTATACTCAATTTCTGCAAAACGGATTTAATGTCTGTACTGTCGTCTGGACCTATTATAGAATTGAAGCTCCAACTATTTTCTGGTTTTACATAGTTGTCATACTTTTTTGCTGATTGCCTACAGGATTCCCAGTAAGCAATTTTTGCTTCCAACCAATCTTTGTGCGAATGTTCTTTCATAAATTCATACAAGATATCTTTACTATGATCCACCATGCGATCCACCATCCAGTACTTCTTTTGTTCTTTGTGAACCACTTCGGCTCTACCAAAGTCTTCTTCGCTTGGCAGCCAATCACCAAAAGTATTTTTTAAAGTCTCACTGTATTTAAAGTCCTTTTTAAAAATTGAATTACCACTTCTCGCGTTATCTGGCTTGGAATTAGCTTGAGTAGCATTTTTTTCTGCAAGTTGTTTCATTATATTAAACGGATTTCTTAGCTTTCTAGTTTTTTTTGGTTTCGGAGTTTTTTTAGGATGATCTGGTTCAGAAGACGATGCAATGACTATTTGTCCTCTGTTGATAATTTCGTTTTTGGAATCTACATAGACATCAGCATCGTAGGATTTGTTAAAAGTTTTTATTGCATTAGAAAATGCCCTTCTATGTCTTGGAGACAATTCATTCTTTTCTTCAAGTTCTTTAATTTTTAGTGCCAATTTTTTGAGTGCATTGAAATTTTCCTCAAATAGGTTTTTATCAACATTTTTTTGTCTCTTTTGAGGACTTGGCTGGTCGTCATCATCTAAGTTGATGGTATCTAGGATAACCTCGTTCTCTAAAATATCCAGTTCCTCTGTAAGTTGTAACATCGTCTTGTATCTGATATTGTAAGTGTGTATCAGCCTTTGCAAGGACTCAACGTTTTCTGCTTGTCTGTGGCCCAATTGGAGCATTCTTTTTAGTTTTGAAGATAGTTTCTTGATAGAATCGAAATGGTAAGACTTTGTGGTAACTCTTTTTCTTTTTTGTGCTCTTCCTGGACTATCGTAACGTACGGGTTGTCCCAAATTGGGAGGTGGATAAAATCTGAAAGGCTGTTGCATTCTGGGAAAAGCTTGAAAACTTTGTGGCATAGGGAAGAAAGCTCTTTGGAATGCAAAATTAAAATGATTCCAGTAATTAGATGGTCGCATGAAGTTTCTTTGTTGCGGAAATCTCATGTTAGGAAAAAACTGAGGGTTCCAATTGCCCTGGAGAGTTTCATTACGTGCTGAACTTTTTATTCTCCCCATATGGCTGTCATTCACGTCGTCAGAGCTGCTATATGACTGTGCGCTGGACGAAGCCATAGGAGTAACTCTTTTCTGGCTTACACTTGCTAAATTCAACACATAGACTGTGTTATTCAAGAACACATTTCTTGGTATATGTTTTTCGTTCGGAGCCTTCACAGAAACTATAACATGTGCCTGGGACAACTCTGGCAGGTGCTCATTGAATGATTCATGAAGCATTCGTGAATTACATGGTTTGACTTCTCTACTGCAAAGTACATCTAATTTATATTGTATAAAATCTGCAGAACCTTTATTCAAACTACCTGTGCTAGGAGCTGGTAAATCTTCATCTATTTTCTCACTACTATTTTCACTTAAATCTACATTTGAGCTTACTTCTACTGTTAGATCTACTTCCATTGTAACACTTTTTTTCGTGTTATTTTGTTCCTTTTTGAGTATATTGGCTGGATCTTCACTAGAGCTAACTACTTCTTCATTTATCTGTCCTTTTTTAAGTTCTTTGGCTGGATCTTCAGCAGCATTAACTACTTCTTCATTTATCTGTCCTTTTTCAAGTTCTTTGGCTGGATCTTCAGCAGCACTAACTACTTCATTTATCTGTCCTCTTTCCAGATCTTTGGCTGGATCTACAGAAGCGCTAGCTACTTCTTCATTAGTCTGTCCTCTTTCCAGATCTTTGGCTGGATCTACAGAAGCGCTAACTACTTCTTCATTAATCTGTCCTCTTTCCAGATCTTTGGCTGGATCTACAGAAGCGCTAACTACTTCTTCATTTATCTGTCCTATTTCCAGATCTTTGGCTACATCAACTGAAGAAATAACGATTTCGTCATTTGTTTGCTTTTTAGTTTGAACATTTCGACTGGGATCATATCTTAATACTTTGTATCCCAATCTACTGAGATAAGCATACACTTTATATTTATACAGCGGGACTTGTTCACTCAGAAGCAAGGAATACGCTTGTTGGATGGACACAGTGACGTCGTTATACTTCAAATGAAGACAGTTCTGTAATAAAAAAAGCTTTTATAAGTCTAAAAACTGGTCAAGTGCGAGTCGGACTCGCGCACCAAGGTTTCCGTGCCTAAAGGGAGCCCAACGGGACCCTATTAATAAATAAATAAAATAAATAAATAAATATCAGGGGGACAATGTCACACCAATTGACCTCGTCCCAAACTAAGCTCTAGGCTTTTTTTTTTTTTTTTTTGGTAATCGCCTGATGGGCCAAAGACAAAAGTCCTTGCTTTTGTTTGCTTAAGAAAAAGGGGCAGAGGTGAAAATCCCTTCCGGAGACCTGGGAATGGAGGGCCCAGGTACTGCCGGGCTCGCACCGGCTAAAAACACCAATGCCCCTATTACCAACTAGAATTTAGACTCCCGCGGATACTACCCCAGCCAGTGCTGAAAGGCCGGAGGAGAAAGTCGTTCCTCCGTTTACTTATCCGCGGGGTTAGGGGGGATAGGAATGGGGGTTGGGATGGGGGGAGACTTATAGCTATGTGAGTCGCGGAGTGGAAATCCTGACGCATGCATGCTTACAGACTACGGGCTTCCTTTCTTTTGCCCGACAATGGAAGGGTTGGGTCGGAGATCTTTTAGGACCACTTGTGTGGCTGTTGATACCATCTTTATGGGTGGGGCTACCCTTTTTGAGGCTTTCTCTTTTGCCTGGAGATACTATTTTTGCGCGGGTCTCCTTGCGCTGCCCTCTTTTGTGACCTCTTCCGTTGCAACTTAGCCTATACATTTTTTAATGGGAGGGCCGGTGTCAATTTGACGGGGGACCAGTGAATCGCGCGCGGAACCTTACCCCAGCCAGTGCTGAAGGGCCGGGAGAGAAAGTCATTCTCCCGTTTAGGAGGCTGCAGGATTCCCCATCCCCCGTCCTACCGACACCCGTTAGGTGTTCGGGAGGTGCGTGCGTCAGGAATATATCTAACTCTAACCTTAAGTGTATGTTATACACTGAAAGTTAGAGCTAGCTCTGGGTTAACATAGATGTAATACAAAGAAAGATAAAACAGAGGTTATTAGAGATGGGGGTAAGGGTTTGGAAGATTTTACTTATTGCATCATCCTACAAGATTAGGGGTGCGTTGGGTTGGGATTGGTGAACAGGATACGGCGAAGGGGGGAGGTTTGAAGGGGGGGTACGAGTACGAAGGTTTAGGGAGACCTGGGGGGTTGTTTCGGCGTGGGATCCTGCCCGGGTCCTGTGGCCGAAGGGTTTTCGTGGTGTCAGATTTCAGCGTAGCGTTTTACACAATAGTCCGGGCTCCGAACTATTTGTTCCTTAAACACGCTACGCGTACCACTTTTTCTATAAAACCCTTCGTGCTTTCGCGGTTGGCTTCTGTTCCCAGCAGGGCTTTCCAGCTTGAGCTATCTGGAGAAACTTTGACTCCGGTCTTTTGTTCAAGGTCGAACCTTTCCACGCCAAAACGCGGGCATTCGCAGACAATGTGCCAGATGTCCTCATCAAGGGTCGGGTCGCAGACACACGAAGGTGAATCTTTGATCTTAAAACGGTGGAGATAGGCGGCGAAGCCTCCGTGACCAGTAAACGCTTGAACCAAGAAGTTTGTGAGTTTGAGTTTCTTTAATATGCTGTTCGCGTCTCTCACAGTTGTAAAAAACTTCTTGGTTGTCGCACCTGTCCCGGATGCCCCGTAGCGAACCTGCTCTAGGCTTGTACTATGGGTACTAGACAACGATATAAATACTTATATAGAGAAATATATACTTAAATACATAGAAAACATCCATGACTCAGGAACAAATATTCGCACTCATCACACTAATATCTGCACTTAACGGGATTTGAAGCCAGGTCTGAGGGACTGACAGGAGGCCAGCGCGTCGTCAATGTCTTATGTGGTAAAAGAAATAGAAATAATAATGCTGTCCATCCATCTGTCATAACTTTAAAGAGCTGTATCTTTTGAACTGTAATGGATATTATTGATTGTTTATTTTTGGATTACGCGTTATTACGGCGGATTTATTAACAAACAAAAAAGTAAAGAAAGCGAAATAGTGAATGAAACGTTTTTCCTTCAACAAAGGGTATAGCCGGGTAAGCATGGCGAAACTGCCCTTAGCGAAAAAAATAATTTCCTTTTACTGGGTTATTAACCTTTACATATGTAGTGCTTTCACCAAAATTTAAGCCTCAAATCCTTCAGGTTTAAAAAAAAACCGCATAAAAAGAAATAACATTTTTATTTTATTTTACCCAAAGTACTAATCCGATTTCTTTGTAATTTGGATATGTTGTATATACAATTAAGGTCGCTTTCTAAAAAAAAATTAATGAATTATCTCTTGAAAAAATAGAAAAAAATCGAGTTAACAATTTTCAAAAAAATAAAAAAAATACGTGCGAGATTGCGACAATTTCCAAATTTATATATTTTATGTAGAATTTAATAATGTATAACATATAAAAAATTTAATAACTAAAATCGGGATTAACAGTGTGAAAAACTTGAATTTGTACCATCCCATACATTATTTTCAAACAAAATAACTTCTACGTATTACACTATGAAGTTATATTTCCAACGCATTTTGAATTTGGAACGAGACTTATTTTACTGACAAGGAACGGTACCCAACTGTCCGGCTCCGATTTTGTTGATTTTGATATATGTTAGAGAGTAGTTTAAAATAACAGACACGTATTTTTTTTTAGCGGCCCAAACTCAACCTGTTGGGAGAAATTGACCTCCAAAGTACTGAAAAGTGACTAAACCCTCTAACTTATATAGAGATAGTATTTAAAAAAAAAATGCAAGTTTCATAGCGGTATGATTATAAATGTTTAAGAAGATGAAAAAATAATGAGCACGTGTTTTGTTATATCGGCTAAAACTAATATTATAAAAAAATACCACAGGAAGTGTATCTTCAATGATCTTTGAAGGGATTTTTTTATTAAATATGAGTTTTAGCCGATATAACAAAACGCGTGCTCATTATTTTTTCATCTTCTTAAACATTTATAATCAAACCGCTATGAAACTTGCATTTTTTTTTTTAAATACTATCTCTATATAAGTTAGAGGGTTTAGTCACTTTTCAGTACTTTGGAGGTCAATTTCTCCCAACAGGTTGAGTTTGGGCCGCTAAAAAAAAATACGTGTCTGTTATTTTAAACTACTCTCTAACATATATCAAAATCAACAAAATCGGAGCCGGACAGTTGGGTACCTTTCCTTGTCAGTAAAATAAGTCTCGTTCCAAATTCAAAATGCGTTGGAAATATAACTTCATAGTGTAATACGTAGAAGTTATTTTGTTTGAAAATAATGTATGGGATGGTACAAATTCAAGTTTTTCACACTGTTAATCCCGATTTTAGTTATTAAAATTTTTATATGTTATACATTATTAAATTCTACATAAAATATATAAATTTGGAAATTGTCGCGATCTCGCACGTATTTTTTTTATTTTTTTGAAAATTATTAACTCGATTTTTTTCTATTTTTTCAAGAGATAATTCATTAATTTTTTTTTTAGAAAGCGACCTTAATTGTATATACAACATATCCAAATTACAAAGAAATCGGATTAGTACTTTGGGTAAAATAAAATAAAAATGTTATTTCTTTTTATGCGGTTTTTTTTTAAACCTGAAGGATTTGAGGCTTAAATTTTGGTGAAAGCACTACATATGTAAAGGTTAATAACCCAGTAAAAGGAAATTATTTTTTTCGCTAAGGGCAGTTTTGCTATGCTTACCCGGCTATACCCTTTGGTATGATTATCTTACAATCTCTGACAAACAACAAATACTTAAACCCCGACCGGGTTTAAAAAGTTTCTCAAACACCATGGTTTTTTTTAAGCTTTAAAACCACTATCAAAGGTTAATAAATAACTAAAAATGCCTAATAATAGGTATCTCAATAGTATTGGGTAAATACTTACTAAGTATAGTAAATACTTATTCAGTTAGGCTGAGATTCCGTCTACATCTATCTAATTTATATATATCTAGATAACCAGAATCTAAATAGAACTCTATTGTTTTATTATACGTGACTCAAGGTATTTTCTTAGAGCAATCTATACAATTGTTATCTATATTTGTATAAAAGGCAAACCTGACTCACTGACTTATATATCAACGCACAGCCCAAACCGCTGGACCTGGGGACTTGATATTTGGAGGGAGTATTCCTTGGGTACCCTAGGGATGCACTATTAAAGAATTTTCCAATAATCTACCCCCAACGGGAAGAAATAGGGGGAGTAGCGGGAAACTAATTCTACACGTACAAAGTCGCAGGCATCCTCTAGTATTTTATAAGCCATGGCAACTACTTACCGTCTCCAGTAATAACAATGCTTCTTCTGGCAAAATGAACAAACTTTTACCGACATTGTGACCAAGATATTGCCAGTAACCTCCACATTTCTGAGTCACCTCCGCCAGTTGTAAGTTGTCTCTCCATTGTGCATGACTTAATGCACCACTGGAAAGAAAAGTTATTTATTATTAACCTTTAATACATTCCAGGCAGGGCACAGTACAATATTTCCTATAAAAACAGATCATTTATAGATGGAAAATATGTTTGTATATTTGATCACTCAACAAGTGGGTCTTAAAATGAACATGGACAAGACGAAAATCATGTCAAATGTCCATGTCATACCCACTCCTGTCAAAGTTGGTGACTCTACTCTCGAAGTTGTTGACGACTATGTATACCTAGGACAAAAAATCCAGTTAGGTAAGTCCAACTTCGAAAAAGAGGTCAATCGTCGAATCCAACTCGGATGGGCAGCGTTCGGTAAGCTACACACTATCTTCTCGTCCCAAATACCACAGTGCCTCAAGACAAAAGTCTTTGATCAGTGTGTGTTGCCAGTGATGTCGTATGGATCCGAGACATGGTCGCTTACAATGGGCCTCATAAGAAGGCTCAAGGTCACTCAAAGGGCGATGGAAAGAGCTATGCTGGGTGTCTCTTTGCGAGATCGAATCAGGAATGAGGAGATTCGCAGGAGAACTAAAGTAACCGATATAGCTCACCGGATTGCAAACCTTAAGTGGCAGTGGGCGGGGCACATTGCTCGTAGAACTGATGGCCGTTGGAGCGGAAAGGTTCTAGAGTGGCGACCGCGAACCGGGAGACGAAGTGTTGGCAGACCTTGCACAAGGTGGACTGACGATCTGATAAAGGTCGCGGGAAACCGCTGGATGACAGCAGCAGAGGACCGATCGTTGTGGAAAACCTTGGGGAAGGCCTTTGTCCAGCAGTGGACGTCTTGCGGCTGATAATGATGATGATGATGATGATGATATTTGATACAGATGTAACAGAAGCAAATGGTAAAAAGGCACTAGGTAATTTAATTAATTATTAATAAGTAACTAAAAGTAAAAAGTTGCAACAGCTCAATAGTACAGTCAGCGTCATATAGTTGGTAGCATCCAAAGTAGCCAAATAGTTCGTTACACGCCCTTGTTACTACGGTAATAATGACATGTAACAAACTGGTTGAACTACGACAGTATTGAAATATTTAAAAACAGATTTGGGCTAAAGAAATTATATCTCACTCACATTTTCCATAGGTTTTGACTGCTCCTGTGGTCCCGGGACACTTTCACACCACTCTCACATGGATTCCATTCCAAAATGTCACAGTTTTGGATTAATTAAGAGGACGCGCGCCGGCCGGCATTAGCGCGAGATGAGAAGAGGAAGATGGCCGCCCTGTCGCGGCAGAAGACCGAGAGCATCAGCTCTTTCGGTCACTCCGTTCATTCAGTTTGAGAACGGATCAGTAGTTGATGCGCGGGAAATTTGAACGCACATTTACGAGAGAGATTTGGTCTCAAGCCCGAAATCGTACATAAACCCCCCACCGGGAATCTACCCCAGATTCCCCAGTTTATAAACCAGGGATGGTTGTCAGTGTATATGACAGTGGACTGTATGATAAGATATAAAAATGTAGAGAAAACAATATTTATAATGAAGGATGTGTAACCGTAATTAGGCACTTGAAACTTAACTAAATAACATAAACTTGACACTGGTGTCAGTTATGCAATATGAAAATAAAAGAAGTTACTCTGAGTCCAATTCCATTGGAAGAGGACTAAGTTTTACAACGGGTCGCGTATACTCTCCATTTTGAGTTCGTACTTTGACTACCCGGACTACCCCGTCGGGGCCCGGATGAAGCTCGGTCACACGGCCAAGGGACCATTGAAGTGGAGGAGCGTCGGAATGTATCAAAACGAGTTCGCCTACGTTAACGTTACGACAATTGCTAAGCCACTTCTGTCGCTGCTGGAGCGTGTGAAGGTAGTCGTTTTTCCACAATTTCCAAAATCGTTGCGACGCCTGCTGCACTAGTTGCCAGCGACTCAAACTGTGAACCGGTTCGTCAGAAAGGTCGTACTCAGGAACGGCTAATAGTTCGCGACCGACTAAGAAATGTCCGGGTGTGAGCGCCTCGTACTCTGACGGGTCGCTCGAGATATTTGTTAAAGGTCGGGAATTTAACACGGCCTCGACACGAGCGAAGAGGGTGCTAAGTTCCTCGAATGATAATGTCCGGTTGCCTATGACACGCTTCAACATCTGTTTCGCGGATTTGATACCACTTTCATACATACCACCAAAATGGCTGCCCGTGGGAGGATTATACCTCCACTCAACAAATCGATTATTAAAGGCAATTGAAATATTATTCATATGTTGTTTAAGAAATTGATTTACTTCAGCAAGTTGTTTGCCAGCAGACACGAAGTTTTTACCGTTGTCAGACACAACAGTGTGACAAAGTCCGCGCCTAGCCGTGAAGCGGTCAAAGGCTGCGAAAAAACATTCAGTTGTGAGCGCACTCAGAACCTCTGCGTGCACTGCACGCGTTGCAAAACAGACGAGGAGCAGTAAATATGACTTGGAAATCTTGGCGTTGCGCCTATTACTCTCTCGCGTGTAAAATGGGCCTCCGATATCAACACCCACAGTGTGAAAGGCATGTATATCTTGAATACGAAATTTCGGTAGGTTACCCATAATGGGTTGTAAAGATGTCGGTTTTACTTTAAAACATTGAAGGCACTTAGAAAATCGCGACCTTATAATTCTCCTTGCTGAAATAATCCAATATTTTTGACTAATTAGACTATGAAGCGTGCGCGGTCCAGCATGTAAATACATTTTATGAAAATAGTCGATTAATATTTTAATGAAATTTCCCACTTTGGGAAGCAACAACGGGTGCTTAATTTGATATGGCAGGTCCGACAGCGACAGTCTACCCCCCACCCTGAGGAAACCAAGGGGGTCCAAAAAGGGTGCTAGCTTTTTAATCGACAAACTACAAGATTTACCGTTTTTAAGTGCATCGATATCAGTGAAAAAGTGTTGACGTTGAACTGCCTTGATAATAGTATCGTGCGCTTTCCTTAAATCGGATAGAAGGGGCGGTCCCAAGTTGCGTTTTGATTTGATTGACTTACAATTATTGATAAATTGAAAACAGCGTGCTACTACATTTTGCAGTTTAACAAAATTTGAATATTTTTCAGTCAATTTGATAAGAAAATTCGACTCTGTACTATCATTACTAGACACGAGCGTTTGAACTGATGACTTGCCAGTGATTTGTAATTCCGGTACATTGTTAGATTTAAATTGATCAATTGATTTAATTGGCCAACCTTCCTGCGGCGTGTTGAGCCAGCTCGGGCCCGCTAGCCACTCCGGCGCTGCCAGCAGCGCGGAGGGTAGCGCGCCGCGCGAACACACATCGGCGGGGTTGGACGCACCGCTCACGTGGTACCAGCTTTCGCTAGACACGGTCTCCAATATTTTGGAGACACGCGTAGCCACAAAGGTTTTTAATGTGTAGCTGGGTGTGTTTAGCCAACTCAACACCACAGAAGAGTCAGTGAACAAAAATATGTCATCTATCGATATTTGAGCAAGTAATATTGACTTAGTGTATTTGACTAGTTTGACCAACAAATGCGCAGCCATCAGTTCAAGACGTGGCACGGATACGGTTTTTAAGGGAGCAACTTTAGACTTAGCAATAACAAGACTGACCTTGGTTTGACCTTGATTGTTGAAGCTACGCAAGTAAATGACCGAAGCTATTCCTTTAGTAGAAGCGTCGCAGAAACCTAACAGCTGATAGTGATTGTGATGGTTGACAGTAACTTGACGATCATACCTAAAGTTTGACAGCAGTGGAAGTTCAGACACATAGGTGAGCCATTCTTTCTCCAACTCCGGGGAAAGTTTCTCGTCCCATCCGAGCTTTTGGAGCCAGAGCTTCTGCATAAAGCATTTCGCGTAGAAGATGCATGGCGCTACGAAACCTAGTGGATCGAACTGACGACCTAACTGTGACAGGACACTGCGTTTGGTAACCGCCTGTGAAGCTGAAAGTAAGTTTGTTGCAAATGAGAACGCGTCCTCAGCAGGCCGCCACTGAAGACCTAAAACTTTTAATGATAGATCTTTATCATCTTCGAATGCAACTGGCGTTTCGCGATGATCAGCGGGTACACGTTCTAAAAGTTGGGAACAGTTGCTCGCCCATTTCCGAAGAATGAACCGTCCTCCTTTTAATAAATTAATCAGCTCATCTTGAAGCTGAGCTGCTTCCTCGTACGTACCTACGGACCACAGAAGGTCATCAACGAAGAATCCTTTTTTTTGAACCTTGCTCGCTAAAGGATACTTCTCGGCGTCGTCGTCTGCCAGCTGGTGCAGGACACGAATCGCTAAATAAGGGCTACTAGCTACCCCATAAGTTATGGTGTTTAAAGCATAGACTTTTATAGGTTGATCTTTATAAAACCGCCATAAAATATGTTGGTACTTGCGCTGAGCTTCCTCAATCCAGGTCATACGAAACATTTTACAAATATCACTTGACAAACAAATTTCGTTAATACGAAAATTGGTTAAGATTTCATTTATGTCTGCTTGCAACTTAGGACCCGCGTAAACAATTGAATTTAACGAATTATTATTTGACGTCTTACTTGAGGCGTCAAACACAACACGAAGTTTCGTGGTTGTGCTTGAAGGCCTTAAAACACAAAAATGTGGAATAATATATTTCGAATCGACAGACCCTAAGTCACCCACACAAGTCATATGACCGAGGTCTTCATATTCGGACATGAATTTACAATACTCTTCCTTAAGTTCAGGAATACGGTTTAATTTAGTTTCTAAATTTTTGAAACGACGTAACGCTTGTTGAGTTGAATCACCAAGCTCACAGTTAGACTTGAATGGGTACGTCACCGTGTAGCGCCCGGTGCTGTCACGGCTGTGTTCCTTTTGAAAACACTCTTCCACATAAATGTCCTCTGGATTTTTAATCAAATCACAGGGTACGTTTTCAGTCTCCCAAAAGGAGTTCATTATTTTTTCGATACTACTATTTGCCGAGAACAAGCCGAGGGAAGAGTTAAACGATTCGCGACCACTTTCGAGCACTGTCTGGCCAGCTATGATGTAACCGAAAATCGAGTGCATCGCAACGGGTAAACCCGGTTCTCGCGGTAGTATGTTTTGACCGTCATAAATGTACGGAAACAAGTCGCCCGCCAACAGTAATTCGACAGGAGAGGCCGAAAAGTAATTAGGGTCTGCTAACTCGAGATTTTTGAAGTTATTTATAATTTTATTTGAAAGCGTCATTGTTGGTAAACTACTTGTAATATTACCTACAACCACAGTCTCAGTACTCAGAACTGGACCAGTTGAGTTTCGTGGCTTAATTGAACATGTAACCAAACCGAAATCTTGCACTGGTGCACCTCCCAGACCCATGGGTTCAAACGGACACTGGCGTCGCGACAGACCTAGGCGCTGAGCACATTCATTTGTCATATAACCGGACATGGCACCGCTGTCTATTACTGCACGCACGGCGTGGTAAGTTCCCCATCGATCTGCGACGTGCACCACGGCAGTGCCTAACAACACGGTGGAATTTGACGAACAAGTCAAGCCGACGTTAGGAAGTTGACCTTGACCTCTAGACGGACCTTGACTACCACTAGAATTTTGTACACTTGAAACTGTATCTAAGTGTAGACTATGATGGTGCGGTTGTTTACACAAAACACATCTAATCTTTGAAGTACACTCTGACAGCTGATGCTGACGTAAGCAATTTTCACATAATTGAAGCTGTTTCACTTTGTCAAGACGCTGTGCGGGTGATAAATCTAAAAATTCGTAACATCGGTACGTTGAATGCGTTTTGTCACAGAATAAACACTTGTTTGATCGGTCATTGCTCCCCTTACTAACAGCTGACAAGCACGGTTTCGTTGTAGGTTTGTTTGCGCCGGTATAGAAGTTATTATTGTTCGATCGCAATACGTTCGGTTTTGATACGACGTTAGTAACAGCCCTCGGTGTAAACTGACCCTTCTGTACACAATTTTTAACTTCGGACATTTCTAAAACACGCGCTTGCTTTTCTACAAAGGCGATCAGCTGATCGTAAGTAGGTATTTGAGTCTGTTCCACAGTTTGTTCGAACTCTCGTCTAGTAACGGTGTCTAAGTTACGCAACCCCATGTAGAACAATATGAAGCTCGATAAATTGTCGATATTTAAATGTGTTAACGCTTTGACACATTCCTGATAGGTTTGCAAAAAGGTGTTAAGCCCAGAGACTGATTCCGCCAACAATGGTTTAAATTGAAATAACCGGTCCAAATAACTGGTAGCTAAGGCGCGTTTGTTTTCGAATTTCTTAACTAACAACGCCCATACGATTGGATAGTTATCAGATGTAATTGGCATTCCTTTAACTACGGTTAACGCGGAACCGCTAACGGCAGAAAGTAGATAGTAGTATTTTTCAACATTACTAATGCCTTCGTTGTTATGAATCAGACTCGTAAATGTATCATAGAAAGTTTGCCAATTCTCCAACTTGCTATCGAAATGAAACAATTCGAGTCTAGGTAAACGCGGTTTAACTGAGCGCAAATCATTGTTGGTGTCACCGAGCCCGCCGCGGCGTACGGCGTCGGTAGAAGGCGAACTGCCGCTCTCGCACGACTGCCATATTTCGTTAATAGTTGTGGCGACGCTTAAAATCCGATAATACATGTGGGTCATTCTCTCATTTCGTGCAAATCCACTTTAAGCGAATGTTGACAAAAAATTACATGATTTTTAGAAATTGTATTGATGCAATCTTGTTATATCACAAGTAAGGTATAGTTATTTTCAATAATCAATACTGATAATTATGTAGTAATTGTTTTATTTAAAAAAAAATGCAATTTTTCTCATTAATCTCTGCGGCTAATGCATGTTGACGTGATTTTGATCACATTTTGAAAAAAACTTCTTTAAATCAGAGGTTTCGTTTAGCATTGAATAACATACTTGTTTAATAATGATTCGAAATGGATCATATGAGCGGTTATAATCCAATCATATTGAAAATACAGCTATCTAAATGTTTGTCATCAGCAATCCGATCATTACCCGCGCGAGAAATGTATCACGTATATTTAGATATTTGTGCTTATGATTCGAGCGCCATCTCTGCCTAAAACATCGTTCATTGGTCAGTTGACCGCGAGCTGCCGCAAGAGACGCGCGTACGCCACTGCCGATAAAACTACCTACGTTCTCTCGTGTGTGGAAAGAGATTGTCACGTTTGAGTATTCACCACCATCCAGCGACACAATCAGTAAGTACTAAAGTGTAATAACTATGTTCTTTCTTTATTGTTGTGTTTTAAAACTCTCTCGCTGTCGGGTGAATTTGTGTATTCAAGGTTATTCATTTTGCGAATTATTTAAATAAAACGAATGATATTTCATTCATATCCTTTTCATTACCTTCTTTACCTTCCAAATTTTAAAAGGATGGTAATGAACTGTTCAAGAAGGTAATGAATAGTTACAAATTAAGGAAAGATGGTAATGTAAATTTTAAGAAGGTAATGAATACAGAGTTGGTTTAAATTGTTACTAAAGGGAAAACTACTCTAAGCCAAATGTATTTTGTTACGATGAAAGTTTCAACATGGTATTTACCTATTTTTTTATGGAAACATGCACTAACAATTATAAAAAACCAGCCAAGTGCGAGTAGGACTCGCGCAAGAAGGGTTCCGTACCATTATCTATAAAAAATATGTTTGTTGTATGGGAGCACCCCTTATTTATTTATTTTATTCGGTTTTTAGTATTTGTTGTTATAGCGGCAACAGAAATACATCATCTGTGAAAATTTCAGCTGTCTAGCTATCACGGTTCATGAGATACAGCCTGGTGACAGAGAGACGGACAGACGGACAGACGGACAGACGGACAGACGGCCAGATGGACAGACGGACAGACGGACAGCGGAGTCTTAGTAATAGGGTCCCGTTTTTACCCTTTGGGTACAAAACCCTAAAGAACAGAACATCGGATAGGTTTATTGTACGATGTTTCAACAGTTAAAATAAAATATTAACGTAGCGAAGCTGATGATACTTATGTCAAATTGAGGTTTCTGTAAACCTGTTTTTTTCTTCAATTCAATAAGATCACCATATTATAACTACACGATATTGAGTTTATATCACAAAAAAGTAAAAAACATTTTTCTTAAATGAAATTAACAGTTTATACACTTAAACACAAAGAAGTTTAAAGGAACTATGAATGTGCATCAGGTAACGAAAATTTTTCTACAAGCTGTTTTCATATAGTTTCCATGGTAATAACAATGCTTTAATGCTGATGAAAAAACACTTGATATGTTACGAGCTATTATAATATCTACTGTAAAGTATGCCCCTGTTAATCCTGTTATTCATAAACGCATAATAACTAAAGTATGCTTCAAGTATGTTTAGTACTCGTCTTAATTTGTGACATCTTAATTTAGCAGAAAGTGACAAAGCCAACTTTTACTTAAGTAGGTTTATTGTACGTTTATAAATAAGAAGGTATAATGTATTTACCTAATTAAAACTCAGAAACTGAGCTATACTTTTTATTTACAGGCTTTATGGTGTATATCCTTGCCGCATACAATCGCATTTCGGAAACTGAGCTGTTTCATATGTGAAAGCAGCTATATCCCATGCCATCATAACAGACACCTTGGTGTGCTGAGTACAGGAATCAACAGTAAACACACTACTCAAAACGAAGCTACAAACTTGAACACTGATGTTTATGAGCTTACTGAGAGAAGTGAGAGAAGTAACGAGGTTCAAAGTGTAGATTTGCTTATAGACAGAGAAATAACAGATGATATTCCTGAACTTAATTTAATAAATACAGAACCTGCAGTGCGAGCCGTGCCCAGTGATAACATTTACGACCTAAAATTGGACTCTCCTACAATCCAGAATAATATCAGTAATATTGACGATGCAGTACTACTCAGCCAAATTGACGACCAAGCATTTTTAAGTACCAGCAATATAGCTTCGTCACAAAAAATCATAAATGAGATAGCCGTACCACCAAAAGTTACAATTTTATCGAAAGTTAAGTTTAATTGGCAAAATTATAAATTTAATCTCAATAAGTCTAAAGCGTTCAATCAGCCCGGCCAAGAAGAATTCAAAAAATTTATATCTGATAATCTGACCGCTAAGCCAGACATTTCTTCAGATGAAATCGCAAAAATAGAAAAGGCATCAAATGTTGAAGATCCAGATAGTTGTGCAGATATGATATACGATCAAGGCGAGAGCCCACAAAAGGACGATGACAAAGAAAACGCTGTAACTGAACCACTCCAGTACAAAAATCATAACGTTGGTGATTGGGTAGTGGTACAATATCGTATAAAGTCTCAAGTATACGCATATATAGGAAAAATCAAGGAAGTTTCAGATAACAACACCACCTATACAGTATTGTTTTTAAAGAAAACTTCTTCTAAGGCTAACAGTACGTTTTCCTGGCCTACGGTTGTCGACGAAGATACGATTCCCGAATCCCGTATTTTCTGTATTTTGCAGATTCCTGACATCAATAGACGAGGCCAATATTCTTTCAAAAATTTACCTGATTTAAAATTTAAATAGGTTTATATTTTTAAAATAACTCTATTGTTTTTTGATAAACGTATACGTAACTGAATAATTTTTCTAATTATTGTTGGCTTAAAATCTGATTTTGACTTAGGTACGTGATTTGAGAAAAAGGCTGATTGAAGGTTGTCAAGTTTCAGTAAAATTTCTTAAAGGAAGCTTAATTTAAATAATGAATGTGAAAAAATAAAAGAAAGTCTACTTTTTGTTAAATAAATATATAATTTGTTTTATGATTGTTATTTTCTTTTAATAAATCATTCTTTAATTAAATTATTGTTTCATTACCATCCTGCGCTGAAATTACCATCCGAGGCTGATTTCATTCCTTCCATTAGCTAGTCATTACCATCTTGGTTAATTTCATTACCGGCGCGTACTTCATTACCAGCAGTCTTATTTCATAAAAAGTAAAAAAACAGTCAAGGTGCCTTTCGCACAAAAATGTTTATAAACGAGTTCTAAATCACATAAAACCCTAAAAGTAAAACATTTCAAGAAAAATGATCAACTCGAGAGAACACCACCGATTTGCACGAAATGAGAGAATGACCCATGTCGTCATAAGTTTGAATTTCCTGATGATTAGACTTGTACTTGGAATTTTCTTTCTTTTTTAAAGCATTAATTTCGAATACGGTTTGCTCGAATACTTCGCGGTTTGAATGAATGTCCTTAAGACGTAAATTAAATTCCGATATACGTGTTGAATCGGTGACAACGACTTTGGATAATTCGAATAGTGTTTGAATACGTAAAAAACACATCTCCTTTTTATCTATAAGTTGTTCTAGAATGTCGGCCATTTTGAAACAATAGACACGCGCGACGCGTTGCAACAATTGAAATTATTGAAATTAATTACGTAGTTACACAAACTTTAGACTCGAAATAAAGTCTTGTGTTTACTAAAAACTGTACTAGGAATATATAATTGGATGCTTTAGAGTGTGTAAAAGTGTATCTGGTTTACAAACTGGAGAATCCCGGTCGAATGACCAAAATGGTTGAACTACGACAGTATTGAAATATTTAAAAACAGATTTGGGCTAAAGAAATTATATCTCACTCACATTTTCCATAGGTTTTGACTGCTCCTGTGGTCCCGGGACACTTTCACACCACTCTCACATGGATTCCATTCCAAAATGTCACAGTTTTGGATTAATTAAGAGGACGCGCGCCGGCCGGCATTAGCGCGAGATGAGAAGAGGAAGATGGCCGCCCTGTCGCGGCAGAAGACCGAGAGCATCAGCTCTTTCGGTCACTCCGTTCATTCAGTTTGAGAACGGATCAGTAGTTGATGCGCGGGAAATTTGAACGCACATTTACGAGAGAGATTTGGTCTCAAGCCCGAAATCGTACACAAACTATTTGGCTACTTTGAATGCTACCAACTATATGACGCTGACTGTACAAAAGCTAAGTAAAAAGATATTGCAGGGTGAAAGGAAAGGTATATTTTATTTCATTATAAATGCAAGAGTTTGTGCGTCTGTTAGTTTGTACTTGTTTTATTAAAAGACCAAAGAATGATGAGCAAATTGGCCCATATAACCAATACAAATCACATGTATACCACGTGAAAGCTAGTTACATAAGCTTCATTTTCTAATACTGGGACAAACTACAAAAACCCCGGAGAAGAGATTTATCAGCCTTCCAATATTAACACACACACACAATGTTTATTACTACATTAGCAGTGCCCCGCATGCGTTGCAATGCTATTTCCAATATATCCGACTCACGCTTAACTGATTCTACTATTTACAACTATTACAGCAAATAGTGGGATCAATAAGTCTACCTAAGTTATAATTATATTGACGATTGGGCTGGGTTCCATACATTTTTGCCCATCATTCTTTATAGTTTAATGTTTCGCTAGATTGAGTATCAGAGCAAATAGGTATCAAGCGTCAGCCCTGATAGAATGAGAAGGGGGCGCTTTGGGCAAGTAGCAAGAATCCCAAAGTGTATTAAACACAAACTCAAATCAATATTGGTGTATGTGAAATCAAACGGCGCCAAAAGATAAGATCACAATCTCGCTCAAACCTAAGTAACGACGACTTCTTTTAGACTGTATTTCTTTTCTTTTTACCCCATTTTACGAAACATGGTTCAAACACGATCAATCACATCTCATTCTTATCAGTAAAAACAACGAAATAACTCCCCACCTCGGCTAAGGTGGAAAAACGAGGATATACAATAATTACTTACAATTTCTCTATTCTCTCTACTTCAAGAAGATGTTTCCGTGCTTCCAAAGCATTTTGAATCTGCTTTTGCTCCAACCAAGATCCATTCGGAGATACATCTTTTAAACCAAGCTCAGGTAAAGAAGCCTTGCCCTTTTTCCCACCCAGTGCTACAAGCTGGTCTCCGCTAGAAAAAGAAGATCGATGTAAGTTTTGACCAAACACATTAGGTTCATTCTAAGATTTCTAAGGAATTTATTGGATATTTTATTCTAGAACTTACGACAGCATGTGAAACCTATCCATATTGGGGTTAGCTGTGCAAAATTTTGCAGGAGTAATAGCTTAAATTATCGTCATTATTAAGAATCCATTTTAAAAAACCGCACCGACTGTAAGAAACATGACAATAAAATTAAATGACAAATTTCATGAAACGAAAACATTTTTTTATAATTGACGTTTGTCTGTCAAATGTGGCAAGCGCTCAAAATCATAAAGCCGCTAGTAATTTGAGAATGAGAAACATTAATATATATTTTTTATAGTTATTCTACTTAAGTGAAACAAGGGTTTGTACATACATTAATTTGATTATTTAAAGGAAAATTAATTTCTGAACCTTGACCTCCAAAGGACGATGGGTAAAAATGTCCCCACCCACCAACAGTGATGAAACATGTGCCAGTTTATAGATCTTGGCAATATGATGTATTTTTTCTATGGCGACGATCACCATATGTATGGGGTTTTCTTGAAAAATCATAATCTTATCGTATGGAAATATGGAATTTGTTTGAAAATGAACACGTATGTAGATGATTTGCCTTGCCTGGCCCTTTGTTTTCATTAAAAAAATCCCATTGATTTTGCTACGAAGATAAGTATTTTGTCTTTTATTGGGTCCTAATGAACATATAGACCTGCAGCCCGTTACTGTTGGAGGGGGGGGACGGGGTCCATACAAAATTGCCCATCACCCTTTGGCAAAGACTATTACATAGTTATACAGTGATACAGAGATACAGTCGAGTTCATAAATATGTACTGAAGTCTACCGGAGATTAGCCACTCGTTTCATACTCTGTACTAATAGTACCCGACCCTCACTTCACCCGTGCAAAAGTACAAAATACCGTTGATTCACCGCGCCGGCTGTGGCCCGTTTCACAAAGTTACAAATTACAGACGGAAGTCTCTTGCTAGCGAAAGGAGTTAGAAAAAAAGTTTTGCTTATAATTTGTAACTTGTAGCTTCATGAAACGGGCCTCTGGCGGTCGAAATCAAGTGGTCACATATTATTGGAATATATATTTACGACGCGGGTGCCCTTCGCATGGTCTACAATTTCATGTGATGTTTTTTTTTTGTATGCTTACATATTTTTTGTTCTAAACCACATTTAGTCTAAAATACCTACTACTGTCAAAAAGTATAATACTAAAAAGCTAAATCCATTATAATTGTTCGGTCAGATTGTTATTTTGTTATTTAGCCTAACATTCAATGACTTTGCTGCGACTTTTATACTAGGCGTTAAATTTATCAGCGTAAAGAAACATCCTAAAAAAGTTTGTAAACATAGATGAAAGAATGTGATACATGGTTAGACGGAACAGTAATGGTGGCTCGGGGGGTGAAGCCCTATTATATAAAACGGGTACATATCTGAGTACCTCGTAAGTTAAAATATCGAAGTCAAAGTGTGTCCGTCCAAGTCCAAGTGTCCAAGCCCACTAAAAAATGAGCATAATATTATGTATATTGAATAAACAGATTGAGTAATTTAGGTCGGTCAGTCGGTAAATTAGCCTAAGCAGTAAGCAGTCGTACCTAACGTATATAATTCAACTACAATAACCGTTTGATATTTCAACTTTTGACATTTAGGACTTTGATATTTTAAGTAGAGATGTATCAACTTTCGATAATTGATACATACCCAACAAGTAGGTACGTTCGGTATTTTCAAAATCCGGAAAATTCGGTATTTTGATCAATTCGGAATTTTAGTGGTGGTAGGACCTTGTGCAGTAATGTGCAGGCAGGGTCCGTCCGGATCGCTACCACCATCTTATCCATTAACCCACCGCCAAGCAGCAATGTTCGCATTGATGTGTTCCGGTGATAAAATCGGTGAAATTACTAGCATAGAGGCATTCTATCTCAGTCAGTCCTCAGGGCAACGCATTTGAAGTCTTAGGATTGCAGTTTTGAGATTGTAGTCTTGAGATTTCAAAAGTCTTTGGGTCTCAGATCCCACAGACCATCAGGTGGCCAGAGTGCTCGTTCCCCTTCTCCTTTTCATACAATAAATACCTATGGTTTAATCCAAGACATGTATATCCTAATGGTATAGTCGGCCCCATAATTGGCGGCACACATTGGTACCTTATCGCTTTAAAGCCTTTGACAGATTAGTGCATTTCAAATACATCGTTGAAGTGACAAATTACTAAAATGTGTGTTTTTGTGTGATTTACAGACCAACTTCATGAGGATTATTGTACATTGGTGACAATCGCAACAAATTTGATCGTATAAAATTAAGTACATGCTGCTATGTTATGTGCCATTGTTAACTTAAAGAAGTAACATTTTGTTATAATTTAAACCAGAATCTTATGTGCCATTCAAAGAGATCAAAATAAAACCATTTTATTATACTCGTACAGTCAGTTAAAAATAGATGTACTATCCACTTTTGGACCTTATTACAACGGGCGTTTTCGGAATACTTAAATAATTTTCTTAAAAAAGAAAATTCGGAATTGTCAACATTCGTAAGTAAATATAATATTCGGAAAAACGTTTTCGTGATTTTAATATTCGGTAATATAAAATTCGAGATGGCTTTTTATTTTTTCGGTTTTATAAAAATTCCGATTTAAATAATTCGAGATTTTAGGGTATTCCGTATTAAGAACAATATTTGGGAATTGAAACGTTGTAAAATAACAACGATTCCCTATTGGATCGCATATATTTTTTACGCGTAACTTATGTTCGGTTAAAAACGGTTGACGTAAAACGGTTTTAACAATAGAAATGGTTTTATTTTAATTATTATAACTAACGTAAGCATAAAAGGGCGTTAAGCGAAAAAAATATATGCGTACCAAGGGGATCCCAATAAAAACATGTTTAATAAATCATTTGTTAAACCTAGTTGTATAACGTTGATATGCCATAATTATACTTTTGCCTATCGTTGGTTGTGAAATTGATTTTTTTTTTATTGCCAATGGATTGTCGATGTAATGTGGATACATCTTTTTGTAGCTGACTATACTCGTAGTGATAATAGCACCAGGCATCCAATCCACAATATAATCAGTCCTCGCAAATAGTACTAGAAAAATAAGTAGTTTTTAAAACATGATTATTTTTTACAGAATTGCTCTTAACCACATAGTAAACAATGTGTCTTAGCATTGTTTTAATTACAAATAATAATCTGTTGATTTGGTTTATATTTTAGGAATAATAATAATATGACGTTTTCAAAATGTCCACCATCCCACTTTTACCCCATCTGTACATCCTTACATTTATAATATTAGTAAGATTTATTTATCCTTCTATCATATTGTTTTAAACTATCTCAATCCAGTTGTTTTATTTAATCATCTTTGTTTAATAAGACAAAGCTCAGTTTAAAGCACATACTCAACAGTAATTGAGCACAGAAATCGAATTGGAAACTACACGTGAGGAAAATGGAGCAAATTGTACGTGAGGTTCGCTCACTAGCTTCCTAAATCAACTTGAACTCCATTATCTTCCATGTTTCTATCTATAGTGACATCGGCACAGTAATACTTAATAGGTTATACTTCCAAATGAATACTACCAAAGTCAGCTCTTCGTTTAGTTTAATTAGCGGCTTTGTTATTTAGCCGGCTTATACGGTTGTAACGTAAGCTACACAGCTGTAGACTCGCGTAGTAGCTACGACGTAGCGTAGCATGCCTGACAGCTATCGATTAGAACCCCGGAATTACACGAAGCTGGCCGATCACACACGAACGCCCCCGACGAAACCCGAACGTCCGTACATAGCGGAAGTAATGAAATGTACAGAAGATATGAACCGGAAAAATTGTCGTCTTTTTCTTCGCGTCGCGTCTTATCCCTATTCCCTTTGTCGGTTTTTCGTTTCGACGCTTCGTTCGGCTTATAAATGAGTTTGCATACGATGTAAAAATTGTACTCTGTTTGGTTTCAATGATAAATTGGGACAAAATAGGGTTGAGTGCTAGTTAAACTGTAAGAGCCCTTAAAGAGGGCGTCATGAAACTTGAAGTTAATTGGCTGTAGGTACAAGAGTGCTCGAGGTTGCGAATTACGACCGCTTTTGCCGAGGGCCAGAGGAGGTTTAACGTATTGTAATACGCCCTCCCTCTCGGCTCATAGCTCAACGTAGTCGCCTATTCACGCACGGCAACGCCGGCCGGCATCGATTTTAATTCTAGGAAAATTCAAAATTCGAATAGTACGCGTTCGAATTTCATTTTTTCAAAAATAGAAACAGGTGCGGCAACTGTGACAAGTGTACAGGGTGGTTTATTTACGATATTTAGTGGAGTATTTTGACGTGTGCGTGTTGCAGCTAACTTCGGAGTGGTATAAGGGTATGATGGATTGTGTTATCGGTTGTTATTCGCGGTGAAGCATGCTTGAATAGTATTCGTGGAACCCGCTTTAGTGGAAAACCCCGATATGTGATGTGATTTTACGTGTGTTCGATGCGCATAAAGTGCACGGAGACTGTTTGAGATATTGTAAATTTGCCTGAAGTGTTGTGTTTATTTATCTGTAGGGGTTTGGCTGAGAGTTTAGGATCCGGATTATTATAAGGTAAGTTGATAGTTGCATTTTTATTATTGGCTATAGAATAGGTACCTTAAACGGAATGGGTGTAGGATTCGCTTCACAAGCTTACCTCAGATATTTATATCGAGTACTTAAATGCATAAACTTGATTGGACTACATTAAAAAGAGAAAGAGGTTGCATGACTTAAATAAATACATACATACGTGTGCATATTTTTTTAAATAGAAATTTTACGAGTTGGTTGGTATGATGGTGAATTATGAATATTCGTTTATACCAAACATTTTAATAATACGGTGATAAAATACTCGGTTATGAATATTTTTTATAATATATATATTTTCCAGATTTGCATAGATACAATTATTAATTCATTTCCGTAAACATTTTCACAAAGGACGGATATGCAGCTAGCCGGCTACTATTCAATTAACACATAGACACTTTTCCGTAAACTTCCTGAAAATGTAAACATAGATGTTTATTGTTTTGCGCGCCATCTATTGAAAAGTGTGCACAACTTTTAGTTCCTGATTCCGCCACCTATCGTAGCGCCAAAGTGTCAGCCGGCAACACTGCAGTCACGCCGCGTTGACGCGCGCTGCTACTCGCGTAGGCGTAGATCGCTTCGTGATAAACAATATTATGTTTTCATCCTTATCAGCATCTAATAAAAGTTCTAACTAATTGTGTTACAAATATACACGCGTCCGTAACTATATTGAGTGATTGGCAGTGATTAAATGAAAGTGTGTTTGTGCCTGTGTTTTGTTTCCGAGGATTTTGGCGGCGCGACGAGACTCCGGCCGGCATGCGGAAAATAAACGGTGAGGTCCGAGGATGCAGATCGTAAGAAACTTAAAGCATGCCAGTCTCGAAGCGATAACCGCGGCCTAATGTAGATAAGAGACTTTTATTGACTTGAGTGACCCGGTTGTGAAGATAAAGATTGAGAAAAGTGTGCAAAATGTTGTTATTTGTTATTTCACGCTGCGAAGTCGGGGAGCTCCATTGAAAGTGATAGGGCGATTAAATGCCAACCGCTCAGGGGTCGCCTCGCCTTCAACAATAATTGTAGGGGCCTAACACGCTTCGATTTCCGCGACAAGTATCAATAAACCCTTCAAATAAAATGATAATTTTAAAAGGGCTCGAGGTAATCAATCAAGCTGTTGCAACTTTTGGACCGAAAAGAAAGTCACGAATCGACGTCTTACGTTTCGAGAGATAAAAAAGTTATTATGTCTCGAAATAGCGTTGCTCAACAGAACGACCGAAATCATTAACCGTAACAGATCCCATACAAATGGGCCATAAACGTAATCCGACAATGTTTGATGGGTCGTCGCCCGGCGCGTTACGAAACGCAGTCTAGGTCGGGTGAGGTCGTCAAGATAACATCTAAAGTATCAAAACGCAAAAATAATTGATCAATGCAATTATGTAAAAGAACACCTTGGAATTAATCAATAAGAAAACCTTGGAATTTGATTCAGATGCGAACTCAATATCGAATTCGACGCTGGCGGCCAACGAACACGGCAGCCAGATTTATTGTTTAATGATTGCGACAGACAGCTCGGCACATCTATTTGTTTTAATAACACGCACGAATGAAGACGTGATACACACCGGGCGTAATAGATGTTATATTCAATCATTCGAAACATCCATCTTTACTCATTTAGATGACTTTGTTATGCGACACTGCCTTATAGTGTGGTTTTGGGTTTTGCGAATAGCAACAAAAGCCATGTCGTCTACGTAACGGACCGCGAAAACAAAGAGCTATAGATATTTATTTTAAAGGGCATCGGTTTCTGTTTAAAAAGGAATTCATGTTAATAGCCTAAGGTATTGTGCGAACGTTCGGTTGCGGCAGTTTTACGATTTGAAGATATGATGGCGCGAGGGTCGACGGCCGCTTAGTTAATATGCCTGCACGGGGCAGAGAATATCAAATAAACATTCGTTTCAACTCCAGTTTATCGGCAATGCACTTCGTAGCCTTGCACTTTGCCTGTGTGTTCAACTGTTCACTCATCACACCCATTACTCAGACACTGGAGGTTGTCGGCACAATCCCTTCCTACATTAATAAAATACATAGCAGTTCATAGCACCACTTGAAAAACTTGTGGTACGCTTTTTATTAATACGTCTCGCGGTGTTTTAATTAAAGATTAAGTATCAGTCGTTATTTATCACGCCTTAATTGAGATATAGCCAGTATTACTTTGAGAAATATCACCTCATTACCGGACGCTGATATTGTCTCCAATCCTCTGTCTGGGGGGGCATGTTTTGATTGGAATACAAGTAATGTAAACATATCATATTTAAAACGTTTGTAACCTTGAAGCCCGGCTATTGTTCCTTATTCGGTTTGCCCACATGTTTAACTATTCATTAGTATAACATTTGGAAGCGATCATACATTCAATAGACGGTTATGTATGTGTCTATTGATTTTCAGCAGTTCGGAGCAGAACTTTAATATTGACAATGAGAGGTAGTTTAGCCGCCACTACGTGTCCTGGAAGCTGATGAGCTACGTGACACCCAGTTCATTGCTCCAGTTTTTTGCCACTTGATCTTGTGAATGAGTTTGGAGACCTTGGCCAGAAGATTACGAGCTTGCACGATTTATGGGCAGAAAAACTCGATGACTGTCAAAATATTGCTTGCTTGGCTGCCTTGTAGTTTGAATGTATCAGTTACATCGTGGTTAAAATATTCGTTTGACGTCGGTGGCAAAGCCTGTCCAAATAAATTTGATATTAATTCAAGGCCGTAAATCAGTCAATGTAAAATCAATGGGTAACAAGGCAATGGCTGTGGACGTCGGGTTTCAATACGGCACATTAGCAGTAGTTACGTTGGTGACGCGCGTGAATGCCATGCTGATTGAAATGGCGCGTTTGTCACAAATTGTCGCTCCAATTCGTGTGTGATACGAATACAAATCTATAAATTCTCTGAGGAAATTTTACTCAAATCGAAGGGTTTAGCTCAAACCTTGTATTGTAAATCGTCCGGGTTGAAATCAAGAGTGCGAAGACACCTTCATTATTTCCATTTACGAGGAATTTAATCCTGTATTTTGCCTGTTAATGAAGTTAGCGTCATTTATATTCTGAATCTAAAGCGCAGGTAAACGCTCGTTCACTTGGCTCCGTAGGGTGGTGTGATATATTCAGGACCCATTTAAATATTCCCAGGGGTGATAAGGGGAAGGGATGCGTACCGGTTAATCAAGTAACGTGATCCATTTATCTGGAGCACTCTTGATATGGTGTCGATGAACCTTGGAATATTGTGGGGGGATTTAGAGCAACATCGGAAGTGGGTACGGATAAAACATTTCTATTAAGGATGCTTGAATTCAATTGAAGCTGAATTAATTGAAGATCAAGTTCGAACGGTCGATGACGCAATACTTGCAACAAAGTCTAGAGCTGGTTTTTATAGCTTGTTCTCAGATATTGATTTTATAATTAATGAACTGATCAATGTCGTTGTCAATGTCTGTAGTTCCGCAATTACAAGTTTCTATCAAGTGTTCAAAATCGATGGCAATGCGGTGGAACGGGGAGTCGTGCCGGCAGTCGGGTGCAGCATTTGCGTCGTTTTACTGCATTCGATCTATTTACAGTTTTATGAACGACGATAAAGCGGAGCGCGTTGAACCATGCTCCGGGCCTCAATAGATACGTCTGCATTTAAATCGGTGCTTGGTACACTCTTGACCATTACAACAGTGGGAGTAAATAGTTCATTATGTTAAGCAGCTCTCCGTTGTCGCTTTCCAATTATGAATAATATGCCTCCTAGTCATTCTAGTAACTTGGATTCCAGTTACATTTTCTCTGTTATTCTAGTTTTCTAGTGAAATGACGAAGCTTCTGTCACGATCGTGGATGGCATTATAATATTAAGTAGTTCCGTGGTAGACGTTTAAACTAATAACTGTCGAGAAGCAACGTCGTTAACCCTTTCGTTCATTTCTAATGGTTACTTTCGTTTTGCGATAACTATCTAGTTAAGCCCTGTCTTTCTCCGTATGATAGTTGGCAGAATCCGCACATTGTTTTATTGATTGAACGTATATAGATTGTCATCATACAATCTCAAACTAAGGCATAAAAATATTCATTGATATTTGTCCTTTTATTTCTTGATAATAATGTCGCTTTATTCAGTTTTGGTATTTGTCCAAGTTTCATTTAATATTTTCGCCAATATTAGAAATTGAACACAATTAATTATCTACTTTAAGTTAAATAACAAGAGTTAGAATCCGTACGTAAATCATTTTCAGTATAATTTGCGTTATTGTAGTAATCGAGTTGGAATTTGACCGTTATTATTCAAATGTGAAAAAAACGAATTATACCTAGTCCGTGTTTTCTTAGACGTCGTAAAAATCGCCGAAGCTAGTATTGTGTCATAGATAAATTCTTCAGCTTTTGTTAAGGTTATTATGTATTAATAAATATAAATTGAAAGGTATATGTTTTTGTAGATATGGAGAAAGTGACTATTGAAAGGTTTTTGTTTTCATGTAGTTTGTAGATATAAGTGTGTAAGGCATATAAATATATTTTAATTTATTTTGGTCCTTGTCTGAAATAACTACGAGTAATCAATGTATTTATTATCATTTGTTTATTTACATACATAAAATTACAGTTGCCACTGACAGTCAGTCTCAACAAGTACTTTAATTTATCTTCTTACGGTTCAATACTGGTATTACGAATAGGCACATATAAAATTTAGTGCACACTTTACATCGCGAGATTTCTAAGCTGGTACCACATCATCACTCACATAACACCACAGCCAGCAATAAAACTGCAATAAACCATAGATAAAATAATTACATGCGTCAAGCACTAACTTCAGCGCGCAATTTATCACCAATAGGATCTCCCTAGCGACATCTATTGAAGTGTCACGGAAGTAATATTGATCATATCGCCGCCATATTGTCAGATGCTCGTAAAGTATAGTCGTAATAAAATGAAGATATCTGAAACTGAATACTGTCGCCCACAGTTGATTAAGATTGGCAAATATCGGATTACTATCGGAGGGTAGTGCTTGAGTATCAGTTGCAGGGTTTTATTTTTATTGAGTTTAATAAAGTGGATCATTGGTTATTTTATGACCAGCCGTGTTTTTCTTTTATATGAGCTGCGCGTTAGCTCATCGGCGAGAAGAAAATGAAGTACTTACCTAATGTTTTAATCAATGAACGACCTGGTAATGTCTAGGTATATACTAGAGGACGACCGCCACTTCTTACGCGCAGAATTAGTTCCCCGCTGCTGTACTCGGAAAATCCTTTCTAAGTGCACCCCTACACCTACGAACCTACGAGACAATTTTGGAATCTCTAGAACCAGCGGTTTGAGCCGTGTGTTGATATGTCAGTCAGTCACTCAGTCCGTTTCTTTACATACGTACCTACATATTTACATACACTCACGCCTTCATTCCTAGAGTTCGGTAGGCAGAGCTACAGAATTACCAACAAGTCTAAATTTCGATTTGCAGATAAAAAAAAAAATTGAAAAAATATAATAAAATTGTGAATATATTATTTTTGTTATACATTTTTCCTACGTCTGTCTTATTGTATCTTCGTCGACGGCCATTTATATTCAAATAGTTAAAAGAGTATAACTACTTATTTGCGCAGTTTATAAAAAACAGGCATATAATTAGAGAGCTTTACAATGTGCATGGCTCTTTATGCATTGCATTTTCTTTTAAGCCGCAGTTCAAGTACCTGCCTTACCTTTTATCTCTTTAGTTCTATCCCATTTAAACAATGCTCTCTAACTTACGCAACCAGGATCATTAACACAGTTAATCCTCAACTAGCACCAGATAATCGGTTAAACCACTCCAAATCCAGTTTAACGAAGAAATTATCACGTGGAATTCCATGGAGTATAGTCTACGGAAGTGACGTCATAAGAATGGCCCCACGCGCGTTTCCGCTCCGCGGCCTTCACCTAAAAGGCTTGTAGCTCTTGTTTAAATTTAGAACAGGCTCGTCTTTTAAACGTGTTTTTGCAACATAAGGCGCATGTAAGTAAATTGAACAAGCGTTTTTACTTAACTGGCCTAAGGCCTTTGAAGCTTTGAACATACTGCCATAGAGGAATTTTAAGTATATATTTATTTAAAAAGTAGAGGATTTCATACGTGTAGAATTAGTTTTACGCTACTACATAAATACGAAAACATGTCAAAAGCCATACGGTTTAAACAAGTAGAATAGAGCCCTTCGGGCCCTAACTGTTTCTTTTCGTTTCGTTTTTAAACTCTATCACGTGATCACCAGTGACGTGATTGGTTTAAAAATGTTTAAAAATTTATTTAAAAAACCCTAGTCAGCGTAATGCATCTTGGCTAGAGCCTCTGTAGTTACAAAGTTGACGTAATTGCCTATACGACATGATGTTTAATAAGATTGAATATTGTCATTTGACATTGTCATCCATTATCAAATCAAAATCAAATGAAAATTATTCATTCCAGAAATTGCATTTCCATATTCCACAAAAACTGAAATAAACATTAAAATCCAAATCATAATCAACTTGAACATAAAATAAAATGTCAATTAAAATTTATTGTTTACAGAGATTCAACTATACAGTTTTTCAGACGCATCGCAAACTGATTCCTATTCACAGAACACAAATTTGAATTTCTCAACGGATCGGAAGCGAGTTTTCGTAATTCGACAAAAATCTTGGACAAAAGAGGGGTGAAAGAAAAACGCCTTTGTCCCCTTCAAGCATCCTCGGAATGATGAGAGGATAAGTCCGGGACAGACTTTGATTTAAAAATTCCTATCCATCCTACATAATGCCTACACCTTGCGTTTGTGCCAGATTGAATCGTACCGTGGAAAATTTAAGTAGACATTTTGATTTGCGTGCAGGCGACTATTTTATGGTGATCGGAATATTCTGTTTTTTGTGGTTAGTTTTGGTAACTTTTGTATTGACTGTGATAAATGTAAAAAAATAAAATAAGACAAATTAAGCAGTGCTTATTATAGAAAAAATAACGAGAAGACTATAATAGAATATACTATAGGCTAGTATAGTATACCTACAGACACTAAGAAATAGAGGAGGGAAGATGTTTGCAGCCGTGCTCATAGATATCTTAGAGATAATTAATTCGTTCCATTTTCAAACTTGTGGGTGGAAAATCGACACTAAGGAAAGACTTTTGTCATTAACCGACTCTAATTACAGCCGTTTAGCCTTTGCATATCCGTTTGCCATCTCCTTAGAGGCGACGATTCGGGCGGACACAATTCAATGAAAATGTATTATATTTGATACCTAATATTTTGAGGTAACTATTAACAATCGGTTGGTCGAAACAATAGTAAACAGCTTTCTAACGATTTGTTATGTTTATCATAGCAAGCCAATACATAACACATCAAGAATTCCTCTTAAGGGCCATTTGCAAAGAAATCTATAAACTTGGCATTGAACAACCTAGAGGGTGCTACAAACATTTAGTATCCTTTAATTGATAGGTAACTATCAATTCCCGAGGGAGAGGAGCCAGATTAGCGATACATCTCCCCAAGTTGAGACTCGCTTCATTAATATAGTCAGGAGGAAGTTTGGCTAATCCGCCTGTATTTGAGCAGTGTTATATTATGGATGTTCGGGTCACTAACGTTTGAGAGTTGATAGATGCATCATTCTATTTTAAGCAACGCCAACCAATTTATTTACTCTGTCCATTTCTGATTTGTAATAATTACGATCTTTGGTCTGTTATATGTTTCAATAAATAACATATTGTGATATTTCGCAATAAAATAATATACATACACATACATACCGTCACGCCTTCATTCCCAGAGTAGGGTAGACAGAGCCACAGAATTACCAACAATTCCAAGTTAATAATTAAAAAGCAATAAATACCTAATAATATAAAGAAAAAATATTATCTCGGCCCACGGTTTTATAAATAGATATTATGTACAATTGAATTACATTCATCATTATTATTTCAGACATAGACCTCCCCCAATGTTTGCCACAAGTACCGTTCCTTCACCGTTTGCGTCCATTGGTTTCCAACAACCTTTAATTACGAGTACATCACCTACATTACAAGACGGTAAAATTAAAATGAAATTGTCAACATTAAAATCAAAAAAGTAAACTTCATTAAAACACAAAACAAAGGTTGGTCGAGAAAGAGTAAACCTATTTTAAAAACGAGGAAAAAACGTTTAATTAACGTCTGTTTGACTAATGTATCCGATGTACATTACAGAATTTACAAACAAAAGTAACATCGGTATCGAATTTTTACTGAAACTTCTACGAAACACACCGTATATCCTCCTTGTTGGGCTATTGGGTAAACTGTAACGAAATAGAAACAGACGTGGCTTCATCGATGCATTTCGTGGAATGTATATTTTTACTGGCAGCCGTTTTAATTTGTGAAATACAAATAAAATACAAAATCGCTACAGTGTGAAGCCCAACACAACCTAAAAAGGAATGAATCGCGGCAGACCTCTTCGGTGATAGAAGGATGAGTTGGAATATTTTTACTCGGCTGCGGCGAATCCCAGGAGGGTCGTCTGTTTGACCTGTAAGTAAGTATGTCCGTTCCTATGTCCCCTCACAACTACTCTATGGTTGAAGTGATTTTGATAAATTATACGTCATTAGCGAATCTAATAACGTATAATTGTTCTTGATGGTAAAAAATAATTTAAAAAACATGTTTTAATCGGATTTTAAATGTTTTAACGTTAAATTATACCGACGACAGTTTCAAAAAATGCAGTCGGCTTTTACAGCTTCTTTTTATTTAGTTAATTATTAAAATGTTATTCTAGACTGGTTTACAAACATTTTTGCTAATTTTCTTTTCAAAATTCGATCGAAACTCAGGAAACTTTGCCCAATGAATTCTACGCGAGAGGAGTCACGATTAAAACAATGGTTTTATAATATTTATAATAATATACCTAACATAGGGAGCAAAACTAATCAGATATCGCATACGTCATGCTTGTTTAACTTTAACCGTAGACATAACACCCGCAGGGGGAAGTCTGTTAGTTTCTCTACACAGCCTCAACTAATACATAAGTTTACATAACACGTCTGACTCACTAATTGTTTAAAATAAAATAAATAAATAATGTTTATATTAGCTAACCCGTGGGCTGCTGAACAATGAACATCTTGTAAAACTCCGCTAGATGACGCCACTTCAACACATACGATGCTTTAACCGATCGATGTAAAGGTTTGGGCGAAGATTAATAATCTGTGGAATGGGTAAAAGTGTTGTCAAAATGTAAAAGTCATACATTTTTTAGGTGAGTTGAGCGGTCATACGTAAAAATTGTATATTATGATAGATCTATTCAAGATAAACATATTTCGATGCATTGGAGGCGAGGTATTTAAATATACTTCGGCGTACTTTTAATAGCTACCAAAAGCTTAATACTTCAATATTTAATATCTCGGCTGCGATATTGTTTAAAGTGTTGAATTTTATATATTAATGTGTATTTAAAGGTCCTCTAACTCAAGCCAATATGTTCATACAAATGCTTTCCATTTGCAAGCGCATAATGTTCAGAAACCTAGGAGATCGATCAATTTAAATCCTGGGTCTATTCAATATTCTACAAACAATATTGTTTCCAAACAAAAGAAAAAGAAACGAAACCGCAATAATGATTCGACAATATCGAATACAAACCCTCGTCACTTAAAACATAAAAGTCACTTGAAGCTTGCAGTTTTTTAGTAAACTGGTAAAGCCATTCAGTACTTGCATCAGACAACGTTCATACTTACGTCCACATTGGCCCTTAGTAAAAAAGGGCGCATGCCTCATAGAACCACGTATGTATAAATAACCTTATTTCTTAAGATTCGGGGCTAAATTTGCTCTGACTATCAAATTGCTCATGAGTCCTTTTTATTTGGAAGCCCAGCACACGATGCAGACGCAACTTGACGCAAGGCTTAACCGATTTGGTACATTGTTAGCGAAACGAGCGAAACACTGGACGGTAGCTTTCCTTCGTGACTCACGAGTCTTCGTTTAATCAGCAAGGAAAGTCATACAAAATGCTTATTTATTTGTCGAACATGACCCGAACACGGTCGTGGATGGGACGTTGCTTTATTGGGTATGATTTTTCAATTTCTGAGTAGGAAGCATTAAATTTGAAACTTCGGATGGAGTCAATTTTTACTCAATCGATTGACAAAGGAGCCAAGGTTTTTTTGAGGGTCGATCGCCAAAATAATAAGGTCTACAAAAAATAAGCGAAATTGGTAGACTTGTATTTTTTTTGCGATAGGATCCAGAGTTTGTATTAGGTAAGGCAGAATTAACGACTAGTTCTAATGATTTTCAAATAAACATGACGATTTTAACAGTATCTGCTCAGTGTTTCTGAATATTTAAAGATCATCAATATATTAGGACTATTAATCTTAAATTAAAACATAAGATCCGGAAATACAGGGTAAAAATCCAAAACATTTTAGAGCTACAATCAAATTTGGCAGGAGGCCGCGCCAACTGACGCGATAAACTAACCTTGAATGTCTAGCTTAAGTAAACATTATGCCGGTGATTCTACTAGCTGCGTAGGCGCAACCATCCACAACGGGCATGGAGCCGTGTACATTTCAACTGACATCGCCGGAGACGGTGGGAATAACTGCTCAGGCGAACTCGCAGACTCTGTCGTCAACGTTTATGCGAATACCCCCGGAGTTGAGGATTCGGATACACCGTATTTAGTTGGATAAAGTCGTACATTCTCTGGTAACATTGCATTTATCTAATAGCTGTGCTGATCGATAAGCTCAATAAGAAAGTGCAACAAAAATTGCATTGTAACATGGTCCAATAGTGGATACATCTGTTTGTAGTAGTTATATTATCACGTGTAATTCTTATTGTTCTTAAATTAAATTAAATGAACACCAGGGTACAATCTGACTTAGTCACAAACTAAGCTCTAGGATCGTACTACAGTGTTAAAAATACAATATTCTCAACTGGCAACCACAACACTAAAGCACCAAATTTTGGTACAAATTGGACCATGTTGCCAATTTCACTCAGCAATTTCCTTTCTTAGCTTTTCATACCAAACATTGACATCTTTATTAAATCTGGCTGGTTCACGTTGCAAACTCAATTTATCTGAATATCGTATCATGAACCGTGACTTCGTTCATACGTTTATCTGTAAAATTTGGGCGTTTTGGCAGCGTCAATTGAATTCTCGGAGTCTTTCTAGTTCAAATTTAGAATCGGAGAAAAAAGGCCGACTTGTTAAAAAATATCCAGCCAGTAACACAACATGCCTTGTGAAATATACTATTATTGCTTCACGAGAATCGAATTGGAGATTTCTCAACGTAGTTTTGGACATGATTAAATTAAGAATAAAATTAAGATTTTTTATATATACTTAAAACTAACACCGTGGTGGTCAATGTGGTGGTAATTAAAGATGTCCGTTTCGAATTGGTCCCATTGTCCACTGTGATCCTACTTAAGCCCATCACAACGTTGAAGGGTGCGACCCTACATTGTGAGGATTAGACCTTAAATAGAAAAAATACTAATGTATTAGGTACGAGTATGTCTATGAATTTATTACGTGTCGTTCTTTTGTTGAAAGTTAACAGGCAATGTAAACAAAATTTGTTTTTATTCTTATTGTTAGCGATATTTAAGATAAGATGGTGGTAGCGATCCGGACGGACCCTGCACAAGGTCCTACCACCCGCAAAATTTTAATTTGGCATCGTTCAAAAGACTTCATTGTAATGTCTTAATTCAGCAATAATGAGAAATTAAAATTAAAGTGTATCTACATACATACACTGTAGGTAGGCCTCCAACAAGATGGAGTGACGACCTCGTCAGGATCGCGGGACCGCGGTGGATGCGAAAAGCACAAGACCGGTCTTGTGCTTTTCGCATGAAAGCCTTGGGGGAGACCATGTCCAGCAGTGGACGTCTTTCGGCTGACATGATGATGATGATGACATACATACAATTATAAAAATCGTCAAAATGTCAGTTAGCATTTCATTGTACTCCGCCGTTGGTATGTGTCGTTAGATCCGCACCTACTCGTAAGTTGCTGCAAATCGATACAGAAGGAGTACTTTCCAACAAAACAGCGTTATAGCATAGCGTTATAGTAAAATGAACAAGTAGTACAGTGGTATTGTAGTGTACGGTAGTGTGACAGAGCCAGTGACAGTGTACAACAGTGAGCGCAAGTAAAGCACAAGCCCGGCGGGTCACTCGCTATAAATCAGTATCAGGTACAACAGTTTTTCTCGTTCCTGGCAACTGTGTACAGTGTTCGCACAAGTATGGCGCGGGACACGGGACGAGAGGTTAGCGGGTATTGCCCTCATAGTGGCACGTTTAATATTAAGTGGGTGAAAAATGAGTCGGTCGCATTCGGATTAGCCCATGCGCGATATCAAAGATCACCTAGTAGGATCCTCACCCGTTAATTTTTTAAGTGGGGGATCCTACCAGGTGATCTTACTAGACATCGCGAGCCCTATGCGTTTAAATAAAAAAATGTGATTGAAAACTTACTACTTAAGCTCTAGTCTAGTTTTTATGGGTATTAGTCACGATAAACATAGATAAATAAATAATATTAAATACATTGTACCTAAATCGCTATTTTCGTAGGCAGGGTCACTACCGACTAGGCTAACCGTCGTTAATCTTTTTAAAGCCCTACATCAAACACAAACGTGCACCCACAAGCAGACTACTTACCCTCAAATGGTCTGTGCCCACAAGTGACCACGCCAAGCATGTTTCAAATTCTATGCAAAATCCAACTTAATTCACACCAAATAAAGACAATCAACTTTATGTTACCTTTGACTGTTATCGTAATGTCAACGATACGATAGCTCTTATTTACTTAATATTGTTTGACCCAGTAGAATAGAGACAACAGTCTATAAGCTTCGTTGGCGTTCTAAAAGAATATACTTCGAAAATAGAACTTCGAAGTTACGCTATCTTCATTCCTGCCACTCGTCATTCGAGTCTATTGAGAGAAAAGGATGGAGCTAACGTTACTTTAAATTTCGAATGTCAAAGTATTTCCGCCGCCGCTCGTGACTCGCAGCCCAGGCGCGAGACAATGGCCGCCCTCGTCAGCTCAAGATCACGACCGCATGCAAAGCCAGGAATTAATATTCTCTATGGAAAGCTAACGGTCGGCACGTTTATATGTAGTATTAAAGGTTAGAAGGGGTTAAAAAAGTTAGCTTTTGTAGTAAGTATTAACTATTGCTTTTATTACAAAATTATTACATAGTATAAAACAAAATAGCTTCCCGCCGTCTGTCCGTCTGTATTTTCGCTTATATCTTCCAAACTACGCAACGGATTGGAATGCGGGTTTCATCAATAGATAGAGTGATTCAAGAGGACTCCACCCCCCGCCTTTGAGAAGGGGTGGAGGCAGCATTGGACTAAGTTATAAAGAAAAGGGGTAGTTACAAATAAGATCCCATAGGATTGAAATGTATCCGAAAGGACCCCACCGATAAGGTAAGATAAGATGTATTATGTTGTATGATGTAGTTATATGAAGTCTGTAGATATCACCTTTATGCAGACGACCTGCAGATATATTTGTCGTGTAAGCCATGTGATATCAATATAGCTGTAAAGATGATAAATAGAGAGGATCAACCAATGGTCGCGCTCCAATTTGTTAATGCTAAATCCTGCTAAATCTAAGTTTATCATACTGGGTTCCAAGCATCAAGTAGGGAAAATAAAATCTCATAATCCACAGATAGTTTTAAGGGGAGATTCTATAACGAGAACCGAACAAGCGCGAAATTTGGGATTGTTAATCGACAGTGAACTGCGATTTGAATCCCATATTTTGGAGGTTGCCACAAACTGCTTCTACCGTCTTAAAACGCTTTACAAGATGAGGGATTACCTCAGCGTAGACATGCGAAAAAGGCTGGTTGAGTCTCTTATTTTGTCAAGATTGAACTATGGAGACACTGTTTATGGTCCGCGACTTTTGGCTAGAACAAAATCCTTAATTCAGCGGGTGCAAAATGCTTGTGCACGATTCTGTTTTAGGATACCGGCTAGAACCCATGTCTCCCCGTACATTAACCAAGCTAATCTTTTAAATATGTCCTCTAGGCGCTATTGTCATTTTGCTGCTCTCTTGTTCGGTATCATTAAAAGTAAAAAACCGCCCTACTTATTTGAAAAATTAAGCTGGTCTTCTCGAGCTCGGCTTGGCCGCCTCGTTGTTCAACGCCACTATACCAAAGCGTTCCGGGGCTGCTTCAAGTACGCAGCGACCAAGATCTGGAACAACCTTCCTCCGCCTATTCGTAACATCACAAACATAAGTAGTTTCAAGAACAAATTAAAAGAGCTAGCTTTGTCGCTACAAATAAACGGTTGCACAGATCACTTTTTATGATATGGTTGTGTTTGTGGTTTATTTTTAACTATTATATTATTATTATTATTATTTTATTGTTGTGTTTGATAAATATTTAGTTATGAATGTAAGCAAATAAGAATGCGTTTAGAGCGCTAGATCTCACTTTGTTGTTATGTTGTGATTTATAAGTATTTATTTAGATTCTTTTATTATTTTAACTGTGTCCAGAATGTTTTTTGTTTATGTGATTGTTATATTTCATTTGTTGTTTGTTTGCTATCTTATCATCTCTTACGGGTCCAGCTGAAAATCAGCGCTGCGGCTCCGTGCCACACGTGCACATGCTGAGCTGGCACTCCGTTTCGGCTATCTCATTTTAATTTTAATTAGTTATAAATAAGTTACTTTTGTTTTTTTTTGTCAAATGCATGTGTTTTTTTTCTTTGTTTTATTTAATAGCCGAATAAATGAATCTATCTATCTATCTATCTATCTATCTATCCGCCCTCGCTTCGCTTCGGATTTTTTGTATGCATAAAAATCTTCCATAAAATAATATCTGACTGAAGTTCTCAAACTACAGACCAATTACTATACTATCGTGTATTGACAAGATTGCTGAGAGATACCTCGGTAACGAAATTAGTAAATTCTTGACTCGACATAAAATAATTAACACTAAACAGTTTGGTTTTCAAAAAAACCGAGGTACCTCGCAGCTACTTTGTGAATTCAGCAATGAAATCAACGAGCACATGCATGAAAAAAGGCATGTGCTCGTTGTTTTCATTGATTTCAGTAAAGCCTTCGATATGCTAAAATACGAGACGCTATTCAGCAAACTAGAGCAGAACGGCATACAGGGCCCCCTGGTTGAATTGTTAAAAAACTATCACACCAACAGATATACTCGAGTTAAGGTGAATAACACATACAGTGAGGCTGTACAAACGGATAAAGGCACGGCGCAGGGATCTATTATTGGCCCAACCGAATACCTGCTATATGTTAATGAAATGTGTAACATTATAACCGAGGGCTCTGTCTACCAATTCGCGGACGACACATGCATTATTACTGCCGACCGAGATATAGTCAAAGCCGAGAGTGTAATGCAAACGAACTTTGACACTATCTGTAAATGGGCGCATGATGTCGGGCTTGTTATTAACGCGCAAAAAACAAAAATAATGCATGTTCGTTCAGCTCATAATAAAATAGCACACGAGGTCTCTGTAGTTGCCCACCAACACAGTTGCCTACACCAGCACAGCACCGTTACGTGTAACTGTGAAAAAATAGAAGTGGTAAAGGAACACAATTGTACCTTGGACTTATAATAGATCACAGGTTCAACTGGGGACCTCATGTTAACTACGTGTGTGACAAGCTGAGAGCTATCTTGAGTAGATTATCAATTCTAAAGCATAAAGTACCATACAGAACACTACGTCTGCTATACTTAGCCCTCGCTGACTCTGTGATCGGCTACGCCCTGAGTACCTATGGTAGAACCTTTAAGACCTATATGGAAAAAATATACGACCTACAAATTAGAATATTAAAAACTATTGTACCAAATAATATTAAAAAGCTTTATGTAACCGACTATTCTCAACTATTTAAATACAGTAATCTACTTCCTGTACAGAAAAAGATGAAAATAGCTGTCTTAATTGAGGAATATCACAATGTTACAAATCTCAAAGTTAAGAAAAGATGTACTAGATTAAGAAAGTTAACATCACAAAGCCAATTTTGTTTACCTAAATACAATAACATATATGGTGCTCGAAAATATTCATACTTACTGCCTAAAATAATAAACCAATTACCGGAACATGTACAAAACTTATATGTAAATGGTTGTAAAATAAGAAAAATGTTGAAAAGGCACTTTTTAAAATGTAAAAATTTATCCTATATTCTGTAAATTAAGCTGTATGTCTACCTACTCAAAATACTTACCTTATAATTTATAAAACAGTATCAATATTTAAGAACTCCCCATCGGCACACAAACCTCTTCAAGGTTTTGCTTAGATGGGCATTGTACCTACTATGTATTTCTTTTTGTCTTAATCAATAAATTAAAAAAAAATAAAAAAAAATAAAAAAAAACCGCACGAAAATCCGTTCAGTAGTTTATGAGATTTTTGTGTGTGTTGGATGGCCGAATAGCTAATCCTACGCGGACGAGGTCGCGGGCAGAAGCTATTTATCTGTACGAGTATGCTACCCATAGTAATGTACAAGCCTAAAGCTTAATTTGAAACTACGTCAATTTGTGCCAGATCAGGGTACCCTGCTATATATTAAGCCTACTGCACTCAGCTGTAGGCTACAAGGTTCAATTTGCACTAAATGTCTTCTTCATACTCATATTTGACAGGCCTTTCTAATCGTATCATTCAGTCAATCACGATCGCTAACTGGAAGCGCCAGTGAACGACAATTACCCTGACAGATTACTTATGTAATTGATCTATGGACAGTCGTGGATAGAAGTAGTAAGGGAGATATTCTATCTGACTACTGAAAAAGTAGGGTAATGTTAAATAAATATCTATACAATCTCACATAAGTGATCTAGTCTAGTAGCAAACTACAAAGATAAACGACATAGTTACTTATACATTTTTTTTTTTTTTATGGCATAGAGAAGGCATACGAGCACACAGGCCACCTGATGATAAGTGGAAACTGTGATCCATAGACGTTCGCATTCACAAGACTGCAAGCCTAAGACTGCAAATGCGTTGCCAACCCTAATGACTAAGATGGAATGGCTCTATGCTAGTCATTACACCGGCTGTCTTATCCCCAAACCGGAACACAACAATGCGAACATTGCCGTTTGGCGGTAGGTTAATGGATAAGATGGTGATAGCGATCCAGATATAGGAAAATACATACAAAATATCCAAGACTCAGGAAAAAACACTCGCGCTCATCAGACGAATAATTATCTGCCTTTACCGTGATTTGACCCTACGACCGCTAGCTTCATTAGCAGGGTTGTGGGCTGTTTTTAAATACTTGCGCTTGTGTATGTGAAATAATACAAAACTTACAAATACACCTAACATTCTAAGTAAAGATGATCTTGGGGATAAGCAGAAAGTCACAAAAAAATGGAGCTGTCATAAGTGTCATTACTCATTACGTCAATGGTGTGATTTGATTACGATACGTTATTAGCAAGATTGGTCATACCAAAGTGGAATAAAACCCCTGAAAAATATCTCAATAATTTAAAAACTGTGTAATTTATCATAAAGACCTAAAAATAACTGTCACTTCTTCGAATTTAAATTTCGTTCCACGGAATTGATTAAATCCTCCATTAAACCGCAGTCCCTCAATCAAAGTCGATTTATCTCTCACCCAATCACAAACATCAATCAACACCTAAAGCCATCGTCGGAAACATTAATAAATAATTAACAACTTTTATGTTTAAATTATTTATGGGTGACATAGATATTAAAATGGGGACTATATGGCACGCGGTGACCTTGTGCGGGGTCCGTCCACCATCTTAGTCTTTTGTGTGCGGATAAAACAACTGGTAGACTAGCATAGAAGCATTGTATTTTAGTCCTTTGGGTTAGCAACGCATTTCTCTACGAAGAAAAGGCACATGTGCCATTAATTCATAGAAGCATATTAAACTCTCAAAGGTTACAATAATGTTGCATGTGTCATACAATTCGGGCAACTTTGCGCTTTTTGGATTTCAATGATGATGACACTTGACATTCCAAATGTCTATGGGATTCAAATTCCACTTATCGTTTGCCTTCTCCATACCGTGTCTGTACCGGCAAACGAACGTGACGAACATTATTACACGCACAATAGGTAAAAAATATGCTTAAAATATGCATTGTCCTTATCTATCATCGTGACATTAGCTTCTGTCAGAAATTGACCAAAGTAGGATTATAGTGCGTTTACTAATAAGTAGGATACTCTTTATATTTTTTGGGTCATTTTAATAAACATCGAGCATTACGAGAACATTATATTTAACCGTTACAAAAATAAGGGTCATTGTATACCGGAAGTGTGAAACACTTTTGTTGGCGATCGTACCGAGTTGTCACTTTCAACTCGGTCGTGAGTCACGAATGGATATGTTCGTGTAAAGGATCGCTGGGCTCGAGCAAATCAATCGAGCAGAGTGTGACAGCAGAACACTACTCTCGAAAATCATATGAGCAAAAGTATACTATAATATCTAAAGAGCCATTTTTTTCATTTGTTTCTAATCCCATATACCTTTGACTCTCATGCCAATTGCCTGCCAAGAATTGGGTATTAAGAGTGAGGTTTTAAAACGTCAATTTCTATATCAAAGTTTCTCCCTTTCTCTCTTTTTTTTCTTGCTAAAGCGGAATAAGGATAGATATTATAATACATAGCTATAAGTTTTGTTGTATTGTTAGTAAGTAACTATACTTTTAGCGTAACTAGACGAAGTATAAATTGCATAAGAGGGAAAACTATATTTACCTGTGATGCAGGATAAATGAGACAAGGACCATACTCTCGTCTCGTTGCTTTTGTTTTTATTCCAAAGATAAATTAGCAATCCAAAAATCATATCCATGGTCACGATTGACGATGCAAGTTTCATCTCAACGTCATTTCTATCAAAGGATTGAAACATGAATAACATGATCAGGAACAACATCCTTATGCTTTAACATTTAAGGTCGAATATCACTTAACACTGTCCCTGCTATTCAAAATTTCTAAGCCAAAAAGTCATATGCACCATTTGATTGATAAATTTAATTCGACTCTACCTTGTTCTAAATCAAGTTGGTTATGGTAAAATAGGTATAGCAGATACGGCTTTTTAGTAGGTCTGTATTGTTTTGCAACTATTGCGAAATCAGAGTAGCTTTCTGTTGAAAGTGAAGACAGTCGATCATTCGGTCAATTGAATGGAACGAATGGTCTAGTTCACCATTCAGTGGATCAGTCCAATTAATAAACTGTAACTAGCTTACGTAACACTCATTTACTGGTCCAATACCCGAATCTCATTTATTTAAATGTTTAAAATGTAAATGTTTGTCCGTCCGGATCGCTACCACTACCTTATCAATAACCCTACCGCCAAACTGCAGTGTTCGCATTATTGTGTTCCGGTTTGGGGATAAGACAGCCAGTGTAATGATTAGCATAGATTCATTCCATGTTAGTCCTTAGGGTTGGCAACGCATTTGCAGTCTTAGGGGGTCACAGTTTCCACTTACCATCAGGTGGCTTGTTTGCTCATTTGCCATTAAAAAAAATCAAGGTATGTGAGAGTGGAATAAATTTCATATTTAAAATATACTAGCGATCCACCCCGCTTCGCTTCGGTTTCTGTAACATCCTTACATAAACCAGAAATTATTAAACATAAGTTCCTTCATCTATAATCTCAATAATAATCTATCTATTGTTAAAAACCGTATTAAAATCCGTTGCGTACGCGACAGACAACGGCGGGAAGCCTTTGTTGTATACCCGCCGTAGAACTGTATCACATTGACGTTATGTTTGACAATCCTTACAAATTGATCATAACGTCACTGAGATATAGTTCTAGTCAGCTGCATAATATATAAGTGTTAGGAAAGAAATATGCAAGTGGGACTACTTTTCTTTGCTCGTAACTGTACATATTCAGAGTTATTTAGACATATTTTTTATAGTAATTATTGTCTTAAGTGTTTATTTGTGAACTTTTAGCAGACACAAATAATGAAGACGAATAAACAAAACAAATCAAGCTTTAAAAAGCGACTGCATTTTTAGGGTTCCGTAGCCAAATGACAAAAAACGGAACCCTTATAGATTCGTCATGTCTGTCCGTCCGTCCGTCTGTCCGTCCGTATGTCACAGCCACCTTATTCCGTAACTAAAGTGGAAAAATGTGTGTCCCCCCCCCCCCCCGTAACTTCTAAAATAAGGGAATGATAAATGTAAAAATAATATATGATGTACTATCGAACCAACGGAACCCTGACCCACCATGGAACCTTGTCACAATGATTGACGTACGATTGTCGTATAGCTTCGTATGACAGTCCTAACGTCAATCACTGTGACAAGGTTCTATGGTGGGTCAGGGTTCCGTTGGTTCGATAGTACACTATCATGCAAACTTCCACCGAAAATTGGTTTGAACGAGATCTAATAATTAGTTTTTTTTTAATACGTTAGAAATCGTAAACCGCATTTTACCTTTCATTCTATCAACTCCAATATAATAAATAATAAAGAAAAACATTTATTTAGATGTATAGTGGTACGGAACCCTACGTGCGCGAGTCCGACTCGCACTTGGCCGCTTTTTTAATATTAGCGTCGATATATGTTAATAATTTAACTTTCTCACTATCATCACATTAAAGGCTTATATCCTATGTCACTCCCTCAACAACGACGAATCTAACAATTTTTTTAATTTTTTTTATTAAGAATAATTACACAGCATAACAGTATAATACAACAGCACTGTGAATACTAAATACAAATTAACAAAGACAATCAAATTAATACTAGAAACATTTTTTTTTTATGGCATAGGGAAGGCTGACGAGCACACAGGCCACCTGATGGTAAGTGGAAACTGTGACCCATAGACATTCGCATTCACAAGACTGCAAGCCTAAGACTGCAAATGCGCTGCCAACCCTGAGGACTAAGATGGAATGCCTCTGTGCTAGTCATTACACCGGCTGTCTTATCCCCAAACCGGAACACAACAATGCGAACACTGCTGTTTGGCGGTAGGTTAATGGATAAGATGGTGGTAGCGATCCGGACGGACCCCGCACAAGGTCCTACCACCCGCAAAACATACTATACTAGAAACATAACATACGACATGACATTATAGATAGTTAGTAGGAGAGGATTATTTACACCGACGAAATGCGGGCATCCATCTTCTCGCATACCTTCAAACACTCAATACACACAACCTTCCAACATGACCCTCCTTCTGTCTCAGTCGGGTAGAAACGTTGGCGCTCGACAAAATAATAATTCCCCCATCACCAATCTAAAAACTTCCAAATTCAAATTTTCAATATCGAGCAATTTCTATCACCGTGTTTGTCCGATACGCAGGGTTATCAAAACTTCCCAAATCAGTACCTACTTCGGGACAAAATAAGACTTTTCCGCGGTAAATAATCCCCTGGAAAATCTTTGACTTTGCTATCAGTTTTTTCGCCAACCGAAAATAACCCCAATAGCTTTATCACCCAAGGGTTTTTTTAAATTATCTGGTTGGAGAGTATTTGAAGTACTTAATGTTTTCAATTCTGTATAATCGGTTTAGAATTTCCAGAGTTTCGCGCTGGTAATTGGATTGGGGGGGATCGGACTTCACGCTTGGGCACGATACGGTTCAATTGGGGTAAAAAGTGCTTAAAATGTACATAAATCTATATTTATAAGGGTGGTATACTTAATCGATACCTATATTTCGAAAAATAGAGGGAGTTACTGTACTATACCCAATTTGCTTAGATACTTAAGCGAATGTAAACAAAAACCACGTGGTATAGTACGTCAGCACTGATATGTCAAAGCTCGGCAAAACAGTTTTGATTGGGTGTTTAACAATGCTGCGTAGTTTCGTTTGTTTTCATTTAGTTAAGTGGTTAAACAAAATGAGTATAGTAGACTCTTTACTGTCTTTCCTCTTCATGCTTCAAATTATCCTCATACCGTATCTATCAGTGTATTAAGGAGAAGACTTGCAATAGAGAGGACTGGAAATAGCATAGCTTTTAAATGTATGATCAAAGTAAAAATCCATTATTTCCTTGCTACGCTTGGATAGGAAGCGAAAGTTTTAAAGACTGTTTCTTTACGCTAGCTCTATATTCAAAAACAGAAGCAATATGAAGCCACTTTTCATCTGTCATATTCATTCATTAGTCTCCCTACTTTCTCCATAGAATGTGTAAAGTCATACTCATACAGATTACTTTTGAGTTTCCGACTCCTGACTTACAATGCGGGATACAGGCGTCAATGGCGGCACGTCTTGCCAACATTTTTTATAAACTCTCTTTTAATATTGCAGGGGCGCAGATGTCGAAAACCTTTTACCCATTTGGCGCATATTACGAGGGCTGAAGGAAGTCCGATTGTTAACGTTTTAATCTATTACTCGAGTTCGAAATGCGAAAGGTTTTCACGTGCGTGTGAAGTGTAAGGACGTGAGCAAAATGCCGGTAAATATATAAGTGTAACTTTTTATAAAGCGTTAAAAAGTATTAAAGTTATAACGAGTAATTAAAACATTAAGTGAAAGCTACGCTCGATTGGATTAATTAAACAAAACTGAACTAACTTGGTAAAAAGGCGTTCAATTTCTATCGAAGGATTTCCGCTGCGTTGATTGACAGTAAATTGCGTTGCGCTCTCGTTCCCCGATAAAAAAACAAGTTAAAACTTTCTTAATGAAAAATATCACGAACGTAACTGGGATCTAGGTACTTCTGTCACCCGTAGCGAAATATTGTTATCGATTGCACTCAGGAAACGGAAATATCGTGAAGTTCAAAGCTGTGCTATTGGGAACCGTTCATTCACCCCCGTATCGCCGTGCGCTGCCTTTGCCATGAAACGATATATCAAACTAGCGTGATATATCGCTTTAAACGTCGCTTTGATGTTAAAATTACGTCTCGTTTTTTCGTATAACTCCCAGGAACCTAACACGTGTATTCATATTAGTAAAACGACCCTTATGTGTCAAATAGGGCAGCGGAAACTTTTGAAATATTATAGATCCCGCTTCAAAGGGGCAATTGTCTGCAATGGCAGCAGGTTTGAAATATTCAAGAGTATCCCAACTTAATTAGGGCGGGTACTTTTGTAGCAAGGGAATTTATGAAGGCTGGGTCGTGAGGCTAAAGTCATGGCCGTTATAAACCTGCCGAGGCGAAGGGTGCCGTGATGTATGGCAGGGCGAAGAATGAACGACTTCGCTTTTTGACCGGGTTGCCACGGGCGCCATGCTGTCTAGGGTTGACCGCACCCGGATATCGATTTTTCGGGAGTCCCTCGCATGAATTAGAATACAGCGCGTATTGTTTTTTGACATGCAACTTTGTTTTGATTCGGGGACGGTCTTAGTCAGTGCCGTAGCGTTTGCATTTTATTTTATAAAGAGTTTGTTGGTCTTGTAACCTAAATTTTGTGGCAATTTGGCGAAAACATCGTATTTATTGACATGTTAATTAAGCATTTAAATGTAAATTGCCTGACACAGATCCGTTTCAGGTGCGTTTCGTCATGCAGTATCGAAACTGCTTATCAGTGTATAAATTTTACTTTCGGGTTCACAATTTCATTACCTTAAATGTTTATTTCCTTTCAAGTCCTAATAATATTTTATAGTTTCGTCTAATAATTATAATACGTCATAAAGGAGATTTCTTATTAAATAAAAAGACACACACACACAGTTTATTCTATAGGTATATCTTGTCTATTGTCTAAGGGTGCCTGTAAGAAAATGCAATTTTTAAACAATTTTCAATGCCTCTATGACTAAGGGATCTTCAAGAGACGAGCATCCTCTCCTCTTAAAGGCTGCCATGGCAACGCATCTGCAATTCCTTTCCTAGTGTTGCGGGTCTGGCTCGGTTGCCTCCTCAAACATACTAAAAGACAGATGAACATGATTAAATTAAATAAACAGACAAAGGATTAATGCTTTATTCACGCACAAAATTAAAAATATATAAGGATAAGAAACGCTACTCAAATATTAACAAAATCTCATCCATTTTTTTCAATCCAAAATCGGGTTTCCTTTGATCTCAGTCTCACCTGATGTTAAGTGAAGACGAGGGTCGAGGGTGGTAGGTAAACGCTTACCCAGACAAAATGGCTATTCCCTCTAATACCACAACTTAATGTTACATAGGCACATTGACTTAACAGTGCATCGACAATTTGAGTAGCAGGGCCTGCCTTCTGCAAACACTATAATCGATAAGAAAAAGAACTTGTTTTCAATTAAAGTACTCCAAGTTTATCGACAAGGCACATCTCTAGCGCAGCAATTGTCCCATCTCATCTATAGAGAGTTATGCGCGCGGCTGTCGCAGGCCGTTTCCATGGATCCAGACGGCGAAGACTTTACTCGGAGCTTTTGGGTCAGCTTTTAACACGTTCGGAGAGAATGCGTTGGATGTACGAGTATTTTCTATAGGAGGCTGACACGTGTTTAGCGCATTCAATGCCGGTGACACGCTTAAGGTTTTAAAATTTGAAGATATTTCTTGTTATCGGTAGCGAACGTGTTGGTAGCTATAGTGGGTATGATGTGGTTTTTGAATGGATGAATGGATTAAAGATTTATGCATTTCGCATATAGATTACTAATTTGTAATTTTGTATGTATGTCGCAATATCTTTTTCTCGATTTCTCTATATCTCTATTGCCAAAAAATAAAGAGATGCCGAGACAATCCATGTGTATAAGTGTATCTGTAAGTGTATGTGAAATATGTGCTCGGGATTGGCTTTTTATTCTAATTTCTATAAACAGAAGAAATAGGTATTTATTTTCATTCTCTAACGCTAAGAAACCTTGCAGAAAAAATCAAATATATACTAATAATAAATAACAATAAATAATAACCATGGACTTCAGTGATTTGCCAGCCAGCATGGCTCGCTTTATCAGCCAATGGTCGTGCTTGTATATTTATTTATAAAAATTACAAGTAACTAAAGATTTAAAAACAAAGTTGCTAAATGGAAAATACCGGGAACATTGGAGTAATTTCTGCCGAGCTGGCTGTGACAAAATATTTAATGAGTATGGCGGGACTTGATTTATTTTTACTCTCCCCTTAAAAACGTTTTACTTCATATTACTTTTGTGATTTATTAACACTTTGTGCGTATGGGCAACTTGTGTTTTCTTAACAGTTTACCTGGTAGTGTTAATATTTAAATAAAAACTTGAGCAGCGCTAAAGAAAAAGAACTCATATTGTTTTCTAAAATAATGTAGAAGTAATAAAACATCATCATCATCATCAGTCCACTGCTGGACATAGGCCTCTTCGATAGCTCGCCACTGAGCTCGGTCTTCAGCACTCTCCCCTTCCAGTTGCCACCAGCTACCTTCTGAATATCATCACCTAAAACAAACCTACCATAATTTCTAAAATAAGCATTTGACTTGACTTATGTTTTAGTTTTTTTGGTCATCATGTCATGACTAAGGGAAAATATTGGTAGGTAAATATTTGACTGGTTTTTACTAAGATATAAGTATTTTAGGAGACCTTTGTAGAGAAAATTTAGGCTGTGATACACACAAGGTAAACCTTAAATAATCCAGCAGAAACGAAAACTTATGTACCGACCACTTCCAAAATTAAATATAAACGAATATTTCACCAAACACCCGAAAACATCTGTTTACACCGTGACACATTTTGCCGACAGGTGTTTTAACTTCGTACCGTTTTTACGTTGAATTATATATCAGGGGCTAAAACGCGATCATAAGGGATTTCGGAGACAATTGTGTAACGGACGAAAATGTTTACGATGGCTGACACAAATACGCTTCTAACAAACAAACCTTTTTACTTTACGTTTATTTGTTCATTTGTCAGTGTAGGTTTAGTTCAATTCTCTCAAGTCAATTTTAAAACATTCCCGTAGGCTGTAATTTAGAATACGTATGAAAATGAAGATTTTGGGATATAATGTTGGCTAAGAGTTGATCTGATGATGAAGACGGAAGATGATAACAGGTATGTGATTCTCTTAAGCATATCACTATTACATTTTAGCAGGATATTCCGCTGTATAGGCAGGGTCTACTAAGTAGGTAGATCTGGTTATTTATTCGTTATTCGATCGTGACTATTTAAAGTGATTTAATGGAAGAAAATGTTTACTATCGCTGACACAAATACCCTTTTCAGTTCCAGTGGTGGCCAACAATTTAAATTTTATTTAATCTTCATTGCTGCAAAGGTGAGGTACATTACATACATATAACCTTTTGAGATATAATTTCTATCATTGAAGTATGATCATACCATTATGGTCCATCAGTTAGAGCTGCTAGAGTACTAGAAGCCAGAATTCCTTTCCTCCATGATTTTAAAACTCAGGATGGCAACACATTTACAGTGTTTAGATTGCAAATATCTACAGATCCCAGACATCATTTACCATTGGGGGTATAATTTCTCTCAAACTCATACAAGCTGAGACTGCACGCCCTTGAAAATTGCTTGGGCAGTTTGACTGGACAACTTAAGTCCGCCGGTTAATGATTGGTACGTCGAGTTCAACTAGTGTGCTCTTTCCCCTCCTTCACGCCGTAAAACAAATAAATATATAGTAATCAATGGAACTGGTTTATTTCTCCCACAGACAATATCCCATGCTTAATAGCTTTCTAACGATGCGGTATGCCAATGAAGACCAATTGAAAATATAAAAACAATTTATCATTGTCAAATGTTTTTTGATTAATAGCCTAATGAAAGTCGTAAACGGTAAGCATCTCTTAACTTTCAAGTACTTAAAGAATTTGACCTGTATGTAGTTAAATAAAGAAGATTAACGACCATGATTTTTTACCGTATAAGTAATACCTACCGTCAAATGGCAGTGTTCGCATTGTTGTGTTCCGGTTTGGGGATGAGACAGCCGGTGTTATGACTAGCATAGAGGCATTCCATCTTAGTCCTCAGGGTTGGCACCGCATTTGCAGTCGTAGGCTTGCAGTCTTGTGAATGCGAATGTCTATGGGTCACAGTTTCCACTTACCATCAGGTGGCCTGTTCGCTCGTTTGCCTTCTATATGCCATAAAAAAAGGCGTAATCTCTCTTACAGATAAATATCAAATATCAGGGGATGTTCTCACAAAAAAATACCTACTCGTAGTTCCAAACTAAACTCTACTCTACCATCAAGGACTTTAAATGTTGATCCACCATAGAACCTTCTCATAATGACAGCGTCAAGTGACGAGATAGAAATAACATACGAATTAATCGTTGTTGTAAACAAGGTTCTATTGTGGTTCACCAAATAAAGTCCGTGACTTACTTATACAGAGAAATACATAATTAAACATACAGAAAACATCCATGACTCAGAAACTAATACTCAAGCTTATCACACAAATATTTGGCCTTACCGGGAATCGAACCCGGGACCGCTAGCTTCGTAGGCAGCGTCACTACCAACCAGGCGAACGTGTCGCCAAACTTGCCGTAATTATGATCTAGAACACATTATGACTAAAATCTATCACAGCTATTGTAAGCCCCACGGAATGACTTAAATGACATCCATATGAGAGTAATGGTTTTAAATGCAGTAACGATACATGTCGAGTTGTGTCGTTTTTAGGGTTCCGTACCCAAAGGGTAAAAACGGGACCCGATTACTAGGATTCCGCTGTCCGTCTGTCTCTCTCCAGGCCGTATATCATGAACCGTGACAGCTAGACAGTTGAAATTTTCACAGATGTATTTCTGTTGCCGCTATAAAAACAAATACAAAAAAAAACAAAAAATAATATAATTAAGGCGTGATAACAAATAAAAATATTTTGCCGTTTTTTGCTCGATATGAATAACGGCAACAATTAGAGGCTTAAAATAGTCACAGATGTATTTAATTGTATGTTCTCTTTAAAAATAAATAGTTAAATTAACGTACAATAAATGTTTATGGGCGCCATACAACAAAAGTTTTTTTTATAGATTGTACGGAACCCTTCGTGGGCGACTCCGACTCGCACTTGGCCGGTTTTTTGCATATAATGTACGATTATGCTAATGTATGCATTGCCAGAGCCTCATGAATAGGTCCGCCTTAAAAAAGTCCTAGCGCCGGACAAAGACATCAAAAACCTCGGACATTTAGGTGTAATCTGGAATATTCTATATCTTATAATACTCAATAGTTGACCCGTCAGTGTGTGAAAACATTATGTTCGTGTGTCTCGTATTTTGCAACACGTTGACTTGTCAAACAGTGTTATTTCGCTGGCGCTTGAGAAGGGCCTTGTGTGCCGCTTCGACCATTACTGATCTGTTCTGGCATCCCTTTGTTTTAGAGTTCACCGCAAAGGCCTGTTGTGTCCAAGAACTTCAATAACCTTTGGGCAGTGAGGAGTTGTATCTCAGGTATAGGTGAAAAACTTAAGGAAATCTCCTGTTTGCATGTAGTTGTAACGCATCTATAGACCATTTGACATTCTATATTTGAAGTTTGACGTAAATTCCATATTAGTTTGGTCCATTACTACATGCAACAGTTTCTTTACTTAAGTTTTTCACCTATAATTCTGTTGCGCATTAGTCGTTCGCATGTGTTTTTTGTTTCTTCTGTCTTCTGACCCAGTTGAAACAGATGTTTCTTCAGTTTGTAAATGCATAGCAATATGTGTATAATTCTGAATATCTCCGGAGGTTACCGTGATTTAAAAAAAGTCTGCTATCCGGGAACCATCCGGACCTGTCCGGATAAACCCTGACGGCTAGTAACCCTACATGAGAAACACAAACACGCTAATCCCTCTACAAACACGCTGGCCATTGTTTAAACCTATGTTTTTTTTTCCAGGTACTTGGAAGTTCCCAGACAGTGTAAAAATGGCGGGTCAAAGGATGGGTATGAATACATTAAGAAGAACACGGAGTTGGTTTTGTTTTCTTACGTTCATGGAAAAGGAATTTCATTGCAATTGTTTTGCTTAGCCTGAGAACTGAGATAATAAATAAATAAATAAGTAAATATCAGCGGACAATGTCACACCAATTGACCTAGTCCCAAACTAGGCTCTAGGCTTGTACTATGGGTACTAGACAACGATATAAATACTTATATAGAGAAATATATACTTAAATACATAGAAAACATCCATGACTGCTAGCTTCGGAGGCAGGGTCACTACCAACTAGGCCAGCGCGTCGTCTACATACATACTATAGATACATCTATAATAGTCTATTAAATATTAAACAAACATTTTAGGTTGTCCGCTTTTGGCAGAAATATGTTTCGCAACATGAATCTCAACATGTATCATGCCAACCCGCTTCTTGTGTAACTGTAAATATTTCAGAACTTTTATTAATAGTAACCTAACCTGACCTACAGGGTTCTACACGACTTTCAGAAACTTTTAGAAACCCTGAAATATTTACAGTTACAGAAAAAAAGCGGCAAATGAAACGGTTGCGAAACGATATAAATTCTCGACCCGCTGGCCTAGTTGGTAGTGACGCTGCAAAGCTAGCGGATGTGGGTTCAAATCCCGGTAAGGGCAGATGTTTGTGTGCGCGAATATTTTGTTCCTGAGTCATGGATGTTGTCTATGTATTTAAGTATATATTTCTCTATATAAGTATTTATATCGTTGTCTAGTAACCATAGTACAAGCTCAGAGCTTAATTTGGGACTAGGTCAATTGGCGTGACATTGTACGCAGATATTTATTAAGTTATTTTCGGCTAAAGGGTAAGATACCAAGAACTATATTGTTCTTTAGTTCTTAAAAAAGTCACTGAGCCTTAGGAACCGTTAGATTGGCTCGATAAGCAGCTGTAGCTGATAACTGCGTAAAAAATACTTACAGTCGGTAAAACAGCATGTCTCCGAAAATGTTTTTTTTTACTTTAAAATAAGATTAAGTCATATTCCGTACGTAATGTTTTTAGATGAGTTTAAGAAACAAGAGATTTCCGTAGCATTTGCTATTTATAACATTGAATTAAAATATCTAGAAACGTAAATTTACGGAGTATATAATGTCCACTATAATTGTATTAATCAATACTAAAACCCAGACAATAAGGTTCTATTTGCAGTGTGCTTCCCCAACTTTAACAAATGAAACGCGGGACAATAAACGACATGCCTTCGCGACGCGACATTTGTTTTATTTAATTAAAACGAAGTCTAAGTTCGAATTTTGTTACCAAGTCTGTTTCTTTTACTCTAACGATCACTGACTGAAGTGCAATAGGGACTACGATACTTTGTTTTTAATTCCGTTCAGTGTACAGGCACTGGCCGTAAACAATCCATCCGCCATTAGATTCAGTAATTTAAATTTAAATTTTAGTTACTAAAGCAACAAGTTTTAGGGAAACAATTGAAAAAGGCACAACATTCCTAAAAAAAAACTCCCATTTTGTCGCGATTTTATTTTTTGTTGTTTATTTTTATAAAATACTTCATTAGCGTGACGGCACCATGTTGGACACTTTTAGCTGAAGGCACCCACCAATAATGGACTCTAAACTCTTAATTAAAAGATCAAGTTAGGTACATTGAGTGTCAAAATAAATGAATATAAAGGATATAATTCTGTAACATAAGAATCAAGTCTCCATAATTCGTCCTTGTTCTTTACTGTGCCGTCATTCTACAAATCTCTTTTTACAAAAGTCTTTTTATAGCTATTAAAGGCAGCTTTTTGGTAAAAATCCTTGTAATATTTATTTATGTAACTGTTACATAATGTAGCTTCTTAAGGTACGAGTGCTGAGGTTAGGTTAGGTTCTAATTACATGCACGAGCACCTTAAGAGCTAATTATGTACCGTTAAAATGATAATGCCAAAAATGAACAATCGCTTAGGTACTTTTCTCGTATGCTTTCCTTTCGATTTTTCTGCTAACAAATTACTTGTCAGCAAAGTAATTTCCATTATTCCGATTGGCGTTAATAGTTTGTGAATTTCATTGTTAAATGTAAATTTCGTGCAAATTTTGATATCCACATTGAACGTAACCATGGTAACCAAATAACAAATCGATGGATATTAACTATCTATTTTTAGTAATTTAATAATAATGGAATTCTAAACACGCAATTAGTTTCAAAATTAAAGTTGTTTTTAATATACGTTATTTGGTGTTATAGTAGATTGATAACCAAGGGTTGAAAGTGACCCATTTCACCCGAGATATTTCTGGCGCTCGAACGAAGTAAGAGCGCCAATAGTTCGAGGGGAAATGGGTAATTTAACCCGAGTTAGACACTCTACTTTTCATTTCGACCGTGAGGAAAAAAGACACGGTATACCTAAACATATTTAATCTCGTTTCCCGCTTTATCTATTGAAAACTTTTTTTTTCTAGATTAATAAAAAAGTTAAAATACACATGCTGCCAACATTAGAAAAGTTAAATCGAGTTGGTCACGGCATATTCCATCTCATTCTTACCCTAACTAAAGAAAGAGATGGAATATATTCGTGACGTAATAAAGGTCAAATTTCTTGTTTCGAACGGATGTTCGGTGTTCAACCTCCTTGTTGTATAATAAGCTCCTTGGTCGTGACCAACTCGATTAAACTTTTCTAATGTTGGCAGTAGTGTATTTTCTAGATGGCCATGCCGAAACGTGAAAGAAAAAGTGTCATGCTATGCTATCACGGCATTATGGCGGGCAGCAGAATAGAGGAATAATTTTAAATGTTGATTTTCTGTAATTGCGAAAAAAATAGACCAGTCTTAAAATGATTTTCATATGAACCTATAGGCCGTAATAAATACATCGTTTAACGTATAGCCGAGTTTAGATATATGAAAATCTTTTATGTTTATAATATGACGTAGCTCAATTATCTTAGAATCCGTGGCCAATCGTAACTATTAAAAAAATTTTACTTTCCACCCTAGAGATGAAAACGCAATTTTCCACCCGGCTATCCACCCATTCAAATTAAACTTTCCGAACAGGAGAGATGAAAAATATTTTTAACGTTTTATTATACAAATTAGGATTCCAAGTCTTCACTAAACGCCAACATTGATATCCGAAATGACCGTAACCATGGTAATAACGATGCTATAACAATTAATATTGAACTGTTATTATCATGACAATGCTTATTATAGAATTTTTCACTTGAATTTTTCAATTTTTAGAAAAATATAATTGAACTTAAAAAAATCTATCAACGATTTCAAATCAAATCTCAAAATGACTATTGGCCTCACTAAAAGACATTAAGGCCCGTATTAATAAACTGATCTCAACTCTAAAGCTCGTCTCGAGATGCGTCAAGAATGACAGTGTTCTATGGTTTGGCATTTACTTTGACGTATCTTGTGACGGGCCTCACAGTCAAGATGAGTTTATTAATACGGCGCTAAGACTTTCTTTATCGACGATATTTAATGTTACACGAGTTTGAAAAAGGAACGATTAAATTTGTTTCTAAAATGTCTAAAATGGCGGTAAGACGATTGTCTCTATTACCTACTATTTTACTAATTCCTTCTCTTCGACATTATGATTAACCCTGCCTAAGATTTCAAGCTAACATTGATTAAATACATTCCTCCTGCTCTATTAGGCACATCTTTCAAGAATTTCTTTCAACCTGTTTTATTTTTCTGCACATCTCCCATAAACTTTTAAAACGTTCTAAGTTCCCCTTATTCCACAGAGACTTACGTCGTTTTAGTAACACGAGAATCCTCTTCCACGAATCACGTACTGTCGCGACCGCTTCCAAAAATGGTTCGAAGTCTCAAAGTATTTACCAACTTAACTTTGCCGCTGGACAAATTGTTAACTGCTGTTACGTTATACAATGTTAAGGAGATTTATATGACGGTGGCGCCGCTTGTTACTGAACTGTTAAGTTTGCGTACTTATACCTGTTCTCTTCGCGGTCACAGTTCCGTGAGTGTGGCCAGGTTAGAAAAATAGTTTGCAGGGATTTCGTATTTGCTGTCTTGTTCTTTCAAAACTCAGTTTAAGGATGTAAATAATACATTAAACGTTATTAATTAACTATTACGAATAAGTAAAGAGAAAAACAACGCAAAAACTCGTTTCAATGATCCGATGTTTATCTAACTTATAGTTTCAGAACGTAGAATCACAAAAACATTAATATATTTCAAAGAAAATGAAAAATACACCAGGAAATACTGCAACACCTATGCAGTAAGCACCTAAACTTTACTTAAAACTTTATTTAAAACTAACACAAGATAATAACGAATGATTAACCAATGAAAATCGGTTATCGGGTACAATACTTACCCAAATGTTTCAAAATGTTACCTAAGTTTTTTTTACCTAGCGCGTAGTATTTCTAAATTAGTTTCCTTAATACCAACCAAAAGACATTCAAGACGATTCAAGTTGAATTACGGGAAGATATATTGAATAAGTAAGTTCAACTAAAGATTCTGGTTTTTTTCAGCGTTGTTAGGTTAATATAACACATTGAAAAATGCCCTAGCGGCGTTGTTTGTGTTCTGTCACTCATATGCGTAAGGAATAACTCAAATGGTGCGTGTTTTGTTTTGCGAAAACGCCTCAATGTCGTTGGCAGGGTTGTCACGCAATGTTTTCCCGCCAAAATAACGGCTTAGCGCGCGTGTCGCGAATGACGTTGTCCCACTTCTAAATTGACGAATGTATCACCAAAATTGTTAAGACTTATGCCGTTTTGGATTGGTGAAATGCATGACGTTGTCGTGACATCTCGCTCATATAAAATTTTACGATCAGTTTCCCTCCATAATACTGTTTTCGTTCGCACGTACTGAATTTGTTAGTGTGCTTTTATGTTTTTGTGTGTTGAAAAATTACTGTATTAATATTTGTCTGATTATTCAACTGAATTCCGCTTGGAAGATTAAGGCCTCCGTCCATACTCCTGTTCACACTTACTTTGTCGATGACGCCTGTCATTATGACAGCTTTTACTATACCTAGGTAAAGTGAATAAAATTCATCACGTACAAATAATATGCAATAAAAGTCCTTGTTTGCCTTGTTACCTAAAAGAAGTGAGTTCTGAGGCTTTTTTTTTGTAAAATTGCGTTGCTATTCCTGAGGACTACTAGTAATTTAACCAGCGGTCTAACCCCCAAAATACTCCCCAAACCGAAACTCAACACAAAATGTCGCTTAGCGACGAGTAAGAAGGAATCGCCGTATTTAGGTACATTTTAGAGACGATAACTTGTTACTTTTTCAAACTTGTACGCTATAAATATTCATTAGACCACTATTTAGCAATTGAAAATATAACTAAACCAACTGACTGTCGAAAACTGATAAGATAATTGGATCTGTCGTCATCGCTTCGAATGAATCGATGGAACCACTCAGTGTTTGATTCAAAACAGATGGACCGATATCGATTGTATGGGATTTCATTTCATTCGGGCGAGGTGAATTGAAATGAACTCTTTCGTACTATTGGTTTTTATTACCTACTGCTGTGAACTGTGTTGAATAAATATATCCTTTTAAGTGTTATCGACAGAAATTCCGTGTGAAAACGTTTTTTATTGTTTACAGACAAAATAAGTGATAACGTGCGCAAAATTTCAGTTAAAGGTTTTATTATTTTTTTGAATGTAGTAGTTACTCAGTAGAGAATAGATAGGATCAATTATTAAATCTTTAACAAAATTCTAGCATAATTATCTCACAGAATGACGTTTACATCTGTCAACATGCTACTCAGTAAACAATAAAACTGGGAATATAGTTTGAGGCGTACACAGAAATGTATATAAAATAATATACAAGCGTTTTATAAAATTAAAAAAATATTCACGCCCTGGAAGGTCAGATTGAAGTTTAGAATTTAACTTACTCAAGTAAAGTGAACCGTCTAGTTAAACCAAATAGTTTAAAAAGTAGTAAAGTAACCTCAAGAATACTTTGAATTTCTGAATATAACGTTTTAACTTTCTGACATTTTTAAGATTTTAAATCGGTTCAGAAGTTTCTCAGTTAGTTTATATAAGCGCTTTCGAAATCTTTCAGGAAAGTCTATTTAAAAGTAGTTTTGTGAAGTGAAAAGTCCGGGCGATTATTTTTAATGCATCAAATGTAGCGTTTTAAAAACCGTATTATGAGCTCTTAAAATGTGCCAAGTTCCAATTAGTGAAAGAGTTAGCGGTGAAAGAGTGATATAGTGCCTTATAATAAGAAGAATCTTCGAACCCCTACCTTCCTTAATGACAAGTTCAGTACGTACTTCTTAATTCTGGTAAACCATTTAAAATATTTTTGTATTATGATAAACAGCATTTTTTTTTTAATTTAGCCCTGGCATCTAGGCGCGCGCAAACTATCTTTGGCCGTTGCTGCATATGTGGCCTATCAAGTGTTTTAGAACTGTCATGACTGTGGCGTGACAGACTTGTGGTTACCAGCTTACAAATTATTCGTGTACAATCAAGTATAGTTTGTTGCTTTAGTATCAAACTAGCCTAACTCTAAACATAGATTAATGCTATTTTAAACCAAATATCATCCCATTACGACTGAAAATAGATTCATAAATTTCCACTATTGAAAGTGTATCTATGCTATCTGCGGCATGTATAAGTTTTCTATACATTCCTTTTACAAATGGGGTCGGCGTGAAATATTTCTATAGAAAGGGAACTGAATCGATCGGGGGTGGTTATGGGGTGCATTCTATTTTCCGTCTTTTACCTTTATGGTAGTCCTTTAGCGTATCACCAAGCAGCACCGTGTTTGCATTGTTGATGCTCCAGTGTCGGGATTAGACACCTGGTGAAATTATGCAGATTTTATAGAAAACCACTGAAAATGAAAAGCACAAGAGTATTATTACTTTTAACTACTTTCTTAGTGCATCCCCAGGAACCTAGGATATCCAAGGAATATTCCCCCCAAACAAGTCTCTAGATCCAGCGGATTTGGTTGTGCGTTGATGGATCAGTCAGTCAATGACCTCTTTTATACATATACTCGTATATAGACGGCACTCTTTTTAGTTCTTTAACATATGTACCTAGTTTTAACCGGAAAATCAAAATCTCCCCGCCGGCTTGTAGGCGCGTGAAGTAGCATTAGGTACTTACCGCTTTGGCTGAGGTGACCAAATTGTGAATACACACATTCACTTTTATAATGCTGTGAGAGGACAAATTAGGGTTGCCAATTAATAATTCGTCAATGAATTGAAAAGCGAATCCTTTGGAGGTTATGTCATTTCTTCAACTTTACGTCAATAGCCACTATTAGCGGCGGTATTGAGAACCATTAAAACGGGTTAGTTACACTGGCAATACTGCATAGAAAGGGACAGCGTTACATTAGTAATATAGCTCCGTCTCATTATTTGCATGAAACTTTCTAGCTTGTAACAGTATAATGCTGACGGTATTAATTGGCAGTAGTGCAGTAGCACTATACTCCCGCTTATGGCCGCGAAGTGAGCAATTACCGACGGAGTGACTACGCAACTGGGCATCATGCCTGACCCGCATTCACCAATTAACGTTCAATAAAACCTCGATACTGAAGACTGTGGAGCTCAAACTTTGTTCCTTTGTTAAAATATGAGAACGCGAATCCTAGATAATAAACCTCTGTTAGAGGATTGTAGTCAAAATAAATAGTTAAATACCTAAATATCTTTTCATAATCGGTTCTAAGAAGTCGTTTCTTAGTTCTGAAATTTCTCTCATACTGCTTCGGGTGTCAGTGTCATTGGGCAGGGGTGATTACTTTTCATCAGGTGATAAAAAAAAGTTAAGTAACCTTAAAAAAGTGCACAGGCGCTATAGACCTTTTCACCACTACTCTTGTGGTAATGCTTTATTCTTTGTATGTAGGCTCTTATTTATACGTAGCCGAATATAATTTCATTTAAGATTTTCTCTTTATATCAGCAGCACACACACCTTGCCACAACTTGCGCTACCAATAATAAACGATTGAGTCAAAAGTATGAGCACCACTGCACCGCACGAGCAGGCAAATGATCTCAATGATTGATCGGCGCCCGCGCAGCGCCCAGTCATGCGAACAAACAATTGAAGAGCTTCTGACTTCAGTTGTTTCTGTATTTCGTTTTATGTCGAGGTTGAAGGTTTCATGCATGGAATTAGGTTAGAGTTTTATCATCTTTGCCAATTGTACGCAATAGCGCATTGTTATTTTTGCAACGGTATATAATATCTTAGGTTTTAAAGGGGGTGGCTATTGATTGTCCACGTGATGTTTTTCCGTGTATTTTTGAAACCCCCTCCTCTTCGATCGATCTTTGGTGACGCAGGTGACAGCTTCTAATCAAACGTGAGCATACGTAATTTTGTGTTTTCTTTGAATTTCTTTTAAAATGTAAATTTATTCAGCGTTCCCTTTCGACTCCCTTAAAATTTCCATAGCCGTTAAACTGACAAACAAAACTTTTCAAAAACGTTCCAATTCTCAATTCAAGCAATAAACTATTCGATTTATCTCCAACGCGTACCCTTTATTTAGTTAAATGGCGGTAGTTTCCAAGGAACTATTTACTGAGTACGGTCAAAGGACGGAAAGTTTCCCGACGGGAAAAGGGTGTCTTGTCCGTTATTAACTTCGATTATGTTCCAAACTTGAATTCGGAATATTAATTTGTGGTATATTTGAATATGGAATTGGGTACTTTTGTGGCTAAATTGTTGGACTGATTAAATTTGTTCGTGTTTGTGTAGTGCTGTATGTTTATTTTCGATGACGACGTGTTGGTGTAAAAAATATGTAAGTATTCAACATATTTTGTGTTAGATTCCTTGATTTTTCCTGCAGTGGTACAGCCTATAATAATGTATCAGGGTCCGTAATTGTGAATTGCTAAATCCAGCAATAGGGACAGAGCTATAAAAGTACCTCAGTGCTCTGTCTTATTTACTGCCTCTGATATTGAGTTAGTAGCATTCTCAGAAAAAAAAAGTGTAAGTGAGAAATTTGTAACCAATATTGTAATCCAAATCATGCAATTACTATGCAATATGCCTAGCTAATATGCCATGCAATGCCATGTAAAACTGTATTAGAAGTTTAAACGCGAAATATCTGCCATCACGTTGACTTCACCCAGTTATTTTTAGTTGCAGACCATTAAAAAAAACTGCGTCAGTTAGGCTAGGTTAGAAATATGACATATGAAATAGCTTTTCTGAATATCTGTGGAAAACGATACTCAAAAAATACAAATTTTCTTAACAAACTGCATCTCCTTTAGATACATACATAGATTACTTCCAATCATACGTTCAACTTCTTACATTATTATTAATTATCAACGTTTTCCCCTTTTACTTTGCGTACCCACTTCCCTACTATTCAACCACTACGAAAGAAACAAGACTTTGCTATTACTTACCATGGTCTAGATAAATTTAAATACGGCCATAACAAAGAGGACTTTTCAGGAAGCTAATAAAGAACCTGCTAGCGTGCCTCGTGAACAAAGGTTTATATGCGACCAGCCTTATTGTTGCAGCAAAAAATGCGCCAAGGAGGTTGCACGAAAATTAAATATTTGAAAGGAGAACGCGTTCCAATTTTAAAAAGTAAATTTTTCTATTTGCTTTTGTTTTTAGACATGAATACAAATACGTAATTTAAGTCATAGAGAAGGCAAACGAGTTTAGTTTTTATTTAGATTTTTAGCTTTTGGAAAAGTAAGTGAAGGTATTAACTACGAAGTGTTCGAACAAACTTGTTTTTAAAATAAACGATTTTTTTACTTCTTTTTTATGTGGCCACACCTTATACCAGGCTAAAGCCCACTAAATCTTTAAGGGACAACATTATGAAAAGCCTACAGCTGACATATTTTATCGACCCCATTATGAAGTGATATATTTTGTATAATAGTTTCCGCTATCCAGTGTTGCCAGCGATTTTCCCGCCATTTCGAGTGTCGTTGACTTAATTTATTTTCAAAACGGATTCTCTCTGGGCTACGGCTTTGGGATTTAATGGTCTACCCTTTATGGTTTTTACACGGAAGTTTTGGTTATTAAGTATTAGTAAACTTACTTTATCATTCGCTATTTATTTTTGGGATTTTGGAACTATATTTTCTAAGTTAAAATTATTCAATATTGCAGTGTTTGCAATTTGTTCGACTGTATAAGATATTTGACCAAAAAGGTTTTTATGAATTAAAGAAATGCATGCTAGAGTATTCAGTTTTAAATATAAATGGAAAAACAAACAATATGCCATAGAAACATTATTTAATATTATTTAAATAACGGGATTCTTACTAGGGTATATATTTGTGCATGTCTTTATACATATATATATATATATTTACGTGTTGCAAATTATTTAATTTGTTCTTACAGATTATCTAACAACAGAAAAGTCACTCGGTTAACAATGTTAACATAGAACATTGCATTGAAATTTTAACTAGACATTGTACTTGTTTAAGTATAGTTTTTTTTTCAAGAGGGGCAGTTTTAAAAATCTTGATTATTACTAGCATTGGACTAGTATCACTTATAGATAGCTAAACGTAAAGGCATAAATCAAACGAGTCCGTAAATATCGAACTTACTATTAACCATCAAGCTAAGGCAATCTCATGGCATTGACTCCTCAAGGAACTTCTATGGCCAACCTTTTCGTTCTTGCAGCAAAGACAACGGTATCATATTCAAATCCTATTATAACAAGACTTTGATTAACTTAGATCACATGCGTACTGTGTGACCGTACCGGATCCGCCAATCTGTGTTATTTAATCACATTAAATAGACATTTCAAAGTGTACTGAAACTAACAGTATTTCTCTAGATACCTGCAATATTTGATCATGAATACATCTTAGTATGCTAGCATTTGTTGACCGACCACACTCAACCGACCGAACAGATGTTAATGAGGCACAACGTATTTAAAGTGTATGAAACGTAACCTCTGTTTATTTAAGCTATGCATTAGGGTAGAGTTTCACTGACGTTACTGTTGATTACGTATTTATAAGCCGATTGAAAAATGATATTTTTAATGTGGTATCACTGGGATTGAACATGAAGGTTTATTTATAGCGTGTTATGACTGTTATTAGATATTAATTATAATAAATAGGGAGTTTTAACGTGTGTAAATGTTTTAAGTTTATTTTATTTTGTTGCAGGTTGGTAGGCATTGAAATATGAAAGTCACTTAGAGACTGGCCGAATAGAAAAACGTCAAAGCAGGTATTCTTAAAAAGTTATTGGAGCGTAGCGTCGGTGTCTATTGGCAGACGAGTTTTTTGCCTTCTCAAGGGTGATGGAATTGAAAGAAATGATTGATTAGATGTTTCAGGTCGTGAAATGAAATGTACAATTGGATATCGAAACACTAAGTCTCTTTGACAATGGTATTATTGCCATCTTCTTAAGTAGTTTTTTTAAGCGTGACGTCGTCAAAGATATTTTTGTTACACGGCAATAATAGTGGCGTTTATAACTCTTCAATGATATAATTATGATAGCTTTTTTGTAAGTTTTTTTAACATGATCTATGATTTATTTATTAATTAAAATAATTACAAAGCATTCCAGCAAAACACTACAGCACCGTTAATTACAGAAGTCAGGTTACTAAATTCATAACCTTAAATATATATTTTCAAACTGTAATTTGCCTGGGAAATGTTTATATTTGTGGCTTTGGGTCCCTATGGAAATCATATTCCACCTAGCATAGACTTCATCCATAACACTTAAGTTTTGGAAGTACATTAACATATTAAAGCTGAAACCCATTGTCCTTGGCTTATCACAAGTTCATAGTTCACGACCCTAGTTAAAGGCAGGGTTCAACAGCCTATTTACTGACGGAAGTATGAACAGGGGTTTATATTCACATGACGCTCAGTTCAATAAGTGTATACGTCCATGACCCAGCCGGTCAGGGTCCTATTATGCAGCGGATGTGGCCAGTGGGGGGCGATGTTCGCACGAAGATTGAAGTATACCCTTCATGTTTTTGTTAACACGAGGAAGAAGTCATTTGTTTCTATTTCGATATTCAATTTGGATTTAGAATTGTGAAATGTGTTAACGCATATTTCAGGGTCATTACAGAGACCTTTAAAAAAATCGTGTTGTCAATTTGGATGAAACTCTTAGGTAAATAGCTGTTTTTTAATCATCCAAAGTAGGTAGTAGTATTTATAATGCAATTATATCACCGTATTATACACATACTCGCCCGTATCACTCACATTACTACGTAATTGATCCTTACTGAGCCCTTATAAGAATAACAGATAATAAACAGCTTTAAGGAATCAAAGAAAAATATCCGCTCAGTCAGCGATTAAAAAAGAAAAGATTTTGTACAACTGTCAATCCTCCATTTTCTAAGTTAATTGAGCCCGCGGATAACTTTCAGATTTGAACAAGATTGATACTTATGAATGCCGTAACTTTATAATTGTCTCTGCTCGCAAATCTTGACACTTTAAAGTTAAATTTGAATTTAAACGATTTACTCCGTTACTCTTGTTAAATAGTGAGATTCGGGTACAAGACGTTAATTTGACGTACGATGCTTAGATCATGGGACTTTACTTTGATGGTGTTTATAATATTTTAATTGCATCTCTTTCATTCGGTTTTTCAATCGTAAGAGATGTGAGATCATTGTTGGAGTTTCTTGCGCCGCTTCTTCTCCGCAATGATGGTCTTGTCCGAAGCGCTAGTATATTCAATCCAATTACCGACTTGTTAAAAGCCCTCATGTGGCCAATTAACTGTTTATAGTACATTGTTGTAGAGGTTAGAAAGTAAGCAATAGATGGACGAGGTAGTTCGAGGGCCGACGCGTAGCGGAGGCCCTCGAAAGTACGAGTCCATCTATTGCACTTTCGGCCGTGGCTTAACACAGTGCTTTTCACGACTACTGCGAGGAAATAAAAAAAAAATCTTATAAGGCGTTTTTTAAACTGACGACTCTCACCGTGACAAAAACTTTATTTCAGATAATTAAAAGCAGACATATATGGCTGTATGGAATCTGATTCCTTTGCCTATCCGTGAAGGGATGAATATTATTAAAAAAATAAAACGACTTCTCATTGGCCAATTTAATTTCATATGCAGCACAAAGTGTGTTCTGATTGGTCGAATTAGTGATCAGCGGACCGATGTTATTGGTCAATGGAACAGACCAACAATGTTAACATAGTTGGTCTGTTTAAATTCATAGTAGGCCTGCTCATTCAATGTACAACTATCGATTGTTTTGGGGACCAAGAACAGACCATCTTTCGCCACATTTCCGTGCAGTGGCGTGAAAAATACTTTTTATAAACATTTCCAAATGCAATTTTTTTTCAGAGTATTTATGCTACAACTTTGTTGCCGTAATTTAAATAAATGTATAACTATGCCGAATATCAGCTTTGCCAAGAGTCTCTGAGTAAACCCGCGGGCAGGCGGACTGACGGACATGGCAAAACTATACTTATAGTCCGTGTGAACCCGTAAAGGTTCCTTGTTGACTACGGAATCCTACATAAAAAACAATGCTTATTCTCATCTTAGTTTATGGCTGTTTGTTAACTCATATCGTATCTCAATAAAATTTATTATACCTACAAGCAAACGTCAGATAAATCTTACGGACATAGAATTACTGTATTTGACAACAGACGTAACCTTTTATCCACGATTATGTGTTAATCGCGTATTATTCAAGAAACGTGCAACAAATCATGGGTAAATATGGACATTTTGTATTATTAAAAGGTACTAAATATTTAACCTTTACTTGAATTGCCAATTCAGTCGTTTACGTCATAAGATTCAATTTAGATTGAGGCATAAGTGTGAGTTACCGTCTTATGGTTCTGTAATGATGTATGGCGGTTTTGTATGAACAATGGATGTGTGTGTCGGATATGTCCTTTTAAATTAAAGCGTTGCAAGTTTCCCTTCTCAGAGGTAAGTAATGCCGCTCCCAGATTTGTAGGCCTGAAATCTATTTGTAGCGAGGTGCATGTATCTATGTGTTATTTTCCGATTTGAAACCTTGCCGCTAGATAGGTGGTAAAATTATGGGATCACTTCGCACGTTAAATGCAATAGTGACACTAAATTACGAAAAACTTATGTACGTTTGTAGTTGCCATCTAAGTATATGCATGTTTAGTCGGGAAAAAATGTATTCAGACGAGTTTGAATTCCATTTGCACATCATAATATCATGCGTAGGTAAGTCAAAGAAAAACCACAATACAAAACCAAATTTATTTAATCAATCCGTTTTAAAACAGATTTTTTAATTTATAAATTATCTTGGTACAAGTGGAAATTAAAAATTAAAAACAATCGAACGAACTTACAAACCTACTTAACAAAAGTAATTAAGTAATTTAATTTCAACTTAGGCGATAAAAACGTTACCTCGGACAGTCTGAGCTTGTCTATGGCACAGCCAAGAAGCTTATATTGTATTCGTATGCATTGTAGGTACAATGAGATAAGCTAGAAAAAATCCTAGAATTAGGTACCTACGTCACGTATCTTTTGCATCTCTTTCTCCAAAAATGAACAAAATAAACAAAAACCTCTTCATTTATCATCTTCATTCCTAAGAATAGCTAGACGTGCAAAACATACTTACGTGACGCAACTCTAGGTTAAACGAAGTATTTATTTAATCTGTGGTAATATCTTCTAGGGTTGAGACTTTTTAGACGATGTCGTATGATTATTACACCTTAACATTGTATTGTTTATAACTCGGCCGCCATTACTGTCATGTAAATAAGAGCTATCAAAACGTTGACAATACGATACAATGTCAAAGTCAATATGGTTTTACCGATTGGAATAAAGCCTCACCACTTTTCCCTCACGATACAAGCCTGAAGACCCAGACGTGCTCGCCATAGCGAATTATCACAAATGGGTTCCGACAGTCCTCTTCCTTAATAAATTCTATTTCAAATCAACACATTCCTTCCTAACAAGCGGCTTCACGCCGTTGTTGGAGAGGGACGGCTGCGGTTCTTTTAGCTTAACTGGATAACTGTCGGTGTTAGGTTTTATACTATTTTTGAGTAAGATAGTGATTTGTTTTTAAGAGGTTTATAACTTCATAGGAAATGTAGCAGTATTGCAATGTATGCTGTAATTGTCTTGAGGCATGTATAAACAGAGTGTCATGTTTTAATGTTGCATCAGGCATAATGAGGGATTGTCATTTTAGCCGTATTATATTATTATCGTCATCACTTATGCATTGTTTATGAGTTTCGGGCTACTACCGCTACCGCTAGTTCGTGAATTCAAATGATTTCCAAGAAGGTTTAGGGAATTTCTTTGGATGGAATGTCAAAATTGATGTGGATCACTATAGTCCACATGAATACTTAAGTATCCTACAACATTAGATTTATTATAAACATTTACCACGTCAGTTCTTCGCTACATTTAAACCTCTCGTTACATTTTATAAGCGCCATATTCTAACACATCCTAAGTTAACCTTAGACCAGCTTTCTCCGCACATCTCACTTCGTCACGACCTGTCATTTTATCATTTTCCTGGCTATAATGTACCGTGACGTTTTTTAGCGCTATTCCTAGACCCTTTTAGAAAGTTATTTTGCAATGTATTGAATGAAATAGGTGATGGTAACGCTTTGGTTTAGGTTTATATTAAGGTATCACGGAGATGCCTATTAGTTCATGACCGAGCACAGTGAAGATCTTTGGGGAAGGCTTTGTGGAATGTTTAGCAGAGGACGAGCTTCAACGGTTTTCAAAAAATGTTTACCATGTTAAGAATTCAAATTAAGAATAACGTTTCCATTTTGTCACGAAAATTAGTCTTACATTTATTTACTGCCATTATACACGAATACGCGCTATCTCAAATTTAATAACCAAAGCAGATTCAGTCTTCACCTGTTTGTAATATGGTGGCATTTGCTACAGGAGTTGTCAGAGACCAGCATTTGTCTTATAGCAGTATAAATAATTTTCGTGACAAAATGGAAAGTTACCGATTGTTGATTTTAGTTCTTAACTGGTATACTTTTTTTGAAAACCGCTCGTTTTGGTTGCTATGATGACGACGTAATAATCTGTAAATGATAACATAGGGTTACTTGGAGTCATTCCTCCGCAGAATTTTGTAATAAATATGCGACATGGTCCTGGTCCAGGGTTCAGTTCATGAATGGACAAACTTTGTGATCAGGGTGAGTATTTATTTCCAAGTCTTGAATGTTTTCTATGAATATAAGTTTTTATTTCTCAATTTAAGAATTAATTATATCGTTGTCTATTTACTCATAGTACAAGACTAGAGCTTAGTCTGGGACTTGGTAAATGTGTTTGAGATCGTGCCCCGATATTTATTTAAAAATATATATTCTTTAATATTGTAAGAGCTAATCTGATAAGAGTTGAAAGGTGGCAACAGAATATCTGTTGGTCTTGAGATCCTACGGGTTTAGACTTGTAACAGACTCAATAAGTTAAAATTGTGCAAAAAAAGTACACAGTTGAAATAAAAACAGTCTACGAAATGAAAATTTATCAATACCCCCGACCGTATTATTGTATGACTGGCACAAAGGTGGCATACCACATTATATTTGGCAGATTGTACATTCAGTTACGAAGTATGCTTGTCAACACGTGGACACTCACTGCTATTACTGGCTGGCACCAACCAGCTCAGCGTTGCGTCACCACTGACCTGATGTGCACGCTCATCACCTCAGCAGGCCAGCAGCCATGATATTTTCCAATTGGTTCTGCTTTCACACTAGTAGGAGCGATCGTGCGACGCTCTTAAATTCGACTTGCTTGCTGTTTCTCATGTGTATCTAGTATCTATATGTGTGATATCTATGTATGTAAATACTCCATTTATTTATTTAAAGATTATATGAATGATGACAATGCTTGGGACTGTTTTTTTTTTATTACAATTATTAATGACCGTGGAGACTATATACATCTCCCTGTATTTCCGTTTTGATCTCAGGCGCTCACAACTTAGGACTTAATCATATGGACTTAATCGTATGATTACCTATTATTTACATCTCCAAAATTGACCGTGGAGACTTTCTACATCTCCCTTATTTATTTATTATTTTTGTATATTTTTTTTTTAATAATTTAATTTAATTTTAATTTGACATCTGGAGACTGTTTACATCTCCGAAATTGTATTATTTATTTTAATCCGACAATTTAATTATTATTACTACTGGGACCTGTACATCCCTGTGACATTTAAATTGTGTTGCTTAAGTTTAGTATTGTAATGTGATTTATTTGGAAAAAACGGCTTACTGTTGAGTTTCTTGCGGCGCTTCTTCTCAACAGTGGTCTCTTTGGAAGCGCTGGTAGACTCAAACTTGTAAAAGTGCCTACAGGGCCTACTTACAAAACTTTTTTTTTTAAATAAATAAAATAAATAAATACTGTAAGTAAGTAAGTAATTTATGCAAAAAATGTGGTACATCAGTTAATAAGTAATTACAGAGTTCTACACATTTCGCCAGTACCTACATGGCATGCCAAAAATTAAAGGCAATAAATTTAATATATAGAATAAATTAATAATTTCATGAATTATTTACAGGATGTCAATATATTAATTACAATACTCATTTGTCAACATTAATACTACTTAAATAAGTTAAACCATGTCACATTACGATTTATAAACATAGTAGTCGAAATATTCGTTTACAGAGTAAAAACACTCTTGGGTAAGCCATTTTGTAGTACCTACATTTTAAAATTTGGTCAGTAGTAGGTCTTTTATTTCGTTGTGCAATCTATTGTAAATACTCACTGCCATACAGTTAGTATTTTTACTAAATAATGTTGTTTTTGAATGTGGTTTAACCAATCTATCAGGATACCTGGTATTAAAATTGCAATGGTCTTTATAAGTTTTAAATAAATTTGGTTGGGATCTTACGAGTACACAAAGTAAGTACAAATGGCGGACTTAATGCCTTGAGCCATCTACCAGTCAACCATACGGCCAAGCAGAAACAAGTAGAGGTTGGTGCTCAATAAAATATAGGTAGGTACAGTCAAGGAATTAAATTTGTCACCCACCTTAGTTCTAAAATCAATCTGACATTCTACAGCAATAAGGTTGAGTTGGCTATCAATTACAAATGACTTGGCATCTCTAATGACAATGACATCTTCAAGCAAATTTTCCTTGAAATGGGTAGACGAAGTGTTGGCAGACTTTCCACAAGGTGGACTGACGATCTGATAAAGGTCGCGGGAAACCGCTGGATGACAGCAGCAGAGGACCGATCGTTGTGGAAAACCTTGGGGAAGGCCTTTGTCCAGCAGTGGACGTCTTGCGGCTGACAATGATGATGATGATGATGGGTAGCAAATTAACTTCCGTGACCGTACAATCAGGCATGACAGATATCAACTTTTGCAACTAATTATGATGGGCAAAGTTGCTGGTAAAAGAAGAGTTGGGCGAAGAAAAAAGTCGTGGCTTCGCAACATCCGGGAGTGGACTGGAATTACGAGCGCGTCCGAGCTATTCCGCCTCGCAAAGGATAGGGACAAATTCCAACAGCTGATAGCCAACCTTCACTAAGTTGGAGAGGCACTTTAAGAAGAAGAAGAAGACCGTACAATGTGTGGCTTGTTGGTCGAAACTGGCTCTATAAAATAATTTCTATAACTAGTCTACTAGTCTATTAGTAGTAATAAATAGAATTAGTTTGGATCCATTTCATTGTTGTTTTGGCTCACTCATGCTCTGCTAAGAAAAGAAAATGGAGCAAGAGAAACAACTATCTACCTAATAATGGGAGATTTAAGATTATGTGTTATTTGGAGTTTTGGGCTCCGTGTAAAAATGTCATAAAGCATGAGCTGACTCTCGGTTAATTTTTATTAGTTTCTTGATTATTTTTGAAAAAATTATCTTCACGTGTTTGGGTAAATTCTTGCAAGTAATTTTTTAACCACATCCCTATGGTATGGGCTAATATTTAGAATACTATGTAACCCCGATGGCAATGCAATATTATTATGTGAAGAACCCGTTTCTTGACGTGTAAAAGTGCCCGTGCGGCCTACTTACTGAATAAATGACTTTTTTATCTTATCTTTTAAATCTTTATTCCCTTCTACATGCATTGCCTGTACTTTTATCTTTCCATTGATATATCAACCATAAAATATAATTAAACCAATCGTACACAATTCACCTTTTTCTAAACTCAAACAGAAAATAAAAATATCTCGAAAATTAGCTGGACATTTCGAGCAATTTAGCAAATCAAGGGCCGGACACCTGACGGGTTAAGAGCTGATCCGGTATCGAAGTCGGAAGGTGGCAACAAGATTTCTGCTGTAGCTAACATGGAGTCGTTAGTTTGGTCTCGATAAGCAGACGATACCTCTGCAAATGAAGTACAGTCTGCCACTAATAAGCTTGTCTCAAAAATGTACTTTCAGACACAAACTTATTTGTCTCTATGTTAATTTAACTTTGGCTTTTTAGGAATAACTGCATATGAAACGCATTATGTGTCCGTTCAAAGCACTATTTCTAAAGGAATTTTAAACGTTTCTTGATCGCAGTTATTACTTAAAATACCAGAATTTCTCTCAAGAAACATTTTAAACACCGCCTACGCGTTTAAATTGAAATTTCCATCATATTACTTAAACCGTAAGTGTTTAGTCTTATAACAGCACTGTAAGGCCGTTATAAGACTATAATATAACCATTAACTCCCGCGGGTCCAATTAACGTATACAGGAGGGATACACGTCTTGTTATAAAGCTATAAATTGGTATTTAGAAAGTGACGAGTGGATACCCTGTAATTATAATTGACTGAATGTAGAGTTTTATCGGTTAGAAAATCAATTGGTGAATGGTTTTAGTCGAGTCCCACGGTTGGTTACGTCGTGAGAAAATGGGATAAAAAATCGTTTCGGGATACATTAATAAATTTGTTTGTTTGTGAAATATGACCACGAGAGAAGTGAGTGAGGTAAACGATTTACCTGTTAGTCGGTTTAATTGAAGCTGGACTCTAATTTGTAGTACAATTTCCAGAAATAATTTGGAGCGTTTACTAGGTGTAGTCACACATTCAGAGTTCATCATCATCATCAGCCCGAGGGCGTCCACTGCTGGACAAAGGCCTCCCCCAAAGAGCGCCACAAGTCACGGTCTTGAGCCGCTCGCATCCAGCGGCTCCCCGCGATCCTAACCAGGTCGTCAGACCACCGGGTGGGAGGCCGTCCAACACTCCGTCCACCGGTGCGGCGCCGCCACTCGAGAACTTTTCTTCCCCAACGGTTATCAGTTCTCCGAGCTATGTGGCCTGCCCATTGCCATTCAGAGTTATTATCAAGTAATTTTTTTTAATTATTTTCGTCCATTTCTGACATCTTTTCTTGTCCTAATCCTAAGCAATGTTTAAGGGATAGGTGTAATAAATGAATACGTAAGATACTGTCTGTGATCTTCTGATCTTTGTGAATTTTGCATTCAGGATTTTCCAAATTCCATCTAGTAATCAAAACAAAAATAACCACATCAAACTAATCTTAATGAATTTATTGCGAAGCCTATCACCGCGTCATTTATCGCATCTAAATATTAATGGCAGTATTGATTGTGACCTTAGCCTTCAGTAGATTATCATAATCTGTCGAAACCATAAATTTATTATTCTATTCGGTAATCCCATATTGCGTTTGACATGTTATCGTATTGTCAACGTTATGATAGCTCGACCGCCATTACTGTCAAGTAATAAGAGCTATTAATACGCTAACATATCGAAAGCAAGATGGCTTTACCGAGTAGAATAGAGCTCCAGGACGGTTACTATGATGCACTATTTGAAATCGGAACTTCGGATGCCCCATCCCTCTCACTCGCGTTAGTCACTTAACAACGTTTTATCAAAAACCGGCTATATTGAAAAGATGATGGTTTGACTTACGTAACTTACGTTGTGAGTTAGCTCAGGGAATTTAAAATGGCTGTATTGGTTTTGGGTGTTGCTACATTTTAGTTTTAGTCCCAAACTTCGTCTAGGCTTGGATGTAAGTACATACATTCATACATTAATTCACGCCTGTATCCAGAGGCAGATACCACTTCTTTCCACCTGCTACGATCCTGACAATTCACTTTCGCTTCTTCCACATTCATACATCGTTTCATACATTTTAAGATACGGTCTATTTCTAGTAAATAGGTAGACTAAAAGAAATACCAATCTATAGGTAACAACTAGGTAAGTATTAAAATTGTTCTGGGTTGAAGTGTTTTTTTAATTAAAAACAGTTTTTATTTTTTTATTTACCCAAAACAGCAACGTCCTTTATTAATCGTTTAACGTCATAATTAATTAACATAAATAGATCATTCTCACGACCCTATACCGAAGCGCATGCGACGCCGCACGAGGTCAACTAATTATGTACCTTAAGGTCAAATGATTAAGTTATTAATCGCCTGCCCTCTGACCACCTACTGAGATTTTCTCCACACCTAATGGGGTATTATTTCTTAGTTAATAATTAATTTGTTTTAAATACTTGTTAAGCGTGTAGAGGTTAATTATTTTGTAGAAAATCGTGTTAATGTTTATACTAAGTGTAGTTAGTGATTGCAGATATTGTTTTGCATTTGTAAATGGCTTGCTAAGTTTTAACAAGTATTGACTGAAGCGAGGACTAAATAGGTACTTAATAAACAGCCAGTTTTTAAAATCCTAAAAAAAATACCTATCAAACCACCAGCCCCCTATTTCACCATTCCGACAATGACAGGTGACATTTCAGTGTACATGGCGCAGCTGATATGAATCCCACTGTTGTGAAAGCGTGTTAACTTTGCAATGTGTACCGAATTGTCACCTGTCACCTGTCATTGTCACGATGGTGAAATAGGGGGCTGGTGACATTTAATACGCTGTATAATCTAATGACATCTCGGTTAGCCGCCTTCGAGGCATCCGTTTACGGTCTACGACGTAACAAAGATCTGTACTTACTTTACCAACAAACATACATACGGCTGGCCTCTTGGCTAACGCACTTGCGATCGCAATCGACTTCAAAGCGGAGCAATGTTTTCATTTTGTACGCAGACCAGCCTTCCATTTTCAAAATGAAAGCGATTGCGATTGCGAGACCCTCGTTCGTGAACAGTCGGGTAATAGAGATGAAGTCTTTTCTGAAAATATCCTCAGGTAACCTATAATTTTATTTCATCGAGCGCTATTATAAATATTAACTTGTGACTACCAAAACTATAGAACTAAACACAGTAAAAGTAAAAAGTAATAAGTAATTATATACCTAAATACATTGTAAATCAGTTTTTTTTTAACGTACACACGTCCACCTGCCTAAACTAATATCGCCGTTATGAAGTCCACGTGTTACAGAGATATGATAACGATAATAACGCTAATCTCTAACAAAACAATACGGTATTGGTTTAAAAACTCAATGGCATATAATAGTGTAAACTGTGAGTACTGTGACCCATAGACATTCGCGTTCACAAGACTGCAAATGCGTTGTCAACCCTAAGGACTAAGATGGAATGCCTCTATGCTAGTCAGTACACCGGCTGTCTTATCCCCAAATACAACAATGCGAACACTGCTGTTTGGCGGTAGGTTAATGGATAAGATGGTGGTAGCTATCCGGTTGATTTGACAAGTGAACAATATAATGTTTAATACATTGTCAATCGACTTTGAACCCTGAAGCACTGGGTTAAGGTTAAAGAAGTCGTTATTGTTGTGCAAAACGGATATTTTCGATAAGAGAATATTGATCTGCATTTTGAAGTGTCATACTGTGGGATGCATGTCGTTTCTCACGTACGCATTATTGATACGTATTTAAAAATAAGATATGTAAAATAAGCAATCTTTAGGCACTGGCCCAACCAAGGGCGAGGAGGCGATTAGCTATCGGCGATTTTCTCGCCCAAGGAACAAACAAAAGATATTTCAAAATTCAAAATTCAAAATATTTATTCAGTAAATTGGCCACATGAGGGCTCTTTTACACGTCGGCAATATAGAGTGAATCTACCAGCGCTTCGGAGAAGACCATCATTGCGGTGAAGCGCCGCAAGAAACTCCAGCACAAGGTAGTTTTTTCCCATAATAAATACAATAATACTTAAAAGTAACATTACAAGGTAATAAAGTAATAAATAATTATTTTAAAACGAACACCAATAAAATCATTACAAATGTCAGTTTAATAACATAAAGATCTGTCAGCAAAAGAGACACGTATATTAATAGCTGGCTGTTCACACTGCCGGCGAGAACGCGCTCCATTAGTTTAACGAAACAAAAAATATTGTAGATCCCGTGTCAAGAATAGAGACTGTCACAAGGAGGGAGGGTATAAGTTTATCGTGTGTATCTGTGTATGTGTGTCTGTGTGTCTATCTGTTGCATCGTAGCTCCTAAATGGAAAGATCGACATGGATACGGTTTAAGAAAAAATAGTAGTTGTTCTCAGCCAGGATTCATGAGCTACACTCTTGTCGGTGGAGTGATTTCCATTGTTTTCAACTTTTTTTTTAATTGGTCTAGGCACAGAATAAGTAACTACAGTCTAGGTAAGTTCTTCTTAATGTTAGGTAGTTAGATGAACTCGTCGTGCTGTAACAGGTGACCAAACTTTTTTCCTTCACTAAAATGTTAACCTCGGTAAGATAAGCAAGCTTTTATATTTTAAAAGCTACAATGTTTAATCCTCGCTGGTAAAGTATTAAGCAACGCCATTACCATATGAATGAAAATATGTAAATAACCGTATATTTAAGCCATTGTATCATAATTCGATTATCTTTATTGTTCACAAGGTGCGGCCGTATTAGCGTGTCATCTAACCATTAGGATGATTAAATGCATTATTTATAATGGTAACGAAATGCATATAATCTTTTAAATATAAAAAACAGGACCGCTGGACCTGTGGGAACCCCAGAGGTGCACGAAGAAAGGATTTTCCGAAATTAAACCCCCAACGGAGGAAATAGGGAGAGTAGCGGGAAACGAATTATATGCGGACAAAGTCGCGGGAGTCCTATAGTAACCAATATGTGGTTGACCTTGTTGATAGTGACCCTGCCTGTGTAGCTATTGGTCCCGGATTCGATTCCCCGTATGGGCAACTATGTGTATAAATGGTTATACTGTTTATAAGGTAGCTCTGAAATGGTCACCATTCATTCATTCATCATTCGGCGGTCATTTTTGGTATATGGTTTTTATCTTTATACATATATACATACCTTCACGCCTGTCTCCCCATGAGGTAGGCAGAGACCATGGAACGCCAGGTGCCTCGGTCTAAACATACAACTTCACCTTCCTCTTCATCACCCTCTTCATGCACGTACGTCAGTTTCTGGTGCAGTTCATATGGTCCTAATTCAGTATTCTTGAATCTGATCGCCATAGTACCTCATAGATAACTCATCATTTTTTTCTAAATGGCTAAACCATCTTAACATATTTTTTATTCCACAAAACGGCACATGTAACTTCAACACGACATGAAGTTTGGCTTCGGCGAAAGTGCCGCAGACACCATGGTTAGCAGATCTTCGTGCAGCACGTGTAGATGGTGATGCATGGGCAGCATATTATTCATTTTTTTCTATTAACTTAATAGTTATTTATAATAACATAACGCCTCTATCGCGCATACTCACTACACCAATATACCTGACTAAGTACATATCATGTGCTACCATACGCTTCGATCTCTTGCCCTACATGTCTCCCTCCCGACATGTGCCCGCGCAGTTCAAAGATCGCCCCCGAGTCCGTCTTAGTCAACAGCGTAATGGCCGTCGTGATAGAGCAGCCTTACGTCACTTAATACCCATAGCTAATGTTGGTAATAGCTAATTGGACAAATTCTAGGTTTCCAAGGAATTGCTTAAACGATTTGATAGATCTGCAATCTGTAGCCTTTAAGAAGCCTAAATACTAACCCTGTTTCTTATTCATAACATGCGCAATAACTGGAGAGAGAGAGAACTTTTTGTAAAAAAAAAAACAGATTACAGATGATGTTGTAATCATAGGTATACATGTACTTACATGATGATATGTATGTGGACCCTGTTGGGCACAGCAACAATAGCAGAAAAAACAGAGAAGAGGGCTTATTTTTATAATAGTATTATAATTATGTTATTTCCTAAGTTTAATTGCACTTTCATGAATTATTTTATATTTATTATATATATTCTATTCTTTGAAGTATAGCTATGAATATTATTAAACTATCATACTTATCATAACATAATTAAAACAATTTATGACACATTTTTGCTTTATGTAAACAGACATTTGTTGCCATAAGATTTTTTATTTTATTTGTATTTTATCTTTTTTTTTTTGTTTCTTGAATTATAATTAATTGTATTATATTTGCCAGATCATTTTTAAGTATGTCGGTATGTCGCTATAGTTTTGTTAGTTTTATAATATCTTCAATTTATTAATGTAAATTATAATAGTTTATCTTCTAAATATGTATTAACCGTGTAGTAACAGTTGGTGATAAAGAAATCTTTTAAAAGTATATTAAATTTATTTTAATTTTTTTCACATTTTATTTTATATGGAAGTTTATTGTAGGTTTTTATGGACATTAAGTTTGACACAACATAAAGTTTGAGGTTTGTAAAGTTCTTAAGTAAATGTAAAGAAAAAAATCGTGATGTGCCTAAATATGTCATAATATATTATATGTTTCGTTTCGTAAAATTTTCAAATTGCTTGGCTGTATAGAGCGACTAGTTTTCATTTGCATATAAACAGCAACACAATAATTTCTGCCTACCCCATTGGAGCCTGTCTTCTGTGAAGGTACAAATGGAGTATTATGAGAATGGACAACTAAAACTCGCCGGTTAATAATTCGTCCGTTGCATGTTGCAATGTCACACCCCGCTGCACCAGTGCACCGTCAAACTGAACCGATATTAAATCAGTTGACATTTAAACTGCCCCCGTTCTCACCGCTATCGCTTGTTTATCAGTTTGATATGTTGAGCAATGCGTTATATCTCGTGGGTTTTTTGGCCGATTGATAATAATATCTTGGACACTGCGAGTTATTTGGACCCAGGCTAGGATTTTACTCGTATTTTTGGGCACAGATTCAAATACTTAGAGACGTCCTTAGAGATGTCAAGTAATTTGTAACTTTTAGGAAACTCAAACAAGACAATGTATCCACTTTTGCACCTTATTTCGATCCATTGGAACAATTTACATGTACAAGTATGTACTTACATAGGTACAGTTCCATAGAAATTCTCACACAATTTTAGTCGTTCCAACTGTTTAAGTACAACAACAGACCGTCCGATTTTCATCACATACTTTATATATAGACATACATAAACTATTCAAATCATAACCTCACTTTTAGCTTCGCGCTGTCATGTTGAAAATGGCAAAGGAGCAAATCTAGTAAGCAAGTCCCTAACATTTTCACCGGCAACAATATCCAAAAACTCCAATATCGACCGGACCCAGGATCCGTAATAAACAATCCGTGCACCTCGCTTAATGCACGCGTCCCACGGGAGCCCTGAAGCCCTGATCAAAGGAGCGAGATTTACGCGGGCCCTCACACAAACCATACGCCCGGAAGCCGATGAAAGAAATCTTTGTAATCTTAATTATCATTAGGAGAAACCGGGCGCCGTGATGGCCAGTTTATTAGTTCTGGTGATTTGTGGTTTATTTTTGCTGAAGGTATCTTGCGTGGTGATTTAAAATTGTTGGGTTTTATAGTCAACGAGCTGTTAAACGCGGTTCCGTCCGCGTAGAAGTAAAACTCGCGGTAAAAAGTACCTCTATGTCCTTCCTCGGGGTTCAAGCTATCTCCATACCAAATTTCATCTAGATCGGTTCAGCGGTTTAGACGTGAAAGCGTAGGAAACCAACATAAAAAGATACTTTCACATTTACAACATTAGTTCAAATTCAACGTTCAAACGTTCAAATTCAATTATTTTCCAGAATTTACTTTCACGCCCTCTCTTGTATTCCTCCCGTTAGTGGTTTTCGAAATCCCTTTTTAATTCACCCGTAGGGTACCCAAGAAATACTTTGTCCAAATTCCAAGACCCTAGTCAAGCGGCTTTGAGCTTGCGTTATGTCAGTCAGTAATCCAGTCATGTTTTATATGTACTGGTATATCGTGAGATTGTCCTCGATATTTATTTTTTATTTATTTACAGTGTTGGTGATGATTTGTGGCCAATGGCAGGGAATTTTAGCTAATTCTTGAAAAGACTAACTAAAGAAGAGAGGCTTGCGACAAGTCTGCCATTAGCAAATTGAGAAGTTTGCAAGAGACGTTCGTCCGGAAAATTACAGGGTATTTTGTTCAAGGCGCCTGCCTTCGTACAATGTTATGGTAATCTAGTAACTATGTGCATTAGGTGAATTTATATGTGCGTAATGCAATATAATACGAATACGAATACGAAAAGCTACTCAATTTTAGTTAAGTATTGTAAATACCGAAATAAAAGCTATTTTTAGCTCGTCTTTGTCAGGCCTCGTACATAACTGTATCAGTATCAGTGTTACTATATGTTTTAGAATAAAAATTCCGTCCGTTTATTCCCAAAAATTAAGCTTAACCTGCGTCAGCCAATTTTATTACAGAAGCAATCTCCATTTTTTACCCTTCAACGGTCCGACTCGGTCCAAAATTAAATAAAGCCTGGCCAAAAGGACGAACCTCCAGCATATTTTACTAAGGAAATAAATCCTTGCGGATGATGACACGTTCCGGAACCGTTTAGCACATATGTAGAAGAGGGTGTCGGGCGCGCTGAAGCCTCGATGGAACCGGATCAATATGGTGCCAAAATGCTTGAGCTCTGCTCTTGTGAGTTGCTTACGCTGTGATTGATTTAGATATTCTGTTTGACGAGTGTGAGGCCTTTTTAACTGAGGTCTTCTTTACCAAAGGACGATAATGTCTTGTCGACACTCATTTCATAGAACGTATTATGTATTTCATATTCATGAACAACGCGGCTTCGCAGCTAGTTATAGCTTACGATGAAGTGAATTTCGGTGGAAAGATACATTCGATAAAAATGTTGTCGGTAAAACAAGGTTGACACTGTTTTTGCTTTATCTGTATGTGTTTATCGTTTTATCTCGAACAGGTCAATGGATGACCTGATCTTGATAAACGAGGTGTCGTTAGATTTGTAACGTTGTCTGGAGACCGCCTATGTAACATTTGTTTTGCAATGTAATTGATTTAACACTAGTGACCCGCTCTCCCTTCGCTCCGGGTTTTTTTTTATAACACACGCATAGAATACTTTATTTTACGTAACCTTTCACTTGAAGCATTCTATCTATTGCTGATAACTACATTAAAATCCGTTGCGTAGTTTAAAAGATTTAAGTTTTGTTTTATGCTATGTAAAGATAAAGAAGAAGATACATAGACGACATTATCAAATACAATATAGTTTGTCAAGCCTGCCTTTTGCCACACTTGTTTTCAAGTGTGTAAGGTCTTTCTAGAGTGGTTCCTGTCACTCAGTATAATCCAGTCAATAATATAGATTCCTCGACGCTTTACTGGATTTTCCCAGCACCGAGCCGTTGAACTCACCTCGTTCGTAAAGCATCCGTAAGAAACTATCCAAAATGTGATTTGTCGAGTGAGGGAATCTGTGGGAAATACGACGGGAATATTTATTGCGTCTGCGATTTTAAAAGGGAGATAGATGTGTCTTTTAACAATGAGTAGTGTCTGATTGCGCACGCATCGAGGTCTTGGAGTTCTCGTGCATTTTGCTGAACAATTTCTTGGTTTATTGAGATGTAACTTATAAAAGTGAGCTTCGTTTTTTCGTTCAATTCTATTTTCAACCACTGACAGAAATAGAGGGATTAGCGTGATCGCACTGCTAAATCAAAACAGTATCAACTCAAAATCCTTGCTAGTGTTGTTTTAAGTTTATGGAAGTTGTATTAAAGTTGATTTTATAATACAGTTGTATTTTCAGTTACTGTAGGTCCTCATAGCTCCTAAACGGGTGGACATATTTGAACGCTGTTTTTCTAGATTTTATGATCATTTGGGCCGTTTCAGAGATAATATTAGCTCTGCGATAATGCTTTCAATCTTGTTTTGGAATTGCTTGATCACACATCCACATTGATTTACGTTAAATTTGTTAAGTAAATAAAGCATGTTTTCATGCTGTTGATAATTTATTATTAGTACTTTATTTTTTATTTAACTACACAATCATTGAAGACGAATCTAACGACTCCTCGTTTGTTGGGAGTTGGGATTGAGACAATCGTTCAGCGCCTGCAATGATCCAAAGAATCATACATAATTACATACTCACGAGTCAAAACATTATTCTTCTTCTAGGGAAGTTGAGTTTACTATAAACCTTTGATAAAGTTTACTTCCAAATTAATTTACGGGGTAAAAGCATCGCTGTAGCGTTTAAAACATATGCCATCAATTCAGAAACTCGTGAACTAAGTGGTACGTTAAAAATCTGCGCAATTTATATGCCACAAACATTCAAGAGTACAAAGCATTTCCAAGTGTCGCTCCAACTAATGCAAAGCACCTATCGTGAGCCATGGCAGTCTAGACAAATCGTGTACATTTTGTACGTATCCGCAACTCCCTGCTCTCCACAACTCGACGGACGAACTTTCTAGACCAGCCCAGGATCCTGAAACTCGAGCCACCAAAACGTTGTTAACAAGCTAAAGGTACTTTACTGTAGCTTAGGATTTACAAGAGAAAGTTATCCTTTAATTTTTAAAAGCATCGACGAGACGGGCCATGTCGAAAGTGCAAGAATCCTTTTAAAAATTAAAGGTGAACTTTTGCCGTCAGGGGTATTAAGTTTTTAATGGTTGTCATTATAATAAACTGTGTCGATATTTAGTTAAATTTATATAAGGTTCACATCGTGCTCATCCGGCGGGTTGCCTTATAAGGGTGTTCAGCATTTTTCGCGGCGAGAGAAAGTTTTTGTATGCAAGCCTGGTTCTCGGACATCCCCCGCCTTTTAAATATTTGCATTTCTTTCGCATAGACTGCTAAGATAAGAGTTTTCTTTCAAAGATTCTTGTGCAGGTATCGCCTTTGGCTGGCGCATACTAATTAAATTAAACTCTTCTGTTGGAGTAAAAAGAAAAGAATGCGGACGCGAAGTTATTCGATTTGTTTTTTGTTCACTGTTTTGAAGTACTCCTTTGTTTACGTTTTGTCTTTGTTGTTGGAATATAGTGTGTGTTGTTTTAAAACATAACTGTCTAGATGATAGCATCTATCTGCTAGTCAAATATGTTTTGCTACTACATACATGTTCCCAACGATTGCTATTTCAATTCTATTTTCTGCTCAATTCACAAGAGTCAGACTAAGGGCCGTATTTATAAACTCATCTTGACTGTGAGGCCCGTCACAAGATACGTCAAAGTAATCGCCAAACCATAGAACACTGTCATTTTTGACGCATCCCGAGACGAGCATTAGATTTGAGATCAGTTTATTAATACGGGCCTCACTCATTCAAAACGATGATATTTAAAGAAAGAAAGAAAGAAAGAAAATAATTTTATCTCTGCAAAATGATACATTTTTCTTAAAGCTAACATTCTGTACCTGGTTGTGGCAGAACATTTAAAACTGAAGCTTAAGGTAACTTAGCAAATAAGCATGCATTATGTTATTTTTAATGTAACAATTTGCGAAAACTGAACCCACTCAGCATGGTGTCGCGGCACTCAGGAGTGTCACGACGCTGATCTTCCGTGGATCCAGCATTGTGATACACGGGACAGCAATCGGAACGCGTAGTTTAAATATATTGTTTTCGTGTCGTTTGTTAGTAAGTTAGCGCAGCATTTGCCAGCGTATAATTTGTTACCCTATCATCAGTTTTGAAAATAACCTCTTATCCTTCCCAGGGGCTCAAGTTATCTTCATATCTACTAAATTCCATTTTTCCTTTTTCCATTCCAATTTTTAAACTTTAGAACACGTCACTACATTGTTTTGTCCTTAAATCTAGGGATGCATGTTAAGTATGTCTTAACATTTTTACAAACAACGTCATCCTCTGAGATTCAATTATCCCTAACCGCTAATCACAGGTGTCCCCCGGGACCCATGTCACCTGAAGGGAACACGTCACCCTCGGGAACCCCTCAGTCTTCAATTAACGCTCTCCCATTGTCCACATTGTCTTCACTACCTTGATTAAACCTTTCCGCGTATGAAACGCCGTGATTGGATTTAATGGTTATAACAAATTCAGTGCCAAAGACTCGACAACGGGTCAAGTTTGAATTTAAATCTGGTAGCTTGGGACTGAATGTGTGAGCGCGTTCAACGCCTTTGACACCGTGGGGTGTTCAAATTTCATATGATTTCTATTTGATGGCAATGTGCCGTTAGAGGAATGCTTTAATCCTTTTGTTCATGGATTACGGTCAGAGATTTTGGAAGTTGTTTACGGAGTTAATTAGATATGATGATGCGAGTGTCTGGGATGACAGCAGGGATGATAAAGTCAGTTTTGGTCAAGAGTTTTTGATGTGAGGACATGTGACATGACGTTATTTCTATCATCATGGTTGCGGGTGGTAGGACCTTGTGCAGGTTCCGTGCGGATTGCTATCACCATCTTATCCATTAACCTAAGGCTAAACAGCAGTGTTCGCATTGTTGTGATCCGGTTTGGGGATAAGACAGCCGGTGTTAATGACTAGCATACAGGCATTCCATCTTGGTCCTCAGTCTTGTGAGTGCGAATGTCTATGGGTCACAGTTTCCACTTACCATCAGGTGGCCTGTGTGCTCGTTTGCCTTCTCTGTGCCATAAAAAAAACAACCCTTTCTGACAGAACCCAGGGTATTGTTGTTTGAAGTATGGTTTAAGAACCAGAAGAGTTGACTTGAGCGTTAAGGTGATTAAATAGGTTTTTGCTTTGGTTAATAAGGGTCCGCTTGGATAATTTTGATGATAGTTAGTTAGATGTCCTTTCTCAAGGTGTAAGCTATTTTCATACCTCATAGAAAACAGTTCAGCGGTTTAGTAGTGAAAGCGTAACAGACTGGCAGAGTTACTTTCGCATTTGTAGTAATAATATTTTCAACACACTTGCTCAAATCGACCTTTTTATTCCACCGATGTTTGGCTCATAAACCTAGATATTAAACACGCGTGCTTTTTCAGTATATTACGCACAAGTGCCTTTAGTTTATTAACCCAAACAATTTACATTTGTAGCCTAGTACCAAGTTGTAAGTACGAAGAAGAAGCGATATAATTTAGTCGGGTTATACCTTTTTTTTTCTTATCAACAAACAGTTTTTATGCGGCAAATAACATTATCTACATATTTATTTCAATAAATTGGTGAAATCAGCTTTATTACTAAAAAATAACTCAATTTCATTAAAATCATTTAATTTTTTTGAATTATTACATTTTAAATTTGGCTGTTGGCAGATCTCGTTCGCGCCTTAGCCTTGCGCGCGCATCGGTATCGCGGCAAGAAAAAAAAACAACGCGCCAGCCGCCATTTTTCGTAAATAATTGACGGCTGTGACGAAGATAGTTTGGATTCATTATTGTGAAGTTTAATATTAACGAAAATGTATTTTACCAACTGTTTTAATAATTAATTAAAATTTGACTAAATGAAGAGTCTTGTTTTTTTTTCGCAAGTGTGTTGAAAAACGTCGTATGTAACACGTGTGCCTGTGACCATAATATACGCGGCTTTCTTGTGGCGCACTCGCTTCCGCTCGTGCGCACACAATAGCGCCTTGTATACAATGGTCAACTTAGCACACTTGTATCATAATGTACTATTTTACTAATAATACTAGAGGACGCCCGCGACTTCATACGCGTAGAATAAGTTTCCTGCTACACCTATTCCGGATCGCTAACCTACTAATATCTACGCGAAAGTTTGTGTGTGTGTGTTTGTTACTTCGGCTGGACGGATTTGGATTATATTTGAAATGGAGATAGCTTATAACATTTTTTTTATTTTTTTATTTTTTTATTTTGATGGCATAGAGAAGGCAACCGAGCATACAGGCCACCTGATGGTAAGTGGAAACTGTGACCCATAGACATTAGCATAAGACTGCAAATGCGTTGCCAACCCAGAGGACTAAGATGGAATGCCTCTATGCTAGTCATTACACCGGCTGTCTTATCCCCAAACCGGAACACAGCATTGCGAACACTGCTGTTTGGCGGTAGGTTAATGGATAAGATGGTGGTAGCGATCCGGACGGACCCTGCACAGGGTCCTACCACCCGCCAAACCTAACCTGGATTAAGACATGTAGATTACTTTTAATCCCGGAAAATTAAAAAGTTCCCAAGGGAATAACTACAGTTTGGCTTATGCAGTGGATTATCACGTAGGCTACTTTGAATCCCGAATAAATCATTGTTCCCGTGGGATAGCAAGCTAGTTTTATATAGATAGATAGGCAACCTGTCTGTACGTTAGCTACCTAATCATTTCGCAACTAAGGCTTGAATACAATAGAGATGACAATAGAAAAGCACAATATCCATTTATCACAGAAATGATACGCGAACCCTCCGAGTCGCTTCCATCATTTATGTGTGTATGAAATTTGCGGTTTTTGGTACCTTCTGTCGCCACGTAGCGTAATATATTAGAGTTGGGGTGAGTAATGCCTCGTTTGAACGAGCTTAGTTGCTTGTCACTTGTACTTGTATGTACAGTCGCAGAGTTTAATAACCTCCAACGCAAAAAGAGGTGTTATAAAGGCGTGTGAATCTGTGTATTGAGGGGACATAGTAGGGAAGTTATTAAATTAAACTTTCTATATTAATTAACACTAACTAACAAAATGTATGTCATCGACTACGATCAGCTTTCGATCTATTTCAGACACTATCGGTTTCGAATATTGCTTACGTTACGTGAGCGTTATGGATCTTTCCAGGCGCCCTGCCTCCATGGTCGCCTTTATCGTGGTTGATAAAGCACCCGTCACATTCACACTTACATATGAGTCAGAAAGTGACAAAAGTATTATCCGCGTTTACTCACATCGATAAAGACCACCATAATTAAAATCAGTGGCGATTTTTGATTGTTCCATCAGCCCAATGGAACCTTGATTCATAGAACGGTGTCACAGTGACAGTATAAAACAATTTGTTTGAGTTATCAGGGATCGGACAAGTCATCGCAAAACAATCACGGCAATAGAACAAGCAAGATCAATAGAATCGCATTATGTACAATATTATTTAATTATATTTTTCAATGACATTTATTACTGCAACCCAAAATTCACCATACATGTGTGAAGGTATTTCCATCAACATTTTTTTTTAATGCTGATGGTTGCATTGCACATACGCAACCATTAACTGCTGCCATTGTCTGGAACAAACCGATGACAGGTATGCGACTAAAAAGGTCAAATGTTAAATTATAAATTACGATAATACTCTTTAGATTTAGATAATAATAAATAATAATCTTAAGTCGCGACTCTATAGTAGTCTTGTCCCATGTCCGTATCAGTTTCTGCTATGACTTGTCCGAGCCCTGCTTATTACGACTTGATTCATAACGTTACTGTAACACAGTTCTATGGGGGTCAGGTATTGGTATTGGTTCAGGTATTGGGCTGGTAGAAAATCTATTTGTAACTAATTAAGTAGGTAATAACATACATGATGTTGAATAATCCAAGGGTTTGCTGACTTACGCAATACTAAGAATTCATTCGCAAATAAATTAGGCAACGCAAGAAAGATTGGAGGGAAGCCAAGGGAGAAAATCAATGGGAGTACGACGCAGCGACGTCATTGGACGAGGTATAGCTTGACTAACACTGGAAGGTTATGGACCTTTTAAGGTTGGCGCAGACATAACCGCTCTGCGCCGGATCGGCTTAAAGTGAGCTTTGATTTTTTAACATTTTTAGGGTTCCGTAGCCAAATGGCAAAAAACGGAACCCTTATAGATTCGTCATGTCTGTCCGTCCGTCTGTCCGTCCGTATGTCACAGCCACTTTATTCCGTAACTATCACTATCCACCGAAAATTGGTTTAAACGAGATCTAATAATTAGTTTTTATTTAAGACGTTATAAATCGTAAACCGCATTTTACCTTTCATTCAATCAACTCCAATATAATAAAGAATAAAGAAAAACATTTATTTAGATGTATAGTGGTACGGAACCCTACGTGCGCGAGTCCGACTCGCACTTGGCCGGTTTTTTTAAAGTTAAAGCACTCTTCCCACTGCACCGTACCATACCATGAGCGTATTATGAACGTATCGTATCGTCGTATAGAATTAGTATTAAAATGTTCGTCGGCGACAGAACGGTCTAGGGCCATAGTCTCATACTTTTCAATGCAAATAATATTTTTTTGTCTGACACGTTCCTATTACGGTCATATTATGGTGACGTGTCATGACGGTGTAGTGGGCAGAGACCTAAAAATGATAACAATACCGTATCGTACTAACACAAACCAAGGCTTACTTTTCAATATCTCATTTTGAGCCGATCCGGTGCCGAGCGGTTATGTTTGCGCCAACCTTTAAAGTGGGTATCCACCAGAGCTACGCGAAGTAGAAGAGCGGTGCTGAGCGAGGCTAGGACAACTAAGTCTTCGTATTGGTGGATTTTTTCCTCGCGCACGACTCCGTTATCTTGCGCAGCTCTGGTGGATACTCACCCTTAGCTGGGATTTAATGAAAGCTGTAATTTGTATTTAGAACAGGAATTTCAGCACATTTCATGTTCAAATGCGTTTGCTGCTCTGGGGCCGTAGCTTAGATGTAAATGCTACCCTTTTTTGATTTTCTATCATTCAAAATGTATGGGATGACAGTTGACCACGTGGTTTATCGTAACGCACGAGAATGTCATCAACATTTTGAGTGTCCGTATGTTGCCAAGGTCCTCAGAATTGTGAACCCACCTTTACAAAGCAAACAAAGGTTTTTCACAAAACCGGTTTATGAACTTTTTTAATCACAAACGAACCTAAAATTGATATTTTTGCCAACGTTTGCCAAGTCGTCGTGTCGCGATGTTGCCAAATATTTATTTGGAAAAAACAAAATATTGACACGACTTTTTTTAAGCATTTCGCTGCCAAAGTCTTCGTTGAAGATACCACTGGTTAACCCACAATACCGCTAGCGATTATAAACATAACGGAATATAAAAGTGATAGAATAAAATAAGAGGCAAGGTAAACTTGTTTTATTTAATACGCCTAAAAAAGGTGATCCGTCGTAAAAACCAGCAATCTGTGCGATAGCGACGAAGGTACGAAACGCCGGGAAAGTTGCGGAGTGCGGTCAAATCATGGCTCCCGCGGGACCGGGTTCCCAACTTTCCTATCGCGTCCCGGTACACCTGTCCTAGCACCCTGTGTAAAAACGGTACTGCATTCAATTTAAAATATTTTTTTATTTACAGGAGCATCGTCAGACTACTTTTGTTCAGTTCAGAGTTGCGAACTGCTTAAAACTATCACACTTGCATTTGAGAGATTTCATGTTATTTCAGAGAAGTAAAATATACATAAATGTTGGTTCTGGCCTTCCATCCATTCATCGAATAAGCCAACATTGAGCACGTGCTTTCCATTCAGCCTCCAATCTTACGGGTCAATTCTCGGGTCGTATGAAATGAATATTTATCGTGAATCTGCATGGAATGACAGTGTCACTTCTATGGCACCTCGAATAGTAATTCATCTCAATCACGACCGAGAATCGTCTCACAGGTCTGTGCCTGCCTCATCCAGCCTATGACCCATTAAAGATCCTTTGACCTTCGAGGTCGCACTCACCTTGGTCACCACTCTGACATTACCCTTGTCCACTGATTATCATCTGCTTGGCCACATCCTTTGCACTTTGCTTGCGAATGAGGTACGGTACGGTGAGGTAGGTAGGGGTTTTGTTATACTGTTTCAAATAAGGTCACGGTGTCCTTTTACTATCGGAATAGTTCGATAGCATCTGATGTAGTAGTGTAATACAACTCTGATATAAGTTAGGCAACCGCATTTTATTTGGGTATCTCGCTTGCGAGTGCTGCGTTTTGTTTAGGTTTACTTTCATTTTAGAACTGGTGATACAAATTGTTTATTTATATTGACTTAAAACTAGGTATCTACTTATTTTCCGTAACCTGATTGATAATACCTTATGCAGCTAAATCTAACTTTATAACTACAAGACACAAAATTAGGTACTACTTATTTGCGACATCGCTTATCGCCCATTGTCGTTCGGGACTCCCTATCTAGTCTGTGGGGCTAGACAAGTTTTCAAAAATTAAAAAGCTTGCCAAGTTGCCCTTAGATACCGAAGTTTATATCGTGATAGTGCTCGTGTTGAATTCAACCCATATACTCATATACTCATATACTCATTTATTCATAATATATACAGAATATTACACGTCACAATCATTACAAAAATATTTCATTTAAAGTCAAGGTACAATAATGGGTATTAATGATTAAATAATATATATATTATTGATATTTATCCGGTACATTAATACAACCTGTCAAAATAGTACCGCGTAACGATGGACAAAACGTCAAAACTATCACTATTCGATTAGCGCGAGTGATAGTGATCACATTACAGCGTGTCAGTTGTAACGAGTGATACATCACGTGACTTACGTCAATCCCATACATTTTTGTAATTGACAGGTGATCACCAAACGCTAGCGTTCGTATTCGATGGCAACTTGTCTAGCCCCGCTGGAACGATAGAGACGCGACTAAGAGACAAGCGAGAAAATACAACGTATGCCCGCATATGGTCGCCTTTATCGTGGTGGACAAAGCATCCGTCTCCCTCGCACTTACATACTGGTCAGAAAGTGAAAGTTGTTTATCAACATATAATATATAATATTTTTTATCCACATCAAAACACTACAATATTTAGAAATTACAAAACCTTTTTTTGTAAGTGGTGAATGTTGTATTTCTATTCTATTCTGTTCTAAATGGAACACTTAGAGCATATTTCGTTCTTAAAACGTTCCTAGATTATTACAGTCTACTCCGTGATACTCAATGCGAACGGCGGCGCACGCTTTAACCTAGCATATTAATAAACGGAATTTCCGTTTTAATATTATTATAAAGTGTAGCAAAGCCAAGTTTCAATTTATTACAGTTTCATCATCTCAGCGGGAACCAGAATCTTCCGAGAGCGTTGGAGCACTTTTCATTTTCAAGCGCCATCTTAAATTTTCTTAGCCTTGAGAATTTCTAATAAAATCTTCGATAAGTCCTTTATTGAAGATCGCTGGCGGTATCGGAAACATTCGATGATTTATTCTATCTGTTATGGTCGACGCAAGTTTCTCTCCTTATATCGATCGAAGATTTACTGCTATGTTATGTTTGACGTGTACTGTGATCGATATTTCTTATCAAGTGTAAGCCTACGCTTTTCTAATCAGTAAACGCGAAAGTTTGTGGGCTTGTTTCTTTTTTACGCAAACGGTGTCATCATCATCGTCATTTCAGCCTATTGCAGTCCACTGCTGGACGTAAGCCTCCCCCAGGGTTCGCCACAAGGCCCGATCTCCCGTTTTCGCCATCCAGTCACCACCAGCCACTTTTTTCAGGTCGTCGGTCCATCTGGCTGGAGGGCATCCTACGCTACGCTTGCCGAGCCGTGGTCTCCACTCGAAAACCCGTCTACTCCACCAATCATAATGTGTAATGTTTCAATAATCTGTGGTTGTCTTCATCATAGACTAGTGACTAGATTATGGTATAGAGTGACAGCTGTCATTGAGGTTAATCTCTTCAGCTGTCAAATTCATAGCGTGCGGACGAAAATATTATATTCATTTACTGTATTTCGTGTTTTACTGTTTAAGTTGTATATCAAATCAGGTGTTCCATTTCAAATCTCCTGAGCCAAAGACCGACGATTCGAACCCGCAGTTGGCGGCTTTAGGCCAATTTCATCACCCATTATCGAGTGCGGTGGTAATACAGGTAGCCAGGTTCAGGCTGGCGATTATTGCGCACAGATACATTAACCCATAATTATATTAGAATATTCTGTATATTTATTCGGCGAGGGCAGATATTTGTGTGATGAAAGCTAGTATTTTGTTTCTGTGTATTGTATGTTTTCTATATATTCTGAGGGTTGAAATCCTCCACGTCGCCAATATGTCTCGATATTTAAAATAGGAACACTCCTGAATATAACAGATAGCTGTCATGGAAAGAAATAGATTGTATTTGATATTTGAGGCTGTTTCAGGATTTCATAGTTTAATGTAGCGCGTTAAATTATAAAAATACCGAAATGGGTACCTAAGTATTGTATAAATAAGACGCTACCAAGATTATTTGTTTTTTCTCTCTGGCCATTTTTTCATAATGGTATTTTTTTTTCATATGGGAATTTTAGTGTAACATGCTCCGTGGCAAGTATTTTAATTGGAATATTATTTATCTTGTACTAATTAATTACACCTTTATTATTATTGTTTCAGGTAAGCTACTAATTAACAACTGCATTCGAAGAAAAGCATTGTAGAATTACATTACTTCTATAAAGGTTGGTTCTACTAATATATATAAGTAGGGACTTGTTTTTACTATCACTAATTTGAGTTATGTTTATGAATCAGAAATTCTCTTTTTCCAGTAAAGTCAACCATGGCTGATCAATAAATTCTCCGTCTTAATATAAAATCAAAAATGGCCGCGAACTTTTGCGGTCTGTGGTCCCGTATTTCCGTATACTTGGAGACCGTTTTATATTAAGTTACGTACTCCATTGTTTCCGATATGTTTTTTTTTACATTAGCCTTATTTTCCTACTACCGTTTTTCAAAAGAATGGGCAGTTGCATTTGATTCAGTACTTATTTTGTAGATGACTGAATTATGCTTAAAATATGGTTTACGTTTATTCTTCATTGTGACATTTGAATTTGACAGAAAAATACCAATACTACTTTTGCATCTTGGCTATTCCGTCTGTCTGTGAATACAAATTGCATAAATGTATTATATGTACAGGCCAGTTCAATCAGTACCTCAAATTATTTACTTGTACAGCGATACCTGATATCTACTTAAATATTCATTTAAAAAGTTCGCACGTTTAACATTCGATATCTTACAAATGGACACAACATTCTTCCAAAGTGCCCAAAACAATGACAAAGTAAACTGCCAAACTGAGAGGTTACTCCAAAATAAACAAAACTATCTCTTTCACACAATAGTGACATAACAATAGAGTAACAGGGATAGGAGATAAGATTGCGATGTACAGGCTGAGTCTCCGGTGTTACAAGCTTAAAAATTCATGAATTGTTGAACTTTTTACGGGAATCGGCTTTGTTGGGACATTATAAGTTTCTCGCTCGCTGAGCGTTATGTATTTTGTTCAGTGTTTAGGCGGGAAAATAATGTTTAAGGTTATGTTGTTTATGACAGAAAGCAATAACGCAATGCATGCAGTGAATTATAAAGCGGTTTCGTATTGTAAAAAGGTTTCATTGGAAGTTTTGAACAGGAGGAGCGTTTATAAAAACTCTAGAACAATGATTTAAAACGAAATGGGCACACACTCGTCACGAATGCAAAACAGTCAGTTGCAATTTGTTGGGCATTTTTAGGTACGATCAACTTATAAATTGTGTAAACAAGTACGCACATTTTGTAAAGTTTTGAATAAGTTGCGGATAACTAGGTCTTCTAATAAATGTAGGTAACCTATGTTTCTATTGGCTGATGAATGTAGTTAGGGGGTTTTGTTTGTTTACGTTAAGTTAAAAACCTCAGCAAACAAAATAAAAATAAATAATCAGGGGACAATGTCACACCAATTGACCTAGTCCCAAACTAAGCTCTAGGCTTGTACTATGGGTACTAGACAACAATATAAATACTTATATCGAGAAATATATACTTAAATACATAGAAAACATCCATGACTCAGGAACAAATATTCGCGCTCATCACACAAATATCTGCCCTTACCGGGATTTGAACCCAGGACCGCTAGCTTCGTAGGCAGGGTCACTACCAACTAGCCAGCGTGTCGTCAAACAGAGTATAGGCTAGGCTTTTTTCATTTATTTCTTAGTCGACTACAAATAGATGCATCCAGTTTTGGACCTTACTACATGGCAATAAGATGAAAAAGTGAATTCTTTGACCAGTTATATACTATACTTGTAAACAAATTTACTGAAGATTATGAAAATATTTCAACTTTTCCAAGTTATGTTTGACTTTTAAGACTTGTTAATGAAAGTAGGTTATTTAAATCTATATAATAAAGTTAACTTAATTTTAATTAATTTGAGTAGCTACAAAGCCGATAGCGTTTATTAGACCCCTTTCATTAGAAGGATCGTAACTGGGCTAATAAAATAAGTTTTGTCGAGTTGTGTCTATTAAGAAGCCACTTTATTACTGTCGTTGGTTTGGTTTGATTAGATTTTATGTAAATTATCCCACTGATATTATAATAAGAAAATTGGTTGTATGTATATAAAATGTTTGTATGTGAATACTTGATTGTACAGTCAGCGTCATATAGTTTGTAGCATCCAAAGTAGCGAAATAGTTCGTTACACGCCCTTGTTACTACGGTAATAACGGTTTGCGGGTGGTAGGACCTTGTGCGGGGTCCGTCCGGATCGCTACCACCATCTTATCCATTAACCTACCGCCAAACAGCAGTGTTCGCATTGTTGTGTTCCGGTTTGGGGATAAGACAGCCGGTGTAATGACTAGCATAGAGGCATTCCAACTTAGTCCTCAGGGTTGGCAGCGCATTTGCAGTCTTAGGCTTGCAGTCTTATGAATGCGAGTGTCTATGGGTCACAGTTTCCACTTACCATCAGGTGGCCTGTGTGCTCGAAAGCCTTCCCCATGCCATAAAAAAAAAAATGACGTTGACTGTACAAGCAAAAGAGATAACAGACGAATCTTATGGATGTTGGTACTCCAATGTTTTTTGGTCGGACCAACATTGTTGGTCTTCCAATCAATCAGACGGCGCAACGAATTTTATAAAATGCGGCACACGAAAATAATTAGTACCTATATAATATAAAGTTCCTTAGGGAAAAACGGTAAACGTGTTCTACAAGAAGCTAGATCAATATTAGATTACAATCGTGCACAACCAAATAAATCTGAATTGATATCCACATTTTGGCAAACATCACAAAACCATCACTGACTCGTGACAATTTGATCTAAGTATGTACTGTCATAATAAACTTCAAACTGAACTTCAAACGACAAGTATGACAAGAGCAATGGCAGACACAATGACAAGGTTCCAAGTATACTTTTTATTGGGTGACTGTACATTGCGTAGCTTATATGGAGCCACTATGATGAAGTACTTGTCAAGTTACAATTGAATATCGAATTTATTACGTATTTTGGTTATACTATATTTTTATTTTTATTTTATTTACTTACTAGTAACGGAGGCAGAGTTGAAAACAATATACAATAACTAAACTGTCAAAATCAACATGGTTTTACCGAAACGAAGATCCTCTGCTCTTCAGTTCACCTTGTTGAGGGTCTACTGATGTTTGACCCCCGGCTTTACCCTATCTTATCCTCTTAAGGCACTGTAAAAGTTTATAGGCGAATTAAAATGTAAACTAATGTCAAGAGTTCCATTTGATCCGAGCTTTTCCTGTATCTATAAGGTTCTTGCAGATTTATAGCCGTAGGATAAAAGCTATCGAAGTCTCAATTGTAAAACATGATTCCAAAGCTTTCTAATCTTGGGTTTCTTAAAAAAAAAACACTATCTTGCTTTGCAGATACCGGATAATATTCGTAATATTTCATCTATCATCCATGTAACACACCAAATATTACACAAACTAAACCAATCAATATCAGTAAACAAACCTGACCCAAACCATGTCCAAGCATCCTCCAATAAATTGCATATGGCCGCTCTAACAAGTAATATCTGCTCGCAAATAGCCAATTTGTTCGTCAACCGACCGGCGGTCTAGTTGGACATTGTGGTAAATTATTTTCCTAACAGCAATCTAAAATCTCAATCAAATTCAAATACCTTTGTAGTCTACACATTGTATATTTGCTGTGGCAACACTAGTTTCAAATTGCTACCAACCTATCATACTTTAAAACAAATGTTGCATAAACAGACTCACAACGTTGCCAGCTTAATAAAACAACAATTGAATTATTGAAACGGACGGCATAGTATTGATAACTTTGTACATACTTCAGTAATAATCCAGCATAAACATGAACAGAAGCTGAATTCCAATAGTTATTGAATTCTCTGTTGGCAAACAATTTAAACCGCAAGCAAGTATCGATTGGCACGCCGGTAGGGTAATTACTCCACTCGTCTAGCAACACCCCTCGGATTAATTAGAGTAAAAGTCGAACTGGCCGCACACAAATCCCTGGACACGCTTTTACTTTTAATCTGCGGGAGGGAGACGGGCTTATAGCAGTGGTGATGCGTATGAAAGCGACTGAAATATTGGGAATATGGTTTTACTTATCATAAAAACATTTTGTGCCAGTCTCTTTGTGTAATAAAAAGCAAATCCTTTTTGTAGAGAAACGAAAGGACTAAGTTTTTATATAGGTTTTTCTGGCAAGAAAGACGCTACGTTTGTTTCTTAGTAAGTATATTTAGAATTAGCTTCGTGGAGAGATTTATAGGTTTAATAAAATGCATAGGTCAAGGTTGTAAAGAGCGTAAGGGGTTTCCTTATGGCTCCTATTTGCCTTTATAACGCCATTACACTTTTAAAGATTTACTAGCAAAAATATAACACATTGTGTTTAGTACAAGTTAACTCGAAGTTCGAGGTAGTTTTACCTCTAATAAAAACTAAGTGTCATGAGTTATTCCTTTCAAAAAATATAAACAGAAACCATTTTCACATGAATGCTTTGAAAGTACCAGCCGTACAAGCACATACGAAGGTATAATTTTCCAACAATAAATAAAATAAATAGGTAAATTTCTGATTTTCGAAATGCCTCGACATCTGAACCTTCTAAGACACGCCAGCTCGAACTTAAGCTGTTCTCCTACCAGAACATGCTAGAACCTTCTCTCATCACTAAACAGAATCTTAACTAAGTGGCAGATCAAAATGGCAATCATACATTCATCTAATCAGCCTAAAATTTACACTGCAAGGCAATAGACAAAGTAAACTTTTGATTTTCGAAATGCCTATACATTTGAAACCTAAGACAGTCAGCCCTAATTTAAGCTGTTCTCTTACCAGAGCTTGCTGGAACCTTTTCCTTCCTCCCTTCACTTCGCTTCCCTCCCTCATCAATAAACAGTGTCAGATCAATATGGCAATCCTCCATTAATCTAATCAGACTTCATTAACCCTGCACTGCAATGCAATAGACACCTTGAATCATCATCATCATCATGTCAGCCGAAAGACGTCCACTGCTGGACATAGGCCTCCCCCAAGGCTTTCCACTCAGTTTTCTCGTTCTCGAGTTTCTTAATATTCGTGTTTCTCTTTTCTTGCGCTAAGCTGTCCGATAACGCACTTCCCTCATCTTAATCTTTCTTCAAATCATATCTACGTTATCTGACCACACACCTCAGCCATCACTCCATGCAAAGTGGCATTGCATATTAATCCTCATGTTTGCAAACGCATTAGGATTACAGTCATGAGAATTAAAATGTCTAGACCTTGGAATACCAAAATTAGGCAAAATTAAATGACAGCTCATTCATCAGCATCAGATTCAGTTCAATTATCGATGCTTTTCCTATTATACTATAGGTAGTGATCTCCCCCAGCATTGTTTGAAAGTTTTGTTTTTAATATAAATTGAGAAGTCTTTAAGTCACCTATGGATGCATCAGTCGAGACGGAGAAGTTTAACGTACGAAAATTTGGAACAAATTCTGATAATCATTTAACAATAGTAAATCAGTTATTATGAAATACACAATGAGGAAAAAAAATATGATGATGATGAGTGAAAGTTCAAAAATCCTTTTAATATAAAGAATAACCTGAATTATTTTGCTATCTTGTTTCATTTGCCTACTTTCATTAAATCATTCACAAACATAACTTGAAGCGATCACTAGTATAATAGGAAAATCATCGATATATTAGTTTATTGATATAGGCGATCCCTAGCCTAATTTTTTTTTTTTATGGCACAGAGAAGGCAAACGAGCACACAGGCCACCTGATGGTTAGTGGAAACTGTGACCCATAGACATTCGCATTCACAAGACTGCAAGCCTAAGACTGCAAATGCGTTGCAGTAAATTTTGCCCCGTATACTCCAAAGTCTGCAAATGTCTGAGTCTCAGATCCTTCATTTCATAAAGTTCACCTTATTAATGCCATAAAGCACCAACCCATTGTCACCATCTAAATCTGCACTTTATTCTCACAAAATACGAGAGCTATCCGGTATATTTCCTCCTCGGTACTACAAGGGTCACGTCCTTCATTTTCCATTGTTACCAGGTCTAGAATAAGCAGTAGAAATTCTAGTTTCTAGACTATTGTAGCCTTTACTAGCGCTCGTAAATGCACGGTTATTCACTTGGTTAAGTTAGTCATTGAATGCTTGAGTTTTAGAGCGTTGGAAGTGTGATGGGTAATGAGAAACGAACGGTTCGCTCGAAAGGCGAGGTGTGCTCGGCTTCTAATAATTGTACAGCTTACGTAGAGAGTACATAGCCATTTCTACTCAAAGGGGCTGCTTATTAGGGGAAATTTTTGATTATTTCAGCTTACAATTTGCTTACTTGTTGTTTTAACAACAATGACAAGTGTCCCAATGTTCCTATTCCGGTTCTGATACTTGCTTACATATTACATGAATGAATAACCATCACAAAGTGAACGTAATAAAAGAGTTTAAATGATACATCATTTTAGAACGATGGGAATTCCTGATGTTTCCCTCTGTAATGTTTTTGATAAGCATGTCGTACTGCAATTAATGACCAAACATCAGAGGCAGAGGAGGAACAAAGATAAACTACATGGTCCCAATCAAGGAGAAGGTACATGTTTTGTCGTATCGAGATAGGCACAGGAGCTGGCAGAGACAGGAGAATATTGAAAACTTCTGCACTGGCAGGAGCAGAGCTTTTACGTTGAAAGAGAGACAGCAATTCCTGATGCTAAAATAAAATAAACTCTAAATAATTTCTAAAAGTTATTTCTAAACTATATTGTCGTGCAAGTCGATACGGTGCGTGCATGTTGAAACGGACAATAAACCGACCCGGTCATATTTCCGTATTAGAAAGCTACATGAAAACTGGTAATAATCGTCAAATACGTTCCGAAACTGTCCCCGGATACACTTTCTCGCTTATATTGTTGTAATTGGCTGTGGAGATTTGCTTGTTTGTTTACTGAATCTGAGACGTGCATTTATATCTTGGAAATACTTTAAAAATCAATAGAGCGAATCCACATTATGACTTCCGTTGATTTTCCATGGACCCTTAAAAACGCAGTTTTAAACTCGGTTAAGAAGAACAAGAAACGTATACAATAGGATAGAATAGAACAGAATATAACATCTTCATTTCAGACAATAAGGCCCATATTTACCTCACAGACTAACATACATAATAATATATAACTTAAAATGAACATGACTACTAATACACTTTCGCGGTGTTTCCTAGCCGGCAGCCTCGGACTCGCCGAAATAATAATGTTGTACACCCCTCGGCCAGAATGATAATGTTGTCCATTTGGGATAGGAGTTACACCACATTTTTATTAGCAAATAGGTTGCAGGGAATTAACGAATAAATTAACATTAAAATCCTCGAAGAATTTCGAGTAGAGAAATTAAGTCCCACACGGCAGACTACCACTTGACTCCATATTGGTATAAACTACAGAATTCTTCTTAGTATAACCTTCTCTAACATAAGGAGCTTCCTTAGCTTTCCAAGCATTTCGTAGATTGCTAAACTAATGAGCACATTTCTCTTCGCATCATTACAGAAAAAGGCAAACAGACATTCGTCTTGATCCAATCCAAGCTTCGAGATCGAACATAAACAAATGACTCTCGGTTCGCACAAAAATGCACTGGCCGAACAAGTCCTATCCGAGTAGAAAGCAAGTAAGGCGCAATCCTGCTCCAACGCCGATGTCGCTAGCATCCGTTCACAATTCACTTGCACCTTAATTGCGCTGGACCAGTTACTGGAAGGAGATAGGCAAATTGATAGAGTTGTTGAAAAATTGGATGCTAATAGGCTTTTTAACATTTAAAACGTTTTGATTTTTATTAATAGTTGAATTGGTTTTGGAACTTAATCCAAAAATAAATGGTAAAATGATGTTGTTGGGTAAAGCATTATTTAAAGAAAATACTTTTATTTTGTTTGGTCCTTAATTACTTAAAAGTCAATAGAAAATCGTAGGTGTTCAAAAAAAAGTACGACAAAGCGGCATGACATCTGTCTAACTATTATTAAAATAAATAGATACCTTTTCTATTCTCATTTTTATTCCATATGAACTTGACTACGGTGTCCTGCCGTTTGACCAAAAGTCATTTGGCAAAATTACACTTGACAAACAACGTTTTGCAAAAAAATGTTTCGCCAATTGATCATTTTACTAGTTGTCATTTTAAAAATGGCTCACTTATTCAAATGATCAACAGTTAAATTTACATTTTATAAGTAATTATTTGACAAAATGAACATTTAGCAACGGAGTTATCAGACAAAATTTTAAATGCAACGAGCAAGACGAATCTGGGCAGAACTGACTCGGATAGGTTAGGTTAGAAGGCCAAGGCGGGAGCAAAGCTCCCGCCTTGGCCTTCGAGGTTATTTTTTTCTGTCCAGAAATAGGTAAACTACAGGAAATAATATTTGGTGAAATGGAAAACTGTCAATTAACATTTTATTATTTAACACATTTACCAAGTGTAGTGTTTGCTAATTGATCATTTGCTAATTGAGTTTTTGCAAAATGATACTTTTGTCAAATGTCACGTTTGCCAAATGATTATTTGGTGAAACGTTGTTTGTCAAATGATCATTTGTCAATATTTTTTTGGTCAAACATTAGTGAACCCTTGACTACACTTCAAAGCATAGTACCGTGTCTGGACCCAACAGCTTCTATTATATCAGCCTTTTAGTGTAAGGAAACTTAAAAATACAGCGACCGTCCATCTTGCATTCGATACAGCCATAAACCACAGAATATAAATTTGACGCACTTCGTTTACGATGGCAACACTACAATTCATAGACAATAAATTGAAATCAGGGGGACGCTGATCCGTTATTTGTTATTATTGTAATTGTATTAAGACTTTGGTCTATCATGAAACTAATGGATTGTTTCGCATCGTAAATTTTGTGGTTTGGCTTGTCGTTTATGATTACGAGGGTTGCTATTTTATAGCCATTTTTTTTTTCATTGGATTTATGTTGCAAGCTTTACCATTTTTCGTTGTTTGTCTATCTAATTAGTTTGGGTTTGTAGGTGCCGTTCAATTAATTAATTTAAGTTATCTAAAACATTATATAATTTGTTTTTATTTTAACCTTCAAGAGACGAGCCAAATCTTATCTCAAAGGCCAGAGCGGTGATAACTTTACAGTAGGTTAATCACTGGCTCGTTTGCCTTCTTTGGCATTTAAATTATACATCTTATACTTTTTAACATTAGGAGACTTATTTTTTTTGCCACGGTCCAGTCTCAAATCTCAGTATAACTTCTTTTTTTCCAATTATTTTGGCACATTAACAACCCATTGACTAAAATTTACCAACAGCGAGCCAGCGTATGGACCATGTTTACATTGTGGAAATGTGACAGCTGTCACCTGTCAAACACACGACGTCGATGCTTCAGTCGCGGCGATTATAACCCTCTTTTGTCACTGAAGCTGGAAATGTTGGAATAATGACGCGTTACTACTGTTCAGTATTTAATTCTTATACATTGAATTTGTAGCATTATACTGTCTTAGCAACGCGGTATACTAGTGTCTGTTAGATTTAAATATTGGGTTATAAAGGGCATTGTGAGGTTTTTGAATGGAGACAAAGCGCATAATAAAAATAAACTAATAATGTCTACTTTATTTTCTTCTTTATGTTTTTTTTTTGCTCCCGGTATTCACCGTTGGTTAGATAATTTTCAATTCAAGAAACCTACATAAACCGAAGCTAGGGCGGGTGCTAGTCTATAAGTAAAAAGCAATGGCCGCATACTGTATGACGGAGTACCACTCAATTTGGGATCGGCTTGATTGTTTTTTTTAATGTTGTCTTTATGTCAGGACAATTATTGTAGTTTTAAAAATCACCCATACGACGTCGGACATGAGTTGCTACAACATGAAACTATGAGAGACAATCCTTTTGATTCAGAGTCTTGATAGTTTTTTTATGTATATCTCTATATAAGTACCTCCTAATGCCTATCGTTGCCTAGTACACATAGTTCAAGCCATGAGCTTTCTTTGGGACTACGTCAATTTGTGTGAGGTCCTTCGATGTTTATTTAATTTATTAAATCTTATAGAAATTTACCAAGCCTCAAAGTAAACCCTGGGCTGGTACCAACAATAAGAGCAACGCAGTTGCCTGGCCAATTTGTGAATCTCACCTTTCCCTAGACTGGTACATAACATTTATTTCTATACTGACGTGCGTCTCTAGGTACATGTTAGATATGAAAGCAGATTGGTCTGTCGATCGAGGATCATTGAACGCTTATCGATTGCGCACGGGCAGGTTGTCTAAGCACTTCACGTTATCTCCGACTGGTCTAGATACTGCTTAAACAGACCTACTTAGTTAAAACGGCAACTATGTAAATATATACGAGTATCACGGGGTAAGCTCACAATTTTACCGGGTAGGTTACGATTTACATACTTCAGCGGGCCCTTTGCGTTTATCGCGTGAAAAAATGTAGATAAAGCATCCGTCACTCTCGTACTTAACAAAAATTATACGTGGCAAAAAGTGACGGCTGTTTTTTGCTCATCATACAAATACAAATCTTGAAATCAAATGCAGGTCCGCTAGCTTCGTAGGTAAGGCTGACGGCGTTATAAATATTTACTCCATGTTAACAACGTTGTCAATGTCGTGGTACTTACTTAGTGGAGGTAGGACCTTATGCAGGGTCCGTCCGGATCACTACCACCATCTTATCCATTAAACTACCGTCAAGTTGTTCGCATTGCTGTGTTCCGGGTAGGGGATAAGACAACCGGTGAAATTACTAGCATAGAGGTAAGTATTTTGTCTTAGTCCTGAGGGTTGGCAACGCATTTGTGGTCCTAGGATTGCAGTCTAAGGCCCGTATTAATAAACTGATCTCAAGTCTAATGCTCATCTCGAGATGCGTCAAAAATGACAGTGTTATATGGTTTGGCGTTTACTTTTACGTATCTTGTGACAGGCCTCACAGTCATGATGAGTTTATTAATACGACCCTAAAGATTGTAGTCTTAAGAACACAAAATGTGTGGTCACAGATCCCACTAACCATCAGGTGGTCTGTGTGCTCGTTGCCGTAATGCCGTAAAAAAAATAAATGGGTAGGAATTACGTCGAGACCCAAGTTTGTTGCTGAAAAAAACCTTAGAATTTGAAATTATCTTTGTTCTTCCTATTCAATGCAACGCATCACCTAAATTCCTACATCACAAAATATAACCGTCATTTCACTCCAAAGTCTTGAACCGCAAACATAAAGCTGTCACCACTTTCCATAATTTATGTCACGACCATTCCTTTTCTTTATATTTTACTATTAAATGATACTGGCATCCGAGGAACATGTTTTCAAATATTTTCACGCAAATGGCGGCACTTTGATGCGAAAATGCAATTTTATCGCAAACTATTGTGTTGGAATGAATTCAGACGTTCAGAGCAATTGCGTTCTTTCCACTGGCTGCATATACAAAGAATAAGAATTTAAAAGTATGCTATGGTTCAAGAATAAGAACAGAGAGTGACTCATTCTTCTATTACATTTATAATAATGTTAGTGAATTTCGTTCCCTTCCCTTCCCTAAAAATATTTCCAGAAGTATTAATCATTTTAAGAGATGACGAATCTTCTTCTTCTTCTTTAGGGTCAAATGAGGGGGTAAACGATTTTCGACAACGATAAAATTGACATAAGCGCTTTACTGATTTTATGCCAATCATATAGACGACGCGATTCACACGATAACGTTCGCCAAATTCGTCCTGTTTAGGGTTCCTGTGGCGCTAGACAAGTTGCTTAACGGTAACGTTAACGATTTTCGAAACTGACAAAATGTATGGAATTGACTTGTGCTCTACGCGTCCGTCCGGCAGCTTGCGTCAATTCTATATATTTTCGATGACGATTACGTACTAACAATGCATCTCGTCTACAATTCTGCCCTCCTACGGAGAAAAGGCATAAGTGCAATTAATTCATTGAAGCATTTTAAACTCTCAACGGTTATAATAAGGTTGGAAATGCAATACAATTCATATAGAAGATGCGCCTTTTTTCCGTAGGAGGGCAGAATTTAAGTGTAACCACCAAAGGGCCCTGCCAAGATGCATTACGCAACTAGCGTTTCTATTCGTTCCGTTTTTAAACCAATCTCGTCACTGGTAGACGACGTGATACGAAAAGTCACGTGATCTAGCAGTGACGAGATTGGATAAAAACGAAACGAATAGAAACGCTAGTTAGCGAAATGCATCTCGGCGGGGCCCTCAGATGCTAAGTAGGTAGCTCATCAGAATTGCTCTCTACAATTTTCTTGCATCACGTAAAACCGTGTTTTTTTGAGAAAAACCTCAAAAAGCTCGTCTCATGTTTATTAATAAAGCTTAAAGCTTAATTTATTCATGAAAGGTGATCATGCTGTGTTAACATGAATTTTTAAACCGTCTTGACAGACGCAAGTTGGCGCGGCATAATTATAAAAGTTGTGCATGTAAAGGTTTTTGTTGTTGGACTCAATAGATGCATAATTAATAGTATGTAATATTTAATATCGAATGAGTTCTAAGACATATACAGAAATGCATAAATAATATAATAACATCAGAATTGGTTTAAACAATACTTATCAAGAGCTAGATTTTTAGCCACACACACGTCCCGGCCACTATTTCTGTTTTACTTTTACTATCCAGGTTGTATACCAGAACATGAGATTCATAATACTTAATTACATATTTCTGTAACGTGTTGCCCGAAAATTTGGCCTAACAATGCAGGAGCACTAATAGAAATTGGGATTATCCAAACAGAACCGATTATCCTCTATCCCACGTAAGCCCACGTGGACTATTCCCGTGAAAGTAAAAACCTTTACTCAGCGGTAGGTTCACAATATAATAAATAATAATAGTACATTTATTAATCGGCAATATGAATTGATATTGCCAACAATAACCACACGAATGAAGACATTATTCAAAACGAATATAATTGAAGCGTAAGATGAAAGGACTCCCGTAGGCACATAGTTGCAAGCAGGAGGAAGATTGAGCTACTCCATTCGAATTTGTCGGAGAAGAAAAATAGTAGTCACCTGCAACTAAATGCATTCCCTTTCCGTGGCGCAATGCAGAGAGGAAAGCGATTTATTATATAACTTTGGAGATAAAGCTGTAAACGTACAGTAAACTCCTCGCACCGCATCACAGAACGTTGTTTTTCATGACACGGTGAAGGCAAAAGTAATAAACAAGACTGTTTTTTCCTGAGTTTTGGTGGTTTTCTATTTATCTAAGTAGGTTTTTTAAGTATGTATTGTATATTGGTTTACCCTTGTTTTGTGGACATTAATTTCATAGCACGTATCAATTCGTAGAATTTTCGTTTCATAGAAAGCTATTTACTGCTGAACCCGTCTTGATTCCAGGTAGTCTTGTGATGGTAGTTAACAAGTCTAACCTCTAACCGAACCTACGTGAATCATATTTAAGATAACATGAAATCGAAAATTCTGCGAAGCCATACGCTTCTAAGTTTCTATGAAATGAATGTCGGTGAAACAATGGGACACCATTGTAATAAATAGTAACCATAGTGCAAGCTCTAGCTTAGTTTGGCACTGACTCTTTAATACTTACTATTTTTAGGGTTTTTTTTAAAAGGTCAAAGAGCAGAGTGCAGGGCTCTGAGGCCTATAGACAATTTCAATCTTAAGACCACAAATGCGTTGCCAATTGAAAATTTACCGAATGTCTTGTTGCCGCACCTTAACTTGCTTGTTGGATGGTCCTGTTCATGTAGCTACAATACCACGTAGCTAAAGATCCAGGCGGTCCCTGCACCAAATTCTACCAGTAGACTAGAGTGTGGACCATCGCTCGCATCTCCTCCCTTGCATCCCAGGCGAGGGTGGCAACACCGTATTCGTTTGAAGTGCCGTCATTTTAACGTCTGCGAGGGCGACATATCATTACGCACATGTGTCGGGAACTCGGGGTGGAATGCCCTAACAGTGCCGAGTTTTCTGCTTAATGCGTCGCCTTTGATAGGAGCGGAGCGCCTTGCTATTGGGTTATTTGGGAAGGTGTTTTTCGATCGTCGTTCATTATTCATTGGGTGCTAGGCCGAGTGACATACCGTAATGTTTATCATCAAGCAAGCAAACAGCTACATCTGTCTCTCCTTAATCCGGAAAGAAATCGATCGATTTTAATGTCAGATTGATGTTTTTAAGAACCAAACTGTAGTTATCAAGTTTCATCTGCGTTCCTACTGTAGTAGATTAAAATTTAGTTACCAAAAAAGTCTACTGAAATCAACGTTTGACAGTGATGACCGTTTTCAAATGATCTCACAAATCACTACACAAATATTTTGATTTATTCAATGTTACAGATAGTGTAAAGTCAGAATACACATAAACATTCAAATAGTTAAATTTTTAAACTTTTATATTTTCTTATTTTACTCAACATTTTATCTATTTCTTCATTATTGCTGGTTTGTATGACTTCAATATGTACTTATACGTCTCCGTGATTACTTTTTTCCGTAGTGCTAATTAAAGAGTCGTCAGTGAGGTGTCATCAGGACCCTCCTGCTCGTCTACCCTAGAAGCAGGGGAGAGGGAACTTCCTCTTCAGTTGTCTGCAAATATTTAATTCCTGTTTGTTTCATTGATCTTCAGCTGTGAGTTGTAATTCTATAATTTACTATTCGTTTGGATCGGCCAGATGCATTTTTTTGAGTCAGTTTTTACTTCATGGCTGCATTACTATACTATGTCTTTGTTACGACTTGTCCGTCAAAAAAAATACTTTTTGACAAATGTTCTAACAGACCGTAGGTCCTTACGAGGAACAGGTTCTTGCTTCTTTTTTCTCCTCAAATTGCAGTTACAGCGATGGCGTTATTTTTCGCTTATTCTTTTATTTCAAGTTTTTTTAAATGCGGAAGTCACTTGGTAGATTCCATAGTAGATTCCGACATTTAAAAAAAATCTTACTACAGCTGGAACTTCATTGTTATCCCTATTTCAGCTCCAATAACCCAAATCATGCCTAGTTTTTATACAAACTGCGTCATGATGTCATGACCGTGACTTGATCTTTTTACATAACGTTATCGATCAAATACAGCTGCCTCAACTTTAACAAGATTGCCTCTGTAAACAAGATTTGAGGATTATAAAGGTTTCCTACACTCAGTTTGAACCCATAAGCTGTTTCTCGAGCTGTATCGATTTTTATATTAAACCAAATCCCTAATGGTGTCCCACAGGCATTTACTACGCAATAATCTTTTACTGGTACAATTTAGTCCATTTCGTTTCGGTTATTGGGAAGAGAATTCAGATGATATTTGTAATAAATTTTGATTTGCCCTTAACGTAGATCTCTTCTTTCTTTGTCTTTTTATTGTTTATCTCATTAGCATTTTAATTTAATAAAGGCTGGTGCTTTTATATGGATATATTCAAATTTGGTATCGATTTTGTGTCAATGAGATTGTATCGGTTATCTTACTGTTTTAAATCTTCAATTATATTTTAGTTTTAACCTTTTGACATGCTATCACCAAATGTATTTATTTATTTCATATTTTGTGAAATTATACGTTTTTATTCATAAACGCACAGTTGCTAAGGTGCACTCAAAATATGCTTTGTCTTTATCTGCCATTGCAAAATTTTCATTTCACAGAAATTGACAACGCGTAGGTGTTTTAACTAAAACTAAGCGTTGTAGTGCATTTATGAAAAAGGGGGTTCGGGTATATTGAAGTATTTCTGAATCATGTATACGAATATTATAAATCAAATTAATTAAGTCTGTTTGTATGTTTGTATGTGGGCGGGGCACGTTGCTCGCAGGAATGATGGCCGATGGGGTCAGAAGGTTCTGGAGTGGCGTCCGCGCACCGGAAGACGAGCTATAGGTAGGCCTCCAACAAGATGGAGTGACGACCTCGTCAGGATCGCGGGACCGCGGTGGATGCGAAAAGCACAAGACCGGTCTGAGTGGAAAGCCTTGGGGGAGGTCTATGTCCAGCAGTGGACGTCTTTCGGCTGACATGATGATGATGATGGTGATGGTGATGATGATGATGATGTTAGGAGTAATAACTGCTGGAAACACAAAACCTATTTCTAAAATTATGTTACTAATAGAGAGCTAAATTATCCCTGACAAATAAAGGCTTTCTTTTGTTTATACCGAAGCGAAGCGAGCTCGGGTCGCGTGTCAATCATATATATTTTTTTGTTTTACCTATAATCATCTGATACAATTTGAGAGATCAATATGTTTTTCAATGATGATGATGAGTGGGGACGCCGCCGAGGCCTGCGGGCGGTCGAGTGGTTCTCCATTCATTCCGCCCAGTTACCCTTAATTTATGGTGCCGTGACCAGGATACGAACCTGGGTTACTACCCATAGCTAGCAATACGATTCGATTTCTTCTTTGGCCCAAAAAAGGTTGTTTCTAATGGTCAGCAAATACCTTAATTACTAACGAAAGTGCCATAAAATCTGATCACTCAATCTTCAAATCACCATGACCTGATTAGGGACTATAACAATAAAAGCGCCATTAAATCTCACTTTTACACCTCCATTATAAACTCAAGTTGATTATGCTCTTTGACTTTCGCATCGATCTAATGATATATTGATCCGTGAAATTGATTCATTTGCTATACCTGTTTAGGGTAAACTTTAATCTATTATAGACGTTATAGCTATTCCTAAACCCCTACGGTGTAATAATTATGAGGGGAAAGCTTAAAGCTACTTGAATATTTATGTAGCCGCTCCCTGGATTTTAAAACATTGCCGGCTACCCGTGATTGCTATCTGAAAGAAAGTGTAGCAAAATGGAAATTTTCCAACTTTACATAGTCACTGAATCGCTTTAGCGTTGCGTTTGCATATGTGTGTGTGGTTTTCGATCGGTATTGTATGTAATATTGCATTGCAAGTACATCCTGTTCCACGAAGATCTCTATAACTACTAAGTACAGCCTTGGCCAAAGGTGTTGAGCACCCCTAATTTTCCTTTGTAACTCATAAATAAAGATTTTTTTTTCAATTTAAAAAATACATTGTTTGAACATGTGCATCTTTAGTAGATATCGTTTCGAAGTAGCTATTTGCATGTGAAAAAAAAAAGCTAGAAAGAGTCGAGTTTTGCAGTAAACGGAATTTCCCGTAAAGTCCATAAATATGACTAATCTTTCCGATAGATATACAACCTTCTATAATAAAACATTAAATGCGGAAGAGGTAATGCAGCCAGTGTCAAAGGGACCTTGCCGCGGGCGGATCTGCTAGAGGGGGTGTTCTTATTATATTGGTGATTGTTATTTACATCTTTACGAGTAATATTTTAGCAGCTTAGATTAATATTATTTAAATAAGTTTAGTTTAACTTTTAACTGTAGTGTTATTTTATAAATGCACCTTTTAAAGTTTGACTTTTATTTGATAACGCATGGGTACTCAACACCTTTGGCCAAGGCTGTATCTTCTGGCAATAAATATCTTTTTGTACTCGTCGATTAAAATCTGTGTAAGTATTAAGATTTCATAGAGAATACTGCAACGTCACTCTTTTCATCGTTGACACTTCCGAAACAACCGAAATAACCATTTCGATACGCTCAAGACAACTGAAAAAAATTTGAAAATAGAACTTCATATTTCAATAATATGTGTCCTTGTTTAAGGAGACTCGATCCGATACAAAATTGCCAATCTATGGCGTTTCGGAACGTAGCAGCGTCGTGTCATCTGTCAAAAATCTATTTAAACCTGCTTCTGTATCCAGGGCATAAACAAAATAAAAAAACTACGGTTTGTGATTGGCTAGTTTTTAGCCAACAGAACAGCACAGTACTGCAACAATTACGGACGCCGTGGTTTGATACAAATGTCGATGTGGTGGTGATTGTATTAATGACTTAACTTATTAATTTTAATGAACTCGTACAAAAAGTATTGTTCACAATAGTGTCATAATCAAGCTTTTTAATCTCGTACCTTACTTAGGCTACTCAGCAAGCTTCGTGGCCCAAACACGGTACTCTACTAAAAAGCTCTCTATTATAACACGATTATGAAAATAAATAAAATATTGTGTTTGAAGTATAATCGTGCTTAAGTAGGTGACCATCACAACTGGGCCTCTATTCTTTTCCGGCATCACAGGATTACAGGTTCGAGAATTCAATGTCTATGGTTCTCAGATCCTTCTTACCATCAGGTGGCCTGGGTACTCATGTGCCTTCGCATTGGCTTAAAAAACATCACGAAACTTACTAACCCATTTTCCAAGTTGAATACTTATACCTACATGTAATTAAGACTGAAAATAGCTTTATTTGCTAATCTAAAGGCCGTCACACCACTTTCCCCACTTATATCAATTAACGGATACTGTTACTTTATCTAGGCTGTCGTGGACGCACCTTTATGTAAGCCTTGCTGGAACCAGCGTGCTCTAGGCGTTATGCTTGCGTCAAACTATTGTTCTAAATTGCCGTAAAAAATTAACCAACTGTTTTTCATGTGTTAAAAGATAAAAATCTTTCTTACATATAGGTAATGATGACTGATGATTTTAGCTAAGCCTTTTTGCAAATTAAATAATCCGAACCCTTTGGCAAATTAAATAGCAACATTTCGTTTTTAACCGCCTTCAAAAAGAGGATGAGTTTATCGATTCGTTGGGTTTTTATTTTTATTCTTTTCCCTATTACTCAAAGACCGCTGGACCGTTTCGAAAAATATTTTTTCAATGGCTTTACTTTCTAGTTGCTCCCATTGTAATCACGTCAGAATCTGATAATGGGAACTTGGAGAAATCAAGGGAACTCCTCAAATATTATAGGTACACCTATAGCGATTCCGGCATTTTTCACTCGTGCATTTTTTTTCTTGGATCGCACTATTTCAAGGGTGCCGATACGATATCTCGATTAAGATAGTTGAGCGACTATGACGAAACACATTTAGGTTTAGATACAAGTAAGTATATGACTATAACTGGCGGCTTGTTGCTTGCGGCGAGCTGTTCCATAGTTTCTCATTCATTAAAAAGTGGGACTACAAAACAGCATACTGCTATGGGAGTATAAGACAGCCGGTGTAATGACTAGCATAGAGGCATTCCATCTTAGTCTTCAGGATTGGCAACGCATTTGCAGTCTTAGGCTTGCAGTCTTGTGAATGCGAACGTCTATGGGTCACGAGCGAGGATTCGAACGAGGATTTTTGTGTTTTAAACATTCATTCCCGTAAAAAATGTCGGCTAAGCAATATTGGAAACTATGTATTCTAAATTTCTAAACGATAGCTAAGACTAGCTGTAAAATATCCTTGATAATTAAACAAAATACGGATTTTGATAGACAACATATCTGCTGACGAAGTTTGAGCTAGAGCGTTGATCCTTCATTATAATCTTTCACTCAGTTCCTGAAACTAAGCCTCGGCGCAGAACTTGCGGCCCTTTACGATAACACACGAACACATGAATAGCCTGAAACTTTGTTCGTTACCAGATAATTTACTACGAGCTCTATCATCACGACTAAACTCTGAATATTTAAACTAAAGGCAAACTATAATAGAATACATAGAATAGTTTATTCATCAATTAATGTTTTGGATCATAATAACGTTGAAATAGAGTCGAAAAGTGACGAACCTTTACTTACCATGACTACATTCTACTCGAAAAGACCGTGTTGCTTTTGACATGTGTATCTTATTGTTTTTAACACAGCCGTCATTAGGATCATTACTGTAAAGTAGATCATGGCAGAGATTCTAGGTGGTAAAAACCATATCGTCTTTCACCGCTTTTAGCTAAATTATGAGGCAATAAATCTAAGGTCATGCTAATGTGAAAAGGACAAAATAGATTTATTTTTATACATAGAAAAACAAGGAAAAAAATGCATATCAGCAAGAATGTTTTTTCTTCTTCAAATTCCTCTCCACTACTGGAGGTTGGCAGTCGGCTCTGCATACAACTTCCTATCTCTCGCCATCGGAACAGCTGTTCAACCGTGGCGACGCCTGTCCAGGTCTTTATGTTCCCGAGCCATGACATCTTGGGTCTGCCAACGCTTCTCTTCCTCAACCGTGCCCATGTTTGTTTTGCTTTGCCCAAGATTGTTTAAAAGTAAAAAAAAAATTAAGCGAATTCTTTTTTTCTATCCCATTCTATTCTATCGCGTCTCGAACGGACCCCTAAAAACTCAACGTAGGCGAATGGAAAAATGTGATTCCGTATAACTCTTTTAGGCCCGGATTTATTCGGAGCAGCGTTCGTACGTAAATCATTTTCGCATGGCGGCTCTAAGGGCGCCTGCGTCGCGGAGCGGGATGGTTGCGATCCGTAATGGGGGGGTCAGGGGATCCTGGAACGTACAGTCGAATAAATAATTGTACACTTTAGTACCTGGTCTGTTTAATGTCAAGTTCCAACCGCCATATATGAATTGTCACAGCTATTAAAGAACTTGACTGTATCTACCTATAATTCATTTGTATATCGTGTTAATTCTTACTTGTCTTAGTAGACAACTTTCTATCCTCAGAATGAAACTTTGGCTATATTCTACTGTATGTTTTTTTTAAATGTATGTTTACCGTCAATTATGGACCGATTTAAGAAATGCGTCTTTGTTCAATCAAATCTGAATCTGATCTGTGAGGAATTGGGAGAACTCCTCAAATATTATAGGCATACATATTTTATAGCGATTTTAGTATTTTCAGTAACAAGTCAGAAAGTATCATTTGGTGAAGTGGAACTCCTGATGATGTAGACCGGATGCCAGATGGCCAACAGCAATTAGGTTTTACCGAGCCGAATAGAGATAACCTAATCTAATATTTTTTTTGTTTAGTTGTTTCAAACCATGTGAAAAAACTATCCCTACAATGGTTTAATATGTATGTATGTAAACTCTTTATTGCACATAAACAACTACAAAACATTTTGCATCACTATAGATAATGTACATAGGCGAACTTATCCCATATGGGATCTCTTCCAGTTAACCTTGGAGTTGTATAAGCCAGGATAATGCAAGAGGATAGGCAAATTTACAAAATATCTGATAAAAGAAAAAAGAAAAACGGTACATACATCTGAAAAACAGACATTAAAATGTAATAATATCTGCTTTAATAAAATAAATACATAGGTAATAAAATATACTAATATATACTACCACATATGTAAACAGCAATTAAAACCTACAACAGGGCAAAGGAACAACACTCACGAGTCACGACTCATCCTGTACATTTAACCACAACTTCTTTAAGTTTTCCTTAAATGAACCGACAAATCCAGATTGCCTCAAGCACTGTGGAAGCCCATTCCATAACTGGATATATTAACCGTTGTCAATTTACTAGTAGCATACCGACACCCCTTACTAAAATTCAAAGATCACTTTAAACAATAAAGTTTGTCAATAAATAATGAACGGTTGATTTAACTAATTCAAACAATCACCTACGTAATATACAAATCAGTTTATACTGCACAGTAGAGTAAGTCAATGTAGAATGTACGATTCATTTGACTAATTCAACCAGTCGCCTGCAGTGCCGAGCGACGCATCGTTACATGCAGTTTTTCAAATCACTGGCGGAAGGGTTCTTACAACCACCCCTCAAGGAGGGTTGTTGTCGAAACGTGCGGTTCCCTTGTTTATCCCAGTCTATTAAAGGGGGGTTTTAAAACTTGTGTTGGTTTTCTCGTGTTTATTACCTTTGGTGATATTGTGATTTTGAAAGGTTTAGGTTGTAGAACAATGTCACATTGACTTTATGAACTACAGTTGTAAGAAGTGTCAAACAAATTGCTTTATAATTTCACTGTGACACCGTTCTATGGTTAGTCAGGGTTCCATTGGGCTATATTAAACGTTTCTTACTTGTTACCCTTCTACTATTTTTTATGGCATAGAGAAGGCAAACGAGCACACAGGCCACCTGATGGTAAGTTGAAACTGTGACCCATAGACATTCGCATTCACAAGACTGCAAGCCTAAGACTGCAAATGCGTTGCCAACCCTGAGGACTAAGATGGAATGCCTCTATGCTAGTCATTACACCGGCTGTCTTATCCCCACACCGGAACACAACAATGCGAACACTGCTGCTTGGCGGTAGGTTAATGGATAAGATGGTTGTAGCGATCCGGACGGACCCTGCACCTAGGTAGGTGGGTAGGAAGGTAGGTGTGTAAGATGTTTTCACGGGATTTCAAGTTTCAACGCTTTAAATCAGATCTTGATTCTGCAGGAATCATTTCAACTTTTATGTACTAAAAAAGCCCCAGTTAACAAGACAGTAATTATGAGACTGTGACATTTTGATGGTTTTTAAATACTGTACTTAATCATAAATAAAATTATAGCCTAAGCAAATAAAAAAGTCACATTAAAATCTGTTCGGATCTAAGCCACTATTGCCGAAACAGACGTACAAAAATCCCTTTTTTGTTTGGAGGGTTTATATACTTTAAAAGCAGTTACAGCTTGTAGTTTATTAAAAAAAAACTGAAACAAATGGCGCATAAAGCGATTAGCGACCGTCACAGCTAGTGCGGTAGGTCTGCAAAATAAAACAACTAAAACAATGCAAATCCTTTAAACAGAACTTTATGACCGAGGATTATGGTTGCTAAATGCACGACAACGTCGCGGGTATATGTCGTTACGGATTAAGTGTGAAATTATAATTTATTTTTAATTCGCTAGGTAGGGTTGGCAGCTGATGTCGCGATAGTGTCGTGTTATTATTTACCCGTTCGAAATCGCAAAACATTATTAAATTATCTTTTATCTGTATTCAATATTTGGACATGCGTTTTAATTAAATTTTTCAAATAGGGAATATCCATGAATTTCTTCCACAGAATCAATAAAAACAGTTGAGAAAAAACATTTTTGAATAGCTATAAAAAAAACAAGATATAAGCCAACAAAGATTTGTTCCTATATCTTTCTAGCAAAACAGAATTTAAACATGGTGTTTATATGGCCTATATAAATTAAGGTAGGGGTTTTATCACGCCGTTACCCAAGGTTCCGAGTTCAAATCCCGGTTAGCGTACTCGATACTCAGCCTTGGATGTTTTCTATAGCCCTAAGCCTCATTGTGACATTTGAATTTGACAGATCAGGACAAAGCATGGTTTACCCCACGGTTATTCCACGTTCTAAGTAAGGGCATATGTGTTTAAGTATTTATTGCTCTGCATAAGTACGTTTTTCGGTGTCTAGTACCCATGTTTACCATTGCTTTAGAGAATAGCACCGGTTGTTGTTTTTGGATTATTTTTGGGGCAAACTGATTCGCTATGGTCATACGAGTAAGGGCAAAATATTCGTCGTCAAAAATTATAATTGGCTGACTTTCGATAAAGACATGCATTTTTTTACTAGCAAATTGTGACGCCGATCGGGGACAACGCCATTTAAGAATTTAGATTGAATTTTAGTAATCATAAAATATGTTTTTACTGTTAAACCGACTAGTAGCATAACTAGGCAAGACATAATTACAAAAAACGACATTTATGAACGAAAGACATATTTCATTCACGGCATTGCGTTGGGGTAAAGAATGACTAGGTTAATAATATAGGTTAATAGTCTAACTGACTTTAAACTACTGCTTAGGTACCTTGTGCGGGGTCCGTCTGGATCGCTACCACTATCTTATCCATTAACCTACCGGCAAACAGCAGTGTTCGCATTGTTGTGTTCCGGTTTGGGGATAAGACAGTCGGTGTAATGACTAGCATAGAGGCATTCCATCTTAGTCCTTAGGGTTGGCAAGGTATTTGCAGTCTTAGGCTTGCAGTCTTGTGAAGGCGAATGTCTATGGGTCACAGTTTCCACTTTCCATCAGGGGGCCTGTGTGCTAGTTTGCCTTCTGAATGGCATAAAAAAAAAACTCCTAAATCGCTTTATGCATCTAAAATAGGGGGAATCTGGGCATTCTCTGCTCGTGGTCCTATCGCCCGCTTTGACAAAACTAGAACTGAATTAGGATTACCTAGTAAACATGTATACTATGCGCAGTATCATAGTTAAGTTGTTAATCTCACGAAAGCGGTTGGGCCATACTTGTAGTTAATGCTTATAGACACACACACACACTACAGCAACGCTTAGCGGCAACGCCTACCTACGCATTCAGAGACAACGTGCACGTGCATCTACACACAAGTATAGCTCACCCGCTTTCATGAGCTAAAAGAACCGCAGCAGTTAGTTGTAAATATGTGTATATTGTGTATATCACTCTCCTTTTATTCGACTACGAACAACGCGAAACAAATAAACAAACCCATACCTTATTATGCTTGGTCATACAAAAGTACCTAAACATGATAGCCCACTAACTTTGAATATTAATAGTAAAACAACTATAGTCGACACTAAAATATATTTAGCGCCGGATCACCATCCATATTTATGATCTGTCGGCGATGGAGCTTTTATGTCTGAAGAGATAACCTTGAACGTAAAATAATATACAGGGTATTTGAGTAGTAGATTCAGTAGGTAGAGACCGCGAATCAGTCAACGCAGTGTAGAACGGCCTGAGACTGGGTGGTACTATCTTCTTTTTTTTTTTATGACATAGAGAAGGCAAACGAGCACACAGGCCACCTGATGGTAAGTGGAAACTGTGACCCATAGACATTCGCATTCACAAGACTGCAAGCCTAAGACTGCAAATGCGCTGCCAACCCTGAGGACTAAGATGGAATGCCTCTATGCTAGTCATTACACCGGCTGTCTTATCCCCAAACCGGAACACAACAATGCGAACACTGCACATCTCTCGTTGTAGTATTTCTGTCCGTCTGTATATCCTCTAACTCCTCCTGAATACTCGTATAATTTTTAGGTTACAATTGTACAGGTCAAAGAGTAAAGAAGAAGAGTTAAGTCATACTATGTATTTACAGTAGATGCACTTTAAGTTATGCATTATTGTACACTACTTCTATATGTTCTAATATCAGATTTCCTCTTGTTACAGGTATGATTGCACATTGGTTGGCAGTTAACATACGTATCTATTCGACATGAGTACCAAGTTGAAGGTACACCTTTTGTTTATACGTAAACGTAGTTGACGTACCCTGTTAAGGCAGACCGAGCAACAGTGTTTGCATTGTTGTATTCCAATCAAAGATTGAGACTCATTCAGGATCGAATCGAGGTTTGGAGTGTTGAACTTAAGATCACAAGTTGACACAACGACACAAAAAAACCGGTCAAGTGCGAGTCGGACTCGTGCACCGAGGGTTCCGTATTTAAGATAATGGTTGGAAAACGCAAAAGACAATACTCATTTTGTGATGAACTTTATTTTCTGTGCAATAAGGTCACAAAACACGTTTTTACTTTTTTCAGCAAAGCCATAAAAACAACAACATTAAACGTAAAATGATAAGTTAATTGTAACAAGCAAAGAAAACCCTTTGAGTTTTACAACCGTCTTTTTCCGCATCCTTTCCGCTTTTCCGCTCTCCTAAATTTGTTTATGCGGATTTCCGCTTTTTGTAGCGGGATCGCTGACGTCCCTGTCCCGGGATAAATAATGATTGTCTGTGGACCCAGGTGCACACACACACATGCTTGTATCTAAACACATAAGTAGAGGTGTCAATGTGTTTTTGAGAACAAACTTTTTCCAGTTTGCAACTGTTGCGGTCTTGAGAATGTCTTTTGGGAATATGATTTTATGCTATCATGCTCGTCGCACATATACTCGTACAACTCTCCGGACCAGCTGACTGGCTGATTGACATCGTATAGCCTATACTGAGGAACCTTGAATTTAAATTCGGAGGGAATATTCTTAATAAGGGTAATCCATAATTTAATCGAATTACGCTTCATCGATTGTAACATTTCATCGAATTACATTTAATCTTACGCTATTATCTGCTGAAAGCATGATGTTTCAAGATATCTGAAACATTAATTACGTAGACTATATTAAAGCGAAAAAAATTCCTCAGTATTAGGTAGGATTCAAACCTACATCCATCTATTCATCCAACCATCCAACCATCCATCCATCTATCCATCCATCTGGCTATCCGGACCAATGTAGGCGCATTACCACTTATGCCAGCAAGACTGATGACTATCATTGAGGTATTCCATCTTAGTCCTCAGGGTTGGCAACGCATTTGCAGTCTTAGGCTTGCAGTCTTGTGAATGCGAATGTCTATGGGTCACAGTTTCCACTTACCATGAGGCGGCCTGTGTGCTCGTTTGCCTTCTCTATGCCATAATTATTATTTTTATAAAGATCCTCGAAATTAGAGATTGCTCTATTTATCGTGCTTTTTTTTAAATTACTTTGGTTATGTTCGGTTAGACTTTAGACTACCAATAAAAATACCTCATGTGGCAAGAAATGCCTGTCGTTGGAATAAAAATTCTGCGTAATGATCCGTTCGTCAAACATAAATGTTTTGATAAAGTACTTGGAAGTAATAGGAAACTATTTACATTAAAACTAGAATACGTGAGTTTCCTTGTAAGAGTTAAATACATGCAACAGGTTCTTACTTCTAGCGGATCCATATTTCTAAGCTAATGAAAGTGGCCATAATTAGCTTATAGCTAGCTAGAAACTTTGGTTCCTTATTTACTTTTGATTTCCGGTTGATAGTGAAGTTTACATCATAGATTGTATACCTACTTAATAACTATTTATATATTATTTTATAAAACCATTTACAGCTTATGAGAAACAGGGTTTGAAGTTACAGTCACAGTCTTTAGTTTTTTTTTAGAAAAGATGGAGGCAAACGAGCATGTAGGTTACCGGATGGGAAGTTATGACCACCGCCCATTAACACCAGCAACTCAAGAAGAGATGGTCGGTGCGTTACCAATTCGGGAAACGTAAGCTCTTTTCTTGGAGGCACCCCTTGTCATAAATGGTTAAATATACCACCAAACGGAGAGTTTGTTCCACAGTTTCACTGTACGACGCAAAGAGTGCCACCAATAATATGTACAAATACCAGAAAACTTGACAGTTCTCGAGGGGCCAGCGATAAACGACTAGCTACAACACGGACGGAGTCGCGGGCAAGAGCTAATACTTCTATAAAACAACTGGTTGTCCAAAGCTAACGATGTTAATATGAGGGTTTACCCTTGAAATATCGACAAACGTTTAATCGAATTTCAGCCCAAAGTCAACGTTTCGCTTATTTTCATTTAATCGAGTAAATTATGTATTGTTTAAACACCGATTTTTAATGTTTATAAATATTATTAACTAGATACTTTAAGTGACAGATTTTTATTTCTTACTTTATTATCCAATATGTTATTTTGGAATAAAACAAATCGGTTCTGACGCTCACCGGGCGCTGCCGCGGCACGCTCGCTTTACTCGCTCGGCTTCGCGCGCTGTTAGGTCGCAGTTCACCTAAAACACTCCTCCTCGCTTCGCTCGTCGTCGCACCTATTTGTACTCTGTTGCATAGCAAACTTCTGGTTACATATCAATGTGTTGCAGTTCAAACTAGTTTTTAGTAATAGTAATTATATTGAGTTGTTCTGTCTCTTGGATCGTTTATGAAATGTATTTCTAAGCATTTAAAAATCCTTGTACCGTTGTTCTAATAATTGATTTAATTTATAATGAATAGTCGATGAAGCCATAATACTACAAGAGATAATATTTATACTAAATATTCTATATAACTGTGAGAAATATTTAAAAATCGGGAACATCGGGACGCCTACGTAGACGACGTTTGCATAATTACTTTGAAACACCGCTGTCTTTGCACGGCGATAAAGTCAAAGTCAAAGTTCTTTATTCTTCAATTTAGGCATAATATAATGCACCTATGAATGTCAAAAAGCATTACCACTATACCTAACGATAACTTTTATCACACAAAGATTTCGAACTACCTGCCATAGAAATAGTTTTACAACTTAGAATTACCTATCCGGTGACATATCGCTTGTAGTTATTGCCAATTTGCCCACCCTCCTTTTTTGGTTCAATTTTTTTTTTCTGCTTATTTGTGTCGCACTATACCTGTTTGCACCTACTGTAATATTATAAACGTTTGTTAATTCATTAAACCCCTCCCTGGAACGGTCTGTAAATAGAAACCCTTAAATAAACAGACCGTCCGGTCAGACTTTATTAGTTTATTTATACTTTCACTCTCGGAACCGTTTCCTGATTCAATTATAATAATTGTGCTTTTCGGTGCACGGGCGAGAAATGCTTCATTTTACCCGACTGCGCGAAGCAACGAAGAGTAATAGGTCTAAGTTACACCGTACGCGTAGAATTAGTTTCCCCCGACCCCCCCCTATTTCCTTCGGAAACTCACATCATGAAAGGATCCCCTGTCCCAAATTTCAAGTTTCTAGGTACAGTAGTTTTGGTTGTGCGTTGATATCTAAGTCAGTCATATAAACGGTAAAAACAGTATATAAATAGTATGTATGTATGTTTGTTGTTTTGTGGCTCTCTAGAAACTAAACGCGCAGGTCGATTTTGATGATTCTTATGTCAATCGATTTTTCTTAATCTTTTGAGTGACAGTATTCAAAATTCAATATGGCGGCAACCAGGCGCGCGATAATGCGCAAATAAAGAAATATCATATGATATACCCCGAAGCCCCCCCCCCCAGCCTATTTCAGTCCCATTTCTAATTAAGTTTATTAGGTACTTTATTTTCTATTTTTTTTTATATTTATTAGTAGATCCTCTGTAATAACACATATTTAAAAAAAAAACAGTTTTACGGTTCGTAAGATACAGCTGTTTTAAGTTAGACGGACGGACGGACAGAGGAGGCATATTAATATGGTCCCGTTTGGGCTCCCTTCGGATACGGAACCCTAAAAACGCCTCCAACACGCTTTCGAAGTATGGAAACGCGCCCTCAATGCGTTTGCGGCATAATTCTCGTAGAGTTTTAAATACATTGCATTTTACCATTCAAATTACTTGCAAATAACTTTGTACTGCCAACTACCAGAATTAACAATACAAACACACCCATCGTTTTCACCTTTTATGCATTCGGATATCCGGTCACGACGCATTCAATACACACTCGTATTCCCGTTAAATGCGGTAGGTTTTTCTTTCAATGCGCAAGAGCATCGTTAAAAATGTTGCTGGATAGACACCCTTATGTCAATCGAATAAGGTGTACTGATATTGTCAGACGAATAAAGCTTGTTTGAATACCAATTGTTAGTAGATTGCTTCTAATTCTGCTGTTAATTGGAATATTGGTACAGTCAGGTCAATAGGTATAGAAAGGGACAACCGATACTACCGGTGTTGCTGATCGTTACTGCCTGTATGCTATTTGAAAAATAACTATTAAATAAAATAAAAATCACCTGTACAATGGAGCTGATCTTTTAACGGCTCAACTTAGCTAATACCATTCCAAACAAACTATATTTCATTAAAAAAATCATTGTTCTAATCGGCCCATCCATTTGGGAGCTAAGATGACACAGACAGACGTGCGTACACATTCCAAACAAAATAAAAACAGAGTAAAAGTAGTGAGTGTGTCTTCGCGGCAGTGAATCAGACCCAGGCTCAGCATAATGCTGAGATGTTCAACACCTGCAGCGCTGATTTTCAGCCAGCTCCGAGTGTGACAGACGGACGTGACGGTACACTAAGCGAAAAAATTCATCATGTGAGCCGAAAGACGTCCACTGCTGGACATAGGCCTCCCCCAAGGCTTTCCACTCAGACCGGTCCTGTGCTTTTCGCATCCACCGCGGTCCTGCGATCCTGACGAGGTCGTCACTCCATCTTGTTGGAGGACTACCGCCTATGCGAAAAAATTAACCAGATAAATTCTAAAACTACATAACATAAACCTCTTTATTAAAATACCTACTTCACCAGTATACAGCATTGACATTTTGGCACAATTAACAAAAAAGTGCCGCGAACTTATAAGTTAACTACCCCGAAACGCCGCCGACGCGACGCCGTATAATCTAATATACCGGGACCGGGTGGGTGTACAATCCAAATGGGTCAGTATGGTGAAGTCGGAAACTATGAGAGATAGCGAGATCTGTTCTTAGGAACCATGACGTCGATTTTAGATTTAATAATAATTAGATTCAAACTTTTTTATTAACTCTCATACTTTAAACAAGATTCCATTAGTGTTGTGCTTCTTGCGAGTTGCAGAATTTATACACATTGATTTTGAGCAGGTTCGATTCCCGGTTATGTATGATAGTTAATAAAAAAGTTTGAATGTAATTATTATTAAATCTAAAATCGACGTCATGGTTCCTAAGAACATATCTTGCTATCTCTCATAGTTTCCGACTTCTCCATACTGACCCATTTGGATTGTACACCCGGTATAATCTGTCCAAAGCGTTAAAGTGACCAGTTACAAAGGTGTACAGCAACTTATAAAGCTGACTGTAGGTACCTGTACTTCCTATGTGTATAGGTACAGTAACCGGCAATAGTATATCATCCAACATTGGACGCAAAAAATAACTGACACGCTCTCATACCTCTTGTAATAAAGACGTGTCAGATATTTTTATTCCCAATGTTGGATAATATATTATTGCCGCCTGTACACATACTGAAGTAAATAAAAGCCAAATGGACTTAACTGTATGTAATCGAAATCCGTACGGCACCCGGTACTGGATTATAGATTTGCGTACCGGATGGATGCTGGCGCGAGCACCGGAAGTCGGCGCGGACGCAGCGGCGCCGGTTCGGGCTCTTTAGTGTATGGCAGCACACGTTAAGAGCATAGAGCTGCTTCTCTGAGGAAATACAGGTTAGAGGTCGTGCTATTGGTGGGAAACATGGGTATATAATACCAAATGAATTATTTAAAAAACAAAGCCCGACTGCAATAAAAACCAGTTTCGTTCGCAAATAACGTTATAGAAAACGTTTTTGAACAAGAACGAAATTTAAATATTTTTTGATCCATATAACGTTTTTAACCGTTTTTTTCCATTTGCTGGGTTCGGTAGTATCACTAGTATCTAACATTACTAAACAAGTTCATGCTTGTCGCCGCTTTGTAGCCGATCGCCGCGCGCGGCCGCGTCCCGTGGATTAAACCGGTTTTTGATAACGTTCTCGTTTCGATTCCGTTCCGAACAAAATGTTGAAGAAAGAACGGTTCGAAACGTTTTTAAAACGTTATTTTGAATAACGTTTCCGAGCCCTGATCATCAACATCAACTGAAAAGCGAAAATCAATCTCTATAATCTATAAACATAATTATGTTAGATTAATCTACACTAATGTTATATAGAGGAAAGATTTTTATGTTTGTTTGTTTGAATTGAATAGGCTCCGAAACTACTGGACCGATTTGAAAAAATCTTTCACCATTAGTATCCTACATTGTCCCTGATCAACATAGGCTGTGTTTTATTTTTCTGCGCAGACGAAGTCACGGGAAACTTATATAACTTGAATATTTGAAAAAGTATTGCAAGCGGGGAGAAACTAACAGAGCTAATTTTTTTTTTAAGAAATACCTATGCTTTGTTATACATTAATACAAACAATAATATTATTAGGTACCTACATTGCTACATGTATATAGAGGTTTTTTAAAGTTACAAAAAAAAAGGATGAGATGTATGGAGGATGGATGACAAATACTGTCATTACTAACTTCCACCTTATATTTAAAAAACCTTTTATCTATGTAGAAATAGTAAATTTAAATGAAATAGTAGCTAGATATCGTTAAAGATAGACCATAATAATAAATCACTTTATATGAACCCCTAATAAAACTTAGTTGTAAGAGACCGATATTTCACATGTTACTTTTTATTTATAATATCTTCTAATCGATTAACCACTTTAATTATTCCCGCATGTTCTTATTAAGCATATTATCAATCAACCAGGACAATATGTCTGTAACGATATATCATAAAAGTAATTTCCTTTGTAGCTGACAAAAAAACAACGCCTTTTAATGACTAATACATCCTTTGTTCTGTGTCGTGACAAAGAACCATCGAAGGCTACCCCTTAATTGGATAATAGTGTTCTTTTTAAAAAAAATGTTTCTAAATACGGTCTGCGTCTGTTGCTTTAGTTTGGGAGCTTTGATTATTACCATATCTGTGCAAATTAAAAAAGGTCGAAATTTCGCTCTCCCACTGTTTATTTTGTCCGAAATTTTCTCAGTGGAAATGCATTTTCTGAAACCGTCTCCATGATTGACATACTTAAAGCAACTTGCGGGTTAATGTCATAAAAAAATTAATTAAATATAACCTTAAATTAATTAATCAGGAAAATTCATTAACATTCGATTAAATTCCTGACTTGATGCTAAGTTCGGTCTGAAACGAAAAGCGGGTAAACTTTAGGTTCTATAGGCATAGGTGCACCATCAGACACTTTCTTTTTCTTTCTTCTTCTTCTTTTATGAAGCTAACCACGCACTTCTGAGTGAAGGTCTCTTTCGAAGCGCGCCAGTTTTCGCAGTCTTAAGTTTTAAACCAGTCATCCCAAGTCATCCAACTCAAGTCATTTCTGTGATCCTGGTAATTTCATAGCCCCACCGTGCGTTGTATTTTAACCCCTCGACAAAAAAGAGGACAAGTTGGACTTGTGTATTGTGTGTGTGTGTGTGTGTGTGTGTGTGTGTGTGTGTGTGTGTGTGTGTGTGTGCGCGCGCGCGCGCGCGCGTGTTAGTGTGCGTGTGCGTGTGCGTTTGCGTGTGCGTATGCGTGTGCGTGTGCGTGTTTGTGTGTGTGTGTGTGTGTGTGTGTGTGTGTGTGTGTGTGTGTGTTGTGGCACCGTACCTTCCAAACGTATTGACCGATTTGAACGCGGTAGGTTTAGTAAGAATCGAAAGAAACCTTGTTTAAGAGAATTGTGAAGCGCCGTTAAAAACAGGTAGTTGTCAAAAAAAACTATGCAAATTTAACTCCAGGCGAAAACGTTTGTCACCCCCTAAATTAAGTCCGATTTTCATGATTTTTGAATATGTTGTAGTTATTATTATTATTATTTTTATGGCATAGAGAAGGCAACCGAGCACACAGGCCACCTGATGGTAAGTGGAAACTGTGACCCATAGACATTAGCATAAGACTGCAAATGCGTTGCCAACCCTGAGGACTAAGATGGAATGCCTCTATGCTAGTTATTACACCGGCTGTCTTATCCCCAAACCGGAACACAACAATGCGAACACTGCTGTTTGGCGGTAGGTTAATGGATAAGATGGTGGTAGCGATCCGGACGGACCCTGCACAGGGTCCTACCACCCGCAATAAAATTAATTATAAAGACTGTACTTTTTTTTTTGTTCTACGAAGTATTTTCTCGGAAGGAAAACGTACATAGTTTTTCATGATATCTACGACATATTCAAAAATCGAAAATTGGGCGAGGTTTAAGGGAGAGAACCGTTTTGTATGGACATTTTTAGCTTCACCAATCCTCTTAATCGGAATGGTTTTATGAATGAAAATCTGTTGGGGCCGTTTCAGAGATATCAGCCCTCAAAGAAGGTGTCGCCATTATACATTATTTTTATATTTCAAAATAGTTATTTCTTTACTGAAATTGAAATACGTACAAAATGTATCTTAGTTTTCTTAATGAAAATTTCAGAAAGGGTGATGGGCAATTTTGTATGGACCCCGTCCCCCCCTCCAACAGTAACGGGCTGCAGGTCTATATGTTCATTAGGACCCAATAAAAGACAAAATACTTATCTTCGTAGCAAAATCAATGGGATTTTTTTAATGAAAACAAAGGGCCAGGCAAGGCAAATCATCTACATACGTGTTCATTTTCAAACAAATTCCATAGTTCCATACGATAAGATTATGATTTTTCAAGAAAACCCCATACATATGGTGATTGTCGCCATAGAAAAAATACATCATATTGCCAAGATCTATAAACTGGCACATGTTTCATCACTGTTGGTGGGGGGGGACATTTTTACCCATCGTCCTTTAGCATTAAGAAAATCAAAATTAATGTAATTGTCAAGTCTAGACTCAAGACTCTCGGGAGCAAAGATACCCTAAGTAACCTTAAAAATAATTAGTTTTTTATAAGTACATTAAGCTTTATAAATCAGATGATTCAAAACTCGCTAAGGGCCAAACGTTTGACAATGAAGTCGAATTAAATCGTCTGGAGGGCAAGTATTCTATCCAAAGGTGATGATTTTCATCTGTTATGAAATGATAATATATAGTGATATCGTTAACGGTTTTATAATATCACCTAAGTATACTATAATGTAACCCACGGAACTCTATAGGTATATATATATATCGATATAGTTCTGTGATTGTTCACTTGCTTGGTCTTTCTTACAAGTGTTTATCAAGTTTTACAATGTGTATTTATTATGATTCCGCCTTTTTAGGGGTCCGTAGTCAAACTAGGAACCCTTATAATTTCGCCTCCGTCCGTCCGCAGCCTAGCTCAGAGACCCTTAGTAACTAGAAAGCTGTAATTTGGTATGAATATATACGTCATATAAGTCGCGCCAACAAAGTGGTAAAATAGAATCGTGTTTTTTTTTTAGTGTACCTCCTCTACACGTAACTTGCGGATGACTTTTTTTTCTCGTCTTCCCTATAGTGTTGTGGGGTATCGTTGGATAGGTCTTTCAAAAATATTGTGGTTAGTACAAATAATTTTACGATTCCGTTATTCGTTTATGAGATATTAGCTTTAAAGCGCCAATTTTTATTAGAGTCAAGTGTCCCCCCCCTAAAAATACTAAAACTCTAAAAAATATCTTAAATGTAAGCACAAATAATGAATTTAATAGGAAAACTATGTAGACTTGATTGTTTCTTGAGTTACAAACGGTTTAAATGTTTATACCTACCGAAAACTTATTTGCGGTGTTGGTAAACTGACCGCGACTGTCGATGTATGGGGATAACAGTTTTCCAACGGCAAAGTTAAGTTTTTCGCGACGTCTAATTTGATTGTATCATTGTAGTTGTTGGCTTCGGAACCCTAAACTGAGCATGGCCCGGTTTTTACCTTTATAAAATAAACCTTTGGACGCTCGCGTCAAGATATTTGCATCGAAAAGGCCTAAAAATTACTTAAATGACGTCGCTTGCGCCGATGTAATATTCTGCCCTCATAAGCCAAAAGGTGCTATCTCAAATTCAATAGCCAAAGCAGATTCAATCCTTTTTCTTTAGTAATAAGGTTTCACTTGCTACAGAAGCTTTTACTGAGATACTGCAGGTCTCAGCAGGGCAGTATTGTAAACATATCTTACAAGCTTAAATCTTTCTTTACATGCCTTCATTTGCATTTTTTTGGTAATTCAATTTTGTACGAACATGTTTCCGCTTATAGAAACGGGGCGTCAAGATTTTACACACATTGTATTTGAAAGTGTATGAATACACGTGTTTGAACACTTTATTGAATTAAAGATTAAAAATACATGTGGCAGTAGAAATTACAGTGTACATGGCGCAGATTACATGAAACACACTGATGTATCAGCGTGTTAACTTTGCATTGTATACCGAATTGTCACCAGTCACTGCCTACCGCTCTTGGAAACAGGCATGATTTAGTGTACGAGTATGTATGTACACTCAGGAGCAAAAATAACGGGACAGAGTGCGTTTTTCATACTAAAGAGGCTATTTCGAAGCCTTGGTTCCTCGCCAGGGAATGCTTTTAGTGAAATCTGATGATGAACTTCCAGAGTGCCTTGGATACCCAACTGAATGAATCTGCGGTTAACGCCGGAATAGTGCATGTTTAGAAAAAACATCTAAAATGGCAATAAAATGTAAGGAAATCCAAGTGCTGACCCAAACTCTCCCGCTGTGGTGTTAACTGATTGTGCGATCATTTAGGTATCTTAAGAACTTTTGACCTCCTCTATTGAACCTCGCAGTATCCACCATTAAAACTCACTCAAAACAACCCCTGGCGAGGAACGAAGGCTTCGAAATAGTCTCGTTTGTATGAAAAACGCACTCTGACCCGGTATTTTTGCTCCTGAGTGTATATAGGAACCATAAGCGTGGTTTAAAATATGGTAATGGTAGTTTTTATGAAGAAAATAATTAGATTAATCCAAAAGTAATTCCCATACGTTGACCTGATGTGCTGTCTATTGCAATTGAAGAAATCTTGCTTATGATGTGTTTTAAAAAAGATTTGATTCGGGACCACTAGGTTCGTAGGTAGCGGCAAACATTAGTTGGTGGGCCCTGCCTAGAAACATGTCCAATATTATTAACTTTTTTTTAAATCCATTAATAAGTCGGTAGTGGGCGGATACAAAATGGGAACTGGGACGTTTACTAAGCTTTGAGGTTAAGTGCTTCATTCATTTATTTTCTCTATGAACATCAACAAAAAGATAATGATTATACCTACCTACTGTTTTATTTTATTCGTAGGCGTAGTTTATTTTCGTTTTTAAGCGCCTTATTCCACTTTAGCCCAGCTTGCTTATTTATTGTACAAAATTAGTTTCAACTTAATTCCCAAGTTTAAGAAAAACGTACCTACTTCACGAATCATGAGATACGAGATGTTTTCAAAGCAATGAGGATATAGCCATATCGTTGACTTTGTCAACGTTAGATCAGCTTCTTCCAGAGAGCTACTGTAACTCAGGCTGAGTTTTATAAAGATTTTATGTAGATCAAAGTTCGGTCAGGAATGTCAAAACTTGTATAAAGTTACTAAAGTTTAACATGACGTATTAACTAACGGGCCTTTATAAAACCGGCCCTTAATCGATTTGATTTGGAAATAGAAACCAGATGGGCCAAAAAAGTGGAAAAGCGACCTTCCTTCTTGCTGATCTTATTTCTGTTTGCTAAACTTTTAATCTGTGTACCCGACTGCATAAAGCCTACTGCAAAAGTACGGTTTTAACGGTCTCTGTTTGTATGTGATCAAAATTCGGATGTTACTTCTCAAGGTAGGCAACGCATTTGCCATCTCAGGATATATCCAATAGTCTCAGAGCCTTTTTTTTCAAGGGGGAATCTTCTCAAGAGGGCTTTCGTTAGGGAAAGAAGCAGGGTTATGTGGGATTAGCCACTGCATGAGAGGATACCCACTAAAACCCCCTCAGTGGTAGGTCTACCTCAGAGCATTAGGGCAGCTCTGCGGGACCTTCAAATGCATATGCAGCAATACAGTCAGGCTTCCCGCCACGTTTGCCATTTTCATGCCACATGGTGGCTGACTATTAAGGTCCAAAACCTAACCTTAGCAAACTAGACTTTGGATCTTACGAAACATATTAGAAAGAGCAAAGCGCATCTGTATGAAGGAGACAGAATACACCTTTACCTCCCCACACGTGTTCACAAACGACACGTAAACGATAGCAAACCAACCCAACTCGTATTAAGATTCAATTTTATCTAACAGCCAATGTCTTTATGTAAATAAGGGGGATGGGGATATATGCATCCTAAATAAATATACGGCGTGTCGGTAGCTTCCACTGTGATTGTAGAGAACCCAGCTTAAAAAGACCCCTTATTTTCAAAGCTTTTGTATTAGCAACTGTCAATCGTACAGCTCTTATTCAAATGGCGGATTAAACAATGCTTCTGGTATTTTGGGCTTAGCTTTTAAATTTTTCATTTTTTTTTCGTTTTATGAACAAAACAAGTTAGCGTCCGTGTTATGTTACGGAGGTCACCAAACATGAAGAATGTAGGGAATTACAAATTCTTTGTGTGCCCTAAAATCCTGCGTAAAAATGGCGTATTGTATTCAATAGCTATGAAAGCATTCGTTTCTCCAACTCTTTGTCATGTTGAAATAAAACACGGGTTCAGTGATGTTAAATGTTAAAAGATACATTTTGAACGCCTCTAACCTAACCTAACTGAAAGCCGTGCCACTGACGACGCCAGGACGGCTACAGTCTCACAAATTCAAGATACGATGCCACGCCATAGACAGTAGACACATGGAAACACAGACACAAATACACATTAAAATTATCCCATCTTTTCGCGTCGGGGAAAAACGTATCTGACGATGTGAGACTGCTTACCTATACCCACTTCACAATCCTCAATCCTAGGCTTAAAATCACATAGACTTGAATCAAACGGTACACCCAGACAAATCATTTCCACTTGCACCTAATTTCCATACAGGGGAATCAAAGATGGCGTCCCAATCAGACGTGTATGACTGTGTTTGGGTTTCGGGGCTGGAAGTCCTTTGAAGTCTGAAGCACCTGAATTGAATGTTTTGTTGGATAAGGTAGATAGGATTGTTTTTGAGGGAATTTAGTTGTATAATACAATTACCCCTTATATTGAACAAGTGACAAGTAGCCATGCTTTTTATTGTCCCGCAAAAGGTGAGAAAAGTAGAGTAGGTCTTTTGGGATAAAGCTGATTTCGTCTTCGGCAAGCTTGAATCCCTCGCTGCACTCAGGACTCCGTTTTAATTCCCTCGCATCGCTCAGGATTTACTCGTAACACTCTCGCTGCGGTCGGGAGTTAAATCTGAAGTCCCTCATTTGCTCAGGATTTAATATCGCGCCAGTGACATAAAACAGTACTTTACGGCCTCGGTGTATACAACTAATTAAACAATTAGTTAACTTATTTGTTGCTTGTGAAATAGGTAGTAATAACAGCATAGTCAAATCAACAGTATCAATATTCAGAAACTTCATGGTTGTGCAATATGTCAGGATTGACTCCTTATCTGCCTCGGACTATAGTTATATAAAATTACAAACAACACCTTAACTAAGCAATATTTTAAACTATGTTTACCTGTTTATACCTACAATGCAAACACAAACATCGTACCGTACAGATTGTATCCGTCAATTCACGCAAACACATACCCTTGAGTAAATATATGCCACATACGATATTTATAGACCATGTTTAGGCATTTCGGGCCGAGCTTTATACCAGCTTAACTTACCATCCATCCATCACAAACTGAACCTTATTGGTGAAGTTTCAAGGGTTTAAGATTCGTAATGTAATGTTGGCAAACTTGTATCGCTGCTCGAGCATAAAGGGCCCCATTCACGGCCCATGAAAGCCTGTCTCATAGACAAGAGAGGTACAGTCGCGGTAAAAATGATTTATATCGCGGAGATGGCTTATCGAATGTCGAAGTTTGGGGAAGGTAGATGGTGTTTGGATAAAAAATGTGCCGCGATGATATATGTTTGGGTATGTATATTTTCAAAGAAACAGATATCTACCCGTTAAAAAGGACTACGTACCTACCACTTACTACTCTACTGGTACTTAGTTAGTCGAAAAGGTAGGGGATGAACTTAGTCTCGATGGTGACTGAATGACTAGGTATGTCACAAAATACTTCAAAGGTGGATAAAAAAAAACACAGATAAGTGTTGTCTACTGATAGTGCTATCGTAACACGTCATGTTCAGAATTGAATGTAAACTGACTCTTCTAAGTAATAAAATAACCCAGCGAAAGGCGCAGAATGATCCTATTACATAGGTAATCAATCAATCACGTATTATTTTGGTGCAAATCCACTTTCTATTAATATAATTAGACAGTTAACTATTCCCTTTATCTCAATCTTTCTTTTTTTGTTCAAACATAATCCTTTTTCCAACATACTCAACACTTTCCATAATAAAAAGATTGAAATGTCCCATGATAAATGATAAAACGTCGCGTTGTTCCCAACTTTGGTCATAACTCATAAACTGTTTTGATTCCAACACGCCTCCGGATTCCTTTCCAACTTTTTTACACTCACTTCGAAAATAATCTTAAGTGTACTTACGTCTTTATAAGTATAATCTGGTTTTTATTTTAGTTACATTCTTGTCTAGGTACTTAATACGTCCATATATTTTTTTATTAATTGCCTGAGATTGTATGACAGCTTTGTGGTATTTTGATCTAATAACCAAGGCAAGAATCGTCAACGATCTATACGTCGCACCAATCAAACTAGATCACTGAACACACAAGCAACGGCTAACGATTAATATACAAGATGCTTACGCTAGAGTTAGCGATTTTCGAAAACTGTCAAAATGTATAGGAATTCAAAAGGATTGAAGTAAGTGGGGTTGCCAGGACAAAAATAGAAAACCCGAACACCGGACATTCAGCCTTGAAAGCCTGACACCGGGTTTAAAAAGAAAAATTGAAGACTTATTTGTGTATTTATACTTAATTTACTCTTAATTGTATGTTATTATGAGGCCTACTCGGCACCGTCTTCAACGCAAGATCGCGACTCATGCATGTCCGCGTGAGGCGCTCGCGCACTTACGCTCGGCATCTTTTGGCAGGGCGGGGCTGACCAAAACCTTTTCAAATACCGGACAGGCCAGACTTCTTTACACATATTTGGCCAGACACGACTTTAAAACGCTGGCTAAAGCCTGGCAACCCTAGACGTAAGTTGACAATGCATCCCATGTCAACCGCTTTTGTCAATACATTTTGTCCGTTTTAGGAAATCGCTATTGTTAGCTGTATGCATCTGGTTTAGACCCAAGGGCTACTGGTTTGAGTGCTACTGCAGACCAGCGTATCAGATCCAAGTCAACTTGCGTGTTTGCGAGCCCAGGGATCAAGTATAGCTGGTACGACGTTGTTTCCGATGACGTAGCTTATAAATAATAACGCCATAGACAAAAAACCTTCAATTGTTTTTTATATTGACCACACTGAGTCTGCCCATGAATTATGATGGTATGTAGTAATTTGACGCTTGTTTCAAAGCCCTGTTCACAGTTTATTAGTTCACCCATTCACCGCCCGACTTCCTAGTTTTTATACAAAATTGACACTGTTATTAGGTCTGTGGCATTAAAAGTATTTAAGAGTAATCCGGGGATTTGTCCATCTGGACGAGCAATGAGAGACGGATCGTCGCTTTATGGTTTATTTTGGTTTTGAAGGTCTTTGTTTACAAAATGAATAAAAATGTGGATTATACAGAAAAGGAAAAATACGTTTATTCACTACACACAAAAGACACACACAAAAAAAGTTGTTACGAGTAAATCCAGAGCGAAGCGAGGGAATTAAAACGGAGTCCTGAGTGCAGCGAGGGATTCAACCTCGCCGAAGTCGAAATCAGATTTATCCCAAAAAAGAATACCTACTCAACTTTTCGCACCTTTTGCGGGACAAAAAAAGTGAAAACAGAAACAACAATAAACAAGTATCGAGTGTGTCTTCGCGGCAGTGAATCGGACACTGGCTCAGCATAATGCTGAGGTGTTGAACACCTGCAGCGCTGATTTTCAGCCAGCTCCGAGTGTGACAGATGTACAGTACGCTAAACAAATAAAGTGTAATTGAGAAAAAATAAAAATAAATACATATAAAGATACTATTAAACAAATACTTATAGTGGTTACTAATATTGGGGAGAAAATATGTTTTACCCGGCGAACGCCCTATCCAAGTGCACATGGTGCACCAAAACGGTATCCTGAGTTTTTACCAAATCATCATTTCGCGAAAACGTGTTTGTGCTTAAACCATATTATATAGGTTACATAATGGCTTATTAAATAATTTATGTTAGGTTAGAGTATTGACCACAAAAATATAAAAATCATATCTACGGCGGGAAGTGTCTCTTTATGAAATAAAACTTTGTAAAATGATATATGTAGTTTGTCAAATGATGATTTGGTAAAACATTAGTGAACCGCACACAACGCACATCTATATGATTGATCATAGACGTTTGCATTCTCTAGACTACAATATTTATACTGCAAGCCTCTAAAACCGCGTTGCCAACCCTGTGGACTAAAATATAATGCATTTTTGCTAGTAATTAATATGGCGTCAATCTTTATCACAACCCCCAAAGAGTATATCGGCAATGCCATACTGATTTAGCGTCATTAAAACATTATGACACCATTTTCTCACCCAACACTAACATTATAACATCATATTTTTTTTGCAGACGACCGGAAATTAACCACCAAAAAAAGGCCAAAAACCATGATTCATGCCTAAGTCCATTACTTTCAGTAGAAAGCTGCTTATCAGCTATCTCCACACGGCAGCAAAAACAATATAGGGTAATCAAGACGAATCGCTCCCATATCTGCCTACGGGGGTCGATCGTTAATCACTTCGGTTGCGGCTAGAGCACTACCGACTGCGTTCCGGTTTCCAGTATTATCGGAAAACCGGAGTTTCAGTCAAAATTTAAAAATACTGGTAGGTATTTCGTTATGCAAAATGAAAAAAACGATACGAATCAAAACGTTTGTTTATAAAAAATTATAGTTAGTTTAAAAAGGTAAGTAATATAGAAATTCTTAATATGAACCGGCCTTATAGCAAATTAACAGTGATAATAAACCCACACCAACAATCCATATCAAAAACGTAGAACTTCTAACTTGAGCTCCAATACCGTTTTTACTCGACTGACTGTTTTTACTACGTTGAGAACTTCAGCCTTCATCTATGTAAATCAAATAAGAATGCTGATTAATCAATCTTAGCTCAAGAAAATTAATTAAAATAGGGGAAATAATTCGTGTAGTTTTGAAAATTGGTACATTTATACCTTGCGGTATCCAGATGAACATACTAAAAGTCCTCATGGGTAGGGGGTGTGCTGAGGGTGTAGGGGGGGGGGTTGAAGGTACCTTTTTTCAGATTTTTGCTCATATCTCTAATACCTGTACGAATAGCATTATAATTACTTCTGACAAAAGTTTCTACATAAAATTTCCTACAAATTTGGTTATATTGATTTTTGCTGTACGATCAGTATTTTAGGAGCTACAGGATGTTTAAGTTAACACGGAGCTAAAATATAGACGATTTAAGAAGTAAAAACGAAATAAGTGTTAAATTGTTTATTAAAAATAGAAAAAGCAAATCAGTTTCTCTTAATTATGTCACTCATCATCTTCGTCTTCTCTATCGATGATATCTACAGGTACACCGTTTGTACATGAACCCATGCCGCCGAAGCATACTCGACTGCATGAAATACCGGCTTTTCGACATCCGCATTTTCCACTGCAACCACTTTTGCAGCGACAAAAAATTGAAGTCAGCACGGTGTCAGGAGCTGGAGGATCAGTGGTAGTAATTGGTTCGAGGGTTCCATCAGCTCCTCGCTTCCAACCCCACATTTCAGGAGGCATTTCGTTACCCAGCCACTCTTGTACTTGGTGGAATACTCGTAATGCGTGATATTTTGCTGACCCTTTAGTAGGGGGGAGAGAGGAAAGATCAGCTTTGGACTTGGTGCTGGATTTAACAAAAAGCGAGTATCTGTGGCTGTTAAGATCAAGCTGAGTAGTGGGCGCACGATATATCGTCAAAAACATCGTTTCTCCTGATTTTGTTATGGCTTCCGATGTTGATGTTGGGTCATAGAAAATGGCTGATATATCCTTGATTATTGGTTTTTTCTCAAACAGCTTTACAATTGTCAGTTTGCCTATCCTGTAAATTGCTGAGCTTGTGTCGCAGCCGCTAAAACTATGTAGGAAAAGAACAGCACAACAAAAGGAGAGTTTTTGGAGTTTTCGTGACGAAAATATCTTGGTTTCCACTTTTCCTTTTCCTGGCTTGACAAAAAATATTTGTTTCTCTGGTGGTGATAGAGTCATTAGAAGAACTACTAAATCCACATCTTCCCCAACAACAGCAACTACGGGATGGTTTGCTGCTTTCTCAATGGCAGTTCTTATAATTATACAGTCAGCATCTCTAGGAATTTACAGGATAGGCAAACTGTCAATTGTAAAGCTGTTTGAGAAAAAACCAATAATCAAGGATGTATCAGCCATTTTCTATGACCCAACATCAACATCGGAAGCCATAACAAAATCAGGAGAAACGATGTTTTTGACGATATATCGTGCGCCCACTACTCAGCTTGATCTTAACAGCCACAGATACTCGCTTTTTGTTAAATCCAGCACCAAGTCCAAAGCTGATCTTTCCTCTCTCCCCCTACTAAAGGGTCAGCAAAATATCACGCATTACGAGTATTCCACCAAGTACAAGAGTGGCTGGGTAACGAAATGCCTCCTGAAATGTGGGGTTGGAAGCGAGGAGCTGATGGAACCCTCGAAACAATTACTACCACTGATCCTCCAGCTCCTGACACCGTGCTGACTTCAATTTTTTGTCGCTGCAAAAGTGGTTGCAGTGGAAAATGCGGATGTCGAAAATCCGGTATTTCATGCAGTCGAGTATGCTTCGGCGGCATGGGTTCATGTACAAACGGTGTACCTGTAGATATCATTGATGGAGAAGACGAAGATGTCGATTTAGAAGATGATGAGTGACATAATTAAGAGAAACTGATTTGCTTTTTCTATTTTTAATAAACAATTTAACACTTATTTCGTTTTTACTTCTTAAATCGTCTATATTTTAGCTCCGTGTTAACTTAACCCGTCAGGTGTCCTACGCACAACATGTGTTCGCAGATTTTTTGATATTTCGTGACTTATTAATTTGACGTACAGTTTAATTTTGATGTACAACAACTTTGACAGATCACTTGACGGGTTAAACATCCTGTAGCTCCTAAAATACTGTCCGTTCAGCAAAAGTAAATAACCACATTTGTACGAAATTTTATGTAGAAACTTTTGTCAGAAGTAATCATAATGCTATTCGTACAGGTATTAGAGATATGAGCAAAAATCTGAAAAAAAGGTCCCTTCAACCCCCCCCTACACCCTCAGCACACCCCCTACCCATGAGGACTTTTAGTATGTTCATCTGGATACCGCAAGGTATAAATGTACCAATTTTCAAAACTACACGAATTATTTCCCCTATTTGCCCATATTTGGCTCAATTTGATCAGGCTATCTATATTTTACGCATAAATATCAAATAACCGGATAACCGGTATTTTAAATTTCGATATCGAAACATACCGGTATTAGGGTAGATAAAGCTCCAGTAGTTTATGCTCTAGTTGCGGCCAGCCAGGCATGCACACCGGCCTCGGGTGAAGCATCAGCTAACGTTGAAGGCTCTGGGGAATAAATCGTTTCGATGTGAGGAGTCAAGAGTGGATCTGTAAACGATTGTCTGTTATAGCGAATACTTCAATGTTAAGTGAGTTTTTGATTAAAATGCGGATTAGTTTGTAGTACGGAATGTCTATGGCAGAGTGCAAAGCGGGTGGAGGGGGTAGCCTAAACGATCACAGCGCTCGCTACGGCTATAATTGTCATTTTTGTCGCTGACTTGAGCTGTCAAATGCATATTGCAGTAAACATTTTCTAATCGTTTTTGAGATAAAAAAATGGTCCTGGTAAGATGTGTCGTTGTGAACTGTAATAACACCAAGAATAATAGCGACTGTAAATTTTACCAATTTCCAAGACCATTGTGGAAACGAGACCAAAGAAATAAGTGGATATTTGCCGTAAGAAAAAAACGAAACCCCGTTTTAGTCACGAGTAGGCTCATTTCTCACTGAAAACAACAATTTTAATATTATTGGCAATAATGTTACTGACGACCATTGTCCAAAATTGTGTAATATAGTAAAATAACACAAGATTTCATTAATATTTTTCACAATATTTACTTACTTCTTGTTTGACAGCGGTGACAATATTGTCCATAATGGCCGCCTGTCACGTGGCGCTGTCGTCGCGCTCGGTCCCAATTGTGTTGATTTAAAATAACAGTACCTAGGTTGGTAGAATGAGGCTTTTATTAAGTATCATTTGCACAAAGGATATGCAAAATAGGCGTTGGACGTCGAGTTGCGGAAACAGTCGCGATATAAAAAAACACGGCATTAAAAAATTATATGTGTAATCGATGAGGAATAATCCCCAAGCTACAAATGCTAAATCCAACACAACAGCAACAATACGATCAATTTGTTATCTAAGCAAAACCAGTCAAGTAACTAAACGAACCGTCCACTCAATCTGAGCAAGTCACCGCCACTGTCCCGTGTTTATACCTCATTGACATACCAGGGTCACGACCGACCACGATCCTCCATCCGTCATCGTTACATTACAGCTGTCCACGGGACATGACCAGCGCAGAAAGAACCTTCAATTGTTCCAATATCATCACACACTTCGGTCATATTATAGTGGGGAGGTCTGAAACATAACCAGTTAGGCAAGGTCCTTGAATAGTTGTTACATCATTGAACGTAAAGGTCTTGTTAAAATTGAAAGGGCTAGGAGTTGCACAGTTGTTAGATCATATTATAATGGGTATTATCTGCAGCTGCAGGCTGACCATTAAAGCATGGACTATAAACTCCACCTAATTCTTTAAACTAGTGGACCATGTTAAAAAGGATGTTGGCAACAGGACACGGAACAATAAAATAGCCAATGTCAGAGACAACATAGACGCAGTTATAATGGTTGCTTCTGAACTGCAGCATAACCAGTGGAAAATGAACTATAAATTGAGTGTTTTATCGTCGAAAGCACAGACCAAGTTATGATTGACATTATCGTCTCGCTGTAATTGCTTGACCGGTATATTTAGACACTTACGCGTTAAAAACGTCTTTGAAATCAGAGTAGATGGAGAGGTTCAGTTATATTGGTTATGTTAGCAAATCGCATGCAAGTTATCGTTTGTTATAATAAATGATTTGCGAATGGCAAAGACAATGATAGCGGTGCAATTTGTATCGATTTACGAAGGAATTAATCGATGAAGAAGTAATTAGGCACGGAAGTTTGGTTTCTGAGTCATGATGACAATTATTTAAGAGTAAGGCTGGGTGCTATAAAATATTTTATAGACTGAAAACTATAAAAGCAATAAAACACTTACTCGGTGTAAATTATTTACTAACTGAACTTAATTATAAATGAAATGCAGACACGCTACGGCGCTAGTATATCAGGGACAATCAGGGGGGGGGGGGACAATCTTACACAAATTGATTTAGTCACAAACAAAGCTCTAGGCCTGGTCTATAAGTCCAGACAACGGCACGAATACAAAATTTTGTTCATGAAAATATTTACAGATAAAAATTGTCGTTCCTTAGTGAACATTTAAAATCGTCATTAACTTCATTTTCCGTTAGAACATTTTCTTTGGATTTCATAATGAACATATTTTATGACTGTACTATAATGAAGCCATAACACAACCAAGCAAAGGTCCGCGTGCGTGTTTTTGATGGCGTACTCCATCTGATGGCTAGAGCTCCGTTTAGTGTTTACGGTCCGTTTTGTCTTTGCCATTAACGACACGGGGGTATTTTTTGCAGGTTTTTTGTAGATCTATTCAATGCTTACTATTAGGCTAGTAGGTTTAATAAAATATATGGGAAAATAAGCCGATTGAAGTGGAATTGGGTAGAGAGATACTTTTTTGAATTCCCAAGACTGGAATGCCTCTATGGTAGTAATTTCAACGGTTGTCCATCCCCACACCGGAAAACAACAATTTAAAAACTGCTCCTTGGCAGTAGGGCAGAAGATAAGGTTTAATTTCAAGTAAAACCAAAAACAAAAGCGACGAATTGACCCCTTCTCTTGTGTTTTTTTTTTGAAGTCGATTAATATATGACTTTTGCTTATTTAAATTACCCACAATCGGTAGACTTTATCCAAGTTTTGAGGCGAAACGCGCGAATTCGCGTTCGCTCATTGTAAACGCAGAGCGCGACGCAAACGTAAACAAATGCGGGTGCGTTTGACAGCCGATAAATTAGAATGTATCTCTACGTCGATTACGAGTGTTTCACGCAGGGTTGACACTCTCCGTAAAAACGGGTTGGCCATCGTTGGCGGGAAAAGTTCGCCTTTGCACATCCCTGCTATATTATTGTTTTTTATTTGTTATCTCTTTTGCAATAAATCTAAAGTATTACATACATACGAAACCGATTTTTCATGTTTCAAAATTGGTACTTAACCGAATTTTTTTAACGAAAATAATATATCACTTCAACGGTATTCTACTCTATTTTCTGCTGCCACATTGATGTTTTCAGGATATCGTAAACATTTATTAGACACGTAGGTTAGGTTAGATACGTGACTAAAAAAAAAATACATGCGACGAGAAACGCCGTGCGATGAAGTGAAAATTCTGCGTAATTATACGCTTGTTAAAAGGTGTTTAATTAAAATAATAGGTACCCTTTAAAATCAATAGAACATTTGATACGGTATTAGGCGTGCCATTCTTTAAATGTACAACCTGTGTGAATCGCTAACTTAAATGGTTGTGGTAGTTCTATTGGTTAAATTCTAAAACGATTTAAAAATCCTGTTAAATATACAAATATTATCAATAGTGTAATGTATTTTATGCAATTCGAAATGTAACAAACACCTGTATTTTTTAATATTTACCAAATGAGATGAAGGACGGAAATTACTCAAAAAATCCCACTAGCTCAAAGCTTATCCAACTGAACCCCACTCAGATTCCTAAATTGAAAGTTTTCTCAGCAATAGCCTACCGACAGTGGCACCCCTATCAAAACGCTGGATTACCGCGCGTTGTCCGCTCCCCTCCCGGCCGACGACCCCGTCTGCAGACGACCTGTCATAACATTGTTGGAGGGCTTGATAAGAATTATAAGAGCTGAGAGCTAGCCTAGTTAGTTATCTTAGTGAAAGTGTCGTATAAAAACTGGCCAACTTATTTATTCTAGCTAGGTAAAAGAGTATACAGGCCACCTACCTCCACCACCTTACCTTGCTCTGAGTCCAAGGCTCTGCAAATATGTAAACAGCTGGACCAAGGTGTAATGTTTCTATGATAGTCATTTACTGTTTGTCATATCCATATCCTTACACTGAAACACAACGCTACGCTAACGCAAGTAAATTTCAAATGTCTATGGGTCTCAGATCCCACTTACCATCAGGCGGCCTTAAAAAAAAGCAATCGGTGGTCGAACGATCCGAACCCTCCAGAAGGTATGTACAATGAAGGAAATTGATTCCTAGACCACTTTGGACTGTTTCAAAGTGACACTGTAAATAAAATCATAAGAAGTTTCTTACGTTTTGATTGATTACGTCGCTTTGACATAAAGTCTGAATCAATTTCATTGACTGTACCTTAATATAACTCTCTGACCTGACTACACTAACTGGAAGGTACTAAGACATTTGAGAGACAATTAACTCGTTCCTCTTTTCAAACTTTTGTATGAAAAATCGTTATATGGAACGACTTATTTGTCATTAACTGACTCTGCCGTTAAAACTCTCTCGTAGGAAATTTATAAATAGTGAACAGGCAAAAGAACTAACCTCAATCAGTCTTTTCTAAGGACCACTATGCTAATTTTTCAATTATAAAAAAAAACTGGCTACAAAATCGCCATTAAACACAAATTCTATTTTCAAAAGACATCCCAAAGAACTATTGTCTAGCCACCAACATGGTGGAACTAATGTGCACAGCGGGCGACTGTTTTTATAACCGGCCAGTCATTTCTCAAGGATGCTTCGATATGCTCCCGCTGGTTCAAGATTTGCCCTGGAGTCGATTTACATGATGTAAAAAAGATGGCGGTCATTTTGCTAAATGTAACGTTAAAATCTGTAATGTTGCAGGCAAATAATTCAATGATAAATAATTAAATAATATAAACCAACATCAAATTAGTTGTAAGTGAAAAAAAATATTATCGGTTCATAGTCGGCGGAGAAATCGATTAAGATACTCACAAAAAATTAAAAGAATACAGACGAATTGAAAACGTCATTCTATTTTGAAGTCGGTAAAAAAATAAATCTCATGTAACTTTTTCAGTAATAAGCTTTCCTTGTTACTTTATTCCTTTTAAATTAATTATGACGTAGAAGTAATACATTTAAATATTTGACTAGCTTAGTTTTATTTTCATTTGAATACGTTCAGTTTTAATTTTTAAATTTATTTATGTGGAGTTCTGTTAATATTATGTCGTATATTAATTATCAGTGGATAAATTTCACACAAATTGACCTGGTCCCAAACTTAAGCTTCTTAGGCTAGTGTTGTATCGGTATAGATCTAAAAACTAGGCATATATGTATAGACATAGACATACTTATACCCGAGACTCTGAAACAAATACTTGCACGCGTCACACAAATATTTGCCATGAGGTTCACTGCCAACCAGGATAACAGCGTCGTCAAGTATAACATAGAATTAAGATGAGATTACTTTATCTAAAGACTCCGATGATTCAATCGGAAACTAATAAACGAAAGTGATCAATAACGTAATAAAAATAATGGTCAAGAAAAAATTAAGATTTAGAACTGGCATAAAATCTATATAGTCATCATTAAAAAAACATCCTTAACCCTGCCCACTTAAAGGTGGTGGTGGTTACATGTTTATAGGACTATAAATCTGAATACTCGGGATTTATCGATAAAGGATGGGTCACAAATAACTCGGACGGTCTCGTCTCACGACTTTTCTGATTGCTTTGGCGAATTTTCGACAAGAGAATAGATGTGTGTCGTAAATTATTGGAGTGATGTCGGATGTCAGTATGCCAATATGGAAGCAATCCGCTTTTTAAACGAATTTAGACGTTTTGGAAAGCCGCTAAGTTTAGTGCCTGTAGATATGGTAGAGTGGCTAGGCCTACACATAGCCAAAGGAGGCTTTGTCTGAGTACTTTTGAGTTTGACGGACGTATTACTCGGCGAGTTCAAGTTGTCCCGTCAGTGCGTACTAACAATAATAAGTGAAAAAGGGTATATAAGCCTTCTGAAGAACAAATGAAAAAGGGTTTAAATACGGTATACTCCGTATATTTATATACCCTTTTTTATTACGAGTTAAGTCGACTTCTGTCGCAGAACCGATGATCGGTGGAGTAGACGGGTTCTCGAGTGGAGACCACGGCTCGGCAAGCGTAGCGTAGGACGCCCTCCAGCCAGATGGACCGACGACCTGAAAAAAGTGGCTGGTGGTGACTGGATGGCGAAAACGGGAGATCGGGCCTTGTGGCGAACCCTGGGGGAGGCTTACGTCTAGCAGTGGACTGCAATAGGCTGAAATGATGATGATGATGATGATGAAGTCGACTTGTACCCCTTTTTCACTAGGACCTATGACCCCAGTATTATGGTCGAGCGTTCTCAATTAGGTAGCTGATATTTATTTATTTAAGTTATTATATTTGGTAACCTATATATTATCTATTAGTAAATAAGGTAAGACAATATCTAAAAAGTCAGAAATGATAACTAAAACTAAAAGTAAGTAAGCTACATCCAAAAATGAGGCACTGTCCCGAAAGATGCTGTCAGCATTTCCTCACTGAATAAATAGTCAAACTAATGCGATGAGGGAGGGGACTGCCAGCTCTTCGGTCTCCCGTGACGTCAATGACAAATTTATTTCAATAATTTATTTATTTACTCAAAGATATACAATAAAACATGAGATCGATGACTGAATACCAATTTCATTAGAAAGTCATCAAAATCAACTGCTTACCTCTATGCATCTAAAATTACGCTCTTATGAATAACAGCGCATTCAACCCAAGCTCTGCACCTTACGTAGGCTGGATGCAATTTGAGCAAATCGTTCCTTGCTGAGTCACTGATACCTAACCTAGAAATTATCCTACACCTTGTGTGGGAACGCAATTACACTAAGGATGTATTCCTTGTCTTATTTTAGAGGGAAAATATTGCCTATAATTTTTCATTCGCAAATTGTAGGGCTCTTTACAGATTCTGTGCTATAACAAGGATGATTTGTACACAAAGAGATGTTTTTATTTCAAGGTTCAAGAGAACCAGTTTATAATTTTATTACACTAGACAAATAACTTTATTTAGGTAAAGTAAATCCTAATAATATTATAAATGCGAAATTTTGTGAGTACGTATGTGTGTATGTTAGTTTGTTACTCGTTCACGTTGTATCAAATTTAAAATGGAGACGGCTTGTAGCCTGGATTACATTTAATGCCGGAAAAACGATAATCGAAATGTTCGCGAACGAATTCGCGGGCAGAAGTCATAATTCATAATATGAAAATAGAGATTCATACCTAGAACCAGCTAGATTTACACATTACAAACAATGAAAGCCATAATATGTTAACACTATTTTGAAAAAAAAAACCTCTGCTTATTCAAGGGTGGGGCAAGGGGGGGCTTGCTTTAACGGTATCTCTCACAAGTGTTTCAGCCGCTGTCGAGACCGTGGTCGCATTATTGACGGCTTCCCCGTAGACTCGAATGTCATTTGTGACTATTCTGTAGGCCTCAACTTCTGCTTACAATGCTCAAAAAAAATGTTTTGATTTTTCTCAGAAAATCGTCAAAATTGTAGCCACGGTTGAAACGATTGGAGAATCAACCTTAAAACAAGATAAAACTGAGAGTATATCGAACCGTTTATGATAAATACCATTATATTATGCATTACACTTGGAAAAAAAAACAATGATTTCGAATAACCCTCTTACCTGTGGGCGTGTTACTGAAGTTATTATCGCACATAAATCCCTAATGATTGGCGCGAGATAAGTGGCCATTACCAGTGATCGGTGTAAATGAGGCGTCACGACGAATTAGGGCTTGTTGCGGACCTAATGCGTCGGCAGTTATGGGAGTGCTGGGGAACTACTTTGAAAATCGAACTTCGTAGTTACTCAGCGCCATCCCTGTCACTCGTCATTCGAGACTGAATCGAGAGAAAGGGATGGAGCTAACTTCGAACTTCGATTTTCAAAGCAGGGCCGCTGACCTTTATTGAGTCCCTTTATAGGAAAGGGGGCCTATTTCGCGTTGAAGTTATAGAGTACTTTATTTCGGGCAACATGGCTCATAACTAACTAACAACTTCAAATTTAATATAACTATTAACTGGATGGGCTGACTAATACAATGTGTAGGAAATAGAATTAATAGAGGCCATTATGGCTTCATCATCATGATCATGTCAGCCGAAAGACGTCCACTGCTGGACATAGGCCTCCCGCGAGGCGTTCCACTCAGACCGGTCTTGTGCTTTTCGGATCCACCGCGGTCCCGCGATCCTGACGAGGTCGTCACTCCAGAACCTTCTGACCCCATCGGCTTGCTAGCCCTAATTCTATTTTAGTTTAGGCCATCGTTATCGTATTGCTGACGCTATGTCACCTCTTACTAACAAGTGAATAAATTGACTATACATTTCTGATACTTCGTGTTACATGATATTACCTTCTCAAATCGATTATTTATAAACTTTGTTACTGGCGTTATACTGCGTGACGGTAGCAATAGTAACGTAATGAACATTCCCCCCTCCGTTTATCCACTTACAACGTGACGGTTATTTATCCTTTAACTAACCCTCCTGGGGGTACTACGAAACTTTGATCTTTCTCTTTTACTCTTTAGTTATGACGCGATTGATTGAATGGGACAGATCCCTGCCTCAATATTATAGGGTTTATGTTGCACTTTTATCAACTTGAAATTTGAAGTTTGTCAGTGTGACACTAGGTATGGCATATATGGCCTATAATATTGCGGTAGCGAGATGTCGTTACTTCAAATTTTGGTTTTCGAAAGGCTCAGTTCTTAATAAAAAAAATTTAGAAATGTTTATGGGTTTTAGCACACTTGGAATGCTGCTTGTAAATTGGGTCACTCGTCTTATAGGCAGCGTGGCCGAGTGGACTAAGGCGCTGGTTTTAGGCACCAGTCCGAAAGGGCGTGGGTTCGAATCCCACCGCTGTCAAACGTTTTTGTTACTTTATTTTAATTTTTAATTTTTGTCCTTATCTATTCCCCTGTAAGACTAGATTTTACCCGGGACAGCACCTGCGTTTTTTCGAAAAAAAAATTTTTCGAAATTTCGATTACGCGGTTTAGTCTTTAAAATGTGAATTCATTACACTTTCGCCGTTTTAATATGATTGGATTTTATCTAACATTTTGTTTTTATTTTCAGGTACTGCTGCTTTTTAACTAACATTTACTAGGATAACTTTAACAGAGCCTTTTATTACTAAAGATTCATCAAGCACACTGTAAACTACTTGAAAGCGTGAGTACCAAAGAAAATGTTCGTTCATTTCATTTAAAATTCGAACGCCTCGCGTGTGAAAGATACGTATCTCGAGTGCGTATTTCTGCGTATTTCTGCATTCTTTGCGTATCATGAGTGGATGAATTTCAATTTGGATGTTGAAGTCTTTGTTTTACGCTTGTTGGCTCGGTGAGTAGGTTCTGAAGTGGATATGAATATTAAATGAAATTGAGCTTGGGGGGCTGCGCTGCGGTCCATACGTAGGGTAGGTAGGCTTTTATTTTTTATTATTAACTCTTTTAGTTTAGAATTTTATGTACTTATCCTATAAGTAACTAAGTTGCTAATAACTAATAGTACATTGTGCATCAAGGGTAGTATGAAGGGAATTACTAACGAGAGTGTTAGAAGCCCGAGGCCGAAGGCGGAGTTAGTAATCCCCTTACTGCCTGTGATACACACAATGGTTTTCATCACATTTGCGAGGAAAAAAAACAAAGAGAAAACACTTTAACTCTGCAAAATATAAAGAAATAACTTTTGACGAACGGGAACGTAAATGGAAACGATATTTTTTTTGTGACCTCTACCACAGATAATAACTGCGTTTAGTTTCGACCTGGATTCGAGCCAGATTTAGCCAATTTGATAAAAATGTATAATTACTAAAATTAATGATAAATGTTGATATAAACTTGAAATAGGTATAAAAATAATTAAGTTTAATGAAGCGTAGGTATAGGTTTTGTGTAATGTAAGTTAGTGTATAGCTAATTTTTAATGACGAAATTAGAAACCGATTTAATTTTTGGCTGAAAATTAAACCTCCTTAGTCAGAAATGATGTACGAAAGAGTTGCAAATTTTAAAAAGAAAGTCATTACTCCCTAGGGATGACAAACTCGCCATAATTCCCGCGGGAACAATTTAGGCCATTGTCCTTCTGTATACAGGCATGGAATAACACCATTTACGAGCAAGTGTGATGAAAACACATAATTATTATGGCAGCGTTTATCGCGTGACAAAATGTGGATTAAACCTTTCGTAGTACGACGGTGACGGATGCTTTATCCATATTTTGTCACGCGACAAACGCAACCATACTAGGGCTGATGATGTTGTGCCTATGTTTAGAGAGTTTGTCGGTCCGTCCATCTGTCTGTTAAGCCGAGTCGATTTCAACGAATTCTGCTTTTATATACCTACCTTTTTATTTTTTATTTTTTTCGGTTTAGATAGGTGTAGATAACAACTATATTTATTCTTAGATTAAGTGAACTGCTGCTAATTCTAACGGCACTCGTCAAAACTCAGTATGAATTTAGTCGAGTTATAGATAAAGATTTACTGAAGTTGTCTTAACGTGGTTTATTATGAATAATAAATGTATGGATGGTTTTAGCTAAAGGTTTCTGTCAATAAACACATTTCCGGTATTTTTATTACTTTTGCCCACTGGTCTTTTATAATTACACAGTCAGCAGCTTTTTATTTAGATTCATATTAATAAACATATTTAATTAAGTTCAAATGAATAATCAAACACCCTGAGTGATGCTAATGAAACAAATATTGTGAAGTTAAATAAAGGCTTGTATTTTTTTTTGTAATGCTGTTTTGAATTGACTACAAAAAAAGAGGTACTTCATTTCGTTTTGTTAGCTTTACCACTTCATTAAAAAACATCATCCAGTGATTTACCGGTATTTAATTATGTAAGCGTGTTCTGTTCTCACGCCTAATCGTCTAAAGTTAACATGTCAAAGCAACAAAACTATTAACGCTAGCAATAAAAGAGTTCTCTCACGGTAAAGTGTTACTGACGTTTTGTATGCAACTGGCGAGTTAGTGAGTTTAGTCAGTTGCAGTATCGTCATACAGAATTGGTGAGGCGTGCTGGGGGGTTAGTTCAGTTTAGATTAACAGAAAGAGACAGAGCTATAGCAGTTATAGAGCTCTATCCCTTTCTCTCAAGGTAAACTGATCTGCTTTAGTATGTCATAGTAAACCTCCTGTTATGTTGAAGAAACGCTCATTTGGGACACACGGACGGACATAGTAGCAAGCCTTTTAACCTCGTAAGGCCCAACATACTACCATCAGGTCGTTTTTTGTGAGTGGGACTTCGAATCTACTATCAAGGCAATAAAGTTCAATTATGTTGGTTCTATAATGCCATTATCACTTTATAAAAATAGGAAAATAAACCTTATTACCATTGCAATATAGTTCAACCCCCGACAAAAATATGTCTATTCTATTCCATTCTAAAAACGAGGGTCGTTGTAATTGTGTGTTTGTGTATGTGTGTCTGCTTGTGGCATCGTAGCTCACAAAAGGATGGACCGATTTGGACACGGTTTATTTTAAAAGAAAGCTAGTTTAATGAACATGGTTCTTAACTAGGTCGCCGTTGTAAAAACGTTGAAATAATAGCAACCCTACTATCAGCTGATGCGGGTACACACGACAACGAATATCGTAGCGATTTAACTGCGCAGTCCGTTTGTGCAGTTTTATCACGCGTCCACACTCGTAGCGTGTTCACACGTCGACGATATCTTTCTCGATCATCAGAAACGTCATTTTATAATCAATGAGTCTATGACTATCGAACGACAACTCGCTCAACATTAATGGTAATAGGTTGACGCTTGTATAAGGCTGCTTAATTGAGAATGCACGCGCTAAAATGTGTTTTGTACGCTCTGACGGGACTACTTAAACTCGCCGCTTAGCTGCGTCGTGTTAACATGTGATAAGTTTTTATTTTTAATAGGCATAGAGAAGGCAAACGAGCACACAGGCCACCTGATGGTAAGTGGAAACTGTGACCCATAGACATTCGCACTCACAAGACTGTAAATGCGTTGCCAACCCTGAGGACTAAGATGGAATGCCTCTATGCTAGTCATTACACCGGCTGTCTTATGCCCAAACCGGAACACAACAATGTTATGTGTACCTAATGTTCTCAAACGAGAAACATGTCATCCTCGATAGAAGAAGAAATACTTGCAGTATTAGCCTTGTAATAGTAGTTTTCTTCATCACCTTCCCCCTGTTGACATTATAATAAAATCTAGTTAAGAACCACCCTGAGATCAAAAGGCCTTGTACAACTTCCAGCTGTGTGTCCGTGGGCTATGGAAATAGGACTCATTACAGTCCTGTAGGCGTCGGTCACGTTCACTCCCCATTAATACTTGTAACTAACGATGCACTCGACACACAAACCGACAAACAATGCTTCATGATGTCTTTGGAAACGTATTGCCTTATTTCTAAAAGTTATTCAAACCAGTATAAAAAAAGTTACTGCTGTTTGGGTGATGTCGTCCTATAATGTTAGTTGTCATGTAGGTAGATATCTACATTATCTTTGCTTTACCTTTTTTAAACTACTACTACTAATCTAACTACATCTCGCTTGTCGATATCAGGCCATCTACTGTTCAATCTTCGCAAGGGAACAAAGAACCATACACACATACAGGGTCTCTATTCCCCACGGTAAAATACACATCGTCTTTGACCTGTTATGGTATTGTTTTGACGTCATCCGCCATTACTGTCAAGTAATAAGAGCTATCAAAACGGTTACAATACGGTAACAGATCAAATACGATATATTTTACCGTCTGAAAAAGAGGACCAAGTCAAAAACAACGCAGAAATCAATCAAGTGAAAAAGCGTTTAAGTCTAGTATTTAAATTGATATCGAAAGTAAAATGAGATCAAAAACTTTTTAAAAATCCTACGAGAAGTATCCAAAATTTTGACATTCAACACTCTCATACAATTAGTATGAGATTATTAGAAAGGTTTTAGTTTAGTTTAGTTTAGTTATTTATTCATCAATGTAATGTTACAATATTAATTGCATTGCATGTTAAAAAATATGAAATTACATTGGTATCGTCAACATTAATACAAAAATAATAAAATGGTAATAAAATAAAAATAACACACAAATAATCAAAGACAATAAGTACATAATCAACTAATAAATAAATGGTCAGTTTCCGAAATCAATATGCAAGAAGTAAAGGTCAAACAAACAATAATAATTTTACAATATAAGTGTCATAAATTCATCGACGGAGTATAATGGATGATCCAATAAAAGGTTTCTAAGCTGATGTTTAAATGCTTCGTCGGATGTTAAATTTTTAAGTAAAGGAAACTATTTGTTTTGATATCTGTAATAGTTACCGAATAATCGACTGGTCACACTTAACGATTACACGATACCAGTCGCGAGGCGTTCGTACAAGCCGATTATTTCCGGCTTTACCAAAAATTCCTATGCATAGAGTAGGTATACAAACAAAACGTAAAACCGACACACGCCATACACCTTTTATTGCTCCGGCTTGTCTATTTATTTACGTGACGCTTCGCCACTGCACGATACCCTTTCTTATTACGAGTTAAGTCCACTTGTTCGCTTTTTCAGAAACCCCAGAATTATATAGAACTGATACGACTGATACCTTCTCGTACTACGCTAGGCCAAATGTTACTAAGACATCAGAAAACCGTCATCATCATCATGTCAGCCGAAAGACGTCCACTGCTGTTCACAGGCCTCCCCCAAGGCTCTCCACTCAGACCGGTCTTGTGCTATTCGCATCCACCGCGCTCCCGCGATCCTTACGAGGTCGTCACTCCAAAACCGTGTGAACCGCAATCTGTGCACGCTTGCTGTCCAGATGTTCGTTGACCTTAACACGTGTTTTTGTTTACTTTTTAAAGTATCTATCTACTTACTTACTCTTTTTTTCGCTAAGTATTTGTTTTGTCGGTTTTTCTGCTGTGTAAGTTCACTGCAAACGTTATCGAATGTCATAATGTTCTTGTTACCACATTTAATTGCTTGTGAATGCATGTGAGGGTCTGATCTTGGCTTGACACACTGCCATGTGCCTAGATTCTGTTGCCAGTGTTACCACACGATGATGAGGCTATAGATCAATATGAATCTACAGCATGTCATTTAAACGAATATTTTCGAAGATATTACATTATGTATTATATTATATACATTTAAAATGCAGAGACATAGCGGGGCCGGGGCGTGTAAAGAGGTAAAGTTTGTGACATTTTAGGGGGAATCTCTGGATCTACTGAACCGATTTTGAAAATTCTTTTACTATCACAAAGCCACGTTATTTTTGAGTGTTAGTCAGGCTATATTTTATTACGTTTCACCCGAAACGAAGAGAGGGCGGGTCGCTAGTAATAAATAAATGACATCTTACCCAGAAGGAGCCTCGGGCCACAGCTAAAATTAAATTACATTGTAAGGCTAACACATTTTCTTTAGTCAGTAGCCCCCGTGAGCCCACTAACAACTGAGCACCTAAGTTTCACGAATAAATTCAATTAAAACTTGAATATATTCCTCAAGCCCCCATTAGCCCTTGAACTTGAGCAATTAATCCCGAACAACAAAATGGCGGCATCAGTGAATATTTTGTCTCGAAATAATTGGACTTACGTAAAACTTTATTAGCAGTGTTTCTTTCACTCTTCAGTCGCGGTGGAGTTGGAAGAAAGAGATGGTTAATGTAGCTTTGAATTACGAGTAAAGTTATGTCCTTGAAAAGATACGGCCATGGTGACGAGTCCGTCCTTTATAAAAATGCCTGAATAATTAGTGTTCTTGTTCTTCTACTACGCATTCTTCAACATTGAAGACGTTTCTTAGCGATTCTTAGGCAAAAATGTTCTCTACTACTATTATACTTATTGTAAAAATATAAGTATGTATTCAACTGGGATCATAAACATCCAGGAAGTCTAATAATTGATCGATACACCTTTCAACGACCGTATGATTACGAAAACAATTCATTTCATAGAAAGGCATGAGTTTTTTTTTGTAGTCAAAAGTTTAAGCTAACCTTAATCTTGATTTTTAATTCCATACAGTTCTGACGTTTCTTGGTTTTGATTAATTGATTATTATTCTGATCATTGTTATTACAAATCTTTGGACTTTTTTTAACCTTAATTTTTCATACAATGTACTTAAATCATGTTAAATACTGTTGAAAATCCTAAAAAGTCACAATGTGACAGCAGTCAGAATTCTACGGAATTAAAAATCAATGTTTATCTTATTTCATTAATAGATGAAGATAAGATAAAAGATAAAGATAAGTTTATTGATTAACTAAGCACAAAAACATACAAGAAAATACCCAGAGGACCCACTACTAGGCTGATCCTGTAACTCGGGGCCCAGAAATAATGTTCAAGATATCCTGGAACCATCATGCTTCCAACAGAAGATGGCGATCGATGAAATGAAATTGGATGGATTGGATATGTTTATAAAATGATGACCCATAATAAAATGCATCTTGAACAGGCTTGAATCAATTAAATTTGTCACCCACCTTAGTTCCAAAGTCAATGACATTCTACAACAATAAGGTTGAGTTTCCTATCAATTACGGGTGGTAGGACCTTGTGCAGGGTCCGTCCGGATCGCTACCACAATGTTATCCATTAACATACCGCCAAACGGCAGTGTTTGCATTGTTGAGTTCCGGTTTGGGGATAAGGCAGCCGGTGTAATGACTAGCATAGAGGCATTCCATCCTAGTCCTCAGGGTTGGCAACGCATTTGCATGCGAATGCGAATGTCTATGGGTCACAGTTTCCACTTACCATCACGTGGCCTGTGTGCTAGTTTGCCTTCTCTTTGAAATAGAAAAAATAAAAAATACAAATGACTTGGCATCTCTAATGGCCTTGACATATTCAAGTAGGTTTTCCCGTGACCGTACTAATAATTATGTAACCCTCAAGTATGTACCTACTCAACATGTGCTCAGTGCTATTTATCACTGTTTTCGCAGCCATTTTATGTTGTTTAAATAATATACAGAGCCATCGGCATTGAATGTACCGGTAGCGATTATTGTAGAAGTTACAGAAGTTTAGTAACAGACGTCGTTGATCGGGTCGCCACCTTCCCGAGCACATGGTTGAGGGAGGCGATGGCTGAGATACGCGTCATACTCGTGAACGGGTGCTGTCTGTGGGGTCCGGTCTGTTCACTTGCAAGGACCTGTTTTTCAGTTAGTTATTTCAATTATCGTTCCTGACGTAGAGACCTCGTCATGTGGTTCTCCTAGTCACTATTTTTAATTAAATGATACATTTGTTATGATTTTATTGGTGTTAGTTTTAAAATAGTTATTTATTACTTTATTAACTTGTAATGTTATTTTAAAGTATTATAGTATTTTATTATCGGGAAAATTACCTTCTGCTAGAGCTTCTTGCGGCGCTTCTTCTCCGCAATGATGGTCTTGTCCGAAGCGCTAGTAGATTCACTCTATATAACCGACATGTAAAAGAGCCCTCATGTGGCCAATTTACTGAATAAATATTTTGAATTTTGAATTTGGTGGTCAATATTCAATCATGATCATTATCATCATCATCATCACCATACAGCTTAGCAGTCTCCCGTTGGGCTGAAGCCCCTCCCGGTGTTACTCGGAAGCGAGCACGACCCGCGGCCATTCTCGTATTTAGGCGGTGACTGACGCGAGCATTTGCTCGATGTGAGCACGTTTCAAGTCGAATATTTGGTATAGCCAAGCATGCGAATATTCACACCGAGCAAATGCTTGCGATCACTGTTTTCAGAGCTGATAACTTTGGAATAGCTGAATAAAGTTATATTATGTTCAATTTCCATTAATAAGCCTTCCAAAAAAAATGCATGTTAATCAGATCGTATACACAATGGCATGGTTTCCAATTGGACACTAGATTGCACTTTAAAAATCCTTCTTTTATCTTGCCAATTACTTAATGTTTGTGTACACATTAATTGGCAATATAAACGGAGTATGTCTTATAAAACTCAAAGTAAACTATACAATGTAATTACTTCTTAAGCAGTCAATACAATTTTCTATTACGAAACTGTATCACTACGATGAATTTATCGGCAGACATAAATATATCGTCCACGACATTTATTCTCGTACTTACCTTTTTCTTGTTCCTTCCACATTCATTTCCTTAACACATTAAACTTGTCTCCTAAAGGAGCCAGGGAGCCGTTCTGGGCGTTCATCGTGTTGTCGGGAATGCCAGTGTGGCCATCGTAAAAATAATATCCATTATTATAATTGGGGCGATGCCACGTGCCGACTTGGATTGGTTGTTTTATTCTTTTTTCAAACGGGATGGGAACACTAAACACGGCATATTTGGATTTTAATAATGTTAATGAAGTTTAGATTCTTGGAATTACCGAAAGCCATTTCTAGAGCTATTTTTTCTTTATTATTTTTATGTAATTACCTTTTTTTGAATTTGACGTAGTTTTTCTTTGTTTTTTGTGCGTCCTGCACTATTCCGCTATGCGTCAAAAATCACAATCATAAAGTTATATGTTTATTGTCATGAATAGTTAAATGTTTTAATAGTGATCTTCCCAATTTAATTAATTATTGGAACCCATAGCAATCAATCATTAAAAGGATATCCTGTACTTTAATAGACAGCTTATATAAATTATTTTATGTCATATTGGTACAGTTACATCCCTTTCTTCTATATACTAAATCGTAAGTGCTTCTCCAAGCTGTTAGAAGGTAGTAAACGCGTAAAACACAAATTAGTTTAATTAAACGTGCCATAAATTATAGAGGGCCAATTAGCGAATACCTTGGACCTGTGCGAGCTGTTATTAAGGATTTATAACAAAAATGTATAACACCAAGAGTTAATAACACTCTTTAGACAACGGACTCGAGAAATTATAGGTTATCAGAACGTAAAGTTTGCGTGTAAAGGACCTTATAAAAAAAACGGCACGTCGGAGTTTGGATCCTGCTCAGAGTAGGGTTCCGAAGCCGTTCCGGTCTACCCTTGTTTCACAGAATTTTCATTTCATAGCATAACTATGTTCTGCTGAACCTCTGTTGACTTCAGTTTATCTTGTGATGGTTACAAGTCTGACCTAACCTAACCTAACCTAACCTACGTGAATCATATTTAAGTAAGATAAACTGAAATCAACACAGGCTGAGCTTTCTTTCAAGAAATAGTTTTTCATGAAATACCTACAAACACAAAAAAATATCAAAAAACGATAATTTAAGAACAAAATGTATATTTAAAGTTTCGTTGCTTTTTCCTTACCTACATGTATGGGAAGTACCTGGGAAAAACAACGACACGCAATCTTTAAAAAAACCTAACTGCTGTTTGCATAATGTCGTCAAAGTAATGTTAGTCGCCAATTTTACATTTAAATAATTTTAATATAGCCTATGACATTCTAGTGGTTAAGACGAATCTAACCACGTATTATTAAAATCGGTTGAGCCGTTTAGTAGTAACGAGAGTCGGACATATATCCAAGTCAAACACATTACGGCGCTGGCCTAGTTGGTAGCGACCCTGCCTATGAAGCTTGCGGTCCTGGGTTCAAATCCCGGTAAGGGCAGATATTTGTGTGATGAGCACGAATATATGTTCCTGAGTCATGGATGTTGTCTATGTATTTAAGTATATATTTCTCTATATAAGTATTTATATCGTTGTCTAGTACCCATAGTAGCCTAGAGCTTAGTTTGGGACTAGGTCAATTTGTGTGACATTGTCCCCTGATATATATCATATATTATATTTCTTACCCTCCTTTTGGGCTTTGCCACTGTTGGATAATAAAAACAAGATTTTATTTTACAACTTTCTCAGCGTAATTTAAATATACAACTATGCTATAAAACAGCTTGGTAGTAAGAGTCTCTGAGCTAGACCGTGGACAGATGGACAGAGGGACTAGTTTGACTACGGATCCCTCAAAACTTGCATTGGGCCAACACACACTATAAAAAGTGGTTGTGCTTTTTGTGGACATCTGCTGAACATAGAATCAAAATGTTCTTGTTTTTGTTTGCTCTGGTTTCCTCCGAACACTCCAGACATTGTGATATGTAATATGATTTTAGTACCAAAACAATTAACATGTCAGTAAAAGTCATCAACATTTTGTTTCTTCCAACTCGCTTCGTTTCTCGTCTTAAATAAGGCACTCTAATTATAATTCTAATTTTGATTAATAGCTTTCACTCCTGTTAACGTGTATTTAGCCAATGTCAAGTTATTTAGACAGTCCCATGGACTTATTAGACAAATAAGTCATTGGATATCACAGGCGAGGACAATTGTTCGGGTAAAAGAGTATTTTCTCCAATGGACTAACTGTCTTCTGTCAAAATAAAGCACTTCAGTTTAACATAAATGTAATATTTTTTGCTTTTAGCATAATTTCCTAAAATAAGTTATTAAAATTCATTCTAATTACCAGCTCTCTGGTTTCAAACTGTTCGATAATTGGATATAATTAGCGAGGCGTGGGGTTACCCTAAACTGATCAACCCCTATCGATTGGGCGTTCAATATGTAAATAACTTTCACGAAAATAGCACCGGCGTTAGGATGACCAATTACTAAGAACGAAATATATTTTCTATTATTTTTCTTTATAATTTTCCGAAAACTGTTTGGACTGGCTATGGCTAGCTCTTCAGATAAACAAATTACACTTATATTATACATGCAAAAGTGCATGTCTGTGGATTTTCTCGTTCCCGTGAGATGGTAAGTAAACGCAGGCTGAAGCTAGTAAATAATAAATAAATAAATGTCACACACACCTTGTCTCAAACGTAATCTTGCTTGTACATACTTAGATAACGATAAACATACCTAATATACGTATGTATATATAAAAACATAAAATCCCAACTCAGGAACTTATACTCGCCTCGATTACACAAATCTCGCCTTTACCCTCCTTCCGTTCACTAGCTTCCTAAACATGTTCAACTAGGCCCACTGCGTCGTTAAGATGATTCTAATTCCTTATCCATCGCAAATCTAAAAATATCTACCTATTACCGTGGAAACTCAGAGATAATCTCAGGACCCACTCAGATACTTATCCGGGGTGAAATAATGGTTCCCACGCAACCTCGTGGGCGGGTTATTTATCAAAGCTAGAGTTTACTAGCTGAATATCAAAGAGCTTGGAGAGATCGGTCTTATTGTGGGTTCTGACGGTATTACAATAGAATCCTTGCCGACTTCAGCAACTGCGACCGGCTTCATTAGGCGTTGCCAAGATGCAATCCCTGCTAACGATTCTGTTTTCTATAGACTCGAAATACATGGAATCGACGTCGATTCGAATGTCACCAGCTTACGTCAATCCTTTACATCTTGTCGATTTTGGAAAATTGCTATCTAATCATTACGCATTTTCACTGGGTCTCTGGTGTTTCGCTGTCATATGACTAATATGCATACACCGGATTGACGGGGGCAAAAATGTACCAGTGCTAGTGATTCATTAAATGTCGTATTTGGTTCCAAGCAATAGACTCCCAGAGAGCTGGCTCCATTTGGCATTTGTTCATATGCATTGTGATTGGACCTTCTTACATGATTGTCATTATACGAAGACATTATTTTTAGCATGCAGACCGTCCATCTTAGATCTTGAGACTTACCATCAAGTGGCATTTGTAATAAAACAATAAATAAAACATTTATTAGTTTTGAACGCGCATGGAATAAACAATGTTCCGTGAAACCATACAAGCAATCCTTCCTTATCCTTGCCTTAAATAAAATAGATTATATTAGTAGGTAACTAAAGACTGAATTATAAACGAGGTAATACGTCAAAAATATATTGATATCGATAGTAGCATCTTGCCATCGATCGCTTTTCTATCCCTAGTGCCCTAGAGGCTGAATCGAACATTGACTAAGTGATACAGAAGACTGCTCCTTGAGCTACGTTTGTGCTCGTGACTAGTTCGTTGCTCGGTAATCCTTTTCTACCCAGTGCATAATGAAACAGACGCACTGAATGACATGGGAGAAAGTATTAATATAAGCTACTTCAATCATTTGATTAGGTTCTAGATTTTCATACTGCCGTAATATCAAAGAAGGCGGCTTAGTGTAATGTTGTAGCCAAAGCATTATTTACTCTATTTATGACTACATTAAATTTCAAATGCTTATACTATTACTATGCAGTTAGTCGACGTCTTACCAAGCGCCCTGATACCAGCATAAGGGTGTGTAATGATCGATATACATATTTTTGATATATCTTCGCTAGATATAACAACTTCTGATAAATTTTCATGAAATATAATCACTCAAGGGATATAACAAACTTTTGATATAACAACAAAGGAGATATTTTCATGGTATATAATGTTCAATAGGTATAATAGGTATTTCATATAATAATTACGTAATATAATGAACGTATGATATAAGTATTAGTGATATAAAACGCCAGTATGTTTTTTAAGGGATGCAAAATATATATACCTCGAATACTAAAGCGGGAGCGAAGCGTATCGAAGCGTAGCGAAGCTTCTAACCTAACCTATCCGAGTCGCTTCTGCCCTGACCATCATGCTCACTCGCTTCGCTCGCTCGCCACATGTTATTCCCAAAATTCCTATCTTTGTCTTTATACTTTTTTTCATATCAATTTATTTAAATTATGCATTCCAGATTATGCCACTGAACGTTATATCGAACACAGTTATATCACATGTACGTTATACCCTATGACTGTTCGATAAATACTTGTTATATTGTAAGTTCATTATATCTAATAATAGTTAGATTAGATTATATCAGAATATGCCAAATATTGTTATACTAAAAGTAGTATAATGCATATACCCCTTAATCGTTATATCTAGTGAAAATATGTCAATAAAACGTATACCGACCGTTACGCACCCTGCCGCAAAAACTTTCCTACCATTTCATCTTTTCGTGACCACAATCGCTTAATACAATCGAAGCGGCTAGGATTACTAATTATTATTTTACGCCATTAAGTCCAGTTCAACTAGAAATACACGTGAGTCGGTTATCAGCCAATCAAAACTGTTTTGTCGAGCTGACGTACAGTGATCAGCTTCTATTGGCCGACGAACTATATCACGTTTTGTTCTTTACATTTACCTTACTGTATTATCTAGAATATAATACGGGACGGTTATAATATAGGAGATCAATCTCAATTTGATCTAGATCCTAGATCAAAGTGAGATTAATCCGTCAGATTTAAAAAGGGTTGCCCAAAGGGAAGGCCTTTGTCCGGCGCGGGTAAAATAAATCCAGAAACACTGGCGTATTTGATATAAAGACAGTTCAAACAAAATGTGAACCTTATTTGAAAAGCATCCGTTTTTTAATTACCAAAATGCTGGTCACCCTCTTTCCGTAACCCTATCCCGACCAGCAATTACCGCGAGTGTACTGTTACATTTTTTGTATCAGACTGTTCTATAAGTTTGTAACTTAGGGAAAAAGAATTGTCATAGCGTTCTAAACAGCGTCTGACTCTACCAATTTATTTTTCATCTCTCCTATTCGAAAAGTTCAATTTGAAATTTACGTTTTCACCTCTAGGGTGGAGAGTATTTTTTTTTAATAGTTACGTTTGGCCACGGAGTCTAAGATATTTGAGCTACGTCATATTATTAAAATAAAAGCTTTTCATATATATGTAATCTCGGATATACGTTAAAAGACGTATTTATTACGATCTATGGGTTCATATTAAAATCATTTTACGACTGGTGTATTTCTTTTTCAATTGTAGATATTATTTTAATCCACATTTAAAATTATTCATCTAGTTTGCTGCCCGCCACAACGCCATGATAGCATAGCATGACACTTTTTTCCACGTTTCTGGCCATCTAGAAAATACACATACTGCCAACATTAGAAAAGTTTAATCAAGTTGGTCACGACCAAGGAGCTTATATACCTACAACACTGGAGGTTGAACGTCGAACAATTTTTATAAAATCTGCGTGGTAGTATTTTACTTTCCTCACAGTCGAAATGAAAAGTAGAGTGTCTAACTCGGGTGAAATTACCCATTTCCCCTCGAACTATTCGCGCTCTCACTTCGTTCGAGCGCTAGAAAAATCTCGGGTGAAATGAGTCACTTTCAACTCTTAGTTATCAATCTTCTATTTCATACATAGTTGCAATCGTGTAAAGTGCAAATTGTGGATTAGGATTATAAAAGCTATATACTTAGTCGTTTTATAGCGACTGTCTTTCTATCCCCACTGTCGATTGATTTGTGGTGGCCATATATATAAACATCTGCACACTTTTGTACGTAGTATGCCTTTGATAGATTAGTGTAGCAGATTAAACACGAAGTGAAGTGACAAAACCCTTAACTGTAAAGCTTGTGTTTAAGGCGTACCAACCTAATGCCGCGGTATTTCTGGACAACTGCTACCCAAGAACCTTCAAGAGCTGTACCTACAGCTGAACCCTGAGCTGTAACCCGCTTACCCCCGCCCCCGCCCCTTTGAATATGCTACAATTTAGAACAGGAAAGTATCCATGATTTGCTGTCATTTTCCAGGCTTCAAATGACGATCTATAAAAATTGATTGTTCACTAATAGCTCACAAATAATAATGGGTGAGCTGACTTCACCGTCGACAAAATCTTCCATCTCGAAGGGTAAGAGTTAGTCAAGAGCAAACATAATAACAAATAAAAAATCGTTTCCTACACAGAGGAGTTTTAAGGTTTAACTTCGATGATGATTGTTTAGAAACGAGTAATAAAAATACCTCGCTTTGATACGTACGAGTATGTCGTTGATATCAAACATTATCAGTACACTAATCCATTCTGACCTATTGCTTGAAATCCGTTCCAAAGTTCTGCCCCAATAAATGCAAGATAATGATAGTGGTGACACAATCAATCTTACTCCTGATAAGAGTGACGCAGGATCAAGGCAGACTTGTTGGCAGTGTGTTATCAGCATGTACTTAAACAATATCTTGTGAACTTTTGAAACCTGCCATGATCCAGTTAGGAATAGAACCGTAGAGGAGATTAATCTTGCAAACTTTTACCTGGCCTGGAACTAAAGTAGATTTTAAGAATCATAAAGTATTTTTTTTACGGACGTACGGACTCGCGTTAGCATACATCGGTGACTTAAAGTGTTTCCACTGCGAGAAAACCTTTTGAAGGCACCGTTGAATGCTAAACCGAGTCTCGCAGTGGGAACCCTGCTTTTTAGTCGCTACCCTTAACTTATCGCTACCCCTAACTTATCGCTACCCTTGAAATAGGTACCCTTGAGGAGTTCCGGTGGCCAACTGTGTTCTTCATCATAAGGTTCACTTCACCAAATAATAGACGCCGGAAGCGCATTCCACTCTTTTGTAGTACACATCATGATGGATGATGCAAAGCGCTTCGTAAAGGTTCAAATTATATCCGTCACCTTTACAGCCTAAAACTTGGCAGGATTGGGTATAATACGGACTGATCCACAAAAGATAAAAAAAGATAAAAGATGTTTATTCAGTAAGCAGGCCGCACGGGCACTTTTACACGTCAAAATCTACCAGCGCTTCGCAAGAGACCACTGCTGAGAAGAAACGCCGCAAGAAACTCAACAGTCAGTCGTTTTTTTTAAATACTACTTATGATATTATACAATTATAAAGCTTAACCTAGCATGATATAAAACAATGAATTTAACATAAAATAAAAATAAAAATAAAAAACATTCAAGCGTAGCTTGAGCAGAAAAATGTGTCAAAACTAAGAATTTTCATAGGGTAGTAATAAGTAGTAGTAATAATATATATATATATATATATATATATATATATATATATATATATATATATATATATATATATATATATATATATATATATATATATATATTTAAAAAAATATATACTTTCCTATGACAGTGCAAGACAACCACCACATACAAAGTTTCGATACATTCTCCTACAGAAACCGTAAGTTAATTAAATAGCTCATGTTTGCGTATATTTTTTGATAATTTAAATTTATAGTACTTACCTACCTACCTGCCGCAGAATGAAATGAACGCTGTTTTTTTTACACTTATTTAAGTAACAGATCGTTACTTCCCAGTTTGTACCTTACATATTAAACAACGATGGTTACGAGAAGTCCTTATGCAAATACAACCTTTTTAAATTATGGGAAACTCTCGTGACTCAAACAAAGGACTCGGCGCCAGATACACAAGACGTGCTGTATGTTCACCTAATTAGCATAGAGGCTCGCAACTGCTGGCAAAAATTGCCAGTTTTCTGAGTTGCTTTTGTATATTGCCTGCACGAAGTCCTACAAGCGCCGGATGACAAAGAAACGTAAGAACATGTAGGTTGGACAAAGAAAAAGGACAATTGCAGAGCGGAAGCGTGCCAAAAATGTAACATCCGGACTTTTTAAATGTTATCTTTTGACCTGGAAACGTTAGGTTTGGCGAGAATGAACATGGAAACAAATAAGCGCGCTGTTTTAGTGATATTGACTCATTAAACCATTGTTTACCCAAAAAAACTGATACTAGAAAGGGTCGTGGCCAACATCAATCCATTTCTTGCCAAAAAACACGAGTAGGTACATCATTGGAAATACTATTCAAATGACAAAAATGTTGCTGCTGTAAAATCCAAAGTTTAGAATGTATTATAAAAACTAAAAATATGTTAATATTATCATTGTCTTATGGACGTGACAGAGCCCGCGTTAGCACCCCTAGGTCGAACATACATATAAAATATATCCAAAAAATTCGGATACCCGACCTTTAGCAAGGTAAAAATATTTTAACTGAACTAGGTTCCAGTGTTAAGAAGGGGCTACATTGTGGGTGGCTTCATACACATGCTTAGCTAACAAACATATAACAGCTTGAACTCAGCTGGCCTCTTGGCGTGCCGTGGACTCGAAAATGGACAAACCGATGCATGTGATAACATAGGAAGTCTAAACGTAGGCTTGACAAGCGAACAAGTCTGTACAGGGATGGAGAGCTAGTTCACTGTGTCAAAAACGCAAGTTTGGATTGATACCGAAGGACTCGATGGAAGTATATTTTTCTATTGCCATTAGTAGTTTTAAAGACCTCCCCTTAATCTCTCTTCCCTTAAGGCTATTATAATTTAAGGGATCCACTCAACACCATCATTGGTATGATAATCAATCGGAAACTTGCCTTCAGAAGCTCCACTTACTGGTAGGTGTGTAGGACCTTGTGCAGGGTCTGTCAGCATCACTTCCTCCATAATATTATTATTATTATTTAACTTAATGCCAAACACCATCGTTTTGGTATCGTTGTAAAATCGTAAGGGATCAAGACAACCGGTAAAATAACGAGCATAAAGGTATTCCATATTAGTCCTTAGGGTATGCAGCGCTTTTGCAGTTTTGAAATTGCAAATGTTAATGGACCTCAAAACACACTTACCATCAAGTCAGGTGAGCTCGTCTGTCTTTCCATGCCAAAAAAACTGCGCCTATTTTATTAAGCGTTCAAAAGAAAGAGGTGGCTAACAAAACTTTGATTCTGGGAGCTAATTTGTGTATTGTTACAAAGAGTGACTTTTGCTAAACCTCAAATGTCAAAACGCTGTAGTCCTTCCCACTTGCTCTGCAGAACTAAAACGGAAAACGAAAACAGGACACCCACTTAACTTTAAACATAGAATATAGAAGCATATTTATACAATTCAGAAATGCATGCGGGTGCAAACTCGCGTGACAGGAAACGGACCCTTAGTCGAGCTTCATTTCCAAGCACGTATCTGGAGTTGCCTTGGGCTTGTGCTGTTGTAAAAGTTTATATAAAACTAGCGAACCACCCCCGGTTTGCTTTGGTTAATGTACGTTTTCTGTAACACCTGAAAATAATCTAGAAATTATTATACAGAAACTCCTTTCTCTTTAATCACTCTAACTATTCATGAAAATTCGTTAAAATCCGTTGCGTGGTTTGAAAGATCTAATTGTACATACAGAGGGACAGACGGCCGGAACTTTGTTTCATACTACGTAAAGATGTTCAAAATCGTGATTCTTTGAATGGATATGTGTATTAGCGCATATCGCTACACTAAACATAATTATAAAGGACTGATGGCCGATGGGGTCAGAAGGTTCTGGAGTGGCGTCCGCGGACCGGAAGACGAGCTGTAGGTAGGCCTCCAACAAGATGGAGTGACGACCTCGTCAGGATCGCGGGACCGCGGTGGATGCGAAAATCACAAGACCGGTCTGAGTGGAAAGCCTTGGGGGAGGCCTATGTCCAGCAGTGGACGTCTTTCGGCTGACATGAATGAATGTGACATACAAGAAGAAAATGTATATGGAATAAAATCTCCTCACGCATATTTCTCGTAAAACTTAGCAATCGAAACAAAATTTTCTACGACGTCACAGCCATCAGTGGGCGTTTGTGGGACGTGATTGATGCAAGCATTTCAAAATGAGGAATGGTACAAATCGCGTTTGAAATCAAAATGCATGGGCTGTTCCTTCAGCTATGACCATGTTGGGCGTAGGAGTCTTTCGCCGTGAACCCAGGCCGATTGTAGATTAAATACAGCCTGGATAAACAGAATAACAAAACTGATACACAGATATTGCGATAACAATATTGATGTTGTCTTCCCACTGTAACTGGAGAAAACAACATTTGAATCCTCCAAGAGGAATATGGCGTGGATGTAGTGAATCAAAATAAATATGGCATCATTTTTAGTCGGAAAAGTTGATATTTATCTTGCTTTCTCCACCTGGTTTTCTACCCACCGATAAGCTTAATGAGAAACGTATTGTTATTAACTCGGCCATCCTTAATGTTAATATTAGCTATAATAACGTGAACAATACGATAAATAGATGTAAAAAACAAATGAGAGTATAAGGCCTCAGGAGCCGATTTTCACTGCAAAACATTTCTTCCTTATAAATAATTATTCCTTGTGAAAAACAAGCCAGTTCTTAACAATGGCAAAAGCTGTTGCGGTTTGGCCAATGATAAACTGAAAATTTAAAATAAGTACAGTAGTCCGAACCTTTCTTCGAGTGGGGAGCAACGGCCGCGCGAATTACCGGTTTTTATATACTTAATTACCGATTTTCGAAGAGTCGAAGATGCAGCTTTAAGTGACATTGAATATTATCATCAGAAGTTTCACTTAGTATCAGGATAATTATGAACATTATATGCGCGATTATATTTATTGAAAAATAATAATCGAAATAAACAAGTTCTCGTGTGAAATGTTACAAAATTTGCGCTAAGTTCGCTGTATTCCAAGTACGATAATTACAAAAGTGGGCCTAACTCCAAACTTAACTCGGACTTTTTTTTTACCTATCAAAACCCTGTTCCCAATAACTCACAATAAAACCAAAACAATAGCAGAATGTTAACCTGACTGGCTTTAATTCGATTATAATAAAAACAAATCCCAATACTGGTCGACCTTGTTCGTCGACCTTCCGAGAAGTAGCCAGAAAACAACCAAAACCTAAGGGATTGACGGTTCCCATCCCGACTAGCCTCACGATATATCCAGCGACTAGTTGCACGATTTATTGGTCCCGCCTACACAATCTGTGGATGAAGAATGAGCAAGAATTTAAATTTTTAATCTGTACAATGAAAAATTTTCGCCAGCCAGGTTCACACTCTGAATACAAATGTGAGGTTGTTAAATTACTTAATTAATTTCTGCTTCAAATTTAGAATTTTTAAATTGTGCCTAACAAGCTGTGATTAATTTAAACTGATTTCTAAATATGGGTATTTATCAACAGTCGATTTTACTAACGCCAACCATAAGACAAAAAGTCAATCTTGACATCTGTCAGGCCAGTACAGATTAACCTCAAAATCCTCGAACCAAAAAATAGGCACAATCATGTCAGATGTCGCAGTTTACTTGTGAAAATCTTTCCACTGGTTTATTATGCTTATCTAGTACCTTAAAAGTGTGTACACAGCTTTTTTAATTGTTTCAATATACAGCATTACAAACGAATAGAGTTATCTATCAATAAAAATGTTCTAACTACCTATAAGTACACCTCTTGTTACTATACCTAGGTAAGTAAGCGGCTTAGAAATCTTGCAAACATGTACAGTTTACTTTTATCGATAGTTTCTGGGAATAACTGCTCGTGCCGATAAACAGTTGTAGAAGCACCTATTGAGCACGGTGTATGCAGAAAGCCCGTGTCGCAACGTTATCAATGCACTCACCGCGAGTGCAAGATAACGGCAAATACTTCACAATCGAGTTATATTGCTCCGCGGTATATCGCAGGGCGCCCACGCTCTTGTCAATTCAAAACCTATCGAAAAAACTACAAAGGTTTGATCCAGTCGCTAGGTGCAATGTTCGGGCGGGAAGAGCAAAGGGGGAACAGCTACTGCTCGAGTCGCCTCACTTGTGTTCCGACGCCACCGCACTCGCGCTAGGAACCTCAGTTTCCCGCTCGCTCTCGACGCGAACGCACGTACGTTCCGTTGCCTCTGCGAAACGTGAACCCAATTTAAACTTGTTGTGACAAAACTTGAGTGTTTCCACCGGATTTGTGTTGCAGTGTCAGTGACGTACCATTATGAAAGTGTGCTCTATGTGCTCAAACTAAAGTTTCTGGAAACTTAAGCCGATGGTCCTCTTGAATACTAACATGAAAATAAATGGTAAAGTCCCACAAGTTTTTGCATGATGTGCGTGTTTTATGTTGGTTTTGATATCTGGATGATCTGATTGGTTTGCACGACGCACGGAATCATTGCACCATAAGAACATGATTTAGGGGTGTTAGAAAAAAACAAATGAACGCGTCCAATGGACCACCGAAACAGCCAAAACAATGGCAGACCTTGGTCACAGCGACATTGACTCTCTGAATGTAAATTTGAGTTAGCATGAACATAATGGTGTGTTTAGAAGTCGATGTCATATGAATTGAGGCCTGTGTGTGTGACCCTGTTGCGCCTACGGGACCAGAGCGGTGGGTGGACGGCATAGCTCCGAACCGCGATCTGCAGTGGGTGTTTGAATGGAGCCAGTTAATAATAATGGTGAGATTTAATCACCATGGAGGTTACACAACAAAGCCAAAAGCATGCCTCTCGTTGAAACGTAGAAAACTAAAAATAAGGAAACTAACAAACAGTTTCAAGTGCGGCTTGTAGAGTAGTCGTATTTACTAATCCTTGACTCTAGTTTGACAAATATGATTGCGTTTACTGAGTGCAAAATTGATTTGCTTCGTAGCTCGTACTTATATTTCCGCCAGTTGATTGCCTAACTAACATTTATTTGAATAAATCTCGCCTTCAATTCTTTCCATAGATGAAGTTAGTTTAAAAATATTGACTGCACATGTCTAAAATAAGCAGTGTTTTTGTCTAATAAAAGCCTATGAAGTGGAATCCCTTCAAGCTCGAGTGTAGCCAAACATTTTGCACATGTTGCGGAACAGACCTCAGATGTCGACTGACAAAAAACAGCTCCCCACATGTGAAGCTGACCAAATTCAGGTCGAGCTTCCGAGGCGACACCATTAGGGTGATTTTGAATTCGTAGACAAATGTTTTGAGATATATTTGACCTAAACTTCTCTGACAGTTTTGTAATCATACTTCGTTTTTCGAAAATAATGACCATGGAAAATCAAATCGTCTGTTTAATTGTTGATGTATGTTCAGTTAAAACCACGATCGATATTTATAGCGTTCGAAACACAATAGAATCAAACAGTAATAATAGCCATAAACGCCTACGCAACTGAAATAACAAATCCGATGGAGAGAATGAAATTTAATTAAAGATTGTATTACCTTCGGTTACCCTGTTATTATAGACGTATGATGAATGTTGGAAAGGGAAAAAAATAGAGAAACCTGCGCGGGCGGCACGTGGGACGCCATATGCGTGCGCGCATCCACGGCCCTTTATCTCGCGACTGCAGCTGAGGATTAAGCCCCATTATGTTGCAGTTAAAGCGGAACAAAGCTTTTAAAAGACCCTCCGTAAAATCTTAGGGGAGTTTAGTTTGCGCAAAGAATTTATGCGAGTCGTGTTAAGTCTTACAAAAAAATAACAAATAATGAACATTTTGAGATGGAAACAAACAATTAGCTACAAAGCTGCTGCTTTTCAAAGGCAATTGCGAACGTTTAGGAAGTGAAAGCTTCAGGAAACTTCGAGAGAAATCAGATCAGGTTATCTGCGCTTAATCCAAAATGACAGCCATAAACTACACCAGAATTTGCACAAATGGCCGTCTAGATCCCAAAGAGGTCAAGTCCGGCTCGAGGAGTTTTTCCACCGATTATGATCAAGTCTCTACGGTCACTGCCATCTACGGCAGCGCCCGCGCCGGTCTATTGACAACTGTGGGATCGACGTCGACGGTTCGATAGCTATCTGCTCTCTAGGTGTTTTCATAATTTCTCTATCCCTATTTGATGTAATTGAGCGCATAATGTGGGAAAATCGTTTGGAATTCGTTTGAATCAATTAATGCTCGACTAGCAACACGGACGATCTAATTACGTTGACTAGTATTACCATGCTTATGTTGATGTTTATGTTGTTTGTGAAGCCATTTGTATTACTTACATACCTTAAACCTGATACCTTAAATGCTAGAAACAAAGAAAAGAAAACTTATAGGTCGAAAATAACAGAAATGTAAAAAGACTTGGATTTTGATGTTGATAATGTTACTAGTTTAATACCAGTAGGTTTCCAATAACATGCGGCTTGAGTCCAAAGTAAACATGGAACTGTAAGGGAACACAACTTCATTATGCATAAAGCGGAAACATAACAGTCCTACAACAACGTTGGTATTACATAGGCGTACACATTGTAAACCCAAACAGTTCTGGCGACACGAGTGAGGAGTAATCGGCAAGAATGCTTGATGAATATTAATTTTACAAACACGAAATCAAAAGGCGAAATCTGCTTCAGTAATTACGGTACGGTTTTAATATCTTATTCAAACTGTTGTTCTCTGTTGTAACATTTTATTTATTGTCCTCTTCATTCTCAGCAGTGTGGTTTATTATTTATTATATTCCATTTATTTGCGCTCTCCCAGCCTTATAAGTGTGCTTACGTTTATCTGTGTTTGTGATATCAGATTCTTAGTAACCGGTATTGATTATATATTATCTTGCAGTGACATCATGTTAAGCGAAATAAAAGTATGTAGTACGTTATTTTATACATTAACTTTACTTTTTAAGTAGTTTACCGGTATTCAGGAACTATCAAATTTTCTGGTATCATTATTCATTCTCTGGGTTGAGGCTTCGTATTGTTTCTTCAACACAAATTTATCAAAACCTATTGAGCGAGCCGTGCAAGCATAAGAACTAAACAGACAAACCTTAGCATTTATAATAAAATCAACAACATATAATATAAAAAAATACTTCCAGCGAAGCCAGCTTCATAATTTACTTAAAACAAACTGAATTTTGGCTCCAAAATTTCTTCATTATACATCAAATAAACGAGGAAGAAATTATACAGCGAATCCGTGTAATGACAGCACGCTCCACGCCACCTGTCGGGCAGCTGCCCAGTTTACAACACGCTTGCTCCCTCGAAATCATACAAGGACGCAGATGTTTTTTCAACATGCGCTGTGTTCAATCCAGGTGTTTTTGATGCATATCTTTTTTATGGTACAGTCATCAATCTTGGTATGAATAAATATTGTAAATTCGATTTAAATTTAGTAGTTCCACAGAAGTCTTTAGAATGGCAACTAGTAATACGTCATACAATGTTGTTAAGTTACTGTTATGTAGAGTAAATGGCGGGCTCTTGTTACTGGATCGCATTTCCTACTTACAAAGTTGCAAATTTACAACATCCTAGAAATTCTGCTTAAAGCTGCAACGTAATCCTACTCAACACTTTGGAACGTTATATTTGACCTACTTAAATACCATTTATTGATAAAGAACTTTCCATTAGAACGCCCGATTGAATTAACGTTCGAAATTAATTTCAGCAAGGAATCTTGACGAATTCACTTATTACGTCTAAATTAATTCCCTTAAACATTACCAGACCTTTCTGGATCGGGAAAGAGAATGTTTCTAATATAATTTGTCTCCTGCTACTTGTAATGTTTCGTATCTATAGGTAATTGCATTGAGATCAACAGCTATGTTTTTTGACTATGATAATTGGTAGGTAGTTCATTTCTGTTTTTTTTTATGGAAGGCAAACGATCACAGGCCACCTGATTCATCGCATTCCCAAGACTGCAAATCTAAGACTGCAAATGCGTTGCCAACCGTGAGGACGAAGATGGAATGCCTCTATGCTAGTCATTACACCGGCTGTCTTATCCCGAAACCGGAACACAACAATGCGAACACTGCTGTTTGGCGGTAGGTTTATGGTGGTAGCTATCCGGACGGACCCTGCACAAGGTCCTACTACCCGAAATATATACATTCTATTCTTATATATAATTATGAATATTCTATTCTTGTTCAATATCATTCGTTTTTTCCTTTTAACTACTTCAAAATAAGTTCCCTTTCCCCTAAATTAAGGTGACCTGCCTATTACTTGCCTCATAAGTCCGCCTAATGTATCCAATAGTACTTCATCAGCGGCAAACACGTCCGCAGAGGAAATAGAACTGAAAATAAATCGCCCTTACCCGGAGCATACTGAAATAGACTGTGCTCCTTCGATTTCTTTGCTATTACCATATCCTGTCGGGGAGTGCGTTTCCGTTGCTATCAACTTATTACTTGTTAGTAGATGAAATACTGATTACATTCCATCATTATTATAATCATATGTACTCAGCAGTAAAATTTAGCTTTTTCTTTTCTGGTGCACATAGAAATTGGCTTGACACATAATTTCTTGTTTGTCTTATGAAATGAAACATTTGGCCAAACGTTAGGCTCCCAAAGATTACATTGTTAGGATAAAACCTTTTCAATTTTCATGCAATAAAATAGAGCCGGAGATAGATTTTTCTTAACTAACGAAATCTAGAAAACGTCTATACCATTTTTGCAAGTAAAAATCACATCAATCACATATGATGATGAAGAGAGTTATTACTGTAATGCCTTAAGTGGCTGATGTGTTTTGCAATAGTAGCTTAACTGAATATAATAGCTTTGTTTATCCACGTGTTAATTAAAACCCACATTACCACAGTTACACCCAGTTAATTTGCCGTGGGTAATTTACTTCGCCGTATCGTAACAGTATTGCTATTATATGGCATGACTTGTACTTCCGAGGGACGGTGACATGACGTCGTTAATCACCCCATTCTTTGTAGAAAATTTTGATTTACACTGAATGGCCGCAGGATTAACGAATCCGCTCTTAATGAATGACGGGTGTTGATTGAATTCGGATACAATTACGAGAATTAACGAGGAAACTGGCTTTGTAAGACGATTTCTTACTGAGCAACGGATTTTTTTCTACGTCAGCTTTAAAATTTCTTGATAACTGTCATCAAATTGAGAAAGTCCTTATTGTACGAGGTGAGTTGCGTTACTCCTTTAATAATGGTAATCTTTTGAACCTTTTCTTATTGTTAGTCCTACCTGAGATTAATATCCAGCTACGGAAACGGATATTCCCCAATTTTAAAACTTTCTCACAGCTTCGCGCCGTTTTTTGTTATCCTGTTTGTTTGGAATAAATTAGTTTCAGGATTGAGTCGAGTCACAGCTGTGACTTTTTTAATTTCCTCTATTTGTTTGCTTTGCTGGGGCGCGTAAAGTTTTTTAGGGTCGTTAACATTTTTATCTTTTTTGGAAAGCTTTTGTACATGGGGTTGTGTTTCAATTAGATGTCCTTAGATTGGTTGCATGCTGTAGCATCATTAAGATCGTAGGAATATAAATCTTCTTACTCAATTAAACTAATTTCAGCTCTATCTCATGTCGTTTATGCAAGATTTATTCGCAAAGATAATTAAATTCGAACCAGCCTTATTCTAATAAGCTCTGTCTTACAAATTATCAATACAGATTGAGGCTAAATCTCGGAGATTCATCTGAAGTGCAGGTGGCCTGGCCGATTAACGTCCTGGCAGCCAGCCAGGCTCCAACGACTCTCTCAAGATACGGTTTACTTGATGCGGGATCTTATTAGAGATTATGGGACTTAAGTTACTGGTTGATGTTAATCGGATGCAATTTTATTGGTAATGAATTAATTTTGATCGGTAGGGAAAACAAGTTAGTTTTAAGTTAGGATTAGAGACTAGAATGGAAAGCTGTGATAAGGTCGTTTACTTTACCGAAGTATGTTTATTGGTTGAATGTAACACTTTACCGAAATTGACTTTAGCAATTTTCTACTAATACTTTTTCCATTTTAGGCATTAACATTTTGTTTAACGTTTTGACTTAATATATCACCATATATAAAACTTTCTAGATGTAATTGGTTTAAAATTACCTAGCAGTAAAAGCAAGGTGATCAAATTTAACCCTTTTCATTTGTCAATTTGATCAGAAAAACTTTACCAACCAAACTTTCGTCACTAGAAAGTTTAAGTTTTTACTCCGTTTTTTCCCGTGTCATCCTCGTGCTCATTATGTCCGCCCGTGGTCCGATTAGTCAAGGTTTCCTTTTCGGAGCACGCCTTATCCGAACGTACTCTGACACTCGGTGTAATCTCAACACCATTTACGTTTCTGTCATCACCAAGTTCTTTGTTACTTTGATCATTTAATTGTAAGCTTTGTTCATGTTTTACAAGCAACATATGTTTAACTGCATGTTTGGATTCTTCTTCATTGCCTCTATCTGTCGTAACTTGAGTTGGTCTATAATTAATTACGTTTGGAATATGTTTATCATGGGTGAATAACCTGCATGGTATGATTGCTTTTAAGTGTCAAGGTTGGTGAAAATTTGATACTTGTTTTGTTTGAGTTGATTAATGATTCTTTTAATTTAGGTCGGCGGCGCAATGTACACATTTTATTATTAGGGATTAAGCAACGACATGTAATTTTAGTTTTTTTTTTATAATAATAATTAATACTACGTTATCTTTTACAATTTTCATACATAACCTACGTATGAAAATACTAAAGATTTTTTTTTTTGTTTTAGTATGGATCATCAAGTAAATTGCACGCCATTTAGAAATTTTTGTTGATGAGTCTTTGCAACGTCGCTACAACATTTTCGTTTATTTTTATTTCTAACATTCTCGACAATAAAAGCATTTTTTAGTAACGAAGTCGATGTTTTACGTTTATTTTCCATAAAATCAACCACCTGTTTATTAAAAGTCTCCAAAAAAGTTCCTACATTACAATGAATCAGAATCCTCGTAAGTTTTCCTCACCAGTATTTCACATTTCCTACACAAACGCAGGTGGGTAAAAGTTGAGTTACGACGACAACCAGGCACGTTCCGGTTCTTTGGTATGTTAATCACATAATTTGTGTATGACTGCTCACAAAACTTCAAAAAAGTACTTCGTCTCATCATGCTTTTATTTGTGTCATGAATTTAGAACGTTTTCAAAGTTAATATTAATGACTTCGTCGCTTCCCACACTCGCACCCTTTAGTTCAGCATCGTCATTATATCCGGTAATCTCATAATCCAAATTGTCAAAGTTTAACCACAGAGCCTGTGATCCCTTAAGCTTTGGAACGTCAACAATGACGCTCTAATCACCCTGTGTCTCGAACAATTTATGTGCGACTCGAATAACCCTTTGTACATCAACGCGCGCACTCAATTTATTTCTTACGATAGTGTCAACCGCTAACTAATGATTACCATCGACTCTCAACGTGTGCGCGGACGCACCGAACACGCCGTCTCTCTCGATCTGTCCGCGATAGATAGAGATACACGACAGGCCTGCTGAAATATTTTAACTGTCGATACTATCAACCAACCTGTTAGTCAACAGATTATTTATCTAACAAATAAACAAGTCTGCAAACTATGTTTAATTTAGAAACATTGTAAATCTCTAATCCTTTGCTACCGAAAATCAATTTTAATAATTAACTCTTGGCAAGCTTTCGATCATTTAGCTTGTCAATAAAAAATAATCTGGTTTATCCATTATAAATATTAACTTTCCGAAATTGGACGATACAGTGGATGTATTATGACAGGCAATCCATTAAGGTAGTACTACGAATACTGTTAATCCGGCTCGAAACTCCCAAGTTTTTTTGCAGTGTCAACGGCCGAGAAACGAGTAGAATAGATTCACGCCGCTAGACACATACAATCAAAGCAAATAAAATCTATATTAATCACCTCTTCACAATCGATTTTGTGGAGCGAGGTGTTTTTTGCACGCCCGACTCGTTTTTGCATGATACACAATCATGGCTGACAGCTAATGCTACACACATTTACTAGCAATCTCTCCGAACCCGCTCCAGACGTATTTCAACGTTATTGGCATTCGGCTTTCTAATTCGAGCTTTGTGATTTTGAAAGTACCTGTCCGATCGATACACGTTCTATATCTGATTATCGGTACAATAATTACGGACGTGTCACGCTGGTTTTCGGGCGGATCGTAATAAATCTGCAACGTCATGTTGAGAAGCGAGAGGTGTGTTTTGCAAACTTGTAAAACACGGTCATAATTACGTAGTTCGTGACGTGTTTCAAACCAAATTGTATGGTTACAAGGATTTTTTTAAATTACATACCTCTCGTTTTTTGCATAGTGACGGTCTAGAAACTTCTAGCATTATGTCCCGTTATTGAACCGATAACCGGTGAGCAACATCAATTCGCTAACGACTGTTAACAAGCTCACGTCTTGGCCTCTAATCGCGACACGGACATGCCACCTTAGTGTGAATGTTACGTCATTGTCAAATTCCCGACCCAACTGAGAAATAAGAGCGCATTGTTAAAATCCCTTCGAAGTTTGTGTTCAACAGCACACAATTACACGCAAGCCACCGAAATGTAAAACAAAAAGTTCCCCAAACAAAGAACAAGAGAATGTTTAAATAACTGTCAAAGCCATCGTGTTTTTGTCAGGGGATCTCGTTAAAATTTGAGAGGAATGCACAAAAAACTGACTTTCATTAAACATCTGTCCGGCGTCAAGATAAAACAAAGGCTCGTCGTGCGCTAGTAGTATGTATTCGCCGGTACTGGCCCCACCGCCGCTCCCCCCGAAAAAAGGTGCTCTGACGGCCGAGGGGGCGGGCCTTCGCGGCAAAAAAAAAAAAAAAAAAAATTTACACTTTTTTTCGGTGTTTTGGGGGCCATTTAGAGCGTTTGGGGAGGGTCCCGAGGCTCTCAGACCGCTCCTTTCCATACTTAGCAATAGCACCTGTATTAAATAGAAAAAGGTTATCAACTACCTGACCCTTTTTCTATTACCGGGCAAGCTCTCTATTGTGTGTGCGCGGGCGTTCTCGGGGCTTTTGTCTTGCACCCATCGACGCGTTTCCACCTTTTTTATTGTCTGATTATGCACTATTAACTGCTGTTATGTGATTTTTAATTTACCTATGTGTTTTTCATATCATTTAATTAAGTAGCAATAGTTACTTTCTTAACATATTGTTCATAGGGTCATAGTTCTAACCTAACCTAACCTACGTTGTTGAAGTAAACCTAACATCATGAAACCTATCCTAACTTAACATAATTATCTAATGTTTTTAAGGATCATACTTCTAACCTAACCTAACCTAACCTAACCTAACCTAACCTAACCTAACCTAACCTAACCTAACCTAACCTAACTTGTTGAAGTACCTAAACCTAACATCGTGAAACCTATCCTAACTTAACATAATTATCTAAAGTTTTTAAGGATCATACTTCTAACCTAACCTAACCTAACTTGTTGAAGTACCTAAACCTAACATCGTGAAACCTATCCTAACTTAACATAATTATCTAATGTTTTTAAGGATCATACTTCTAACCTAACCTAACCTAACTTGTTGAAGTACCTAAACCTAACATCGTGAAACCTATCCTAACTTAACATAATTATCTAATGTTTTTAAGGATCATACTTCTAACCTAACCTAACCTAACTTGCTGAAGTAAACCTAACATCGTGAAACCTAATATAACTTAAAATACCTACCGTTTTTAATACTTTCGGAAAATAAAGATGATTCAATCAAAGAAGTAGCTACACTTGGTTTTATATTTGAACAATCATACTCAACTGTTATTAAGCATCGCCTAACTTAACCTAAGCTAAGACCTAATTTAATCATAGCTTAAGTCCTAAGCAAAACTTAATTCAATTTACCCATGATAATCTTAGCAATCCAAGCTAAAATTAACATTTATTATCTTATGCTGTTGTTACTTAGAGCCTATTCTAAACAACTATAAAAACCATACATTGCATATATTTCTAAATAAATTACCTACACTTAGGCTGATAAAAATATGGTGATTAAATGTAATTTAATCTGCGTACGGGTGTGTATCTATGAGTATGTATCTACCTCTAACATTAACTAACGGTTCAGCATCACATACCTACATGTTTAATTTTACTGTTACACAGTAGTATGTAAAACTAAACCGAAGCATGTAAACTGGTTCCGACTTGCTGGATTCAAAATACCTACTATGGAGTATATCAATCAAAAAAGCCTGTACCGACAAGTTTTGTGTGCCCTAGTGAATGGTTTTAACGGCTTACTTGTTTTATTGGTAGCAGCCTATTAAGTTTTATGGTCACAAAGGATTCGTTTTATTATTTTGGGTTTTGATGAATAATACGGCGTCTGTTTTACCTACGAGTTCAAACTTGTTTCTAGAAGGTTTCTTAACTTACGAATGGTATAAAAGCGGTGCGCTATTGTATATCGGCAAGTATTGGCTACTCAACTGTGCTCGTTACCGGATCTCCCTGTACATATAGCAGTATATAGACTTAACAGTGTTGTTTCGTGCAGTGAAGTGTTTATACAAAGGGCTAATAATGGATGTGAGTATGTACAAGTATTATAACTTAACTGTGTGTCTTTTAGCATTTGTTCACCGTGTTTTTATTAAGAGTAGGTATTGTAAACAGTTGTTTAATTTATTGTTTGATATTGTTGCAGTTCTCTGAAAATACTTTCAAAAACTATTACTACCCGGAAAATAAAGATGAATCAACCGACGAAGAAGGCACGCCTGGTTTTAAAGTTAAGCAAGCCATGGCAAAAAAGCGTTCAGCAAATAACATCGACAGCTTCTTTGAACTTCCCAAGAAGAAAACTAAAGCGTTGAAACGATCTTCGAATGTCAGTCAAAGTTCTCCTGACGGAGTGGGTTATATATCAACCGGACAAGATGACGGAGCATACGCTTCTCACTTGATTAAAATCGAGATATATGATATGCAAAAAGTTAAAAACATTCCACCCACTGAGCACTGGAAACACGCTGATGTGAGATTGAAATTCTACGCGTCTTCTGAAGATGAAAGTCAACTGCAATCGACACGTGATGTAATATATAACATAACAAAGCAAGTAGCTTCTAAAGACAGTTGTGTGAAATATTTTATTGACAATAAGAAACATTGATAAAAAGTGTTTGTGTAAGTTAAACAAAAGCTTGTTATTGTATTATATGTAAAAACCTTAGCTTTTAAGAATTCAAGATCCAGTCTAAACAATTATCTTTTTTTGTAAAATTAAATTGTGTGAAATACTTAATTGACTATAAGATGCAGTGATAAAAAGTGTTTGTGTAAATTAAACAAAAGGTTAATATTGTATTACATGTAAAAATAAAAATCATATTTTCGTTCACATATTCTTTTATTTCACAAAAAATGTCTTAAACATATTTCTTAATATAAGATCATTACATAAGGAATTTTCAGAAAACAAACTTAGCAAATCTTTCATAGTTTTTCCATGAAATTTAAAATACAAATATACTAAACAATATTCACCACAAACTGAGGTAAAATGGTTTTGAAGTGGTTTATAGTTATAAAACCAACGCTTTGTATTCCTTTTTAAAAATAACTTATGATAACCTGAAGGTTTCCGGGCAAAGGAGTCAAAGTATTCCCCTATACCATTAATGTCAATATGTATAGCAACCCAGTGGGAGCCTGGTTTCGAGTCTGGGTCCAAATTACTTACAATAAAGACAGGAAGATTAACCCAAATAGGAATTTTGTTAGCAGCAAAAACGTTGAATTCAAACGAAGGGTTGATTTTTTTCATACAAAATTGAATTTCATTGGTATCCATATTTAATAAAATAAAATAAATGAATAAGTTGTTGATGCTGTCAACAATGGTTACAATGAAATAAAGTAAATTGGTAAAAACATTGTATTTATGTATTTACTAACTGTTGTAATCTACAGTTACATCACGATTTTTGTTTATTTCAATAATGTTATCAAATTCTGCATACACAATACAATTAATGGTGGAGGGTAGAGCAACATCAAAGCGAATTTCTAAGCGAACACTTCCATGTCTCACAAGATTCCAGTGTGAAGTTGAACTAGCAGATAAATCGGGAGTTAAATCAAAACATAACAAACAATAACCTGCTCCATATTCAGTTCTGCTTATAGCATTACCTTCATTGTGAAAATGTATACCAGTTCCAGAAAATAAAGTGTGATATGATGATGCTATTAACCCAGAACCAGAACTAAATGATGGTTGTAATGTTTTAGAAGGAATTTCATGACCATCAACATATAAACTAAATGAATTCATATTATAGTGTTGAAAATTAAATGGATTCATAGCTAAATTGCCATTAAACCCCGAATTTGATACAAAACCAATAATACATCTTTTAGGAATTTGCCCGAGAAATATATTATCCAATGTTTTACCCTGTATCCCCGACGGTAATGTAAGCACCTTAACTTCTGCTCTTGTGATAGGATATTTTGCAGTCGTTGTTGCCAATACTTTTTGGTGTGCTAACAAAACGCTAGGATTAATTCGTGTCCTTCTTATAATGAGACTAGCATCCATTATTTGTACCTTGAATTTTTTATCTTGATGACAAATGAGATTAAATGATTCCTTGGAACGTACTAACTTAATACGTATTTCGACACCATTTATTAAGAATTTCTCTTGGTTAAATATGTCAGCGTGTAAATGACCAATCATTTCCACTTCCTTACTCTCTTTGACAAATTCTAGTCTTTTGTGAAACCCTTTGTTATTTGCATCAACGGTATCCATATGAGTTGCAGTATCCTCATACCACAATCCACAAGTAAGATGAGTTTCTTTGGCTGCCGGACCATAGTTTAGAAGATTTTCCATATAAGCACGGTAAGCATATGTATTGTTTGGGGGTGATATTAGTTTTTGATTTAAATATACATCTAGTTGACTGAAAAGGGAATGTAACCAGTTATTGACGGGTGCAACCACGGTATCTGGTTTTAATTTTGTACCATCCTGATTCAATATTTTAGCATTAATATGTAACATTGTGTGTGATAGATCAACATAGTCATCTCCTGATCCAGGAACTTGAAATTCGATGGGAGCATCATCACTTAAAGATGAAATTGGTTTGTAATGAACCCACTGTCCACTTTCAATACTTGTTTGAGTCGATGGAAGAGCAAATATATCTAATTCAGATTTTGCACATTCACAGGAATGACTATGTAGGAATGACATTATTTAGCTTGTAAATATATCCTCAATATTTTTGTTTTTATTTTTTTTACTTCCTCTTCGTCTCGATGCTTTCAATGTAATGAGCGGTTCCCTTCTTTTAGATGACATTTTATACCCAGATCCCGACATGAGGGAATCAATTTTTTCATCGGCTTTTCTTTTTAAATTAGCACTTGCCTCCTTGAATCGTGATCTAATCGAACTATCCATAGGGCGTGAATTTACCATATCTGATAACAAACCAGCGCCCGCACCTAAGGTTTCTTTTCCAATGGTTTTCAAACCACTAGATAATAAAGGGAGCACTGATCTAAATAGCCCTCCCAAAAAACTTCCTATACCATGCCCTCGTTGAAATGGGACTCCTTTATAGACAATTCCTACACCAGAGCCGGCCTGATGCGAATAATAATGCTGGTAAGGACAAGAGACTGAAGATCTGTTATAATTCATTTTACTCGTTGAAAGTGTAGTTTCACGCAGGAGCTACCAAATTGGAATGGTACATTAACACCGGTAGTTGTTCTTATATCTATTTCAATAGTATCGAACTCCCTACGTAAAACCGGTACATAGTGAGCGGGTGAGAAAATGTGAGTTTTATATGCACCATAAATGAACTTAGTTGGATCTAGTGGTATTATTCTAAGCAATGCTGTTATAACATCCCCAACTACTTGCGGATGAATTATATCAGTGTAAACAAATATTTGTGGTGGTAATCCTAAATATAAATTGGCAGGGTTTTTTCCATATGTAATTTGTTTCAAATTTGATCTCGGTTTGAAACCCAGCTGGAGACTTAGTATCGGGGTTGTTATGATAGAGGTTATTTCATTATTTGTTGTTGTTACTCCAACCATTTTTGTCAATGTATCATATCTAAATTTGACATTATTTTTTAGTTGTGGGTTCTCATTAAATGCTTGAAGGAAATGATCAATATTATCATATGTAGTGGCTGGTATATGGGTTTTTATATCAACAATTTTCGTTGATTTGTTGTTGGGTGATACCACTTTTTTCTTTATGTAAATTATATTTTCATGATCTTGAACATTATACATGGAACACGGGTATTGAAATTCCACTAATCCAACTACCCACTCCCCTTCTAATTTTATGTTCTTAGGTAATTTAGTCAGAAAATGTGCAGTTGTGTTGTCAGTATAGTAATCCGTTGAACTGTTGCTCAACAAAGTTAAATAAAAACTGTTTTCATTCATATTTTTTTCAAGCTTGATGCAAGTATCCAAGAGTTAAATTTATTTGGATAACCTTGCCACTTCACTAGTATTTCCTTTATGCCTCTAATATGACGCGAACGTATTATTTTATCAATTTTATACTCGGTGGAGGGGAGGTAAGTCACCTTTTGTAACTCTTTAGAATAAAATGTACCAATGATGGGTTCACCTTGCAAATCCTTTAACATATAAACAACTCGTGGTGATCTGTAAATAACTGAATTAATTATAAATATTTCATCACTCCAATTACTTTCATAACCCTTTTGAAATACATGTTTATATTTAGTTATTCTAACATGATCGCCTACATTCAATTTTGAGGTTTCCAATGAAATTTGCCTATCTTTTTTTCGATAATATAAATTATTCCAAACGGTCATAATATTATTAGAGTTAACATCAATTGGCCGCATTTTAATGCTAGTATGATAGGTATGATTGTAAGAATGAAGAAGGTCTTGTAAAATATCGGTGTAATTATATGTATTATTATGAGTGAAGTAACGCCACATTTTCATTTTAAGAGTTCTTTGGAACCTTTCTACTATACTTGCTTTAATGTCGGGATTATTAGTAGTATAATAATTAATGTTTTTGCTTTTAAAGTAATCTCTTACCACCTTTGAAACAAATTCTGTACCTTTATCAGATTGTATATGACGAGGAACAAAGTTGGCTTCAGTAAATATGCTTTCAAAACATTCTTTAACTGTTGATGAATCTTTCTTTTTCATAGCCCTCGCAAAAGCATATTTACTGAACACATCAATAACACAAAGAATATATTTGTATCCATGGTTATATTCAGTATATGTACTCATGTCACTTAGATCAGCTTGCCAGAGTTCATTAAAGTTAGATAGGATATATCTATTTCTGGTGAATCGCTTATGAATAGGTTTATGTAGCGTATACGTATCTTGAGATTGTAGCCATTTTTTTACTTCCTCTTTGTTCATTTGTTCTTTCATCTCCTTCGCTATATTATTTAAACTACTGTAACCAGCTGGATTGGAGACATCATAGTAGATTCTATTAATATCTAATAAGGGGTCCATTTTTCCCAATCTATTTTCTTATGTTGACGCTTAAGTACTCCTGTGGTAAGTGGTGTAGCTCTAAGTTTTTCTTTATCTGTTGATGATCTCGTACTTGTAGATGCAGATAATTGTTCAAACGATTGAGCTGTTTTAATGTATTCCAAGTTTGCGGGATTACCTATGCAGCTTAAAGGAACTCTTATATCTCTTAACAGTAACGCAAACTCTTCCCATCCTGTTGGTTTAGGTCGTTTAAGAGATCTAATCGTGTCGCTTACCAGATCAGTAATATTACTATTTGAAATAGTGCGGTTGTTTATTACAACTTCACCAGTTGGCTTCCACCAAATTTTTGGTCTACTCAAAACAATGTAATCCAACAAAATTCGAGTTTTTTTCTCATATGATTTGGGTAATATATCTATAATTTTAGATGGACTAATTGGCATCGGTTCTGGATTTGTTTTATCAATCGGTGTAACTGGTGTAGTAACATCTCCTTCTCGCAAAGGTGGAGTTGCAACTGAGTCATTATATTCATTAAGCTCCTTTTTGTTTACTTCTGACTTTAGATCATTACTTTCGTTGTTGACTTGAAGCTCCCCCTCCGTTATGATAGGTATTTTAAACGGTTTTCGATCTATTTCAATAAAATGTAAAAATCGTTGCAATGCTTGAGAATATAATGTCCACTTTTCACGATCATTCATTTTACTTTTAAGGATTTTTTGCATCTCAGCATCTAGGCGGGATGATGAATTTTCAGGTAGACTCTCATTGCGTTTCAGTCTTTCAATAAAATCTGATTCAACTAATAGCATTTTTTTTGTATTTTCCATTATGATTATGATAATGAGTTTACTAAGGCACTTAAAACTGCTCCTAATATAATAGGTAGAAATGCACCTCCCTTTTGAATTATAACGGTTTTTCTTATTTTATGTTTCCCTTTTGAAATTAATTTTCGCAAGATATCTTTATGTTTTTTTAATTTAGATTTTTCTTTTTTTTCTAATGGAATTTTTCCATTTAGAACGTTATAAATGCACTCGCAAATAATGTTGATCTCATCGTCATCACAAGATTTAAGTAACGCCGTGCGATATTTTGGTTTTAGCAATTGCAATGCTTCAAGTAAATGTTTATATGTGTTTACTCTCGCATGCATCATGTAGAACTGACTAAAATTTGCTGATTTTTATCGTATTTAAACCCCTTTTTAGGGACATACACAGTGCAATGCCCATCAAACGGAAATATTTTTGTTTTAAAACGACATATGTCATTTGTATTTTGTTTCAGATCAATCATGAGGTAACCATGTGGTTCTTGAGTAGCATCTTTGTAGGCTTCATCTACAAATTTTGGGTTTTCTGGGTAAACTTGTCGTGACAAGTAGCGTATTTGTGTTTTGTCCCTGGGATTCTTAAAATATACAATGTAGCTTGTATTCAGTGAAATATCACGTTGGCCTTTCCCCTGATGAAATATGTTTTGTGTAATATAAAAAACACTTAAATTTCTATGATGACTACCTTTTGTAAAAATGTCTACGATTCGTCCATCCGATTCTCTCATCAGATCATCTATTATAAGAAGCTTAGGTTTCTTCCCATCAAACATTGAAAAATCTGGTATTCCTTGACTATAATTTACATTTTCCAGATTGTAAAGAGGCTGCATTTCATCATAACACCAAATAATTTCATCAAATACAACATTACATACTTCTTTGGAATTATTTAAAAAGTTTGTTACAAATTGAGTTTTACCACACCCACTCGGACCAGCTACAATGGTTGTGAAAGGATGATAAAAATGTATCATAATTAAAACTAGTAATACGTGTTGATATGAAAACAGATAAAAGTGAAATGATGTAATATTATGAACTCAATTACTTTTTAAATAAATCAACTAAAACAACGGTAAACACCTTAAAAAAAAAAAAAAAAAAACAAAGATATCATTGTAAAATATGTTTTATTTCGAAATTGTCTGTTCTTTTTTAATCTACCTGCGCTCCGGAAATGAACATCATTGTTGAGAAGGAACGCCACAAAAAACTCAACAAAGCTTTTTTTTTTGTTATACTCGTACCAACAATAAAAAAAATAATAGTTGAACTAAAAACTAATTTACATTATCTACAATTAGTACCCCCACCACTTGCTTTTTTGATTCAGCTTCACCAACCTATATTTACAAAAACTAAAATTAATTTACATTTCTACAATATAAGTACTTAATCTTAATTTACATTTCTATAATTAGGTATACAAAAAATAATGATGACATTTTTGAATGTTCTGTGATTATAAATTACATGACAAATTAATTTTGTGATGATTGGTGTGGTATTTTATAATGTCCCCACGCAAGAGTGTCCGAAGAGTTTTCTAACAAGTATCGTTTTGTATCATTATGAGATAATGATACTTTATTTATGTTTTGGGTAAATATTACATGTTTTATTGATTTAAATCTTAGCATTTGGGCATGTTGTACATTTTTTTCAAATAAACACTTTTTATAATCGTTGAGAGTCAGTTTTTTAGTAACACATTTATTTACTCCTTTGGCTTTTGATATAAGGCTATGATTTTCAACGTCTAAAGCATACATTTTAGATCGTAGACCAACAAACTCTTTAAAAATTTTACCATTGTTTTCATCTTTGAAAAACCCTAACCGCTTTTTATTTAATAATGGTAAACCATATTCATTGTTCGGTGGGTAATCTGATGTATCAAAATATAAATGAAGGTCTGATTTTATGTCCTCATAATAGTTTTCCGTGAATATTTGATATACTAAACTATCTGTATCTGTATAAAGAAGCCTTAGATTTTCTTGATATTTTGTTTTCATGTAGTCATAATGAAATTTGTACATGAAAGTTTTCGATATATCCAAAATGCAAAATCCTAAGTAAATTGGTTTATTATAAAATATTTTAGTTTTATTCAATTGGACAGCAGCTAAGTTCTCCGAAAATATTGATAAACTGTGGAACTCAGGTTTGGCTATCATAGTTTCAACTCCCAGTGATTTCCCCTGATTTTCCCAATGATTTAGCAATTTTACGTTCACATATTTCAAAACGTTTTCCATGGTCTTACCAAACATTGAATTATTCATACTTTTATAGTGGTCTTTATCAGAATCACAAGTTGCTTGCGATCGCATGTGAGTGTTTAAATCTATGTAACTTTTTAACCACTTTGATTGTTCAAATCTCAAAATGCGATGGATTTTAGTTAATTTCAAACCATTCTTCAAACATTGTTTTAGATTTCTATAATGTAGAACATAATTCGTTTTCCCATTTAAATTAGGAATTAATTTTTTTTCTTTGGAATTCCCTAAACAAACATTTTCTGGACAGAATGGCAAATCCGAATGAGAGTCATGCAATTCGTTGAGGTATTCTAGATCGACTTCTAAAATGAAACCATGTTCGGCATCATCAGAAACATTGAAATCAGCATCTACATTCACCCATTCAAATTTACCAGTAGGGAGACATTGAGACATAGCCCACCCATAAAGATTATTTGCATCCAAGTACATAAGATATGAAGAAGGAATATTTTGATCATAATCTGCCATAAATTTATTATTAGCTTTTGCGTGCCTTTTACTACATTGCGAGATGCCACCGCGAATATTTTTGGTTATGAAAGCTATTTTATCAATGTCGGTTAAGAGCTCTAGAGTTATTTTTGTGGTTTTTAACATCGCGTCCCAACTTAATCCCGGAGCAGTATAGTAATGGGCTGGATCTAACCCATATGTCCTAAGACATACATTTCTAAAATTTTCAAATACGTCGGTTAGTAACAAAACATCTGTTTTTAAATATAAATCAGAATAATCCCCCATATTTTTACAATTAAAATGAGTCCAAACATCTCTCGCATGTTCATAATCCTCATCCGAAATGTTGCAATCAGCCAGGGAACTGTAGAATTTATCTTGAGAGGGGAGAGAAGTTAACTTTAACGTGTCATAAGATGTCATGTATTCATAGGGATAGATACCCTTTCGTATTAATCGTTTAAAATCCTCTTCACATGGAAAACTTAATTTTAATTCACAAAATTGTTCGGGTGCCAAGGTTTTGGCTAATTTTTCAAGACTACAACTCAAAAATTTAAGCGAATCAACAAATCTCAATTTTATTGTGCGATTATTCACTTTTAAAGATTTAGAGAAGGAAATGTATTTCTCTTTGTTCTCTGGTATTAACTCAATGTCTCCTTCCTCAAATCCAAACCCATGTACTATAAAATGACTGTCATAGTTGCTCAAATTATGGAAAAATACAGGTACAAAATTAGGTGCCCTGTATTTTTCGGAACAAAGTTGATGTGCTACTCCTTCATAAAAACCTGTATGATGATTATAACAAATAGTGGAATCACCGTTTAAGTCTTTATCACAAATGTAACATGTGCTGCTCTGTGCAATATCTAAATTATTTGAATCAGATAAAGGCAAAGGGGTTTTAATAAAAGTATTACTCCTACAAATGTTCACTAAATCTTTTTTAATGTAATTCATAAATGTTTGGGCACAATCTTTACCTTTATATGTTCTATATATTGACAGCTTATCATCATAAGAACACTTTATGTAGTATCCAAAACTATATACCTCATGTTTTTGTACATTTGTTGTAGAGGATGTACTAGGATTATTGAAACATGAAGGAATTGGATTTAAAAAAGCCTCAAAATCTGCATAAACAACAAAAGGTACCTTTAATTTACGATCGTAATTATTAAAGGTGAGTAGGTTTGATGGAACATTTTCATTGAACCAGTTTTTCTTTTTATCTTGTTCTGAAGGTAACTTTGTACAAACATGGAAGCAGTCGTTTCTTTGATGATTGATTAAATTTATATTTGATGTAAAACTTGTTAGACAGCCATCACAAATATGTACAGCATGTTGCTTTTTGGATAGTTGTTTAGATACTAATCTAGATAAATTTTTGATAAAGCAATAATGTGCGTCGCTACCTTTGGTTATATATAATAAGTTTAAGTGGGTAGCTTTTTTACATTTAGTTAAGTGTAGTGGTCCTATCACATCATGTTTTTTACTTTGTGTATTGTACTCGAGCCCAAAAACATTTATGCTTATATTGTTAATTTTTTCAAATTTATGAATATCAGTTAATTTAAATGGGAAAGTCAAATTTTCAAAGTTTAATTTATGTTTATGCGCTATATATGAATTCAATTCATTTGTATGATTGTTTGTGCATGGATATAAGCCTGACAATACAGCCCATCTAAAACATTCATGATCATTGTTTTTTACATTAATAACTGCCTTTTTATTCATTATATCACGCGGCAATTCTATATAGGAAGAACCACGTAATGGGTTAAATTTATTTACATTCACATCTAGATAGTTGAATTTTACTAAACTCCAACCACTGTCTTTCCTTTCAAAGTTAGATAATCTTGCTAAAATTTCGTTAACTGTACTTGTAAAAATATCATTTTTGTCACAGCTTTGATTCACTATATTGTTACTAAATTGAAAATCAAACGTATTATTCAGCTGTTTGGTATCTTGAGTAAAATCTGCATTGAGAATAAAATTTACTTTTAAGGCGCGATGATCAGTCAGTGAGCGATCCAATAAGGTGAAGATTTTTTCTTTATTTTTTTGTAAAATTGTTTCGGGGGTTAATAGATTGCAAACATTTTCATCAAGCAATATTCTATAGGTAGCCACCCTATTCCTAAATGCGTTTTCAATCAACTGCACGTTAACCCACTGAGTGTCAGATCTTAAAACATTATTTTTGTGTATATTGCTATTTAAATGATTGGAGAAATATCTTTTGGACACAAACTTACTACACACAGAACATTCAATATTATCACTATTTTTTGTACTTACATTTTCATCTAATATCGATACTGCATCACGACTAGTTGAGGCACGAGCTTTCTTTGTAGGCACTTCTTCTGCTTCCGATACTGTAGCTGTCCTTTTTACTCCACGCCCGACTTGAGAAGATCTACAAAAAATAAAAAAATGAAATTAAACACACCGTATGTATTAATAGCAAATACAGACTTGGCGTATAATTGGTTGCGATATTATACTAACTTAAATCTTGACTACATTGTTGGCAGTATGCTTGCATTGTTAAAACTCCATCAATCACATCCGACGACGAATTGTTCTGTTTGTCTTTAATGTGTCCATCACATGGTGTAAAATAAGGTCTTATATCAGCATCTTCTAAAAGTGTGGTTGGTAATTGATTTGATATAAACCACAGCCGTATGCTTCTATGGAAATTAGCTATAATAAACTGTTTGCTTAAACATTCAATTTGATCACGAGCTAAATTAATAATGATGAACACCATGATGGAATAAACTAGCACTTAGTAACTCAAACACTGTAACCCAAACAATGAATTATTTTGCAACGGACACCCCATTTATAAAGGGATACCCCTCCTAACTATTTCAATAACAATAAGATCAAGTCACAACGAGTCAGAAACTCATCCTTTGATAAGTATTGCTCAAGCACTTTTAAACAGGTTAGAACAGGAATATTTAAATAGAAAAATATAACTTACGCCTCACGATGAAGTTGACTTATAAGTTCCCCGATGGCGTGTAATTCTTGATCTTCTTCAAGCTCCTCACAGAGCCTGATGAGTTCGGGATCATAGATATCGCAGTTCAAACTATCCATTTTGTTTAATTTACACAAACACTTTTTATCACTGCATCTTATAGTCAATTAAGTATTTCACACAATTTAATTTTACAAAAAAAGATAATTGTTTAGACTGGATCTTGAATTCTTAAAAGCTAAGGTTTTTACATATAATACAATAACAAGCTTTTGTTTAACTTACACAAACACTTTTTATCAATGTTTCTTATTGTCAATAAAATATTTCACACAACTGTCTTTAGAAGCTACTTGCTTTGTTATGTTATATATTACATCACGTGTCGATTGCAGTTGACTTTCATCTTCAGAAGACGCGTAGAATTTCAATCTCACATCAGCGTGTTTCCAGTGCTCAGTGGGTGGAATGTTTTTAACTTTTTGCATATCATATATCTCGATTTTAATCAAGTGAGAAGCGTATGCTCCGTCATCTTGTCCGGTTGATATATAACCCACTCCGTCAGGAGAACTTTGACTGACATTCGAAGATCGTTTCAACGCTTTAGTTTTCTTCTTGGGAAGTTCAAAGAAGCTGTCGATGTTATTTGCTGAACGCTTTTTTGCCATGGCTTGCTTAACTTTAAAACCAGGCGTGCCTTCTTCGTCGGTTGATTCATCTTTATTTTCCGGGTAGTAATAGTTTTTGAAAGTATTTTCAGAGAACTGCAACAATATCAAACAATAAATTAAACAACTGTTTACAATACCTACTCTTAATAAAAACACGGTGAACAAATGCTAAAAGACACACAGTTAAGTTATAATACTTGTACATACTCACATCCATTATTAGCCCTTTGTATAAACACTTCACTGCACGAAACAACACTGTTAAGTCTATATACTGCTATATGTACAGGGAGATCCGGTAACGAGCACAGTTGAGTAGCCAATACTTGCCGATATACAATAGCGCACCGCTTTTATACCATTCGTAAGTTAAGAAACCTTCTAGAAACAAGTTTGAACTCGTAGGTAAAACAGACGCCGTATTATTCATCAAAACCCAAAATAATAAAACGAATCCTTTGTGACCATAAAACTTAATAGGCTGCTACCAATAAAACAAGTAAGCCGTTAAAACCATTCACTAGGGCACACAAAACTTGTCGGTACAGGCTTTTTTGATTGATATACTCCATAGTAGGTATTTTGAATCCAGCAAGTCGGAACCAGTTTACATGCTTCGGTTTAGTTTTACATACTACTGTGTAACAGTAAAATTAAACATGTAGGTATGTGATGCTGAACCGTTAGTTAATGTTAGAGGTAGATACATACTCATAGATACACACCCGTACGCAGATTAAATTACATTTAATCACCATATTTTTATCAGCCTAAGTGTAGGTAATTTATTTAGAAATATATGCAATGTATGGTTTTTATAGTTGTTTAGAATAGGCTCTAAGTAACAACAGCATAAGATAATAAATGTTAATTTTAGCTTGGATTGCTAAGATTATCATGGGTAAATTGAATTAAGTTTTGCTTAGGACTTAAGCTATGATTAAATTAGGTCTTAGCTTAGGTTAAGTTAGGCGATGCTTAATAACAGTTGAGTATGATTGTTCAAATATAAAACCAAGTGTAGCTACTTCTTTGATTGAATCATCTTTATTTTCCGAAAGTATTAAAAACGGTAGGTATTTTAAGTTATATTAGGTTTCACGATGTTAGGTTTACTTCAGCAAGTTAGGTTAGGTTAGGTTAGAAGTATGATCCTTAAAAACATTAGATAATTATGTTAAGTTAGGATAGGTTTCACGATGTTAGGTTTAGGTACTTCAACAAGTTAGGTTAGGTTAGGTTAGAAGTATGATCCTTAAAAACATTAGATAATTATGTTAAGTTAGGATAGGTTTCACGATGTTAGGTTTAGGTACTTCAACAAGTTAGGTTAGGTTAGGTTAGAAGTATGATCCTTAAAAACTTTAGATAATTATGTTAAGTTAGGATAGGTTTCACGATGTTAGGTTTAGGTACTTCAACAAGTTAGGTTAGGTTAGGTTAGGTTAGGTTAGGTTAGGTTAGGTTAGGTTAGGTTAGGTTAGGTTAGGTTAGAAGTATGATCCTTAAAAACATTAGATAATTATGTTAAGTTAGGATAGGTTTCATGATGTTAGGTTTACTTCAACAACGTAGGTTAGGTTAGGTTAGAACTATGACCCTATGAACAATATGTTAAGAAAGTAACTATTGCTACTTAATTAAATGATATGAAAAACACATAGGTAAATTAAAAATCACATAACAGCAGTTAATAGTGCATAATCAGACAATAAAAAAGGTGGAAACGCGTCGATGGGTGCAAGACAAAAGCCCCGAGAACGCCCGCGCACACACAATAGAGAGCTTGCCCGGTAATAGAAAAAGGGTCAGGTAGTTGATAACCTTTTTCTATTTAATACAGGTGCTATTGCTAAGTATGGAAAGGAGCGGTCTGAGAGCCTCGGGACCCTCCCCAAACGCTCTAAATGGCCCCCAAAACACCGAAAAAAAGTGTAAATTTTTTTTTTTTTTTTTTTTTGCCGCGAAGGCCCGCCCCCTCGGCCGTCAGAGCACCTTTTTTCGGGGGGAGCGGCGGTGGGGCCAGTACCGGCGAATACATACTACTTGCGCTCGAAATGCAAACGAGTGAAGTGGGATTGCCAAAACTCCGCCGACCATTCCGCTGCTCAATATGGACAACGCTCGAAACCGGCCGTTTCGTTGCTTCCGTGTACTTGCAAAATGTAAAACAATATAAAACGTCTCTCGGAGGAGCGGCTGTCGGCTGACGACAATGAATAGCCGTCGAAGTTGTCTAGTTTGACCTATCTATATTCATGCGAACGTCAATGTCGCTTCTGTGCTTAAGGTCGTACACAACGGATGGATTACTTGCGATTGTAAACCTTTTGTCCGTTGTAGCGAACGCTAGCGCATACCATGGCCTAAGGTAATTCAGGACTATCATTGGACCCCGCTTTCACTGCTTATGAATGACCCGGGGACCCTCGTCTCCTTCACACCTCGTGACACCGCGCTACACAAATCGTTCCTCTTTCAACGCTTTCGCCAACTTGTTTACGTGAAGAATTTAAAAGGTTCTCGTTAAAGTGTCAGCATCGATAATCAAGGCGTCGAAAAGGACGCTTCGGGTATGAATTTTCATATCACGGCTCCACAAAATCAATGAGACTCTTTCGCAACCGCCAATTGCTGCGTCAGCTGATTTTACCATTTACATTTTACAATTACGAGTCGATATGATCTGTTATTACAGGCCTTTTATTGGATGGCCGGAGGATATGAGTGAGTTATTAATCACTTGCTTAGTTACTTTCTCTGAGGTCAGGTTATTGTGCGGCATTATTCGCGGAGTGGTCACCCTACTAGCAGGTAATTTGGCGCTATCAGTCGGGCGGATTTCTCCGAGCTGATGGATGGCCTGCGCCGCTGCCCCTGTCTCGTTAGCAAGGTTTTGTGCTCGATCTTCGTGAGATTTTTTGTCTCTTGAACTTTCCTTTGTCTCCCCTAATTAACCTTTATCTGTGTTTTAATAGCGCTTTATTCATGAACTTTGAGAGTTTAAACTCGTTTGTTTCCATATGTCATCGCGATGGTATGGTTGGTTGGCGTGATGGTAATTGCCGTATTACATGTCGCTGGGATCACGCGATGGTTTCATTCACAAGTTGAAAGATTTAATCGAACTATGATAGTGGTTATGTTTGTGCTGATTGAATAATATACACCACTAATGTTCTTTATTGATGGCTATGTTTCTATAATTGTAGTGTATAAAGTCACCACGAATTATGGATTCGTACTGTGTTTTATACATTTCTCACTATTTGTTATTACTCATTTACCTTTATCACGAATTGCATTCCAGTCCTCGCTATCAGCTGTATAAATTAGTCCACAACAGGGTTAACAGTGCCACTAATGTTTATGTTCTCCTAGTGATAACTTGTTGACAACTCCTTTGTGACTAGCCGTTGTAATACTTTCTTCTTATTTATTGCTTTTATTATGATTGTTACTACTTATTTTATTAGTAAAGCAATTTGTCATAGTAATGTAACTGTCATAGCGTATTCTTTTGCGTTATTATACATCGTCATTTTAAAAATATACAAAGATAGAGTTGTTAATTCTCTTCAATATTGTTTGTATTACATACTGATTCTCGTATTACTTAGGTATCTAATCTGAATTATCTAAACATTAAACGATAAGAGCTACCACATTATGGATTTAAAAGTCTAAAACATTGTAGTCTTCTAGTCTTTATTAATGTACCATAAAGAACACAATCGTTTAAATTTTCCCTGTTAACGTAGTCACTGTTGTGTGACAAGCACCTTCATATTGCTTACTCGAATGAAATTTATGCGTAGTGAGGAAAATTAGCAATTCTAAAATAAGGTGAGTCACGGTGCATCGTACAATAAAATTATTAACGACAGAATATGGTAGTGAGCTGGTTATTATAAGGCTTTACTCGTAAACGTGTTTAATATACATGAGCACGTGGTTAATGCTCGTTGCTAAGGAAGAAATAGGTGCTTTTGAAGTATTGACATACATTGCTCAGTGTCCTAAAGTAACTATTACGCGTTTAAAACATCGTTGATTCTGTTTATTACATACAGATTCATCGTTAAAATATCCACTGTTGGACTCCTTTCTGCAAAAATGGCCAAGACAACCGCTTCTGCGTCATCTGCATCTTTTGATTCATCATTATTATCATTAATTTACATAACACAATCAGCTTTGCCTACAACCAAGTGCAGATCATTACCCAAAATATAATATTCATTATTTATCTCAATACAAGCCAATATCACCGATTTAATAAGCCACGTTTCCCCGATCCCAATGGTATGAATATGTTCAGTCGTGCCCTTATTTGGAGTAGTTACGCAAGTCCCATGCATCTACATTGTAAATGATCCGTGTTGTAATGCATGTTTTGTATGACTTAAGTGTAGAGTGCATTGCGAAATAATCCATAAATTTGTGCCAATTGGACCAATTTTCTCTGCTAAAAATAACTAATACAAATAGTTTTTTTTTTGCTAGAATGCGTTATACAAGGTCTTAATACGATTTCAGTCAAACTATAAAAATAGTCGGAACTTTTTATCGGTTATCTTAATCTATATTTTACATGACTACATACACAATCAATTTTACAATCTTAAGGTCGTACACCGTACAACTTGCAATTCAGGAAGTCAAGTATAACAACACAAAGACAAAAAATATATGCTCATCAATTCCGATCCATATTTGATATTTTCTGCTTCCGTATTTGCTAAACGAGAACAGGAACTGTAGAATAGCCTCGTTAACTATGCAGATCTTAAATAAACTCTTAAAATAAAGTATGGCAACCCATAAACCAGCATTAAAATGCTCGGAACTACCGGACTGATTTCGAAATAATCGCTGAAGCATCTCCAGTTTTACGCTATAAATTATCACTCAACAAAGCGGAAGAATAATGGGGAATATAATGTCTCGGGAAACTTGTAGAGGAAAGTGATAAATAATTATAACTGTTGAAATATATAGTGATGATTTAAGATTCTGTTCCGAAGTTCACTATGCATATTTTAGATTGTAGAATATTTTCAGCGCTGTCCTTTTGGTCATATTTATAACGTGACTTGAACAAGATTGCAACATAGCAGCATTGCTGCTTTATTTTATTTATTGGAGAAAAAAACAAATATAAACAATGTACAGAATTTAAAATAATATGCTATAGAGAAGTAGTTAATAAATGTCTAAATCCTAATACAAAATTAAAATAAATGAACGAACGAACGAGGAACGCTACTTAGTATTATTTTTACTTCAAAAATCACTTAGAATTCAGAACCATTATTGCTATGATAGGAAATATCACAAACTATGATATTTATGTTAAACCAAGCAAACAATGAACAAACTTCCGCCATTTCTTCCTTAAAAGCAAGATCCATGTGTAGCGTTCCTTCACAAAACATGTCACTTGTTGTAGACAACACTAAAAATATCTGGCGCCGATACTGCAAAGCTTTTACTCCTAAAACAGAATAGAGTGGCCATTATAATACTCTTTGAGTCTAATACTTCCTCAACCACTGTTTGTTTGTCTACCTTCCTCATCTTAGCTCTGTTTAGCTTGTGGTTATTTTAAATTGCTCTCAGAAGTACCAGAGCGATTGTTAATTCTTTCAGTGCCACTAACATCCTGGACGTGTCGAAATTATACACAAAATGTCACTCGGTGGCAGTAACGAATAGTTCAGAATTGTGGAGATTTACGAGGTATTCCAAATGCGGAAGCTTTGCGTAATGTTTTTGTCTCAGTCAACGGGACTTTTATTTGCCATTATATTTGATTTGAAACCGTTTTACTCGACAATTATCTTTACAGTCTCATTTGAAATAACGAACTATTGCTAACTGTTGTTAGTTTAATAAGGATAGCAATATTGTGCATGCCTGTAGTTCTCGTTTTTTTTTCAAGGACTAAAGGACGAAAATATTGGTCTCCAGCATCTATGCAGAATTATGTGCTACGTTATCCATTTTTTTCGGATTTTTTTTTTTGGCATAGAGAAGGCATACGAGCACACAGGCCACCTGATGGTAAGTGGAAACTGTGACCCATAGACATTCGCATTCACAAATGCGTTGCCAACCCTGAGGGCTAAGATGGAATGCCTCTATGCTAGTCATTACACCAGCTGTCTTATCCCCGAACCGGAACACAACAATGCGAACACTGCTGTTTGGCGGTAGGTTAATGAATAAGATGGTGGTAGCGATCCGGACGGACCCTGCACAAGGTCCTACCACCCGCAAATCTGTATCTTCTTTAGTAAATTATCTGTCAGTATAGGTTCTCTTTTTGATGTCGAAGAATAATTGTTGTTCGTTATAGTCTTCGCATCGTTTTTATTCTACCTTACCCAAAATAAGATAGACAATATCATCCTCCTCGTAACATTGATCTGTAGCTCTAAACACATCATTTGAATACCTTGGACGTGTCAAGATTGTCTCAAGTGCACCTCACTAGAATATTTACAAGCTAAACAGGTTCCATGAAGACCACGTCATCAACAAAATACTGGCAACTAATTCTCTACCTGGATCTTTATTCTATTTTGGTTTACTCAATCTTGCTTTGTGATCGTTATCATATTGACGTAATGACAGTTCTTACTGTCAAGTGACTACGAGTTATATGAGTTCGCTGCTTAAAATATTGGAAAGGAACCCAATTAATATTACGTTATAATATAACCAAATTACTGTTGCGTCATTTAGTCTAAATAATAAATATGCCAATAAGATGAACAAATAAATTATTACCTTTATCATTTGTTCGGGTTATTCCCACCTGTTACCACCAATTTGTTACCACTGGTAACAGCTGGGAATTTTTTTCCCACCTGTTACCACTAAAGTACTCGGTGGTAACAAGTGGGAATATTTTTCCCATTTGTCACCACTAAAATATTTGGTGATAACTACTGGGGAAAAAAACCCAGTAGTTAGTGGTAACAACTGGGATTTTTTTTCCCACCTGTTACCACTGGTAACTATTGGGAATAAAAATTTCCAGCTGTTACCAGTGGTAACAAATTGGTGGTAACAGGTGGGAATAACCCATTTCTTATTGTTACGTCATTGAAATCAAACTGACTTCTATTAAGTTACAGATAATTTCTACCCTTTTATAGTCCAATATGCACCTTGTCCATCTCCCTCAACCAATCATGGTTTATGAATGAATTAATACCAAATATTTTTTATTATTTAGTTTATAAAGAGGACCGCCGGTCAGGCTGGCCTAAAAAATATTCTGCTGGTGCTACCAAAAATATCTAGACTAAAACACCAAAACCGCTTTCCGTCCTTGATACTACCTAATTACGCTCTCATTACCGTCCAGCTCGAAAGTGTTAAATTTCCCAACGTGTTTACACAACCACAACTGCCCATTATTGGTAAAAAAGTTGCGCCCGCGGCTAATTTCACGCACGAGCGTCGAGAAAAAAATTGTGGTAGGGCCTTTATGTAAACCAGAGAGAGTGAGTGATCCCTTAGGGCGTTGCGTTGCGATCGCTGCCACAGAGATGGATATAAAGACTGTAAACATATGAGTATACCTTTGAAATGAGCTAGTTTTTAAATACAATAAGGGGTTTATAACACGATGCAGTTTTAAGTAAGCGATGCTGTAAATGTTTCAATGCACTACAAATAGGAAATTTACCATATTTAGTTTATAGTTAAATATGAATACGATCCTTAGTTAAGATGATCAATATACGTTATACGCTCTTCCTCACTCAATATTTTATAAAATAAAAAAAAACGAAATAATAAAGATGGGAACTATCAGATTTTGGTCTTTAATTAGATTTTCGAGTATAAGTAGTTCAAGTTCTTTAGACAGAAATGACAGTTTTCTTAAACATGACGTGTACTTTGACGTATCAGATAATTTGAACAGTTTGTTAATACGGCCCGGCATCGATTTTCTGCTAAAACCATGATGTTTTCAAGATACCTTAAACATTAATTAGCTACGTATGTTAGGTTAGACTTGTGACTAACAAAAAAACTCATGCGGAGAGAAAGGCCTGGAATGAAAATTCTGCGTATTAATAAGTTATTTAAAAGATGATTCGATAAAATAGTATCCCTTTAAAAAACGTTAAACCTAAGCCATCTGTTTCTTGAATTAAATTAATGTGATAAAAGACCAGCGTAACACTAACCAATTTTATAAAACCAACAAAATGACTCATCTAACAACCCAACTGTAAGTTTTTTCTTGATTCTTACAAGCACAAAACAAAGCATTACGTTCTTTGTTCAAAAAGAACACAAGCGGTCTAAATCAGTGTCTGTTTGAAAGCGAAACAATTGAAAGTGTGATGGTGTAGTTTTTTGTTTTTTAACGGCGCGCGACAATGTTTTTTAAGTTACTGTCTCGGGGACCGTCTTGTTTAATAGCTAGTTACTTTCAGTTGTAACTAAACTTAAGCATGTTTTTCAACATAGAATATTGACAAACTGTTATTAAAAAGAAACCAGCCCAGCAGTAGTTAGCTATAACTTACAGAAAGGTATATTTATCTGAAGATGGAAGAACTCAGCCTTTAGCGTATATTGACGTTCAGTTCTAGGCTATCTTTCTAAGTCAACACTTGAAGATTTTGATTTAAAATTCAAGTCAGAAAGGAACTCTGTAATCATCTATATACTTAAAATAAGTTTTAATACGTTTAGTGCTTGTGCCCCTCATTAATATATCGAGATTGAGTCATAAAGGAGTTCTTAGTTCTGAATGTTTTAATTGAAGCAAGACGTAGAAAGTAAACAATTTAATGATAAATGTCGTAAAAAGCCTTCGGGCGCCAATTTTCACTTCAGCGTCTTGACAACTTTTAATCAAAACCCCAGACTATCTCCTTTACATCATTATATAATGACTTTAGAGCGAGAGAGACCAATGGTGTTTCGAATTTCGTTTTCAATACGTTTTTGTTACCACAATCGAATCTCTCCAGAGACAAAACTACTTAGACTAAAAAGCGTACACAGTTTGAAAAGAAAACGATCCGCTTCCCAATAAGCTATTATTAATTTAGAAATATGTTTATGCGTTAAGTTTTTTTAACACAAATTCAGCCTTCCTAATTACTTTTAAATTGGGCTTGATTTCAAGTCATATGGCACTAACTACAATCGATTATAAACTCAGACATAGACAACAATCGATTATTTTTTATTGACGTAGTTGCTTTATTGAACATTGTTTGATGGTTTATGACTTTATACGTTTTGCCACGCGGAGTCTTTTGTTTTTGCTCAGTCATGATATTTATGAGCATTAATTTAACTTGTGAAACGTCTGTTAGAATGGGTTAAATTAATTCGTTTGGTGTCGTACGTGTGCAGCTATAGAAAGGGCTATGTTGGGAGTTTCTCTTAGGGATAGAATTCAGAACGAGATTACCGAACAGAGAACCAAAGTTATTGACACCACTCACCGAATCAGCAAGTTAAAGTGGCATTAGGCTGGTCACATTGGCTGAAGAACTGACAATCGTTGGGGTTGGACACACAGGTTCTCGATCAGAGACTGGGAATCAGCAAACGCAGTAATAATATAAGTCTATACAAATATGTACATGAAGACAACCCCAGTACGACCAATTAAAGTACCATAATAACGAGTTATAAAGGAATTAACATCCAATTAAAGATAATACAATTTCATAGCGCAGCCACTCGCAGTAGCCGCTATTCCTCATTGTTGCTTGTTCTCGAAACTTCGAACAACACAAGACGTCCGCGGATGCCGAGTAACTGGCAGGATACAGTTCCTAATTCGATAATTGTTTGAATTCCGTTGGTTCGTCTATTGGATCGCCAGTTTCACAATGTATTGGGTAGTAGTGATGAAATCAAAGAGCGGACGGTTTGATGTTCTGACACGTTAGTATTGAATGATTTTAATGGTTTATTGACATTTAAAACGCATTAGGCGTAGCCACGTTACATCACGAGTACATAAAATAACTAACTAAAGTAACTTCATTTATGAAGCCCGTTGAAATGTTAGTAGTGTTTTTTTTATTACTATTTACTATTATTACTTGGATTACAATCAGCAGGTATATCACAGACTTGACAAAACTTATTAAACAGTTTCTACCAAGATAGCTATGACAATAGCAAATGCTTGTCAACAGCCTTTCTTATTTATTACACGCAAAACATGAATTGTTTTATTACATCAATTGCTTACTGCGGCCACATCTCCATTGCAGTATTCGATAAATATTCGTGTCAAAATCTGTTTCTTTCTTTAATGTAAAGTAAGAGATGCTAGCACAAATCTACGGCGCACCAAAGACCGTTTTATTTCACTTTGTTAATACAACTCGCAGTTAACGCGAAAATGTCTTACTATTCCATCTCAAGCTCATCAGCTTAGGACTTAGAACCAAAGCTGCAATTATAGGCTTATTGGTAGTCCTCAATGAGCTACTTGAGCGGAGTAGTCAAGTGCCACTGGAATGGAGACCTACCATTACCGACGTTAATTGCGCTATAACTGTTTTGTGTGCTATGTTGTTTCAAAGATGTCTTGCTTTCGATGTCGTCTGCATTTACTTGTGAATATTATTTAATTAATTGTATTATTTTCGAAATCAAGACTCACTCACAGACTCTTACTTTATACGATTTGACTGAATAGATTTATAAATAAAGAATTAAATCTTGACTTTATGAGGCTCTCAATTCTTGTATTCATGATGTTTTAAAATTATGAAGAAATAGATTTTTCACATAAAACAAATCACAGTAAAAGCATTACTCATTATTAATAGACATCAATAGATCAATAATTATGAGGAAAATTTGTCAGAATTTACTTTATAAACAAACTAATTAAATGGAATCCATGAATTATCACGATTGACGACGATAACGCATCCTTATTTTAAGCTTATTTACCAAAAACGAACTAAGTGACAATATAACGCAACGTAACATAAACTGTAAACCAAGAAAATAAGGGCACTATTTCTTTTGAAAATCCAACAGCATTTACCCCCTGTTGGGATACAACAAACGGTTTATCCAAACACGAAGCTCAGCGGGGAATTCCTGAAAAATGTAGCGTGACTCGACTAGATTTGTTCAAAAATGCCCCTAAAGCTAGATGTAAACAATTTTCATTATGATGTTACGCAGAACTTAGACAAGTTACGACACGACCACCATCGAACGACAGTCGCACACGCAACGACTTTCGTGATCACAATAATAACTGGAAAACCAAATGGCAAAGGTTCCAGGGCTTAGAAAGCGTAATGGCCACCCTCAGCTCCAAGGTTACAGGAAATTAACACTTACCTTATAATTAATACACACATAAACAAGTTTTACTGCGTTTAGGAAGCATTTGAATTTATGAGAAGTCACAGAATTGTTTGCGTCGTGGAAAGCAACAGATCATTAGATATCCAGTTTAATTAGCGTCTAAAATGGAATGTTCTCCTCAGGTGCAAGCTAATTGGGTAAAGTTAAGATGACGATAGACCGAGCTGGTCTGCCGCCTGCTCCGCGAAGATCCTCCTCCACTTACAGAAGCTACGATGAACTTGGTATTATAGATCGAGGTAGACCTTTAAGATACCGTCACGGAGGAATCGAGGACCTTACAGGAATGGAACAGTCCCACAGAACGTACAACAACGCTCAAAACTTAGATGATATCACAGTAATCAGCTCTGAAGAAGTGCCTAAATCTAGGCGAAAAACAATTGAAGGTTTCGCTTTTGGATTTAGGAGGACTTTCTCTGTGAGAAGTAGACGGGAACCTGAAGCGATTCCTTTGGATACTTTTAACGAGGAAAACTTCGCGACGGTTAGAGGAGCGCCATTCGGGAGGCGTCGGTCACTGTCCACAGACCGTGGGTCTTTGTTGGCCAGAAGTTCTTCTGAAGGGGATGTGAGGCAGCCACTTCCTAGAGCACCCCCTGCCGCCCCCGCCCCTCGTCTGCACCGCTGTCTCCGAGCCCTCGGTGGAAGCTGGAAGAACCTTTTACTACGTGAGTCTTCACGACTGATCATAACCATATCATGTACCATTAACCAAAAAGCAACAGCGACAGACTCTTCAGAAATCGAAGTTCTAAGTTTCGTTAGCTCTGTCTCTCTTGATTTGATCACGAATAGTGAGGAGGAAGGAGCTTCAGAAGTTTCAAACTTAATCCTTAGCATCCGGGCTTGGTGACTATAATCTCATGGATTCTCATGCTTACCATCAGCGACCTACTTATTTTGGTCAAGTGTATCGTCGTAGATAAAACGTGCGTCACTCTCTGATCAGTATGTGAGTGCGAGAGTGATGGATGATTTATCCACGTTGGTTCACGCGATAAAGTGTACCATAATACCAGCAGGTAGTAGATATGTGGCTTAAATAAAGCGTGTGTATTACACCTAACAAGCTAGAGACATAATTAATATCACCAATTAACTAAGACGCACACTAACCTTAACAAGTCCGGTTAGGCTTCATTATTCTGGTATAAAGGCAGTTAAGTTAACCGTGGCTTGTCCAAGTTAATTATCGTCCGACGGGTACAAATCACCAGGAGTTTAACTTTAAACCGCTGATTAACTGAGTCTTAAACGAATTAAACGCTTTCTTTTATGTTAATTTAACTGATTGTTTGTGTTATTTATTGGCTGATCAGACTGTTTGTTAAAGATGATGCCTATTAATTATCTGGTAAATAATTGATGTTAGATTATTATTATTTAATAGTGTTCATTTATTATCGACATTAATAAATTATCAATGATGATAATCTAGTTCTTTTCTATTTTACTTGCTGTTTCAACATTTTCAGAACAAGAAGTATTTACTTGTATGTCTGAAGATCCAACATCTAAACCTGTATACAGACACGAAGAGCGAAGTGTTGATAGGTCTTTCACAAGGTAAACTGACGACACGTGATTTTACTCTTTCATTCAATACTGAATCAACAAGCAAATAAAAAGAGCAGGGTTGCTTTGAATTAATTCAAATGTCAATATCAAGGAACACTCTGTTACAAATTGAACTAGTCGAGTCCCAAATTTAGTTCTATACTACTATTGGTAATAAGTAATTATGTACAAGCTCATCCAAGTCAAAATTAATACCAAGATAGCATTCAATCAGGAAATAAATTCGCTTCAACCACATATAGTTCGTTCGCTCAAACAGTTTGCGTGCTGCAATGTGCCGCCAAAATGGGGGGGGCTACTTCAAAGAGGTACAATGCACACTAATTGAACGAAATAGTACATTGTTGCCTAGGCGCGGAAAGTAAGGGTTTTCCTAACGAGGTGGTTAGCAGGCCGAGCAACAGCGAGGCCTGCTAAAATACGAGTCAGGAAATCCTCGTTTCCGCCGAGGCATACATAATGCTTTTCTCAAACATGTGAGGAAATAATACAAACACATTTAAAAAAAGCAAGTAATTTAATTATGCAGAATGAACGAATGTTACCGACTGTCAATTGTTTTTAAATACTAACCATAGAAATTGGAATGCAAATTCAAAAAGAAACACACGCACTGTGCTAAAAAAGCGAGCAGTTACTTTGGCTGTTTGGGATTTTTGTCTTGGTCCTTTTGATTCTGTATGCAAATCGACAGCATTTTTAAGAAAAATATAGACATGGACGGAAAGTGTTTTCATATGGTTTTTTTACTCCTAGGAGTAAAATGAGGCTCTTTCCGTCCTTGTATTTCAATCAGAAAACCGTTTTTTCCGAGCATGTTTGAGAAAAACTATATAAATACTTGCCCTTACCGGGACTTGTATCAGGGTCCACTAGTTTCTCAGGATGGGACACAACAACTACCAACATGGTTGCCGTCAAAAGACAAACCGATTCGTGTTAAACAGTTAAGAATAAATCTTAGATAGGCAATTCAAATCATGATTGAATTGAATAAGTCCGAGAATGGTGTTAATGGGATCGTAAAAGATAAATTGAACATAAATGTACGATTTCATTTAGACGAGAGAGAGCAGACAACATTGCAATATCCTTTGCAATGTTGTCTTTTATCTAGTTCTGGATATGTTTCTAAACTTATTTGGAAGTTTTATGATTTAGGTGGGTATATTATAATCGCAGCCTCATTGTTATAAAAATTAGTACTCATTATCGCCTGAAAGTCTGTACCAACGTATTGGCGAGCCTTAAGACTAGAAGTTTTGAAAACAGGCGAATTATTCTCCTTTGTATATCTGAAATAAACAGAAGCAAAGCCGAATAAACGTGAACTTTCACCGCATACTATAATAAACCGACAGGGCTAGCTTTAGAGTTTTCAAAAATATCAGCGTAATGTTTGAAATGGTAATTTCTACTGATCCAAAAATAGTTAAAGCCTGCGGCTAAAGTTTATTGTTTTGACAGTAAATTGCTGAGGTAAATTGAAATGTGTACACGTGAATGTGTTGTGTTGACGCGCTGGCCTAGTTGGCCTTAGCCTGTGAAGCTGGGATGGGTATCCTGGTACGATATTTGTGTTATGAGCGCGAATCTTCTTCTTCTTCTCTTTGTGTCCTCTTCTTTTCTTTGTAATTAAGTATATATATCTCTATATTTATATCGTCGTCAAGTACCCATAGTTTAGTACCTAATTGTTCATTAATTATCAAAACACTAAGTAGCTAAATTACTTCGTGGTTATTTTTGCCAATCAACACAGCAGTAAACCCTTTAGCATTTGTACCATCCTTGAACCTTGCGATCGTCATTAACATACAAATGTGCTAATATCCAGACTCATTACGTGTATGTGCCCATACGCCTCGTAATGACTCCTACGTGCACGTTAGCTTCTGTACGTGAAGTTAGTAATTCGTGGATTAATATTTATTTTGAAACTCGGTACAGTCACCAGCTATAATAATATTCAACATTGCGCTCAAATATAGCCGATACCTTCTTATACCTCTAGGAATAAAGACGTTAGATATTTTTAACCAAAATTTGGATAATACATTTTGGCTGGTGTTAGTACATGGCAACAATAGTTGTCTAAATCCTCATTTCATCTACTTACATAATTCTATCCGAAAGGCGTCCGTTGATAGACTTCCATTAATAAGATGTTTATAGTGCATTGTGCATCAAGGGTAGTATGAAGGGAATTACTAACGAGAGCGTTAGAAGCCCGACGCCGAAGCTTAATGACTCGAGTTAGTAATCCCCTTACTGCCTGTGATACACACAATGGTTTTCATCACATTTGCGAGGAAAAACACTTTAACTCTGCAAAATATAAAGAAATAACTTTTGACAAACGGGAACGTAAATGGAAACGATATTTTTTTGTGACCTCTATCACAGATAATAACTGCGTTTAGTTTCGACCTGGATTCGAGCCAGATTTAGCCAATTTGATAAAAATGTATAATTGCTAAAATTAATGATAAATGTAATACACTTGAAATAGGTATAAAAATAATGAAGTTTAATGAAGCGTATAGGTTTTGTGTAATGTAAGTTAGTCTATAGCTAATTTTTAAAGATGAAATTAGAAATCGATTTAATTTTTGGCTGAAAATTAAACCTCCTTAGTCAGAAATGATGTACGAAAGAGTTGCAAATTTTAAAAAGAAAGTCATTACTCCCTAGGGATGACAAACTCGCCATAATTCCCGCGGGAACAATTTAGGCCATTGTCCTTCTGTATACAGGCATGGAATAACACCATTTACGAGCAAGTGTGATGAAAAAAATATTACTTCTAAAACCTGTGCCACTTTTGGATGTGTTAAAAGTTATATTAATAAACTGCTCTTGGTCTCAAGAAAAGTCAGAGTAAATGCCAAGTCATAGAAAACTGTCATTTCCGACAGGCTTCGCAACAGAGGATATTCTCTTAAAAATGGCTTCTGTTCGATTGAGCCAGCGAGTTCATACGAGCAAAGTTAAAGCTACCCTATTGAAAATGCTCCCCCTAAATGTTGTTTCTACGCTCTGATGGGACAACTTAAACTCGCCGGTTTATAATTCGGTTCGATCACTTGTAAACAAAGTTATTTTAGAGAGTGTTTATTTTAGATAATTATTTGTACAATCTTAATTTGCTTGGTAAAAGCAGCTAAAAGCAGCTTAAATGTGATTTGTTAAATATGTCACTGAATATTTGATGGCTGCACTTTACAATAAAAGACGAAATTATATTGGCAGTCGTTCTAACTTAAATCTACACAGATAAATAGAAATTAATCATTAGAAATGTTCTATAATCTTTAACCATCCAGAGTTCTCCAGAAACGGTGCTTAAACTTGTAATAGTCAGCTGTAGCTTTATACAGCTAACATAAAACCTCTTTCTTATGAACTACAAAAGTTACTGCCACTAAACCCTGAGTCTCGTTAAGAAAATTGCCTTTTTAATTTTCCGTTACACCGCACTCACAATAGTTCGAACTCCAGCCTAATGGCTGTTGCTGGCACTCCAAGTTTAAACGTGTTGGAGAAAAAGTGTTTTGAAAAGAGAACGGAGCGTTGTGGGTTGCGTTAACCCATTTGCGATGTGACAGTTGATGGTGAAGAACTTTCGAGAACATCGTTTTTTACTTGAGGATAAAATGTAGTATAAAGAAACAGTCAATCACAATTTAGGAAAAAAAATAGAATAGTGTTAAAACGAAACTTCTGTCGCATATTAATTCAGTGAGAAGTTTTTGATTGGATTCACTGTGCACTTAAAGGTTCACCTTTTTACATGTGTTATTTTTTATCTCCATAGTTTGGTTTTTCTTTTTCTTTTCTACATTACTTTCAGAAAAGAAAGTACTTGTTTGTATAGACACAATCGACGTTGTTCTTGGTTTAATTTTTGTATTTGTTTTGTATCTGTGGTACCAAGGTCTTGATAGTTCTCGATTTAACTTATCCCAATTCTAGCTCATTTATCACAATTTCTAAGTGACATCCTTTTGATTTCACACGGTATCACTGGTCCTGAATAAAATCTTATACAACAAAGGTTTCCTCAAACACTTTTGTTCCTTTCATCTGTTTTATCGTGGTTTAATCTTTAATACATTAACAAATAATCACATTATTAACAATACATCGTTTCTTTTCTTCATCACGTCACGTATTCGAAATTCGGAAATAATACGACTATTTTATATCGAGGGGAGATTTTGAACTGACACATTATCGGTTGTCCTTAGCAGGAGGATATTCTTGTATATACATTAATTCCAGCTCTTTCACTCTTCTTTGGTGTAACTAGGGAATGAGTGGGAGAGAATTTCGTGATTCGTACTTAGTTGTCTTTTAGCGAAATTGCTTTTACACTTAGTGGTTCTTAATATTTTCATGTTTAATTATTATTATGGAATGTAAGTACTGGGATTGCCAAAGGATGTTGGCTTTGTTGTATATATTTTGAATATTAAGGGAGTGCTTTAAAAAGGTTGAGAGGGGTATTAAAATTCTATTACGTTCCAACTTAATTAGTCTTTGCTTGTTTTCTCTCTCTAAGTATACGTGTTGGTTTGTGTAACATTTCATTCTAAATTCTCCTTCTTTAAATCATTAATATTTGCACATTTTTGCAACACATTCAACAAATTTATTCCACTTTATTCGCGATCATAAAATAAACCACGCGAAAAGACTCATTATCATTCTGACGTTCACTGATTTATAATTGCTCGATTCGCAATTTCGTTATTTGATTCTCTTCATTTAATTTCCGCTTTTGCTCAATAAATAATTTAATATTTAACCTCAATCCGTTTTACAGATTCACTGTTAAAATAGTTTACAAAATTATTAACTAGTTTCATTTTAACATCATTAATATTTTAAAGAAATTGTTACTGCTATTACTGCCATTAGTTATCTCTGAGATTCCGCACGTGTTCATTTCCTTAATTGTTTTTGATTTAGTGTAAAAAACTATATTTATGTCCCGACATCTTTTCCACATTTAACTTAAATATAGGCGTTTTAGTAATTAATGTTTTATTTATTTTTATTTTAATGTCCCTACTGCACAATATTAGCATTTTTTTAAATAATCTCTTGAATTCTTTCTGACCACTTTTTTATTTTAAAGTAGGTACATATTTGATTTCATGTAGTTCCTATGAACTTACTAACATTACCTCTACTGTATTATCAGAATTGTGCTGTAGCTTTAGAAAACCAAGAACAGCGTGTTGAATTTCCTATACATTGTAAACATATCTTTTCATCTAATAAAATTATGTTTCGCACTTGTTTTAAAATGGCGGAGCACGGCGCTAATATTATGGTGTAGATGGTACGTGCCCGCACGTGAGCCAGGAATGACCCCGGGCGCCATGTTTGTTATTATCGATATGATAACGTATATTGTATTCGGTTTCTTGTTCAGGATTAATCGGTGCTTTAAATCGATTTCACTTTTGCTCAGAAGGTTTATTCGACGTAAATATTACTGGGAAGTTTTGACTTTTATTGTCCAAAGTTACAATTAACATCATTGTCGTTAAATATTGTATTTTGGACAGCTAGAATCAAGTTAAGGTCCTGATAAAATGCAGTTTCATTGACCATTTAATGAACGCATTTAATTAGCAGGTACGGTCACGGAGATTAATTTGCTACCCATTTCAAAGAAAATCTGCTTGAAGATGTCATTGTTATTAGAGATGCCAAGTCATTTGTAATTGATAGGAAACTCAACCTTATTGCTGTAGAATGTCAGATTGATTTTGGAACTAAGGTGGGTGACAAATTTAATTCCTTGACTGAACATGCCTATCAGTTGAAATACTTATTCCTCATTCATTTTAATTTATCAAAGCGATGTTGAAGTTCCTTTTAAATATAGCATTGGATCGTGTCAGCCGACAGACGTCCACTGCTGGACATAGGCCTCCCCCAAGGCTTTCCACTCAGACCGGTCTTGTGCTTTTCGCATCCACCGCGGTCCCGCGATCCTGACGAGGTCGTCACTCCATCTTGTTGGAGGCCTACCTACAGCTCGTCTTCCGCCACTCCAGAACCTTCTGACCCCATCGGCCATCAGTCCTGCGAGCAATGTGCCCCGCCCACTGCCACTTCAGGTTAGCTATTCTTAGGGCTATGTCGGTAACCTTAGTTCTACTGCGGATATCATCATTTCTGATTCTATCACGCAAAGAAACCCCGAGCATAGCTCTCTCCATAGCCCTCTGAGTGACTTTGAGCTTCCCTATGAGGCCCATTGTTAGCGCCCACGTCTCAGATCCGTAAGTCATCACCGGCAACACACACTGGTCTAGCATTGGGTATTGGATATGAATGAACTAGACTTTATGTGTAGTATACTAGTATAATATGAAGATGCGTATTCCACACTGGATACCACAGATGTCTTTATTATAGGTGTGGTGGCCACTTCATAAGAACAGGTAGTAGGTGCAAATCAGGCCACAGAATCAGCTGAGATTGCGAATGATTGCTGCGATGCTAACGGCACTCCGGGAAACGTGATTAATTTATTACTATTGCCTCGTGAAGATATGTGGTTGAAACAAGCAGTCTTTTGTAAACCTAGCAGAAAGCAGGTTCACTGGCTGTAAACGTTTGCAATACTAAAAGAGCCGTTGTTGATATTTATAATATGGAAAAATTTAACGAAGACTCAGGCATTTGAATTTGCAATCTCAATATTACAATTGCTTTGCTAACCTTGAGGACTTAGATGGAATGTATCTATGCTAGTGTTTCACCTATTGTCCTATACCTATTGTATGACGGCATACAACACTTAATGTTCTTGAAGAACAGCATCAAAGAGAAAACCATGATGTGAAGTTAGTGAAGCTGAAGCTTACATCAATGTTTGGCCTTTTCTCAATATTCCTTATAAACAGAATAAAGCAAGAGCTCTATTCTACTGGGTAACACCTTAATTGCTTTTATCATGTTATGTATTGTTTAAACTCGGCTGCCGTTACCGTCAAGTAAATAAGAGCTAACATTACATTGACAATACGATAGCATGTCGAAAGCAATTAAATTTTACCTAATAAAATACAGCCTCTGATGTATTTAAAAAGCAATGAGATTGGCCACTTCTTTACTATTAAAGTTAGCATCGCTTGTAAAACGTAATCTTTTGATTATATCTGCGATAAGTTCGTCGGTATCAGTGTCAGTATCAGGAAAGTGATCATCATTTTACATTGTTCGAGGTATTCTTGTAATTTTATTAGTGGAAATGAAATTTAGAGTTCACAAAGGACAATATCTTATCCAGTAACATAGGCAACTAATAATCACTACAGATACTTCAGTTTTTTAATCTATCATCAAGGTATTCCTGTGTGCATCTGGTATTTATGTCTATGTCAGTATTTTGTTGAGTTTTGTTTGTCTCTGTATTATTAGATTTTTCTAATGGAAAGCAGAAGGCAAACGAGCACATAGGTCACTTGGTAATCTGAAAGTTCTGACACTCATAGACATTTACATTCTCACGGTCACAAGACTGCAATTGTGCCTCGACTAAAACTAACTTCAACTTAGCTATATTTTGTTACTCTCAACCTACTATTACAAACTATTATGTTTGTTTGTAAACAGTTAACAAGAATCGAGCCTCGTTTCCTGATGTCACCACAGCACACCACATTGTCATTTTAACAGGCTATTGTCTGTAGATCTTTATCGCACTACCCTACTTTTAAATCGTTTCGTATATCACGCACAGGTATTGTCCGAGCTCATATAATTTTATTATAATTGACACGAAGACATTAATGATTCGACTTATTGCTGTCTTGAAAGTTGTGTAAATCAGAGGATTTTCGGTTATGTTGGGTGCGCTGGAATTTATCATGATTTAAACTGTTGCGAAAACTTCGTCGCAATTTCTAAAGATTTATCTTTGAGAATCAAATGTTCTCAATTTAGTGTTTCATAAGCAACGGGTCAATATTGATCAATTGCTTGTTGCGGTGTGTTAAAATACCTATTTATGAAAGAAAGAAAGGATATACATTTATTAACATAAACAACACGATTTACAATAATCAATAAAGGGCCCATTAGTATGATGCAAAGGCAAGTCACGTTACTAATTTTCAGTGAAACCCTTTACGGAAACCGTTCAACTGGGTCCAAAGATTGGCTGGTAACGGACGTTTATCACCGACGTGAGAAAATGAGAGCAGTAGGAAGAATAAAAAAAAACTGTGTGATTGTGATGTAATTAGGTACACTAAATAATTTGAGTGGTACTAGTATAAGACCAGTTGACATGAATGTTAAAGCCAAGCCTGAAAACAACATCACTCTATTTTTGAATACAAATTCAAATTCGTAAAGACACTAAAGAACGCGACATCTAAATTCCGAATAGGATCCCTCAGAACATCTCACTATTGTGATTTAGACGTACAAACATTTTATAAAACGTTAAGCGGACGCGACAGTCCCCGACCGTTCCCGAGCATTGCCGATTGTCCCCTTTAGGGCAGTAAGAGGTGATTTGCATTTAATATATACCCTGGGAGTTTGTTTCTTGCGAATGGAAAACTGGGAAGGTTTAATAGATAAGTAATGGTTGGTATAGAGATGCCTGGGGATAGGCGTTTGTCATGCTGTAGCCACGTGGATTGTCTAAGTGGACCATTAAAAAGTCAACACATGACTATTGTTCTTAGTACTACAACCATTCTAGGTTTTTTTGGTTTGTACAAACGCACAGCGACCGTTTTGTTTCGTTTGACAATGATATGTTTGATCCGAATACGTACCAATAGGTGGTGAGGCTATATTTTTAAAGTTGACACAGTGTTAAGTTTGCTATTTAAAATAAGTAATACACATGGCATAAAGCTTCCTTTGATACGACATTAAAAGTTATGCTCAATATCTCTGAGGGCAGACAAGTCATCGAGATTTTGAGATAGACGGCACATTCTTGAAAAAAATATAACAAGGTTTGTAACAGATAATTCGGTATTAAACGAAGAAACTAATGCTCTTTCCCTTAATCTTTGTCTCGGTTGATCTCCAAAAAAGCAAAACACGACTTGCAGTTAATCTTTAGCCGGCGACAAAACGTAAAAAACGTACCCCTCGATTATCCGCCATGTGAGCCCTCTCGAGCCATTGTTCGCCCCCTTTGTGCTCCAACCGGAGGACAAGTTCCTCTAAATTGTAGGGACTTGAGTCGCAGAGGACCTCTGTTTGTTGCTCTGGATGTTTTTGAAGTCAGGCGGCATTGGCGTCTGGTGTTTCTTCAGGAATTGTAGATTTTTAGTATTTAACTTCTACCCCTACAACTCTCTACTTTATCTTTGACAAAACGTCAATTGTTACTCTACTTAGAAATTATGAAAGGATTGGAAAATGTTTTGAATTTGCAGATTTTACAAGGTACCACAACAAAAGTATAATGTCCGAGTGTCGTGATATTTGGTTTTTGTTTTGAGCTCGGTCTGTCACCTAGATCAACGTCATGTAAAGAAATAAAGTTTTGTTTGTCCTCTCTTTCACCGCGAACAATATCAAATAGGAAAATGTTTTTTTTCTGTCCTCGGTTTTTTATGTAAAGCAACTTAGTCACTTATTTCACCATCATTGTGACGATGAAAGTGTTTTTCCTCATCATTACCTGTACTTTTCTATTCGCCTTCAATATTGTTAGTACAGTCACGGAATTTGCCACCCATTTCAAAGGAAATCTGCTTGAAGATGTCATTGTCATTAGAGATGCCAAGTCATTGAACATTGATAGGAGACTCAACCTTATTGCTGTAGAATGTTAAATTGACTTTGGAACTAAGGTCGGTGACAAATTTAATTCCTTGACTGTACGTACTCACCAAGACAGCAGTTATTGATGATTTATTGAACATAAAGTTACGTCTATCTTTAATCTCGCTTACTGCCTCTCCTTACTTAGAAACTTGATATGATTTGTTTACAAACACCGTCTCCTATTATGGACTTACTTACTTCACAATAGAGTTCCAATTCATGTAATAAATTAGCATAAGCCAAACTCGGCGACACACGTGCGTATGATTACAATGGATGGCTTTTGTGCTTTAGAAATTTTCTATAGCGTTTTGTTCTTTAACGGAAACCCTATTATTACTATAGTATGGCACAAAATTAAACTCGATTGTTGATTTCTCAGTAATTTTGGTATATTGTTTTGATGAAATACATTTCGGTTGCTTTTTGCCAAGCAAACGAATAGGGCTTCGTAAGTTATTCAACAATTTTAAGGAATATGTTGAATAAAGAACTCATTTGTCTATAACTCTCTATACATATTATATTTTAACCGCACGTTGGTTTTAATTATTTATTGGTACTATATTAACACTAAGAAAATACTTAAATGGCTAACAATGCGTTTTGTTTTCTTTCAGGTAAGTTCCAAAATCTAGTATCACTAGATCTAAGTTCCACGGTTTTCCTCCTTTCCATGTTTATCGACACAGTAAGTACCTACCATATATGCCTGGCGTGATTAGGTATAACCTTCCTGCATGATATAATTAATAGCCTGGTGTAAATTATCAGTGTGTTGCCTCTAATCCGTGAATCATGCGATTTTGTTTATAGTCTTTATTTATATCTTCATTAGGAACATATTTATTTAAAAGGCTATTGGGAAATGTATCTTCAAGCTCTGATATTTTCGTGTTCATTTACTTTTTTATTTGTGACTTTAGTCCGAATTTTTAATTGTCTGCGGCTCAATCCAAAAATCCTGCTTTATCTTCACTTGGTGTCAGAACCTCAAGCAAATTGAGACGATTTAAGTACAAACGAGCATCTTCTCAAATGTATGGTATCCAGATAGTATTTTTCAGGGAAGATGTCAAATAAACACTGAACACTATCATGTTAAATTGCTCCTCCGGTAACCTTGGGCCAATAAAAGTTCTCTTTAGGCTTGTCTATTTCCGGCCAGGTCGTCTAAATCCAAAAATATTATCGTAAAATATCAACAACCTTCAATTTTGCAACAGACTATACCACAATATATGTTTTAAACGAAAGCTATTCTATAGTTATGTGTGTCATGGTTGTACCCAATCACCTGACCCCTGATAGCGATCAGTATAATTATTGTAAATACTCTTAGACACTTGTAAACACGCCGTATCAGCGATCTATGGTAATACAAGATGGTTCCAGATAGTGGTGAGCCACGCGTTGTGTATGTCTTAAAATATAGAGAAAGTGTGTGGATTTAGAAGAGGGAAGCTAGATGTTAACTCTAGGTAAGTTCATGTTTGACTAAAGCCTAGAGTAGCGTCAGTAGCCTAGTGGGTTAAGGTGTTGATTTCTGATCATAAGGACTTCGATTCTCTGTGGCCGTTGTGTTCCAATAAGTTTTATCTCTATCTCCACATTGTTAATTGCACAAAAGATTGAAGTCAAAGTTTTTCCAGCTAGATTCTATTTATATTTAAAAAAAAGTCGAAAGCACCAATTCACCATTAAGATATTCGTAAAATTTCAATTAACGTACCACTATAGAAACCTGTCACAGAAACCAATGAATATTATCTACGTTATTCATTTCTCATGACATCTTTGATATTATACCCGAGTTCTATGGTGGTTAAATAATTAAATTCACTGTACCATCGAGAATTCTTCTTGGAACTCGTGTTATGTACCATTAACGTTTACGTCTCGAAACGTCCATGTAGGTAATTCCATAAGAAGATTCTGACGAATTTAAAACTTCTTCAGTATTAAGAATACATTTAAGATTAAATGTGATGAAAAGGCGTGTCCGTGTAATTTTCATAATTTTTGTTACAAAACATGGTCATGGCGGCGTGTACCTTCTTATTAATATTCGGATAAGCATTTGCGTACTGATCGGCCTTCATCATGCAGAACGCCTCGGGGAACTGCCTTTTTCCGGACGTACCTGTTCCTGCTCTCCAATCATTATCTTAAGTTATTACATAACAAATAACAATACATGGCAATTCCTATTTATTTGCATTTAATTGTATGTTTGCACTAATATATTATAAACGCCTCGTTTACCGTTTAAAGTAACGAAAGATTCTCTAAATTAACAGGAAGAATATCCTACTAAAATACCTATTCAAAACATCTTACCAGCTGTCCCGCCGCTACACGGAATGCACTATTGTGTTGTGGTGTAGGGGAATGACGATCATATTACTAGCATAAAGAGAGGCATTCCATTTCAGAAACGCACTTGCAAGGCCACTGATATCTTTTTACCGTCATGTGGTCTATGTATGCCTTCTTCGCCATATCAATCTTTTTACAACTTAGAAAAGACAAACGAGCACACAGTGGCCTGATGATGAGTGGAATCTGAGACCCACAGTTGTTTTCATTGTCATGGCCGCAATCTGAAGACTGCAATCCTCGGACCGGACTCGATACCAAGTTTTTAATTAACATACATATAATCCCTTACCTCTTCCAGACGTATTCAATGAATTTAAACAATAGACAACTAACACATGCCTATTAGGCACTTTTGTCCGTTTTCTTGGTAATCCTTAGCAATCTCTTACAAAAGAAACATCCCAGTAACGGGCGTAATCTACCGACGTAATGTATGAAAGATATTCTGAAGCTTTGGGTAAGCCCGAGATATTAGGAGAACAGATAAAATAGCTTCTTGCCGGGCGTGATTAACGTAGGTAAGCGAAATGGTTGTTTACGGCCTTTTCCTTATATTGCTAAGGAAATAATACTTTCTGCAAGCCCCTGAATTTCCTTTTTAATGCTGCTAAATTGACAAACTAAGTACGCTGATTCAGCAACCGCGGAACAGTTTTTGATGTTGGTAGAATATAAAGCTACTCTTGCCAATAATCATTTATCACTTGTATTAGTATTGGAATGGTGATGGCGTGTAACCTTACTTAATACATAGGGTATCTTTTATTTGGAAAAAAAAGCGGTGTCATAATAAGACACAGTCTCAGTATGTGCTGCGAACGCTAGCGAGATCTCGAGCCTTTGCAGCGCTAGTTTTCAGTCTGCCTTTTTCCGCTCTCTGTTTAGACTAACAGAATTAAGCAGATATATCAGATAGTATAGATTACATTACAATTTAAACAAACTAACAGTGTTATCCAAAAATAAACGAGGTAATTGTAAAAAAATTAAAGAAACAAAATTCTGGTTCCGTGTGGTATCCATTTATTTAAAGGTAGACGAAATAAAAGGCAGAAGCTGGTATTGAATACGTCGTTGACATTTAAATATGCAATTATCAGCAAGAATAAAAACCATACTGTTTTTTATTAAACTTACCATACACGATTTTGAACTGTTCACTGAAATGTTCAAAAAACAAGTCCATACAGAATTGGACATTGTGAAAGTTGTTATACCTTACGTCACGAGACGCCGTGTACCTTGATGACGTCACTACTGCCATTGTCAAGGAGATTAATGTTACGGACGCGATGACGTCAGCTGTACGGAAGCTTGCAGAAATAATACGATAATAGCCATCTGTTTAGAAGAACTACGAATAGACAAAGGAAAGGAAGATAGAAAAGTTACAAACGACTTTGAAATTATCGAAGATTTGGTAATCATTGTAGGAATGTAGTAGGTAACTAACCAAGTAAATATTGAAGCTAACATACGATATCGAAATGGTAATTAAGAATTTGAAAGAGATAATAATGGAACTATTTATTTACACGAAATTATTACATAGCAATCTATGTTTTTTAAATTAAATCGATTGTGTCAATGCATTTAAAAAAATAACTTCATCAGCATCACATCTCGATTTAGCCAAGATACTTGGCAAACTACCGAATTTAGAAGAATGATCGCAAAAAAAGAATCTTGATTTGGTCATTATTACATAACCAATATAAACCAAAGTTGTGATAAACATATCTGTATACTTTATGCAGCTTGCATCCTGTACTCATATGCAAATAAAACTGATGACATACTAGCTACCACGCCGCGTGACCTCAAGAGTTAATTGGACAAAGTTATATTTCCCTGTTTTAACTTAATTAAAATTTATTGTCTCTCAATTGAATATAAACTTTGGGGAAAACGTGACATTCATATTAAAAACGCCAAAACGTCTTTCGGTATGTTTAGTTAATCATTGTGTTGTATTAGTGTTAAACATGACGTGATAAAATATCATGAGGCTGAATTCTGATAATCAATAATCAATCGGCTCTGCAATACAACTCTTCACACAGCTACTTGGATAAAGTTTTTTTTTTTTTATTTGGACGGTTTTGCATGTACGAACTGTCATCATTCAAAGAACAGTTCGACAAAAAAAATGGATCCTATGATAATAGAGGCAAATAAACAGCACAGGGTCTTTATTTCACTCGGTTTGCTCATGTTATTTATATATCGTAATCGTATGACGTTGACGTTATGGTAGTTCTTATGCACTTTGAAAAATTGTTATTTAGAGTTAAAATAAGACATTTATCAGTCAAATTTCTCATTTCAATTTGAAGTACCTAAGCTAGTCTTTCCGTGGTTTCAATATTGAGAGTAAAAGCTGATATAGTGTCAGCAATATGATATGAACAAGATAGAATAAAACTTTACACAGAGCCCCTGGAGGTAGTCAGTATCAGTTAGTAAAATAACTTATTGCAAGCTACCTAAATGATATATCCTTCCAATTTCATGTAAAAAATTACATAAAGTTGCATGCATGTTCGCGGTTTAAAAGATATATGAGACATAATTGCATTTTTATCGTCCGTCGAAGAAATATTTCACGTCGCTTCGTTTATAGCAATTATCGTATGGAAATATGAGATCGATTTATAAATTTTAAATAAACACAAGCACGTAATTGTGGATTGGATCATTATTTTCATGTCCACAAAAGGGCTGTTACTTTAAAAATGTTTATCTAGGTTTACTTACTCATTAAAATCAGTTGTAATTCACGAATGAATCTGTATTTTTATTTCTTGCCGTTAAACAAGATTACTATCTGACTTAAGTAATAAAAGTTACGATGAATCGATTTAAAAATATTTTTGCACGCGTCCATTCGGCAGTAAAATTTTATAACTTTACTACGATGCGATCGTTTGAGCAAAATCGTTAACCTCAATGTGTGTTAAAAAAACCATGACCTTCATGCATGCTTTGCTCATGTACGTTCATATAGATACTCTTTTTTAAATAACCACTTGTTCTTTATTATGTATCATCATGAATATATTTAATCTTATTATTCACAAAATCGTTTATCAAACATCAGGTCTTTCGTAAATGTCGAATGGTGTTATATGTTACTCAAAAATCGAATGAGCAAATATAGATAAAAGGTAAAGCCGATCGACTCAGCAGATGTCGGAGTCGCCCCCGAATATAATTTAGTGCAGGGGGAGCACAATACATATTATATTATACATAAGTATAGACAACAGATATTGATTCCTTTTGTGCCGGCACGGGCGAAGTCTGTAAGGGATGACTAATTATAGAGTACTGATTTGTGTTGTGATGCGTCATCAATAGGTTTAGGCGCAGTTTATATCAGGAACACCTGACATTCAAAATAGGAATAAAATGATCAGGGTCTTTTTCTGATTTCTGTTTCTGCGACGACAATAGTATGTAAGTCTTAGTGTAATTATATAACCACAATCTAACTATCATTGTACATAATGTGTCTGATCTTTACCTAGGTTAGACAAACAAATACGCATGCTCAACGTCTATAAATGCAAGAGACCCGATAAACCCTCAAAACTAAATTGGCCTATCGTATGCTCGCAAAATCTCGAAACATTTTCTGTCAGCAACAAATCAAATTCAAACGCAGAGTTGTTTTCTGCAAAATGTATCAGGCGAAGCTCGGAAATGTTAATGAATTCGGCCATTTGCAATCATCGCCGTACACGCAACCTCATTGTGCCTGACCCCATCATAACTCTAATTTGAGAACGAACTGTACCAGCTCAACAAAGGTACAGTAGGCTTCTTGACTTTATTTTTAAATCCTATTGTATATTACAAAACATTTACTATTCTTGAACTTAGTGTCCTGATGCACTTAACACTTCAAGCATCAGATTAAACTGACAAATTTTGTGGTCAAGGTATCTGTTCCAATTTTTCTTTTCTTTTAAGCCCATCTTGCTTTATTTACGGTCTTGAAAAAGGAAGTAACCGTATTGAAAAGTAAGTATGCGACCTCTGTACAAGTGCAAGACATGAGACACGAACTCGTCAATTGTAAATAATTTTGAACGGAACATAAACACTAAGAGGGGAGCGTGTCAAATGTTATCAAATAGTTTTAACTATGATAGCGGCCCTACCTAGGCCAATACCTAACTGATAACCAGAAGGATGACATGGACGTTGAACTGGAACGCAGGGCGCTGGCGGTGCGGGCGAACATGCTGGCCCGCAGGTTTACTCGCTGTACACCCGCAGTCAAAATAACGCTCTTTAGAGCATACTGCACTTCATTATACTTGGGTGCCCTGTGGGCGGGCTGTTCGCAACGCTCGCTTGGCTCCCTGCGAGTCCAATACTAAAACGCACTGCACTGGGCACTGTTGAGGCTCCCGCGGTTCTGCAGTGTTGCGAAAAAAGATGGCTTCGCTATTAACCAGAATACGTGGCAGCCCGAACACTCTCCGGAGGACGATAGCTGTTAGAAATGTGTGCTGAATTATGCAACACTTAATAAAAAACCCATTTTCGCTAGCTATCTGATCTAGTTGTCTGAATAAATAAATTATTTGTATTATTATTTACCTACTTTTTACTTTCAAACTATGTAACAAGCGGAACGAGAGCAGCGCGTTGGAGGTAAGGTAAAATGTTAACTATTGTTTAGAGATGACCTTTATGTTAGCGGAAGAATAATCAGGAAAAGAATTAGTTTATAGCATTGTAGTTACGAAGGGTACAGTACGTAGGATAGGGTGGGCGTGACATAAAATATGCTTGCCCATGTGTAAGACGACAGTAATCGCTATCGTGAAAAATGTTAGCATATTCCGCTAATCTATTGGTTTATTTTTTCATCTAACTTTATTAACTTTAATAAAAGTGTATGTCACCTTAAGTAGCCTACTATCAATTTTTATGCATGACGAATTAGAAAGTGACAGTTATCCAATGAACGCTTTGTGCCACTGTGTGTGAATAAGAGGGGTGTAATAATAAGTATAATTTTAATATTTAATTTTATTGTCTGTCAAAATATAGACCAATTCCGACGATTTTTTTTTAAAGAAAGCTAGTTTAATTTCTAGCTAGGTTTCATGAAAAAAATTGAGCCGTTAAAGACATATTAGCTCTGAAAGTAGGGTTCACTATTACAGTCGAGTTCATAAATATGTGTACACTTTAGTACCTTGTATATTTATTGTCATGTTTAAACGGCCATATATGAATTGTCACAGCGATTTCAGTGACAAGGTACAAAATTGTACATATATTTATGAACTCGAGTCCATCGAGGGTTTTTATCTACCTATTTAATAATATGTAAAATCCCTCCTGCTGTTTTTGTGTCCGTTGCTCTGTTACCGAGAATCAAGGAATTGATACTGAATAATTAATGTGTTTAGGGAAGAAACGCTAACTGATTGTTCGCGTTCTCGTCTTGCGATGAAAGCTTTCATTTAGCATTATGTGTTTTGATGTTTGTTTGCGAATTAAATTAATAAAGATAGTTTAACATCGAATTCATTTAAATACGGTGGATAAGTAATCAGGTCTAAGTTCCCATAGGGTCGAAGTTTATCTGAAGGAACCTCACCTCAAAGATAGGTCTATAATTGTGTTAGCTAAACCGGATCATACCGATATAAGCCTTTTTCTATTATTGTTGCAACATGACACGATAACAATTAAATAAAATGTGTTAACCTTCTGAGTCCAAGTCTGTAAATATTTTGAGGAACATAATGAAAAACCATCTGTGTCAGAGCCTGAGTATAAATTGCCGTTCACGCAATACGAGAAACGCAAACGCTTCCAAGACGTTTGTTGCATATATTTATTAATAATCTTATATATACATTGCTTATACAGATTCCGACTTTTATTATAAACTTAACAATAAATTTAAACCCTCTATTTTACTACTCATCGCAAGTAAATGTCAACGCAAAGACTCCCTGTTTCGCTCTCAATTCCACAACCAACCAATTCCAAAAATTATAAGCATCCCGAAACGTGAATTATCAGGTATTCTCGGTAGAATAATCGGAATATTTTTCCTTAATTTTTCATTCGGCTCAGTGGCGCCCCCTGGGCTTACTTCTACTTAACGAAAACCTTATTTAAAATAAACAGGGCGGTGTAAACGAGGCACGTGCCGGAAATTCTGAACAGTTCGATAGCCGTATTATTTTCGCTGGCAATAAATGAATGGTGTTGCCAGCTTTGTATATAGTTGCCAGGTTTTAGGGGCAGGGTTGGCGTTGGATTCGCCTGTGGAAATAATTTTGGGTTAGATCTTTATGGGGTTGTGAGCAATTCGCGTAAGATGATATTAAGTTTTTGGGACATGCTTTTTTTGCCGAATGCCGACTGTAACTTTTTTGCAAATTCATTATCTGCTTATCAAGAGAGATAGCTTATTAGGGTCTCAACAAGGTGGGTCTATGTTAAGTACAGTGGAGATCCTGTCGCCACCTTTGACTCTATCATCAGATCAGCTCTTTGATACCATAATATTGCGTTGTCATCGGGTTTACATAATTAATTCATGTCAGCCGAAAGACGTCCACTGCTGGACATAGGCCTCCCCCAAGGCTTTCCACTCAGACCGGTCTTGTGCTTTTCGCATCCACCGCGGTCCCGCGATCCTGACGAGGTCGTCACTCCATCTTGTTGGAGGTCTACCTACAGCTCGTCTTCCGGTCCGCGGACGCCACTCCAGAACCTTCTGACCCCATCGGCCATCAGTTCATCGGTCATCAGTTTACATAATTGTCTGGTCCGAATTTCAGTCCATTCCATTAACGAGAACTGGTTCTAAATTGAGTCACATTTTTTTAAGCGGATAGCTCACGTATTTATATATTATGAACAGTGCAGTGCATGTTCAACAAGGAAATTATAATAGGTATACTTCTTGACGACTGTAGGACTATGCTCAACTGCTACCTCTCTACGTCTGTCGGTAAACAAAAAATATAAAGCGTTGGTATATTAATGTAGCGAATAATAGTTTTTTGTAGTTCATGGAAGGATTATACCGGCTTCATTTTGTAAGTTATTTGGCAAAATGTTAGGCAGATCAAAGAGAATTAATTTTTTCTTTATACAAATTTATGACTTATGTTGACTGAAAGTTAACATTTAAAAATGTGAGAGGATTAATTTCGAAGAATAAAGGCGTAAACACAAGGCCTTATTATCAAGATATTCAAGTGCCAATGACTCGTTACGGCGTCAACTTTACATAGAACTGCAAAGTATGAGTTAAAACAATTGAATGTATAATTTTCGACTGCAGCATCAATAAAAAACACCCACCGATGGACGAATCCGGCATTACTGCAGTTTCATTGACGAAATCTTTAATTTTACGATTCATTTTGCTCGATACAGACATTTTAACACTCGAGCGACTGCCAAAAACAGAATCCCTTATCTGAATGATATAATCTTTGAATTTGGAATTTGCGAGAGTTTCTTTTAGATTTTGTTTTGCTAAAAACAGCGCACTTAATTCGATCATTTTCTGTAATAGTACAGTCAACGGCATAAATAAGTGATCATTTATGTACCTTGTCGCTTTCAATCGTTTCACAATTTTGTATGACATTTCAAACATGACGTTAAAGTGACAAGGTACATAAATGATCACTTATGATTTTGTACAAGTAGGTAATAATTATGAGTATTGTTTTTTTACTTTTATACCATATTATTTATTGAAGAATATATAATAATAGATAAAACCCCTTATATGTCTTAAACGTACCAATCGATTTTCAAGAAACATATCTTAAAACAATACAAATAAACTAGCTGTCGTTTTAAAAAAAAAAAACCGTTTGGGGACTACGATATCCCAGACAGACACATAGATACACAGGCATGCATGTCAAACTGACAACGAGAACATATAGTCACGATCAATGTAAGCGGGTCACTTTGCATAGAACTTCCATAGAAAGTGACCCGTTTTCATCGCTCTTTAGTGTAGATCGGTTACCCTGACTAAATCCGCGCAGCAAACTTTCTATTTGCATTTCTTCCTATTGTTTTTTTTACAAATTGCGTATTTTCCATTTTGGATTTTCCCCACTGGCATGTTTTCTCAATTCAATATCAATTTCACTTAGTAGACGGAGATCCGCTTTTGGGAAGCTCCTATTTCTGGGTGCTATAGCCTTCCGGGCCTTCTGCAAAACTAACATAACCTAAACCTGTGTACCTATTTTGCGAGTGGGGCAAATCCCAAATGGAAAATATCATCATCATCATCATCGTCATGTCAGCCGAAAGACGTCCACTGCTCGACATAGGCCTCCCCCAAGGCTTTCCACTCAGACCGGTCTTGTGCTTTTCGCATCCACCGCGGTCCCGCGATCCTGACGAGGTCGTCACTCCATCTTGTTGGAGGCCTACCTACAGCTCGTCTTCCGGCTGGAAAATATGCGATTGCTAAATATTCAAAATAGGAAACAATGCGATCGGAGAAAAAATAAAGTGGGAAAAAATGAGAATTGAAAGTTTGCTGTTTGTTTGTTCGCAGAATTTATCAGTTTGAGGAACCGATCTAACAATCCCTTAGATATATCATCCTCTGTATCATCGGGGGTTTAAAAAAAAAACTTTGTCTAGCTCAGTTCACATTCTCACGTAAATTACTATTCATAAAGTTATTGACAGTAACAAAGTGTTTGTCGTATCGTATCTCTAAACGAGTTTTTCGTGTCACCGTTTCGCCGATCGCAAGATTCTCAATGCAGGCTTGCATTTAAATACGTCAATTGTGATAAATTGACATCTGTAACGGATTGTTTGTGTTGACAGGTGTATAATGGTCCAAGGCGACCGTTGACAAATGATTCCAAGTTTAAAACATTTGACAAATGACAACTGCACCAGAGAAGTATAACGCAATAACTTGAAATTTTAGATAACATCATTTACAACTTTATAAGCTTAGATATACAATTTCAAGTTGTTTGTTTACTTATTATAGTGTTGGATGTTTTGTTTTAAATACAGCGTGTGAGAATGGTTGGACCGTGTGTAATGTGTACGGGACAAAACAACTCAGGTTATCTATGTATACTTGCATAACATTCAACTTATAAAGATGTACTTACTGGTTTATACAATTGGTTCTGATTTTTTAATAATCAATAGTAGTACCATCATGATTTCTTATAGTTGGGTCTCAATCAGGGTTACCATTTGGGAAATTGAAAATTCCTGACAAAAAGTCTGACATTTCGATAAAAGTCCCGACTTTTTAGTCACAAAATGCAAACATTACTCAGTTACGGTGGTATGGTAGGCATGGTAGCAGACGATCGCATTGCGAGGTGGCTAGGATGCAGGGTGCAGGCGGGGATCAGTCGTAAAATGCGGACAAATTTAAGAGTCGGACAAAGTCCGGACTAGAGTCTAAAAGTCCGGACATGCCCAGGCTAATCCAGATGGAAGCCCTGGTCTCAATATACGCGTGTCACAATTTGGAACTTTTTACAAACCTGCTACCAGAAGAATAAACCTTAAACATGACATAAAGACAACACATCAACAAGTTTCGCGCCAAATTCGATTTTACTGATAAGTACTTAATTATTCTAATGCATGCGAAAATGCTCCAAAATTCTGAATATTCATCAAAATCTGGTGCAAGACAAATGGCCCAATAGATCAAGCGGTGCCAAGTTAAATTACTTTCAGGTTTATTTCTCGTTAAAATATTCAACTCGTGCGCAGGTAGCCATCCCACTCAGGCGGCTAGCCGGCGCCATTCGTGACAGATCGAGTACCAACCGATGTTTACCGAAAAACCGATACTGTTAGACTGCTACTGCCCGACAAAAAGTGCATTATTTGTTTATGGTATTATTGTAACAGAGACCAAAAAAGTTGGGCGTCTATTGCATAATGGTTTTTTTTGCAATGACAAATGCGTTTTAAGTACATTTTTTTTTGCTTTTACTTTTGAAATATAATGCGCTCCTGGTTACTTAATGTTTGGTTATAATTAACAAAAACAAATGGCGAAACGCTTCGGAAAAAAAACGGTTCAATGATTATAATATTCTAAGCGCCTGCGCCTACATACAAGATTTAAGTAATTCTTGAGTATCTCAAAGACTTGTTTGTCATCCACATTTCCATACTTGCTTGAGGTAGTATTTTCCGAGTATACAATTTTATGTTACATATTGTGTAGTTATTACGTTCAGTGCCCGTGACACGTATTGCGTGTTCAAAATGCGTACAATTTGCAGTTTGTAGGAGTGACTGCGTTAATAGTTCGCAAGGCCAGTTGGTAGAGTCGCGCCAGGCGCCATCGTATCAATCAGGTAAGCGTTCGGCGCATTTATTAAAATAATACCGGCGTATAACGTCGTATACGACATTACAAGTACTACATCTACATAATATCTTCAGTAACGTTGATACTAACTAATGGTAATACAGCCGTTTGAAACTAAAAGGCAGTATACGCATAAGAACTTCATCCTCTCAATCTAACTTTTATTTTTATTTTTGAAGGGCAGAATCGGATCTTGCTATGTCATGAGTATTTTGACTTTTATTTATAGTAAGCTAAAAAAGGAAAATGAACTTATCGAAGAAACTGTTCTCAATTCTTTACTCTGTTTTATAGTTTAGATTGGATATTTATCCCACTTTTCGCACCCGCGGTGGAACAAGGGCACAATGTGCCATATAACCTAAAGGGCAATTGTGCCCTTGTCCTACCGAAGGTGCGTTTTATTCTGGCTTGCCAATATCAGATTCTGGTGTGGAATACCCTGGCAGTTGCACTTAAAGATCTGTGATAAAACATAGTATACTCTGACCTTATGTACGCAGTACGTAATTTTTTAAGCTTTTTGACCATTCGTGAATTGCTCATATTCCCATAAAGATACAATCCAGATTTATTTGAACAAGGGCTCTGAATTTATTTACACTTACGCCATTTTTCTTCTAAGTGCAACCTCCACTTACGTCATTTCACCAATACCGGCGCCTGCGCACGGCGCCTTCAATGACCACCGTAATTGCGCCCGAGTCTTTTAATTGGCGCTTTTTCAATAATAACACGTCTCGTACGTAACGAGACAAAACTAAACACAACGTTTTGTGTTTTGCGCTATAGTTACTTCACAGGTCGATTTAAATAATAATATGTTTAGTAATTGTATTTGGAAGGATCTAGAAGTCTTAGGGTAGGTTGGTACTCTACTTAATAGGTATAGTTGGAGTGGAATTAACCATTCGAAAAAGTTTACGGCTTAATAATTTTCTGGTGTTGCCGAATTTAGGTGTAACGAGGTTGTTACAACCTCCTTTTTGCGTTCCTGGCCACTTTTACATTTCGTTTAAATTCTTTCCAAATTCAAAATTGTTAATGATCAATTGGTATTTCGATCTATAATTCAGTCTCCAGAAAATTTCGATTAGCACAGACACGGGTCCCGTGTCTCGCTGTTTCATTATATTTAATTTATTTAAATATAATTCTGTAAATCTTTCTATTTCCAAAAATATAATATTTGAAGAAAGCGATTTATTTAAGAGTCTCCAAGATACTTACAATCCTACCGTTAGATAGATACTTTTTTCATCACCTGTTTATGCTTGCGTGAGTCCAACAAAACGAATCCCATTTCGGTTTGTCTACGTTAGTTACAGCGGAGACCTTGTTGCCACTTTCGGACTCAATCATCAGATAAGCTCATAGATTCCATAACCCAATGCAATCCAATCCAATTTTGCGTTGGTTTTCTTGTGTGTTCCAAATTTTGGCCCATTACGGCATTAACGGCAAGTGGTAAAAATTGAATTTAAAAGATTAGAACTGTAATGGCAGATCTACGAACGAAGCGAGTTTAATAAAAGCTTGTAAGAATGGTTTTTTTCTTTGCACTACAAAATATTACAATGATTTTGTTACCTCTCATCTAATTCTCATTTTATAGCTTTGGTTTATATAATTGCGGCTTATTTACCTCAGCCTTTTTCCAGACCCACAAATTTGACCGTCTCATCTTGTGTGAGGGAGACCGATCACTCACCAAATTACCATAAACGGATGGAAAACATGCTGACATTATCCCTCAAGGCTCGCCCTCGAACGTAAAAGATCGCCTTTAACGACCCTTCATTCTTTTCTCAGTAACCGAATTGTTTCCGACCGATAAAAAACCTTAGTTGTTGCTAGTTTCGGCAATGAAATGCGTACTCTTAATAAAAAAAAATGCACAGTATTTTATTAAAGAGGTTTTTGTATTTTTTATACTTCAATTTTGTAACAATTACAACACACACATTAACATTACTTCAGTGGTACCACAGGGTAGTGTTTTAGGACCGTTTCTGTTTCTGATTTATAAAATAGCCACTTGTAGACTAAGAAATGTTTATGTCGTTGTTTTCGCATCGTCTTATAGCTGTCGTCGTAAGCTGTACCACATCTGCCCCTGGGCAGAGTTGAAGACATAATCAACATGAGATAAGTGCTTGAGATTTTAATCAGCTACACTGTGGCTAATTTTACGCAACACCTTTGACGCGACGTACAGGGAGTATAAGTTAAAACAAACTAGGTACTTGTTTTTTTTTAAATATTTAAGTGGATGTTAGAAATACGAATTCGGGGGATAAAGCTAACCTTATTATTAAAACAGACTAACCGGTTATTAGGCTTAACTTTTAATGAATTAAAATCGTCGATCATCGTTAAATTTCTACAGGATGTGGGACCGCGACATTTAAAATAGATTATTTCACGCAGAACCTCGTAAACGGACAATGCGTTGTTTTACACCGTTCTTATTTTACACTCACTAAAACATTTTGGACCAATAAAACAGTTTTTACGATACCTGGACGTGGAATGTCTGTTCCCAAAGTGATTCCGTCCAATACGTGGGACGTTGCCGTTTATATTGCTTTTGAATTACCTCACACAAAGACCCTATAACCTGCCCTTTAGGTCACAACTACAAATCAACAAACGAAGCAGATTCGACTTTGTTTTCTTAGTAACAAGTTGCAATTACTGTAAAAATCGAACAGTACATGTCCTTCTGGTTTAAAATGGTAAAGTTACAGGGTTGCAGGGTTGCCACTGCATCTAAATATTCTTTAAATGTTACGTGATTATCTTTTAAACGTCTTGAATTGTTAATGGCTACTCATAAGGCTGGTCTTATACATGTCTTTTTGCAAATAATGTGACCTCTTTTAGATCAAGTTTTTTGCTGAATTGGTAGCGTTTTTAGCTGTAAAGCAGCAGCCCTATGCTTAGTTTACAGCCATCAAATCGGAGTAGCGCTTCTGGCGCATTACGTGAAGCCTGTGGTGTTTTATGAACTTTAATGGAAACGTGTTACGCACGCGTCTGCGTTTTGTAATTGTCCAGTTACTCTTCTTTTTTACTAGCGCGGTTTTACTGTCGTGTTAAATGTACAGCAATTTGTATGGGATCGTAAAAAATGTTGAATGGATTTTGCGCATTTAAATAACTCTTTTCTCCTTGGAGCGTGAGACTCGGCATAATACGCGTTGTTTAGCGATTGCATATGTAGCAACTGGCATCTGGCAATTGAAGGTTGACAAACAGATGGACGTTAAACTGATCCTCTAAAGCCAATTAATTAATAGTGATCCAAATTGGAAAATAAGGACTACAAAAAAAAAGATGAATTAATCGCTCCATAACAAATTCTCTTTGCAACATTAGGTAAGTAAAGTATACTCTACCTATTATGAGCCTTAAGTCTACTTTGTCTCTACAAGTATGGCTGTCGTATTGCTTTCAACTCGGCCGCCATTACTGTCAATTACATAAGAGCTATCGTAACTTTGACAAGACGATGATGGTGTAAAGTCAATTAAGAATAAAGTCAGTACGTTTATTCGCTTTCGTCTAACAAAAGTACAAAAGAACAAATTATCAAACAAATACATCAACACGTAATATCTGAAGTGCCAGACGGAGCAAAATATTTCCTGCTCTGCCTCTAACTTTTTTTTTCTTCTTCTTTGATCATCATCGTCATCATCATCATCATCATGTCAGCCGAAAGACGTCCACTGCTGGACATAGGCCTACCCCAAGGCTCTCCACTCAGACCGGTCACCGCGCTCCCGCGATCCTTACACGAGGTTGTCACTCCATCTTGTTGGAGGCCTACCTACAGCTCGTCTCCCGGTCCGCGGACGCCACTCCAGAACCTTCTGACCCCATCGGCCATCTGTCCTGCGAGCAATGTGCCCCGCGCACTGCCACTTCAGTTTAGCTATTCTTCGGGCTATGTCGGTAACCTTAGTTCTACTGCGGATATGATCATTTCTGATTCAGAGAGAGTTTCGACTACCTGTGTTTGACAATTACACTTTTTGATTTCACATGATTTTTACAATAAATATTGCAGTGAAAACTGACGGATCGATCGTATAGATTTCCTTCACTGCATTTTCTGAAATCCTCAGTCCCCATATGAACAATAACACTTCCAGATCAAAACCCGCTCTAAATCTTATAAACTAATAGACTGCGCGTGGGCAGCGCATTCCGATCCCCGTGGGCTCGAATTGACATCTGTACAGAGGTTGTCGAAAGATATTTATGTCTTGCTTCCTTGGAGAAAGCGTGCCGTACTGGAATTGGATCGATAATGTCTGTCAGTGATATTGGTTATGATGGTGGCTCTATTGACGGATTGGTGATGCGAATTTCGAATATAGAAGGTGAACACTAGTAACGAGGTTTTAAAGAGAATAATATTCCTAATTTTTTTAATAGTCTAAGGTGCAATCTACGATAACTACTAACTGGCAACTGTACAAGTCTGTAGGTAATGTTTTTTTTTTTTGACATAAAGAAGGTTAACGAACACAAAAGCCTTGTCGCCACTCGGGATCGGAGGCCCATTGAAATTAATTGAATTTTTAAAACTACAATCACAAGATTGCAATCCTAAGGCTGAAAAGAGTTGCCAATTCTGAGAAGTTAGATGGAATGGAATGTCTGTAATTTCACCGGCTGTCTTAAAAAAGTATCTTGTTTAATTATTTTGTCTGACAATGTCACAACTAATTGTTTTAACAACAACGTCGTCTAGACCACAAATAAATGACCAATGATAACGGAAGTACAGTGTACTTACAATTGTTCATATATTTTGACCAGTTTCTTTTTCGTCACTGTACAAAGACATGTTTGTGTATTGTTTAAATCTAAGCTGATAACGTCATGTTTCTGGAACACTTAAAATGTTTAAACTATACAGTGTTGTCCATCTAGATCAAAATAACCCTTGTCTAGGTAGAAATTTGGTTCAAATTTGTTAAACTTGACATTCTCAACGTTAAAAATTTCTTTGTTCAGTAAAATCGGATAGCTCTGTCGCCACGATGTCGCGATACGGGTTCGAGTCTGGACCTCGCAAATATTTCTTACTAATTACGCGTTGCTTAGCCAAAATCACCCTTAATGACGCATTCTGTGGGGCTTAAGGGTTTTGCATGGACATTACCGGTTTTAAAGAGATCCAGGATTTAGATAGTGCTCATGCGATTTTCTTTTCTTCGCGCTATTGGGTTATATACGTTTTTTCATTCATTTTGCAGTCCTTTTTTTGTGAAAATGTAGGCAGATGAGCATGCGAGTCACCTAATGGTAAGTGATCATCGTGACCCATAAACACCCGTGACACCAGAGGAATCGCAGAAGCGCTGCCGGCCTTTGAGAAATGAGCAAAGCGTTGTAGGAATATATAATAAGCCTCTTTCTACCTATATATATTATATAGATTGGATAAAAAGTAACAAAAAATTAAATTAAACTGGTTTGATTATTCATAGGTACCTATTTTAAAATATTGTTTCAAAAACTCAACACTGTTGCTGCCGCCATTTGGAACTGCTCTACCCCCTTCCCACACAGTGTCATCTCGCTCACACTTCGCACAAAGGTACTTTCGTACATTTGTATTGTCAAATAGCGATACATCGCATACTACTTATCTATTTGCTACTATTAATTAGAAAGGTCGCACAAAAGTGTTTCCCACACTCGTCGTATTATTCATCATCATCATCATGTCAGCCGAAAGACGTCCACTGCTGGACATAGGCCTCCCCCAAGGCTTTCCACTCAGACTGGTCCTGTGCTTTTCGCATCCACCGCGGTCCCGCGATCCTGACGAGGTCGTCACTCCATCTTGTTGGAGGCCTACCTACCGCATTATTCACACTCTATCATTTCAAGATTCACCTACAACCTCAAGCATTAGCCGGCTTCGTTAAAATAAGCCATCTGTCCATTAATTTATAATCTAAATTATTAAATCGTCGCTCAACCTATTACAAACAATCCAAAATAACCTAAAAGCCACTTTGCTATGACCACAACATCAACATATGTCACTTCAGTTCTAAATAGCGCATTAACGTTCCAGACATAAAACGATTTTATACGAACCATATGTCGGAGTTACACGGTCACAATCTAACACGTTCCGTGCCCAGCTTATATACTTACATACAAAAGTGTGACGGGAAGAGCCATATTCACATTACAGTCTTAGCGTGATGGCACCAGTGTTTGAGTGTGACAAAACAAATGAATAACCCTTATCTTCTGTAACATAAGAATCAAGTGTCGATCATTGGTCCTTGTAGATTACTGGTTTCGTAACTTGCCTTGTTATTATATTATTTGTATACATATAGACGTAGTTTTATTTCATAGATAATTAAAACGATCATACAGGATACCTGGTTAGTAGGATATGACACCCATAAATATTTGCAATCTAAAGACTAAAATCCCAAGACTTGCTTGGCCCACTAGTAGGAATATGGAATGCCTCTATAGGTACTACTAATTCCCTCCACACCAGACCAGAACACAACCACTGTTTGGTGATAGGTTGAAGGATAAGATGATGGGAGCATTACGGACCCTTTTATAACGCCCAAGGTGGTAATGTGGGACTCACCAACCAAAAGTGGCCGGATTACCCACTAAAAACCAGTGATCCCTCCCCTTGTTGGCCAGGGCCGCAGGTTCTGCTTCCGCATTCGACTACTACCCTCACACAGCCTACCTATAATAACTAAATGTAAGTTTTTAATCGACTCAAGACAACCCTATCGATTGAGGAAACCGAGTCGATTAAATTCCTTACAATAGTTATGCTCAAATGAAACGGCCTTAGATGTATCATCCGTCACGAATTATTTTATTTCAATAGCCTTACAATACCCACACACAGCCTCGAGAGACCTTACTAATTACTGTTTTATCTTTTGCAGGTAAGTTGCGGCCTTGCCCTGTTTCTTCTGCCATTGAGTAAGCTATGCAGCGATGTAGAAATTGCAGAACATTCCCAGAGGTTTGGTGATCATCCCAAGAAATTATTGAGAACATTCTCGAAGGTTTTTGATAGCATTGACAATGTTGTAATTCCGTACAATATTTTTTTAAATCTACTGAAAATTACTCTTAAATTTTACTATTTGAGAAGGTTCTATTCGGTATACTTAATACTTTTGAATTCTGATAGATTTTGCCTTGAAAGATGCAGTGTAGGAAAAAACTCAATAGTTTTTTTTTTGAGTAGGTTGTAGGTACGAGAACTTCGGTCGCAACACTGCAACAAATTATTTAAAGTATTTTACATGTTTAATTTTGTTTAAGAATATTTAAGAAGTTATTTTTAGGTTTGTTTCGTCGAGTCTTCATACTATGCGAAATCTATTTTCAATCTGCTTCTCGAATATTACTTACCTTGTGACTGCCTCTCCTTTCTTAACCTAGGTGGGAGATAATATGCATTACACATGACAAGAACCTTCCCGAAGACATCCTTTAAATGGTAGTATATGTAAATAACGCATCAACGTATATTAAGTTGCGTAGTTTCAAACGAGTTAACAGATAGACACGTATATGTACGATAGCTCCACCTGTCACTAACCTCCTTTTAACCAAACTAGGTTCCTACACTGAAAAAATAAAAATAGCCCTGTATTGATACAATGAAAGCGGAATCGAAGATGAAACGACTTCGCTAGATTAAAAAGACTTTTATATCTGATTAAATTGATATAAAAACTTACAAAGTGAAACGGGTTTCGAATACGATCATAATTTCGCTATGAAACGTACAATTATATTACAGTGTGCCCCGTTTAATGGCGGATGGCCGCCGGGCTCACAAACTCGTAATTAAGCCCTGGTTTCGTTTAACTATGGTATTTATGAAGTAAGTGAATAAAAGTTTGATTAAGTTGTTTATGGTTATTCTTTTCTTCCTATTGTAACTGTAAAAGGCCGAGATATATGCGTCTTCTAAAACCTACTAAAAAGCGTAAAAAACTTATATCCTGTAAAGAATATGACGTAAGTAAGCATTGAATTGAAGCAAGGAAATACCTTGAGTTAGGCTAGGTACCTACCTCATTCCTCGGAAATGAAGAAAAGTTATGCAAAATATTATGCTTTTCTCTTCATTTCTGAAGTGAAATGCAATAAGTGACATAATTTAAGGTAGCTAAAACTTGCTTTACCACTTGCAACTTGCATCGCGTTTTCCAAAGGATGGGCATATCCAAGCTGACATCAACTAAACAAAATGTTCACACAAAACTTACGTAGACGATTTAGCTAAATTAATATTTTTTTTAAATTCCACGTGTGCAATCAAATATCGCCTTTAACTCTTTCTTTTCATAATAATGTTTACCTTAATCGGTAGGTTACCCTATTATCAGCTTAAAACTTACCAATTGTAAGTTCCAGTGAGTAAAAGGGATAAAACTATCAGTCATGTATATCTGTCTCTTTCACTCCCTAGAACTTGTCAGGTCATTGCAAAGCTCACGTCATATCTAATTGTAGAAGATTGTTCCAACATTAGTTATTGACCGTGCCCCGTGGCGCCATCTTAACATCTGTAATAAGACCCAATGTATCTTGACCTTTCTACCGAACTATCATCACTTACAACTGGGAGCTCTAGCAAAATGGTTAATTTATGGCCGATGAATTGACTTACCAATATAATAAAATATCTCTGTGTTAACTAGGAAATACTAAAGTGAAGCTTAACAGACTTGCGATAAGTTTCCCATCACACTTTAAATCCAATAGTGACACTATGCAAAAAAGAAACGCATAATAATAATTATGCTGCCAGCATCTTCGGGACAATGCCGCAGGGCCCTTTTTTAGATATAGCTTTTTAGTTTTAAAATATAATAAGATTTAAAAATGCAATTTTAGTTTTGGAATTATCTACACTAATATTATAAAGAGGAAATATTTGATTGTTTGTTTCTTTGGTTGTTTGTTTGCCTTGAATAGGCTGCGACAATACTTTACCGATTTGAAAAATTCTTTCACCATTAGAATCCTACAATATCCTGATGAACATAGCCTATCTTTTTTTTATTTGATTTGAGTTAATTCTTTTTAACTGCAATAATATCACTAATCAAATAGGTTTTTTCGTGACTTATTGTCACTGTCGGATTTACGTGCGTCAGAATATTAGACCACTCAATATTTTCTTTATGATGTAATTTCATTAACGTGATAACATTACATTTTCATTTACGACACGTAAACACTGTCAATCATAGGGAAATGATCAATAAAACTGTTCGTTAGCGTAACTGTGACTTGTTTTGACAGTTGTAGTGTCTGTTACTGGCGTTGTAGAAAGTTCGCAATACTTTATTGTTTGAAGTGGCACAGTTAATTGTTGGAACTGGTGTTTCGCTACCGAGTCGTTTACGCAAGGAATCTGCAGATCTAGTATCTTTAGATAAAGCTGTTTACTTTCACCGAATCAAAGGATATAAATATTAATACATAGCATATTATATGAAGACAGTTAATTCAGCTAAATAGTTTTACGAAACACTTAATGCGAAATATCAAATGTCCCATTCTTTTCACGCGACATTCGTGATTTAATAGACAGAAAAGATCTAACCTAGAACTTTGATTTTTAAAGCACGCCCCTGGAATCTTACTGATTCGAGGAAGGTCTGAGAGAAGAAGTCAAATTCATTCAATCAGACCATCTTTATTACAATGTCTTGCTCATGGATCTGATGCAAAAATAAGCGTTCGTATTCGTTTTATTGTAACAATAACAGTAGTTAGTTTCACCATGAACTTAAATGCAACCGTAGGTACAAACTTCTATATTTCCCAGTGCACTAAAGACCGACAAAATTTAAAACTACGATATCCTTATTCATACAATGCTTCTCACACGACAGTGGCCTAGTTATGGAGTCATGCGTTAAACAAACTTTTACTTGTCAACTGATTAGTCGCGGTCACGGTGCCCAACACATCCAAGCCCAAACTCTCAGACTTTCATTAATAATAAACCCGATATGGTGCATTTGGCGCCAAAAGTGTTAGGGAACTCCGACACGGTCATTTAAGACATTAGCGCTTCAACATCCTTCAATCTTTAGAGATTCGTACGTATATTTTTTACGTATTGACACCGTGGGATTCGCGGAACAGTGAACAGTATAATTAATTGGCAGACACACGTAAATTATTGTAGTTTTGAATTTGATATAAAAGCGACGAGTGATTTTGAGATGTTTATTTTAAAATGGAACTTTAAAAGTTAGAACTTTAAAATCTAAACACCCTTATTTGTAATCATTAGTAATTTCGACCCTGCTTTCAGAGATTTTTGAACATCCCAACCGATTTTGTTTGATAAAACGTAGCTAGGAACATGGGCAAAGTAACCTACCAAAACCAAACCGGATTGATTAAAGAAAAAAAAACGAAAAGACAGCTTTTAACACACGGCCAGGGGTTAAAACCGCTTCTCACGTGTCGTGTCATTTTAACGCAATACAACCAAACAGATTAACTGACGCGAAACGATCACTCTTTTAATCGTGTTGAGCGAATTGAAAAATGCCATAACATTTAATGGCAAATTGTGCGCCGGTCACATATCTGCGAATACGTGAGGCGCCGCGCAGCGTCTAGACATCTCCGCTAAAAATGATGTATTCGACACTTGGCTCAACTCGTACGATCATGAGCAATAGGTGTAGAGAATAGAGAAGTTAGTGAGGAATTATTCAAAACAACAACTCAATTGTGAGTTTTTAGGCAAGAATTTGTACATTAATGAGAACTTGTTCAAATTATGTTATTATACTCAGGAGCAAAAATACCGGGTCAGAGTGCGTTTTTCATACTAAAAAGGCTATTTCGAAGCCTTGGTTCCTCGCCAGGGAATGCTTTTAGTGAAATCTGATGCTGAATACCCCGAGCATCGATACAGGACTTCCAGAGTGCCTAGGATACCCAGCTGAATGAATCTGCGGTTAATGCCTGTTCAGAAAAACATCTAAATTGGCAATAAAATGTAAGGAAATCCAAATGTTGACCCAAACTCTCCCGCTGTGGTGTAAACTGATTGTACGATCAGTTAGGTATCTTAAGAACTTTTGACCTCCTCTATTGAACCTTGGACTATCTAACATTAAACCTTCGCGAGGAACCAAGGCTTCGAATTAGTCTCGTTTGTATGAAAAACGCACTCTGACCCGGTATTTTTTCTCCTGAGTGTAATATTGTACGTGACATATTTAACCAGGCTCCTATGGTAAAAAAACATTAAAAAATGGCTTTATCTTTAACGACAGCTTGCGAAGTATTAAACACTTGCAATCACCTTTATTTTAAAATTTGATTATCAACTACGCTCGGACGTTTTTGATTCTCAATAAATACCGTGTGGCATATCATGATATTGACAGTTTGTAAGCACCTTATCACTTTTATCCGAAAAACCGCTGTGTTTTTAAATTTGTATCCAAATCAGGGAGACCGAACAAAATAAGGTAAGATCTCAGAATACAGTTTGAATTACAACAGTTGTTCGTTTAAACAATAATTAATCGTTTCGAATTTCATACTTCAACAGAACGCGGATCGAGCCGAAACTGGATTTCAGACGTAAATTAATTACGGAAACGTCGAGTTTCCCCGAATTTCCACTATTAATCTCTACGGAGATATAGTAATTGATTACTTTTGTAACAGGCTAATTCGTTTTCCTTACTGTTCTGCCGGGTATTCCAAATATGTCTGTAAATCTATCATAATATGTAATGCGGTCGCTAAAATAAAAAATAAATTTACCATAAACAATTTAACTTAATATTTGTGTGGTATTTTTGACTTTATAATATACTGCTTTGACTTTTATCTTGATTTTTTCTGGCAACACAGAGCAGTCTAGAATTTTCTGGATTTAGGGAGCCGGGTATTATATGTTATAATATTAGAAAAGAATTGTCTTCCGAAAACATAATACATACATTGTCGCCTTTTAAATTTTAAACAGGCCACTTAAACGGGGATGTACAATTGAAATCGTATGTACTAGACTTTTTGAGATTTAATTATTACGTCATTATGTCAAAGTTCCATGGTGGTATAGAAATCCAATGTTTCAACTAATCGCAGTGCAATTTCGGGTTCGGATAAGGATAGCAAGAGAAAATTGGGTACAATCTCGAAGGCCGTATGTACCTAGAGCTATTAAGCTGTTCTCTTTGTCTCCTCGCAGAACCTCATTTATTTCTGTTCCATACCTATTTGTTACCATGCACCGCTGTTACCAACCCGCATACGTTTGTTGCATTAGCTAGTCCGCCCATAAAGTTCTACAATTAATATTGCGACGTACTTGAGCCAAATCGGCCCCATTAGCCAGAGTCATGGCCGACGTTCCTTCGTACACAATTTGTCGTCACACAGAAACCACATAACAAAATACTTCTACATAACATTATACGGTTCCTAAGCCGCGCAAAATACAGTTCATTTTAAAATACATTGCACTTAATCGAGCGCATGTTAAGGAACGCATAACGGTCCGTGCCATGTATGGGTCGATCATGACATGCGATTTGTTGCACTTTTATCTTAACCTCATGCGGTGTAACCGCGTGTTTTCGTCGCGGAATCCTCCTTATAAACGACCCAACGATTTCCCCGAACATATCAACAGTTTCATCTTAATTTAAAAACTTTATGGTAGTTATACAACCGTTTCAAACGTTTACACGGTCTTTAACAACAACATAGTCATTAGCGGTCAGTTCTACATTCAAACAAATTTATATGATTACTTTATGAACATTAATTCTATATTTAACGCCGCCATCTTGCCAAACAATAATGTAATAACCCGAGACAATCCGAGTTAAATGAAATTCAGAGACCCCGGACATAAAGTCCAGAATCCAATTAAGTTCGGGGAGAATTTCGCGTTAATTAAGTTGTAATCTGTCATCGACTAACTGTCGCTTTGGTCTTAATTTGGGCATGTCTATGTCGCAACGTGAATGCCGGCTTTATGTTCAAGGCTGTTTGATGTCGGATCATTGCCGATGCAGAAAAAAAATGGTTTGTTTATGTGCAAACTATGTGCACGGCGCGTCTGTGTTTGCTCGGAAAATATGGCGGCAAATCTTGTCGTAACATTTATCAGGCTTTAGAGAAGTGCAAACTTAAAGTATATAGAGCTGTCTTCACGTAATAATGTCAACAAAGCATAGGTGTCACCAGAAGCTTACGTTACGGTCTGTCATTGTTGGGGTGCAAGTGCAAACCTAACAATAGGCTATTTGACTAATTTTAGAAAACGTTTTTAAATGATTCTTTATCACATAACAAGCACACTACATTGATATTTCCTTGAGATTCTACTGTATTATCAATTAAAATGTAAGTTAAAGTTTAAATTTTCAAAACAACGCGAAAAACGCTGTTTCTATCTATGGCGGATTTGTTAGATCATTCTCCCGAACTCATTATTTCTTCGTAGTAATTTTTCCATTCGCATTTTTCCCCGAACGCGATATTACCAGTCGCCTTTTTCCCTGCGGCAGTTTATATTCACAGTCGTGTTTTTCCGCTTGCGAGTTTTATCCAGTCGCTTCTTTTCCTACCACCATATTTTCACGGTCGTGTTTTTCCCGTTCCAATTTGTCGAAGATACAGAGTCGACGGAGCTCCGCTACCGCGGAGCTCCTATTTCTGGGTGGTTTGGCCCTCCGGGCCTGATGCAAAACTAACATAACCTAAACCTACCTACGAATTACGATGTAAATACTTTCGGGAAAAGTGCGACTGAGATAGAAATCGAACGGGAAAAAAACCGACTGGGAAAAAAGTCGAACAACAAAAAAAGCGACTGTAATAAAATCGAATGGTGAAAAATAAAATTAGGCAATATCGCGTTCGGGGAAAAATGCGAACGGAAAATTTAATACAAAGAAATAATGAGTTCGGGAGAATGATTTAACAAACCGAGATCCGATATTTGGTACTGGGATAATTAGGGATGGACACATGGGGCAAGTCCTTAATCGTGACAAACGACTTCTGAGCGGACAAAGTCACGAGCAAAAGTTAGTGTTGAAATAAAGTACCATGGAAACGGTATCTAACCGCGCTATCATCTCACGTCTCAAGTTTCTTGCTACCGCAAAACCAGATCCCAGTACACTCCACAAATTAACGCAAGGCCCTTTATAACGTATAAACGTGGTGCAATTTATGTTGAGGACTGTATGCTTTTTGCGACAACCGATCACGTAATGGCCGATGTCTCGCAAATATGTGATCCGATAGCTCGGGGTTTTAATTAGATATACGGAGATTATATGAATTAAAGGGACGATAAAAACTTGTATTTAACTCTATGGTTTCATGTATGAGGGTTAGTAAACCCGGTATTGCAACTGGCCAGTTATAAAATGTTTGTTTTGCGCCACAGATACGAAATAAATGTCATGTAGAGTTTATCAAATAGGTTTTAACGTCAATACGCTATCTTTGTGATATATTGAGGTCATATTTTTAATTATCTTACTAAGATGAGTTTTTTAATCTGTGCTCTGTGACCCAACGATAAATCTTAATTGGCGCCAAAAAATAACTTTTAATTAGGCAAAATTTCGACCTTTAAGTTGTTGTTTGAACTTTTTGTGTGTGTTTTTTCTGCTCCCTATTTAATGAAATGATGTCGTGGATAAGATGAAGTGACGATAAGGATAATTAAGGTTTATAATTCCACATTAAAGATTAACGCGGAGATACTGATCTCAATAAGTGCTGATATTTATTGCTTCCTTTTAAAGTTATCGAGATTCGTTTAATTACAGGAAATGTATTTTTTCACGTGAACACTTTTTTCGCATGAGAAAGAAAAACTTAGTTTGCATATTATTTCACCCGTCCACGCACATTTTGGTTTGCTGGATTTTAACATCCACTTCAAGGTTATCCGGAAGAGATTCCTTACAGGGATAAGTTTGCCTTTGTTTAACCCTTTTGAATATTGTTAATTACATGTTTACATACACACATACCTACATTTAATAAAAATAAGTCATAGATACAAGAGTACAAGAATGAGTACCTACAGTGCAAGAGGTCTTATAGTCTTTAAGATTTTTGTAAAGTCGGTGAGACGCGCATATAAGAGCTTAATAAGACCGAGTGAGCAAGAAATGCAAACCATAGACGTTATAAAAGTCAGTAGCTCGACTCACCTAGGGTGTCAACACAATGTCGAGTTACCACAAACTACACACATTTGCCGCGTGTGTCAAATTTCAAGTCAACGAGAATACGGATTATACATATTTTATCAATGTAATGTACACATATACAAGTAATGTGTTTTTGACTAAAAATACCCCAACATTTTATTGTTTGTTTTTTATTAATATATTTTATTTATTTATTTATGTAAACTTCTTTGCAAAAAATACAATAAAGTACAAATAGCGGACTTTATGCCCAATGGCAAGGCAGGGGCGAATAAAAAAAGGGTTGAAAAAAAACTGTTCGAAAAAATATATACAAGATACGGGTATAAAAAATAACAGATTATTATGTTGCAAAGGACAATAATAACCTGATTGTGGCTTGTAGTTTTTCCATATAACTTGACTAATTTTGTCTCCCTTGGCACGAAATGATTAAAGCTACACCGTATAAGTAATATTTAATTCCACTTTCCTTAATGTCTCAATTTGGAGTTACAACTTCATTAGCGACATGTTTCGGCTTGTCATACTTTTACTTGTAAACTAACTGTTTGTTAAGGTAATACGCTTGAATTAAATGTATTCTTAATATCAATATACACGGGCCGTCGATATTTCATACATACATTCATACATACAATCTAGCCTCTTTCCCGTAGAGACTACTTCCTTCCACACAAACATACATACATAATAATAATTGCGGACGTGAAATATGTTATTATACATGTACCTAATAAATAATAATAAATAATCATTTCTTTTTATAGTGGTGTTTATTCTTTTTATAGTGGTGTTTATGTTTAATTTTTAATATTTGAGTAGCTTAGTTTTATTTTATTTTAAATAAGTTTAGTTTTAACTTTAACTTTTAAATTTTAATGTACCTAATGTAAGCACACAAATTTTTAAATAGGTGTATCACATCCGTATAGAAATTTAGACATTTTATATTTTAATTTGATTGAAAATTTCATATTAAAACAGGTATATACATAAGTTTCTCTTCTTAAGTACTTTTGCAAATACAATCCTAACTGGAGTTATGTTATGTGGCTTCGAGACGTTCCCATTTTTTCCATTGTGCTTGTGTGGACACCCTAAATATATCAAATTCTTATAATATATCTACTTGTCAAAAAACCATTTACCTCACTAAATAAATAACTATTTAATTAATTGCCTAAACAACTCGTTACTAGCCGGCGTAGCTCGGCGTAGCTTTACTAGTCTAGTTAAAATTGAATTTTATTTCCTTTTATAACGTGTCGACGGCAAATTTGGAACAGGCGCGAAGAGATTTATTCTTTCCTGCTCCGTTACATACTGTAATAAAGTAATCAGCTCTTTATGTCACTTGGAGTCCTTCCGGTGGCGGAGATCCATTCTCCCTTGAACCAGTTCCTAGCTGTTATCTTGAGTTCTTTTCTGAAGTTATCTTGATATCATTATAATTTTGGAAATATCTGAAAAAAAAGGAATATTTTAAATTGCTGGCCTTTAGCCGTTTGATCATTGTAAAATTTTGAAATTTTTCCAACATTCAGATGCCTCACTAAAAGGTATGGGTGGAATACTATCACATAATGACTCCTAGAAATATTATGCATTGTACCACACTGTCTGATTTTAGCCATCGCTAGTCCTGGCTCTGCTGGTAATTAAACTAAGAAATAACATATAATGACTTCATTAAAGACCCAAAAGGGAACCTCGTCGGCGCTGCCTAAAGAAACTAGGCAAACATTCTCCATTTCCACGAAGATTACGGCCATAAACGTTAAGATAAGCGGTAATTTCATAACAACTATGAACTTTCTGATGCTTTCTCTGTTAATTACTTTAATGTATGGCTGTTATTTATTAAAGTCCGGATTTTTAATGGTCTTAAAACACGATTTAAATAGCCCCCGGTCATTTTAGGCTTTTGTTAACGCTTTGAATCGTGCTAAATTAACGTTAACAAATGTGTTGATGTTTGTAAAACGTCTTTATAAGTGTAAATAGTTGTCAAAGCGCGAAAATTAAAGAGTTCAAATGACAATATACAATTTAGTTTGTATAAAAATAGCATGAATACTTACACAAAAATCTTAAATCACAAGTGGTGTGTTTAAAGTTTTAGTTCGACTTGTTTATATTTCCAGACCGTTTCTAAGTTATTCAGAAAAAAAAAGTTGCAAAATAATAGACGACATTGTTTTTGGTCGGAATTCGTATTTAGCTCTTCCTCATTAGTTTAGCTTGTCGATGGATGAAACTAACGGAGAAAATCAGGTAATTACGAACATGGTTACATTTTCGAAAACGATATCGCTTGCCGAATGCATCTTTTATAGGGAGCAGTTATCCGATAAACGAGGTTGTCTGATAATACACTACATTTGTATAATTTGTCAAGGTTGGAATTGGCTTTTTTATTCGATTCCTTGATATTTCTTATCGTTTAGCATTCAGATAAAGTATGAAATCTGCCAAGGTCACAATTTATTGGTATTTTAAAATAAATATTCTCATAAATCAGCACATGTCAATTTAAGTACCCAACAATTATCCAAGTATTAGTGTGTAATATTAATTTATATGTTTCCCGTATAAGGCGTAAGTGGAGCATGCGACATTGACACGGATCTATATGGGCTTAAGTGGCAACATGTGGTCGATGGTAAACTAGTGGTATGCTTAAATAGGTAATATTCAAATTAGTTTGCGCGCTAGATTTTTGGTATATTATACCTACATGTGTGAATTCTAAAGTTCCAGGGAGACACGCCAGCAAAGGTACTAAAGCTCTTTCGCGTACTGTTGAAGCCTCTCTTGCCTTACGAATAATATCGTTGTCATATTGTAAAAGTTGACATAATAATAATATAATTGACGTCACGGGAGACCGAAGAGCTGGCAGTTTCCTCGCTCAACGCATAAGTTTCCAGCGAGGAAATGCTGCCGGCATTTTCGGAACAATGCCGCAGGGCCCTTTTTTAGATATAGCTTTTTAATTTTAAAATAGAATAAGATTTAAAAATGTAATTTTAGTTTTGTAATTATCATCCCATGTAATTTATCAAATATTTTAAAATCAACTTTAATACTACTACTATGAACTTGAAAGCAAACTAGCAATTTTTTTTAGTTGATTCTGTTTTGAACTGGAAATCACGCATATTATTAAGATATTGAAGCATAATAGGTGTTATATGTAGCTGCACACTTTAGTACCTTGTCACTTTAACGCCTTTGACAGAGTAATGTAGCAGTTCAGACATGAAGGTAAAGTGGCAAAGGCCTTACTAACTTTCTTTTTCTTTCTTTTGTGAGCAGTTACTTCCAAGGCCGACCGTACTAGGTACTTCGCTCTACTTAAAGTAGACCCGCCGAGTTAGACTCCTTAGGTTGCTATCGCTAAACAGCTGATGACAGCAAGAAAACCCGTGTCGTCATTTAATATTAATATTTCGAAACTTCTAATCCATAGATCAAATCAGTTCATAATTGTTATTATCGTAACCTATTGCTTTGTTTACATTAACGCCATTGACTTAGCCTCCCATAGACTATAGTTTTTTTTGTTTTATCTTTCCTTGGTGTTGCCAGCAATAACTGGATGCAAATTTTTGGTCGTTCGAGATTATCTCTAACGAATGATTGTTTATTAATTCATGTTGTTTTTCTTTTGACGTTGTTTTTTGTTTAGTGTGTCACTTCTAACGGAAGATCAGTGCTGGCTTTACGGCTAGCGAATGCTGAGTTGGGACCGTTTCGCAACAATTTCTCTGTGTCTTGTTCTTTTTGTATTTATGTGATGTAATTTTGTATTGTTGCGAATAAATGTTTCTTTATCTATATCTTTTGACACTTCAATAATTACTATAAATAATTGAACGCCTATACCTAATGTTCACACAGAAACCGTTCTTAACACCTTCCTATAATTTAAAAAGGCCCCAAAATATCATAAACTATGTTAACACTACCTTGGAAAGGTGTCTACAAAAATGCCCGCTGTGAGCGCGCCGGGTTCCCGATAGATAAAAATATCAAGGCCATTAATTGACAGTAATAACCATTACTTATTGATAGATAAATTATACGCTTTTGTGTTGGAAAATTCCTACTGTCTTACGGGAAGATAGATATCAATAATATTATGAATCGGAATTTCAATTACGTTTTTTGGACGATCTTATACTAGTGAAGGTCGTGTAAATGTTTCGCATTTAAAAAATATATACTTACCTACAATACGAGCTTTGACTTGTGACTACTTCTGTGTAGGAATAGTTTATAGCTATTTTCGTCAATAGTTACTAGCTCAGTACTTTTCGTATAAGTATGTTTCGCACTAAGTAATTATATACAACACGAGCTTTGACTCGTGACTTCTTCTGCGTAGGACACAAACAAGAAAGAGTGGAAAATAGACGACCTGCAGTGCTAGTGTTGCAAAAGTGTCCCAACTCAGCGTGTGTTGACTCTGAAGCCAACGCTGGTCTTCCGTTGGGACTGCTCGATGGAAACACAGAAAAATTGCACTTAATGCTACAACCAAAAAGAGTATAAGTACGCACTATATTGGTCTAAATAGCACAGTTTCGTGCGTTTTGCGTCTACGCATGTGTTATTATCTAAACCGTATAAAGAGGGAACCTGTCTTGCGTGGGCGCAGCAGGTTCAATCCAGAGCTAGTTTACTGCCTTTACTTATATTGAAAGCTTTATTATCCGTCGGTTTACGGAGAACTCGTTACACTCTATTTATAGGAATGACTTTTTAATGGGGTCAAGCGTCATTTTAGTTTGGAGGATGATAATGTATTACCTTTTAAGTAAACTGTTCATTTTACTATAGTCCTGTAATGGTTTACGTGCTAGACTCTGTGCTTGACAAAATCGTGTTAGTAATGAAAAAAAAGAAAGAAAAAACATTCACGCGTGACAAATACACTAACAAAATACTGACATAGACAAGACAAAATACCTGTGGTCACGCAATGTTTCTAAATCAGAGTTATGCTAACGTTTAAGCCAGCGCTGGTCTTCCGTTGGAACCATCCAGGGAAATCACGGAGGATTACACACACATAACACACACACACACACACACACTAAACTAACGTAAACGAAACAAAAAGAACATGTAACCTAATTATGAATATTCGGTGTTGCGTGCATTGCTAGTGCGCAGACTGTAATTCTGGCAACCTACCGTAGGTACATTGGCACTCTTGAGATTCTCATCGTGACAATTTCGACATTAAAAATGTGTATATATTTCAGGAGTCCATGATTTCCTGATGGCCTGTTTGCTTCTCCATGACATAAATCCAAGACAATGTCTTGTTACTTTTTTATTGTATGTTTTTTTTTGTCTACAAGAGTCCTAACGCACGTAATTTATAAATGCCTATGTTTATTCAGTCAGTAGGCCGCACAGGGCGCACTACAAAAAATATATACAAATGTGGCATAAAGTCTTGGTATCTATGACTTGAACTATGAAGTTAATTAAAACTGCTCGTCATATAAGCCGGCTAGCTACAAATTAGTAAATAATTCCCCATCTCTCTTCTAATATGTATTAACTTTTTGTAGTTCCATAATTACTGCTACTTCATCTTATTTATTATCTAGCAGTAATTCCAACTCTATGACTAACTAATTTACTGTGATTATAGCGAAAACGCTGTTTCTATCACAGTGATTGATTGTTAGCTATAAAATATTTATCCTTACATATATCATCGAGTACACCTATTAGTGTTGGAGATACATTGTTTTCTACATCAAGGACATATGCCCGCAGTGCTTCCTTATCTAATGATCGGAGACATCATCAATCTTGCAGTCCTTTATCAAATCCACGGGATTCACTTTATCCTTCTTCAACTAAGTTCCTACAATCCGTGCTCAAAATAAGTGCCTTTATGCCGTACAGCGCTAATGGTCCCCCGCGGAGACACCCAGGGTATCAGAATTATCGGTCTTATTGGCAATCGCGACGGGTGTCGATTCTTTTGCAATGAATCGATGAAGTTTTAATATAATTATTTATTTATTTATCCTCATTTACAACTATTTTTACAGGTACCAAGCCTAAGACAATATGTAACCACCTTTATTTTATTAGGTACTATTACAATAAACTATATAAACTATCTATTTATAATAGGGTAAAGACACCAGTGGTCAGCCAGAGACCTGTAGTCGGCCTCTGTCTATACATTGTATGAGTGTGGAGAGTACGAAAGATATATTTCCCACTCTTCGCACTCATATAAGGTCGACTACTGGTATCTGGCTGACTACTGGTGACTTTACCCTACTACTCTTGTAACATATTACGAATAGTGCCGTTGTGGTGAATTCATTCAAGGAACCGAAAAACAAATCAATGTCTTCTGCTATAAGATTGAGTATGCGCAGTGCACGCGTCAGCAATTAATACCATTCAATCTAATTATCAAGCATTGACCACTGAAACCTGGATTTCACAAAGTGCTTGTGTAGTATTTTCAAGAGATAACTTTTCTTAGTCAATTTTAATGCTGAAAATATCAGCATGAGTAAATTTGACTAGTCATAACATACTAATTTAAGTACGAAGCATAACGATAAATATATACAAATGAAGTGTTTAAGGTATTCCAAAGTAATATATGCAAGCCTAATGACGAGTCCTGTTTCCATGCTTATCATCCATTTGAATATGCATTTGCCAATTACAGAACACTTTCTGATTATAAATACTTAAACCAGTGAGCATTAGGAAGAATTTAAATGTCTCTTGCTTTATAAAAGTAAACGGCAACCCGATTAGATATTTCCCACTGACACGCATGCAAATAACCTCTAATATAAATTGCAAGTTGCAACAGACGCCGTCCAGACAACATTTTCATATTTGTATTTCTTATGAACTGTCGTCAAGTTTCATTAGTTTAATTATTGGGTTTCTATGACGCAAAGTTAGTTTTAATCTCAGATTAATATCCAAGTTAAAGCTTACCAGTTTTAATTAACGTTGTAGCAATATTTAAATTTGTTGTATCAAAAGACGTTAACGTCAACAAAGTAGCGCACATGCTCTCACGATCTCTCTTAAAATATTATCCTAAGATGTTATTGAATAGGTCACAAAAACAATGCAATTTGCTTCAAAGATTTCAATATTTCAGAATCATAACACAGTAAGTTCTAGAAACACACAACCCAACAGCGGTTCTGTTTCTTGACACATAATGCTGTCTACAGCGTGTCTACCATTTGTAGTTAAAGTATTGTTTCCCAAGTACGAAATTCCCGTCGGTTTTCCGTTTCGATTATGCAAATGAAACTGGATAATATCGGCTAACGGGATATGACTAGACACGTACGGTCATGTACAGGCTATCTCTCCTCATAAAACTCTGCATTGGTGCCATCGTTGATAGTCTTTATGTTTGGTGTGGAAGACTTAATGCACACTTTTGCCGTATCCTGTTGTAAAGTTTCATTTCTATTAACAAGCACTTCATTATCTTTTATTGTCCGCTTTTGCAAATAACACCTTTAGGGCGCTGCTTTATGTTCTTACTGTTGAATTGCGCACTTCTGACTTTTGCCTTTGTAACTCGTTTATCACTATTTCCTCGGGAAATGACAAATTTTCCGGCATGTTCTTCTACACATTTGGATAAGTTTTAATAGTACGTATTAAATTTACTACCTTGCTTTAATTTCCCAATTATCATTAATTGTTCTGTGGGAATTCTGAACTTATTTTGAGTTCGAAAAATCCTATGATTTTTAAATTGCAAAGTACCTACAGGTTTATAATTTACTCATTTGCAGGAAACATAAACATATATAAACAGAACTGTATCGTTAAGTACAAACATCATACTTAAGAACTTGGTAAGCTATAATTATTCACAGCTTTTAGAGTTTTACTACCGAATTAAGAACGTTGTAAGTGCATTTCTAAAACGGTAATGAAGGAAATTAGATCTTTGGTTTAATATCACAAGCTTTCTAACGCTATTACAGCTTTCGAAGTACTAAACCAAACCACAACCTGAAGGCAATCCCAGCAGTTAATTAGACCGCTTTATTGCGATTTTGTAACTCTGCAGAAAATTGTGTCTTTGAGATACACAGCCTGAAACGGAACCTAGGGACTTGAAATTTGGAGCGAATATTCCTTGCGTGATAGAATCAGAAATGATGATATCCGCATTAGAACTAAGGTTGCCGACATAGCCCGAAGAATAGCTAAACTGAAGTGGCAGTGGGCGGGGCACATTGCTCGCAGGACTGATGGCCGATGGGGTCAGAAAGTTCTGGAGTGGCGTCCGCGGACCGGAAGACGAGCTGTAGGTAGGCCTCCAACAAGATGGAGTGACGACCTCGTCAGGATCGCGGGACCGCGGTGGATGCGAAAAGCACAAGACCGGTCTGAGTGGAAAGCCTTGGGGGAGGCCTATGTCCAGCGGTGGACGTCTTTCGGCTGACATGATGATGATGATGATGATGCCCTAATGATGCACGAAGATTTTAATTGAAAATCGATCCATGACAGGAAGCGGTAGCGGAAACTAGTTCCACCCCTGCGAAGTATGATACTGGGGACCCAGTGAAAAAGGGCATAAATCGACTTAAATAGTATTATTTATTTATTTATCGTATGGCTTATTCTTTACTTGAATTTTTAATGACTAAGATGTGTCGAAAGTGTTTTAATTTTCACCCCTTGCCTGCTAAAGGTGAGAGGGCACTCGAAGATGATATGGTGGACTGTCTGGTCTGGAAAGCCACACGAGCAGCTTGCCGACCCGCTCCACCCCCATTTATGCCACAGTGACGCACAGTTGCCAACTCCTGTCCTGATTTAGTTGAGCAGACACCAAATTCGTCGGTCATCCTGAAAACCAATCGGTCTGTTAGTGAGGTCGAGCTCGAAGACCCATAAAGACCTGGATTCCCATGATTGCAGCACGTCTTGTTGGGAATCAGGATCATGCATCTTCAGTGCGGGGGGCTTTCGGGACTTTAGCCTGGTATAAAAAAGGGTATATACATGAGTATACTAGACTTCAAACCTTTTTTTTTTGGTGTCCTAGCCCCAGAAAAATAACCTTTCTAATCCTTTAGTATATACAAATGACCAGTAACAAAAACACCTAATAAGTACTAAGTAGCAGACATTGAAAACCCAAGCCCAAGTTGGAATGTTGGAAGACAACAGCTGGTCGTCATTCGCGGTAACCGTGCCCAAGCCTGCATGGCGTGTAATATGTTAACAATATCAATAGGGATATTAAACAAACACGACTTACGTAATCATCGCCAGATGGCAGAGGTCCCTACTGGGGGCGTCGGTCGATTTGAATCGCGCTAGGTTTATGATGACCACGACTACTACTTGACTGTTTATTTCATGATTAATTTTACACAATCAATAATCACAATTGACCGTCTAAAAGAAGTCGTAAGTTTACCAAAAAACCACAACTACACCACTACACAATCATCACTGCACCACCATCCACTAACAGGGACCAAATCGGCAAGTGGTTTAAACATATTCTATGAAGAGAAAGACAAGACGTTGCAAGAACAAAACATACCACATTTGCATTATTTGATAGTTTAAATAACGTGACATTTAAGCACAATTATATAGCAATCAATCGCAGTAGCACAAAAATCTGCAAGGTGTATTCACGATCACCTAAAAGATGGCGTGTTCTGTCCATTCCGATACATAACCTTAAAATACAAATATTATTTGCCAAGTAAAGCTTCAAATAAAGGAATCCAATTCACAATTGCTTCCTAAATACACACTCAAGCCACACTTACGAAAGTTTTGCATACAGTTAAAGCTAATATCATTGTTATTGGTCAGTATTTATCGCGACTCTATACCGAAAAACACGAACAAAACGACTTCTGACTTTAAACTCAATATCGTCGTAACAAAATTGGGATTACAATGCATTAGGTTGCACTTAGTGCATTTTGGCGTGGAAGGTGGGATTTATAATGCTTAATCCGAAGGTAGGAGCGACATGCATTGCGGCCGCTTCCAATGCAAAGTGCGGATTCTATGGGCACCCTATATGGCTCGGGCTATTCACGGAATTAGGGTGGCTAGGCTTCCAGGCCTGGCTAAGGATAAGTTTCAACCATTACCTTTCTTTATAGTTCTATAATCACTAAAGAGTTTAGTAAACCTATGATGAAGAAGCTTCAATTTGAGGTGGTTTGTTCCGTAGATAAAGCATTTAGGCTTAACACAGACAGTTGTTACTCCATTGATAAATTTTAAATGTTAATATAATCCTACAAATAAACCCTCAAAGACATAAACAATCTTTTATTAAAACAATACATAGCTCAGTCGGCAGGATGTCGACAGCCTTCTCCAAACCTAACACTTAAAATTCAAGAAATTTTGGATCCGACGTCGTTTCCCGGAGCTATTCTTCTATTCTCCGAATTTTCAGTTTTCTACTAGTTTTCTTATCGCAGTCTAAAACGCATTTGGTAATAACTGGTCTTAAGTCTGAAAGCATCAGAGATGTCAATTTTTATGGCCTGACATTTGCTTTGACATTACCTAAGGTCGTTACTCTTGTTTTTTTTTTTTGCAATTGCTGTATTTTACGTTAGTTAATCAACACCACTATAACAGCCAACTTAATCAACTCTTAATTGAGTCTTTTATTTACACAACTACTCGAAATTCGCTAAAACTTCAACCTTCCTAAAAGCTCATAAACAAGTGAAATCGAAGAAAGAGACATTACACACTTTTATTTATTGTTCTAGAGAGGACATATCAAACCCATGGTCTTCTATCTGATGGAATGGATTCCTCATCACCATCGTCATTCCTAGCATCATCAATCATCTAAGGTCACATCAATCCATCCAATAATGGACGTATGCCTCCTCTAGTTTCCTCCAATGATTCCTAGATGGAGTCTCTGTTTATTTTTCCGGATAAAACCATGTAATTTCTGGACACTTCAAAAACGTCCTGTAAAATACCAACGCGTCCCGCGGCTTCTCCCAGCATGGTTGCTCTATTTGCATAATCGGGCGTGAGCAGGCGCACAAACTGCGTTTACACCATTAGCTTCGAATTATCCGATAATTTGCGGATATGGATGGATATAGGCGGATAAATTGATAAAGGTTGCTATGACGGTAGCTAGGGGTAATATTCTGTGGCTATTCGAATTTGGTGGTGTTATTAACTAGGTAAGTTTCCTGCAATTTGGATGAGCGTAGTTTTTCAACGCATGATTTTTTTTTTACTTTTGGTCGTAATGGTTGTTCTATAATGCTCAAGACTAGTGCAAACAGGTAAATAAAGAACGTACCAACGAATTCTTCGTGACTTGTGAACCGCAAATTCGTTTAAAGTTCGTCGTTCTTATACTCCTTCCTTTCTTGGAAGCTTCCAATATGTCCTGTCCACATTACACGACGTGGCGTACCGCACCGTGCTCTGTATGGATACGGCAACATGCCTCTCCTCGCCGTACCGTTGTAGGACGGATAGGACCTTAATAGTTTTAAAGTGTTTTCTGAATTTATTTATAAAAGCCAACGGTCCCTAAAAGTGTTGTAAAATTTCCTTACTATCAGCCATACGTTCGAAATAGTAAAATCTGTCGTACGAATCATCTCAACTTATCCCATTTAGGTTCCCACAGACAAACACAGACAGACAACACAAGATACAATGACCACTATTTATATAATATATATACTTGATGTTTTTAACACAGCTACAATCCGTCTGTTTTATAAACCACGCTGTGGTTATGGTAATGCCATCCTATTCTCTCCCAAGTTGGTAAAGTAATTATGCAGACATTTTGTGTGTCATGTGAGGCGGGTCGAAACGAAAGGCTTACCTTACAGGGAATACACCTGACGTCCATTCTATTCATGTGACGAGTATACGGTTATTTATCTGCTATTTGTGCTTTTCCTTTACGTTTACCATGTTTTATGTCTTTGGGAAATTGTATTTATAGTTAAGAGCAATGAGATCGGGTCACTTTGTTTTGAATTAGCATAGAATGTGACCCGTTTTGTTGCTCCTGAGTGTAGTTGCTGGAATATTTAGGTTGCCAAAAAAGACTTTGGAAATATTGGTGACCTTCTTTCAGAGCGGATATCTCTTAAATGGCTTAACCCGTTTTTCAATAAGTACGTGTTTTTGACTTGTAACAAATGCTATCAATAAAATTTTCATTTTCATTTTTATTTTCATGAAACCTAGCCGAGAACAATCTTAAATAAACTTGCACTCTGCACTAAAAAAAACAAATGGGTTGATTTTTCTAAATTTTAGGAACTATCCATGACGTTTGGTTGGGGTAACACCAAACCTTAGTAAAACAACACATTGAAAAGGTTGCGTCAACCTTTTTAGTGGTTAACTCAACCAAATGAAGTGTGTAGGTCCTGTTTTAACCATAACAGTTGTAAAAACAACCCATTTGTTTTTTCAGTGTGTAAGGTAGTTACGATGCCAAGGACAAACACACAAATAAACAGATACACACGTTCTACTTATAACACTCGACCCCTCTTTTTTCGTTGGGGGTTAAAATGAGAAGAATTGAATATAGGTAGGTACTTATCAATGACATTTTTGTTGTATCGTTGGGTTAGGAATGTATTTTCAAAAATTGAATTAAGTGTTCTGTGAAATCCATATTTTATCCATCCTGCTAATATTACAAATGTGAAAGTATCACTGAATCGATTTCGATGAAATTTGGTATAGAACTATGGAGATAGCTTAAACCCCGAGGGCAATAGCTAGTATTCATTATATGATACATCATTCCAAAAACTGTTACACCGCTCATTACACTCCGAAAAACAAACAAAAAATATGTAAAAACTACATAAACTTACGAAACAACAAAAGTTACATAAAGCTAATACGTCTAGCCATTACTGTAACGGTCAGACTAATAACTATTACTCAAATAACGCACAACTGTTACAGAAGTGTAACACTCATGCTCACGCGCTTCCCACAGCCGCTTGCGCAACTCGCAGTGTCCATGTCAGAACAGTAGGCATGGACAAAATACATTTTGTGAACGTTGTCGTTATAGAAAATGCATAGCCGGAGCGCTGTCAAGTTTTTGAACGTGGCTAGCATTAGCATTATTCAACTTGTCTAGGCGTTCAATAGGATATCCTATATGTAATTTTTTTATCATATTGTTTCGTTGATTTTACAGTAGTTATTTCTGTCGAAAAAATAAAAGTAATTAATGCATCAGCAAGCAAGATTAATCCTAGGGATTACTATGATATAAATCGTGTCGGAAAAAAAATTGTTTTAGAGTCTCAAACAACATTTTCAGTTAGGCAATACAATACAAAACACTTTATTGTACACCAAACAAAATCGTTACAGAGAAACAGTACAGTACAATTAAAAATAACACAAGTAAACAACAGGCAGTCTTATCGCTACCGCTATATGCATCGTATGTACAAATGTAACACCAACATATATCGGTTTATCGTGTAATTATCATAAATTAGTGTGCATTCGAGTTTGCTTAGCTAGTAGTAAAAAATAAATCCTTAACAAACACATATAACTTTGGTTTTCTTACTGTTTTTGTAATATTTACTGCGTCTCAGCGTAGACGCTAATCGCTTGAGCGGATTACACTTAATGATATCGTTTGTCACGTAAGTGTATGTTTTACACTCGGGTTTGCTTGCACAATACTTACACCTGTCACGCTGGCATATAAGTAAATTTCGGTGGGATCTACAGCAAACTTGAAACTTCGAAGGTCACTGACAAGCTTTACCGTGGTTTTGGTTGCTGTTTAGCACCGCGGTATTGCGTGTTGCTAGTTGCGAGTCAGCGACCCAAAAAATACCTTTCATCACCATCATCAGCCCGGAGGCGTCCACTGCTGGACAAAGGCCTCCCCCAAAGAGCGCCACAAGTCACGGTCTTGAGCCGCTTGCATCCAGCGGCTCCCCGCGATCCTAACCAGGTCGTCAGACCACCGGGTGGGAGGCCGTCCAACACTCCGTCCACCGGTGCGGGGCCGCCACTCGAGAACTTTTCTTCCCCAACGGTTATCAGTTCTCCGAGCTATGTGGCCTGCCCATTGCCACTTCAGCATGCTAACTCTCTGAGCTATGTCGGTGACCTTGGTGAAATACCTTTACCATAAGCTTATACCTTGGTGGTCGATGAGTCTTATGTATTTAAAACCATGTCTAATACCATCAACAACGCAGTAAGCCATCTTTAATACAAACAAATTCCGCTCCGCCTTTTGACGATCGTTCCTATCCAAATACATGTAACTAACGGTACACCGTCTTCGTAGAAAAATCTCTTCAATCTTGCTTTTGCATAGATGCGTATGCACGTAATGGATGACATAAAATCTTACAAGCACCATGGGTCAGTTTTGACCAGAACCATTGAAACATTGGCTTGAATTTTTCTTTTTTAACGTTCTAACTCCTCATCGAGCCAATTTTGTATGAAAATCCGCAAGCCTGGCACTGAACGTGTTATAACCAACCAACTGTTATTCCTAAATTATACCCTCAGTTTCTCAATACATTTGATACAACATTATAAATAAACAATGACAACGCCGTTTATAGAGAATCGAATCAAATCCAACGTCAGATGGAGTCTGTTGCATTATGCAGAGCGCAGACCTGTATAATTACGACGTAGAATATATTACAGCGCAGTTTATGTTAGGTTTAATATATCGCGCTATAAATTTGTCCTACGAGTTGGCGGTAAAGGAGTGATTCTTGTAAAAAGTGACGCGTCTGAACAAGGTGTTGGTACCGTACTAGCGCCAGAACCACCGCAGCGTTCTGTTTCTTCTGCTGTTACTTCCTTGAATCTGTCATCTGATTGATAATATGGCCTTTTACATTGAGCATTCTTTAACTTCGCACTGATCCCTCATCTCTGATAAAGATACAACCTAAGCTACTTTACAAAATTTTATTTTAAAAACGTGCTTTAGAAATCCGACAAGAGAACAAACCCTGATGGCTTTACCAATAGTTCTAACCGACCTCTAAAATGTAGACAAAAAACACTGAGCTCGTCAGAAAACACAGAGAATTCCATAATTGTTATGATTTGATTCATTATTTCAAACGACACCAGCTAGAAGTGTACAAAATATTTCCATTTATCTGTCTCCATTTTTTTGTTCTTCCTCAACGACTGCTCAAACAGGTTGGGCGATAACGAAAACAACTGACAAAAAGGTAAGAAAAGGTATAATAGTTTACGTATTCAGAAAATGTTCCGGAGCTTTTCGCAAGCGTTTTATACCCTTCTAGGAAGAATTCATGAAATGGCGGATGGAAAAATACCTGGATTACGTTGGCTATCTTTTTCACCCGATACTGTCGCGAATGAAGAGTAAAAAGGATAGGGCATTCTTCATTTTTTTCTTTAAAAGTGTAGTAACCAGGCACTCACTCGAACTGCGTAGGCGAGGAATCGTGAGACCGGCCCTTAGTAGTTTGTAATGCAAACTATGTTCTATCAGCAAATTAAACACGATGCACTTGTATTTAAAAGGGATAAGGTATAATTTTCTACTTTTAGATTGCAACAGTAAATTTGTAGTAGATTACTTCAACTCATAATTCCATATCAGTAAAATGTTTATCTTATTTGATGTTTATTTGGAACATCTTTAAGACAATCCAATTTAGGTAGACACTTAAGCAGTCTCAATTTGTATACATTTCTATCAATGACGATATAAAATAGGGTTCTTCTTACATTTGACAGTGGTTTAGTACGGTCGTAATCTTTCATGGATATTATGACATTTTATTGACTTTATTCGTTTTTATTCCAACCAATAAAATAGATACGCTCGGACATCGTAATTGCGGTGTCAGATAATGTCCAGGCTTTTTACGACGAGTTAGCCATTTCGGGAATAGAACATTTATATTCAGTTTTTACCTCGCATATTACTTATTAAGATACTAATGTTAGAGAGACAGCTTGAACGGGAACAAGACTTTAATCGAGTTTGCATTACATTGAAGCGCAATATTCACACTTTATCTCATGCTAATACGCTACGCTTTAATGTATATCGAACGCCTTTCAATTCAAACGATCCTGCGCTTCAACTCAGAGGCCCTACTTTCAAAATCGAAGTTCGAAGTTACGTTCTCTTTCTCTCGATTTAGTCTTGTATGTCAGGGAGGGAGCTAACGTAACTTCGAACTTCGATTTTCAAAGTAGGGACTCAGGGACTTTAAAGTATACTCTTTTCTCAAAACCTGGCAATACATCTGCATTCCTCTCCTGGTGTTGCAGGTGTGATTACATAATGGCTTTACATTGGTCCAGCAAAAGCATGCCAGTAGAAGTACATTGCGTCGGTACAATAGCTCACGCCTCCAACGTGAAAACCAACTCGTCAATGTACAGTCAGACAGTCACCCAATAAAAATCTTGAGCATACTTAGAACCTTGTCATTGTGACTGCCATTGTTGTTGTCATACTTGTCAGTTATTCAGTTTGAAGTTTATTCTGACAGTACACTAAAGTGCTTAACATTTTCGTTGGGGTACTGTACTTATAGTACTGGCATGCTTTGGTACCGCAAGCTCGTCTTCAAAGTCCGCCGATGTAATGGCAGTCAGAGCTGGCATTTCTAAAACAGCCCTACCGATATTCATTAATGAAAGAACCATCATAATACAACTCTCTTTCTTTTAAGAAATCCGCTGCCGAATCAGTTGATCCGTTTACAGATAGACATTCAGATACACAGAACGTGTATCTGTTTACACGATTTTAACCTTATAACACCGCGCTCTTTTCCTTGGGGGTTAAAAAAGTGCTAAACGGTTTTTTGTATCTCGTTGGGAAATTTATTTTACGCTTACATACCACCTAGGCCATGGCCCCATAAGGTTGTTATGTGGGTTGTTGTGTGTCTCCCTCCTTGCGTGCAAAAACCACCATACCCTGAAACGGCTGAAATAAAAAGTTAAGTTGCCTTTGAATGAATACCTCTCAATTCTCGGCCATTATCGCCCTTTTGGACAAATTCCAGCAGCAACAGGTCCCTCCCACACCGGCGCCGGCGCATTCCGAAACCTGACGCGTCCAGTTGGTACGGTTTGTTGAGCCACTGTAGGACCCTGTCGCTGGTAGTCAATGATTGATTTCAACGTTATTTATTTATTGTCACTTGATGCTGTTATTATGGCAAAGTTCAAAGGTGGCAAAAGTTTAAACCCTCGATGGAACATCAACTATTTTCGTGGTTTGTATTAGGAAAAATTTATTAAGAGTCACTTAGTCTAGGTGACAGAATATCAAACTCAAACGAGATGATATTCCATGCCACTTAAATATGGTATGTTAAAAATGGTTTGTAACTCAAGAACCAATGAAGTCTACTTGGTCGTAATAGCTTTCGTATTTTTTAAATTCATTATATGTGCTTTCATGTAAGTTTTTTTTTGTATTTGTAGTCTTATCTGTAGGGGAGGGGGGGTACTAAACTCTAACAAAAATTTGTGGTATAAAGCTTAATATTTCATAAACGGATCCCTTAATCGAAATATTTTTGAAAGACTCATCCGACAACACCTCACACTATGGAATACACGAGAAAATTTTTTTTTTTTCAATTTTTTCTTTCACTACTTTTTTGGCTTGACTGATATGTATATTCATGCCAAATTACAGCTTTCTAGTACTAAGAGTTTCTGAGCTAGGCTGCGGACGGACGGACGGTCGGACGTGGCGAAACTATAAGGGTTCCTAGTTTAACTACGGAACCTTAAAAAGTCCAGTGTTAAACTCATGACATCTTTCTGTTAGCCGTTAGTCGGACGTAAAAATCATGAACTCACATACTTCTTTATTGATAATATCAAATTAAACGTCAGTTATCTGACGTTTAATAACCGTGCTGTATAAAATAATTTATAAAATAGATAAATTTACGTTTGGACATCATTTGAAAGCCATAAATTCGTCAAGACTGTAAAATCCTCGCTCGACCAACCATCACACAGACAAACTTAAAGTAACATAATTTATTTTTTCTCATCAATAAGATCGAATGCTCCGGCCCGCCATTCACTGCAATTGCATTTCTTTATAAGGACAAGCGGCCTATTGTAATAGTCGTGAGTTACGGAACACGAGAATGGCAACCCTTATAAATGATGTGGGAAAGATGGATGATAATAATTTCTCAATTGAGATGGTTTTGCTATTAATGCCATATCTCTAGAAATGACGGAAATGACAGTTTTATCAAACGTCGGGATTTTCAGTTTCATGAATAGGTTCTAGTACAGTCAGGAAACCTGAGAGACGTATACCTTCTTATGCCTTATTCACAATGTAACAGGAGCGAAAAAAGTACGTCTTTCAATTTCACCCAATATAGGGTAAAGTCACCAGTGGTCAGCCAGAGACCAGTAGCCGACCTTATATGAGTGCGAAGAGTGGGAAATATATCTTTCGTACTCTTCCCAGTCATACAAAGTATAGACAGAGGCCGACTACAGGTCTCTGGCTGACCACTGGTGACTTTACCCTACATCGTATACATAATCATGCTTACATAGGATAAAGTCACCAGTGGTCAGCCAGAGACCTGTGCTCGGCCTCAGCCTTTACTTTGTATGAGTGGGAAAAGTACGAAATATTTATTTTCCACTCTTCGCACTCATGAGGTTGACTACTGGTCTCTGGCTGACCACTAGTGACTTTACCCTACCTACATCAAAAGCAAACATCCAACTCGGGAAGAATTCATGTTCATCACACAAATAAGTATTTAGGTTAACTGGGGAATAAACATATAAATTAAAAAAAAAACAGCAAATTCAACGTTTCGAAAACCTTTAAATTACTGACAAGGATTAATAGTACATTATGATACAAGTGTGCTAAGTTGACCATTGTACACAAGGCGCTATTGTGTGCGCACGAGCGAAAGCGAGTGCGCCACAAGAAAGCCGCGTATATTATGGTCACAGGCACGCGTGTTACATACGACGTTTTTCAACACACTTGCATGTGTAAAAAAAACAAGACTCTTCATTTAGTCAAATTTTAATTAATTATTAAAACAATTGGTAAAATTACAATTTTCAAAACGGTACTGAACAGTTTTATTTGGCATTACGGTTTGTGTAATGTTGTTAATTATTTCATTGTCTTGGGTGAATGTCGGCGATGAACATAATTAATCCAAACTATCTTCGTCACAGCCGTCAATTATTTACGAAAAATGGCGGCTGGCGCGTTTTTTTTTTTTCTTGCCGCGATACCGATGCGCGCGCAAGGCTAAGGCGCGAACGAGATCGGCCAACAGCCAAATTTAAAATGTAATAATTCATGTTTAAAATACAAATTACAGAAAAAATTAAATGATTTTAATGAAATTGAGTTATTTTTTAGTAATAAAGCTGATTTCACCAATTTATTGAAATAAATATGTAGATAATGTTATTTGCCGCATAAAAACTGTTTGTTGCTAAGAAAAAAAAAGGTATAACCCGACTAAATTATATCGCTTCTTCTTCGTACTTACAACTTGGTACTAGGCTACAAATGTAAATTGTTTGGGTTAATAAACTAAAGGCACTTGTGCGTAATATACTGAAAAAGCACGCGTGTTTAATATCTAGGTTTATGAGCCAAAAATCGGTGGAATAAAAAGGTCGTTTTGAGCAAGTGTGTTGAAAATTGAATTTATTTCCCAGAACTCAATTTTCTACTTAGCTTTTGTTTTCCATAATATGTTTTCGTTTGCCTTCTTTAAGCCACAAAAACAATAACATGTGGGAATAGAATAGAAAATAAATAGCACAGGGAATGCTATAGTCTGACCCAATACATTTTTAGTTACCTCTTTAATATAAATATTTTATTATACCTCGGTATAGAAAGGATCCTTACGTAGCGACCTGTCTCACAGGTCGAGGTCCCGCCCACCGGCGCCCACGCAGGCGCCAAACTCGCCGGGCCCTTATCTAGCAATATATTAAGCATAATTCAGTGCCAAAAACTAATTTAGAACTCCTTTTTGTATGGACTGAGGAGCCAATCATCGGAGTGATCGGAAAATATCCTAGTGTTCTATAGATTTAAAATTATTCAGTTCGTTTTGGAGCTCAAGTTTCATTACAATATTTACGATAGATGGCGACTCATTTGCATTTGACAGTATATTTGTTTGTCTGTGCGCAGATGTTAGTTTTACCTATGTGGTTGTATATAAACCTATTAATTATAGTGTTATTTGTTTCACAATTATTTTTTCTGAAAATGTCAACTATTTGGGTAAATTTCAAAAATATTGTACGTAGTTAAGGACTGCATTGAAACAACGATAACTCTTCGGTTGTGTAACGGAAATTTAGTCCACAATTATATGGTTAGTTTTCGTACTAAATGGTGCAACATACTTTGGAAACTCACCCATTTAAGTAGTTTACTTATGTTACAGATGTAGTGCGTAATTGTTTTCCTTCGTATTTTCACGGAAACGTACGAACGCGTCTTGCTATTTCAGTCGGTCACAGTACAAAAAGTACTGAGGTTGACTGAAGTAGCATGACACCTTCGTACGTTTCCGTGAAAATACGAAGGAAAGCAATTATGCACTACACCTGTAAGCTCATAAGCACATTAATTAATTTATTAATTACTTATAAGAGTTAATACGTGCCATTTTAACTTTATCTAAACATGAAAACAGTTCAAATAAAGTTAATCATTTTAAAACCCTTACTATATAACATTAATCGCTAGAAACTCAATAATTTCTATAATTCAATTGGAAAAACGCCAGTAATTGCAAAAAGCAGCCAATCAACGGTGATCTACCGAGCCGCGCTTGCGCTCCGCAGGCGCCGCCGCGGCGCCATCTACCGTGATCTATCGGCGCCGGGAAACCGCCTCTCATTATACTCTTATCTCGCGTCAATGCAAATCCAACGTGAGAGGAAACGCGGGCGTTTTCGTGTAATTTTTTTTTAAACATCCTATACTAGTAAACTTAAAATTATAAAACATTGTATTTCGTCAGGTGAGTTTGTATTTTATCTTGTTTCCTTAGTAAGCTCTATAGTACACATCCATAAACTAACGAGAAGGAGATCAAATACGGCGTTGTATACGATTACCCGACTGTTATCAGACATCTAGTGCACGTTGAACATCATTCTCGATCGATTCTAAATAGAAGTAAAAGGTAAACTTAATACCCAGAAACCTGAAAAGAAAAGTTACCTAGTGAAAAATTAATGAGTTTTCGGACTAATGAAACAGTTGGGAAAGAAAACTTCGGAATTGCGATAGTTAGGCGTAATTTGCACAACTGCGGTAGTTAGTGACTAAGCTACTTTAATAGCAGTTTCAATACAATGTTAAGCTGTAAATAAACTATAAAAACCTTCTAATTATTTGGTCATTCATATAACCCGCCTTTCCTCTAACTTTTAGGTTAGGAAAGTAAGTTTTCAAGTAAATACTCGGTTGTCTTAACTGTGGGCGGAAAAGTGATTGTGAAATGGACCTGCGTGGGCCAGTAATTATATGTCGCGGTTAATTTATGTTGGTTAAATATCATATCGTCGAAAAGTCGAAATTAATGGAGCAATGTTCAAGCTCGGTAAATAATTAGTTTAATTGGTTGAAGATTACGCCGAAAACTTGTTAGAGTGCGTATTTAACAACAACTCTCGCTGTGTGAGTTAACGGAGCGATGTCCGAGAAAAATCCACCAATAGGATTTCAAGACTCGCTCAGCGCAGCTCTCTTATTGGTAGATTTTTCCTCTACTACTGATTCTACAGTGGCCTCTAAACTTCCTAACTTTATTTAGGTGTCGCTAAAACACTTTGCTTTTCTTTGAACAGCTGTCATAATCAAATGACAGCGCTCATTTGAATCTGACACTTCCTATTTTAAGCGGTCTCAACTTTACATTGTCATTCTGGAATAGCACTTGTTAAATCTGCAGTCTAAACTATTTATGTCTAAAAATTAGACAGATTAGTTAAGCGATGTGCATGTAGAATTGGGTCCTGTGTCTAATTTTTATTTGCGCTTGGTAGGACCTCGAGGGTCCGTCCGGTATTAAGCGTTGTGTTCCAGAATAGTGGTAAGGGGTGTTCTTTCTTAGTCATAGAGGTTGGCAACGCGTTTAGTTGAATGAATGTTTCTGGGTCTCAAATGTGCACCTATTTATTATTAGGTGAGCCCATTTGCCTTCTCCCTCTGACAACAAGAATTTGTTATTGATAAATTTATTAAAAAAATGTTTTCTTTTCTTTCAGGTAAGTACTCACGATTGCGATTTGAAGTAACAAGGGCAAGTTGGTCCTGATTTTATGGAATAATGGTAAGAATTCTTGGAAATCTACCATGTTTTCAATACACGACGGCATCGCCTTGCAACTCACATTGGCGTTGCACCGGATGCGTTAATGTACGTTAAATTAAGCATTAAGTTATCATGGATCACACATAATTTAGAGTTTGGTTAGGTTAGGTCCTAAGATTTTTTTTAATATTTATTTTTGAGGTACCCTCCTCCTCCTAAATTGCCCTGCGTACCTATATTCGCAAAAAAGCTACTCCCCTTTTTTAGAACTCGCATGAACTTTCGTAAATAAGCAACAGTTTGCAATAAAACGAGGTTTGCTGCGCGGTTCTGCTCGATTTAATTTAATAATTCAAAAGGTACGCTTTACTAGGAACCGTAAAAACTATTCCGAAACTGGCCTTTGACTCATAAAATCCCACCGGAATGAGGAAAAGAACGCTTACCGACCTTTTTAGAACCTTAAAATTCATAGAAATAGTTGTTAGGGCGTTTGGTTAAGATGTGCTTGATTTATTTTACGAAGTAAGGGCCCAAGGTGGACTCGAACGCGAAACTTTTATTTTATATTCTTCATATTACGTGATAATTTTGCCAAGTAAACAAGCTGTTCTACTTAAGTATACCTAAGTCAATATAGGAGATATGTGACACCTTATACTTATAAACACGTATTTCACTTGTTTTCCTACATTGTACATTGATGCAAAGCATATATCGATGCGTTCAGAAATAAAATTCATTATTCACTTCTTTTTATATGGTTTGCTTGTGAATAAAGAAATTGCGATATAATATTTATAATCTAACGTTGTCCCATATTACTTACCTAACTGTTCTTTGTTTACGTACCAAAACTGTTTTTTGTTTCTCTGTTTCTTTGCATTGGAGAAATACTTAATTTATATACGAAGACTTTTTGTGTTTATTTCATTCATCACCGTGCAAAATAAATGAAACAAAGGTACAAATATATAATTTACATCCACATTTTGCATACACATTTAACGATGCGTGCAAAAATTTCATCTGAAAAAAAAAACGATTATTTCGCGCCAAAACCCAAAATGGACGCTGAGATTTAGTTGGAAACCTGTTTACGTATGCGTGTCGGCTTAGTTGAGAACCACCACAGACTGTGACTAATTTTTGAATAATGTCTGTGCTAAAATATAATACTGGCTCTCATAAAAAAGTGAGAATTGAAATTTTGAAAAAAGTACAACTTTTTCCTCATTAAAATCCGTTTTAAAATAAGAATGTGACGTATTCACATAACTTTTGTATTGGCTTGGCTTGGATTTAAAGCTCATTTTAAAGATTAAACTATGACATCCAATATCCATATTGTACAAAGTGTGACATATAACTTTAGCCCCCAATTTATCGTGGTAATAAAAGAAAAAAGGACAAATAAATATTTGTTTAACACAACTACAAAACAAAACCCAAAAAGCAAAAAAGAAGTAGGTACTTTAGTGATAAACGCACCTCTCTCTGATTTTCACAGGGACTGACAACTTTACATGTGAAATAAATATATACCAAATTTAAACTAGGAAAAAATATAACATTTAGGAATTCAATAACATGTTGTATTAGGTACTCTTGCCACGTTGAAGACTAAGAGATGGGTTGACCTAAAATTTCATGTTTCACGTTTCCAAGTAATACGCATTTCATCTCCTAGGGACGTTCGATAACGCATTGTTGTAAATCCCTTTCAATACAGCCTTTTTCAAGCCGTTTGAAGGCTGAAAACATCTGTCTTTGTCACTCATGCCGCGTGAGAAAGGGATGGTGGATAATCCCTTCGGAAATTCAAGAAGACAAATGTAAACACGGTGCGAAGCAATTCTTTTTGGACGTATAAATTATGCAGTACCCTCCGACCGCCATGGGCTAAGAGTTTAACGCAAAAACACAGCTTATTTTTGGCTTCAAATAGTTTTTTTTTTACTTTACAAATATAACGCCGTGAATTGATAAAATGTCAGTGTTTTTTTTTAATACATCTTGCTTCCTATATTGCTAGCACTTACTGTAAGTATTTTTCTTACCAGAAATAATTGTACGAAGTAATCGTTTTATCCAATTAGGTGGTTCGGTTTAGATGTGGTTTTGATTTGGTAAGTTTTCAGTAGGATCATAAAAACCTTCCGTAAACCAACATATAACTATTGGTGTAGACCGCATGCAAATCTGACCAGAAGCTTGTGAACACGTGGCGGGAGACTTGTTTTATAATAATGTAGTGATATTGTTAACACGTTACCATCAAATGCGTGCCATGAATTAACACAAATGAAGTCTTTTATCTGAACATTTCGAAATTTAACAAAAAACATCAGACCAAAAATGTTCTCATGATAATAATAACTATAATAAGCAAAGGTTATCCAACTTTAACGGTTGTTTATTAAAAGATATCGGAGCCTTTATCAGTAATGCTCCCACCGAAACTGTTTACCTTACTCCAAGAATTATCATTTTGCAATGAACTTCTTGCTCTTGGCCTAAGATTAATTTTAGATTATGAAGTAGATTTTATCCTGCGACTTCCGCATTAAAACGGTTACTAATATGTTTTGAAAATCATCGAGAAGACGACTCACATTTGAAGAATACAAGAAAGCGTATAAAAAAAAAGAACATGCATTCGATATTAAAATACTCCTATAGCTCTATTCCTTTCTCTGTCTGGAACTTGGCAAGTTTTCACACCTTCTTTTATCACGTCTGAACTGTCTTCTGTGCAAAAAAGTTATGCGGTATTTTTTAATCGATTGCGTCTGAAGGAGAGTTGTGTTTTGCAAGTGTATGTATGTATATTTCTTTGGCCAGCTAAATGGCCAGATGGATTTTAACATATGAGGAGTCGTTAGATTCATCTTGGTTGAAGGAGTGATATAGGCTTAACAATTTTAATCAAAGTAGTAAGAGGGAGATTTTTTTAAGGACAATACCTATCAATAAATGCTAAAATAAAAGCTTCCTTTTGAATATTTAATTTCGATATTGACCGTTCTACTACTCCTTCATTCATCGTCACTTAAATAGGCGTCTTAATGCCATGTTTATAGCCACTAGATTAGAGTAATAGGCACCATAGTCCATCATTCCAAATCCAGAGGAGAAATATATATAAAACATAAGCCAAACTGAATGTATATACAATAAACCAGGCGAATATCAGCCGATAGACTATTATTCTGTAGTACCTTTAAAAGAGCTCACATTATGCTACCTCAATTTATCCCCGTCGAATACAAAATACATCGTATCATTTTAATTTATTCAACTTCATTAGTACAAACGCGACAATGTTACTCGAAATGATCTCTCTTAATCTACTTCATTTGATACAGTTTCGCGTTCGGCATCTTATTATACGAGAGAACTCATTGAAGGCGTCATTCCCGCGGCGGAGCACCGGAATGACACGCGCCACCGTAATGAGTCGTTTTTATTTGACAATGTAAATTTATAATCAGTGTCTTTGTTAATCGAATGAGATACGCTTTTAGTATTTTAATAGGGAATATACATGGATTATTTAAATCGCATTCCTTAATAAAAAATATGGCAATACCGTAAAAGAGAACAACAAAAGTGAAATTAAAATCGCCCAAGAAAAACGGATGTAACACGTCTGCCATATAAACTCCATGTTAAATTCTGTTTTGCTATCAAGAGATAAAAAAAATCTTTGATGGCTTATATCTTCGTTATTTTTATAGCTTCAAAAATTCAAAAAAAAAAATCTTAACTGTTTGTTACATAATCAACTTTTATTGAAGCTGTAAAAAATGTCATGAATATTATCTATTAGTGCATAGGATGAAATATATGTATAATATTGATAAGAATTCAGATAGTCAACAGCTAAAATTATTATACTATGCGTGACAACAACGCATGGTTACATTATTTGTCTGTGGTTTTTGAACACAAGATCAGACAAAGATAAGATCAAAGACTTAGGTAATTGGATACGAAGTAGCGGAAATCAAACCAATCGTGGGTTATTGTTGGTATTTATTAACTTAATTAGTAAATTATCTGTCATTTGTATTTGTTTTTGTACAATGTAGATTGAATCAATAAATATTTCGTAAATAGGAACATAATGTTTTCCTACATCAAATATTAAATCTTATTTCAAGAAATCTTATTTAAAATGTAGAAGAAAAAAATAAAGCTTAATCCGACTGCATTTTTTGATATTGTCGTCGAGTAACATTGAAGCGCATAAAATTTGTCATGTTGATTTTTATATTTATTTTTTTATACCCAGTGACCATCACGCCATCAAGTCTAATTTAATGAAGTATAATTTATCAAAATCGGTTGAGCCGTTGAGTAGTCACGAGCGGACATAATAACGCACATAAATACAGGTCAAACCCATAACCCTTTTGGACTTCACCCCATTCGGATAAAAATAAGAATACCAAAATTTTACATTGCTTACAGAAATTCTAAACGCAAAAAAATACTTAATTCAAAATTGCAATGAGTCTCGCTTACCTCTCATTCCAGTTCCTTTTGTTCTCTGTAATTCCCCAAACCTAATTTCGCTGGGATAGCGACTTCTCCACGCTAGTTATTTTTTCCCCCAAAATCTCCCCCCGGTTTTTTATTCCCTTCCAACAATATGTGCAAGATTAAATTTTCCAAGACCTTTTTTATTAAGAGTGTTTCTTGTCCTGTTTCGTGACGATCCATTTATTGTTGCCTGTATTATGCAGGTCGTGGGTTCAGTTCTTAGGATCAGAGGTCTGCACCTTTCTTTGTCTAAAGTTGAGTTTATGTTTGCTGATATCCGTAAAAAGAGGTATCTATAATGTATTAAACTAAGTTTCATATTGCTACTGTTATTTGCTCACATTTTGGCATAATTTTGCGTTATTCTTTATCCTGGCCCGGCCCGGTATTCTAGGCGCTAAAACCATATCGTCTTTGATCTGTCAATGGCTCTTATTTACTTGACAGTAATGGCTGCTGACGTCAAAATAATACCGTGACAGTTCAAATACGATATGGTTTTTAGCGGTGGGAATCACTTTACCCCTCATTTCTTTGTTTATAATGATAATTTTTCACTTCTCAGGCTCTAAAATGACTCACAATTGGCTTGTATAGCCGGACTAAAGTGATGTATTTAATCTCTAGGGAATAAAACTACACTTTACTCCCTAGGTACTAAAGTACTTTTTCTTTTTAATTTACTTTGGAAACCCTTAAACTGCCAATCATCGCCTTTTCAGTGATTGTATATGGATCATTTTTCTTGCAAAAAATATAAATTAATCGATTTAATTTCACGATTAATGATTACAAATATGAATATATTTAAATATATAAGGGATAAAATCTATTTTATTAGGCATGGTCCAAATAGTTTTCAAGTTTGTATCTGTTGGCTAAATATGCAAGCATTTAAACATCACGGTGTTAATGAATGGAGGATTATCGCCATTTTCAGAGATTGTGTATGGACCATTTTTAGGCCGTGGAAATAACCTCAAAATGCCAACTGTGCAAAATTATTAAAAAAAAGATTTAATTTCGTGAAACACGATTAATGATTACTAATATAAATATATTTAAATATATTAGGGATAGTTCTATTTTATTAGGCATGGTCCAAATAATTTTCATGTTTGTATCTGTTGGCTAAATATGCAAGCATTTAAACATCACGTTGTTAATGAATGGAGGATTATCGCCATTTTCAGAGATTGTGTATGGACCATTTTTAGGCCGTGGAAATAACCTCAAAATGCCAACGGTGCAAAATTATTACAAAAAGATTTAATTTCGTGAAACACGATTAATGATTACTAATATAAAAGAGTTTTTTTTTTCTCGCATTCGAAGTGAAAAGTAGAGTGTTTAACTCGAGACTAAACAACCATAATGACACTCGAACTACAGCCACTCTCGCTCGCAAGCTCGCTCGCGTGGCTAAACATCTCGTGTCATTATGGCTTGTTTTAGTCCCTTGTTGAACAATCTACTATAATGTATTCAAGTTAAACCATAATAACATTAAAACAAAAACTAAAAATAAACTAGGTGTTATTGGCATAATGCTACTGTGAAGACCAAAATGATAATTTGTGCTCCCAATATTATTTTAAGACGTGACGTCTTCACACCACAATGAGGTTTCATAACTGTCCCAAATAGCGGTAAGGTTGGACGCAGTAAACGATGTTTTAACGTTTGTTTAGGCGACCCACATGCGAGTTATGATCCGAGACGATGGAAAATGGGGCACGTTCTGTTTTGTTCCTAATTGATTCTAGATACTGTAAAAATATATGTCAATTTTAATAAAGATATTTAAAAAACCGGTCGGGTGCGATTCGGAAGGTTATATGGTTGGTAACCGCAAAAGAAAATAAAATGTTTGTTATGAACTTTATTTTCAATGCAATAAGATCATTTTTGACTAGCCTAAATTTCAATACATTCTCAAAAACCGCAAATAATGAACACTTCATTTTATTTTTCCAATAAAATAAATATGGTCTATACGTCAGGATTTTTTCAGATATTTTGATTAATAAACTTCGGAGATAAGGGGGACGGTCATTTTTTGTAATTTATTTGGCTATAATTCAAAAACTAAATAACAGACCTTTCATATGACACCCCATTTGCTATAATTTTGCAGTCTTGGGGTTGCAATCTTAAGATTGCAGCTATTTTTGAATCCTGGATCTTATTTCGCATCAGGTGGCCTGACAGCTCGTAAGCCTTCTCCATACCATAAAATATATTTACAAACTAGCTGTTCCCGCGACTTCGCCCGCGTAGATTTCGAATATCGTTATTCCCTAAGCTATCTCCATTTCAAATTTCATCCAAATCTGTCCAGCGTTGCAGCGTGAAGGAGTAACAAACATCCATACATACAAACTTTCGCGTTTATAATATTAGTGAGGATTAAGAGTTTAATGTTTGAGATTAACACAGAATGTGTTATACTATATCCCAATATTTCAGATACAAACAATATTTAATGAAATTCCACCTGGTTGAAGTCACAGTCCATATCTTTAACTAAACAAAACACATCCTGTATAATATTATTGTTAAATGTTCCTTTGATTCATTTGTTTATTTACATTCCACCAGTCGCTACAGATATAGATTAAATTGCGTACTTAACCCCTAATTGCATTCTCTGCCAATCGACCACAGGGCGGACTGTGAGTCTTCATTTTGCCTTTAAAATAGATTCGCCACGCTGTCTAGACATTTCCAGCGTAATTCCCAGGGTTCAGATCAGAACCAAGACATGAAGCTTTTAAATTAGATCGTTTTGTTGGTAAATATATTTAGTGAGCTTAGCTTAGCTAGCTTGGTTAATTGTACACAACGCATTATAAAGTCTAAAACGAAATACAATTTACGCCTATCACATAGACAATAATATCGGAACGTAATCGCTATTTGTAGCGATTCGTAGAATTGCAATAGAATTGAATATATCACGTGACCTCAGGCTATCGCGCCAATAAGAGGCTTTAACAGAAATCAATTTCACAAATTAAATCACTCTAATATCAATTGATTGATTTGTTACACTGACTCGAGACTGACGGATTTCGAGAAAATGCCCCATAGATAGCACGAGTAATATTAACCATATATTTGTGGAGCTTTATAAGTACGAATATAACGTCATTTACCTCAATTTTAAATTCATAACACATTAAAACCGAAGAGTTATGTTACCCTGACTACCCTTTTAAGGGAAATAGCTATAAACTGTTATTATTATCGAGGCAAACGTAAGATTTGACATAGATATTATACGCCTACAAATAGAAACCGTAACAAAATAACAATATAAATCACGCACATCACCACGCTTCATAAAAGTGGCTGGCTGTTGACAAATGGCTCGCTTAAAAGTAAAATTATTTCTAGTCTGTGGTCAAGTGATGTTCGCTTTCACTTTGAACTGTGCTGTCCCTAGTCAAGATTAATATTATAATGAATGATTCTTTGGACTTGCGTCTATTTGGTTTTAAGTGAGCCGAACTTTTTTTACTTGGTCTGCGAGACATCTGTCCGCAATTAGAGTAGAGTATCAATTTTGATACCATAAGTTATGGGTGCTATAAAAACAAAATAAGGTTTTTGGCCCGATGTAGAGTGCTTTTATTACAAATAGCAGTTTTTATGATACATACATTATTAATGAAGTAGATAGGTAATAATTTTGATGAGTGTAACACAAAAGTATTCCTAATAGAAGTGACTGACGCTGTCAAACTGACAGCTGCAAGTAATCGTCTTTTCTAGTGTTTTACTACCAACTTTAAAATTTGATTACCGTTTTTGCAGCGGACCATAGACTTCTAATGGCCAGTAGCGGGTTAATAAAGAGTTTTTATCGCGTCTACTTTGTTACTTCGGACCACCGCGTCCCGGGGAAATTGTAGACGTTATTTATAACCATCATTTAGTTTAGTTGCAATTTAGACATTTGTTACGATACCGCTAAGTTGGCAAAAAGTCGACTAGCGTATTCGTTTCGTTAATTGACGGCACGATTACGGCGTCGATGTCAAACGTTTATCTATATTTAGAGACTGCTTGACCTTAAAATAACAAATTAATTATTAGAAAACTTGACTTCTCAGAATCTGGATAATTTTGCAGATTCCTCCGTAGGTAGACACGCATTTATTCACTTTTGGCTTATCTGTGGATGACTGTTATTGGCTCTATGGTCTGTTGCTGTTGACTGATATCCTTAATAAATACATAAATAACATAGTTAACCATCGTTAAATAATAAATCTTAATCTCTTTGATATTAAAGTCGAATGTACGTAAGCCAAGAAATAAAGAAGGATATTAAACATTACCGTTGCAGGCTTAACAAAAGCTTCGTTTTATGAATCTAACTTCGTGTCTTGCACGAAAACTACGAATTTCCAATTTTATGGCTGCATAAAGCGACATTTGAATATTTTAATGGCATCGTAGAGCATGTTACTATGTATCGAACCTACATTATACTTCTTTCTACGAAAGGGCCATATCTACAATTGAATTGCTAAAGAAAATTCAACTTTCAACCTTATAAAGTGGCACCTACAATAGCTGTTACAACCTTTTTACTGTGGGAAGAAAAGTATGCATGGCTCCTTATAAAGCTATTTTCCTTGAAAAAAATTGCGCATGTGCTTTTACAATATCTGTAGCAGATATAACTTATCCATGCCATGTTAAAATAAATGTGGTTTTTTGATTAAAAAAATAGATTTTGTTGTATATTTAAGATGACCTGTATTGTATTGGCTAGCTGGCCTCAAAACCAGTAAAATGCAGGACCGTTTCACATCAGATCATTTTTTTTGTAATTTTATTAAATTATTTAACATAACGTTTTTATTTCTTTCTCTTTTTCTATTTTCAACATATTTACCACATGTTGTTTTCTAAATCGATCAATAAACATGAAACCTCAGTCACGGTGCATTAAATATCATCGCGCGGTGCGGACACGCTAATGACATTATTTATACCCCATTGTACGCGGACGTGGACGGGACGGCGACGATCTCTTCAAAGGGTTAGAGCCCTTAATGACTTTACACAGTTTACACGGCATCTTAAAAGGACCTTTGCCTATAAGGAACCGATTTGCAAAGTGCCGATTTTACACCTGAAGACTTGCACGGTGTTAGATATGGAACCGGGAGGGACACGACCATTAAACAAGCTAGCTAAGTTCACACGGCTCTTACCTATTATCCTAATGTTACACACACAGCGGGTTCACACATGCACATACATAACACATGGTGTTACAGATAGATTTTATGATAGCTTTTTTTTTTCATTCTGTTCCGTAGCAGCGATAAATAAAGGTACAGTCAAGGAATTTAATTCCTATACCACTTTGGACTATGTCAAAGAAAGTAATCAATCAAAACGTAAGAGACTTCTTATGATTTTATTTACAGTGTCACTTTGACATAGTCCAAAGTGGTATAGGAATTAAATACCTTGACTGTACACCAACAAACACATTTTCGTATTTAGTTAAGTTTAAGTAATTCATTAAATATATTGATAATATCAGTGTTCTTTTAGGTACTATGGTACTTACCTACATTGGTTGATGAACTTTTTCGATAAAGGTAAAATAGTGGATTTTACAACCAGGGCATAAAACAAAACATTTTATCTTAGACTTATGGTATCCATCCGAGCTGGCAGGCGAGGCTGGATGATTAAGTCGAGGATAAAATGGGTTTTTAGACCGAGTAGTACACTCTGCTTTTCACTTCGATTACGAGGACATAAAGCAGTGATAATGTAAAAAAACTTACATGAATTAGAATGTATTGACATATTTGCCGATTCTCCAGACTTTAAATTTTATTGAATTTAGGCGGCAATGCCTGTTTAATAAGTTCCTTTGCATTTTTATCTATTAGTGAGTTAGGTGTGGTGTGAGCATTATTTCCTCTTCACTAAATTCCGTAACACCACAAGTTTTGCAAAGAAAACAACTGCCTTATTAAAACAGTCCAAAACTATAGACAAAAACCTCTTTCCCGCCACTGTATTTTCGTTTTTTTTTTTTAATTTTCTGCATGAGATTTTTAACTTAGGTCGGACTCAATACTGCCAAGTAATACATTAATTTTGTAATGTTTTTGTTAATATAACTTGTTTTTAATAGTTTTTAAATTCATTTTTGTTAGATGCATCATAGAAGGCGAAATAAGTAAAAGTAAATCTATTGAAATTAAAGTTTATTTAATGCAGTCACCTCGTCTGTCTGGCTGTAGGGCTTAATTATCTTAGTCTAGATGACGACAACACTTTATGCACTAGTGCATAAAATGCGAGTTTATGCAGCCTATACCCAGCATAAAGTAGGAGTTTACGAGCATACATATTTTTATTGTTTGGTTTTTTAACGGAGACTTGCATGCAAGGCTTCGCAAAGTATACTTTGAAAAAGATGATGTTAGATCTACTAGCCTATAAAATAAGAACTACTTACTAAAAAGCGCGATAGAAACTCTAGCAGGTCATAAAACTCTAGCAAAATAAAAACCATAAACACAAAAAATACTGTTCCTTTTACAGTTAATCACAATTCTCGGAACAACTTAACGTTTAGATAAAATCATGGAACCCTTTAAACCTAATTAGTTATAATTATAAAGCTAATGACCGGAGCTTTTAAATAATCACGTCTAAACAGAGCCCGAGTAAGCTAATCAGAACTGGGTTCATTTTCTTTTGACACTTATCTTTCATCAGATTAAACTAATTCGTTAACGGTCTTGGTTATTTTCTTTATGCTTTTTATAAGCTCGTAGCGGCCCGCGACTTTGCTCGCTGTATTTTATTTATCGCTAAACCCTCGGGAATTGTTTGTTCGTTTTAAAACCCTTAGTACTATCACGAAAAATTTGTGACAAATTAAAAAAAAAATGCTTGTAGTCGTCAATGTATTTAGAGATGTCAATTCATTTGTAACTTTTAGGGAACTCAACCTTATTGGTGTAGAATGTCAGATTGACTTTGGACCTGAGGTCCCTAATTAAAGTTCTCGACTACAAGCCCAGAGCTTAGTTTGGGACAAGGCCAATTTGTGTGATGTTGTCCCCTAATATTTATTTAATTATTTACTAAGATAAAAATACATTCTCCACCTTACTCGTTTGGATGTTTGTTACTGAATCACGCCAGAACGGCTATACGGATATGGTTAAAATTTGGCACAGATATAGATTATAGTCTAGAGTACCACATAAACTACTTATTATCCCGAAAAAATACGGTTCCCGAGGGAAGAGCAATAAACGACTGACGCGGACGGAGTCGCGGGCGTTTTCCTATGAACTATTTATTTATTTAAATGGGTTCATTAGTTGAGCATCTTGAGGGAAACGAACATCCGATATTAATGATTATTTATAATATTATATGACATGCGACACGCCCTCGCTTCGCTTCGGTTTATGTGAGTTTACTATAACACCCGTATAAGTCAGAATGTATGATACATAAAAACTGTATCAAAATCCGTTGCGTGGTTAAAAAGGAGTTAGCGGATATACAGACAGACAAACGCGGAAAGAGACTTTGTTTTATAGGCTAGCTAGCTAGGCTAGCTTCTGCCAGCGACTTCGTCCGCGTAGAATTCGTAATTTTTTTAGCCTATGTTACCCAGGCATAATGTAGCATTCTAATGGTAAAAAACTTTTTGAGATCGGTCCAGCAGTTAATGAGTTAATTCTTTAAAAACATACAAAAATACAAATACAAATCTTTCCTCTTTATAACAGTAGTAAAGATATAAAGAACAGCCTCACATACTTTTTTTTTTCATATTATTACGGTAGTTACATTTATATTGAGATTTATATGAGTTTATCTGCCGCCGATATCACTCAGTTATTTATTACTAGTTTTATACCTACACTAGCGGACGCCCGCGACTTCGTACGCGTAGAATTAGTTTCCCAGTACTCCCCCTTTTTTTCCCGTTGGGGGTCGATTTTCGGAAAATCCTTTCTTAGTGCTCACTTACATCATGAAAGGAACACCTGTACCAAATTTCAAGTTTCTAGGTACAGTAGTTTCGGCTGTGCGTTGATATGTCAGTCAGTCAGTCAGTCAGTTTCTCCTTTTATATATTTAGATTTAGATACGATACTGTTTGTCAATTACCTTTCTTTTGACTTCAGGTAATCGATTAAAAAAACGTAACATCGTGTCAAAAACTATCATCCATATTCATAATACCCATCGAAATATAATAAGTATGGAAGAGTAACACTGAACAAACTTGACGTTGAAATACGTCCCATTTCCTCTACGCTTGAAACGTTTGAGAAGACGCCATTAGTGTAGAGGTTGTATATATTTTCACCCATAAGAAAACTTTGATTAGTTAAACTGCTATGACAAGAGATTTGATTGGTCTATATTTTTTCTCGTTATGGCTAACACGCTATAAAATGACACATCTGACATTTTGCTGAACTTGGATGGTTTAATGCAGAAGTGATCCGTAATTTAAATAAGTTAAGGTGTATACTTTATTTATACAGCAATAAATAATGTTTTAGTAAATATTTATTCTTAAAAATATATTATTTAGTAGGCAATAAATAACGATATTATATACGGATATAATATAATAGTACATTATTATAATAGGTAAATCAAGATTTTTTAAGATGAGGCATGGCGGTATTTGATTATACCTAATTTAAATAAAACAAGTTGCAGTACCTAAGTATTACCTACTAAGGGTTGTCGCAGACATAACCGCTCGGCAACGGATCGGCATCGCCTCGTATGAATGAGGTTACGGTGCTGATTAGTCTGCGTTGCAGTAGGGAGTTACTGTACGGTACTGTGCAATTTGGAACCGCTGAGCATTTCAAAAAATATCTCCCAGTTTTTGAAACTAAAAAGTCAGTTTTTCAAAATGTATACTGCATATCCTACAATGTTTGCTAGGAAGCCACGTTTCATCGCGTTTTTCTAAACGAACTGCAGCTATCCAAGCAAAACGTTTTTCTTAATTTCTAGGAAAACTAAAAAAACATTAATCTTTAATATTATATTTCAGAACTTATATTGCATAACATCGGCCATGTCCATTTTGTAAGGAAATTATTTAATTGTAATTACTTACTAATGGAATGAAATTACATCCTTTTTAGGGTCCGTGCGACTCCTACACCAATTTACGATGCACGTCGGCATCGTTGTTGCTATAGTTTATCTTATTTATCAGTTATTTATAATTATTTTACAAAACTATAATGACAACCATTTGACACCATAACTCAAAGCCTACTGGAAGCCGGTTGAGCACTAAGTATTAGCTCCGCCCATTTTAGCACTAAGTATGTGGAACACTTTTTGAGTGACAGTTATCCTTCTATACTTATTATATTTCGATGATAATACCCGAATGTATTTTACGTCGTATGACGTTAACTTCAAAGATGGCCGACACGTCACGAAAGTCAGTTCCGGTCGGTTTATTGTTATTCGGTGAGCGCATCGAATACGATGTTGTCGTGCGCTTCTCTTTAATTATTTATCATTATTAAATGTTTGGTTGCTGTAAGTTTTAAGTTTGTTTTTGTTATAAACTTTATTTTTAACAGGTATTAAGAGCAAAAACCCTTATCCGTTTTAACTTAATTTTAGTATTTTTATATAAGTAAAGTAGTCTTTAAATGGTCTTCAGACGCCGAATTTCATAAAAGCTCCATTATAGTAACTTTGTCTGTTTGTTACGCTTTCGCGGCCAAACCGCGAACCGATCTCGATGAGATTCGGTATGGAGCTAGCTAGAACCCCGTGGAACAACATAGCGAGAAGCGATAAACGAAGCCTTGGCGGACGGAATCTGAGGCAACAACTAGTATTCCAATATTTCCAATTAGATCGAGTATCGTGCATGCTACGTGTATTACAAAAAATCCAATGTTTTTATCTCCTTCCCACCTAACATTCCCCGAACTTAAAATATCTTCCTTCGCATCAGTATTCTCGGCAATCCTCGGAGTCGGTATAAAAATCACGACATCGCGATCAAAACGCTCATTGTATGTTAATAAGCATACTTCATTCAATAATTTGTGGTTAAAATTTACGAAGTGATCTTGATTCCACTTTTGATACGGTTTTCCATTGTTACATGCTTTTACGTGAACTGGCGATTTTAAGATGTGAAATTATTTTTGGGCATATCTTGCATCAAAAAAGTAGCCCTTTTACGATCACTACGCAATATGGTTTACTTTGATACAACCATTTCACCAGTTGGACATAAGTCATAACGTACGTATTCATGTAAAGCCTTAAGCTATACTTAAGCGTTTTTCTAAGTATCACCTAGTGCTTTAAACGCACCTCGGGAAGCTTGCTATTCGCTATAGGTGCAAAGTCGACGAGTTCTTACATTAGACTACACCTAAACTACGCAATGTACACCGAATTATCACCAGCAGCAGCCAGTTGTGAAATGAGCAGAGCAGAGAAAGAAAAAGAGCAGAAAAAGGGACAGCATCGAACGTTAAATATTTTAAAACAACTCACCATCACTTAGCCCAAAAATCTCCTAATATTGTATGGAATTCCTACCAAATGTGTCGTAAACTTCAACCTAATACTCGTATCTCCGATCGTATCGAATAAAGCCTTAGCTGTCCGCGTATTAGAAAATAATGTTAAACAGCAAGTGTCGATCGATCATGGGCTCTAATTTGTCTAAGATTATCTCGGCAGTCACGGTCCCTTGTACCTTTCCACACCGTTTATACCTCGGTATAAGTTAAAGGAGCTAGCTAAGAACGGATTTTAGCTGCAAATACTAGCAGTAGAGCAGAAGCGGTACGGGCCAGAACTTTCGAACTGTTCCAGTGCAACAACTTGAGTCACATTTTCAAGAATACAACTACTGTATCTCTGCATGTATAAGCAGGAGTCCAGTTCGTAATAAGCTTTCCCAAATGTCCTCCATTTCTGCCTTAACTTTCTAGAACACACTAGGTAGTCTCTCTCCTCCACTTCCTCTCCATTATTGCTGCAATGTCATCTGATTTTGGGAGCTTGTTCTTCTTCTTCTTGTTATTAATGGCCGTCCGCCGCGTTATTCCACAGGCATTTCCTCAATGTCAAGTGAGTAAAGTGAATCAGTAATCACAATCTGTAATTTATCTGCTCCAACTGTCATCTGACATTGGCAGGACATGCCCTGCCCACGCACACTTGAAACGGGATTAACTGGATACAGAAAATTTTGGTATTTTCTAGAAATCCTGACGGCACCACAATGCACGCCTGGATTTTTTTTTTTTAATGAGCTAAAGAATTCGAGAATACTCTAACGCCTGTGCGTTTACCCTACAGTCTTTAGTTTCACAAAACCTGCGCTTGTTTATGATAATGCGATTTGATAAATTAGGATAAATTTATACTTACCTTTATAAACTTGATCATTTTATTCGACGTCAAGTTAAGTCTACTTGAACCAATGATCAGGATATTGTGAGATTATAACCTGTTTCTAGCCTAATCCATAGATAAATTATAACTCTATCGTCATTTAAGACTGCTTCATTATTTCTTATTACTTCCTTGTTAGATTTCATTGAATCATAAAGACGAGCCTTAAGATTTATCAAGTAATTTAAGGTTAGGTTTATTGAAACGTCATTTAACTTCGCAAAGGAAGTGCCCTAATAAATAGCTTTATACAATACACTCACCTTTTTTAATCAGTTAGTTGATACGCTACTCAACTACAACCTTATTTGATCTGGGGAGTTATTATGACGCAGCGTTTTAGTTCAGTTTACGCTGAGAGAAAAGGACAGAGCTATATAACTGCGATAGCTCTGCCCTTTACGCTCGCCGTAAAATGAACTGCATAGCCATGTCATAATAACCCCCCAGACCAAGGTTAAAAAACATTCCAAAAACGTACTCCATTTAAATTTGAACACGTTCGAAATTTAAATATTTGAACGAAAACACGCCCTAGTTTTCTCCGGTGCAGGACACTCGTACCGGTCGAGAAAGCGTATCTTACCAAGCTATCCCTTCCTATCTAACTCGTTGAACAAGATAAGGACGGCATGTTGTCGCGATGTCACTGTCTAAAGAAATCGAGGATGAAAGATTTTATCGCAAAGGCTGCATTTTATTGCCAGTTATTTATATTAAGATCTCATTTTAGGTTATTTGTCAATGGGCAATCGTGGTCAATATTTTGTTGATGTTATTTCGTGGCAAATGGTGTCAACGACGCCTGAGATCTTTGAATGGAATTTTATTTCAAAATACATGGAAGTTTTATTACATTTCATTTTAGATTTATTCATGTTGAACTTTTTAACGGTTTTTCATTAGGTATGACTATCTATTTAACCACCGAGGAGGCATAAACCTGGCAACATTTACCTAGTGTCTAAACTTTGTCTATGACGTAAGGACTGACACTCAAACTACGTTTAATTAGCTTATTAAATGGCATTGAGCAAGAAGATCCGTTGGCGTTCGCCGCAAGCGCAGTAATAATGATAGTTTGCGATCCTTATACGACTGAGGCAGTACGGAGGCAAATATAATCCTCAATTTAGGGTTTACCAGGTTTTACAATAGGAAACGCTTACAGACCAAAATTTAAAAGGAATCTATTGCATTTATTGCACTTCATGTGGTGTGCATTAAAGTTTAAAGAGCAAGAAGAAATGTAAAAAAAAAATAAGTATAACTCTGACAACTCATATAAACACAAATTTATTTCTTTAACTTTACATAAATTCTACGTCGGTACAAAATTACAAACCTAGCGACGCCGTTCAGGAATTTAAATAATTAATCGCCTATTTTTAAACACAGCGCGTGTGAGTATACCTAGTAAGTGATTTAAATTACGAAATACGGCTGTCTCAAGCGTCAACTTACAACAATCAGAGAGTCTGTATACGAATACGATGAACTAAGGCCCTACTTTGAAAATCGAAGTTCGAAGTTACGTTAGCTCCATCCCTTTCTCTCGATTTAGTCTTGAGTGACAAGTGACAGGAACTCGGCACTCGAAGTTCCGAATTTAGCGGTTCGGGGTAACCATCCTGACAGGCCAATATCAGCTGGCGGACTATTAGTCTTGATTTATGAATGATATTATGGAATAAAAGATTTTGAGCGATGAAAAGGAGAAGAAAACAAAAAGGTATCGATTAAAATATCAAAATCGTCCACGTACTCAACACTATTTACTTCAATTTATCCATCGTATCCATCTTAACGACATCTTATACCGAACACATTTTACTCCTAACACACCAGTACGTCCGAAATCCAAACATGTTAAATTGTAAACACGCTGTCTTGACGTGAGATAAGATAAGATACAGCGATGACAGTAAGCATTAATACAACACGAGATATCTTAAGAAAACTCAGTTGAAGCTAGGATTAAGCTTGTTTTATTTATGAGTCAGCTAATATTCGTGTGAAAATATAACAGACAGGGTAATTTTATTGTACTTCGTAGAGTATTAACTATAGTAAAAGGAAGATAACAATTCAATCTGACACCTGTCATTACAGTATAAATTATAACCTCAAACTCAAGGTGACAGCTGTCAGGATTGACTTCTTATCTTCCTTGTTAGAATCTTCGTTTAATGTTCTTTATTTGAAATACCAGACGATTATTTTGGGTGGATTCTAAATCTGCCATTAGCATTTCACACCTCGTCCGTCGAAATCTTGTCATCCATATAACCTCTATGAACAAGCAAATATTTCTTTTAGCCTTTGACAAGTGGCAACCGAAGAATAATTTAAACATTTGTTCTTCCTGCTACACTCAGGTAAGAACAACGCAATATGCGGGGTGAATTTTGAGTTGCGCAGGCGTCAAGATTTCGGCACGGCGCATAAACTGTACACTCCCACGCATATGCCGCAGGGTTCACAGTAGTTATGATTTTATTTGAGATTCCAAATGTTAAATGCTTATTAAGTGTTTAAAATTATGGAGCAACAAATGTTATAGGCTACAAATAGCTTTTAGGGCTTAACTGTTTTACTACCTGGGAACTAACACGTTTCAAAGTACATTGAAAACAGGTATTTGCCTTATAAACTTGTACCTAATCTCTGGGTTCAAACGGCTATTGGCTGAGCGAGAGAAACCTAGAATAAAGCTCCTTGTAAACTAAATTTTCTAATTAATCTAGGTTTATTTATTACTAGCTTCTGAACGCGACTTCGTCCGCGTAGATTTCGAATATCGTTATTCCCTCGGGAACTTTTAAATTTTCCGGAATGAAATGTAGCCTATGTGTTAATCCTGGGTATAATCTATCTCCATTTCGAATTACATTCAAATCCGTCGAGCCGTTGCAGCGTGAAAGAGTAACAAACATTCACCCATACTTACTTTATCACTAAAAACTGATAAATATGTAAATTCCTCGATAGTAAAGTCACGTACTTTAATTGTTATGCCACTATGGAACCCTGTCACAATGACAGCGTCAAGTGACGAGATAGAAATTACATGCGAATTAATCGTAGGTTTTATGCGACAAGGTTCTATAGTGGTATAGCAATTAAAGTCCTCGAACGTACCTACGTAAAATTTATTCGTACACCTTTTCGGATTAAACATACATCTCATTTTCCTGTTTTGAAAACGCCATATTATCTCAAACAAAACATTATCTTTTCTTTTCCCAAGCACACCCCTCGCGTAGGCTAGGGCTGTCGCAAACAGCTTATTTAAGACGCGGCTCATTAAGATGCTTCGTGCACCGCCGCGCGTGCGGTGCATCCCTGTTGCAATGTTTGCACGTGACGCTTTGTGCGCCGCCGATTTGAAAGTAACTTCCTTATGCAGATTTGCCACACGTGGACCGACTTGCGCAGATACGTTTTACTGCGTTTTTACACTATTTACTGCTTATAAAGCTGGCGTAAACGATTTTCAAAAACTGTCCAAATGTTTCGACATAAGCTCTCGGCGCCTCTGGCAGTTTACGTCAATCCTATACATTTTCGATAACGATAACGATCTCCCATCTTGTCTAGGAACATTCGTATAAACTGTGTTCTCGACGTCGCTTTTCGACGCAGCTCCGGCAAGGAACCTTTGCGCGTAATGCCTATAGATGCGTGAGTGAAGTTATAATTGACAAGTAAGAATAGTGACTAGAGTTTGGAGTTTCTAAGAGAATAACAGAACTATATACGAAGAATAAGTTGTTAAATCCTGCTAAATTATAGTCAGCGAGTGGGACAGAGCTGGAGACTGCCTTGCGGTTGGGTTGGTTTTTCCCACACCTACCTGTATATATGCGTAAGACATCTTCAGTAATTAACTCATTGATAATACTAGCGACCCGCCCGCGCTTCGCTTCAGTTTATGTGAGTTTTCTGTTACACCTGTACATAAAACTAGAATTTATTTTATATAACGTTTCGTTAAAAAATATCTACCTGATGTTGAAAACAGTATCAGAATACGTTGCGTTTAAAAGGAGTTAGCGGATATACAGACGACAGACAGACAGACGCGGAAAACGACTTTGTTTTTTACTATGTAAAGAATAAGATAAAGATGGGTTTATTTATTATTTAGTACTAATGAAGGTGGTTTAAGTAAAATATTCGACAGCAGCGTTCCTTTTAATTTAAACGAATCTAATCCAACCTTCTAATAATGGCCCAGACAGTCGGTCCAATTCCAGCCCCTCGTCACTGTCTCTGTCAACGCAAAAACCTTTAACGACAAACTTAATGAGCACGAAACCAACATGTGGCTTTTACGACACTAAACGACCTTTAACTATATTGGCAGCCCTTAACCGAGAGCCAATGGCGCGAGAGACGTCCGATCAATTAAGACGACCGCCACGCGCCACCCGCGACGTTTACGCCTCAATTATTGTAGTAAAATGTAGAGTGATGCATATTCTGGGTTACAGGGTTGTGCAAAAGGTTAAGTTACTATGTTGCGCCTGACACAGTTTATTTAATACACAAGCTAATCACTAATTTTCGTTTTTATTATTTGATGTTATAGGGGCAATAGAAATACACACATTGTGAAAATTTCAACTGTCTACTTATACGGTTCATGTCATAAAATACCGCCTGCTGATAGACGGACGGACAGTGGGGGTTTATTAATAGGTTCCCGTTCCCATCCTTGGAGTTCAAAACTATAGAAACCACTGAAAATTAATTGGTACAAGAAAAGATAAAAAACAGCGGTACTATCAAAGTATGAAAAAATAATGAGGTTAAAGTGCGTTAATGTGATTTTATTTTATTACATCAAACCATATCACATGTGGGTATAACCTATCAAAATCTTGACACTTCTTTAGTAGAAGAAAGTCAAATGTCAGAATTAAACAAAGACATTTAATTATTCAAAAACCAGTCCCGTGGGAACCTAGTACAACCGTAAGCCACACCGCGGCACTAAAACAGCACCTAACGCGTAATTACACGCATCCGTTCAAGCCTGCGGAATAAGCGAACACCAATTAAACACAGTTTCTTTTTCTGGTAAACTATAATAATCGACCGGCTTAAATGCCGATATATTTGCCCCAAGATTTCCCCCGTAATACCGCGATTTGTCTAAAACCGGGTCAAAGGTAGGCGTGGGCGGATGTCGTTGCCCCCAATTTTCGCTAAAGGTGAGCCTGCACTGAAAAATCGAATGTTATGGCGTATACGCTCTGCATGAAAACTCCCGCGCCTCGATAAATTTTGGTTGCATGTCCCGATTGCCATCACCCTGTACCCTCGACGCCGTGACAATTATTTTTTACGATACGGTTGTTGACTGCCAGTGCCAGTCTTTTCCAATTCGAAATTTGAATTGAGTGCCACAGTGAATTGCTGGAAAAATTGCTAAATATACTTAATAAACTCCTAATTTCTAATAGATATTCTTGATACTTGAAACAAAATCATTTTGACATGATACACTATATTTGAAAGTACGCCGGTTCTATCTGTATAATAAAAATGTACCGGTTTTTCTGATTTTGCTCTTGTACGTCTTATGTACTTAGTTTCTCATATAACAGAACAGACAACCCTATACTGGCTACTTCGGATATGTCTGATTCAAAGCATATGTTGGCTAACCAGGGCTGTGTGACAGTGATTAGACTAGACCATACATGGCTTGCGTAAAACAGTGCTTACGGCACACCCTCATACTTCTAATTATAGTTTTAAGTTAATAAGGCTTATAAATGTACGTGTTTTAGCATTTACGTAGTAACACGCCAAAACAATCATATTATTTTTACCGTTTTTAAATCGTAATGGCTTGTATTGTATTCGACATTATACGTATAGGCCACATATTACTACATATTTAGATAGTAGGCCTGTGTATATGGCATTATGATCGCTCGGTCGGATTATTTGTCTATATGTATTATTTTCGTAGAAAATCAATCTGGAGACGAGTGTAAGGGACAGAGCTATATCAGTTACAAGGCTGTCCCTGTCTCTAACCGTTAACTGAACTGCATAACTATGTCATGGTATCCCCTCTGTCTATACATAATATTATAAAACTCTTCCGTGACCAACTGACAGACAACGCACAAACCATATAGAACAAGTTATAAAACAAATCATAAACAACACGATGAATCCAACTTGTAGATCAAATAGCCGGATAGCGGATAACATAGTTTGCACACTTCAATACTTTATCAAGAGATACGACACGACGCCTACATACACGCGATTATAATCCACATACTACTCAACCTTACCGCAAGACGCATTTTAATAGGTTGTTAAAATTACTATTAAGGCGTTGGTACACGAGCAACTATTGCTGGCAGTTTTTACTTTTTAGCCTGCCTTTTTGTTTTGTAACACAAAACTAGAGATTAAAAGCCGTTGTTGCCTGGTCAATTGAGAGTAATGGAGGCCGAGTTAAAACCCATACGATAACACATCAAAAGCAATATCGTTCTACCGAGTTGAAAAGAGGCCCTGAGTTGCTGTTTATTTCAGAAAAAGAACGGGTTTTTTTTTAATGGCCGGTCGAAAAAGTTACAAACCCTCCAAAAGTGTTTTCTGCGACTGATTGATAGGAGACTGCCAGGTGTTTCGCAAACGTAATTCAATTATACTCGTGCCATTTTGAAATTCGAAGTACTTAACAAAATTAATACATATTAAAAGCCATTAATAATAATTTAATGTCGCTAATAAACGTTACTTAAACGGCTTAAACACAGATATCAAAATAGCAATGTTTAGCGCTTGAAGGCGGCAACGACGATAATTTATTTTTCTCATTCGATTAAGTTTGGTTACAAACTGGCCGGTAATAAACCTGGTAGTCGTAAATATCGGTATCAGTTATCGAGTGGGTTGGCGCCAAGAGGTAACACACGTTCGCCATTTTGCCTTCATGAAAAATGCGCGCGCTCCGGACGCTAACAAGGTACGCGTGCAGATACGACCACCATTTTGAAATATGGCGCCTTGCTGCGATTAATCAAAATATCGATATACGCACGATTCAATACCAAGGAACCTAAAGGAAGCCTATTTTGACAAAAAAAATAAAAATGACGCTACCTGAAACGCTACTGAAAAATGTAACTATATCCTAGCCCTACCACAGGTTATATAGCCGCAATCGATTCAAAAACTAAGTTGTGATATTTATATAACAGCGACGGTGTCGCCATCTCTGATAAGTTTATGAAATTAACCGGCGTGTTTACTTTGGTGACACATTTGATTTGACATGTCATTCAAACCTGCTCAATTGGCGACACCAACTAAATTTTGCGCTAGATTTACTCTCTAAAGTGTGAATAAACAGTAATTCTTGGCAATAATTACAGGAACAAGATACGGAGTTGTAAAGACGTCGACATATTAATCACGTGAGATCTATAGCCGTAAATTAAACGCATTCAGTGTCACTTTGTATCCATTGAACTGCTCGCAGTCGATTCAAATGCAAATTGGACTTTTAAACTCGAATAAATGAGTCCTTTTAATAAGTAATCTTCTGTAATAAGATTAACTAATAAATACGTGTAGATATGAGTATCCTATGTACCTATGTATAAGATCAAATATTTTCGTGAGTAATAGTCAAAGTAAGACCCAAGCCGAACACGCACTAGACTCTTGAAATTTCGAGGAAATATACCTTACTCTTTTTAATTTAACCCATGATTTAATTTATTGTCTTTAATTAAAAGGGCGTTCCCTAGTTTGATATAGTCCCTAGTTAAATAAAAACCTCTTTTTGTATGCCCGCGGAAAATTAGCTATAAATAATTTAGTTTTTTTTCCGACAACAGTACCCCCATAAAAACCATGCAATTAACCTAAAGTTCATTTGCCGTAAGATTTAAACAACCTTAATTACCGTTACGTACATTCCTTCGTCCCACACAACTTGTCGTCGCGTGATATTCTTGCAAATAGACTGTGATAGGTTCAGGAATGCCGATTGCAATCACTTGTTTTATGGTCTCTCTATCCGAGGCACGGATGGCACCGCAAACCTCTAATTCACATGTACTGTCCACGAGAGCTGTAATTAGGATAACTATAATCTCATTAGGATTGCCGTATAAGAATGATTTATTATAGAAAAGGCACTCCTTTTCTAGATGGGATGAGCCAGCCTGGCGCTACCTTAGGTGGGAACCTGTCCCATCCTCTATGTGGAGATGCACATCTTTCACTGGTATTCTTATGAACATTTGTGTACGTTGCTAAGTTACGATAATAATCAAAATTGCGTTTGATTTGTTATAAAGTAATTTGTTGTTCTATTCTGCTTTCAATAGACAACTAACAACATTAGGATCATATTAATCTGGTCTAAGGTCTGCTAGATGCCAGATTTCTGTTGCCCTCCGTAGTTACAAGTTTTTAATAAATTCTTAGCTTAATATCTCCCTGCTCAGCAATTTGTCATATGATAGTCAAGCTAAATAATTTTCAAATGACTTTACACTAACTAAGCACATCATAACACAATACCCACCGGATGTTACCAACATACCGGCTATCGAGAACCCAGAACCGAAACCTGTCACGCCGGTTCCATCTTTTTCTGCACCGGTGACATTGACATTGTCGATTTTTATATGATTCAGCTTCCAAGACGCCGCTAAGTTCTATAACCGTTTTAATGAAGCATTAAAGGTTTAATAGAGCTGTCGATATCGTTCTTTACGACTTAAATTAATTGAATGTCCTTGGGCTATGCGTTGGGGGCAATGTTTAAGTTCATTATTTCGCTCGTCTGATTCGCCCGCGGTAAATTCCATGCGACATTACGACGAAAACAAACCTTATTGTTGACAGTGATTATCAAAATCAACTCATTACAAACTAGATTTTAATCAATAATAGATGCACTTATAATGGTATAATGTGAAACAAATTCAGGTAAAGCTATCAAATAATCGAGTGTGTAACAAAACTCATGTTCAACTATAAATATTAGCCTAGTTAATATGACGTCTATGAGTTATGCCAAGTTAATACGATATTAAACATGGTCTAAGTAAAGTGAGGTCGTTAATAACTGGCATGTCACCGGGCCGATAACATTTGTTAACATGGCCGATAGCACGGCGAGTGAGAGGTAAGATGACGCTTATTAACTAACTGATTAATTAAAGGGTCGAGAATTTTTGCACTGCTGCAAATTAGATCGGCGCATCTGTCGGTTTTGGACATCTGTTAGCTTGTTGTATACTTGCTGTAATTTAAATTAGACTGGGAATTTATGTATTTAATTACGAAACCAAATCTATGCTTGGACTAGGGATATTTAATGTCAGCATATTTGTTAGATTTACAAGTTTGGAATCCATTTTAGGACGTATTGTTTGGTTCGTTTGTGGAATTGTACAGCACTAGTTTACTTAACTTAAGTACTTGAGCAATGAACGAAACATTTATCTCCTAACGTTAACTAAAGACTTGTTTTACGACAAATAAATATTATGTTAAGTAGAAACGATTTCCGACCTCCCAATACTAATTAAATCATATTATAGTACATTCCAGCACCATTTTATTGCGCTAGGCGACATTAAATCGTCCCAGTGAATACTGTTTTCGCAATGTGAAATTGCATCTTGTATACGCTTTGTGGTTGGTTTCGAACAGCGATCCGGTTATTCGATTGGCTGATAGCTTTTGACCTGCGCGCCATCTAGGAATCGGGGTAACAATGCTTGCCCCTTTTTGTTGCATTCTGTGTATCTTGTTTGAACATGAAAAGTATGCGAATTTTACTTTATCTGTGGCATCGATGGTTTGCTCTTTCATTTTGAATTGATCGTGGCCAGATATAAAGTGCACTTCGTTTTTTCTTTAAAAAGTAAAACCATTCTTATCAGTTTTATTACGGTGTATACTCATGACAATTCGCATTTTATTATCGTTTTAAAATGCAACAAACACAACTATACAAAGCACAAAAATAGGTATGTTTGTTTGTTTGTTTCGACTTCACGTTTCACTGCCTCAATAGATCGACGTGAAATTTTCTACAGATATAGCTTATCGCCCGCGGGGACAGACAGAGTCGCGGGAAAAAGCTAGTAATAAATAACTTTACAGATAATTGCACAATAAACCTATTCACGGACCACACGTGTGCTATCGGATTACTGTCCTTATTGTATACCTATCAAGGATTAAAGACGATTTATATTCCCTATTTACCACTCCAGTATCGGGTTACTTACTTCGTTTTATTTCTAATAAGGTTTGGTGCACACGCTATCATGCGCTCGTATTTAAATCAGAAGTTATTCTCTTATGAAACTCGCATGTCTCGACAAGCGATGACCCGGCGAGTTGAGATCGTCTCGTCAGAGCACACTAACGTCATGATAGTGCGTTCATTTTCGATAAAGTAGCTTAATTGTCGCTCGATACACGTCAAGAAGTCGTTTTTTATGAGAATAACACCCCAGGATCCTACTTAGTAGTCATTGCGTGTTCAAGAAGACAAAAATAGGCAAAATACCTTTTTTTTAATGATTTGCGTGCTTACTAGTGTTTAACAGCATTTTATTAAGACACAAACGCGATCGAGACGATTAAAATGTCACAAAACATGTCCTAAGAATACTTTATATCAAGGAGCTGGTAAAGTCTAGTTTTCGCTACTTTTATAACTGGCAACAAAAGCTGTTTTATTCTTTAGCTTAGAGTCAGCTGTAGCTTGTAAAATATCGATTTTCTTTTATTCATAAAAGGGAAAATGCTAACGTATGCTTAAAGTATGCTTTATCCTTATCTTTTAATGTTATATTTGAATTTGACAGCGAGTGACAAAATAATATTTTTACATGGACATAGAGTTAATTATTTCTCGCGAGCACCGATAAACTTCTTCGCGGACGGAATCACGGTAAACAGCTTGTATTTGTAGGTATTGGTAATTATTACGGATATGCTTTTCTCGCCTGTGACATCATTTCAAAGAAGGTAGATTCTCAAATCTGGTGTTGCCTCAAGGTGACTCAACAAGGATAGCGCTATCTTCAACGAAGCGTTCTTGTTTGCCAGTGACATCTTTGACTGATTCAGTTATTGCTACATTCGCAAATAGCAATGTGACGCGAAATTTTCCGTTATGCAATTTCCGAGTGAAGTCATTTGTATTTGGAATGTCAAAAGTAACGTCTTTTTAACCGTCACTAACCGCGACATTTTCGGAATTTTGTTTGGATTGTCGCCGTTATATAATGTTAGGTAGGAAACAAGACGCGACATGCAGGTTCTGTCAGGAAACAGAGGAGACAGCATCGCACATCCTCTGTTTATGCGGACCACTAATGCGCATCAGAAGTATCTACTTAGGGCGATATATTATGGACCCACAAGAGATACAACTCCTCAATCAATCAGCAATGGTCGAAGTGGCACACAAGGCCCACCTCAACCCCCCAATAATAATAATATATAATGGTAGATCTATCTGCACACTTCTTGAAAATCAATGTGTCTCGTGCTTGTATAGTGGGAACGAGACAATGATAAACACTTCTTTATATAGAAAACCATACTTAAACACAACCGTACCAAAAACATTCAAGACTTTTAAAAGCAAATACTCACGCTCGTCATACACTGGAACCAAGGACCTGTAGCTTCGATGGCAGGATCACTAACAACTAGGCTTGACGCGTAAATATTTGTTCTTAGTGCTCCTTCCGTCATAGAGTTTACTCTATCTGCACATATCCTAAATCTTTAAGTATCCACTTTATATTACCTACTCTACACGTCAAAAGTAAATCCAGCAGGCCGTTTTCACCCTATTACTTATGAAATATAGTCGCAGTAAGCACTTCACAGTAGGTCGTTATATATTTGCAATATCTCTGAAACTTACAATATCAACGGCTGTGACAAATGTTAGTGTATCGGACCGGTGACTTATCGGTAAGTTACCGGTACTCACCGATATTTACCGGTGTTTACACGGCATTAGGCCGTGTCATAGGCTATCTTGGCAACAGGTAGCTTTGTAGCTTTCCGCGGACGCAGTTAGTGTAAATTTGTGCGATTGTAAAGCGATACGAACCAGATATGGTTTGATATTTATATGTTTAACTTCTTGCTCGAAACGGGCCGTCTTAACACTTTCTCTTGGTTATTTTGAGGTTAGTTTTAATGTGAATTGTACCTACGCCGAGTAAGAAACTGTTTGGAAACATTTAAATAAATCTAAACGGTTGCTAAATCACAGAATTACGTGAGCTATTTTGGTACATTTGACAGATTTAAGGCCACACGAAAATTTCCAATAAATCCAACAACTCAAATCTCATTACAAATCGAGGTTAGCAAAATACGAATTTGGAATGTCAACAAACCGATAGCAGAAATTCAATACACTAAATAAGTATTAAAGGTTTAGGAATAAATCTATCTAATCTATGGTCTAGCGTGTCTCGGACAATGACACATTCATCTCAGATTAAAATCTAACACGGACAAATAGCCGCGTTTACTTTGTGCCCATTTATCGCTGGGAATCATACCATTTAGCTTGAAATTTATCGAACATTGTTAACGAAGTAACGCTTGTGCCTGAACCCGTGTCGAAATGCATGGGAGGCGTGCTAACTTGGTAAATGTCAGGAACTTACGGCGTGATAAATCTCAGACGGATTTTCATGGTAAGAAAGCTGTACGGCGTTAAGTTACTGCGAGTTTAAAAGGAAATAACTTTAACTTGTGAACGGGGATACTTCTTATCGTAACTATAAGATTGAAGGCGTAATTTAACTGTTTTTTATTTCTTTTTATACATGCCTCCGACAAATAACTACATGTTTATACGTATTGATCCAGTTTGGTAGTTTTGTTGATTCATATATAAAACACAGAGAAGATTAATAGTGATATAAGTTATTAGTGATATTGAACCTCTTTAGTTATATCCTCAGTAGGAAAGGTTTCTTGTACATTGAAACACTGTTACTAGATTTAAGTCAATTTATTAACTAACTTTGGATTATGGTTACAGCAAAGTTTACAGAACAATCTTAGCATCACTTCTCAACGACCGAAAACCGAATGCCCGAGTAGGTACTTGTAGCTCTTTTACCGCCACCACTTTATCTACTAGTCTGTGATTGGTTGTTGATAACGGAACTGTCAAATATTATCAACCTATCACAGACGATCAATAGAACTACTCTTAATTGGTACCTTGGAATTACTTTTAGATAAAATGTGTAATTAATAATAAAGAGATTGCAATATTTATAACAGTTACTACATAACTAACGAGTCTAAGAAAAGACAAGCATTGGAAACCCGATCACCCCTACAGCAAGAGGACTGACGAGATTCGAAGTTAAGTAAGTAGTCTATAAAACTCGTGAAGTTTATACCAGTCCAATGATACCCCAGTTTAAAATTCGTGAAGGCATTTAACCTCCAAGAGGTCCCAACTAAACATGGAGACATACACACTAAAGGTTTATTTCTCCAATCTCGAGAATAAGAGAGATAATAGAGAAATAAGTCCATGAATATCACCCGCGAGGCCAATTGCTCCGTAAAACAGTATTTCCGCATGCGGACTAAAAAAAACACATGGTGTTAGTTCCACACTCTTCTGTCAAGTCCCCTTACCCGCTTTGGGTAGCCGAAACTCGAAAGACAAATACTTAACCAACTCCGCCAAATATCATTAAACGTCATTACGTCTAATGAAACCTACCATTCCCCCTTCCGATTAAAATGGCGGCTGCACCAAAGAGCAGATTTGTTTTTTTTTTCGGGCATTGACACCAATCTGTAATGCCTCTGCTCATGCGGGCGCTTTCTCCGCGCAAGTATTAATTTACTGTTTGGCGCCAAAATTCCTAACCTATGAATCGAGTCAAGTTCATTTCACTTGTTAGCTTTATTATGACCAGTTTAGAGATCGCCATCTTTATTCCTCGCTAATAAATTTTTACTTTCTTTTAGTAGACGTAATTGCGCTAATTATTCTGCGTGATGTAGAAACGAAACGTGTAAATAAGAAAGTACCTATCATACATTAACTCTATTTTGAACACTTGAAAACAATAACGTGTTGTTTTTTAATAGCGAAAATTAACTTGTAAAACGAAAACACACACAAAAAGCACAAAAAGGTAGAAAGCGTTTTTTAACACGAATAAATTTCGATGAAATGAAATTCGGTGAAATGACACATTCGATTAAATGTTTGTCGATATTTCAAGGGGATCCCTTCTAAAAGCAGGGGTCTCCATTAATATGTATACGCGGATTTTTATTTATTTGAATAGTTAATAAGTAAGATTAAATAAAAATACAAATATTAGTTTTCCTAACAAGGGGTAAACAATTAAAGGCCAAAAAAAAGTCCTATATACGCACTAATAAAGTCGTTTCATTAATTACTTAACTATCTCTCTAGCTTCAAAACGTAAAGCACTTTGCAGTTAAAATAACGTATTACTTATTTAAGCGCCTCTCTCCACAAATAACAGGAACACTTGCGCGCGAGTTGATTATACGCGCATTCCGATGTTTATCTCCAGTACTTGAATATCAAGAGAAATGTTAATCTTTTGTTGGGCAAACTCAACATTCATCAAACGCTTGTTTGCATGCAGACTCGAGATGTCTCTTGTATATGAAGTATTCATAATGTATGTAGTAAGGGCGCGACCACACGTGGGATAATTAGAATTCAAATTCAAAATTCAAATTCAAACAGGCCTATTAGTTACAATAAATCTGGTCAGGGTGAGAATTCGTTACCACAGAAACCCACTAAGTACATCTGCAAAAGACTGTCGGGCCTCTCCGCCAGCACCCTGAGTAAATTGTTGGTACTCCCCTGTAACTCACTGGACGCACTTTTAACGCATTATATCGAAAAAGTCATCAACGTTAGCGCCGACAATTAAGCCGACAGACACATACCTTAAAAAAAAAACACCAAGAGCAAACAGCATTGAGCAGATTCTACTAAACATAAGCTCAATAAGTTAAATAGCAGTCAGTTATCAGCTAAATGCAAAATTTTCTCAAGCAGGAAAGAATAAAGTAGTGTAGCATGTCCATGAAATTATTGAACACAAACACAAAATTACATTTTGACTATAAGGAACAAGAAAATAAAAGATTTTGCAACAAATTTCCTAAAGGTCACGGCAAATATAGCAAACTGTCGTGGGTAGCTAAAGTATTAAAGGAACTGTGAATTCGTTTAAAATCAATTTTCAGTAGGTGTAGCCATGGACCGTTATTTGCAACTTTAATATGACTATAATCTTTGTATTTATTACGTTCAGTGTGAACATGAAGGTAATATCGCTAAACTATCTTTTACACTTACTGCTGATAGGTAACAAAACACAATTTACACCAAAAACTGTCTTTGTGAGACTGAGAATTATAGTATTTCTAATGACATTAATATGTTTCTTGTAAAGGAAGTTTCAGCAGTACTCGCTTGCTGGATCTTACATGGGCACTACCGTGCCGTGCTTGTAAGTAAGTTTAAACTATCAATAGATTATGTAGTCTTTAATCTTGTCCATATTGTCGTAAAAGTCTCAATTTGCCACAAAATAATGCTAAACTTTAGTTATTAAAGCAAACTGACAATAATCTATGGCCGATTAATTATCTTAATCGTTAATCGTGACATCCCTAGCGCCACCGTAGTTAATGCGTCGTCTTGACCCACTGCCGAGTCACGATCTCGATCCAATCGGCGTCACGCGTGCGTACGCTTGTGTGAAACGCCTTTATTCATTTGTATGATTATTCGTAAACGCGTTCTTTATTCAAATCATTGATCATAGACAATCAATTTATGATAGAAAAATAGAGAACCGGAAGGCGCTGAACTTTTAATGTCAGCCGTTTGTTTTGTGCCCAGTCTATCTGACTGGCTTAAGCGAAAAAAAACATCAGGCAAAGACAAAACTTAGTATACTACTTAAGCGAACTTAAGTGATTTGCCTTCTAGGATCGTAATTGTCAATATTCTCGAATTAGTATGAAAATACCTTTTGTATGTGATACGATACATCGCGCTACACGTTGGCCTTCATTATCACGGTTTAACTTAGTTTATCTCTTAAACACATATAATTATAATAGTTTTTCATTAGATATACTGCTATCCCTTGGTCGTAAGAGGCGACTAAGGATTAAAGGCTTGTAGTATTTTTAGGCGATGGGCTCCCCTGACCTGTCACTAATATACACTGGTAAACATCTTAGCCTGTGTGTGCAAAATGTGGTTACAGAATTATCACCAAGTTTTAAGAGTTGGTAATTCTGTAGCTCTGCCTACCCCACTCTGGGATGGAGGTGTGACGGTATGTAGGTAAGTATACTGCTAATTTAATAGAGGTCCTCGTGAAAGTGTATAACTAATGAGAATCTGTGACGCTTAAAGCGTAAAATACAACTTCCTGATACATTTTTTTTTTTGCCGCTTAGCAAAATTAAATAGCAATCTATTTATCTGATTAATGACATCGTACAAGTGACCATAGCGAAATTTATTAACCGTAAAATCAAATTAAACAAATACATAAATTTGTACATGACATTAATGAGGGTCATTAATATCATATCGTAAGAGCATATAAAAATGTTAATTGTGAGTTATACACAGCACAATCACAAAAAACCAGTTATTTATGGCTGGCCACAAAGAGATTAGACTTTATTACCAACATATTAATTAAAACTTGATTTGGCCTATAAATAAGAATCAGAACACGCAAAAAACGTAACGGTTAAAAAACATCCCGCTAAAGATCAGTTTTTGGTAAGTATTTCACGTTTAGTACCTATGGTTACGAAATCTTAGCTGTCCTGCATATATTTATGAATATTTTATCTTGTTTCAGGTAAGTTAAGCTGATTTCCGGCCGTAAGAAAGCAACTGATACCTCTAGAATAAGTATAAAAACATAATATTACACTATGATTAAGTATGGAGACCTAAGCGCCACATCATTCTGCCAAAAAACCATTTATTTTATGGTAAATTGGGTTCTACCCAAAAAAACACCTTTAAAAGCGTGGAGTGAAAAAAATAACAGTAGTAATTAACGCGCGCCTGACCTCATTAAACGGGCAGGTAATTAGCAATTTGGTAAATGGGCTTATTCATTAATTTGTTCCTGGCAAATTAAATGAACAACACCGTGCTGCCATCTAGTGGAAATTTGCGATGTTGGCGATTACACGCGCTACGTGCAATTAGGAAAATTAGCTATCTGTGGGATTAGTATGGAGTAAAACCTTTTTGTGAGAAATAATATAGCCAACTCTTTTTTTTGTAACATATATTTTTCCAAAATATTTTTTTTTGCAATTGTAATAGGAAATATTTTGCATTTTTACATTGTGTGGTGCAAAATATTCTTAATACTAATAATTTAGAAGAAATAACAGATTAATAACAGTGCTGGGTACTAGTTAGTACCTTCCTGGTTTTATGTTTTATTGCGATCGTATTCCTTAGACTACTTTAGGCATACCCTTATAATCTGTGTTCGAACATAGTCTCCTAATTGGTTTAGAGAGTTGATTTTTTTACGACTAGGCATGAAAAAGGCAAGGCTTTGTACCTAACATTATTAGATATTATATACTTAGAGTTTATCTATGAATGTATGTATGCATGAACTAGAGTTGCAAATACAAGGCATCAAAATCTATCTTTTAAAATTTCATACATAAATATAAAGAATGTCTGAAACATTGTATTCACCTTAAAAATAAAAACCTAAGGTCGAATTTTAATCTGTGCTTAGTCATTCACATAATTCACATCCAATTAGTAGTAAACTTAAATTAAACCTGACCTGAGGAGTACTGACTAGTGAACAGTCACTCAACTAATTTGATAAAACATTATTACTAGTGAAACATACTTTGAACAACAAATAATTAGTCCTACTCATTTCGTGACTTGTAATCCATTACCATTATTTTTAATTACAAACGAACGGCAGGATTATTGTCAAGAGTGACCTAAATACTGGCCGCAAAATTACCACGTCATTTGCAGCCAAGCCTAAAACAAATTAAAAACAAAACAACAACTTTTTAATTTTTCCCGCTCATTAGGACCGCGATTGTAAACAAACCTATATTTAACCGATAATTTTGAACAGCAGAAAGTTTGTTATCTCGTTTACGGTAAATTGATTCATTATTTCAAGCAGTGTTGTGTTAAAACTCGATGGCTCTTAAATCAAATCCGTTCAATAATCGAGAGCATCTTCAAACGGTTCAATTCCGTTCATAAATTTATATTAAAACAGCCGCAACATTCCGAAATTTAATAACATTTACTTATTTCATTTCTCAGAAGCAATTAGAGATGGAACGGACTTGGCTTCTTCGAAAATAATCTTGCTACAGAACCGATAACGGCTTCAACGTCCATAGGGTACTTCAGTTTTATGTCTTGATACCTTGTGTTAAGGATGTAGGTCTGCAAAGGAGCCGTAAATTGACTTTTACTAATGAAAGATTATACTTGGGGATGTGAAATGCTCTAGACTAGTATGACACTGACATTATTTGATCTCTGTAATGAAACCTCTTTGTTGTTTTCCGAGAAATGTACCTTAAGCTTCTTAGAAGTTAAATGGGTGCGTAGGACAGGTCGAATGGTTTATTTTCAGTCCATGCTAAGATTGGTTCTGCTATAGTAAGGAATGGTGCCGGATTTAAGTATAATTCGGATTTGAATTGTAATAAAATTCGAATGAGAATAAAGTTTCTTTAACCATAATGCTGCCGAATTTATATAAATATATCGGTGCGGTTTGTACTTGAGTTTGTTGATCTAGTCTTCATGGGTGGTTTAAAAACTGAAGTTGTAAATATATATCCAACGATGTGTATACACAACCTGACTAAGCTTGATTGTGAATCTCGGTTTTATTATTAGTTATACGGTCATACCTCTTATGTCTATTATACCTCTCATGCAACTCCTCCAATAGACTTGTTCCCTTTTAGTAATAACTCTAATAAGTCTCCACCTCCTCTGCTCGGTTCCTTAAAAGACTAGATCCTAGCGTTACTAACTGGTATTATTACTTAAGTATATATTCGTATTTGTAAGTATCAATACATTTGATGTTAGTGGAACCTTTAAGAAAAACATACTTAAGCCGTTGCTATAAATATCACATCGCCAAATACGCGCATCACCATCGCACATTTTCTTGAGTACCCTCTAAACGGCCGCCAAAGCAATCTTAGTGAGAGCCATCAAAAATTCACAAACCGCTTACCTGACGTTTACGGAAAAGCGGTTACTCAAACCCTCTTACGGTCACCCAGGACTGGGGAAAGTGGTCTCGTTGAACGTTGAACGGACGCAACTGTCCGATCGAAAATTAAATTTTGTTCACTTCCTTGGTTTAGTCTCACGCTTATCGCGATGTTAAGATAGGCCAGTGACATTTTGCGTAACTCTCGAGGAAGGAAGGTGTCGAATGTCCGTTAACTTAGTTGTTTTTTGCCCGTAAGCGGCAAGATTGTGTGGGTTTGCGTGTGACAGGAAATGGAAGAGATTGTGTGCGATTGTTTTTATCAATCAAATTCGAACCGTACAAGTCGAGACTACATGCATTTCTTTTTATTTAAATTTACTTTCAAATTTTTAATTCCATATCTTTTGGTGCCAAATAGTTTTAAACATGACCAACAGATGGCACTACTATAGGCACTGGCAAATGATACGTATTTTCGTCGCGATCATGACACTGCTGTTTGGCTCCGTGGCAACTGCAACGGACTAAAATGTTACGCGTTCTACGATCGTGCGTTCGAATCCGCTTCGGTTACAACTTTTAGTAAATTTCCCGCTTTGTTATAGCGTTTGGATCCTATGTTCGAATGCTTTCAAGGTGGGGTAGACCAATGGGTGGTAGCAACGAGTGGGTTGTCCAACGAGGCTACCTGCTTCTGTAAGTAGCCCGAACAATTTTTATAGCTTTTTATTATGTTTTTACAATTATTACGCAAAAAGGTAAAAAAAAACACAATGTAGCGGATTTTTAGGGTTCTGTACCTCAAAAGGAAAAAAACGGAACCCTTATAGGATCACTTTGTTGTCCGTCTGTCTGTCTGTCCGTCGACCTGTCAAGACGCTATATATCGGGAACGCGTGGAGGTATAGGTTGAAATTAAAACCATATACTCCGGTTTACAGTCCCTTGAAGCTGTGAAAAAATCAAACTTCTACATTAATGTAAAAAAAGATACGGCCATTTATTTCGACACTATCGACGTCTAACTCGCACTTTGGTTGGTTTTTTGTAAAATTCGGTAGTACCGCTACATTGTAGCAATTTAATAATGTTTTCAGTGGGGTTTTTATAATTATTTCAGCATTAAAATATTGTCTCGACCATGTAAAAGTGTTGCGACCATGCTGTAACCTCAAATGCATTTCTTTAACCGTCACAAAAACCAATTCTCAATTTAATAAAAGCGCGACTAATAGGCTTCCTTAGGGCAGGGTAACCTGAAGCAGCTATTAAATAAGACAATTACCCTCCCGCAACTGTCTTTGGTAATTACATCAATTAGAAGGGTCTTACCCCTTCTAAATCCATATAGGGTCCGCATTTTATTCGGTTTCACTGCGACATCTCCCCTTTGAGACGGTTATTAGCTATGGCTAGACCTTGATTAATGAGGGAAGCCAAAGAATAGCGAAGATGCACGTAAAGTCATAAGTACTTACATTACGCCGGTTGTTAAGGCCGTTTTTAGGGGTTCCGTGGTCCAAACTATGAACCCTTATAGTTTCGCCATGTCCGTCCGTCCGTCCACAGCCTAGCTCTGAGACTCTTAGTACTAGAAAGCTTTAATTTGGCATGAATATACATATTAGTCATGCCACAAAGTCAAAATAATAACTTGTAAGACGTTTTATTTTCTCGTCTACCACAGAGTGTGGGTTGTCGTTGGATAGGTCTTTCAAAAACATTGCGGGTTTGTGAAAAAAAATCGATTAAGGGATCCGTTTATGAAATATTAAGTTTTAAAGCGCCAATTTTTTTAACCCTTTACTTGGCATTGTAACACCCGTGATACTAAGAATTTAAAAAAATAAACCAGTTGTATTTTTCTATCAAAAAAGCTAAAGCTGAGTAAAAGTTATTGAAATACGCCTCTACTTTTAAAATAAAATTGAACGCACCCTAGTGTCACACGAAGTTAGTCAGTATTCGTCCAAAATGGCGGCACGGCGGCAGAAGCAAACTTTTCGCTCCGTAAGTTTAGCAATTTTTCATTATTTTCGGTATATTTTTGCATTTTGCGAGTCAAATTATGTGTGGTATTTATTAATGCACTGATTAATTAATTTATATTGCATTTTGAAACCTGTATCTTTGCGTAAGAACATGTCAAAGTGTTATGTATTATATTTGATACACTGCCAATCCGACAACAAAGTTGGTTTATACGGGACTGTATCATATATAATACGTTGCCAAGTTGTCTACAAAATGGATCTACTTAGGTATGTGTTACATTTGTTACACTGCCAAACTTACAATAATCTAGTACTTTAGTACCAGCTTTAAAAAATACTGTCGTTTGAAATTGTTAGTTTACATTTGACCCTTCATTTTAGATTCAATTACTTCTGTGAAATATTTAATTACATGTCTTTACGCAAAGTTTTGGTTTTTACGTACTGTACCCCAACGAAAATGATAAGCATAGTGCACTGTCATAATAAACTTCAAACTGAACATCAAATGACAAGTATGACAATAACAATGGCAGTCACAATGACAAGGTTCTAAGTATGCTCAACATTTTTATTGGGTAACTGTACATAATGTGAATGAGATCTGAATACATTCGACGGTTCTGTGACTCAACCTCGTATATAGAATAATTTCCAGTATAAACTGACACGCACTAAGTATGCACTCGCCTACTTAGTGAGTGTCAGTTTATACTGGACATTATTCTATATACCTGCTAGTTTGAGTCACAGAACCGTCAATATGAGATGAATCTATCAGTTAGGTATAGTTTGTGGCTGGCTGTTTTATGTATTATTAATGCTGTCTGTGCTTAGTTCGTGTTTGGGTCAACTCTTGAGCACGTCTTTTTCTTTTGTTTTATGGTGGTTTGAATGCACGTTTTTTTTTCTTTTAGGCTCAAGTTGCAAGAGCCCATAGTATAATTGCACTAATCCCTTCCACTAACGCTGTATCAGAAGATGAGGATTATGACTCCTCTGAATAAATTGCTTTGCCTAACAAGCACAATGACATAGAATCCGTTTATGAAAGCTCAGATCCCCCATGGACAGTTCACTTGAAAATTTAAGACTATTATCTGATTCTGACACCAATGAAGTTAATGAAGCCGTTGATACTTCCCTCGAAACGCATGTATTACAACAAAGTTTTCCATCGCCTGCATTTTTGAACAACCGCATCCCAGAGAACAGTAATTCGCTTCGAAAGAGGGTATTGAATAAACCATTTGAATTGGACTCTCCTCTACCTTCTCCGATCTGCCCACCACTAGAAGCTACTAGACCATTTCAAACTTCAACACCGCAAGTCATAACTTCTGATAGTCCAGGTCCTGTACCATCACCTTCTACATCTATAAATAGCCCAGCTGAAGCTGAAAGTATTTCGGATGGAAATATATTACGAGCTGCTACAAAAGAACCGCATTGTCACACAAAACATGCCGCACGATGAGGTACTGGAGGCAGTGAAAATCAAAAACCCAGTTATACCCACTTGCCACTTGATAGTGTCAGATTTGACAATTTAGGCCATTGGCCGATTTTTGTAGCCCGGGGTAGATGTAAAAATTGCAAAACCGGCCAAACAAACGTAAAATGCACTAAATGCAACATGCACATGTATTTGACTATAAAAAAAAATTGTTTCTTCTCTTACCACCAACCTAGTATTTAAAATGATTTATTCTTAGATACAAATAAATACATTTCCTTACTCTTTTTTTTATTATATTCCATTAAATACCTGTAATTTATTACTACACTAAAGCTTATTTAAATTATCGCATCGTTGGCAATGTAACATTATATGATACATATGATTCTGCGAAATCGGTAAGTGAAGATTTTTTTTTAATATTTTTTTGCGGTTTTATATCCTTCTCTAATAATAAAAAAAACAGTAGCACATTTAATTTAGGACATTTTTGTCCTTGCCAACTTAAGGGTTAATGACAGCCAAAACTACAAATACTAAAAATCTGAATAATATCTTAAATGAAAGCACATATAATGAATTTTAATGAAAAACTAACACACCTAAGTTGACTTGATTGGTTATGAGACACAGGCGTCTAAAGTATTTATACCAAGTAAAGTAAAGACAGCACCAAACAACTTTAAATAGAGAATTAGTTCATACTTGGTGTTATTTGAGATAGTTTTTGCGTAGTTACGGCTTCGAAACCCTACACTGAACGTGGTCAGACATGCTCTTGCCTAGTTTTACTGTGATGTTTAATTTCTATCAACAGACAACTTTTAGGAACTAATCATGTAAGTAGGCCAGTATAAGTCATAATGCCATTACAATTATGTTAAGTTATGATTACATAGACAAAAACATTTAAAATTACTATTTAATGGCATCTTTATCACCGGCCAGTCATTTCACTCAAAATGTACACACATTACAATTTCACTGGATGCATTACCGGTTTAACTCAGTTCAAGTGTATTGCGCAAGTCTGTAATTGCTGGAAGCGATTAGGCGTGCCCCCAATGGCCGGCTAATTGTCCCGATAGGGCGCCATTGTTGTCACCATGTTACCATAGACTTCATTGTCTCGAGTGCACTTTTTAAAGGCGGGATTTTTTACGAGTCTGTGATCGGCTTTTGAAATTGGAACGTTTTAAATGCTATACGAACGTATCTCTACGTTCGCTATTTAACTCAAATTCGACTCAAAATAAGGATAAGATTGCAATTATTACTTTTTTGCACATATGCATCAAAAGAAATGGAGGACAACACCCTATGCCATTCTCCATCAGTAGTACCTACTGGAAAATATCTTTAAAATAAACCACAAAACACGATTGGAAATGAAAAGGTTACAAGCCTAAAAAATTAAGGCTAGTATACATTATTTGTGACTGAAGGCATTTGAGAACATTACAATCTTTTCAAGACTAAATTTGAATGATTAGCATCTTAATTTAAAGCAACATTAATCTAGTCCTCGAGTTCACACTCTAATTTTAAACGACTGCAGTTCAAACATTAAACATTCATATTAACATTGTTAGGCGAAATGTGTGAAAGTCAACAATTAAAATTAATACGTTTTCTAGCAAGAAGGAGCTATTAAGACAGAAGTAGATTATGATTCTTAATTCGAAGATCTCGCTAGTTAATTGTGTTGTAATAAACGTTAAGGATAGGGGTTTTCAATTATACATATCCGCTACATAGACTTTATTAGATATTTAGTCCACCATTCTTTTACATCGTTATCATAATTAGCCGACATTATAACAGCAATAATTTATTTGATTTTGGGTTAAAACAAGTTGAAACAAGGCATGCGTATATTTTGGGCTGAATACTGTTTTTGTATGGTGAAAAAAATATTGAATCCTTCCATACCTATTATTCTCATATCTACTCACTTTTTAACTCGACGGACGAATTATTAACCGGCTTCACCTTAGTTTTGTTTTACAAAAGACCGACCTCTTTTATCGTCTCGCAAGACAAATTTTCATCATTATCTAGGTCTCTTAAAATTACACTTCCCTATCTTAGATATTTACGTTTAACTTTAACTTGAAAAATAGTCTACAGATTACAAATACGGCGTTAAAACAAAAGGTTGTGTTGTAATACAACAATCATGTTGTTACGCTACATTCTTTCCAAATTTAAACCTAGAACGAATTTATAACGGATCCCCAATCCTCTTGCGTTCCGTTTCGCACACAAGCCGTTCCACCGCTATATTTCGTTAAACAAAGAACAAGTAATGGATAACTGTTTGTTCAGTCTAGGTCGCTAATTGCCCGTGTAGCTATTGCGTTTCGGTAAACACCATTCTTTTACGTAAAATAGAATACCGTTTGGCGAAAACATAATAATAACCATAAAAATATTCTAGCGTTCCGTTTTACTCCTCGAGCTGGTCTTGTGTCATTGATATTTACCTATCTGGGATGCATGGCGTGCTTAAATAATACACTTAAACCGTAAACAAGCACTTACATCGTTTTGTATCATGTCCAAATTCCGAAAAGAACAATTCTAATTCTAATATTTATTTGCCCAACATAGGCATAGTATAAATTTGTTTTTATTTATACTATGACATGGGTAAGTTAAGGTGTTAAACTTAGGTATTATTTGTATCACTACATTAAGTGCCTTTGGGCTTAAAAAATTGCATGTTTGTACATGCAGTAGGTATGCCTAATATTTTATTTTTACAACGTTTTCGCGTTACACTGATCACATCTTAATATTACAGTCGATGACTCATTTTAGGACTTTCGGCATCCTGGTTCACAATGGTTCACAACACCACAATAAAGATGTACCGAACGTAAAGACAGCAAAAATTATGATACGGGTGCCTACTTGATTATAGTCGAACTCCCGACCTCTACCCTCATAGTCAAACAGCGTAACCTCTAAGCCAACCATCGCCCATTACATTACAAAATGCATTAAACAATAGGTACATTCCCAAATCAATAACTCCACAATACAGTCGATCAGCATCCAGCTGCGTTCATTATTCCATATTATTACTCCGCAACAGTCATAATTCATAGTAAATAATGTTAATACAATCGCCTGGGTGGTTCACGAAACCCTTATACTGAAACCATTATTATTACATCAATAAACAAGACGTACTTACTCGTAACAGTAAACAGCCTTTGATATCCCGCGCACGTATTATTAAACTACACGATACCAACATAATAATCTCTCATAATTTGAATACATGATCTTAAAATAAACACGCATTTGTTTATGGTCGGCGCCGCATATTTTAAAATGGCGGGAACGTTCGGAATCCAAGTTGGAACCCACGCGATCTTGATACTGACTTAATTGATTCAACTCGACGCCTCTAGATGGCGCTTATCCGTTCTGACACTATTTTCCATCAGTAAATGACGTCTAAATATAAGCTCTAGTAGTTTTGATATTAAAGTTCAGCTTCGATTGCGTTTTGAACCACTTGATACCATAGACAAGTTTGTAATGGTATCCGTAATGGCGGCCTAATTGTCTTTAATTAGCAGATACGCACATATTTATTGCGAAGCAGACACGCTACCGTTTCGCTAAGTCCTTATTGGTGTTATTATATTAAACGCAGCAACTGGTGTCAAGATCACGAACGATCTTTGCTCTAATAGAGTCAGTAGTCGGTGTTTAAGCCCGTTTTATGCGGAATACAGTGGTTTTATACGCATGTTAGAGATATTTATCTAAGATTCCCTGGATAATCACTTCCTTGGTATAACCACGTACCAGTTACAACGTCATACATAATGTTAAGACATATAAAACTACAGATATAGGTAGGTGTGTTAGAATAGAATTACTACCAACCTTGCAAGGCCGTACCTATTCTAAACTTGTTAATGGGTTTTTAGCGGCAACAGTGATAATATTTCAAGCAAACATAAATATCAAATGACTAAATACCCGTTTTACTATCAATCATTACGTAACTCAAGAATCTTTAAAAAAAAATATTTTACGTTTTTTAGGGTTCCGTAGTCAAACTAGGAACCCTTATAGTTTCGCCATGTCCGTCTGCAGCCTAGCTCAGAGACTCTTAGTACTAGAAAGCTGTAATTTGGCATGAATTTACATATTAGTCACGCCCCTGTATTGGGGTAAAATAAAATATTGTTTTTTTTATTTTCTATTTAGCTTTCCTACACGTATCGTGCGTGGGGATGTATTTTTTTTCTCGTCTTCCACATAGTGTGGAGTTTTCCATCAGCAAAGGTAAGTTTGTCACGAGGTCTAATTTGATTGTACAGATATAGTGCATTATTGTTTTCCATCGTATTTTCACCGAAACGTACGAACGTGTCTTGCTACAGTACAAAAAGTACTGAGGTTGACTGAAGTAGCATGACAAATACGAACATTTCCGAAAAAATACGATGGGGAACAGTAATGCACTACGTCTGTAGTTACAGCTTCGGAACCCTACACTGAGCATGATCCGACATGCTCTTGCCCGGTTTTTTAGATTTTAAAACAGCACACATTGCAATAAAATAGCTCTTAAAAACTGTGTAGACTAGATAGCGAATAGACTGGTGTGAGAGAAGTCCCAAACCCAAAGGTCTTTTTAAGAGCTGTACTTTATTCTTTCGAGATTTTCACGGTTTAAAAAGAACAATACCGCCTACGTAATATTACCGATCGTATATTTGATCCGTTGACGCGGTCCCTCCGATTTATCCGGCTACTTTACTCTCATAAAGCTCGATGCCCATGTCAAAAGCATCCATCAAACGCGCTATAATCCGCTAGAGTATTAGGCTCCTTAAAAGCAGGCGATAAAAGAAAGTGGCGTCCTTAAAAGATTATGAGGTAGAGGTGTGAATCCGACACCTGCGTATTTGGGATGATACGTTTCGGTGGTTAATATTTTAGTCCCTTTTTTGGGTTCCTTAACATGACACAGGAATAATTCCATTTTTAACTAAGTACCATTGCCTATGTAAAGCTGAGTTTTATGTACGAACTATAAAAAAAAAGTACTAGAATAGAGCATAAAGGATGAGGTTACGCAAACCCTCGGCATCTCTATTTCCATCACTAGTATTTATGAGAAAACGTGGTAAATGATTGTTATTTTTTTTATTAAACAATTAAACTATTCTTATTTAAAAAAATCTAAACAAAACGTATTTTGTCTGGGAAATCACAACGCAAGCGCGTTCCAATAGACACCCAGCGCCATCTATCGGTAGATACTTCGTCCCCGCCTACGTCTGTACCCCGCGGGACAGTCGTCCTCGAACTTGTTTGACATTATTCCGAGTAACACCCACAAGTGGTTTGTAAGTTACCGGTTCATACCGCGTACTCAGGCTCGAATGGCCTTAATTCTTTGAGTTAAGAGCCGTGTTTAATTTTACTTTACAAATAAATCCATTGTTGCGTGTTCACGTATAACTTTATTTTATTAATCGTAATGGTCTCTTAAATTATATTCTGTTGATTGCGTGCTGTAATTGAACGTAACGTGTTTTAACAAAGTCGAGCCGCCGCCGATAAAATTATATTTGCTGTAAAATGTAGCTGTGCTCAAACAATGAACGAGATAGAAATGGAGTACTTTAAGCATTCTTAATTTAGCTTTTTCCAAATTGGCTTGTACTTGGTTTATTCTACTCATAAGAGCAATTCGCATCAAAGTGAATAATTTTTCCACAAACAGAAAGGGTTGGCCAATTTTCATGATCTAACCTTTTTTAATAAAATTGACTACGTAAACTACAGCACTATTCTTAAAAAAATATACAGCTTATATTTTGCGGGTGGTAGAACCTTGTGCAGGGTCCGTCCGGATCGCTACCACCATCTTATCCATTAACCTACCGCCAAACAGCAGTGTTCGCATTGTTGTGTTCCTGTTTGGGGATAAGACGGCCGGTGTAATGACGAGCAAAGAGGCATTCCATCTTAGTCCTCAGGGTTGGCAACGCATTTGCAGTCTTAGGCTTGCAGTCTTGTGAATGCGAATGTCTATGGGTCACAGTTTCGACTTACCATCAGGTGGCCTGTGTGCTCGTTTGCCTTCTCTATGCCGTAAAAAAAAAAAAAAAACTGAAACTTAAGAGAATTGTGAAGCTAAAAATTTCAATATAAAATGCGATAACGTTTCTCTCCCCTTAAAACCTAATTATAAATAGTCCAATGTGTACTTTTGAAATTATGAATACAGATATAGTGCATAATTGTTTTCGTTCGTATTTTCACGGAAACGTACGAACGCGTCTTGCTATTTCAGTCGGTCACAGTACAAAAAGTACTGCGGTTGACTGAAATAGCATGACACCTTCGTACGTTTCCGTGAAAATACGAAGGAAAGCAATTATGCACTACACCTGTACCTTGGTTTGTAAATTTTCCTTTCCTAGAAAATATTTCTTGGTATAAAACAAATGAAATGGAACAAAAATGGCAATGTCCAATTATAGTTTTTCGTAACGACTCCTTCATATAAAAAAAACCTGGGAATGGGACGTCGTTTAGGGGGTGAGAAACGTCCTCGCCTGGATTCTTGCATGGAGCAGCAGTTGGTCACTTACTCAAAAACAAATAGTATTATGTAATAGGAAGCTTTGTCAACATCGAACCACATAGTGACAAAGTTTCTCAATTTTTTTGTATTAAGTACGCCAAACCACCACCAAAATAATAAATCATAATTCACTTGTGCTCATCACAAACGATATAACATTTTTCTGAAATGGGACAAGGTAATTATGCATGACAACTCTGACATTAATAATGCCCCACGGCGCGTGTTCTGGTCACACTGATTTAGAATTTAATTTAATTAACGTTGTTTTATTAGAACGCGGTTGCGATATGACAACAGGTTAACGAGTGTGCGTGACATAATTTTGGATAAGTAAGATAAGATATTTATTTACGCATTTTAGAAAACGCTTCATTACAGTAAGTAAATCAATGATAGTGTCAGTTTTATTATGTACGTTCAAAAAGAGACTCCAACGAGAATCTTCACCGAATCCTGCAGAGTTGTGGTCACAGCATACACAGTAACTATTGTAACTAACTCAACATACAAATCTAACGTCCGTTTATTTAACCTTGTAAGTGTAGTTTAGAAAACGTCATCGTTACGTATTAAAATTTACGAGATGTACGAGTACAGTCAGCAGCAGAAGTAGGTAGACAGTCCAAAAGCTCCAAATCTTGAAAGTATAATCATGTATAAACGAGTCATGAGACTGTCGGCTAAAAGGAACTACTTCTACTGCTGACATAGATTAAGGAAGAATAAATCTTCACCCAGAAAAAAATACTGCAACCTTTTTTTCAAATTATTTGTAACATTAGTGACCCTCCTTTTTAATTTCCAGTGGGCGGCATGTCCCGCGGCGGCAGCGGCGCGGGCAAGACTGCCACCGCCAAGCGGGTCCCGCCGCCCGCCGTGCCCGGCGACGCGTTCGGCACGCCGCAGCACCGGCACTCTGGCTCCAGCTTCGGCTCGCAGGGCTACGCGTCATGCGAGGAGCAGCCCTATCCGCAGCCTCCGGACACACCTAGCCACACTAGAGGTAACTGCTGCTTAGATTATGCTGCAGGGTCTAGGCTCCAGCTTCGGCTTGCAGAGCTTAGATTATCCTGTATATACAGGCTAACGTGACGTGGCACCCTCACTTGGGTGTTAGGTGGCTTGCAGAGCTACGCAGCCTTATCCACAACCACTGAACATGGCCAGCCAAACCAGAGTTTAGGTTATCGTGCATATGCAGGGTAACGGGAAAAGGTACTGTCAGAGTTAGATTATAGCTGGCTTGCACGGCTACGCATCCTGTCAGCCCTATCATCAACCAAGCGAAGCCAGCCACCCCAGAGCTAAATCCTTGCCATTAATAAGGCAAAACGAGCTCTCAAGCCCCTTGATATCAAATAGGCTTTGAGCCTCAAAGACATTTGCAATGGCAGGACACTCAACACAATTCATTTGGTTGGTAGTCATTTCAACGAGTCTTACGACTATACCGGAACTCAAAATTGCGGTCAACTTACGGCCGAACCCTATATTCAAACCGCGGACAGATAAGGCTTACTTCGGGTTAGAAATTGACATTTTCACATACAAAATGTGACAAATTTTATTCCGAAGTAAGCCTATTTGTCCGCGGTTTGAATATAGGGTCCGGCCATTAGCGGCAGGTTACAGGATAAAATGGTGGAAAAGGAACCCTACTCAAGTCACCATTTGTTACGTTTCTTAGATTACCCTGCAGTCTGATTTCCCCCCTTTTGCGTAACGTCCCTTAAACGTAAATAAAACGTAAGCCAAAGCGATCAGTACCAAAATGCGGCTGCATTTGGAGTATCTATCTGTGTTCTTACAGATGGAAAGGTGTGAGAGGCGATTGGGTATAAGAGAAGTTAGGGCTTACTTTATGCAATTAAAAGTATATATCCCACTGTTAGTCAAAGGCCCGTTCCCTTTTTTCAACGCATTTACGTCCATAAAAATCCCAATCTCACCATATACGCCTATACACTAATGACGTGGAATGGCTTCATACAGTAAGTCTGATTTAATATGCAAGATCATGTCTGAGTCTTGCATATAAAATTAGTTATTGTTAGTGTGTAGCTGTTGGTGTTGCCATTAAACATAGCATTGGAGGAGTATTAATGTGTACGTCCCGCATAGTCAGGAATTTGCAAGTAAACTAAAGTAATTGGAATTTTATTATGATGCGCTGCGGTAGGTATTAATCATAGGGAGGATGTCACGCGTAATAAATTAAGTTTATTTATTAAAGTATTGAATAAGCGCCTGATACTTATATTTCCTAGAAAAACCTGACACACAAAAGAATTATGTAAACTGGTTTATGGTTATCCAAACCAATAGACTCCTTACCTTCGTTTTCAAGCAATATTTTAGACCAAGACATGAAATAGGTCCCCTTAGATACGAAATAAAGTATTCCCTGATGTTAAAATCTGCCGTACACTTTCGCTTCCTTTTTTAATTATGGCCAGACGCTGAATGATTCGAAACCCCGCAGGGCTGACAGTTGTTTTGGGACTACCAAAAAACTCCCCTCCATACTGAATTGGAAGTCTTTGTAAAGAATTTCGGTCATAATTACTTCAGGTTTCACAAAAACGTGTCGGAAGGGACTTTGTCACGAATTTGAATTCTAGTGTCGTATAGTAGAAACCTTTCTTCTCCTAGGTATAATATGTATGTATGAAAAACTTGAAAAGGGGATTAATTTCCACAACGACGGTTTAATATTCTTCTTTTTAATTTACTCATTGCATTGTTGTGTTCCGGTTTGGGGATAAGACAGCCGGTGTAATGACTAGCATAGAGGCATTCCATCTTAGCCCTCAGGGTTGGCAACGCATTTGCAGTCTTAGGCTTGCAGTCTTGTGAATGCGAATGTCAATGGGTCACAGTTTCCACTTACCATTAGTTAGCCTGTGTGCTTGTTTGCCTTCTCTGTGACATACAATACATAACAAATAAATAATACTTGTTCTGTTGGTAGTAAAAATACAATAAAGTATATTGTTTTACTACTGTATATTTACGTTCAGTCAATACCATCCGTATAATCTTAATCTTAGTCAGTTAAAAGGCTTCGTCACATAATAAATAAAGTTTAGTTTGTCACTGATTGGTAGATAACGCAAGGCCCAAATCGCCACACGCAGAAACTTGAGAATATAAAATCTTGTTGTAATGTAAGTAGGAGTTATAAGAATAAGATATGACAAAGTCGTCTTCTAATCACATTTAATTTTATAAAATCGACAGTTTGTGTTTGAGTTAGTACCTATGATTGTTACTACTTCACACAGAAACAGCTGGACGGATTTAAAAGAATTTTGGAATAAAGAAAGCTTATTAAATTACCACGTTAGTGAATGCAGACGAAGTCCCAGGCAGGAACTAGTTACGTAGGTACCATATAACAAAGAATTACTTCTGACCTTCCAGATGACCACTCTGACTACGGCAGCACCGTTTCCGGAGTGTCAGGTGTCAGTGGGGCCAGTGGGAGCCTCGGCAAGAGCCCCGCTGGAGGGGGGACGTTCACCTTCCCTCCCCCCTCCCAACCCCTTACGCACAAGGCGGCGGTGTACTATCATCACCAGCTGGCGCTCAGTGATGACCAGGGGATTGATATGACGCAGGTGAGTTATGTAGCCAGATTACTTCCAGTGCGATAGCTCTTAGAAAGTGTTTCGGGTTTGTACTTGTCTCTCACTCGCTCTCATTAAGAGCGAGTGAGAATAAAATATAAACTCGAAGAACCTAAGTGCTCACAGACAAGTCATTGGCATTATGGTACTTACATCATCATCATAAGTATATACACACTTACGTACCTTGTCGCTTTACAGCCACGTAAGCAATCAATCAAGATTTTCATATACGTTAATGCGATAAAGTACAAAAGTGAGTAACCAGTTTTGACGTTGAATACCTATACCTACTAGCACATACTTCACTTTATAATACAAAGTCATACGTCAATATGGTCACAAATGTCACATTATGATTACGATGTAGAAAGTACGAATAGAAGCAAGGTGGATTAAGGATGTATAAATGCATTGTAACCGCCTCATCACCTCCAAGGGACGACATCGGCAGCAAATGCTGTTCACCGCTGGTCTTGTCCTGACTACCTTCTAGCTTTCTTCTTTCACGTTTTCCAGTTCGAATAATTTCATCCAAAACAATACATTTCTCTTGTGTTTCCAGAGCCCCGGGCGCGACAGCCCTGGCTCCTCCTCCGGCTCGGCTGGCTCTGGCTCGCGGCACTCCTCAGCGTCTCTGGACAGCGGGCGCGCGTCGGGCCGCATGCCCCACCACCACCACGCGGCTTGCCACTGCGGGGATACCGCTGATCGTGTGAGGGCTATGATCGCGCAGGGACTGCCGGTAAGAACTGTTATATGCTATGCTTTCCTGATCAACTTTGTAAAAAGGCTTTTTTTTAAGGGGTTTCCCCTGCGGGTCTGTTTTTTTTCATCAACGGGTTTTTTCTCAAATAAGAGAACCTCATAACTCAAGTTGACTAGATAAGGTATGCTGGAATATATTATTTGAAAAAAGTTTATTTTACATTTAGTTATATCGAGACGGACGCCGGACGTCAAAACGGTACTATTTTGAGAATTGAGAGCAAATCCGCATAAGTGGCTTTTCTACCGCATAGTGGTTCAAAAGCAGAGAGTATCCATATTGGGAATTTACATCTTTCCATCAATTAAGTCATTATTCAGGAATTACTAGTAAAAATAATATGCCACCTAAACTTACGACAGTATACTCTCTACTCATCTCTTTGGTATCTTTCTCTAGCACTACAATTAACTCCTCATTCCCTTATCTTCCAGGATCCTGACATAATCCACGCGTGGCTGGCAGACCTTCAGATGGAGGAATACGCGCGTCTCTTCATCGAAGCTGGCTACGACCTGCCGACGGTCACCCGAATGACTCCTGAGGACCTGACGGCGGTGGGCATCAAGAAACCGAACCACAGGAAGCGGCTAAAGGCTGAGCTGGCTAACCTTAACGTACCGGACAACCTTCCTGATTATATACCGGTTAGTTTCAAACGTATAAACATAAAAAGATAAAAAGATGATTATTCAGTAAGTAGGCCGCACGGGCACTTTTACACGTCAAAAATCTACCAGCAGCGCTTCGCAAGAGACCACTGCTGAGAAGAAACGCCGCAAGTAACTCAACAATCTGTTGTTTTTTTAAATACTACTTATGATATTATACAATTATAAAGCTTAACCTAGCATTATATAAAACAATGAATCTAACATAAAATACAAAAATCAATATATTCAAGCATAGCTTGAGCAGGAAAATGTGTCAAAACTCAGAATTTTCACAGTGTATATATATATAAGTAGTAATAATAAATATATATATATATAAAATGATGGGTTACCTTTGTTTCGGCGAAATATGTTTGCCAAATGTATCGTTTCCCAACCGGTTCATTTGCCAACCCGCTTTGTTTTCTGTAACCGTAAATATTTCAGTATGTTATAAAAACTAACCTAACCTAACCTGTAGGGTTCTACACGACGGTACTAAAATAAATCCTGAAAAAAAAATATAACATAGGGTTGGCAAATGAAAAAGTTGGGAAACGATACATTTGGGAAACATATTTTTGCCAAACGGCAGGCTCCCATAAAATGATACTTACCTATGACAGTGCACATAAAAAGTTTCGATACATTTTATTATTTTTATTCCGCTATTATTCAGCTATTTAGGTGTTTAGTTAAGTTTAGGCCAAGAATTATTATCTGATAGGTAGTCCTCGACCCTATAGTAAGCTTTAGACATCAACGACTTTTTCAAGTAAGTTTTAAATACTGGAAATGGTAACTTTAAAACTGCGTCATGTAATTTATTATAGAAATGAATGCATCTGCCTACAAATTATTTATAAACCTTTATATATTAAAAAGTCGTTGTTCATAAATAATCAAATCGACAGGTTTTGCCGTCTTTTATCGACTTGCTTCCCTAGATCCAACCACAAATCACATCCTGCATTTATACAGTTACACTGCATCTTCTGCAACCACGTATCTCAGTCCTCATCTTCTTTTAATTCCAGGGTTCCCTGGACGAATGGCTTCGGCTGCTTCGGCTGGAGGAGTACGGACCCGCTTTGATCGCGCAAGGCTACCGCACCGTGCAAGACGTCACGCAGCTCGCTTGGGAAGTACGTATTTTGGCCACATATGGTTTTCAAATAAATCAGTAACCTTTTATGGCTTAGAGAAGGCCCTGATGGTAAGTAGCCCTACTCTGAGACCTGAGACCTTCAGAGACATTTGGGATCTCAATATAGCGATCCCTAGACTGCAGTTGTAAGACCACAAGTACGTTTCAAATCAGGGTTCAGGAGGACCAGGAGTGAGTGCCTCTATGCTAGTCATTTTTATTACGGTTGTCTTGTCCCAACATGAGGACAAAACATTTCGAACAACAACCTGAACCAACCATGGTGTTGAAAACTCATTAGTGACATTTTATTATTTGTAAGTAACCGATTGAACTCTAAAGTTGCTTGAATATGCCTTTTAATCATTCACCATAGCACTCAGCAACCGCGTTAGAATCAGGAAAAATATAAGGGACAAGGGAGACATTTTTTTGCTGTGTATTTAAAAGTTACCTTTTTTGTGATCACAGAATACATTATAATTTATAATATAAAACCTGATTTAGTTTAGCCGTTCTATAAGACTACTTGTCCTGGAGTTCTTGTGGATGAAAAGTACTACTCCGTATGAGATCCAGCCGTCATAGACTTCTTATCAGCATATTATTATACTTGTCTACTGTTGGAACATATGCCTCTTTCATGGATTTCCATGCCGCCCTCGATGCGGCAATTCTGATCCAGGTTGGCCCTGCCGTTTTCTGGATATGGTCCGACTATCGGATTGGTAGCTACTCTTCCTGTATTTTGGCTTTATAGACTAAACCATGCAAATTCACATTTCAGGATTTAGAAGACATAGGCATAGTGCGTCTCGGCCACCAAAAGAAAATAATCCTGGCCATCAAAAGAGTGAAAGACATTAGAGCGGGAAAAAGAAGCATCAGCAACCAGGGATCTCTGGACTTCACTAGACTAACACCCGGACAGGTCAGTAGCATAGACCGCCCATTTTTTTTCTAAATGTGTTTGTAGTGATGTTTTAGAATCTAGACTGTAATAGTTCCTAAACTTATATAATGGCAAACGTTCTGTGGGAAATATTTAAATTTAAAAATAGAACTAGAACTCGACGGCTTTCAAAATTATTTTCGAAACAGTTATAGAGATTATAGTTTCCTATTTACTGATTTAAAAAGATCTCTAAAAAGCATCACTTCAAATCAACTGTTTATGATTTTTTATTTGATTTATTTTTTACCTGTCATTGTCATTTTCATTTCATAATCATTATTTCATTAATCGTCTTCGAATTGGCTTTACTTTTAAATAAATTAACAGATTTTCGAAGCTATCCGAGTAATATTTTAACGCTTAATTCTTTATGATTATATACTAACGACGCTTTTTTTAACCAAAGCGTTTTTGTAGTTTCAATTTATTAATTTTAACATAATAATCAATTATTTATTTTGAGCAAAAGAAGCTTTAGCTGCTTAGCTCAGTGTTACCTTATATCTAGCACACAAGCTGGAATTTTCCTTTGCTAAGCCAATAGATGCGGAGACGTTATGGGAAAATACTGTCCATACGGACTGCATTGGCTTGACCCTGAGTGATCATCAAAATTATATTTTTCCCGAATCGTTCCAAATTATCGTTTCGCTTGGACTACTAGAAGTCTATGTCCATCGCCATTGTCGTCGCTGGCTGAAAATAAAACGAAACTGCGATTAAAAATTGTTCCAAATGTGAATCTCAATCGCAGAGTTGTTACCGGCCAGCATCACCATTCCGCTGCATCCACCATACCACAGCCCGAAGCAGCATGTGAATGTTTTGTTTTGTTTTCTTTCAAACACCAAACTGCACCTTGGACATAATCGGCTAAAGGATTTATATCCGAGGGAGCTGCATTACCAGACTTGGCAGACACATGAGCGGAGTTACCATAAACCCCCCGATATTAACTTTGCCGCCCTACCGACGGCCCTATGTGGCACTGATCTGGTCCCCATCCAGGTATGAGTCAACCTCCTTTGGCACAGTCTTGAAGTTTGTTCAAAGCACCCAGCACCCAGCTTTTATGTGCACCCGTTTTTGTTTTGAATTGAGAACGCTGTTTTCGATGTGTGTGTGTTTTCTGTGTTTTTATTATACTCACATTATTAAACGAGGTATCTTATTAAATTTAATACGTAGTATATTTAAGGTTCTATGTAGTACATATTATTATCTAAATATAGCTTGCTCGGTAATTAATATTTTTAATTAATAAGTAAGCTAAATGAGGCATGATTTATAACACAGATTAAAATATTTTTAATACGTCGATAACATCTTGAATAGCATGTAAAAGAATTAACGAATTAAATATGACAGTAATTTTACAAATCCATGTTTTTATCAGTATTTCTAACTATTTATGTCGTCATATTAATGCCTTGCCAACAATTTGTTCTAATCGGCCTAAAGATATTCAAATTCTAAATAATAAAACATAACCTCCACAGGTCCGTCATCCGCGTGGCAAATCTCTGGAAAGTCTTGAGGATCCATCAGAAAGATCGTCCCACACAACGTTTTCACCGGACGCAAGCTTCTACTACGGCGGTGGCCAATGGCGCCGCTCGTACGACGATGGCGACATCACTCCAACCAATGACAACTCGTACGAGGGAGGAGGGACGCTGCCACGCCCGCGCGGATTGGTCCGTCCGCGGCCCGTAGCCAAGATCCAAGCAACGCCAGCATACAGAGAAAAATCTCCAGATTATACTTACGATGAAATCGCGTACTCAGCTCGGTTGCAACGCGTGGCTTACGGAGCCAGTCCCCATGTGGCTAGAAAACCCCCTCCAGACCCTCCTAAGCGTCAGTCTTCTCAGTACGCTCCGTTCTCACGTTTCGGACAGACAACAGTCGAAATCCATCCAGAGAAGAGCCTCCCGTTAAGTCTGCCGGCATACCCGAGCTCTGACTCTCTGAGTGTGAGTTTGGACAGCACGGGGCTGCTGCCGCCTCCCCCCGCTCCATCTTCACCCCCCAGGAGATATGAAGAGGATAAACTCCGGACAGGATCCGATGCTAGTTTTAAGGTGAGGATATGAGTACAGTGGAACGTCTAATAAACTAAAGTGTATTCCTTTGTACATTAAAATTAGTACTCGTCGATTTTAAAGAAAATACTTTACTTTAATATAGAATACAATTGTATGGTATCTTTAGATTGATAAACACCCTAAGAGTATCATAGGGAATAATAGAACCTCTTCAGTCCTGATACTGCAGCGGAAGCTGGAATTTCAAAGATTGTTTTTTGTTACGATTGTTACCATTGTAGCCAACCACCCTTTCGGTTGCAATGGCTGTAGGACTGTGGGAGTTTCTTCGTCGCGTTGAATCATCCGTTGTATGTTTTTCCTATTTGACCCGTGAAGATTTTGCATTCATTAAAGGGTTTTACGGGTTTTGAAATCCGCTATCCTTTGATTGATATTTATCCCAGTAGTGTTATAGGCTATATTTTAATAATTGATCATGAAATTCCAATGCTAATGAAATTACGAGATTCAACTCCTTAGTCAGAATTTTAATCCTTGCTCTTTGTTTTATTTTATGCAGATTTAGAAGACATGCCACCTAACACTTCCTCATAAAATCTTTTGCTAATAGACCTTTCTTTTCTTTGCAGTCGAGTTCGAGCACGGAATCGGATAGCATTCCATTTGCGAACGAGAACGCGGGTACAATAAAGCAGAACCGCAGCCAAATCGCTGGCCGACCGCACACCGTGGACTATGGTAGAACAGGCATCGGCCTGTCAAACCTCCCGCCAAGAAATCCTGACATCAAACCCACCACGCCCCACACCCTCCCCGAAAAAGACGAGGGAAAAAGCACGGAGCCAGCAGACGTACTCAATGATATAGGCAACATGCTGGCCAACCTAACGGACGAACTAGACGCCATGTTGGAAGAAGAGAAACGACAAGGTCTCACCGACTCGTAAAAGTCAAGCCCAGAATAGGGATGCGTCTAAAACCGTTAATTTCAAAATTGTAGGTTTCTGAACGTTTCTTATTCTATGCGAATGGACTTTAATATGAATTTTAAAAATCAAATTGATTTTAAATAAATTCCAAAGATTTCTTCTATCATCTGCTAGAATCAATCGAATTGAGAAGTTGCTCGATGGTATCAGAGAGCTAAAATGAACAATAATATACTTAAATAAAATAATATCTGCAATAATGATACAAGCAATTTTACCATTTGAAATGGATATTTGCTTCAATTAAAAACACTAGCACCTTGCCGATTTAATTAATGATCAAACTAAAAATGGCCTGTAATGCAACATAATTGTTTGTTTCCATAAAACATGACGTTCTTTGTATAAAAAATAATGGAAAGGAAAAATAACTCTTAATGAAAAGCGGTACAGTTAACATATTCAATCGAATAATAATTTTATTGAGTGTCAAGTAGACAGGCAAAACTACCACTAGTGTGAATCGGAATCAACCGTTTTTTGTACATAACAAGTATAAACATAAACCCTCTCCCAATTATCATTTAAATTTGTGTGTTTATATTGTTCTTTATTACTTATTTAAATTAATTAACGATAGTTCCTTGTTTAACATTTAAATTATAATTATATGTATTTCGTTTCCTTTTAAAATTAGGTATAGACGGATCCAAAAACAGATGAGAGTGTCTATTTTTGTAAATATTGTTTTACTTAAATTATGACATAATAGATACAAATATTATCCAGTAGCTAGATTTCCATGTACAATAAAATTGTAGAGTACTTGGGTATGACGTAGAATTGACTAGTTAGAATTTATACAAAATATTAGCACTAGTGTTAGCGTGAAATTAGGGGTTATGATAATAACAAAGTGTATCATAGAAATTCGTATAAAATAGTGATAGACCTCATAGTTATTGTATGTTAACAACCTTTGTATACATGGACATGCTCATTTGCCTTTACACTTCGAACCAATTTTATATAACCTGTGGCTTCGCAAATCGCAACATTTCAGCTTCCAATTTGAAATCATCAAGCAAAAAGATAAAGTTCCTTGCGTCCTGCAACTGTTAGGTAGCTTTTGGATATAAATTTTCAAGACATCTATAAATAACGATCTCTGTATAATGTAACTGTCCCATGTCCACATAGAACGTGATATCTAGCGGCCATACCATAAAATAAATAGGTATTTAAAAGGTGGGTTTGACACTAGTAGTGATGTGTAAATGTTACTACGTGCTATCCGGTTTTGAAATAAAATCTCACATCACTGTAGCTGTCAAAAATGTGTCTTTTTAAACTGCCTTACCTATTAGATACTCGTGATACTAACACCGTGTACATTAAAAACAATAACCTAAACTAAATGTAGCGCAATATGAAGTTCGCAATAAGCTTAACTGTGTAAATATCTGTAATAGAAATCAGTGTTTCTACATTTATAATTCAGTCTTCTTTAATAACAGCTCGTATTTAGAGATTTTGTATACCTGCATATGATAATATAGGAGTGTAACCTATTTTAGCCGTCACACGTTTTGTTAAAATTAATGCATAGAACTGAGTTCTTATTATCGATTTTTTAAGATATAGGGTAAAGTCACCAGTGGTCAGCCAGAGACCAGTAGTCGGCTTTATATGAGTGCGAAGAGTAGGAAATATATATTTCGTACCCTTCCCACTTATACAAAATATAGGCAGAGGTCGACTACAGGTCTCTGGCTGACCACTGGTTACTTTACCCTACATGCTATTAACTAAAACGAGGCCTTAAAAGACCAAATATTTATTGGACCCCTGATTTTGTTAATACATTAATTGCTGGGCCCTACATTGTAAATCGAAATTAGCTCCATCACTTTTTCTGGATTTGACTTTGAATGATGAGTGAAAGGGGTGGGGCATCCGAAGTTCGAATTGGCCTCGTTAATTTTAATTTTGTCAAATCAGAAAAATTTAATCAAAAGAACTCCTGTATCTTTTCGAATTATTTTTTTCACGGAATAAGTCTTATAGTAAGGATCTTTGACAACCTGAGTAATCAACAATGTACTTTTATCTTTATCACTCTACTTTTGCTTTGTTTTTTCGATACTACTACGATATACTTTTATCAAAGGTGCTAGACCTAAAACTGGATTATGTTTCTGCCAGTGTTAATTTTACAATAAACGTTTGTATGTTAAACTAGTCAAAATTACAGAGTGACGGCCTCTGCGACCGATGTTCTTGAAGCAGCTTATTACATCTTTATTTATAGTTGAACTCTTATTTGAATAAATATATTTGTAATATTCTACGTGTGTCTTTATTTCCAGTTTGTATCTCTATCCCATTTAAATATTTCTGATCCTTTCTAACACACTCCCAGCTACTACTATTCTTATTCAGAGCATAGAAAATATTGTGAGTGTGACACATTGAAAACTTTAGGTTAGTTTAAGTTAGACGTAAGTCATTCAACAGGTTAAGGGTTTTATTTAGAGCCAGGGTCCGACCTAACTGTAAGGCTGAAAATTGTAATTCAGAAGAATCATATTTTTTCCAAACTCACTGACGACTTCTCAAATAAAACACTACGATATATATTATTTTCGACATTTTGTTTAAAAGCGCTTGCATTGGTTTCGATCCTCTAAAAGCTCTATCATTGTTTTTCTCGTACATTTTAGTCCATGTATTGTATGCATTCGATTCAGTGATTTGCTAAGGTGAACAGGTCCTCGGGTTCACCTTCTTACTTGGTAAGTGGGGAATTCTGGAGGATTCATTATTACAGTGATTCATTTAAACGAACAAATGCGCCAGTCACTGTAATAGTCCCTAGCAAAAGCCCATATCGATGTAAATTATAAAAATCGATGGATTATTATCGATGTATTTTATTTCCATATACAACCCCATATTTCACCATCCTGAAAATGTTATAATAATATAACAGGTGGCCATTCGGTATACAAATTTAACAACGTTTTACATCACTGGGATACATAGGTCCGCCAATTGCGCCATGTACACCAACATTTTCTGTAATTGGAAGAGTGTTGTTGTAGGGGACAGGTAGTATACGTAGTGTAGAAAAGAAAAGAAATAAAATTAAAGACTAGTATCTATATCGCATCGCGTCATAATCATTTTTAATAAAATTCCTTATAAGAAGCACATTCACGCGTTATTATGAGGCTCTTTATCATCTTCATAAAATTATCAGCCGAAAGACGTCTACTATTAGACATAGGAATTCCCTAAAGATCTCTACGTTTGGTTTTTTGTTAGTTGCACCCCAAATTCTCAATATAATAAACGTAGACCAAAATCTAACACGTTATCTACGTACGTTAAAATTATAGGTGAGGCGAATTATACATTTACCTACGCGATAACGGGTTGCATGCGACATAAAGGTTTGTCCTGCATAAAATCCTTCTCCTTTCTTTCTTTTTAGACATGAGGCAGAGAGATGGTATTAGCGCAGACTAAGTTTTGAATTATTGTGTCTCATGTACTTGATTCCTGAAATATAAATATAATATCATATTCTTCTGTAAGTAAAACACTGTATTGTATAAACAGAAACATCAATAAAATATAATAAAACGGAAACGCGCATAACTTCCGAACGACTGCAATTGCAATTGCTTGAACGACTGCAATGGTTTCGTTATTGTTAGGACAAGGTTTGTATGAACTAAAAAAATCACCGGTAAAGCCAAAGCTGGCGGGCGCCAGTAATTTCATGTCGCAGGACATTTCTTTTATTCCAGGACTGGGATGATAATTAATGATGCTACTCTATACATATAGTTCCATGAGTTTTTATAATAAATTATAATAGAGCTGGGCACTTACATTATCTCTCTTAAGATTTAAATATGTGGCGGGAAACTTACGTCATTTTTATAGTAAGCAGAACATTACTACTTTTTACCTCATTTCCCAATTCATCCACAAACCAGGCTTGCATATGCAACACGAGAAAAACCGGTAAACCGTAATACACGAAAAAAACCCGCACGCTCTATTTTCCTGAAAAACTTCAAAGTAGTATGTCTGTTTTATACGGCATCCTACTTTCGCATTTGCTGTTGGTTTCCTGAAAACATTAAATAACCGCTTTGCATTGGCCGCTACATTTGACAGAAACAATCCTGGCCAATAGGCGCACTGTGAATCAGATCGATGTCAAAACTGCGCCATGAAGAACGTAGATGTAGGTTTTCCTTATGTCATACCTTTGGCGAATGTTGTGGGCGCGATCGATAATACAAATTGGTTTTCGGAGTTTGTGGAGGTCATATTGTCTTTGAGCTCTTAATGGACGTTGTAATTTAATTCTGAAAGTGTTTGAAATATTTAAAAAGTTGTAAAAATGGATACGACTGGTGCTTACGGAGGCGGTAAAGCTGGGGGAGCCTTCGATCCCCAGGCGTTCATTCAGCGACCCCCTGTAATCGTAAGGGCGGTTTGTTGGGTATGTATCATTTAATTTTAATCTACTAATGTAATCAATTAAGCGTGAAATTTGACCAGAGAGCAATTAGAAGTCTTTTACATTTTATTTGCGGCTATTTCCAAAAGCCATTTCTGTTAGTTTCAAAATATATAACGTTATAATATTCGCTCTTGAAATTTTATTCGATATGCGTAATCGTAAAATCAATTTGTTTATTTTATATGCACTGCTTCACGTCACCAACAAGTACGTGTATATGTAATACTAATATACAATAAAGTAGGCGTGTACCGTAGGTACTTGATTCATATCAGAATGTATATCCAGTACATTGTTTAAAGTCAGGTCACATGACAAATCCTTGGGTGTATTGAGCTACATGGTCGGTAACAGACTGCCATTGTCATGGCTCAACTGTACCTATTGTGCTTCTAATGTGTTTAAGTTTGGTAAACATTTGTTATTTAAACTGTTGACTTAGCTGGCCAGAGGCTAATAAAATGTGTTTTAAAATTATTAATACAATGGTTTAACTAAATAAGTATTTGACTTCTTTTGCCAAAGTAAATTGTAATATTTGATTCAATAAAGTTGGTCCTATTAATTATATTTAATAAAAAACAAGCAATAATATTTGTAATATGTCAGTAAATTCCACACTTCTTAGTCTGTGATTAACTTTCTAAAATAAACTACATTAATCAATTTCTAAAATCTTTATCACATTTAAAATTTCAGTCTCTATAGATTTTTAGCTTAGTTTAGGACCATTTCACAGTAGATACCCATGTTAATCTTGTAACCTCGGGGTTATAAACACGCACACTGTTTGATCACAATCTCCAGTCGTAAGGTGATTCTTTCATTAAATTCTAGGATTTTATTTAGATGTGGTTAGGGAAGTATTTTATGTGCATCACATTTTTTCCATATAACAATTTTTTTGGAAGACATTGTGATAGTGCACTAATGCATTACTAACAAATTCTACACGGTGCAAGAACAATATTTATTCCATTTGCATTGTCAGTTATGCAGTGTTGCACTTTCACTGAGAATTGTGTTACAGTTCAGCATTACATAGTTTCTTGGCCTAAACAGGAACAACTCAGTATTATAATGACAGGTAATAATTATGATTAAAAAATCATTGTCATTATAACATTAACTGTCCTATCCATTGCTACACATAGGCCTGGATTATTATGAAAAAAACAAAAAAACTACATTCCTGGTCATATAATTAATCTTAACCAAAAAGGTGTTGGATAGGAATAATAAAAAGTCATAGATTTTTTATGTTTGTTGGTTTCTACAAATTGCTATTGTTTATTGAAAAAAAGCCTTTGCTCCAGATCGAACCTGGGGACTCTAGCTTCATATGCCAGAGCACTTCCTACAAGGAGCTCTATTCTATTTGGTAAAACCATATCACTTTTGACATGTTACTGCACTGTCAACATAATTATAGCTCTTATTTACTTGACAGTAATAGCGGCTGAGTATAAAAAGAATACAATAACATATCAAAAGCAATATCGTTTTATAATGTAGAATTGAGCCCATTCGAAGTCGTCACCGTCAACTTCCTAAAACCACCATTATCCCACAGCTATTCAGCGTGATCGTGATGGGCTGCATATCAGCAAAAGGCTGGTACACGAAGAACGGCAAGGAATACTGCGCATTAAACGACGACACCAATGCCTGCAACTACGGCGTCGGTATTTCCGTGATCGCGTTCATTGCGTGCATCGGGTTCATCGTCGGCGAGTACCTGTTCGACCAGATGTCCTCCGTGAAGACCAGGAAGCACTACGTACTGGCTGACCTTGGCTTCTCTGGTAAGTGCTTCTCTACCTCTATCAACATCTCTCGTCTTGTCGCTCGGTGCATCGCGCGTGGTGCTCGGTGTTCTAAAATACACTGGGAGGTTTCGTTATGCTAGTCCCTTTAGCTACAGTTAGTTATAAAATAGAGGAAAATGTGAAGAACCTGTCAGGAAAAGACTACAATGCAGTTCTTCTGCACATGCAGACCACTTATATACAGAGTTCTTGCTTGGAAGTACCCATATGACACTTTTTGCCCAAGATATCTGAATTAGAGGTGTGCGCCGCGCCGCCGTAGGTTCGACGTGAACGGCGTGAAACCGGCGCGGCCGCACCTCTAATCTGAATAAAACTAGAAGCGGATAGATTCGCAACCATAATCCAAAGAGTACTTCGCATACAACAACGACCCCAAAGCCTGCAACTACGGCGTCGGTATATCCGTGATCGCGCTCATCGCGTAAATCGGCTTCCAGAAGACCAGGAAGCTCTACGTACTGGCTGACCTTGGCTTCTCTGGTAAGTGCTGCTTATCTCTTGCAACGTCTCTCTTGTAGTTCGGGGCATCTTTGTTGTTGTAGATAGTCGATAGATACCGGTCTACTGAGTAACATACTACACACTGGGATGTTATGCTAGTCTCCTTAGCTACATGTCATGAAAGAGGAGACAATGTGAAGAACCTGATGTGGTTCAAGAGACAGCAATGCAGACCACTAATAAGCATATAGACTTCTTGCTTGGAAGTTTCTAGGAGCAACAGACCTTTCTAGTCAAATTGAGGGCTACGACAAGTCCACAAAAAAACAGCAATACAAGGAATACCGTGCGTATAATGACGACACCAACGCCTGCAACTGCGGCGTCGGTACCGGTTTTTTTTTTTTGACAATCGCCTGTAGAGCCAAAGACAAAAGTTCTTGCTTTTGTTTGCTTTTACTTGAATAGGGGCAGAGGTGAAAATTCCTTCTGGGATCTGGGAATGGAGGGTCCTTCGTCAAGGTCAGAAAGTACCGCTACTCGGACTGCTTCTGTACCTTTAGGAATATTTCTTGTGTTGTAGTTATAGAGAAGGATGTACTCAGCCACATAAAATTAATATAGGGTAGTTAGATATTCAGATAGATATAAGTATGAAATAGGCAGGTCAGGAAACAAAAAACAGCAATGCATATCTTCTGCACATTGAGACCAACACTTTTCGGCAGTGCTAAATTATCTTCCCAAAATGGGGTTACCCTGGTGTGCCGTGGACACATCGTAAAAGTAGGAAATCAGGAAATTTCTGGACATAACACATGTTTGTAGTGATTTTTAAAATACGACCACCATTCTGTTTTGTCTCTACCATATTTTTAAGCTACATCAGCCAAAGCCATGAAGAATGGCAAGGCATTCTGCGCCTACAACAACGAAGAATGCCTTGTACCAGATTTATTGCAGCATTTAGTCCTGGTTGATTTTAACTTAACTAGTCTGGTTTTAGTGCTTCATCGGCAAGTCAGCCTTAGTCAGGAAGACAGTTGTTATGATAAAGACCGAGGCACCAATAAACTGGAAATTATATTAAAAACAATTGCCACATTGCCTGTAATGCTCTATGGCATAAATCTTCATGATGTACTTATTAACGTACGATTATATACAAACAAACGAAGTATGTGTTCAAGTCATTGTAGTAACAGTTAATAGGCAGTTTGTCACGAATAGAAAAGGTACTAAAATATTTTATTCTCAACATTGTGTTAGGGTTCATTTGATTGCTTCTCAACATTAGATGTAATTTTCCGATGGGCATTAAACATTTTGATAGATCAGCTAAAAGAGCACAGTCTCCATATTTCAATATTTCGATAGTTAATTGGAATACGTAAACTGGTACCGATTAGCCCGTAGATGGTAAATGTTACACCTTAGACGGCATTATTTACAAATATAATTGTCACTCGCTGTACATCCTATGAAACATTATTTACTATTTAGGTGCAAGATGCAATAAGACTTGCTATTGAGTATCTCAAGAGCCATACTAGTAATATACGTTAGGTAGGTACTATAACTTCCAACGTTCAATTTCAATAAAGACATTCGTAGCTTATACACCTACATACACTACACTAGAAATGGGCGCCGGGTACCCAATATCTCACTGGGTATATTTACTTACGGAAAACTACCGCCTTCGGGTATTTACTCCGTTTTCCATCATAACACCTAACTGCCAAATACCAGATTCGAAGTGTTTTCCTTAAAATCACATCTTAAGTAATTTAATATAGCTTCTTGCAATTAGAGCCCGAAGCCTTTACAAATGAAAAATAAAAAAAAACTCGGTCAAGCTTTATATCCGGCGTCAACTCCCTCATTAAAACCGTAAGTGGGCCATAAAATCTGCCGTAAATAGAAGGCGGCTAAGTGCAATGTAGTAGTCGAAGCATTATATACTCTATAGCTTACCACATTAAATTGAAAATGCTTGTACCATCACGATGCAGTTATTCGCCTTCTTCGGTAAAACGGCAGCAATGTCCAAGACTTATACAGCTCTTACTTCGAGTTTCCACGTACTCGTAGGTATACCGAGTCTGTTTTAGCACTTACCACGATTACGAGGCATTGCAATTTAAAATGTTTTATTTATTAGCGATTTAGGGAGGGAGAACATTGGACGAAGTTTGTGCCGTAAGTTTAAAAGATACGTTACATCCAAATGGCTTAACAAACGCTTCTCTTCTCTTTCCCAAGCCCCCAAGCATATTAATAAGGTAACTTTTTGAAATTCAGGAGGCGCGACAAGGAGAATCAATATTCTGGCCATATTTTGTACGAAATTAGCAGCCAAACTTTCATTGTTTTTGAAATATGGTTTAACAATGAAAACGCATTGTTTTCTAGTGTAGTGGTCCATTTTTACGAACCCGAAACTGTTATCTGTCAAATCGTGGATTAGTTTTTATTACCAAGACATATCTGTACGAGTAATATCTAAAAAAGCCGTAATCTTGCGTAAATTGAGAATATTGAGATACCCGTTAAATGTTTACTAGTTTAAAAAGACAAAGCTTTAGCAATGTATCGACGCACATATATTTTAAGCATGTAGAGTACGTTGTATGAGTTGCATCACTTGCATCATGATAGCCAACATGTTCGTCTGAAGTCAGATTTGTAAACATGCCTCTATCCTTGAGCTCATCAATCAGAAACCGTCGTAATAGTTATAGATAGGTACTTTATGTACGGCTGGTAAGTTTGATTTGAAGGGGTGGATTGAAATTCAATATCGTTGGGATTGGGCGCCAATAGGTTTCGTCTGTAATGAATAAAAATATATCATACCTCATTCACTTCAGGATATTTGGTTATAGTAATACTAAACCACAATAATGCATAACATGTGATTTGGCGTTGTATTATTTTGTCAAGTTTTTTTTTGTTGAAAACATCATGTTGGATGTGTCGGATGAAATGAAAGGGCTTTATATGAGCTGTTTCTAAACATACCTATGAAATACTTCGCTCGAGTTACATAATACCTCTATAGTCTATACATGATTATATTTATATCCATCTGGAATAATGTACCTAGGTACCTTCACAAATAGAGAAATATTTTTTCGAATAGGTGTGCAGTGGTTCCGGAGATACCATTCACATTTAAAAAATCCGCTCTCTCTCGCTTTATGATATCAATATAGATAATATTCCTGCCATTTGTTGAAAAATATAAAAACAATTTTAAAACACACCATTCGTTCGGCTCTTCTTCTCCTCATGTTTTTGTGAAATATGCGTCAATTGACTCACGTTTAACGCCATTCAAAATTCCGGCTCTACTGCTTAAATCGTTCTAATCGGCCTAGGTAACAACAGAAGTGGGACAATTCTAATATAAAATGTCGAATAGTGACTAAATTTTACCCTAACCGCCCCCACATACCTAATAAATATTTAGTGCGAGCGGAATGCGATGGCGTCTGCACACAGCTACGTTATATACATGAGCGTGGCTTCTCGGCGTCACATATTTCCGTAAAAGCCGGAGTAAACATAGATTATTTGTTCTCCTACTACTATATTTCTTTATTCGTTTGCCTTCGTGTTTCAAAGTCGTTTACTTAGGACTATAGTAGGGTGACGGCACCAATGTTGGACACTTTTAACTTTTAATTCAAAGATCATAAAGTTATGAATTGATTGTCTCTAAATAAATGAATAACCCTTATCTTCTGTACCATAAGATTCAAGTGTCCAATAATGGTCCGTGTTCATTAGCGCCCCCTCTCACCTAGCGTCTTTCGAACGTCAGGATCTCAATAACGCCCACGGAGCGCCACCGCGACGTCAGTGGCGACTATCGAACGTTGGAACGTCTTGTCAGCGCCCGTGCAGCGTCACTGCGACCGGTAGAGAGATAGACGTGGCACAGGCGCTGCGCAAACGCGGCGTCGACGCTGTGCGGGCGTTGTTAAGACGCTGACGTTCGAAAAAAACACTGCGTTGCGGCGGCGCTGCGAGAACGTGGCGTCGACGCTGCGGAGGCGATAATGAAACGCTGACGTTTGAAAAACGACACTGCGTTGCGGCGGCGCTGCGAGAACGTGGCGTCGACGCTGCGGAGGCGTTTATGAGACGCTGACGTTTGAAAAACGACACTGCGTTGCGGCGGTGCTGCGAGAACGTGGCGTCGACGCTGCGGAGGCGTTAATGAGACGCTGACGTTCGAAAGACGCTAGGTGTGAGGGGGCTCTTACTGGTTCCATCACCCTAATCAATTAGTTTTTATGATACGGCAGGACACCGTATAGGAATTCGTTCTTTACCAAACTAATTTCATCAATATTAAGGTTATTTGAAAGGTTGTCTAGAAGAGATCGCTATTTAGCGGTAAGACGATTTTCTTGTATATTTCTTGTATATCCGTTTCTTGGTGTATGGGATTTAAGAACGAATTCCGGAATTAATTCAAAAGGCATTCTTTACCAATCAATCACTAGTTTCTTCGTAGATTCAGTCCAGATTATTTGAAGCAGGTTATTTGAAGCCATCGTAGTATTTCCGTACACGTCTCATCGATTTCGTCTTCTTATAAGTGACTAGGTCATTGTGCTGTGAAGTTGTGATCAGATGACTGTTAGGGTGAAACTAGCGTAATGTTTTGAGGTGAAAAAGGGGTAGAAAGTTATTTGGGGGGTGATACTCCAAAGTGCTTTTGATTTACATTACATTTTATTTTAACACATGTTTAAGAACTCAATCCGATTTTATTCAAAAAGGTTGAACTGACATAAAAGCTCGGTGCAATGCAAATACCCAAACCGCTGAGTCTATAGATTCCATTTTCGGTACAGTCAGCGTCATATAGTTGGTAGCATCCAAAGTAGCCAAATAGTTCGTTACACGTCATTATTACCGTAGTAACAAGGGCGTGTAACGAACTATTCGGCTACTTTGGATGCTACCAACTATATGACGCTGACTGTACTATCGAACCAACGGAACCCTGACCCACCATGGAACCTTGTCACAATGATTGACGTACGATTGTCGTATAGCTTCGTATGACAGTCCTAACGTCAATCACTGTGACAAGGTTCTATGGTGGGTCAGGGTTCCGTTGGTTCGATAGTACATAGATGATTAAGAGAGATGAAGGTCTAAGAAAGGATTTCCAGAAAATCGACCCCCAACGGGAAGGAGTAGCGGCAAACTAACTCTACGCGAACGAAGTCGCAGGCGTCCTCTAGTTGATAAAATAAAACGCACAGAAAATAAAAACGTACGTTATATACGAGTATAAACATATGTGTTTATTTATATACACTCAGGAGCAAAAATACCGGGTCAGAGTGCGTTTTTCATACAAACGAGACTTTTTCGAAGCCTTGGTTCCTCGCCTGGGGTTGTTTTGAGTGAGGTTTAATGGTGGATACTCCGAGGTTCAATTGAGGAGGTCAAAAGTTCTTAAGATACCTAACTGATCGCACAATCAGTTAACACCACAGCGGGAGAGTTTGGGTCAGCATTTGGATTTCCTTACATTTTATTGCCATCTTAAATGTTTTTCTGAACATGCACTATTCCGGCGTTAACCGCAGATTCATTCAATTGGGTATCCTAGGCACTCTGGAAGTCCTGTATCGATGATCGGGGTATTCATCATCAGATTTTACTAAAAGCATGCCCTGGCGAGAAAGCAAGGCTTCAAAATAGCCTCTTTAGTATGAAAAATGCACTCTGACCCGTTTTTTTTTGCTCCTGAGTGTATTTATAAGAAATATTACGTAAGTAATTAGGATCCACCATTGCGGACCCCCATTTTCATCTCATGGACCCCCTTTTTTCCGCTCACATGGACCCCTTGCTGGTCGACGGATATAGACCGCTTTAGGGATCACAGCTCTAACATATGCTATAGGAAAAAAAAGGAGAGGGTTCTCCTGACTACCCCTGAGTTCCTGACACAAGCATCTTTATTTAAGACGATCGTGAGACGACGCTTATATCGCATAGCTTCTAAAGTAGATACAAATACAAGTTCAGCTCCGGGTGGTAACGTTTTCCATCCCCTAAATCAAGTCCGATTTCCCAAAAAGGAATGAAATGTTTTCAGGGTTCATGTGTGTAATGATTCTTTATTCCACCACCACTTCTAAACGGCTGAGCCGATTGAAATGTGTGTGGTATCGTTAGAATCCTTTAACCATCCCGGTGAAATAGGATAAGTAAACTGTTAATATTGAAATAACACCAATGGAAAAATGTCATTTGAATGGTCTTAATGTGACCATCAAATACAAAATACAAATACAAAATAATTTATTATGTAAGTACGCCCTGTAGGCACTTTTACAAGTCTGAGTCTACCAGCGCTTCCAAGGAGACCACTGTTGAGAAGAAGCGCAGCAAGAAACTCAACAGTAAGCCGTTGTTGTGTTTGCGTTGTTGCCATCTCAAATATATACGACTATAGTAGCATTAATAAACGAGTTTATAGTAGAAACTATTTAAAATCACCATTTCCACTTGAGAAACTTACCTGCGATGAATGGCATTGTTATCTTTTGTTAAATCCAACCTCTAATTACCTGTACAAAATGAAATGCATTAATAACAAAAGATGGAATATTAATTAGAATTTTACCGTCTTAAGAATAAGGTTCAAATTGGAAATTACGAACTCACTCACAATTGACATATAACCTTTTAGAAATGACTAACACTTGCTAAATGCTACACCCGGTGCGGTGGTCCTTATTATATGTCATGTCCAAAAGGTTCTATGTGAAGTGTGTCCTATTCCAATTTGAACCTTATTCTCAAGTGCGTAAAGTTGTAATTAATATTCCATCTTTTGTTATTAATGCATTTAATTTGTACACGTTATTAGCGGTTGTGTTTAACAAAATATAACAATGCCATTCATCGCAGGTAAGTTCTCAAGTGGAAATGGTGATTTTAAATAGTTTTTACTATACTAACAATATCAAAAAATGCAGTACCCGACTGCATTTATAGCTGGTTTTTCATTTAGTTATTTATTGAATACTGGCCGTTCCCGTGCCCACTTCGTTGGACAATATAATTTTTTTATAGCCTATGACACTCAAAAATAACGTAGTTTTCTATTGGTAAAAGAATTTTCAAAATCGGTCCAGTAGATCCAGTGATTACCCCTTACAAAGTCACAAACTTTACCTCTCTAAAATATTAGTATAGAGGTTGTAGCTATTATGAAAAACTAGGTAGGTACATTTAGCATTTCCGTGTGAGTTATTTTGTTTCTTGGAAAGGAAAACGCACAGGCCTAGTGTTTTCCATAATATCCACAACATATTCAAAAATCGTAAACATTGGAGTAGATTCGAGAGAGAAAATTTATCGTATTTCGTATGAACATTTTTAGCTTCACAATTCTCTTAAACTTTGTCACTCGACCTGGCCAGCGTTGACAAGTGCAGAGTGGCATTTATTGAGGAAGTTCGTAACACAATCCCTCAAGTGCTGCTTTTATGCTCTAACATTTGCAACAGAAGAGTCGGGTCTACTAGCACACGTATATCTATACTCAGAAGGAGATCGCGGCCGTGTATAACGACAGCAGAAACAATTAAAAATGTTTACAAATAACCACGCCGAGGACAATCGATTTACGTGGCCGATACGCTACTGGATACTTAATGCCTTCAATGCTTTGTGAACTTTGTATTGTACTCGATTCCTCGAATGGACGTCGACAGGCCGGGCGCCTATTGCCTGCAAAATGTGCGACCTGGCACGCGCGGCTAATCAGTCGAGTGTCAAGCGCGGTCTCGTCCAGACGCGAGCCGTACGCTGCCAAAGCAAGAAGTGGTCCGGAAAAAAAGTAGCAGCACATAATTTATTTTATTTTATTTTGTGGTAAGTTTTTAGAGGATTGTGAAGCTAAAAATCTCCATACATAATGCGAAAACGTTTCCCTCCCCTTAATATAATTCGATTTTTATGATTTTTGAATATGTTGTAGATATGAAAAACTATGTCTATATGGATTTTTTTGACAGTTACGCGATTGGAGCAATCTTCTTAGGCAGTGCATTTGTTATAGTAATCTGTAAATACTATTCATTCAATGAAATAAAAATAAAACGGCCGATTTCAAAACTATATTACATCTCACTTAAACTTTTTGGACAGCGCCTTCCTCGAGAATTTATGAGGTGTTTATCATAAACATAGTTTTTTCCTTAAGTTCGATGGGCTACTTAATACCCTATGAAATTGTCTTTTGATCAATAGTTCAATTTTTTTATTTGACTTCACTTTGAGGTAGTTACATGGAATTTCAACGGGGTCCGTTCATTAGACGGAAATACGTTTGGTCGAACGTATCGTTCCGCAACTTTTTCATTTGGCAACCCACTTTTATTTCTGTAACTGTAAATATTTCAGGATTTATTTCTGTACCTTCGCGAAGACCGAAGGTTAGGTTAGGTTAGTTTTTATAAAAATCCTGAAATATTTACAGTTACAGAAATAATCGTGGGTTGCCAAATGAAACGGTTGCGAAACGATACATTCGACCAAACGTTGTTCGGTGAAACATTAGTGAACCAATTTCACCATTTGTGTATTTGCCATTTTTACAGAAATTTGTCTCTCATAGAAAAACCTCTGACAGAGGATAGATTGCAGAGACTTCCTTACTACCCTGGGTAAAATCCAGTTTATTCGTATTCGCTAAATGATCCTTTTTTTGGCTTTTGCACAAAACAAGTTGTTGCAATGGAAATTCAATTGTGGCATTATAGAAAACGGCGAGCGAAGATTGTCAAATTGTGTTGTCCAAAAAGTTATGAAAGTACATGCAATAAATATTGAGAAAACAAAGGATCTCATACTTTCTTTATTATTGTATTTTTATATGATAGTATGATATCTACAGATTACTAAAAAAAAACTGTTTCTTAATTAGAAAAAATAAAAAATATACGAGATAATTCATTGCTACGTTTTTTACTGAAGCACTCTTTAATTAGAGTTTTTGAGTAAAAGAGATAGAGAGAGAGTTGAAAAGCGAAAAGGTAGTGCGCATACGGGTGCTTGAATAATGACATTATTTAGACTGCCTAAGTATATCAAAAGGTAAGATAATTATTAATATTATTTATAACTTCGATCTAAGGTAGGTACGAGAAGGTACATAAATAATTACTGATATCATTTTAAATTTCATATTTATTTCATTGACGACTCGTCCGCAGCTTCGCAGTTTTCGACTTTTCGCGTCAAAAATCAATTAACTTCTTACCTTAAAGAGCGTCAGTGTAAGTAGATCTCCCAGTCCTAGTGACTGTCTACTAAAGCATGGTCATCATATACTGGTTATTAGTTAAACACTTATGACTTGGTCGACAAACGAGTCGCGGACATTTGCTAGCCCTCCAGGCATGCCCTATTTTTTTTCGTCATGCGAACTACTTGGGGCTTTAAAGTGCATTTTGCCTCGTTTCGAGCGCCCCTCCTATCGATCGGAGCAAGGTATTATTATCATTAACGCGTTTTGAATAGGTTTAAATTCGCATGTTTTCTGTCACAGAGTGTTCCTTCTGTACTTCCGTAATTTCGTGGGTGGTAGGACCTTGTACAGGTTCCGTCCGGATCGCATTGTTGTGTTCCGGTTTGGGGATAAGACAGCTGGTGAAATGACTAGCATAGAGGCAATCCATCTTAGTCCTCAGGGTTGGCAACGCATTTGCAGTCTTAGGCTTGCGGTCTTGTGAATGCGAATGTCTATGGGTCACAGTTTCCACTTACCATCAGGTGGCCTGTGTGCTCGTTTGCCTTCTCTATGCCGTAAAAAAAAACTTATTCTGTGACATCTATTAAAGTTGTACGGTTGAATTGATGACGGGACTGTGACTTGTGGGTTATGATTAAAATTAGAAGTAGTTTCTGGAATTATCAACGCTTTTCTGTTTAGATTTAAGTCCCTTATTCTTTTGCTTTCGATGCCTGTTACAAACATCTACAATTATAGATTTTACTCGTGCCGTTAGCAGAGAACAAGGAACTCACAATGTCACATCCATTTGCTTCAATTTAATGTTGCTGAATTTTGCTGGCGGATCTTCTAAGAACTGCCATTAAACCGTGCACTAACATTACAAAATTAATTATTTTAAGTATGTTCTCAAGAGCAGTAAAATTACAAATTTAATTATGTTAAAGGCCCTCTAAACATTAATGTGGCACGCAATCATGTAGGGTAGGTAGGGTGTTGAAAAGGTCATCAAATGTCGCTTTTAATTAACTTCATAATAACAATTGATTACGGTATAAGCTCCGAAAGTCGATAAAGTATAACTATCAAGGAAAATTATCGATGATTTATAACTGCGGACATTTTCTTTTACAAGACAGGGCAATGATATAGGTACCTACTGAATTTGATACCTCATCGGGACGAAAAAATACTAAAAAAACGACTTCTATTTATATATAAGAGCTAAAGTTATTCCCTCGTCTGTTACAGCTTTCTGGGCATTCCTGTACTTCGTCGGTTTCTGCTACTTGGCGAACGCGTGGGGCAAGACCTACGAACCGCCGACCGGCACCGCTAACAACATGCAGGGCGCCATTGCCTTCAGCTTCTTCTCCATCTTCGCCTGGGTGAGTCCATGTTTGCTTTAAAGCAGTTCTGTTTATCACAAGTTTAAACCCAGCGGCACCGCAAACAACTTGGAGGACGCCATCGCCTATCGCTCCTCTTCCATCTTCGCCTGGGTGAGTTCACTCTGTGTGCTTTAGAACTTTTAAAACAGTTCAGCTTGTAACAAGAAGTACAAAGCTACTAGCATCGCTAACAACATGCAAGGCACGGGTCGCCCGGGTGAGTTCACTAGTGCGCGCCAGAATATTTCTGTTTGTAGACTCTTCTCCATCTTTGTTTGGGCGAGTCCACTCTATGTGCAGAACAGTTCGCCATCGACTTCAGTTTCTTTTCCATCTTCAATGGTGAATCCACTCTCCTGGTTGTAACACCGTATAGAAACCCAGGCTCTGATTTTGGTTCGTGTTAACTCGCAGATAGACTGTAATGTATAAGCATACGATATTGTACTTGGTCGGAAAAGTTCGTATTTATCTTGTTGTCTCTGGCACCCTTACTAATCATCAATAAGCTAATTGAGAAAGCGAACTAATCGGCGAAATAAAAGGTCGTATAATTATGCAATATATCCGTACTTACTTACTATCCTACTTATGTAGTCTATAGGTGTGGGTGTCATAAAGTCATGGATCATAATTGACAATTGACCCTCTATCAATTATTGATGGTATTCGGAGTTGCATCTATTGGGGGCGATGGTAAAGGTCGCCGCCTATTAGTAATAGCTCTGGTGTCTGTAAGAACCCCAACTGTTCAAAATAAATGTGAACCATTGTCTGAGAATTTCTCTATTGTGATTTGAACTTTTCAATGAATCAAGACTAAAGAAACATCTTTGCCGTATTGCGCAAAATGTGGTTACAGAATTATCAACAAATTTTTATAGATGTTAATTCTATTATTTTTATTTTTATTTTTTTATTCTGTAGTTCTGCCTACTCCATTCTGGGAATGAACGTTTGAGTTTATGTATTTGTGTGTTAATGTCACTTAATATAATTATAGGTATTGAAGTATAATGTTTTGATTATAAATGGTGTATAGGGGAGCCCGCAATGTATGGTTTCCCAACTTTTTCATTTGCCAACCCAATGTTATATAAGTTTTTCAGGATTTATTTTAGTACAATCGTGTAGAACCCTATAGGTTAGGTTAATTTTTATAAAAGCGGGTTGGCAAATGAAACGGTTGGGAAACGATACATTTGGCAAACGAATTTCGCCGAAACAAAGGTAACCTGGTGTATGTTATAAATTGCTGTGTGCTGTGCTAAAACATTAAGGATCATATTTCATATTAATAAACTCATCTCGTGTGATTCTTGTCTTAAAGCACGTTAAACGACGTGGTTGCAGAAACTAGATCTCATTTAAAACCAGTTAATGAATATGACCTTTAAGAGGCATACGCTGCTACAGTCACACAAGAATGAAAATGAAAAGGCATGGTTTCATGTGCTTCCACGAGAAGAATGTGAGATGGAAATAGTTCGTGCGCGCCATGATCATAGCGTCAAAGTCAAATAATTGCTGATTTAGAAGTTATAAATATTTAAGTATTGTATCAATAATCATCGTTAAAAATTCTACCTAAAACATGATAAAAAGGTTGTCATGTTTGAAAAATAATACTGTCGAGGATTTTGTATCTAATCTTGTCTTCGCGTAATAGTCTCAAAGAAAGACACAGGCGTTATGGTTATTGAGGTCCAGATCGCGGAACACTAACAACTTTATCATTATGTGAGGTCATGCGCGCTCGGCAGGTGGGCTGCGCGCTGTTCGCGTTCCAGCGCTTCCGGCTGGGCGCGGAGGCGGCGTTCGCGCCGGCCTACGAGGTGGACGGCGCCGCCAGCCCCGCCGCCTTCCCCGCCTACCCCGGCGCGCCCGACGCGCTGCCGCCCTACAGCCAGCCGCCCTTCTCGCAGCGCGACCAAGGTACCTCACACACAATACCATGCTATCATCATTCTTATCATTCATCATTTCTATCATCATCTTTTCACCCCACTTTCACCTGCTGCGGGGAAAAGCTTCTTCATTTTAATGGACAAGAGGCCCAGGCCCGCGCGAAAGTCATCCATCTTATAGTACAGCTCTCCATTCGAAACAGTCTGGCGCTGCTAAAGAGGCCAATGGTGCCACGCCCCGCAAGAATGAAAAAGGATGGCTTTATGTGCTTCGCCGCGAAGAATTTGAGATGGAGATAGTTCGCGCGCGCCTTGATGGCAGCGACAAATTTAATTAATTGCTGTTTACTTTAAAACTACAACATGCATAGAAGTTACATATACACAACTATTTAATCGAAAATCATCGTTAAAGATATAGCGTTTTGAAGATTCAACCAAAAACATGCAAAAAAGGTGTCATGTTTGGAAAATAAAACTATAGAGCATTTTATTTCTCATCGTGTTTTCACGTTTACAGTCTCAAGCAAATACCTATGATCAAGTTTAATATATCCAAAAAACAGATAAAACGGCGTTATGGTTATTAAGATCCAGATCGCGGAACACTATAGACTTTACTATAAGTGGCTCCTAACAGAAATTAGAAATGGCGTCGCCAGCTAGCTAGGTGGGCAAGCGGATTTAAAAAACCAGCTGCTTAGTAATAATAATCTCGGACAACATTAGTTCTAGAAATAAAATCATACATTAACTATCATGATCATGAAGAAATTTAATAACAACTTTGTGACCTACGAAGGTAGTGGTCCTACGAAGGTGGTAGTTTGATCTGTTTCTTGCGCATAGTACAAGCCTAGACCATACTGCCCTTCTAAATAAAAAGGACGCATGCGCAATTTGATAGTCAAAGCAAATTGAACCCCGTGACTTAAGAAATAACGTTGCTAATACATTCGCGATTGTATGGGACATACGCCTTTTTGTCTAATGAGGGCAGCATAGTTTGGGACTATGTCAATATGTTGTCCCCATGATTTTTATTTTATACTTAATTCAATTGTGTTTTCTGTTTTAGGAAATATGGATTACACCGCCCCGACCTACTAAACCGGTGGAGAGCAGCTTGTATTCACTGTCATTTTATTGTTTGTGACGTAGGAAGTAATAATTGTGTTACACAAATACGCCTTCAAGCCTATATGACAAAACAAGAAAAAAAACCTTGTGACGGGGTTCACTATGTCCTACATTAAAAGGTATGACGTTTTGTAATAACCCCATTGAATAATGAAAAATCGCAATATTGCGTTTATGTTTCTGAATCATGTTCACAGGGAAACTTGCGAGATAAAATTGATAAAATTATTTTTAAGAACAATTTCCTGCTATGACAATGTTGTAGCTTGGAAAAAAAAGAGTGAGGTGAATGAGACGTTGGAATTACAATGTTCTCAAGTGTCAACCATCATTTGTTGGGAAAAAATTGGATCTTGTTGCCGATTTCACTCCTAATCACACCGATATTTTTCTAAACTCTTTTTTTTCTAGCTGTACCCATAAAATGATTATTACTTCTTATTAAGTGTTAGCAAATCATTTAAAAACGTCCATTATGTTACGTTAAGTATATCTTATGTTTAAACTTATTTTTCTTCTCGAATACGTTACCTAAAAATAATAATTGAAAAGGAATGTTAATATGTTATCGTGTATCGCTTCACAGTACCTGCTTCTAGGTATGTAGTATATATAGGACAATGTTAATATATTATTTGTCTGTTGTAAATTACCGTATACATATATGTGTAAATAACATGGATGTCATATAACAGAATTATACAAAAATAGAAAAAAACGTGGAAAACTGAAAATAGCCATAGTGTGGAAAGAGTATGGCATGTGTATGCTGTTCAAAAATATAAAATGAAACACTGGTTGTACAGTCAAGTGCAACAATATGTATCGAGAGAATCCTCGTGCATTGGGAGCTTGGACTGTACCTTAATTTGAAAGAGGAAGGTGTTGAAAGTATCTTTCGAGATGGAAGTATTTTGATTTGAATCGAATCGACGAAATTATTTATAATATAATATGATAAATCATAATATTCCTGGTGTCGTAAACACAGCGTACCCTAAAAAACAATCAAAGACATGTTTATTATTAAGTACAATATTAAAGTATTGAGGTATGGCTCAAATCAAAACCTGATAAAATCTGAACGATAGAGTCAACGCTACTGTTTCTGTATCTCTGCGTCTCTAGCACTCACACTAGTGCTATTTCTGTATTTTCCACGTTTAGTTTGTAACGTTATTTTCCGTTGATATTATCCACATAGTTTCATCGTGCCATGTCTATAAGCGTTATTGAAAAAAAAAACTATTTACTTGCACTTCGTTTTATATGTCATGAAGCCATATTTAAAATAATTTATAGAATTAAAATCGATTTGTAGAATCATTTTGAAATCGGAATATCATTTACTAATAGTATTTTTTAGGATTAAATGGAAACAATAGGTAATAATAATTGATCTTATTGGAGAATTCCACACTTCAGTGTATATTAGTATGCTTCAAGATTTATAAGATACGGTATGCTCTTAAAATAAGGAGTTATATCATATTACAATGGCATATCGATCTAATTTTACTAACCGACTTTTGAACTAGGTTAGTTGCCATATCTTATTCCAAATGTACACTATGTTCTAAAATAATTGGCAACACAGCTTTTGTCATGTCATGATGATATTTATAACATTTATTTTGTAATCTGATTCAGACAGTATTAAATAGGTAAATAAATTATACCTATGTAACCTTAAGCGCTTAATTCAAAAACATAGTATTTTTTTAAAGATGATATTTTAGGGTTAATGCTATTTGTAGTGTTCTGAAAATAGGCAATTATCGATCATTATTCTGGTGTTAAATAGTAGTTCTAGCTAGCTGCAAGTAACGTAGCAGTGTTATGATTTGTAAGTACAAGAAATTCTGTTAAAATTTGCGGGGAATAAGCACGATATATTATTACTACATTGTATTTTCTCGCTTGTCATCTTGACAACTTATAGCCCTGTTTTCCTTGATACTTTAGATACGAAAGCACTGATAATACCATGAGTATAGAATGAGGGGTAATAAAAAACATTTTTGAGCTTGTCACACCAGAGGGGGTGCAATAAAGTACAAACTTAATATCAGAATTATGATCGCAATCGTCATGCCCGGTCGGCTTACCATAATATCTAAATGTATCCTTAAATAGACAAATATTTAATACTTTCAACGTGGTAAGGTTAGAGTTTTATCGTCAGATGATTTAGAACTTGGGATAATGATATCTGCTTTGACAATGGCAAACGGCCATGTAAGGGCTCTCGAGGTCCAAGAACTTTTGGTGTTAGTATAATAGACATAAGCTATGATCAATAAGTGTTCTAGATCAGATTATTAACAACCTTAGTGCCCGAGTCAATCACACAGGAAAAGTCACCTCTAAATTTGAAAATTTGACTAGGCGGGGCTCCTATTTCTGGGCATTTTGACCTTTGTGCAAAATGCCAACATATATTCTATAGAATATGATATTATTACTGGGCGGTTTAACTATGTAGTTTTCAATGTACGATGCTTCGCCCCAGTACTTAATATTACATACATTGACGCAACCGTTGATAACACTACAGAGCCGTTATATATTTAGCTAGTTTACATTTGCAAATACTTCGCACACCCTGAGGAATAGATAGCGGGGTAAATCTATCAACCCATGAGGCAGAAAGTACCTTATTAATTCATAGAAATTACTATATCATTGGCAATTGTAAAATAAACCAAAGAATATTATTTGGTAAGTCGACGGTTGTTATATCACTTCCATAGCTTGCACTATTGTTGTTAAGAATAGTAATAGCAATAATTTAAATATACATTGTATAGTTCGGGTAGAAGATGGGCGGTGCGTGGGTAAATGTAGTATTTACCCAACGGGTATATATTCTATTTGGGTATTTACCTAAGAAACCTATTTACCGGGTGCATCGGGTATATATCCGAAAGTTGTCTATCTCTTAAGTTAGGGTGTATTCTCATTGTATTTAAATTTTTGAAGTTCGATCTCGCTTAGCTTTGAAATGTGTACATCGGGCCTACGTAGACGAATGTCGACGTGTATGAAAGGTTTCGACGGGTTAATCCCACCTGTTACCACCGATTTGTTACCACTGGTGAAAGCTGGGATGTTTTTTCACATCTTTTACCAGTGGTAACTAATGGGATTAAAAATTACCAACTTTTACGACTAACTACTGGGTTTTTTTCCCATTTGTTACCATCAAATATTTTAGTAGTAACCTAACAAATGGGAAAAATATTCCCAGTTGTTTTACCACCGAATACTTTAGTGGTAAAAGATGAGAAACAAATTCCCAGCTGTTACCAGTGGCAACAAATTGGTGGTAACAGGTGGGAATAACCCGTTTCGACGACACTCGTCGATCGTTTGAGGCCCCAATCTATGTATAAAGGTTTCATCATATCAATCAGGTATGTGAGGGCATAGGTATGAAAATATAGAAGATGAAGTCATAGTTTCATTACTTCTCAATACCTTTTTTATTACATTGAGTCATAATCCAAAAGAGTTTATATCAAGCAAGCACAGATTTTATCTTTTTTATCTTTTATCTTTTAGCAATTTCAAACTCTCCGTGTATACCTGCGGGGGTATTCTGGCCGCGTTTATCGTTGTGGAACTTGTGGATAAACATGGATAAAATCTATCACTTTCTGACTAGTCTGGAACCTTTAATATGTTATTACCAATATCAATATGAATAACGGTGTTAGAAGCCCTTTCCATACCTGATTGATGTAAATCGCTTCACTGTAAACCTTCCGTAACTAGAGTACGTGTAATCTAGCAGTAGTGTTAGAACTGTTCTGACGATAATAATAAATCTATTTAACAAATATATTAATAAGTGTTAAATGATAAACGCTGTTCAGTGTTTGAGTACTTAATATGAGGTAGATCGTATGAATGTTTATTACTAGGTTAATTTAAGATTTTTCGGCACAGTGAGTTTGGCGCCGGTTTTCCTGTCAGTATTGAATATCGCTGTTGTATCCACTAATTTTCTTCCTTGCGACAGTATTGTTTAACTGTCGCAGCACGCACGAAGTGGAATACATATTTATATTATAAAGAGACCTCTTTTGCACGCCACAATCGGCTTTACGGATTTATTCAGTAAATTGAGGCCATATGAGCTCTTTTACACGTCGGTTTAATGAACGTTAAATACATTAACACCGCACCGAGCATAAGCGGCCACTTTTTTCTGTTGTTTCGGAAACATCAATATTAATGAAGGTGCAACTTGTTTGTCGTTTGCTCGGTGCAATCTTCAAGTATCGGGATACGTAAAATTGCAGACGAATGTGGCGTGCAAATGTTCAAAATTATGTAATTATTGTCAACTCCAAGCGTCCAAGTGGCGCCGTCAGTACTATTATTGTGTTCTATATTTTCTAATCAGCTATAGTAAGTACCTATGGTCTTCGAAGAGTCGTGTGACAAAAATAACCCTTATCCTTCGTGTAGTCGAATTAACTGAAAAATGTGGTTTCTTTTTCAAGGTCAAGTTGTGTATTCATACGCACAACAACAAAACCACTCTTCGATTTCAAGAAAATAATTTAATGTAAACAGTGTGGTCACCCACAAAGATATTTTGTAATTTCTATGAAACAACAAAACAAATTATTGACAATGACTGGCTTGACATGTCAGATTCTAAAGATAGGGTAACCATGATTTACTTAATCGTTGATTTGATTCAGGGGAATATTATCAAGAAAGATATAGCTTTTGTTTCTTGTAACTAATATTGCTTGAAATATCCCTATTCGTTACAAGTCCTACTATTTACTTACCCATTTATACAGCGCATTCAGATGAGTAATTAATATTTTTACTAACACTAAAAAATATGTTGCAGGGCTCGTACACGTAACGCAATTTTTCGACTTCGCACTTGACCGGTTTTTATATTGATTCCTGAAATTATACAATTTACGGGATAATTATAAAATTTAAATCGTTGTTTCTACACTTGCTTATTTTTAATCGACTCCAAAAAAAAGAGGTTCTCAATTTCAATCGTTTGTTTGTATGTGAGCGATTATCTCGCGTTTGGCTTTTCGGATTTTCATGTTTTGATGACTAATAATATTTTAAAAGAAGTTATGTTTTGCCTTTTGAAGGCGGTATTATTATTTTTTATCCGGTCGATATAGGCCCGAGAATATCTCCTGGTCAAAATAGGGATGTGAAATGTGGGGGTGTCGTCGTTGATGGATTCATGAGATTAGACCAAATGAAATAGAGGTTCTTGTCCCATAGTACACTGGCCAATAAGAACGCCAAACTTTCTTGCTATCATATTGCTTCTGCCAATTTCCCCACATCCTTATAATGATACGAGTTCCATGACATCTCGGTGTAGCGTTTTGATTCGAACCAAGTGTTATATTTCTTATAGCTGCTATGTATGGCTTTATATATCGTGGTAGTTGGCACAAATCCTATATCTGAGGCGGTTTTAGCCTCTACTTTGCTCTTAATAATGAGGAGGTTCCTCCCCTCCGCCTGGAATGCGCAGCTTGTAGTATGTTCCAGTGCTTTTGTAGAGCCGGTACCTTAGGTACACAGAATGAGAACTAATATTTTCACCTCAACTCCACAATATGGCAGGTTTTACTGTCTAAAGATAGTGAGTATAATTTCATTTTTCTGCGAGTGTGAGACGAACTTTTTAAATAATAAAAACCGGGCAAGAGCATGTCGAACTATGCTCAGTGTAGGGTTCCGAAGCCGTTACTACAAAGACAAAAGTGTAACAATAAAAAGGCGTATCTTCATGGTGCTTATGTCCTTTTGGGAAGCGCAGTTATTCGGCAATAACTCAAACGATATATCCGATAGTTTTATATAGTTTTAGAAAGCAATAATCGTAATGATGGCGCACGCGCACGTGCTGCTTAATTCACGCTATGTTACTCTCGCTAGTTCATAGTATACGTCGGGCCGGCGTTGAACTCCCATTGTGCCACAAGCTTCAGGGCATCAGTTACCAGTGACCGAGTCAAATGTATACATCCTGTTACAGCCCATTGTGGAGTGAAACAGTCTCGAATGATTAAACACGTTAGGAATGTTTTAAATCTTAACTGTTATGTTTCTTACTACCTAGTCCAATATCTTTTGTTTTATTTGTTCCGCAGTTAATGTGAAATTGTGAATACATTTTTCAATATATGAGTGTCGCTTGAAACATATAGATGTACTTACTGCATACCTTAAAATATCAACATATTTTAAGATTTAAAGATTGAAATTTTGTTTATTTTACTAATATAAAAATTTACCTACCTCTAAAAAACCAGTACATTTTACTCTGTACACGAACGATAAGCCCAAGATAAATTCGTCGGGCGCTATCCGTAACCCATTGACTGTAAATTGAACCTTATCTCGACGTAACAAAAGTGACAGATACCGTATTTTTTGAGTTATGTCACGGCGAAATAATTTTATCTAAGCTTGATAATGATTTTCAGTTTTTGACCTAAATTTGATAAGCTTTGATTGATAATAGTGATAACTCTGTCTGGATACTGACACTAATTGTGACTATTATTAATAATTATACGAATAGTTTTGACTAAAAATAATAGGACATGGTGACAGGTGGACATTTTTACAGTGGTAACTTGCGTAAAAATTGGAAAATGTTACCAATAAACTTTTCTTTCACTCGTTTTTGCCAAGCTATGAACCACAACGGTCTACTGTATCTGACTCGGTATACCAAGTACCTAATACCTATAAAGCGTAAGTTTTGATTGTTACCTACGTACAGTTTGTACTTATTGTAATTGGACTTTGTTTTATTTCGGCTATGTTGCTAAGCCACGCACAAAAATGTTTCAAGCGATATTGATAATTCGAAATGTGTATCCTTCTTTATGTTAAAATGTAAGTGTTCCGTAAAGTGCATATATGATGATAAATGGTAAATAAATGAGAATTAAATTGGAATGCGATAGATATTGTGGATACGTGTTGTTATTTTGAAAACCCTTCTAGCAGTCCCAAGTAATAACAAATTTCAAATGGCAACCTTTTCTTATTGCCAGCTCTTGGATTCAAATTTCCAATTTCACTTCAAAAACCGCTCATATTTTTTCCATTTTTTTTTGCGAACCTACATATTATACGAAAGGAATTGTTTCACGTGGAAGTTGGTAAGAGCACCACAGACTACCTAACAGGATACCTGCAGTCGTAAGTCGCAGGCCGCCTGACTCCAAAACTTGTGAAGAAATTTATACCTCAAAAGAGAAACTTATGCTATCTGTGTTCTAACACGATACGACTGTTAGTCCGCGTTTTTCATAAAAATCGTATGGAAAAACGTTCCACTTGTGCCTAAGGAAAACATACGAAGTAGCCGATCTAATAATACAAGTTGTGTATTTGTAAGGTATCGAATTAGGAGCTTGAAAAGGCAATGGGCCGGTCATTTGTGCCGCAGAACCGATAATCGCTGGAGTTATCGTATTCTTGAGTGGAGACCGCGAATCTGCAAACGCAGTGTAGGACGCCCTCAGACTAGGAGCGATGATCTTCGCAAGGTGGCTGGCAAGAGCCGGATGAGAGTGCCAACGAATCGTGCTCGTTGGCGTGCAATGGAAGAGGCCTATGTCCAGCAGTGGACATAGGCTGATGATGATTATGATTTCTAAGGCGTTGCCAGCTTCCTTCGCTCGGTCGCCGGACAGGGCCGGAGCTCACGGGTTTCCTCCCGGGTGGAATGAATGAATAGCAGTCGGGTCACTTGGTAGCTAAATTATTGTCGTCTTAGGCGATGTGGCTTGAAAGGTTTCTACTAGAAACCGGGCAAGAGCATGTCGGACCATGCTGTGTAGGGTTCCGAAGCCGCTACTACAATCAAATTAGACCTCGCGACTAACTTAACTTTGCCGTTGGAAAACTGTTATCCCATACATCGACATAGGTCGCGACGAGTTTACCAACACCGCAAATAAATTTCGGTAGGCATAAACATAACCGTTTATAACTCAAGAACCTACGAAGTCTACCCAGTCGTGATAGTTTTCCTATTAAATTCATTATATGTTGCCAATATATGTGTGGCGTGTGTGTAAGACCATGCCTATAGCCAGGGCTCGGAAAACGGTATTTTTTTCGAAACGGTTTCGTCTTAAATGCCTAAGGAACGATTTGTTTCGGTTTCGTTCGCAAATAACGTTATAGAAAACGTTTTTGAACAAGAACGAAATTTAAATATTTTTTGATCCATATAACGTTTTTAACCGTTTTTTTCCATTTGCTGGGTTCGGTAGTATCTAACATTACTAAACAAGTTCATGCTTGTCGCCGCTTTGTAGCCGAACGCCGCGCGCGGCCGCGTCCCGTGGATTAAACCGGTTTTTGATAACGTTCTCGTTTCGTTTCCGTTCCGAACAAAATGTTGAACAAAGAACGGTTCGAAACGTTTTTAAAACGTTATTTTGAATAACGTTTCCGAGCCCTGCCTATAGCTAGTAATAGTTTATTTCACAAAAATAAGCAAACACCACATAGATTTATTTCTTTTATTCATCGAAACTTCGACACATTTCCTTATAATAAAGAATTATCACAAATAAAGTGAAAACGAATGATTCACAGAATCTAATCAAACCGGCAATGGGGAAATCTTTTGAATTTGTTTATACTTGACAAATCGAACTGAAGATACACTCATTGCTTATAACTATACACCTAGTACAATTCGACAGACGTAAAGAGCCCTGAGCGACCTACCTGCGCAGTAAGCAAATTACGGACCAAATTGGAGGGGGGGCGGGGGGAGTGTAAACCGCTCCGCTTTGCTCTCACGCCATTGGTTTGTCAGTAGACAACATGCGCAAACATATCCTCACCACTAGCCGCTCGGAGCTCTTTTTAAGTGTGTCGACCTGTCACAACACATGACGATTGAAAACTTACATACTACGGCTAGACTCAATCTTGTTCAATATGGGCTCTGGAGACAAAAACTGGGTAGTAAGTATAAGATTTATACGTAAAATTAATCCTTTGTATACCACTGAATGATTATGAAGCCATTTGTGAACGAAGTCAACAATTTTAATTTTCAGGCCGCCGTAGATTTAAGTCTACGTTCGATAAATTATGTCGACTTGTTTTAAGACTATTCTTACGTCACTATGACATAATTCTAAAGTAGACTATTAATTGAAGTATGTTTTTAGTTCAAATAAGTTATTTGTTGACTTTTTTCACACTGGGCAGATGCCGTATACGTTACACGGGCAGTAAGCATCTATTTTTGATACACTGCGTGTACAACAATTTTGCTTTCTATAGCCGCCCCAATAACAAACGATTTTAGTTTGTGGTAGGTACACGAAGCTCTTGGTGATGCAGATCGTTATTTATATGTAGTTTGATGCTTCACTTTTACTACGTTATTTGTGCCGAAAGCAAAATATATTAGGCCACTAAGATGAAAATACGCCTATTAAAACAATATGTTTTTAGAGAACCTTACCATCAATTTCTGTTTCATGTGATTAATTTGTAACGCTGACTACATCGAAAGGATCTTTGAGAGTAATATAATTTTTAAATTTATAACGGCTATTTAATCGAGTGGCAAAGATACTGGCTACGTTCTAAATTTAAATTTTCAAAGTTTTTTTTTCAGATTTGGAAGGGTCAAAACGCGCCTATTTTAAACAGAACGCGACCCAACGCGTTCACAATGACGCAATTTCACTCTCGCGTGAGATATTTTAAGGTTCTGACGTAAGAAGTCATTCACCTTAAACAGCTTTAATGTGGCTATATTAACATGTTTTGTAACACCAAGGTCATTTGATACCAACGATTAGGAATTGCTTCATAGTTTTGTTGGTTGAAAACTTTACGCGGTTCATCTTAAGGGTTTGAAGAGAAGGCATCTTTATCTGTTTTGATAACTTTTCTAGGATTTTAAGCAGCAAAAATGTTTTAATAAAGCTGCGTCCACAGAAGTTATATTTTAAACATTGTTTTAGGTATTTAGATTTTAAACTACAAACAACTGCCAATGACCCAGCATTATCAAAATAATAATAGACAAATTCCAGATTTTGTACACATTACCAAATAGAACACGACATTTAAACTTACAAACTAGCTATCCATTAAATACCTAATAAACAACTTAAGATTAGTATCACTATTACCAGTACAAAAGGAACTGAATGAGATGTTACAGAAGCTATACAGATCTGAATTTATATACACTGGCAAACAAAGTTAAATTATAAAAATGCACTTTAAGTGCCAAGTTATCAATAATGGGCTTGGCTATCACTAATTTAGTGGGGAACTAATTATGGCTAAAATCTTTTCTGACCTTCCATGCTAACATTTTTCTGCCTCTCTCACGCTATGCGTAAAAAGACAGAAACTGCGCCTATTCGGAAGGTCTAATACTATTTACAAAAAAGTCATAACATACCCAACTCACGTGACCATGGAACTTTTTGTGGTATGTGATGACCTTGACATTATCCTAACATTATGTTCGAAATCAAATATTGTGTAATTTTGCTTAAAACATATTTTTTTCAATGATTCAAGTCACAACATAATGTTTAGACATTTAGGATACATAATTATAATCCTTTAACAAATAACAAGACTACCTAAACAAACTACCATCTAAAACATTTTTGGATTTTAAACTGCCCTTCCGACTTAATTAGGTTTAATGGAATCACTTAACTATTAATACATTAATCCACACTGGGACACATCAATGCTTTTATCAAATGCGGTGCATATTACTAATTGTAACTGCCACATAACTCTTTATTTCAAACACAAGCTATTTATATTAATACTATACAGTCCTCACTGCATGCAGCTGTAAAAAAAAAGAACAAGTGTTCAAACAGGCCCGTAGGTACTCAGAGAATGCTTTGGTTGCAACTAACAATATAATATTCTCTAGGCCCTGCCTGTAGGCCTGTACTACTTTTTAGCCTTAGCGGAATGCCCCTGCTTGGTAGGAGGCGTCCATCTCAACGCATCGGGATCCACTGTTAACCGAGGCTTCTTGAAATGAGAACTCGCTAGCTGCTCTGCTACTATCTTAGGGGTGACACAGATAACATGCTGACCCTTCCAGTATTTTACCATATTCATTGACTGGAGGGTGGAAATAATGTCTGTCTGAGATATACCTGTCATCTGGCTCAGATCTTTTATGCTCAAGGTGCCTCGGCTCGCACTTAAGACTTCCAACAGCACATAAGACCAGTAAGACCTGTAGCTTAGTTTTCCGAGGTCCGATAGAGGCTTCTCCGGGCTACCAACCACTTGCTCAAGCCTAGACAGCTCGTAACTGAATGCAATAAGCAGCTTGCCATAGCCCTGTCGCTGGTATGGAGGTAGAGTAAGAATACACGCAACATTGTTTCCTTCCGGGGAATCCTTCTCTTTGGAAAAGTAACCTACCAGGTGAGCACCTTGCTTATCAACTTCACACAAAATGTAGAATAAGAACTGTTCAATATCAAAATACAAGGTTTTGTGATCTAAAAACAACTTTGCTAATAAACACAGGTTCTGACAATAGATTTTATGCTCTTTACCATCTGCCTCAAATATAGCTATGGTACCTTTTCGGTATATCTCGCCACCCTGAGGCTGCCGCGCTGTGCATTCACTCAAGTGGTACCTGTATGTTTTCTCCATTCGCATGTATTTCAGGCAATACTCGCATATCCACAGTTTTGACTGTTTGCCGTACTCATCCGGGTACGGACTAAAATACCAAGTATCGATCTCGTATTTTCCTATTTGAATTTTGTCGATGTATTTAACTTTTGTGATGGCTTCATGTTCTTTCTCGAGCGCTGCAGTCGTAGGGTCCATCTCAGCGTAAGACTTCTGTACATGGTTGATCTCGTCATGTTTACGTTTCTGGTTCCGCGTTATCTTGCGGCCGGACTTGTCGGTAAGCAGGTGATCGGAATTCAAGTTGTTATTGGACTGCTCGCACATGTCAAACCTATCCGACATGACGCGGTGGCGGGAAACCCACTCGTCGAGCCTCCGGTCGTAGCCCACATAATGCACATAGTACTCGAATCCGGAGTCTGCGGCGTTGTATCGCGTTTGAATTATCTCGGCTGGGTGCCATGACTCATCCGAACGCCGCACCAAATAATGCTCTCCGATGTCAAGGGGCTGTTCTTGCGTCGATTCCGAGTCCTCCTGATCCGCACTACGGCACTCCGGGGCAGGTAATTCATTGTTCACAATGGGTTTTTCCAGTTCTTTATCACCTTTAGCCATATTTACACAAAATGCGACAATATCACGCAATACCGCGCAACTACCGTTGAGGCCGCCGCCATAGTAGTATCATAGACTATAGAACTGACTAGAAAATCAACGCGCAAAAATAATGAGCAAACAGAAAAGAAAACATGAACCGTAGTGATGTCACAAAATACCGGTTTTTATCTTTATCATTGTTTATCTTTTTAATGGAAACTGATCTCTGATTTTCAAAATTAGGTCCTATTTAATAAAAGAATATGACAAAGATAAAATCTTCTTAATTAAAATTTAACAACTCCCTATCTCTACTACTCTGGTTTCCTAGTCTTTGGCAAGAAAAGAAGAAATAACAAAGTTGTCTATGATTTGGTGTTGCTTACATTTAAATATTTCTAATTTCTTGATATTTTCCTTGCCATTACGAAATAAAATTAACTTTATTATCGTATAAAAAAATAAATACCGTTGCTATGTAATTTGTACACCTAGTAAGAGTTTACCAAATAAATTGTGTAGTGAAGTGAACATTACTTTTATTCCTAACTTAATCTTTCGTTTACACAAATGTCAAAGTAACATTACGTACGTATTGTTAGAAAAGAGAAATTGCGCATGGCAACATTATTTGAATGCCGCTGTAATGTAATCGTAATCGTTGACTTGACGGCAAGCAAAAAGTCTCCTAGTGAACGGTGGATTCGTTCGTGAACAATTTGTTCTTATCGCACGGGCTAAGATATGAAATTAATATTGTTATCTAAAAACTGTGCTATTCATTTACACGAGTGTTGATTGTGTGCCGCTGTGTATTGATTGCATTTAGACGTGGTATTTTAGTGGTGTGTCGGAGGAATTGAGGAGATTGCCTGTGTAATTGTGTTTTATTAATACAGTCGTTCCGGCAATAAGCAGAAATGCAGGCGATCAAATGCGTTGTTGTTGGCGATGGGTAAGTCTATAACTTCTTACTGATTTGGTTTACCGTGCACAACTTTTTGACGTGCTATACGTATCGTTGCATAGATAATATACTGACGTCATTTTTAAATTAATACGTTTAAATATATTTTCGTACTATTTTGAACCTTAGTGCGCTCGGGGCTGCCCTGGAATGGTAATAGTTATTTTTAATTCTTACGTGTAGTATTGTGAGTTACTTACGCCTCTTTAGATTTAGACAGGTATGCCTGGATGTTGGTTTTACTTTCTAACCCAACAAAAGCTCGCAATTGTAAACTACTGTTATGGTATCTGCCTACCCCTCTGGGAAACAGGCGTGATTTAATTTATATATGTATGTTATCTATTTTTATGTGACTTCAGTACCATAACTTCATTCTACTCTATAAGGTAGTATAAATGTTCCTTTATGTATGCAAAGTTCTTACTCCATACTATTCTCTACATTAAAAAAACGTTGCATTATCTCTTTGAATGTAAGTGGTTTCAGTCAACCTACAACTCATACATACACTTGAAAGATCTTTGCGTGATATCAGGCACCATGTGTCAAACAAGGATATAGTTAATTAATTAAGCAAGTATTTGTTTCTGAGTCTGTTTTCTATTTGTTTAAGATTATTCTGTTTCTGTTGATTATGCCCTTCAACTGACCTAAAATTTTATGTGCTAAAAATTGTAGGTCGCAAATGTTTTGTATTATTGAATGGGATACTTATTTTTTCGCATACATATTTTTTGTTCTAATGCACTTTTGGTCTAAAATTGTTTTGTCTCAAATTTTAGTCAATAAATGGCTAAATTCATAATATTGTTTGGTCGAAGCCTCTGCAGAATATACAACTAGGGAAGCGGAGCTCCGTTGACTTTGCCTCACGGTCAACATATACCAAAAAATCAACCGACAAAAAAAGTTCTTCCAAACAAATGTGTTAATAAACAATTTTTCAACCAAACAATATTATTGCGTTTTACGTTGTAGGTAGGTACATAAGGTGTTAAAGTAACAACTTAAGTCTATCCTGTTATCACATAAAAGTACCGATAAAATTCAAGGTGTCTTTTCCTTACAATTATAAAGGTAAACATACTGGCAAATAGCCTTTGACTGATAACCTCCTGTGTTTTTACTGTGGAAATATACCTTAGAGACATGTCATAGAGGTTATCATTTAAGAGTGTAAATATACATTATTTTGGTATGAAGTTTATCCCTCTCTTGTCTTTAGGCCTCTGCACAATAGTCCATTATGGGCCAGCGAAAGGGATGCACACCTTAGAGCAAGCAACATATTCTTTCACCTCGCTCTTACACATTTTTGTCCCTTACAATAAAAGGTTAAAATTGTAAATGGTAATAAATAATTGAAAACATCTCTATTTGTTACCATTATTATACTTAAGTAAAGTATATATGTTATAATTAGAGGAGATTTAAGAGACATGATATCAAACTGAGTAGAATTTTAATGTTTTTTTAAACGACTTCAAAAAAGGAGGAGTTTCTCAATTCGACCGTATATATATATTTTTTTTTCTTAGGTAATAATAAAAACATAAACATATGAAATATGAAATAAGTTTAAAAAATGACTGACTGCTGAGTTTCTTGCGGCGTTTCTTCTCAGCAGTGGTCTCCTCTTGGGAAGCGCTGGTAGTATCTTGACGTGTAAAAGTGCCCGAGCGGCCTACTTACTGAATAAATTTATTTTATCTTTTTATAACTATAACTAACTTTGTGGTGTTCATTGAACAGGTTGAACCTTTCTAAACAAATTCTCAGAACTGAGAAGTACATTATGGGAGCAGTTTATTATCAGTATTTGATAAGCAAATGCAAAATGGAGATAAATAATGATAAATTGGAAAAATGTTTGATAGTGTTTTGTGACTCATGCCTTTGCGTATGTATCAAATGTGTGTTGTATGTCTAATCAATTTCATCATGATAGCATTACAAAAACATACAAAACTATTAAACTTACGTAAAATACTGCTAGATAACTCACAACTCGTTCAATACCTAATAACTGTTATCTTTTTTTAAATGTCAAAGCACTATTTATCTCTATTTATCTTGATTTTGGATTGTATGTGGTTTGTAGGTTCAGATACTAGTCAATTATAATCAATTAACATTCAGACGTGTCCTTATTTACTTAAAAGATATTGTACCTATACTCGCACACGCACCATTCTAAAAGGCCTGAAGTGATGGCTGTGAAATCAGAACAAAATATGTTTTTGAGGTTATATTTGGTACTGTGTTGACAGCTGTCAAAATGGACCTTCTAAAACGGAGAGATAATCATTCGGACGTAACTTTGAAATTTTAACAAATAATAACTCGTTTTCCACGAAGGTACGTAGCCTTTGAGGAGCTGGTACCTTTATACCTATGACCCAAGAAGCATAATGTATGAGAATGTAGACCAAAGTTAGGATTTATGCCAGATTTATTTCTAATTAAGTAGTGTTTTTTTTTTTTCTTCATTCTGGAGAAAAAGATTCAAACCTTACCTAATTTAAGGTTACTAGTATTTCTAATTTCAATTTATTCTAAAATGCATCGCATTCTCCATAAAACGTAAATACTTAAAAGTTTTTTCTGTATTAACTGTTTAGGGACTTCCTTGGCGATGGCCACAGGAGTAAAATATGGTTTGGACCCATCCTTTGAGCATGTCAATTATCTATTAGAAAAAACATTTAGAAATAAATAAATAAATTGCCATGTGAACATGCTGGGCTCCGCTAGTTTAAAATTATAACATATATTTTCCTAGTAATCTCATAAATATGACCTTAGGCACATTGTTCCTTCAAGTTCAACAACTCCTAGCTGACTTTATCTAGTAATGTGAGTCAGACCTAAGTTGATTCTCATGTTACTTGTAGGTAAAGTTACCATCAAGGTGATATATTGTGAAGCTGTTGCCAACAGAGCTCTGGGTTAGTTATTTAATACATAATCGTATCTAAAAAACCGTAGGTAGACCACATACGAATACCACCTGGGCCTAGGGGAGCCTTAGGTGGTTATGTGGAACTCACCAACCGAGAGTGGCCAGAATACCCGCTAAAAACCCAGCGATTCTCTCTCCTCGCCGTTGTTGAAGGCCGCAGGTTCTGCTTACGCATTCGATCACGACCCTCAACGGCAGACACTGAAAGAGCGTCCTGGGAGAATTCAGGGCGCTCACAGTCTAGTGGACCAAAGAAGGCGACAGTCCCCCCGATTCGCAGGTCCGCACGTTTCGAGAGCAGAGGATAGGGAGAACGGCGCACCGTAATACCGCCACTTCTCTTCCTTTGCGGCCTGTAACTAATACGGCCCCAATGCTAAGTTCATCTAATTGGTCCCTGACTGTCCCGCCAGGTAACAGACGTAGGTGGGGACGAGGCATCTGGGTGTTAAGCCAGACATTCACGTCAACTCCTCAGTCATACTTTAAAACCGAGGACGACCCACGGATTTTTCCGTTAAACCATTTGAACATGTGTACGAGAACATTGCGCTATAGGATCACTCCGACCATCCCATGAATGGAGGAACTGTTGGCCTAGATGCAAACACTGTTGACGTTATCTATAGACGCGAAATCTATGGAGTTGATACGTCAATCCTACTCACATGCATACTATACCATGAAAAAAAAAACGTGGTTTATTATGTCCAACCTTTTTTAACCCTAGCCAAATAGTTCGATGGGCTTTGACTACAATAAAGTTACCGTTCATATCTCATAAAGTAAACATAGATGCCTGTCTATGTCGGAAACGGAACTCCAACGGAAGTGTGGAGGCATTTCACCCCTACACACTTGCTATAAGCACAGGGAGGGCTCTATTGACTCGTGACAGACCGTCGAGGTATATAAAGGCCGAGCTATTGAAATACAGTTTATATGTTGCATTTGTATGTAGGCTTCCTTTTGAATAACTCCCTCGAAATTCCAGCCCTGGCTTCTGAATATCGTTTCGTATATTTTTATATTACTCCACATTGAATAGAGTAAATTGGCTGGGACTAAGATCTGTTCAAAAAGCAACTTTAATATCTATGGAGTGTAACATGTATGGTTGTTTTATTTATTTATTGTTAGTAAAGTCCCTCTAAGAAGTCCTAACAAAAACCATAGAACTACACCGTACTTAGACGTCTGTTTACCATTTATACACTTATACAGAGCGAGTTTCGTACCAATATCTGCCAGGTACCAACTGTTTGGTACACAAAAGCTAGGTATTAAACGTTTATATCTTTCAAACCTAACTGCCTTTCTGAATGCTTCGGAATTTGAGTACTGGATTCAAGTATTTGGATTTTGCCTACGAAATACACTGCAATTGTCACAGCTATTAACTCTATGCCGACTAATCCCTAAACTCAGATACAAAAGGCATGGAATTGTAGCACAGCTTTGTGAAACAATAAAAATAATTGATTCGGTGTGCGACCTCGCTTCACCGATTGTGGTTCCTAGGCTGAACCCGCCAATAGTAAACACTATAAAACCTATTTTTAGGCTAACCTGTTTACTGTTTTCAAGGTTACTTGGGAACATTTATTCCTGTTTTTGTAGGAGACTCCGTCTATTTGCAATTATTTATGGGTTCAAATGTTTCCTAAAAATGGTAACAGCCGATGCGTGATTGTGATATTTGTGATTGCATAAGAAATATTAAACCATCTTCGTAAACTTTATTTAAAATAGACTTTAGTAGTTTTATTGTCCCTTAATGCGCAAAGCATTATGAGTTCCCACTTCTGATTTAACGACCCACGAAGAGAACGAGTTGAATCTTCTTTAGGTTTGATCCTCATTTGTTTATGATGTCATCAAGTAGGTATTACATTAACCTAGTTGTACTCTTGCCAAATAGCGGTAACAGATTGTCGTCATCGAATCAAATAACTACCTATATTGCAACTATAGTGTTTTCAATTCACCAAGCGCCTTGCCACTTAACTTGTACGTAAAATAAGGAAGGGTGTGTCTTTTTCCATTACAAAAATCACTTGAAATCTATTACAAATACCAAACCAAAGAGTCATGCTCACTATTGCTACTTGACGTCCTATTTTGGTCCTAATCAACTCGATAAATATCGTTCGCGTACTCCTTCTCCTTACATAGTTAAACGCGAGCGTTCACCTAATTGGTCTGTGGTTCTAAAAGGTTGGCAGGCAAGACTTACTTTTTAACATTCAGGCGGGTGAAAGTAGCGAGATGTCGTGATATGTCATATCCTTGTTGGCTTTGTGCGTGGACTGCAACTATAACTAACGAGTTGTTATGTCATCTATGTATAATGTACCTTTATGTATTGAATGCCAGTGACCCAAAATGGGGTCGCTTTTATTAGAAATCGGCAACAATGGCGCAGCAGGTTATATGTGAACTGGCTTTAAAGAGTTTAGCGCAATTAGCAATTCTCCACGGTCAGTTGTCGAGGATATCTACACACGGCCATTATGAAGATATAATCATTTATATTTCTTCTGAAGCTGACTTCATTCTTGTTAAAAACAAGTCTAATAATATAGAATATTCAGCATTGGTGCTTGGATATTTTTGCGAGTTCCAGTCTTCATTTCCGAAATGGTCTATAAAAGCAGAAAAGCAGTCATTTCTAAACTCGTTTTCCAACAATGTTGACGCTTATCTCGGAAACTATAAAAATATTCTCAAGAATATCATTACAAATGCAATATCCTGTGGCACATGTGTTCTCGGATGTAATAACCATTTAAATGTCTTTCAAGATGTTATACCATTCGCTCTAGTTTCTACATCTCCCACTCGAGCATCGCTAAGACCAGTAAACTTCATAATTTATTCACATAAAATAAACATAAGTTGCATGAGAGAGCACATGCTTTTTAGAATAACTGTCCCAGCGACGTTTTCTAAAGTTACATATTCTTTTGTGTCCATTGACTACGCAGTATGACGCTAACGGTATGCTGATTTGCAATGACAGAGTATCGCCCGCATACGAAACCGCCTTTGTGACATAATCGGATTACTCAGAGTAGACTAGTAAATTAAGTGATACTCAGCGGTTCCTTTATCGTTTCATCTCATTGAGCTTATTAAGTGATGCAGGCGGTTTTCAGATGCCTTTGACGACTGCCTTAGCCATTTTTTTGGTTTCGTGTTACATTTCAGAGAAAAGTCTGTTGGGTTAAGTTTTCCAATCGATCACGGAGTTTCGAAGTCGCCCTTTTATTGTCTGACATGATGGATTTTGCTGACGCATAACATTCCTGCGGATATTTTTTAACGATTCTTGCAACTTTAATAAAAGTTCCTCCCCGTAATGTCTAGTGGATTGAATTAAGTAGACAAGGCGCCGTCTCGGAATACAACGTTTAGAATATTCAATTAGATAAAAGAACTTTATCTAATCCGTTTAATTATCCAATTAAAGGAGTACTGCGGGCGCTCCCAATTTGTACATTCAATACAAGTCCAATAAGTCCATTCAATGAATGTGTAATAGAATCTATTAATATCGTTAATATGGTCTTAGTGACAATCTTTTCAGAATTATTCTTGGAATTTAATCTCATTAGCCATATGTGACTTCTAATTATACATGTCTTACAAGAGCTGGTTTCACTTGAGCTTACTTCCTTCGTCAACTAATGGGTCGTGCGGCCGAATTAATATTTCTAAACGCTGTCGGATTCTAAAAGATGTGTTTTTCAACATTTCTGGAATTGTGGAGTAATTTATTAAAGATGTATAAATAATTTGCGCCTCGCTACGTGAAAAATGGTTTTCAATATAAGATAAAATAGCTAGACTTAATAACTCTTGTGATTAAGCTGATCTTTTAATCGACCTGTCTAAAACATGCTCCGATTGTGAAGTTAATCGCTTTGAAGTTTGATTAGAAATTGCTTCGTCGACAGAAATGTTTGATTTTATAAACATCTGTCGATATCTAAGAACGGATTTGGAAATTGAATACCGTTTTCTATTTTCTACCAAAAGATGAAAGCAACTGGACCATCTAATTTTTTTTCAACCTTAATTGACAAACTCCGCGGCTGTTTCCGCAGCTTAAATACTTCCCTTCAATTAATTGCATATTAATTGTAAACATTGTTACAAGTTTTCCGCTTGTAGGAATTTCGGAATTTACAATTTACGTCTCGAATAGGGTTTTGCCGTCGCGTTTTACGTCTACATTAATAATAACACAATATTTAAGTTCTAAACTTAGCTTGTTTTGCGTCAAATCGATGACTGACACTTCTTCATTCTCCTGATAGCATTTCCCCGAAAACAGATAAAACTGCCACAATAAAGGAGGATTCGCAATGTTAACGTGTTAGCGAGAAAATCGCCTGAGGTTTTACTGGTTTTGTAACTTTGTCTATTTTCAACGATATTAAGTTTGAACGGTATCTCGATCTACACTGCTCTACAGGTCATCAACCAAAATATATATTGGCGATATGTCACTTTTACCTTTTAGATCGTTGACGTTGATGCGAGCAGTTTTAGGCAATATGTTTTTCTACATTGGCAACCCAGGGTGGGCCTGGGTGGCCTGCCTACCATCTTCACTCCGCTAGGTGCAGCCTTAAAGTTTTATAGTCTTATATTTAGAATTCGTGCGTTCTTTAAAATCTCCAAAACGTCACATATCTAACACGGCCTATTAAACGCATCGCCTAAAAATTTAATCCTAGGCGTTACGAAAATGCAATTGTGTTGTGTGTTAGGTATTACTTATTACGACAAACAGAACTGTCGATTTTATCAGACGATAACGTGTGAAAGACGCTTTAGGGATGGCTTTACTTTTCACGCGCTTATTCACGCCTCAAGTGTGGAGCAAGTTTAATAATGAAGCTAACGCGCTGTGCTCGCTTCGTTCGAAATTTCATATTTTTCATCTTGTCAGTTCAATGTAACTTTTTTAAATTGGCGCGCTCCCCGGAGTGCTAGGATCGCGTCGCGTTTCATCTCGTTTTCGGCCGTTCAACTTGGTTCCTGTAATTGGTCGCCATTTTGAAAGACCTCGTGTGTAAATAAAATGGACGTGTAAGAAGCGAAAAGCAGGGATCGTATTGGAATGGGCACGTTCTGAAATGTGATGCGTATTTTAATTAAAATTGCAACGTTATTAAATCTGTGACTTGATTGCGAATGGCGCAGTTTGGGCTTGGTTAATTTTAATTAAAATTGTGCGTCGTTTTGTTTAATCAGCATAAACTAATTGATGTTTAATATTGGAATTGAAAAACAACACCGTTATGTTATGATACATAATACACCAGTAAAACGGTGGAACTGTTTCAAAACAGGTGCTTTTAGTCACACCTGCAAAACCACTGTTTTACCTATATATAGGAGGAAACGAATAGTTTTCCGCGTCTATGTAAGGTCAGGCGCACGGCGATTTCGACTGAGACATAACAGGGGTTACAGGCTATATTATTCGGTCGGTACCTACAACCACATTGGTTTGGACATGTCATCGTATTGTTTCCTAGCGGTGACAATACGATAAAATTTCAAAAGCAACATGGTTTTACTGTTTAGAATATGCCATAGGTCATTCATGTTTCAAAACTAAACTTGCCTACTACGAGTCTACGACACTCTACGACCAATTTTCCAAACAAAACACTGCTGTTATATAAGTGATGTTACACACACGTATCTTAATCCGATCTCTCAACTCAATACAATCCCTCAAAGGATCCATCCGTATTAAATCCCTGATAATGGATCAATATTAGTAAGCCACTTGGTCGTTCGGTAGCCATGCGACCGAAGAACGATTACCCTTCAAGTAGCCACGACGGACGTGGGAAACAAACCAGCGCGCGGATGAAGCGTGTCAACGGTGCACGGATTAAAACTCGCTCGCCGAGGGTTCCGAACCACATGAATCACACTAGGCTCGTTCTGGTTTGGTTTTCTTACGAGTTTGTACGGTTTTGAAGACAGAGAAGTTACAAAATAAGTTTCGTGCGTATATACCCCTTGAAAATCTGCCGTTATAATTATAAAACAGTGTAAAATATAAACCTAACACATATTTTAAAGGAAATGCCATAGATAGACACAGAAATCTATGAAAATCAATCTCTAGAGTATTGTATAATCAAACCATATGAGTCGTTTAATTAAACGCCAATGGCATAACCTTAACACAATCAGTTCCTGGCTGCCCGATTTCGATATAATATTCACGCAATATCGAGTTCTTGGCGCTATATTATTGCCTGAGATTGGTGGCGCCGCACGTGCTAAATGACGGGCAACCTTGCTCTCCCCTCGTCCTACGGGAACCGGTCGACTCAAACCGGAATATTGCATGAAGACTATTGACACAGCCCAGCCGAGCCTGACCTCTTCATCCTTGACCTTTGTTTGGCCGAACGGGTCGCCAGTTCGCCGATTCTAGCCACACGAATGCTACGGGCAATGATTAAAATTGTTGTTCTTTATTTAAATGGAATTTAAAAATAAAACCGCCGGCGCGCCGCGTTGATGGAATTGCAGAATTTTCTGAAATGGATTGGATGCCCACGAATGCAGTTTGCGCTTGCATAATTTCACGCCAAATTGTCTGCTCACTAACAAAATGATGAATGGAAGTCGTTCATGGTAATGGATAGCAGCTATTGAAAGCAGTCTAGTCAACATTCTTAATTAGAAATCTGTATTAATCATGCGTGGGTTCCGTATTAATAAAATCTCATCTATGTATCTTGTTTATGGCAGTTGATCTATCAAAGTTTGTGTTATTCGATATTTATTTGCAGAAGTACCAGGTACCGTCACGGGTTCGAGTTTTTTTGGTCATAGTACAGTCAACATCATAAATAAGTGATAATTTATGTACCTTGTAGCTTTCAATCGTTTCACAATTTTGTATGGCATTTCAAACACGACGTTAAAGTGACAAGGTACATAAATGATCACTTATATATGCTGTCGACTGTGCTACAGGCGTTCTAAGTTAAAATCTGTGTTTTAATTTGCTTCCCGTGTTTGCATTCTTTTAATTTTTCACTAATCACTATTCTCTTGAATTTTCTGTAATATTTTTCTCTCTGGCGTCCCAAATCTTGCATTAATTTATCTCATCGTTCTCTCATTCGATTATAACATATACATTTGTAAGAAACTTAGATGATTTTATATTATTACATTGGATGTCTCTATAATATGCCTCACACAAAAACACTTCCAGTAAAACGAGTCTATCATACCCCGTAAGTTCACAGGCATCACAAAAGCGTTCGCCTTTTAGTCTACCAAGCTGAAACGTTTGAGCCCTCCGGAGTGGAGTAATTGCTATTCTGCCCCAATTCCTGATGCCCTAGCCCCCTCGCTCGCCTGACCTGTTTGCTGCATACCAATGCAGTATTCCAGATAACTTGCAGCCACCATTGTTATAAAGCTATGTGTTTATATGGAATGAAAATGGAACATAGTTTGTGCAGTTCGTTTGTTTTACTTACCAAAAAGTTGTTTGGAAATTTAACATCGTATGTTCGGTAACCTTCTTTGTTGTAATTTAGGGTAGGGTTATTTTTGGGTGCGCCAAAGTTGAACTAAATTTTTAATGTCGATTATCGGAAATCCGAAAATGTTGTTCCTAATAATTTACATCCTAATAATCACTACTCATAACTACTTTGTTCCTAACGCTCTGAATTCCTAATCATTCAACTTCATAATGTCCGTTGCAATAAACATCGATCATACTACTATTTGTTTTCCTATATTTTCTCAACATAACCATCTTATAGGGACTTAGTGGCAAAACCGACTCGGATCGCGGATAGGTTAGAAGACGAAAGCGGCTTTCGTCTTCGAGGTTATTTTTTTTTATAAAAGAGCAGATCATCTTTAACTTTAAAATAATCCTGCGTAAAGTAAGAATGTTATTTAAAAAAAAAATAGGAGTTTACAAAAAGTTACATCAGTGACATTAGCACTTAAAATTTTAAGAGATATGAGTTTTATGAGCTACGTTAATAGTAAAATAAATTGTAGGAACGAAATTTTTAGGAAAACATTTTTTAGGAGCAGTGATCATTAGGAGTACAAATCGTTAGGAAAATCAATTTCGGGTGATAAACTTTAGCGAAGCCAATATGGACCCGTTATTTTTATGTCACCTGTTACTGTTACCTATTTACTTTAGGTACATTTTTAAGTCAGGGTCCCTCTGGAAACCAGCGCTGCAGCACAATGCTGAGTGAGATTCTGTTTAACGTAATGTCTTCTGTTTACTTTATATATCTTTTCTATTGTTCTTTCTCTGTTTGTATTGAATAAATATTTTATATTCTACAAATTTCTCTTGGAGCAGGGAAAGGAGCACATACGCCAACTAATGGTACGTCGGCTTTGAGGGAAACTTAAATGCATTACCTACTATTAATACCAACCATAAGAATTAAAAAGGTATATAGCTATATGTCAGTCATTACCTGTATGTTATCATTAGTCATTTCACGGGCTCCCTTACCCCCAGACCGGAACACAAATGCGAACGCAACGGATTATAAAGTAAACTTGGTTTTGACAGCTGGATGTAGTTATTATAGACGTGTTACTTTTTTTTTTTTTTTTTTTTTTTAGTTTATTGGTTCACAAACGGAATGTTACACTAGAGTAGTATACATATAATAACTTAAATAAAAAAATAGCATATTGTGAACATTCTAAAATAGTGAACACAACCTGCGCTTACTTTAAACAGTTGAAAATTGATTTGGCATATATGCTAAAAAAGATAGGTACACTTAAAACTAAACAGGTGTCATCCTAGATTATTAAACAAGGTGTTTTTCTAACTTGATCTTTCTTTTTACAGTGGCTAAAGAGCTAAAATATATATCAAAATGAAAACTAAAAACATTGTTATATGAAGCGACCATTCTATACAGTGGTGCGTGTAAACCTGCTCTTGTGCGAGTCAACGGCAATGCGAAGGGCTTCCTGTTGCACAGGCGGCTGTTCGCTCGAGGAACAACCACGCTGATGTTCATTAGTAGGTCCGCGCAGTCTATCAAGTTATTCAATATTTTATACAAGAAAACTACGTCGTACGACCTGCGTCTATTGTGAAGTGATTCCATCTGATAAAACGTTAGTCTACTATCATAGGAAGCGAGTTGTTTGCACCGATTTAAAGAGTAGGTTAAGTGATAGAGAAGACGTTTTTGAATTCTTTCAATGCGGTCGGAGTGAATTTTGTATCCCGGATTCCAAACAGGGGAACAATACTCGATCAAACTTCTGACAATGCAGTTATAGACAGGAATTATCACTTCAGGGTCCTTAAAACTTTTAATTTGCCTAGACACGAAACCTGCAAGCTTTGATCCTCGCTTAACTATAGTGTCTATATGTTCCCGAAAGTTTAGAGAGCTGTCGATTACCACACCGAGATCCCGGATGCTACTTAATTCAGTTAGTTGTTCTCCATTTAGATTATAAGAAACTTGAGTTAGAATGCGTTTTCTCGTAAATTTAATAAAATAACATTTACTACTATTTAGAGTCATATGATTTACATAACACCAATGAGATACTCTGTCAATATCCATTTGTAATAGTTCTACATCTGTGCTGCTATGCATTGTTCGGTAAAGTTTTAAATCATCGGCGTACATTTTAAATTTGCATTTGATTAATTTTGCCAGGTCGTTGATAAAAATTAAAAAAAATAACGGTCCTATATGGGATCCCTGGGGCACCCCAGAAGGAATTGTAATGCAGCGAGATGAGAATCCACGTAATGCAACTAACTGTGTGCGATTTTTAAGGTAAGACTCGCACCAACGCAGCAAAGAGCCATGCACACCCATCATCTCAATCTTCCTTACCAAAATATTATGATCTATAAGATCAAAGGCCTTGCTAAAATCCGTGTAGATAGCATGGACCTCTTCAGACTTATCTAAAGCTTCCGAGATATCATTCACATATCCTACCAGGTTGGTAGTTGTTGACCTTTTTGGAAGAAAACCGTGCTGAGCTGGGTGGAGTTGTCCTTTTACATGGCAATATATTTTGTTTTTAACTATGGCTTCAAAAACCTTCCCCGGTGCTGGTAAGATCGATACTGGTCTGTAATTAGAGATTTGAGAAACGTCGTCTTTTTTGTGGATAGGCGTAACGCGAGCCAATTTCCACTTATCTGGGAAAACTCCGGCCTTTAAAGAGTTATTATAAATATGTAATAATGGTTTCGCAAGATGTTTCGCACATTGTCTGAGTACAGCAGGTGGTATTCCGTCTGGACCAGCTCCTTTTTTAATATCCAGACGAGAGAGCGCTTCGAAGACCTCTTTCTCGTTGAGTTCACACTGTCCGAACGACCATTGATCTCCTTGTTCGAAAGGCACTACCGAGGTCGGACACGACGTTGTCGGTACCGTAGTCCTGCCGTACACTGATTCAAAGTGTTCCAGGAATAAATCGCAAATTTCTTGCCCCCCCTGAGCCGTTTTCGAACCAAGTACCATTTGATTAGGAATTGTGTAGCTGTTAGATTTAAGACCATTAACATAGGACCAAATGTACTTAGGATTGGTTCGAAGGGTTGTTGCGGCATCAGATTTAAACTTTAGAAAACACTCTTTTATCATTTTATCAGATCGTTCTCTGAGAAGTTGGAAAGTAAATTCATCTATCGGATTCCTGTATCTTTTTAACCTTTTGTGGTATTTTGCTTTTTCCCTGAGACACTTTATCAGTGGTGCGCTAAACCAGAGAGGGTATCGCACGCTGCGCGGCTTACAGAGTGGGGTGTGCTTCTCGAGTAACGCAGACACAGTTTTATAGAAGCTATCTACCGTGTCGTTAACATCTTTGGTGTCTGGCCAAATTTTTGCCCAGTCCACCCTTGACAAATCTTGGCTTAGATCGACAAAATTGCACTTGGAAAAGTTACGTATAGGAGTTCGGTTCGGTAAAATTGACTTTATAGGCTTATGTTTATGAATAAGTATGGCAAGTGCAGGGTGATGAGGATCTAACTTTGTTTGTGGCTTGTTATGACACCTCATTTGGTAACGAAAACAATCGATACACGTAACGTATCACTGACACACGGTATCATAATAGAAATCGACAATTAGATTTACAGTGGAAGCGGGAAAGTTATTTCTCTTTCTAGATGGATAACTGAGTAAACCGACGCACGTGTATACTTGTATGTGAGACTTATGGGTGTGTAGGAAGCGAGGGAAGTTTGTCTGGATCTTAGCAAGGAATGGAAGTGGTCTCTGCCTAACTACCCCTACTGGAAGGAGGCGTGATTGTATGTACGTATATGTATATATGTACTAACGGCTTTAAAGTATATGGTTAACGCAAAGGCACGTACTTTACTGACAAATAAAATCTGAAGTGGTTTAACAGGAAGTAGAGTAATCCTTGTTATCTCTCACTTAAGAAGATCAAGAAGATTCTTCTTTATTACCGCACTTGTGAAGACCTAAATAGAAGCTTTCAGCAAGGTTCCACTCTATTTATAATTATATTTATCCCGAATACATCAAAAGCGAAAAATTCGACCTCGAAACGAATCTAATTTGAAACTGAGGCACGTAGCGTTACCGAAATAGCCGGATTGGAGATTCCGTAAGTTCCTTCCGAAAGAAAATTGAGTTGGCTAAAGAATTATTGGATTAATTTGGCGGAAAAATTTGCCTGTAGAATTATTAATACGCCTAATTTATAACTTAATTGTAACTTCAATTATTTTGCCAGCAATTTTAGGCCTCATTAAATTCTTTTACGTACGTTTACGCAAACACCAGTGTTAACAAGGTGGCAAAATAGCGAGTTCAGTGTGTTGGTTGGTCAACCAACAGCCTTGCTTACTGAGCAAATAACACAGTCCAGTTGGTTCGTTACCTGTTCAAAGTTGGAGATTCCATAACAGGTATGGGGGCACCTAAACTAAAATGCCCTATCCTTTTGACCTGATTTTCTGCTAGAGTAACCAATACAATTGAGGAGAGCGCAGATTTATTCCAAAAAGTATCTTGTGTAAAAGGGATTTTCTAATGAACTTTTGATTTGTCTAAGTGTTGTTTGTTTTCTATCATTAGCATGCATTATACGCTTGTTAGAGTAGTATTTTTTGTTACGTAATTCAGATGTGACTAATGCTTCCTTAAATTGCCAGGTACTTTATATGATGATGATGTTGATTTGTTATTGTTGGTATTCGTTTCGTTATCTAGCATACGCAGAATAGGAAATCTTAGTTTGCTTCGGAATAGGTTAAGGAGTGTTTAGTGAGTATAAGAATATAAGTTTACTTTATTACATATCTGCATTTACGACTACATACATAATTATGTATAGTCAACCAATTTGAATCATAGACCAATTTGGAATTGTGTCAAAGTGATGTAATGATTCAAATCGTAAGAGACTTGACTTCTTAAGAAATTAATTAAACATAGTTCAATAGTGGCCTATGAATCATACACGTTGAGTGTCCATGTGTCAGTCCTGAAACTAACAAACTAACAGAATTACAACCTTCTTAGTAATTATATCAAGGTAAGTCCCTTTGTTTTTGTAACTAATGTTGTCCTAAAATACCCTGATGAACTATTTTCATCCTTATCCTGTACACATCGGATCCACCTCATTGTGTGTTTTCCTCGTTACCTCTCGTAGCACAAGCAGATTTATCCTTGCTGCCAGTGTAACACCTATCTCAACGCTTTAAAATGCCTTTTCCATTGGCTACACATGGTTCTAAGGTTTCGCCATTTCCCGCCTTCGCAAAATTTGCGCTCCCTCGAGAGATACGTGCTTTTGTTTCAACCCTAAAAGAGAAGCGCTCGTACTTGGACTCTTTTTAGAGGCCAATTAAAAATAATTGAACTTCCTTTTAGCTTATTAAGTGGCACGGAAACTGAGGTTGAAAAAGTGTGCTTCACGTTACAAGTGGTCCAGATCAGGGAACTTTGTGGTTGTCATTCTGAATTAAAAATCATGTTGAAAATTTTTCTTTTTGTTACGTCAATACATTTCGCTTACACCCAATGATTTGTGAAAGTAATTGATTAACCTAGTAATCACTAACAACAAATGTAGTTACGCAAATTCTCGACGTGCGAGTTAACCATACTGCAATAAAATGCTTAAATTAAAATACTTACTTGAATAAGAAACCCCGAAACAAAGCTAATCGAATAGTCACAGTTTGGTAATACTATTGTTCTTTGTTTCGACAGCCGATAAGAAACAATAAATCGAACAAAAAATGACAGGCACGGGCGCCTTAGTTCGTGACATAACTGCCATTCTCTTATCTGAATTATATAAAGGTTTGTTTTGTGATTGGTCGGTAACCTGCTTACCTGCCGCTAAGCTGCAGCTGTTGCGTTATGGGAAGACGTAGAAGATTTCGAAAAAAAGGGGCCGAATCTTAAGTACCCGAAACCGACGTGCAGGCATGGCGATGTATGAATGTGGAAGAAGCGAAAGAGATTCGTCAGGATCGTAGTAGGTGGAAAGAAGTGGTCTCTGTCTACCGCTCTGGGAAACAGGCGTGATTTAGTCTACATATGTATGTATTTTGCAACTGTCCATCACCTAAAATCTACTAGGCTCAGGAGGCCTATCTGCTCGTTTACTGCCTACAGATTTTTAAGTCAAGATCAGGTGATCATCTCACAAATTGCACCTAATTAGTCTCTTGTTCCAGCAATGATTATTTCATCTTGATTTTGCATTTGTCCATGGGTCACCTTAACTTATCTAGCCTCAGGCGGCCTGTAAGCTCGTTTGCTGTCTTCAGTTATTAAAAAAAGACTTAAGGGCAGATGGCCATCGCACAAGGTTTAATTGAGTTCATTGCTTTTTTCTTCTCAAATTGCACCTTAAAATTAGTCTCATGTTCCAGCAATGCCAGCTGCGGCAAAGCATGACACATCCGGACCGCCCCGGTCGATACCAAATCGACCTAGTTTTTGCATACACCTGCTGTATCTACTGAGACTGATGCTCGAGATCTAGTCCAAACTTGCATTTGATGAGATACCCGAGCGTGCAACATAAATGCTATGTGAATTTAATCTGCGAAGTACTTTCATATCTGTGGAAAAGTTTGTACAAATACTGCGATACTCTTTAAGATGCAACCTCACTCATGTCTTAGACTAGATTTCTTTCGTTTTCTCTTATTTAACTTTGGTTTTATTTTATTTCTAGGGTCGTTGAACAGTTTTGATTACCGCAAGGAGTTTTTGAGATCACAATATCTTCTATGTCAAGCACTCAAGCAATTTACTGAATGCCCTATTAGATTCGCTAGAGCTGGAGTCGACGCTGCACAGTGCAATTTAGATCTAAATGAGTTTATGCGGTGCATGTCGCCTTCAACTATGCGAGTTAGAACTAAGCCAAGAAAATTCTGCTCCAATTTTCACATTCTAGACTGATCTGGACAATCTGGACTTCTGAAATGATTAGTTTCTTCTTTATTGCTGTCAAGAATATTCATAGTGCTATTATCAACGCTAAATGTATGTTTAGCCAGTTTCTTTTTACTTTTGATGTCATCGATTACCCATTTAAATACAATAGATATATACTTCATGTTTTATCTTTTGTTAGTATGTACTTGTTTATCTTTGAAATCACTTTGACCTTTACAAAGTGACGCATAAGTCTGATGAGTCACTGTGACCTAAATTAAGTTCATTTTAAAAACAAAGTACTGTCATACTACAACTTCAATTGAAAAAAAATCTCTTCAGTTGAAGACGCATACATTTGACATCATTAATTCAACCCTTGGAGTTCATGGGAATCTATGACGCATTCGTGCATTACTCACGCGTTTGAATGACTGTACCTACTAGTTTAACCAGTATACCAAGACATTTACTATTTTGTAACCTCCTTTCCTGTCGTTTAACATTTTAGACGTTGAAAGTATCTTATTATAGTGGTGTTATGCGTCGTATGAATAAATCTTTAGTCAGCTAAAGTCCAGCTATGTAAGACACGTGTAGTTCTTCCCTTTGTTTCGTTTTCCGGACGAGTGATTCCAGGGGTCTTATTTAATTGGTTGCTCGTCATTGTTTTATTTTACCCAAATGATGTTACGTCAGTAACACATTACTTTATGTTTGTTTGTGGTTAGATGAGGAAGTAGAGGATTTATCAACATGTGTTTGTACCTAATTGTTAAAGTATCAATATGAAGTGTTCGGTATGTAAATATAATAGTAATTCTTATAAACATAAGAATACAGACTAACGTCACACTTACCTTAACGAGGATATTGGAATATTTCAGAGTAAAATGATATCCTTCAAAATATGGGCGTAGTGTTATCATAACAAAGACCGGTTTATTTGTAATATTAAACCAAATGCGTAACCAGACGCACATGATAATGATAAACGGAGATTAAATTAAACAAATGCCCATCGTGGCTCATTGACCCCGCAGAATCAGAAGCAGGATTTGTAAATAACTTTTCGTTTCACGTGCACTGAATGACGATTGGCTGGCACGTTTCATGAACCGCGCCAGTTTGGCAACGTCTTTTGTGTATTTCACTTTGAGGCAGTAAATAAGTCTAAACACGTTGTTACTCGAGCTAAGTCTTTTTAGTTGGTTGTCGTCGTTCGATTATAAATATTATTATATACGTACTGCAGTATATTTTAACATAGTTTAAGAAATTAAGAAACTTTAAAAGGTTTATGAAAATCAAAACTGTCTAGAGATAAGGAATGTAACACTTTTTACGTTGTGTCGTCAGATTTAATTTCGTTTATTATTGTAAAAAATACTAAACGTTTTCTACTTTTTCTAGAATTCGAAACCTTTAAAAGAGATACGCTTCTTAAATATGAATGGATATTAATAAAACCTTTATTCAAAGGTTCGGGGAATTTAATTATGCCTATGAAATAAATTTTGACTCTGAGCTATGCTAACAAAGCGGAGCTTCCTTAAGAATTCCCATAGCCTTAACCGCATTGTTGGATAACAGCACCGTTGACATGCGCTGTCATGGCTGCGGATTGCGATGTTATCAGAAACGTTTAGATCCGCTACCAAGATTTACTTCGTGTTGTTAGAGGAATCAATTTAACACAAGAATAACTCAGGGTGTACCTCAAGGGCTGAACCTAGAGCCATTCATGTTTATATTGAAATCTTAACAAAGGGAAACAGTTGAATAATAACCGTTATTGTATGACGATTAAAGCTTTATCCTGCTTTTTCTGGTCTGGGGGACACCGTTGATGCAGGAAAACATAACGAAACTTTTATGTGGACATCTTGCACCATCTCATATACACATTATATAAGTAGTTGATTCTATTTTATTTTATTATTTTCTATCTTTCTCTCCCGTAAGTTTTTTGGCATGTTTTCCTGCTGAACTACTGTTATTTGATATTATATTTAATTTAATACTAAACTATTTAATACAACTATAAATACGGACTTTACATTTAAAAGTTAAAGAAATACTTGTAGCTTTATATAATGCTAGACTAAGTTGTACCATTGTAATACGAAATATGAAATATGTTTAAAAATGACTGACTGCTGAGTTTCTTGCGGCGTTTCTTCTCAGCAGTGGTCTTCTCTTGGGAAGCGCTGGTAGTAGTATCTTGACGTGTAAAAGTGCCCGAGCGGCCTACTTACTTACTGAATAAATTTCTTTTATCCTTTATCTTTTTTTAATGTTTCAATTTCAGTAAATTTGACTGCTTTGTTTAAGAATTTTATAATCGCCATGAGGTTTATCACGAAAGTAGATTGTCAATACAAAGCGTTTAGCAAAATAATCGGTGTTATCCACCAGCATATCAAAACACAAGTCGCGCTTGTTGAGTTATATTGAAACATGACATCCAAAACCCGAGTCAATAGATTTGTTATGAGGAACCGCCGCGCGGTTATAGACGTTATTTATATCACCACTAACTCTCCCGCGTTGAGATTTTGCGGCGTTTACGTTCCAAGACGTAACAGGTATTCGTTTTCATAACGAGTTAACTGATAGATTTGAGTCCACGTGTCTGATACCCGGTCCGATTGTATCTATACGACTATTTAAATTTGTATTTTCAAGAATTAACGTTATCTTAGTTTTGTTTTACCTTTCGTTTATCTTGTAAATGTTATTTGTGCAACGATAGAGCGAAGTTGGTTTTTGCTGCGAGTGCTGATTTTGAATCCCGAGTAAGCGAAGGATTCAATGACACGAGATGCAAGTAACTTTGTACTGTTGCACGTAACTTTTCACAGCAGCCACATGTATATATTTACATACCCAGCCACCATTTATCCATCACTGTTCTCGGCATTATTATTTTAAAATTAAAAAGTTACTTTGTCTAACGCTCGCAGCAAAATCGAATTTTGGTCACAAAAATTCAAAATTCAAGATATTTAGTCAGTAATTAGGCCACATGAGGGCTCTTTTACACGTTGGTAATATAGAGTGAATCTACTAGCGCTTCGGACAAGACTCATTGCCCTTTCCAAGATTGGACGGCGAAAACCCTAGAACTTGTTTAGAAACTTGGACTTATCTATGTCATTGGGTATTATGCCTACTGACATTATGTTGTGAATGTCTCGTTTTCTAATTCAAAAGAATGTCGAAGATGTTTAAGTTAATCTGTGACTGCAATCTTTTTAATCATTCGACAGTTTTATACATTGTTAGTTATTTGCTAACCGTAAGTAATATCATTAACAGAATAATCAATGTACGACATGATTAATTTATTGTCTCCGTAAGGAAGTTTAGCGTTTGAAAATATTACCATTCCCTCATATTTCGTAGCACATTCTAGTACCTATGTTTCGTAATAAGACCTGATCGATTCCAAAACAATTCAGCGTTCTTTCGAGTAAGGCCCGCATTCTTATTTTATTTCCCTCATACATAATCGCACGGTGCTTTATCCTGGCTTACGCAAAGATCCTCAGATTTAAACTGTTTTGGCGGGGGCGTCTTTTGTATAAGAGCCGTTTAGAGTTCTGGCCAAACCTGCGGTTTTGCGTCTTTAATATTTCATATTAAAATTATCCGTATTTCTATGTTATGCGTTATTAGGGCACAGCAGTGGCCATGGCTTTACCCTGTGTAGGAGTTAGGTATATGATAAAGATAAAGAGACATTTATTCGCAACAAAACAAAACCACATTACACAGATAAAACAACAATCAAGACACAGAAAAATTGTTACGAAACGGTCCCAACTCAGCATTCGCTAGTCGTAAAGCCAGCACTGGTCTTCCGTTGGAACCGCTTGGTGAAAAAACGGAAAGTGACACATTTAACACAAAACAACGCTAAAAGAAAAACATCAAGGATCAAACACAATAATTTGGTAATATGGTACTTACTTCTACTTATGGTTGTTATTTTCCTTTAAATTATTATAAGAAAATAAACCGTACCCGCTACAAGCTTGCCATGCACTTTGTTTTATCAGTAGCACTTAACCTTGTAATATTTTTATAAAACGCGGAAATTGAAAGATTGAATGTAGGAAATCCAGTCAAAAGCCGTTAACACATTGAGGTAGGCATTTCAAACCTTGTTTAAGGGCATTTGCTCGTTTTCGCAGGCTTTTGTTTCGCGCCTCCAAGTGTTTCTGAGTGTTTTTAAAGCACCACTTCAACTGTGAGGTTTATAAGAATGCGCGGGGTATTTTAGTAACATGAATGACCTTATTCTGTAAAATAACCACATTATCTTGGCATCAAAAGCAGCGACTGTTTAAACTGAAAAACCATAATATAATACACAACTATTGGTCTCAGATTTCAAACGGTCGTGGCGTTTTTGTCGGTGCTGTTTCCGCAGTTTGTGAAACTGCCGTGAAGCGCTCAAAAGTTGAACGTACTAGTTATAACTCGTGATGATAACCAAATCGATCAATGAGCTGTATCATCGTGATTCAACGGATTTGCACCCGAGTCCGCGTTTACACGCAGCGCCATGCTCGATTGGTGATGCATCTCATTGCTCCGTACAGTACAGTAATTGGTGAGACGAGAACAAGACTAATCAGCTGAGACAGTTATGTTATTACTAGATTTCCTAGATTTAACCCGCGGCTTTTCTCTTGCAGATTTAGGATTTTTCGTGGAAACCTGAAGTTAAATAAGATATCTTGTCACTGGAGTTCACTCGACCAGAATTTGTGTGCACTTTATTTTTCACTTTTATCTTTGCTAACGTTTTTTTTTTTGATAAGCGATGTCATAAGTTTGCCTTTGTAGATTCCTATGATGTAAATTTTGTTTTTGTACGATAAAGGGTCTACATACTTACATGAACATAAGCGTTTGTCATCTTCCCAGTCCTTACTACCTTTTTAGCAGACTTGAAGTCTTCGCTCAAAGTTGTAAAAAATATATCAGAGTTCATATTATTTTAAAATTGAATGGAAAACGTCTTGAACAATCATTTTTATAATAAAATAGACTACAACGTGTGCAGATGTTGGCGAGTTCTCTAATCGTTTTATCTCTGCTAACCGTACCAAAGGAAATTGCATAAATCTGTACAGGATCCAATTTGCGCTGAACGTGACTGGGAGTCTTATCTAGTCCATTGCAAGTAGACATAGATAGGTCGAATAACTTTCATGAATCAATACTAAAAACTGTACATATCATTAAGGTGAAACGTTATTTGTTTTTATATGAGAATTGATCATGATTTCAATTTCAGAAAGACTTGGTGAGTTAATCTACTTTCTCGTCAGTGAAATAAGTTAAGCGTTCTCACACAAATGTGGTTTATTTCATTAAGGAGTTGCGATTGTTCTAAACCGCGCATCTGTTTCGTAAACAGACAGGGTCTGTACTGGTAAGTGTACCATAATAATTCACGTATGCAGTCGTTTTACGTTTGGTTTACTTGCAAAGGACAGTGATATATTTAGCTACAACTTGTGTGTTGTGTGTCTTATAACTCTTATAACTCATGTAGGTACTCTAATACAGTCCATGATCATCTTTATTATGAGCATGCACATGGTTGCGCTCGACGAAGTCATAATTAATGGTAGTTATTTAGAGCACTTACTTTAATTTTGGTCCACACGATACTGCTCTGATCTTAATCTGGAATATAACTATATTTTTATCACAGTTGCTCAAGAAGTGACACTTTGTAGTTGTATTGTGCGGAAAGTTGGATTTTTCGAACTAGTGGTTTATACTTTTTGAGATTTACGAAAGTTATATTTTTTGTAAAATGTGTGTATTATGTTAGTAGAGAAACGCAGACAAAGACCTTTTAAAGAGAAGCGATCGTAACAAAGTAAGGATCCGTTCGCTTCCTGCAGTTTGACAGATATTGGCAATTCATAGTCATAGTGTTAGTCACAGTCATATAATTTATTGCATTTATGTGTTACAATGGTGTTACAATCATTAAAATATAACGTTATACAAGCTAAGGTGACAACTGTTTTGTTTATTAGACAATCGCAGGTCATCGCTCCACCCGACCTAACAACGAGGTACGCTACATGTGTGGACGAATTGCTGTTGACGCTGGCCCACTTTGACGCTGCGTCGAGGCGCGGATAGTCGATGATCCTTTGCCAGAGATAGTCCTTAGGGTTGCCATATCGATAGCATCAGGGCAAAAGTTAGGAAGCTTCATTATGTACCGGTTACATAAATAAGTCGTCTTCACACATCCTTATCACAATAATGTTGAAAGTAAAGCAGCAAGGCCTGTGAGCGACCTATAAAGGTGGATGGTTAAAGGGATCTCTTCACCCCTTGAGAGATTGAGAAAAGTGATAGGTTGTGCATTAATGTACCTTGAGTATTCAAGTGCATGAACTTTATTTAGGAAAAGAGCATCTTCATATTTTTTTGTGTACAGGTGCTGTGCATTATCAATATTATCATATGACGTCATATTTTGTGGCATAAGTTCCTCTTGCTTTCTCAATTATCTTATCAATGGGTACTTAAGGTGACTGAGGAAGATAAATGCTACCTTTTTAGACCAAAAACGATGTATGTTCTTTACTAAATCTGTAGTGTATACATAAACATACGTAGATTTTTTTTTCTCTGGCAACAAAACAAACAACAAGTAATTGCATCATTCAGCCAACTCTGGCACCAACTCGATATCGTAAAATATACATAATTATCTTGTCCAGATCCAGAACTTCTGCGCCAACCGTTTTATGCGTCCCATTTGAATATTTTCGTCAATAGCCAATAAAAGGGCAATAATACATTAACACCGTGGCTCGTAAAGATACGCTTCAAATATCTTTTTACGGCTGCAAATAAATTTTAATGTTGCGATAGCCCTGCGGCGACAGGATGCGTCGGAGCCGGTGATACGAGGGTAGAATATTACACCAAGTGTACTCCGCTTGGCCCTTCTACGGAACCTCTCCGTAATAATATACTAACAAATTGCTTTTGGTTTATTCCCGTAAAGTTACGACACGTAATATACCAGTCCAGGCGGGTAACCTATCATTTTATTAAATTCTACTTCATCGTTTGTATCATTATTCTTTAAATTACATTCATTACATCAAACGCTCACTCTGTTGAAACCGTAAAACGTAAATAACCTCAAATTTTAATTCGATACAATGAAAATTCTGCGTAATAATCCGTTCATTGAAAAGGTTGAGCGTTAAAAACGTCTCATTTTAAAAGGAAGTAAACTTTCAAATATTATCACAAACATTTCTTGCGGCTCTGACATCCTTCAACAAAGGCGGACGAAGAGTTTTTCTAAAGAACATCTGAATAGTCTTCCTGAATCTTAATGCTCCAAAGAGTAGCGTTTAAGTTAACGAAGGTTGCCAAAGGACAAGCAGTTACCACTTCCTCGTTGAGTTTCTTATGAATTTAGCCGGTTCGGTACATTTTTAATGACGCCTCCAAAAATGCTTTGTTAATTGCTACAATTGCGAGTTCGTCGTTTGAACAGAGAAGCGATCATAATTATACCTTACCGCACTGTTACCGTATACTTGTACACTTTGCAACTTTTATAATTTGTTAGTTACACAGTATTAAAGATAAAGATAAAAAAGATAAAAGTCAATTGTTCAGTAAGTAGGCCGCACGGGTACTTTTACACGTCAAGAATTTACCAGCGGTTCCCAAGAGGAGACCCCTGCTGAGAAGAAACGCCGCAAGAAACTTGCTGAAGATACCTTTATTCCCTTATTTTTTTTATCACAGCATTATCACTCAGAATGCAAAAATACATGATACTGTAAAGTTAATCAAATAGATTTAAGATACGAGTCAAATTGATTGCTGATTTATGAGTTTTATGACATTTAAATACCTTTTTTACATAAATATATATGCTTGAATTAATTAATGAAACGTTTATTCGGATATAGTACAAGATTACAAATACAATTAAAATAATAATTAAAAAAAACAATAATGAACTTAAAGTATAAAATATTTCTAGAATCTGATGTAATAAAAGCAAACACTATTTTAAAAATAACAGCTGTCTAAAGTCATCGCTAAGATAAACAAAATGCCATCTCGCCAATTTTTCCATTCAGATGAGGAACATAGCTAACGCCCGGCCGATTTGAAGTGTGCTTGACCCCAGACGTGCCGAGGAGAAAATGTGAATACAATGTATCATTGTCGGATTATAATGCCCATATTGTAACTCGATCCGGGCGTTCCATTAGGATCTGAGTAGGTACTTTATGCCTCCAGTGTCTGCTAAGATTTGAAACTGGTTTATTTTTGGCTCCAGTGTTACAAGTGTCTTCTTTTGCAAGACTAGGTGCTGAATGCTGTATTAATAAGCTGATCTTAGCTGAGATCCCGCTCTCAAGACACGTCAGAAATCAGTTTTTTTATGGCATGGATAAGGCAAGGCTGGGCCCATTTCTCGAAATGGAGTCGAATATTGTAGTCCATGTGGAAAATTTCACTAGTAGACTTCCAGAAAATTGTATTGAGCGAACTAATATTATTAGTCTCCCGAGAGCTCTCCTCAAGACTGCAAATGTGTTGCCAACCCTGAGGATTTAGATCAGTGATTCCCAAACTGGTCTATATCGACCCCCAGGGGTCGCCGACGACCTGCAAGGGGTCATGTGGCCGCAAAAAATAAATGGGGTCCATGAGATGAAAATGGAGGTCCGCGATAGTGGATTCGATTTAAACGGATCGTCGTGACTTTAAATTTGGCTTACCATTATAACAATAATCGATATTCGTACACAGATAGCAGGTATACCTAGTTACTTACGTAATACTTTCTTATTATAATAATAATAATAATAAATTAAATTGTTTATTTAAAGGCAAAAAACCCATACAATATTACAATATTGACATAATTAATATTGAAATAAATATATAAATAAACACATGATAATATCTACTTATATAAATTACGTTTTTTTTTCTATGCTTGTGTATTTATACTTTGTAAATAATGTTTTCCCGCGCAAAAAATTTATCCGTGCAAAATTTCCCGATTTTTGTTTGACATTAGGTAAGCAGGGGGGTCCCAAAACCGAATAATTGCTAAGTGGTCTACGAGACAAAAAACTTTGGGGGACATCGTGATTTAAATAGAATGCCTCTATGCTAGTCATTTCACCGGTTTCCGCACCGGAACAAGAACACTGCAGTTTGGCGGCAGGTTAAAGGGTAAGGATAGTGGAATGACAGATGACAGCTTCCTATGGGTTGACGTGATGTGTCTTGAGATAAGCATCATAAAGATGAGTTTATCACACGGTCCTTCACACCAAACGCGTCACGCGCCGCGCTGTCCGAGTTGTCCCGGGCAGCAGCGGCGCGTAGAAGTTTCAACGCGCGCACGCCGCTGTAACGCTACTTTTTGGTGTGCCGGGTTCCATTTGTTTTACAACTCGCGCGTGTACGCGTTGTAGGATTTGTATTGTTTCATGTAATTAAAATTCTGGATAATCTAAATAGGTATCAATAATAAATAAATATCAAGGGACGATCTCACAAAAATTTACCTAGTAACTAAGCTCTAGGTTTGTACTATGGGTACTAGAAAACGAATCTGTGTATCTGTTTGATAGGTTTCTAATTAACGTGATTGTAATGTATTATTTTAACGGCATGCGTGCTATAACAGCTTTGTTATGAAATGGATCACAGATAAGGACTAGCAGCTTATTACACAAACTAATCGCGCCTTCCGCTCGCTCGTATATTAACGTTTATATTACCTACTTTCTTTTCCTGTTGCATATGATAAAAGTTGCATATTTTTTCATAATGCGTAATAATATGTATTGTTAAAGAATTCTATGCCACATTGACAAGACATCAATGCCGATATTGCCGTTGCTATTTTGTTTGGAAATCAGTCATATTGCCTCTGGCCCGAGATTCTAGGCGGTAAAAAACATGTCGTCTTTGACCTGTTATCGTATTGTAAACGTTTTTATAACTCTTATTGACTTAACAGTAATGGCGGCCGAGTTAAAAAAAAAACCATAAAAGGTTAAAGACGTTAATGGTTTTTACCGCCTAGCATAGGAGCACTGAAGGTGCCATTTTTGTTTAGTTTTGAATACTATTTTTTTTTAAAAGCTAGTTACTTCAAGATGTTTGTTAGCTATGTTTCATGAATTTCGACTGGGACGTATAAGTAATATCAGCTTTTTAAATAGGGGTCGCTTATATTGATTGGCGTTTTTATTTATTTACTATAGTCACGAAAGCGGGTCACTTGGTATTGAATTTCCATATGAAGTGACCCGTTGTTATTGCACTAGATTGTAGATATTTAATGTTATTATTCACTAACTAATTTTTTTTCAATTCGGTAAAGAAATCGTACAACGTTCTCTACATTAACTGGAAATATCCATTGACTTGTATGTAGAAAACTACCTGTCCCAGTTCTTGAAGTGATTCAAATGAATTCCACCTCGCAAGAAAACCAAGTCCGATAAAAAACGGTACAGATAAAGCTCCATATAGATATTGTTTCACAAATTATAGAAGTTCAAATTGTGTAGAATGCTTAGAGGACTTTAAATGCGTGTAATGAAAGAAAGAAAGAAATATATAATATATTGTTTCTTCGCAGGCTTAGGGATGATGGTTAGGGAAAATCAGAATGGCAGCGTGCGGCTCGCTCTGCGTTTATTCCAAAAGTGAACATTAATTACTGAGCCTCTATTTTACAGTTTTTATGTATAGCGCCACCTATTGGCGATGTCATGGACTAATTACTAAAAGCTATAACTAAGTAGATCTTAATCATACTATCAAGCCATCAAATTCCTCGAGATTGTGGTAGATGGCGCTGTCAGTCATTGACATGCTGCCACCCCCAACTTGGCTATTATACAACAACATAACAATACTCCTTTCAGGATCATTTCATTAGCGACACGTTTTCTTTATTAAATTAATTAAAACTGTAGGCTAGATAGCGACACTAAGGGTCATAATCATTAAACGGCAAAGTGGTTGGTACTGTACTGAATCGATTAAGTGGGCAATAGGTAACAATAAGAAATGAGTGTAAGATTAAATTGAAATAAACTAGCTTCGGAAATTGTACATTATACCTGACCCCTTGCCATTCAATTGTATGAGGTTTAAGGAAACTACAATCAAAATAGGATTTATTGATGCGCTAAGAATTCTAAAGTAACATTTTAACTCTTAAACTATGCGATTTACGTAAGTAACTGAAATGAACACAATCTATTTACTATTCTATAGCATTCGTCGGTAATGGGCAAATATTATTGAACGCTCGTTTTATGATGCCGTTCGCTGTTTTGATGTCGACTACCCGCGCTCGGCCGTCGTGTCCCGGGCTGCAGCGCACGACGCGGCCCATCCTCCACAGGCAAGGCGGCAGGCGCGGCTCCCTCACCAGCACCACGGTACCCTCTTGAAGGGCGCGGCCCTTGCAACTCCTCCATTTGGTACGCTCCTGTAGTAGTCCTATGTAATCTCTTGACCATCGGCGCCAGAAGTCCTGTTGCAATTGCTGTAACCTTTGGTAATGGGTTAGTCGGTTATTCGGTTCATCCGTATAGTCATAGTCAGGCATTGCGGTTGGCGTTCTACCTATAAGGAAGTGGGCAGGCGTCAAGAAAGTAACATCATCACTATTTGAATTTGGTATTGGGCATAAAGGACGAGAATTTAAAATACCCTCAATTTGAATCAAAACAGTGGAAAATTCCTCATAAGTTAGTAATGCTAGGCCTAGTACTCGTTTTAAATGAAATTTACAACATCTTATAGCTGACTCATGTAGTCCACCCATATGAGGAGTGTATGGCGGCAAGAACCTCCATTTGATACCCTCACCTGCACAAGAGGTTATTATTTCGTTAGAATTTTCGCCTAAAAATCTATAAAGCTCGGTTATTTCGTTACTGGCCCCATGAAAGGTAGTAGCATTATCGCTAAGAATTTCCTTCGGTTTCGATCGTCTGGCTATAAACCGTCGTAAAGCCGAAAGGAATGCTGATGATTGCAAACCAGAAATTAATTCGATGTGAACCGCCTTAGTAGTCATGCAGACAAAAATTGCAATGTAACATTTATCAGTTCTGTAACCACGTCCCCTCCTGTCCCTTATCGTGTACGGACCACCGTAATCAAGTCCCGTATACAGAAAGGCGGGGGCCGGGTTCACTCTCGTTGGTGGCAAATCCCCCATGATAGGTATCTGCGAAGTAGGTTTGGCTCTGAAGCATGTTACACACTCGCCGACGACCTTATTTGCCATACTCTTACCATTTATCGGCCAAAATCGTTCTCGAACCGATGATAATAATAACTGAGGTCCGGCGTGCATCAGTTTAACATGTTCGCTGCGCATGATAAGCTTGGTAAGTATGTGTTTTTGCGGTAGAATAATAGGATGTTTTTTGTCGTGCATATAGTGCGATAACGCTAAGCGACCACCTACTCTTATTAATTTATTTTCCATAAATGGGTTTAAATTTAATAAATTGGATGATTTTGGAAGTGGTTTAGCTGTTTCGAGTAAATTATATTCATTGGGAAAAGATTCCATTTGCGAAAATTGGATTAATTTGTTTAGGGCCTGATTCAACTCTTCGACAGAGAATGGACCCCTCAACATGTTACGTTTATTAAAATAGTTATTAATAAATCGAAATATGACTGCAACACAATTAATTAATTTGTTTACGTTGGACCATCTTTTAAAAAGATGAGTCATGAACTTGTTTGGTTGTGTTGCGTTCGTAGAAACGCTACACAGAATAGATTCGTTACTCGGTAAATCGAAAAACGTCATTTGTAGAGAAGGCCACTCATTAACGGGCTTTTTTAGCCACGAGGATCCTTCCCACCACAGGGTGCAGCTAGCTAACTTGTCTGCATGCAACCCTCGGGTCAAGTAATCCGCGGGGTTCTCATTGGAAGAGACCCAGTGCCAATTGTCTGTGTTTGTTAAGTTGCGTATTTTAATTACTCGGTTTTTTACGAAACAATTTAGGTTACTAAGGTGCAGTGATTTTATCCATGCCAGTGCTACTGTTGAATCGCTCCAAAAATAGATTTTTGTGAAGTTACGTTTGAGTGCTTTATTTACTTTATTGTACAATTCTGCTAACAATAATGCGGCACGTAACTCTAGTTTTGGGATGGTTTCACATCGTGCCACTCTTGTCTTAGCGCATAACAGTCGAGTTATGATTCTCCCGCACGCATCTACAGTTCGTATATAGATCGACGCTCCGAGCGCCGCTAATGAGCTATCGGAGAAACCATGCAGTTCTAGCGTTACGTAATCACTGATAAGAGCGTGTCTAGGTAATGCGAGGCAGTTTAACGTAAACAATTTTTTATAAAAGGTTTCCCATTCGGTAACAAATTCGCTAGGGAGTTTTTCGTCCCAGGCTATTTTGTTTTTCCATAATCGCTGGATAAAGCATTTAGCGATAATTATTACTGGTGCTATTAGCCCTAACGGATCAAAAATAGCAGAGGCTAAAGATAAAACCTTTCGTTTTGTTAGTGGTTTTTGCACTGTTTCTCCTTTAAATTGGTACATTAAATTGTCGTTATTACTGCACCACGCGATTCCTAGGACTTTGTGTGTATTGTTAGTAAGTGACGTCGGTGATGTGTTTTTATGTGTGTTCGTGGTGTTACTCACGGTTTGTAGTATGTTCGGGGAGTTCGATTTCCACTTTCGTAGGTTGAAGTTCGCGCCGCGGAGAATTCGTTCGACGTCAACAGCTGTTTTGGCTACCTGGTGTTCGTCATCACCGCCATGGAGCAGGTCATCTATGTAAAAACTATTAGCTATCGCAGCAGCCGCCTCCGGGAACTCGTCCTGGTTCTGCTGCGCGAGCTGGAGTAGGCAACGCGTCGCCAGGTAGGGGGCACACTTAAGGCCGAAACTAAGTGTTGTTAGAGTGTAGGTAAGTAATGGGTCGGTTGGGTTCTCACGCCAGAGTATACATTGTAAATGTCGTTGTGATTGGTTTATGTATATCATTCTATACATCTTTTCGATATCTGCATTTATTACATACTTGTTTATTCGGAATCTTAGTAATATGTTTACTAAATCGTCTTGAATCACGGAGCCTTTGTATTGTATGTCGTTAAGCGACTGACCTGTACTCGTCTTGAAAGATGCATCAATAACCACCCGCAGTGGTGTGGTCGTTTTATGCGGGGTAAGGACTGCGTGATGCGGTAAATAGTTACAGTTTTCGGTTTTATTTAATTGTATCATATGACCTGCATTTTTGAAGTCCTCCATGAACCGTACATACTCTTGCTTGTATTTGGGGTCTCGAGCGAATTTAGATTCCAGGGTTTTAAATCGTTTGTAAACAATCGAACGCGACTCGCCCAGACCTGTCACTGACTCCCTTAGGGGGATGGTCACCACAAAATTACCATCAGAAGTTCTCGCGTGCTCATTGAATATTTTCTCGCACTGAATGTACTCATCATCTGGTAACGTCGACTCTGTGTGACCTTCATTAGAGCTCCAAAAGGCTTGCATCGCGTTCGCTTGGACTACATTACACCTCACCCGCTGCGGTGTTGCGTTGGCGGTCAGTGCTCCTGATACCACCCAGCCTAACCGAGTCCTTTGGAGAATCGGTAAGCCGTCACCTAGTCGATGCTGACCTATGCACAAAAGGTGATAGAATTGCTCGGCTCCTAAAATCAGATCTATTTCCCCTCCTTGATAGAATAAATTATCGGCTAAATTGAATCTTTGAGGGATATTTAATTGTTGAGCGTTTGTTATGTAAGAAGGTATATTGCAAATGTTAGGTACAATAAAGCACGCTAAATTGGTAGAAAATGAGTCATCGTTTGACTGCACCGTGATGTTACATAATTTGTTTATTTTTGTAACATTTTCGTTAAATCCCAAAACTTCTAGGTTTAAATTTGTCGTTGGTAAATTTAATTTGTTGTATGCACTTTCGGTTATGAAATTCGATTGAGACCCCGAATCGAGCAGAGCACGCAAAGTGTGCAATCGGTTGTTTTTGTCTAAAACCTTGACTCGCGCGGTAGACAAAATAATAGATTTTGTTTGTGTCGATATCGGTAAAGAGTTGCCGTCTAGTCGGGCTATCACTGTGCCGTTTTGTCGTTGGTTAGTTATCAAATTAACGGAGTGTGATTCGATAATCGGTTTATTCGGTTCGGTCATGTTGTGCAAAGTCGATTGTCGAGGCTGTGGTGTCATTTCAGTCGCGTCGGATTGTGTCCAAGGGATGTGTAAGAGTGTATGATGCTTACCCTTGCACTCACGACAGCTGCTTGCACGGCAGTTAGGTAAGATATGGTTTGAGGCTAGGCAATTCAAACAAAGGCCTAACCTTTTCACTACACGAATGCGTGTGGGTGCATTCAGAGCCAAAAACTTCGGACACTGGTTAATAAAGTGCCCTTCCCTACAGTTGGGACATTGATTACGACTGGTAGTACGTCTCGGTGTTACCTTACTGTGGGCATGGGACGGAGGGCACGTGGTTACCAGCGCCTTCCGAGGAGGGAGCGCGCCGGGACCGGTCCGCTCAGGCGCGGGGTTCGCGTGACTCAGCGCTTCCAGCATATCCGCTCGGTTCCGCAGAAATGATTTGAAATCCTGTAATGTAGGCAGTTCACGCGAATTAATTTTCTCCTCCCATCTTTGTTGCATGTTTTTCTCTAGTTTTGAGCTAAGTAGAAATATAATTAATATGTCCCACCCCTCGGTTGCTATTTTTAATGATCTGAATGTACGCAAATGCTTCGAAATGTTATCAGTTAGCGCTCTAAGCGCTAATGCTGTGGTGGGTACAGTATCGATGTCTAACAGAGCTCTCAAGTGGTTATTTACGAGCACTCTAGGGTTATTAAATCTTTCACAGAGTAGCTGCCAGGCTATCGAATAGCTTTCCTCAGCGTAATCTAACGAACTAATAACCTCCAATGCGCTATCCGCTAAACAACCTTTTAGGTATTTGAATTTTTGAATAGGTTTTAAACTGGTTTGGTTTACTAGGGCATCGAACGTATCTCTAAATTCAATCCACTCGGTAATATTACCGTTAAATGTAGGTAAGGAGATATCTGGATATTTAATTGACTCACAGGTTCCATGTGCCGAGCATACATTGTCGCTGGGGGCTGCTACCGGCTGGTTTGAGGCCCCAGCCTGCCTTAGGTAACCTTTACTAAGGGAAACACATTGGAAATAAGAGTTTTCAAAATTCTCCCTCTCTAACAGCTGTTCCTCCACGTCTGTGCACAGGGTCTCAATTTTGTCCTGCACCGTCTCAAATTCTTTAAAAACACTAATGATTCTGTTTAATCTCAACTCGAGATCTATTAATTGATCAGCTGTTAAAGAGTTCGCGTCCTGTTTCGATATAAATTTTTTATACAATGTTAATTTTCCCTTTACTACTCCTCTTTTTTTTATCAAGCTTTTTAACTTTGCGTTTTCTAAAATTGTGTCACTAGATTCATTCTCGGATGAAGATGACATATTGTATTTAAATTCAAGAACGTAGATGAGGTTGTGGTTAAATTAAGTACAATAGGCTAAATAGGTAAGTACCTACCCGTTAACAGGTTACACAAATTACAAAATCTTATCGGTATTGGTTTAATCTATTGCTTTAAAAAGCCCAAAATGTGCTTAAATTGACGCCGCCCACCTACCTTGATAGGTTCAACCTGCTCTTGTCCACGTGTACCGACTTCCTTTGTCTCCGACTTTCCTTCGTTTCGGCTATTTTCTTCAAATTTTCGTCGATGGTTGACTCTTGAAATATAATTTGGTATGTCCTTGTTGAATATGTTCGAATATTATTTGGTATAAGGCCACCGTCTGCCTTTCTTCTCGTAGAAGGTTCCAGGCGCCACGTGCTCGGTACGGCGCGCCGTCGATGTTCCCTGTCGATATTTCGAGTCTCTTCGAAAATATCGCAAAATCCACTTCGCCTCCTTCACTCCGTGCGTACTTCGAGCGAGAGAATCGTCTTCGTCGGGGTCACCAATGTTTCTTCGCAGGCTTAGGGATGATGGTTAGGGAAAATCAGAATGGCAGCGTGCGGCTCGCTCTGCGTTTATTCCAAAAGTGAACATTAATTACTGAGCCTCTATTTTACAGTTTTTATGTATAGCGCCACCTATTGGCGATGTCATGGACTAATTACTAAAAGCTATAACTAAGTAGATCTTAATCATACTATCAAGCCATCAAATTCCTCGAGATTGTGGTAGATGGCGCTGTCAGTCATTGACAGCGTAGTTTATAGTACATTGTGCATCAAGGGTAGTATGAAGGGAATTACTAACGAGAGTGTTAGAAGCCCGACGCCGAAGCTTAATGACTCGAGTTAGTAATCCCCTTACTGCCTGTGATACACACAATGGTTTTCATCACATTTGCGAGGAAAAAAAACAAAGAGAAAACACTTTAACTCTGCAAAATATAAAGAAATAACTTTTGACGAACGGGAACGTAAATGGAAACGATATTTTTTTTGTGACCTCTACCACAGATAATAACTGCGTTTAGTTTCGACCTGGATTCGAGCCAGATTTAGCCAATTTGATAAAAATGTATAATTACTAAAATTAATGATAAATGTTGATATAAACTTGAAATAGGTATAAAAATAATGATGTTTAATGAAGCGTATAGGTTTTGTGTAATGTAAGTTAGTCTATAGCTAATTTTTAAAGATGAAATTAGAAACCGATGTAATTTTTGGCTGAAAAAACCTCCTTAGTCAGAAATGACGTACGAAAGAGTTGCAAATTTTAAAAAGAAAGTCATTACTCCCTAGGGATGACAAACTCGCCATAATTCCCGCGGGAACAATTTAGGCCATTGTCCTTCTGTATACAGGCATGGAATAACACCATTTACGAGCAAGTGTGATGAAAAATATATTGTTTTTGTGTCGTTTGTTAGTAAGTCAGCGTAGTGTGTAATGTGTTGTGCGAGTGCGTTAAAATTAATTGCAATGTTAGGGTTAGTAATGCTAATGAGTTAACTTAAACCTCTTCCAAAATGACTGAGTCTGAGATACTTATGCTGCGCCGGATATTCGTGGTATATTCTTTGATATATGGAATTTAAGGCGATAGATCTATGAACACCTGTTGGTGTCCAAGTGGTTCTATTCGCTGACGTACAGGTTTGAGGTATTGGGTTCAAATCTGGCGTCAATTCTAAAATACTTCTACTTTATTCTCACGACATGTCTCCGCTGAAAGTGTAAAAATATCTCGAGAGATAGTTCAAATATGCTTAGCGAAGCGAAGGTTGCTGCGTGGTATCGGTCACCACATTTACAGCATTCAGAATATTATAATAATTTCCGAAAGAACTTAACAAAACCTCTTACTCGGTTCTTTTATATGCATATTTTCTCGATTTCAGTGAAAAACTTATATCCTTTCACAAGACTGTGCTGCACAATGCTCTGTTTTTATTTTCATCACATAGACTTTCAACGGCATTTGATCTGAAATAAAACCAATATCAATTGACAGTTATACAATCAAAATAACATAATTGAATTCCGCGAAATAATAATTACACATTTTTCCCTACATTAATAATGGTCATCAAAAGACGTCATATACCTTCCGTCAGCTGATATCACATTATGTATTTCCCTTTTAGTTTTACAGTATAGCGTTCCCGGTTAATGTATGTTTCTCTTGTCCACAGAGCCGTCGGTAAAACATGTCTGCTCATCAGTTACACAACAAATGCCTTCCCTGGCGAATACATACCCACAGTGTAAGTATCTTCTATAACACCTGCTTTCACCCGTTATACTCCTGTTAAGGTGTATTTCGCTAATGTCGAGTTGTTTGTGGACACTCCTATTAGAGAAATGGGTAAGGTCCAAAAAGTTGGGCAACCTAATTAACGCAATAAAATTTTCTCTGAAACTTTTCCGTTGTGACATGAAAATTAGCCTTACAATTGCAAGGATACTTTTTGTCGCAAAACGGAACCTTATTTCAACTGCGTTGTTAGTATAATTAACTAAAGTTCGTTTGGTTTTGTTTATATCTTTTGCAAGTTCTATTGACTACGCTTAACTATGGTCCAACTTTTTGATCCTCACCCAGATAAGTCCATGGATATCACCCAATTTCAAGACAATTCGCATTAATCGATCAGTCAGTCAGTTTTTTTTTTTATTTAAAGTTGTCAAGTGTATTTTATTTTGAGTAAGTCATTAGAATCCCTATATTCTTGCACTTCTAATCCCTTTCTTATTAGCCTGTTAAGAATCTCAGAAAATACCAGTTATGCTAGACAGCTTTTGTAGTTGATGCTTCCAATTAGAGAGAACGTAGAGTTAGAAAGTGGCACAGGAAATTAGATAGCAATCGTGGAATATCGTTTAGAGGATGGAACGGAAAATGTCTAGAGGTTATCGGACTATTGCTTAGGAGTTATTGCTAAATTGCGATACGTTCCCGGAATTTACAAGTTTTTTATACCTAGTACGTGCAGAAACACTACTTACCATAAATTCCCCATGCTCTTTTGGATGTGCAAGGACCACTGAGGCTCTATTTTGAAAATCGACGAGGTTACCTCGGCTACATCCCTGTCACTCGTCATTTTAGACTAAATCGAGAGAAAGGGCTGAAGCTAATGAAAATTCCAACTTCGATTCTCAAAGTAGGGCCTAATCCACAACTGAACTGTGTCACAGTAACATGACACTTATTACGTAGTTATTTCGCTGCTCCAATATTATAGGGTTCTATGCTGAACTTATATCAACTAGAAATTTGAAGTTTGTCAGCGTGACACTAGGTCTAAATTGAAGTACCCCGATAATGTAACATAGAACCCTATATTCCCCCTTATCTCTCCCTTGCTGTTCCTTCTAATAAAACACGCTTCTATGCCAAATCTTTCACAGTCCATGCTGTCCAACTGTGGAATGAACTTCCGTTGTCTTTAAGACAATCCCCTTCAGTGGTCTCTCTTAAGAGAGATTTAAAAACGTTGTGATTGGATGAGTCATGAAGCTAAGCTCCTTTAAGAATTATGGTTATTATTTATATATGCATATAAATATATAAGTATATAAGTTTATATATTCGTTTATTTATGTGTATTATATATATGTAAGTTTATATACTTATTAGTTTGTTTGTTTTATATTTATTTATTTATAGTATCATCATCTCTTTTTGCTACTTTTGTGCAAAACTTGTATGTGTCCAACCCTATGCATTGTCCTTACTCATCTACTTCAGGGTTAGCTAGAAGAGATCCCATTTAGGGATAAGTTCGCCTTTGTACATTAGTTTAGTAACAATATTGTAATATTTATATTTTTGTACAATAAAGAGTTTACATACATACATACATTATTGGGGTATATAAGCGATTTATTACCATTTGATTTGTTACATCACTGTGACGCAAAACTATTGTGGGTCAAGGTTCCAGTTTGCCGATTATATAATCACAAAGTATGAGTCAATATGTATGAGCCATCAGGGGCTGTTTCAACTCACGACCAGGACTCCATGCGGTAGGAGGATAAAAGTAGACGATAGCTAAAGTATGCTTGAAATATGCTTTGTCCTTATCCTTCATTGCGACATTTGAATTTGACAGAATACTGTAGCAAGAATAGATTTACTGTGCGTTTATGAATAAGGCTGTAAGACATAGGGTACTCAACATTTAATTTAAATTTTACTCAGCACAAGTCAATGAAATGAAATCTTAGTAGGTATCTATTCCTACAGATTACAACTCAAAACCTGAACCTCTGAGCCTAGTGACTTGAAATTTGGAGACAATATTCCCTGAGTACCCTTGGATTTCATAAGAAATGTTTTTTAAAGGCGAAGGAATAGGGGAAAGCGGGAAACTAGGTAATGTGAGCCGATATGGTGGAACATGACTAATCTACAGTGTGTCGGGCACCGGTTTCACCGTTATTAGCCATTGTTTCTAACCAAGGACTATATTTAAACGATTTTAAAATTAGTTATTGCTGTGGTTGAGATAACTGATCCATTGTTCACTGCACTCGTTTGTTATTACCCTTGAAGTGCAACAATGAGTAACAGCCGATGATAACAAAACAGTTGCACTTAAATCGTCGTCTTGTAGTACAACATTTAAAAAAGTCTTTCGGCTTCGCTGAACCTCATTCGGACTCTGAGAAGGGCATATAAAAAGCACTATGTTATGTTGATTGCCCTTTCTAAAGCCATAATTTGGGTATAAAGCAAAATAAATGTCCAATTCAAGAAGAGATTTGTCGCTGTAACGAAACTGTCGATTAACGTAAAACACATTTTTATTACGAAATTGTAAGATTATCATTTAAGTGACATTAAAATAGCGTCTATATGTACATTTATATTGGTTTTTACCCATTTGTATTTATCAATTGTATATTTAAATTTTAACTCTTATGTATTCAGTCTAATTAATATATTGTTAGATTTGTAAGTTTCTCATCGTCATCACCATATAACTCTGAAAGAAGCCAATGCGCATTTTAAATCAAAGAGATGTTCATTTTTTTTTAATTTAAATATGTTTATTTAGTCCGCTTAGTTATATATTACCTATAAACTTAACCTAACCTAACCTGTAATTACGGAAGTTTTTAATAACATATCCTTAAAAAAATCCCTTTTAAACTTTGACCTATAAAAGATTATAAGATTTCAATGTCTCACTTTTCTGTATCTGCGAAAACACCGTCTAAGTCAAAGTCAACCTAGGAAATTAGTTAAATTTTAAACCACCGTCTCTTTCTTCACTCGACCGTACATAGCCTATCACATAGCTAAAGAAATAAACACCCAATTCCAGATTCGACAACTACTCAGCCAACGTGATGGTGGACGGCAAGCCTATCAACCTGGGGCTCTGGGATACAGCCGGGCAAGAGGACTACGACAGGCTGCGGCCGCTGTCCTACCCCCAGACCGACGTGTTCCTCATATGCTTCTCCCTCGTCAACCCTGCGTCGTTTGAGAACGTGCGCGCCAAGGTAATTGACATGAGCTGGTCGGCTATCACATCACACGATCTGGGCCTCTGGGACAGAGCTGGGCAAGAAGACTACGGTAGGCTGCGGCCGTGGGTTACGCCCAGATCAACGTGTGAATGTTAGTTATGGACGCCCCGGTCTAACAGTCGGATTACCAGGCCGAGAGGGACGTAACTATTAGTGAGAATGAGAAAGTTATAATCGCCTTGTTATACTATAAACTAGCAGCCCAAAAGAGATTTCCCATGATCGTAGCAGGTGGAGAGAAGTGATCTCTGCCTACCCCTCTGGGAAACAGGCGTGAATGGCAGGACAAAATCAGCCGTTAGTCTGGGGGCTGTCAATTTTTCACGCTGAAACGGCTGGATGAATTTAGATTAAATTCGTAATGTAGATAGCTTATACTGCCCTCCTAAATTAAAAGGACGCAAGCGCAAATTAATAGTCAAAGTAAAATTAACCCACTTTTTAAGAAATAAGGTCACTAATTCACACGCTGTTCTATGAGACATACACTCTTTTATCCAAGGGCAATATACTCTAAATAATGAATAAGCACATGGGTTACCTGCTATCCTGAAATAAAAACACATCTAGTGGGATAGTCAACGCGGACTGATGCGCGGGCAACAGCTGATTTTACATGTTATCAACAGTCACATTTCAAAACATAATATTATTGAGATGGTCGAAGCGTACATCTAGTCGTCAAATCGTACAAATTACGTCCTTTCTTATGAAGTTGTTGGAAATTGATGCATACATATCATTATTATTGATATTGTATACAGGGCCTATATTCTACTTGGTAAAATCATATTCCCCTAGCCGTGTTATGGTATTGTTTTTAACACTATGGTAACATTATGGCTTTTACCACTTAGGCCCTTAGATACAGGCGACTAAAGTGTTTATACTGTTAAATAAAAATTTAGTTCATTTTTGAGATATTTTCTTGTTTGTTGTATAACGGCTTTGGAACCTTCACTGAGCATGGACAGACATGCCCCTTTTTCAATTAAATGATCAATATTTATAAATACAAACCGATGAATCACAACTACTCTCCTTAGATGATTCACAACCGGCTGAAGCAGTTCCGATTGTAATAATAAATTATTTACAAGTCAGCTCTTTGGTATTTCTGCTTATACTATCGGCTTATCGACATCTTCAAGATTTGATAAGGGTTTCTATTGTTCCAAACGAGACATACAATTCTTAATTCATTTCTCGAATCTATTGTAATTAATTACAGAGGTTTCTTTGAATAACATGATCGTAGGCAGCAAAATACTGATTATGTAGTTGATTCGTTGCTTTATTAGTAGTTCGTGTAAAGGGTAAAATGCGACTTAACTCGGACAAAAAATAGTATATACCTACATAAACGTATACTAGTTTTTTTTGTTATGGCATAGAGAAGGCAAACGAGCACACAGGCCACCTGATGATAAGTGGAAACTGTGACCCATAGAAATTCGCATTCACAAGACTGCAAGCCTAAGACTGCAAATGCGTTGCCAACCCTGAGGACTAAAATGGAATGCCTCTATGCTCGTCATTACACCGGCTGTCTTATCCCCAAACCGGAACACAATAATGCGATCACTGCTGTTTGGCGGTAGGTTAATGGATAAGATGGTGGTAGCGATCCGGACGGACCCTGCACAAAGTCCTACCCCACTCAAACCCTTTTTTACTTGATCTTCAGGAGAATTATACCCTTTTTAATTGGGACTCCAGAAGTATACCTAATCTAACGACAGATAACTTGCGTGATTATAACAAGCACTACCCATCCGTCCTCTGCTGGATAAATATCGTCCAAAACCCCCTCATCTAAAATCCAGGGTTAAAAGGACAATAAGTTAATCCGTCTTCTCTTTTCCTCGATACATTCACCGCTAAAACATGTAACTACACACGAGTACACAATAGTAAAAACATAAAATACATTTAGTCTACACGTATTACTTTTACACGTCAAGAATCTTCCAGCGCTTCCCAAGAAGGGACCATTGCTGAGAAGAAACGCCGCAAAAAGCTCGGCAATCAGTCATTTTTTAAACATATTTCACACTTAAATGCAATGACACTACTTATTCCAGCACAATATAAAGCTATAAATATAATATTAAATATTATGCGTAGTTCAGCAGGAAAAAATGACAAAGGAAAAAGGAAAAACGCAAGACGACCACATAAAAGTTTCGATATGTTTTCCTATCAACGGTGTCCCCTAGAAAAGATACTTTTGGATTTGCAAAAATTACTAATGAATCATGCGACTGCAAATGTGTTCTCAACTGTGACTAAAATGTTACCAGTGTTAAATTTCACCAATTATCTTAACTCCAAATCAGAACAAAGAAAAACGCAGCATGCGGCTGGTTAAATGATACGATGGTGACCGCGATACAAGCGGACACTGCACAATGGCTTATCACCAAAAACCACTAAACTATTTCTGACGTGTACATCCATACATCCATTAACAGCATATGCGTTTATTTCCAGTGGTTCCCCGAGGTGCGGCATCACTGCCCGTCGACGCCCATCATCCTGGTCGGCACCAAGCTCGACCTGCGCGAAGACAAGGACACCATCGAGAAGCTGAAGGACAAGAAACTCGCGCCCATCACCTACCCACAGGTAACACTACCATCTAGATAGATAAACAATAGACCAACAAAATGCAATATATAGCTCTTTGAAGGGTATCTCACCTGCCTCCGTATTCCCGTATTTTAGTCGGCTTTTCACAGTGGATAAAGCATCTGTCACACCTAACCCACGTGGTCCCTGTGTGTCCGCTTTTGCATTGTGTCTTTTATTTTGTTGGTGGCAGAGGCTGGGTGCTTCAGATTAACCTTTGGATTCTAATAACCCCACCAAATCAACGTTGCTAAAAACTTATACGGCTTATTTTGAATACAAATATTAATGTTTTTTACACTACCATCTAGAATTCTAGATATATAAACAAACTTCTTTGTGGACGACACGGTTGGCCTAGTTGGTAGTGACTGAAGCTAGAGTCTGGCCATCGAAACGTGATACTGAAAATGACCGCGAAATTTAAAAATGTAGCTATAGTATGTCTGAATGAGCTAAAATTAAACAATTGTAATGCTTTTGTCATTAACTTATAACTTAATACTTAATGACAAAAACATCAACATTGTTTAATTGTAGCTCATTCAGACATACTATAGCTACATTTTTAAATTTCGCGATCATTTTCAGTATCACGTTTCGATGGCCAGACTCTAGCGGTGCTGGCGTCGATTTCCGGTCGGGGCAAAAAAATATAAAATGTTTGCGAGAATTGGTTTTTCGAGTTTCAAAACCTTCTACGCCACAATACTATCAAATTATTTAAGATTAAACAGGATACCAATCAAGGCTGATTTAAATGTTGGTTAGGTATATTCTTCTTTTTGCGCCTCTGAATTAATGCCGGGTTCCTATATTCATGAAACGAATCGTTTTCCTTACGCCTCGTTAAAATTTGACACATTTTGTACGTAATAAATGTCATAACGCTACGGCCCGTAAGGAAAACGATTCGTTTCTTGAATATAGGAACCCGGCATTAGTGAAGGTCGGCTATTACCGACCGTTTCTCTTTTCCAAGCCGAAATAGCAGGATTGCCCCGAACCCCAAATGAAATCTTTGCCATCGGCCATCCATTTTTACCTGACTGCGTCAGAAAGAAGGTTAATATGTTTTTCGAGTGCTCTGCCTAAGTGGCTTAATGGATTTTAACATATGATGTGACTTTAGATTCGTCTTGATTGTGGCGGTGATACATCTATAGGCTATATATGTAATTTAATCAAAGTATCGAGAGGATAGTTTCTTTTTGTGTTAAAAATATCGACGATAATATCATAAAATTTAGTCGGATTCCAAAGCTTCCTCTGTATGAGTTATTTATATAGCAGTAATAACGAGTAATTGTGTGTACCAGGGCCTCAGCATGGCGAAGGAGATCAACGCGGTGAAGTACCTCGAGTGCAGCGCGCTCACGCAGAAGGGGCTGAAGACCGTGTTCGACGAGGCCATCCGCGCCGTGCTGTGCCCCGTGCCGCCCGTGCGCAAGAGTCGCAAGTGCCGGCTGCTGTGAGCCCACAGGTCAGTCTCGTAGTGTTACCAGGTGTAGTCTATCAGACATCGGGCCAGGTTTACAAAACATAGCGACTTGGGTTTTCAAATCGGGGCGGCACAAAAATACATTTCAAAAATGGCCCTCTTACAGTGTCAAACCTTTGTGATACCATTTTTGGCTCCTGGTTGTTATAAAAATGCCCTGGCGATGTGCTCAAAATCAGGACAAATTTGCGTCCGGTTCAAGGGTATATCGAGAAGTGTCCTTAGACTTCTGAAAATCGGGACGTCTGGCAACACTAGTCTAGTATAATTCTGTTTTAAGGTTTTGTACCTAAAAGGTGCTAACGGGACCCTGTTACTAAGCCTCCGCTGTCCGTCTGTGTGTCGTTTAGCAGGTTGTATCACATGGACCGCGAAAGGTTTGTAGTGGTAGAACCTTGTGCAAGGTCCGTCCGGATAACTGCCACCATCCTTTAACCTGCCGCCAAGCAGCAGTATCTGCATTGTTGTGTTCCGGTGTGGGGATAACACGACCGGTGAAATTACTAGCATTACATTCATCTTGGAGCTCAGGGTTGGCAACGCTATTGCAGTCTTAGCATTGCAGTCATAAGATAAGATTGAAGTCTTGAAAATTCAAATGTCTATAGGTCTCAGATCCCATTTATCATCGGTCCCCTATTTCACAATCCTGACAATGGCAGGTGGCACTTGTCATTTCAAAGCTCATGGCGCGGCTTGTATGAAACCCAGTGATGTCTCAGCGTTTTAACTTTGCAATGTATACTGAATTGTCACCTGGCACTGCTACTTGTGATTGTCAAGATGTTAAAATGACCTTGAAATAAAATAATAAAAATCGCAATCGGTTTTTCAAAGTTTGCGTTTTGTTTCACATGTTGTTTTATTTTTCAGATAGGCATAGTCCAAAGTGGAAGGCAGTGTGCAAGCATAGCTTTCTTATATAGCGAGAGCCGCCGTAGGCGCGGAGTGCTGTAAATGGACTGCGATATGCATACATAGCTGTTAGTTTACTGTTAATGCGAAATTCATATTGTACCGGTCGGTGTGTGTGTCCGTATACTATGTAAACGGTCTCTATGACGTCACTGGCTAACTAACTAGCCACTCATGAACTATGAACTCACTAATGGGTGCTTTTTTAACGCGTTCTTTGCTATAAACATAAAAAGTTACATTCCTACATTTGTTAATAAAAAAACCTTTTTGGTACAAATTGTTTCATGTTCACGACCGTTTTTTGAAATGGATTTGTTGAAATTTTTGTTAAGCAGAGATTATATTTTTCGATTGAATTAACTAGTTTTTGGTTCGCGAATGTTTTCTGCGTAGTGTGGATAAGTACAGTATTCGTTAAGAAGTTAACGTTTGTATTCATTGTGTATTCTTGTAGTTAACATTTAATTAAACAACTTAACGGCTGAGCTAACTCACTAAAATGAAATTGTACATAACACAATTCCGCCGCCATTTGCAATGATGCGCATGAAATGAATTGCAGACATCTTTGTAATAAGGGTGGTATTTAATAATCTGATTTAAGTGCAACGTCCGACTCAAGACGCCTCAGAAATTAGTTTTCTATGTCTTGACTTATGAGTCTGGCATCTTTCCTAGGAACTCAACTTGTTTCGTGCTTGTTGATAGAATCGATGTTACTATCAATGTTACATTATTGATCTTCCATGGTAGTTGAATTCTTAAGACCCAGATCGACAGTCTGTCCCATTGTTGTAAATTGCCTCTAAGAATGTTCTTAACAAAACAAAAGTCTGCCAGAAGTGAACTAATTGTTTCTAAGTAACGTTACATTTATGGTTGCAATGTAACATGCCCCAGACGCTAGGCATAGGCATATCAACTCATACATCCTACATGTTACTGTGAAGTTAGTCCAGCTCAAGTCAATTCGCGGCGAAGCACCCGCGATGAGTTAATAAGTTAGATACATATCGTTGGAACTGTGTAGCTGTTGCGACCCACCGGCGCCGTATTGGGAGTGTTGTTTGTAAATATGATATCCTGGTACATGTACAGAGTACCAAATCTTTTTTTTTTTAATTTTGATGGTTACCTGTCACATAAAAATGTAGCTGAACTTGACAGACCTAGAATTGTACATCAGGGCAGCAGAACACATTTTTGGTCGACGTTTGGTAAGATTGTCGTTTTGAAGCAATAACGGAATTGTCATGAAGAGAATAAAATAGAAGAGCTTATGAATAGATCGAAATATTTGTTTTTAAAATTACCTTAAAATTTGATTTATTGTTCATCAATGATTCATCAATTTAAGAACCAAAAAAAAAACATCAAATTGGTGGAACCAACACGAATTATAGGAGTTGTAAACGGTTAGTTACGAAAGATCAATATCATCTGGTACTATTAATTCTAAGCTTGAACTTTCTATCACTTTTAATACTTACCTAATATGATAGTTTAAGCGCAAATTTTAAATCTGTCTTTACTATTAAAGTTTAAAAGGCAATTCAAGGGCAAACATTTATCTTTGATAAAACAATTACATAATCAAACGAGGTTAAAAAAAACTGATAACATTATCTCTTAGAGGTTTCTTTGGATTCGGCGTCGAGTGGGTCAATGTATTATGGCGATATTTTGTATTATTTAGGCGTTTAAGGTCAACAATCAACATCTTGAATGTTTTTCAAAGAGATCACTACTACAAACAAGAACCTAACATTCCTCGCACTCTTTAAAGCCTTGTCCCTTTCTCTCAATCGCGTAATAACTGAACCGTGAAAGAGACCCAAGGTTCCATAGCCGGTTTGGGGTACCTTACGTATTCTGCCCTGCTAAGCCGAATACCAGCATCTCAAATAAAACTACTGTACCAATCACAACCTCATGATCAGATCTCGGAGTATACGGGGCATAAATTTAATGACATCTAGGGATCGTCTATGTCGATAAACTCAATTATCGACGGTTTTCACATATACTAGTGATTGCTCCCAGCATTGTTTGTGTGATATTTTTTTTTGCCCCTACTACTTCCATAGAAATTGAAATCTTTTTGCCACCTGAAATGGATTCATCAGTCGAGACGGAGAAGTTAACTCCCGAAAATTTTGAACAAAATCTGATCGTTTATTTTAACAATAGTGAATGGGACGGTAATTCTTAAATACACAATAAGGAAAAAATATGATGATGAGTGAAGGTTCAAAAGTCCTTGTAAAATATAAGAATAAACAGAATTATGTTGCTATTTTGCTTCATTTGCAAACTCTCGCGATCGCTAGTATATTTAGAAAGCATCGATAATTGCGTTCATCTATATAGGCGATCACTAGCTGTCATTGAATTTTGCCCGTTATATTCAGAGGTCTGCTCATGAGTAGTAGGAGAGGATTGAATCTGCTTAGGCAATCGTATCTGAGATAATGTTTATTGGCTTACCAGGGCAATATTACTGTCCAAAAGCAAAAGGCAGTGTAAGGTTGTAAAGTGTTAAGGCACATACCGCCTTTTGGCTTTGGTTTGTTTCCTTTGCCTAAAAATACAACTTGCCGTCCTAATTACAATGTAAACGTACGGAGTGTTACAGAGCGTTCTGTAAATACCGCACAAATAATTAAGCAGTTTGAACGCGCTGTTTGAGGTCGCTGCGGCTGTTTGAGACATTGTTTTAACGGCGGAGAAGTTAACTCGATTGGTTTTATACAAACTTGTATGGTATAGTTGGATGATACAAATTTAAGCATATTTGAAGCTTACCATTAATCGGCGATACTTGTTATTCTAAGGGCCGAACCTAACAGCTAAACATCGCTTTCCTTTTCTCTGTAATATAAAGAAAATGACATACTTACAGTTATCTGTAGGTTGTTTAATAGGCCCTTATTCAAATTGCTGAAGCTTAAAAATCATTACGACAAGATACTGAAGTTGACTACATTTTTTTTGGGGTATTTTTCAGTCTGAAGTGAATATCTAGATAAAAACAGCGCGTCAAGGATACGTATACCTTAGTGTCAGTGCAGCTGTATTTTAATTTATAAATACGAAAGACTGTAGTTACACTAGGGCCTCTATTCTGCTGAGTAAAGCCATATAGCCTTTCACATGTTTTCGTATTGTTTTTAACTTACCACCATTACTGTCAAGTAAATCGTTGACAATACGAAGACATGTCACAAGGATTGAGGTTTTGAGTAGATTACAGCTTGAGAACTAGACTGAATATCATAACAGCAGCAAAATAACATCTGTAAAAACTAAGTATAAACCGTTAAGTATACTTCTCGGCCGGTAATTCATACTTTTGACAGCCTTTGGAGAGCTTTCACTAATGTGACCGTGGATTTAGGCTTTAATTGACTTGGGTACTGCTTCCGTTTTCAACTAATCACATTTTTTTTAATAGCCTAAAATAGTAGGCTAATAGTTTTTGTTACAAAAGTTAACTCTGTAGGTAAATTTCACGTGTAAAATATTTTTAATTACTGCCTAAATCCGCTCCGTTTAACTAGTAATAAGGCGTTTTTGTGTGCAATTGTTAATGCTTAATTAACTAGATCCTTAACAACGCCTTTAAAACGGAATAAGTATAAAAGAAAATGGCTTAAATAGAGTCAAAAAAGGCCTCTAAAATCGACCAAATTTCAGTCAGCTGAATCCCTATCACTGCATGGGACCGGGCAGGTTTGTGGTTGCCTTACGCGTTCAAACAGCACCAACAATTGCACAAAATGCAATATAGTTGTAAGATTTTAATGTCTTGTTCAGATGCAAATATTTAGAAGGACAGCCGTGTAAATAACGTATTTAGTATGAAGTAAAATTTTAAGCGACGCAATGAAGCATTTTTTATAATATACAGTGCCACAAGCTCCTTAATAGTCGTCGGCAATCTTCGTTAAAATGAAACGCGACAAAATATACTGTCAGTGCCGGGAGCAAGTGTGATAGCGATACGCGAACGCTCTATTAAGAAGCTAGGAGCACTTGTGTGGAATACATTTTAGATGGGCTTTCGATCGCATTTTTTATGTAATATTAAGTAACTAAATTGTAAGGAATTCTATATTCGCTTTATTTTGTAGTGAAGTATCGTTTGTAAGTGGAATTATTTTTAGCCTTCCAATAAACTTCATGGCGTTTTTAAAGACGTATAGAGAGGCTGGGTGCGCGTAAACGATTATCGCAAACGGACAAAATGTATATGAATTGACATTAGCACTTGCGTTAACTCTATGCATTTTGGGCATTTCATTTTTATATACGTTTTCGGCGTTCTCGCAAAGTCTGTCTAAGGCCACAGTTGTCTTTATCGCTCTATATAAGTTAGAAAAGGACGAAACATGTTTCACAATAAATTTTAAATCGAGTCCTAGCATTAACCTATTTTTGTTAAACAATGTTAATGGTTTTCTCATTTTGGTGTTACACATAATGTTATGGTTTGAGCCCCACTATTGTATAAATAATTTGTATAACTCAGTGTCCATGTTAGTCGATGTATATCTTTCCGGCTTATTCCATTAACAGCTTAGGGTAAAGTCATCAGTGGCCAGCCAGAGACCTGTAGTCGTCCTCTGCCTATACTTTGTATGAGTGGGAAGAGTACAAAAGATAAATTGCCCACTCTTCACACTCATATAAGGTGGACTACAGGTCTCTGGCTAACCACTGGTAACTTTACCCTATATCATTATTTTTGTATACTGAACTTGGATAAGATGGTTTAGGCACAACGCTGTCGAAGTAATTCTTCCAAATATTGTAAAGCCTCTGAATAATTCAAAATATATTTATATTAACTGTTCAAATGCTTGTTTATTTTCTATTATAATATTACCTGTATTTTGGTTTTCTTATAATTTGCTCCTTACTATCCAGGATATAATTTAATAGTTTGCCAACTAAATACAGCCAAGCAGTCTTTGCACTGTTATGGTTTGGGGATAAGACAACCGGTGAAATGACTAGCATAGAGATAGAGGCATTTATTTCTTGGTCCCCAGTGTTGGCATCGCACGTGCAGTCTAGTGTCCTAAAAAAATATAATTAGTCATATTATCAAAAAATATTGAACACATTGTTTATTTTGTTAATTAAACAAAAAAAGGCCGAAGATAAAGTGCGTTGAAGTTTCGCGTGACGTCACGCCCCCGCTCCCGAACTTTGATGCGCGTTATACTAGCCAATTTTGATTGATTTCATAAAAGCATAAAATACGTGTTCAATATTTTTGATAAACTTACGGACTAATCATTATTATATGACCGTATTTTTTTCAATTCGTCCGCCGTTACTGTCAAAGACAATACACCATCAAAAGAGTACAAAAAAAAAAAACGGTCTATAATTGACGATTAAATCGTTGACCATATAAAAAAAACATTCAGCCGCTCATAGAACGTTCTTTTTTGGAATCGGTTTTAAAACAATCTATGAATAATAATTCGACGGATTACAGTTTCATCTAGTTGTAAATTTTAAGGGTTGCCAGAAATGCATGCATAATGATGAGATTTCCATTTTTTTAATCTAGTCTTCTCACATGGTTATCTGGCAAGTCGAAGTTTGGTACCCGGTAGCTACTGAGCTAGTCAGTTTCAAAAATACCTGATATTTGCCTTAAGACACCAAAAACTATTTTGTTTTTGCTCTATATCTATCAGGGCCCGTATTATGGGCGCTATATCGCGGTGTATAAAGCATCCGTCACTTTCGCTCGTATATAGTGGTCAGAAAGGGACAGGTGTTTTCTCATCGTGTATCCACATCGATAAATACTACCATAATTGGCCCGCAGGTTTTAAAAGGTATACGTTCATATCAGAGATGGCCGTATGCCGACTTTGTATGTTTTCCTGCACTGTACAATCATAGTACATAGAAGTAAAACTGGCAAGATGGCCATTTGCAACTTCAAAAGATGGCGGATGTGTAATTCGTTTTAGTTTTGTATTTTTGTGTATTTAGGTGTTCAAAGTTCTTTTCTGTTAGTGATTTGTACTTTTGATGCACAGTAATACAAGACTTGGACTTATTTCGTGTATCTGGCATCTTACTTCTCGTTTCAAGTGGACTCGCAGTGGTACAGAGGTTAAAACTATCTTGACCTCTGTCCTACATATCACCGTACAACGTTGCCCCCAATCTTCCTAGAGAAGATTGGATTGTGTTTTATTGCTATATTGATTTAGGCAAAGAAAAAAAGAAAAACTAGCAAGATTACTGCTTAAACAGCGACATCTAACGCGTAATGGGGTAAAAGACAAAAGAAAGCGCTGTCAAGTTCAGTATTTTTAAGACGTACGTTAATCCTTGTTGGATGTCAAAAAACGTTACGTCTCCATGTAACAGACTATAGTTGAAGAAGAATGTTTTCTCAAACATGCTCGGAAAACACGGTTTTCCGATTGAAAGACAAGGACGGAAAGAGCCTCATTTTACTCCTAGGAGTAAAAAAACCATATGAAAACACTTTCCGTCCATGTCTATATTTTTCTTAAAAATGCTGTCAATTTGCATACAAAATCAAAAGGACCAAGACAAAAAATCCAAACAGCCAAGGTAACTGCTCGCTTTTTTAGCACAGTGCGTGTGTTTCTTTTTGAATTTGCATTCCAATTTCTATGGTTAGTATTTAAAAACAATTGACAGTCAGTAACATTCGTTCATTCTGCATAATTAAATTACTTGCTTTTTAAAAATGTATTTGTATTATTTCCTCACATGTTTGAGAAAAGCATTATGTATGCCTCGGCGGAAACGAGGATTTCCTGACTCGTATTTTAGCAGGCCTCGCTATTGCTCGGCCTGCTAACCACCTCGTCAGGAAAACCCTTACTTTCCGCGCCTAGGCAACAATGTACTATTTCGTAGAGGACACAAAAAACAAATAGTTACACTTTCACATTTATAATATTTGTAGTAATATTATTTATATCTATTTTTAACCCCTGACAGTAAAGAGGGGTGTCAACAAATACAAATTAAATACATTTCTAGTCCACGAGCACTTAATGGAATGCTGCGAATGCTCGAGGTCTTCCTTCAGGGCGAACAACTAAGGGGACAATCTCACGCCAATAACCTCTATGCTTGTAATGTTGTGATATGGTTACTAGACACCGATAGATTTTACTTATATACAGAAATACGTCCTTAAATACATGTTCAGAGTTAAACGTAAATATGTGTCTGTGTATGTGTATTTATGCTTCGCATATCATTGTCTCATGACTCATTATATTTTATCAAATACCTATTCGGCCGCTTAGTAACTAATTATATGTTGATAGCTAATAATTAAGTGAGTACCTACCTAACTAATTTGATAACGATCAGAAAAACACTCCAGTTAAATCATTAAGCAAGACTCCATCATATCAGATATCTTATTTTGTTTTTAAGATAACATGAGCTTACCAAATTACAGGCCATTCCAACACCGGGAATTAGTACCTCGTAGTCGAGCTCATAAATATGTATACAGTTTAGTACCTTGTCACTTTAATCGCGATGACAATAATTCATATATGGCAGCCTAGTCTAAACATGACATTAGACAGGTACTTAAGTGTACACATATTTATGAACTCGACTGTACGAGCACGGATAGCACACACAAGTTGTATTAAATTTGTCGCTTGTCGCAAACATGTGTTGTCCGTGCAGCGTAGTGTGTGTGTGTGTGCGTGCGTGCGTGCGTGCGTGCGTGCGTGCGTGCGTGCGTGCGTGCGTGCGTGTGCGTGTTTGTAAGGGTGGTTAGTACAATTAAATGATCGTACATACATTAGTATATTACTTATAAACAGTAGACTAAAAGCAAACTTTAAAAAATACCCAACTGCTATTTGGATATTGTCGTCAAAGTGGTGTTACTTATCAATTATCATGTATATGTATATTTTTACTACCATCGCCAATTTCACATTTAGGTAAATAATTTTAATATAGGTAGACTGACACTCTAGTGGTTAAGACGAATCTAACCAGGTATAATTTTTAAAATAGGTTTAGCTGTTTAGTAGCTACGAGGGGAGATACAGGTAAAACACATAACCCTCTTTTTGGACTTTGCCGCAGTCGGTAATAATGGATTGACATTACGAAGGTGAAATCGATAGTTTTGGCGTCCTCTATCGACCAGTGGCCCTAGACAAGATGCATTCGGCGTTCGTTATCGTTATCCAAAAGTTGACGTACGCTGTCAGACGGTCGTATCAAGCGCCTACTTCATTCCATACATTGCGTCACTTTTCTAAAATCGTTTACAATAGCGTTAAGTTTCATTTGATCGACCACCGATGTTACAACCTATAGGAAAAAAAACTAGGTCTACAAAAATCAAAAAAATATTTAGTGCTCATTCCACAAACATTTGCTCTTACCGGGAATCGAACCCGGGACATCGGGCTAAAGAAATACGACGTAGCACCGGACGAACGCTATTGACAAAAAATCATTTCAAATGAACCCGTTAAACGTCAACAGGTCATTACGACGAATTATTATTCACTTAAATCACTTAGAGCTTGCAGTGTTTGTGTGTGGTAATAAAACCGACGTAACTTAAATTCGGAACAGAAAACTGACGCACACTCCTCACGGTGTTTGTGAGGGTGTGCGTTAGTGACGATCGTCTTCTATTTATACAGGGTTTCACACACAGATGCAGACGTGAGGTAAAAACGATTTAGAAATAACACTGTTGATAAATACTATCACTCGTATTGTTTTACTAGATTGTAGCAATTATAAGATGGCCTTCATTTAACAAGGCGATGGAAATATCAGAGCTCACGATAAACTGGACGTGGGTGGTTACGTTTGGGACAAAAAGGTTATAACTGCACGCAAAGCTTGTGTTGGAATCTCTACTTAAAATGGAGACAGGTAAGGTGTAAATTGGAGTGATTTAACATTTGTAAACTACAGAAAGATATTTGTTCACAGATATTCGTTCAGTCGTACGTGAGGCACTGCCAGTGAGCAGTCCACTGCGATATTCTAGTGATTCTCGTAAATCGTAGTAGTAATTTGGTTCTTGTAGCGCAGTATCAAGGTTCAATATGGAAATGGCCAAGCAACTGAGTCGAGAACTGCCAGATATCGAGGTCAGTAGTCGTTAGCAACTATTGATAATATAGATTATATATACAATGTATTTTATCTGTGTTTGACAATAATTGTAACGTGATATATAGGTATCTAACAAAATCTTGGAACACTTCACATACTATATGAAGTTAAAACCACTGTGAATATGAAGACTGATGATCCCATGTACCATGTACCTACCTATGTCGTGAAATGAAAAGTTTTGTCACTTAATTCTATGTATTTAAACGCTGTTAAATTCTACAAGTGATTCAGGGATTTCGTTTAATTATGTGTTTTATTCAAGAGTGTTTTTTTATTGTGTACTAGCTTCTGCCCGCGACTTCGTCCGCGTAGATTTCGAATATCGTTATTCCCTCAAGAACTTTTAAATTTTGCCATTAAAATTTAGCCTATGCGTTAATCCTGGGCATAGCTAGCCGTTGCAGCGTGAAAGAGTAACAAACATCCATCCATACATACAAACATTCGCGTTTATAATATTAAGTAAGGATTTTACGGATGACCGATGATTTTACGGATGATTCTGATAGTAACTTAAATAGAGGTCTGTACCTTTCCAATCTGTTCCTGTAGCCAATTACAGGACCTCACAAATAGATACAATTTAAGAAACGTATACCTTAGTGACACGCACAACAGTGCCACAACCAAATAAACATTAAAACAATAAAGCAATGCACACATATGTAAGACCTAAACTAACTCAAAAGAACTGAACATTCATAACATGCCCGACCCACTAAGCTCGCTTATTAGTTCGCAATTATTTTATCAGATAATAGGTGGGTTCAAGGTTGCAGCTTCAATGAATGACTAGTTTTTAAAATATAGCTATTTTAATATTAAGTCTTAATTGTAGGTATGTTTATGTTGAAGGTAAAGTTCTTATTACCGCCCGCGGTGGCAGCTTGGCTAGTTAATGTTTCCGTGGCAATATTGGGACCAAAAGCATCATTCGAAGGTTCAAGGTATACCTATTGCGAGTTTAAACTGTACTAGACAACCGCACTAAGCATAGTATGAAGCGTTCTTAATCATGGATACTTGACATCTTCTTCGTATTGGGCAAAATCCAAGAACCAAAAGATTGCTGTCACGTGACCGCCTGTAATTAAGGGTCTTGCTCCACTTTTGCACTTGCAGTAAGTAGACTAAGATAGAGGATTTTTACCACTTTCGCTTTCATATTCTGCATCAAATGCAATCCACCAATAAACTGTTGCATTTGGGAATTTTGATGTAGTCCGTATCTTAATGAAACCTGACTCTGACTAAAGTTTTGATCTATTTCAAAAGCTCGCTCGTCCTCGTCGTTTGCTGCTAAGTCTGTAAGATGCAATGTACTGTCTTGGAGACTGTTTTGCCAGGAGTCAGTTGACAGTCATTTTAAATACTAGTCATTCATTGAAGCTGCACCTTTACATAGTTAATCGCAGTGTTAGAGGTAATATTTTCTCAAATTTCAGCCTTATCGACCGAACGCGGCTTTTAATTAACTTTTTGGGTGGGGTTCTTTATAAACTATAGGTTCTACAGCAAAATCAGGTAGCCTGAGTGCTCGCGTGCCTTTACACTGCCATAAAAAAATATGTTTGGAAAAGAAATGAACAAGACTTAGGTACATGCACTGCAATTTGGTTTTGGTTTAATAGCTAGATATTTTAAAACTACGTACAAGTATAGTTTATTTCGCCTGGTATGAAATTTAGGACATAGGTACTTATTAGTCGCGTTGTGGGACATTAAAAATCATGAAAGAGTCATGAGAATGTTAACAGATTAAATTTGCTGTGTGGTCAATGTAAGGTATTAAAAAAAAATGCTTAATACATTACGTAACACGCAATATTACTACATACTTACCTAAAGCACAGCCGTAAGATTTCTTTTTTAAAAAGCGCCCAATGCACTTTATCTGTCTACACGACAGAAATATAACTTTTAGTAGGTAGGTACCTATTCTCATAAGTATGTTTTATCTGGTTACGCGACTTTACGAATGGTAACAGTAGTAGTAGTGGTAATTATCTATCGTAGGCGCGAACTGCCGTTCACCCTCAACTACCTACATGATAATACCCACTTACTGGCTGTAGGTACTATCACGATTACCAAATTAAAGTTCGCTATTGTAAAGTCAATATCAATAATATATTATTCAACATTGCGCTTAAAAATATCTGACACGCTCTTATGCCACTAGTAATAGAGATCGAAAAATTATTTTCTCCTTAATTTTACCTTGTTCAGCACAGTGAACCTACCATAATGTTCACTATTTAATTTTTTTTGCCCGTTCGGAATCAAAAAAGGTTTATATTTAAATTCCCTTGGTACAGTGGTTTAGGCTGTGCGTTGTGTGTCAGTCTGTCACGTCACGATAGATTTATAAGTACGTATGTGCTGGTCTGAGATTTTATGTAAGTAAATCATAGCTACAGGCAAATATCAAGAATCTATCGTAGGTCGTACTGCAATACCTATAGTGATTTCAATAGGGAATATGCATGGAATTTTTTAATCGCATTTCTAACGAAAAGCTAGCTTTAAAAAAAACAACTGCTGTTTGGATAATGTCGTCAAAGTAATGTTACTTATCATGTATTTATTTTTAGTGCCGCCAATTTCTCATTTAATTAATTTTAGTATGTCTTATGACACTAGTGATTAAGACGAATCTATCAGAGTATAATTTATTAAAATCGGTTAAACGTTTAGTAGTTACGAGCGGACATTATACAAGTCAAACACATAACCCTCCTTTCGGGCTTTGCCGCAGTTGGGTAATAACTTAAAAGAGATCATTTAAAGTGAAGTTAAAATTAAAATCGGACATACGAAATACGGATGATTCAATCATTTTCAACTGCTAGGTAATTAGACAGACCCGATATGCACTGTGACGTCATGCAACGGGTCGGCCATAAACTCTGAACACATCTTTGTTGGCTTATATCTTGCTTATTTTTATAGCGTAAAAAAAACTCAACTGTTGGTTACTGCTTCATTCAGCTTTTATTAAAGCTATGAAAAAAGTGATAAATAATAAATGAATAATAAATAAATTACTATTCACGACGTATATAGGCTGAAAATCGGCTCCTATGGACAGGAATTGAATCTTTCAAATTGAAATGAAATGAAATATGAAATATATTTATTTGATACAGTGGCTTAAGTGGCTAGTTTTATCCTAAATAAGCGCTTAATACATATAAAATGTTATCTATTAACTGCACTGTGCGAGAACTTAACAATCTATTTACCCAGTCACCTGCACTAGGCTAAGCCTGTCTCGCAGAATGACAATTTTTTTGTTTACCAGATTTAGCGTTAAAGAATTATTATATATTTTTTTAATTTTATTTGCAAAACACGAAATAAATTGAATAACAAAACAAACAAGGAATGATGCAAAGGAAAAGATGTGAAGTTTATGTACGGGTGTGTGTGTGTGTGTGTGTGTGTGTGTGTGTGTGTGTGTGTGTGTGTGTGTGTGTGTGTGTGTGTGTGCGTGCGTGCGTGCGTGCGTGCGTGCGTGCGTGCGTGCGTGCGTGCGTGCGTGCGTGCGTGCGTGCGTGCGTGCGTGTGTGCAAGAAATTGATTAGGTACCAGAATTTGGAAAAAGAGAATGGTTTTTATTTATGTTTAAGCTGTAAGTAGAATTTCAAATGACCTCTACTTTACCTTTGCCCATTGTCAAGCTAATGCTTGATATTAAGAGAATATGGCTTCGAAACTGAAGAGGTAAGTATAATTTGGTTTTCCCGAAAAAAATAAGAAGATACGAGAAATCGCAAGTTAAGTGTAAAAATAAGTATCCTCACAAAGGTGCAAAAAAATGATCACATAGACCTTATCCATATGGTAATAAGGTCTGTTCATATATATTTGAGACTTTGGGGTGTTTATGCCGTTGACTGTACGTATGAAATATTCGTTATTTTTGGCATACTTACTTTATATATTGGCCATAGTTGTAGGTTTTTCTAAATAATTGAATATTTTACGGTGTTAACTGTAGTAATCAATGTTATCACTGACCCAGTTTAAGATCAAGGGTCGTTTTTGTGCAAACCGTTTTATCTGCTTTATCAATCAAAGCGTAATAAATCCAAACACACCCACGTACAGTCAAACAAATTAACTTCTACAACAAAGTGATGCAGTACAGTAATTCAAATAGTCAAAGTATCATTATTACAAAACAAAAAAAATGAAAACTTCGTGTGTTTAGGTGCCTACCTATTACGGTTCAAGAGATACAGCCCGCTGACAAACGGATTTGATTGATGATGCCACTTTGACATAGTTCCATTGAGACCTAGAAATCCATTTGTTTCACTGTACCTACTTTGTAACCACGTGTATTGACATAACCGCTGGGACGTTCAGTTGCGAGGTCGTTTCAATCATTTAATTCCTTTTAATTCTTGTAGCTTCAGGGGCGCTAACTGTTCTGTCCTGTTACGCTAACAAGCGTTTCTATTCGTTTCGGTTTTAAACCACGCTAGTTAAGCTGGGTACTGACTGACCAACGTTACGAGGTGTAATGTAACATGTTACACAGCGAGCATTCACGCACTCAGTACTTATAGCTCGCTGGTTTTCCCGAAACACTACGTACTGACTGCATGAATGCTCGCTGTGTAACATGTTACATTACACATCGTAACGTTAGTCAGTCAGTACCCAGCTTTAGCGCATCTTAGCAGGGCCCTCTGCTTGCAACTACGTCCTTGTAAAAGTCATTCACTCCCGGAGTACTAGACGGTGCAGTGCAGCTCAGATGGCCCTCGGACCTACCAGCAAACCTCAAATTGAACTAGCAAAAACTATATGATGGCGTGATAAAATCTAAAAAGTTTAGTTAGGGCCTAAACGGCCCATGTTTTGCTGCAATTTGTGGCCGGAAATTAGTGCTATCTTACTCTTACTTCGTATGTTAGAGCAAGATGCGTATAGTTGCCGGCCACACATTGCCGTGAAAATGTTGCTCGTTTAGAAGCCCCCTAAGGGCTACATTGCAGTATTTTTCGCACCCAGGTCCTTCGATTACTAGCTATGTCCAATTAAAGGAAAATGAGGTTTCTTATGTTAATTATCCGGGTTATTAACAAGGCCATTTTAAACTATGGGGCCCATGAAGCGAATTTACCTACTAATATTTTTCTACTTTGATCTCGTGAGTGAAACTGTCAGTGCTTCGGGCCCCCCTGAGGTTGGGGGCTCTGTGCACGGTAATGACGGTATTGGTTTTGAACTATGTTTGTGCCAAATTTCACGTCGATCGGGTGAGCCGTTGAACCGAGAAAACGAAACAAACAAACTAAAAATTACCCTAAATAAAAATAAATCCTTTGATTTAGGGTTATTTATCTATGGAAGGTTCGCCAACGCATACCACACTTGAGAAAATAATCGTACAATAAAGTATTGATAAAAAACAGAGTGCTCTTCGACTTAAGGCAAACAGCGTGTATGTGTGCAATAAAATACCTAAACTAAATTCCAATCTAAGTTTTAAATAGAAATAGAACAAGATCAAATTTTGCTGATGAAACAGATCCTGACTTAGTGAAGGAGTTTGGTTTAGGTTGGATTTGTTTTTTATTAATCTTTGCTGTAACAAACAAAATAAAAAATCAAAAGGTGAACGTTCTCTACCAGTGACCTTTAGGCAAGCTTTAAAGCAAAAAAGGTTATTTGGGCGGTACAATGTTGTTCGAAACCCTTAGTGGGAAAAAAAGATAAACATAATTTATTAATGTATTATGACTGTGGTTCTGTTTTTTTTTTTATGGCATAGGGAAGGCTGACGAGCACACAGGCCACCTGATGGTAAGTGGAAACTGTCACCCATAGACATTCGCATTCACAAGACTGCAAGCCTAAGACTGCAAATGCGCTGCCGACCCTGAGGACTAAGATGGAATGCCTCTATGCTAGTCCCGATTAGCTGTAGAATATAATGTAGATGTGCCTTTAACTGCAATGTGTGAAGTGTGTTACTAGGCGTCGTGTAGGTATTTTTTTAGATAAATACGTAATATTTTGTTCAAAACACGCATTTACTTGATCACGTGTTACAAATATTTCAAGTCGTAGATAAACTATACGTAAGTAAACAATGATATCACTATGGTTATATGATATAATTCTTATCGCTATTGAGTAATAAAAATACTGTTTTTTTTAACCGACGTAAAAAAAGAGGTTCTCAATTCGTCAGCTTTTTTTTTTAAAATGTAAATCCCCGATTACTCGGAAACCAATAGAACAATTTGATTTTTTATTTCCTTGTTTGAATGGGTATACTTTCTAGTTGGTCCCATTGTCAACATTTAAGGATCTGATGATGGGATCTTGGAGAAATCTAGGGAACTCCTCAAATAATAAGGCACACCTATAGCGATTTCGGTATTTTTCACTGTTACTCGTGCATGAAGACCACAGATGGCCACCGGAACCCCGTGACGGTACCTATTTGAAGGGTGGCGATAAGGTATCTCGATTAATGTATTTAAGCGACTATGACGAAGCACATTTAATTGTTTAAATATGACTATGACTTTCTCGCGGCGTTGGTTGCGACAAGCTTGAAATGCTCTAAGTTTGTCATTCATTGAGAAGCGGGACGCAGAAATAGGATCAAGAAGTAAAAAATAAAATAAAAGTTTAAAAAAACAAAATCCGCTGGCGTACTACAATATTTTAAACCAAAAGCCGAATAGGTACATTGGACTGACTTACCGACCAAAAAAAGAAGTAAGAAAATAAGTAGTTATAAAAATAAGAAGTTATTCGTTGCATTTTTGAAGTCGGGTTTTTGTTTTTTTGTAACTTTTTGTTTAACACTTAGATACACGTTACGTGAGTATGAGCTATAATACCCTAACAAAAAAAAAACGAACCCTTATGGTGCGACTCTGTCCATCCGTCTATCTGCCTGTCTGACCGTTGCTCTGACCTTATCGAGCGGTGACAATTCTTAATGTGAAAAATTTAATAACCAGTTAGGTACAATAACCCCGAGTCACAATAAAATATATTTTAAAAACTTGTTATTGTAAGAGACATATTTAGACGACTCGTTTTCGTAGTTGGTAGTGACTCTGTCTACGAAGCTAGCGGTCCCGGGTTCGATTCCCGGTATAGGCAAATATTTGTGTTATGGGCGCTAGCATTTATTTCTGAGTCTTGGATGTTTCTCTGTATTTAAGTATTTTTTTCTTTGTATAAGTATTTATATCGTTCTTTAGTACCCATAGTACAAGCCTAGAGCTTAATTAGTTTGGGACTAGGTCAATTGGTGTGATACTGAACCCGATTCTACAGTGGCCTCTAAACTTCCTAATTTTATTTAGGTACTTAAGCTAAAACCTTTTGCTATTCTATGAGCAGCTGTCATAATCAAATGACAGCGCTAATTTGAATCTGACGTTTCTTGTTTTAGGCGGTCTATTCAAATTTACATTGGGAGGGACATTTGCAACGTCAAAAGATGGCGGATGTGTAATTTGTTTTAGTTTTTATTTTTGTGTATTTTGGTGTTCAAAGTTCTTTTCTGTTAGTGATTTGTACTTTTAATGCCTTTGTGTTGCACAGTGATAGAAGACTTGGACTTATTTCGTGTAACTGGCATCTTACTTCTCGTTTCAAGTGGACTCGCAGTGGTACAGAGGTTAAAACTATCTTGGCCTCTGTACTACATATCACCGTACAACGTTGCCCCCAATCTTCCTAGAGAAGACTGGATTGTGTTTTATTACAATATTGATTTATACTTATATATACTTGCGAACTGCGACACTGGCGAATTCACTTCATTGTGGAAACGCCATATTCCCGCGGTAGTACTTGTTCTGCTTGTTCATGTCGCCGAGGGGAAAGAAAAAAAAACTATTATATTTAGTTTTTGGCTATTTAAGCGATGTGCACGTAGAATCGGGTCCAATGTCCCCTAATATTTATTTATTACCTTAAGATGATTGTGAAACGCCGGTAAAATCCGCTGTAACTGTCAAAAAAAATCCATACAAATTTAGCTCCGGGCGAATATGATTCTCACGGGTTACTAATGTCTTGCACAATTTTTTTGGCATAATTCATCATTTCGCACAATCATCATTTGGCATAGTCTTTTTTTCTGAAACCGTGTACTTTTCAGGATTGACATAAAATAAACCAAACCTAACCTATTGGGTTCTATGCAATGGTATTTTAAATAATCCTGAAAAGTACACGGTTTCAGAAAAAAAGACTATGCCAAATGATGATTGTGCGAAATGATGAATTATGCCAAAAAAAGTTATGCCAGATGAAGGGAACCCGATTCTCACCTCCTAAATCAAGTCCGATTTCCACGATTTTTGAATATGTTGTAGTTATTATAAAGAACTAGGTCTATACGTTTCGGTTTTTTGATTTTGCAATATGTTTCAAGAAATATTTTCTTGGCAAGGAAAACGTACAGACAGTTTTTCATGATATATACAACATATTCAAAAATAGTAAAAATCAGACGAGGTTTAGTGGGAGAAAAACGTTTTCGCATTTTGTATGGAGATTTTTAGCTTCACAATCCTCTTAGAAACATAAAACTGGTTATAGGCTTGAGAGACTTTATATTAAGTTTAGTTGGCAATGATTTTGCCAGTGTCATTAAAACCATAATAACTCCTAAACGAATTAACAGATTAAAAAGTTAAGAATATATTCTTGACCGGTAAATAAAGGGCTTTCTTCTTCTGGGACAAAGTCATAAATATATATACGTTACCATGGCGTCAAAAATAGCTACACAACCCTATGCCACCGACAATAAGGTCTATGCATACATATATTTGGCGCGAAGGCTTAGTGCTTTTGACTTTACCACCGGCCAATAAACATATTGAACAAGCATTAGAACCTACCTATTACTGTGATTATCTTGTTAATTGTCATGGTCGTATTTTCTCCCCACTTTGTGTATGTAAATTTTTGTATGTGGCATTACTTGATGTGTTGGTAACACCACTTCTGTTGCTTCATCCTGTCTGTATATCGGAGCTCCCTCAACTCTTGCTTTCCTTTGTGTTTAAACGCTGTGTATTCCTATCATTAAGATTAGGATTAATCTGCTACGCATTTTATGAAAACTATGTGACCAAATCAAGATTACAATACGTTCCTCCAAGAGGCTGTATTATTTCAACGATCCACGACGTCACTCGCCACAGTGTAAAGGGGTACTTAACTTTTTGTTGCAGAACCTCCTCCGTCTGAATCCTACAGTGAAGCCGTATACCAACCTGGTGCCATCAGCGCAGACCAAGAAGAACAAACAGCATTGGAAGAGGAATGCTGACAGGAAGTGCACTGTAAGTATGAGGAGGTAGCTACACCAAAATCATCAGCCAGGTGCAATCCAATGTTGAATGGGCCTTTCGAATTATCAATTGGCAATAAATAAGTACCTGAAGGTCAGGGCATTTAGGAAATATAAATAGACATTTCCGAAACAAGCTATTTTAGGACAAGTACAGGAGGTAGCCGCGTGCTGGGTCGCACTTTTTTTTTATGGCATATATAAGGCAAACGTGCGCACAGGCCACCTGATGGTAAGTGGAAACTCTGACCCATAGACATTCGCATTCACAAGAATGCAAGCTTTAGACTGTAAATGCGTTGCCAACACTGAGGACTAAGATGGAATGCCTCAATGCTAGTAATAACACCGGCTGTCTTATCCCCAAACCGGATCACAACAATGCGAACGCTGCTGTTTGGCGGCAGGTTAATGGATAAGATGGTGGTAGCGATCCGGACGGACCCTGCTCAAGGTCCTACCACCCGCACTTGGGGGCAAGTTAGAAGGTTACACGACTAAATATATTTTTACTGATTCAAAACGATAGTGTCTTAGGCACTGGTCCCACCGCTGACGATGAGCGGGAAGCGAATACAGCCAGCGACCAATTATTAATAGTTGTGTCTCTTTTCTTGACACTATATTTTTGTTTCGACAAACTAGTGGGAAGAGTTCTCGCCGGCTGTGTGAATCGCTAGCGATCAACTAAGTATTATAATATACGTGTCTCTTTTACTGACAGGGGATCTTTATCTATTTTTACGTTTCTTGGGCGTGAAAATCGCAGATAGCTAATCGCTTCCTCGCCCTTGGTGGATATAAAATCGTGAATCTCAATTTTCAATTATATTCTTTGAATAAATTCAACCTGTAAAACTTTGCTTCCCCAGACATGTCCAACCCTCGCGAACAACTTCGACGACATCAAGCACACAACGTTATCTGAGCGGGGCGCGTTAAAGGAAGCCGCCCGCTGCCTTAAGTGCGCGGACGCACCCTGCCAGAAGAGCTGCCCCACACAGATCGACGTGAAGAGCTTCATCTCCAGTATCGCCACTAAGGTAAACCACTAGATCTAGGCCTTCACCAGAATCGCAGTTGTTTTATCTCATTCAAGCGTGTTGCCATACTTGTGTGTGTAGATGCACGTGAACGTTGTATCTGAGTGCGTATCTGTTGTCGCTATGCGGCGTCGTGTGCATGTCTATACGTATTACAATTGCAAGTACAGTCAAGGAATTAAATTTGTCACCCACCTTAGTTCCAAAGTCAATCTGACATTCTACAGCCATAAGGTTTAGTTTCCTATCAATTACAAATGACTTGGCATCTCTAATGACAATGACATGAGATACAAAGTAACTTCCGTGACCGTACCGTACATTTATTTTCCTTTTCTAGTTTCCAACCTTATTTCCAATTTTAATGTTTTCGCTTTTTTTACGCAAATATTTGAAATATTTCAAATTGTCAAAATTCTGTTAAGTAGTTTTTTCGTTCCTGAGCCTCCTTTACTTTTCACCAAGTTAATTGTAGTTAAAAGTCCTTTCATTATTATTATTATGAATTTCTAGCACATTGCTATTTCAACCTTGAGCCTTGCCTGTCATAAATGCCGTGATGAAGCAATAAAACTCGTCTTATATAGAGTAGATGCACGTACGTTTAAAAATCCACCCTAGTATTACACTAATAAGGCCCGTATTAATAAACTAATCTCAACTCTAATGCTCGTCTCGAGATGCGTCAAAAATGACAGTGTTCTATGGTTTGGCGTTTACTTTGATGTATCTTGTGACGGGCCTCACAGTCAAGATGAGTCTATTAATAAGGCCATAAGAAATACTTAGCTATATACTTTCAGGGGGCCTAGTATTGTTACGTTTATCGCGTGACAAAGTGTGGATAATGTATCCGTCACTCTCGTACTTATATACGTGTCAGAAAGTGACGGATGTTTTATCCAAATTTTGTCACGCGATAAACGCAGCCATTTTAGGTACAGAGCTCGTAAATATGTAACGTAAGCCTTGAAGAACCATGTCTACAATTTATATAAGATTAAGTAAATTAATTAACTATAAAAACAAACAAAATTCATCATTTATTCCACACATCTACGCAGATAAGAGGGTTTTACTTTAATCGCCTCTTTTTATTAATCGGCAGTTGTAACTGAGTGTATGTCTAAGAGTGTATTCCTATGTTCCAGAACTACTATGGCGCCGCAAAAGCCATCCTTTCGGACAATCCCCTTGGGCTGACGTGCGGCATGGTCTGCCCCACCAGTGACCTCTGCGTGGGGGGCTGCAACCTCCACGCCAGCGAGGAGGGAGCCATCAATATTGGGGGGCTCCAGCACTTTGCTGTTGATGTAAGTTTAAACACATGACTGTTTTCTGTTTCATGTTCTACACGTACAAAGGTACTATAAGCCTAATGGAGCCCTGACTGTTTTACAGTGACATTGTAAAACATTTTTTTTGAGTCTTTTTACCACTTGAATGACAGTTCTATGGCGGCTCAGGGTTCTATTGAGCGCAGCTTCTGATGGTAGGACGTTGTGCGTGATCAACTATTAATATATGTCTCTTTATATTGACACGGGATCTATATTTTTTGTTTTGACAAACTAGTAGAAATAGTTCTCGCTGGCAGTGTGAACAGCCAGCGGTCAGCTATTAATATAATGGTATGTGTTTCTTTTATTGACACAGGATCTATTTATATCTTTTGTTCGTTTCGTGATTGATAAAATAGCCGATAGCTGATCGCTTTCTCGCCGGCAGTGCGAGTGGGACAAGTGCCATATAATGGCAACCCCTCCTCTCACAGCTTCTCAAGATTTGTCTTGAACTGTCAGACCGGAAGTTATGAAATTTAATTAAGCTCCTTTCCGATTGAAGTGGCTCTCTTTTTAAAAAACCGCGGCGGAATCGGTTCATCGGTTTGGAGCTGCGATTCTACAGACAGACGGAGAAATAAAATGCGTAGCCAAATCTGAGGACATATTGCTCATTTCTAGTCATTTCACCGACAACAATGCGTAATGGCGGGAAATTTATCCCCTGATTTCTCTAAACTACGCTCAACACCTCAGATCTTCATGAAGATGGGCATCCCTCAAACCCTGGACCCGGCCACGCCGCCCCTCCCGAGGGGCGGGGGGCAGAAGATCGCGCTCGTCGGTGGAGGTCCCGCCAGCATCAGCTGTGCTTGCTTCCTGGCGCGGCTGGGGTACCACGACCTCACTGTGTATGAGAAGGAAGCTTATTTGGGAGGGTTGAGGTTAGTACCTACATCATTGCGTATTATGGCACTCGTCCTGCATGGATCAAACGTCAAAAGAATCCTGGAACCGCTAATTGGTATCGATATAACCACGAGAAAACAAACCATCACCTACACAAGTGAGGATTAAGGGAGTCAGGAGGAGCACCAGACCCTCTCCCAAGTGGTAAATGATTGCCCACTTCACTGTTTTCTCGGTGGCAATGGAGGAGGTGAGTAAATTAACGCCTGACGCAGTAAATTGGCTGAAACACTCGGACATTGATATTATTTAATACTGAACCCACACGGTGAGCAATCCAAACGGGTCAGCACGCGAAATTCGCAATTTGAACAAAATCTGAGAGTAATCTGTTCTTAAGAACCAAGGGCTGTTTTAAAATAGAAAATGAAACGGTGTTGTTGGTGAGGATCAACAAAAGAGAGATTATTTGTACAGTTTGTAATTTGAACCATGTTACAACATTTTAACCCAAATTTTGTTCATCTTTACAGTTCTGCGGAGATCCCGCAATACCGGCTCGGTTACGACGTGGTGCAGTTCGAGATCGACCTGGTGAAGAACCTCGGAGTCAAGTTCGTGACCGGCCGGAAACTCTCCACTAAAGACATCACCGTTGATGTAAGTTACTATCTTCTGTCTATACTATAAAACTCCTTCGTGACTGACCGACTGAATAATATAGACTGACTGACTGACTTACAGATAACGCGCAGCCTAAACCGATATTCCTAGGGTACGTTCAAAATAAGGGACGACTAATTTTACGCGCATGATATCACGTGCGTCCTCTAGCAAAACAATAAATTTCTATCACAATAACAATTTTGAGAGAAGCTTCTTATTGCCAACTGTGCAATTTTTTTATACAGTCATCAACTCACCAGCTGTTAATTGAGACGAATCCAACGAATGCACATTCAGTAAGTCCTCATGTAGCGCAGATCCTGTTACCACCTTCTAACTACATCGTTAGATCAGCTCATAGAGAACATAATATGCCACTGTCATTGGGTTTACATTATGTATTCCAAAATGCGGTCAGCATTTAATTGTTTTCAATCCATTACTTCTCCAGGGTCTTCTCAAAAGCGACCACAAGGCTGTGTTCCTAGGGATAGGACTGCCGGAGCCCACCAGCGTGCCAATATTCAAGGGACTCACTCCGGACATGGGCTTCTACACCAGCAAGAGCTTTCTGCCGCTGGTCTCCAAGGGAAGCAAGAAAGGTGAAGTTATTTTTATTACTAATCAAACAGATGTGATTTAAAAGGTCCTCAGGAATTTACAAAAACATAATTTGTAATTTATTTATGTTTTTACTAATTCCATCATACTGCTTCAGGTTCATCTGAGTTCCCATACTGCGCAGAACAGACTTCCTGACATAAATACTTCTCGATATTTTTACCAAGCCAAGGTACTTTAATACGTCTGTGCGAACAAATTGACAAGATACAAATTGACGAACGAATTGACGAATTGTTCTGTTTAACAAAACTGCCACTGTGGTTCCTGACTTTCTGAATGCCAATTTTCTAGGAATGTGCGCGTGCAAGTCTTCGCTGCCGCAGCTCCATGGCAGTGTGATAGTGCTGGGCGCTGGTGACACGGCCTTCGACTGCGCCACGTCGGCGCTCCGCTGCGGGGCGCGCCGAGTCTACGTCGTGTTCCGCAAGGGATTCGGGAACATCCGAGCTGTGCCCGAAGAGGTTAGGATCTTAGGATAGGAGTAGCAGAAATATTTATTTAGTGTTTACGTAGATTGAAGTATACATGACATTTCTACTGCTTCCAGGTCGATTTAGCGAAAGAAGAAAAGTGTGAATTTATTCCATTCATGTCGCCACAAGAAGTCATCGTCAAGGATGGCAGAGTAAGTTACGAAGATTCATTAGAAACTAAGTAGTTAGTATTATAAATTTATGAAGTCAGTGACATTTATCGGTGGTTTAGGTGACAGGTCTGAAATTCTGCCGCACCGAGCAGCTAGACAATGGCGATTGGATCGAAGATCACGAGCAAGTTCTACAGCTGAAGGCCAATTTCATCATATCAGCGTTTGGCTCGGGATTGTATGACAGCGACGGTAAGATTCACATTTAAACCAATTGTAGTCTCGGCCCCAAATTCTAAGTTTGAGGCTATTTATTTGGTCCTTTGAACCGGGGTTTATGTCAGTTTATGTTGTGTTTGCTGGCTAATTCACAACAAATTATCAATCGCTCAAACTGGAAGAGATCCTAAAGGGATCTTCCTTGTATTTTTAATACTTGTAGGCTGTTTTTTTTAAATAAATGTTAACATGTCGTTAAAATTATTCAACAACTTTATCAAATCTACAAGATGTTTTTCTACATAAAACTTGTCCCCAAGACATAATACGTTTACCTGATTTAATGACCGAGATTTCTCGTTTCTGGCCAATTATTTGGAGAAATTACAGCACTAATCCGGTCAATTTCCTTCAACTCAACTACATATTATTTCATCAGTGAAAGACGCCATGTCCGGCGTGAAGCTCAACCGCTGGGGCCTCCCAGAGATCGACAGCAACACCATGCAGTGCGTTAGCCGTCCGGAGGTGTTCGTGGGGGGCGACCTGGCCGGAGTAGCGGAGACCACCGTGGAGTCGGTCAATGACGGGAAGACTGCGGCGTGGTACATCCATTGCTATCTGCAGGTTGGTAACTTGGGAATTAATTTCTCTCATCTTGAACATTTGAAAACGTGTTACTTACTCGATAGAAGGTAAAAAGGGCTCACCCTTATCATGAGTTACAATTACCGTACTCGCTAGGGAATCGAATGCTCTGTCCCTCACATTATTCTTATAGAGTGCGAGGGACAGAGCATTCGATTCGCTAGCGTAAGTGTACTGATGGGCCGTCTTGGATAAACTTCGACACTATTAGATCTTGAGACCTAATTAGTTTGTATTTCTTCGCGTTTTTTCTTCACTATAAATGCTACAGGTAATGTCTCATTGGTACATGGCCACCACACGTGGGCTAGGGCGGTTTACAATAATGAGTCGACACCCCAACTAAGCGAATAAGCCACTGACGTTCTAGTTGAGGAATTGGGTATCAAGATGCTTTAGTGAAATTCGGTTTGCAAATGTTTGTTGTGGTTTACTACTTATGTTAGCCCATACAAAAGAAATGGAGAAAATGTTTATGGATTGTTGAGTTTGTTAAGATTGTCGGTAATGTTGCTGGTTAACCCTAGTTAATGTTTAAGAATATTCGACATGTAAAACTTTCAGAAAAAGTCCAAGTACTATCTGCCAAATTGCCTTAGACTGCGACATCATAAACTCATAAATCATAACCTCCTTGCGATATGTAGGACGCGGACTGTAAGGGTCTTCACACAAACCGGCTCGGAGTGCAGAGCAAGCCGGTATGTGTGAACGGACCCTTATGCTGCATTTTTTTGTTTTAATAAATAAATACATCAGTAATCTAAATTTGGTACTTACCTACTTTTTTACAAATACAACCTTTTCCCAGGGCATTTCGTTCTCCGCACCAGTGGAACTGCCCAAGTTTCACTGCCCCATAGACGATGTGGACCTGTCGGTGCAGGTCTGCGGGCTGCGGTTTGAGAACCCGTTCGGGCTGGCCAGCGCGCCGCCCACCACCAGCGCGGCAATGATCCGGCGCGCCTTGCAGCAGGGCTGGGGGTTCGCTGTTACTAAGACCTTTGGACTAGATAAGGTAAGGATCCTCTCTTATACTGCCCTGCTAAGGCAAAAAGCAGCATCTCAAATAAAACTCCTGGGCGCCTGATATGGCTGCGTTTATATATGCTATTAATTAATTTTATCGGTTAATTTGAACACTGTTACTTGGCGACATGCGGCTCGTATGATGCCACTTGCTCAGAAATGCTCAAAATTACCAGCTTTACATATAGTATTGGATCCCTGAGAGCCTTTATAGCTTCTGAACTAACCATAATATCCCTAGGACTTGGTAACCAACGTGTCCCCTCGCATCGTAAGAGGAGTCACCTCTGGCGAGAACTTCGGCCCCGGGCAGGGCTGCTTCCTGAACATCGAGCTGATCTCCGAGAAGTGCGAGGCCTACTGGTGCCAGAGCATCATGGAGCTGAAGAGAGACTTCCCGGAGAAAGTAAGTTGGAAGAAATAAATATTTAATTTAGTCGAGTTCTAGTTCTTCAGAAGTTAAGGAATCAGGTTCACTTTTGAGCGATATTTCAGAACATTTTGTTTGTTGATAAAATACAGGAACAAGTAAATTCTTGGATGTTGACCCCCGTGGTCGACCATTGCAAATTTCCAGAAGATGTTACATGCCTCACTAACCAGTTTTAGAAAAAGATTTATGCGAGAACGACAAAATCAGCCATTTTTAATTATTATTTTGTGGCGGGCCTTAGGAGACCTACGCCCAAGTTCAGTAAAATAATGACATGATTATTGTTACCAGGTGATAATAGCGTCGATTATGTGCTCGTACAACGAAGCGGACTGGACAGAGCTGGCGCAGAAGGCGGAGGCAGCCGGCTCTGATGCGCTAGAGCTGAACCTGTCATGCCCGCACGGCATGGGCGAGTCCGGCATGGGGCTGGCCTGCGGACAGGTATGTGCTCTTTCACTTGACCTGTTAGGAAAAGATGGTTTACTCCCTCAGAAGAGGAATCAATGAAGACATTTTCTATTGTAAAGTGTGCATGGCGGTGCCAGCTTCGACGGTTGGTGCCTGCGCCATCATTTCACTCTCTTATGACACAATCAAGTATTAAACACTATGATCAGGAAGTCACTTAAACAGGTTTTCTTGCCGCACACGACTAATAAGCTGTGACTTCATCCTAATTAATGCATGGATCGGAGGCAGGTTTTCTTGACTGTCCCTTGTTGATTCCAGGACCCGGTGCTGGTGAAGGGTATCAGTCAGTGGGTGAAGAAAGCTGTTAAGATCCCGGTCTTTATCAAACTGACTCCTAACATAACGGATATCGTCAGCATTGCTATGGCCGCGCACGAAGGTATTTAGTTACTTCCTTGAGTAAATTACTGTAAGTACAGTAACTACACGGCGTTGTTTTTTACAGTCTATGGGCCATATTACAAATTAAACACTGCCTTTATTACACTTTAAAAGCATGTATTTGTTAAAGGTGGCGCCGATGGAGTATCGGCTATCAACACTGTGTCCGGACTCATGTCTGTAAATGTAGATGCCATACCCTGGCCTGCTGTTGGTAAGTACATTTACCACTATCACATGAGGTTCAGCTTCAATGTTTTTTTTCTGATCGCTACCACTATCTTACCCGCCCACTAAATCTTGAAACGTTTGTGTTCCGCTTATTAGGGTAGGTAATGCAGCCAGCGAAATACTAGTATAGAGACATTCAAAGTCCTCACTTATCACAAATCCTTTGTCCTTTGTGCAAAAGCCAAATCTCTTTCTGAGGAAAAACTGTATTTGGACCCTTGTGAAATTTTGTGTGATATTGCCATTTCCGTGCCAAAAAAAAGTAAAACACTAGTATAATCCTAATCATCATCCTAAACGTTATCCAGGTCGTGAGAAGCACACAACCTACGGTGGCGTCTCCGGCAACGCGACGCGCCCCATGGGCCTCCGCGCGGTCTCCGCCATCGGCAACAAGCTGCCCAACTTCCCAATCCTCGGCATCGGCGGCATCGACTCGGCCGAATCCGCGATGCAGTTCATACTCTGCGGTGCACCGGTCGTGCAGGTTAATATGACCACGTTATGTTTTGATTGTAAAAAGTGTGGCCTAAGACGCTTCCTTGTGGCACACATTTTGATTTTGCTATAGTTTGAGGAATAAGTAATTCAATTATTAGTCTGACACAGTTGATTACTGGAGTTATATGAGGAAAGTACAGGATCTAGACATTCCTTGCAATACATCGTTATATATTTCGATATGGATTAAGGAATATTAAGTAATATTCTGTTAGTCATACTCAGTTGATTGATGAAGACCATTACTCTGCGGCGCGCCCGTCGTACAGGTTACGACGTTGTCATAGTTACCTACCTTTATTGTACATGAGAAAAAGTAGAGGCCTAGGACACTTCCTTGCGAAACACCTTTTAAAATTACACTGTACCTTAAAATGTAGGTAGGTAAGAGATGAATAAAATAAACTATTGAAACCTTAGTTTATTCGTATCATTCATGCTACTCGTGGAAAACACTAAATAAATTGTAATCTCTGAGTTGGAAACGCATTTTCAATCCTAAGATTGCAGTATTGAGATTGCAAATGACCTTAGGCCAATTATCATCGGGTGGCCTATGTGTTTGTATTAGTACGTAATATTTATCTTAATGCCACAAAAAATATTTCTAGATCTGCAGTGCAGTCCAGAACCAAGACTTCACAGTAGTTGAGGACTACATCACTGGATTGAAGGCGCTGCTGTACCTGAGGTCCCGAGGGCTCCCTGGCTGGACCGGCCAGTCTCCACCCACCTTCAAGCACCAGAAGGGAAAGCGCGTGCAGACGATATACGACGAAAATGGAAAGGTACACAAACAGTTGGCCAATAAGTATAAAAATATAATAAAGAAGTTTCTTGCAAAAAATCAACATTGTAATAGGTTGAAATCACGACACTATGTCTAGTGTTAGGGATCCTTGTGTTAAAGTTCAGGGATATATCTATTATGTAAGAAACCCCTGTGTCGGCAATTTCAAACGCCTGATTCTACCAGCGTTTCCCAAGATTAGACAACTGGGCAAGAAAAAATGAATAACGCTAACGTTAGCCACTTCCAAAAACTGACAAGAGGTATGGAATTGACGTCCTGTACATTTTGTCAGTTTTCGAAAACCGCTAGCTGTATGCATCAAGACCCCGTGAGAAAAACTTAAATACGTAAGAAAATGCTAGACTCAGGAACAAATACTTTTTCAGATCCTAGCTCACTTCGGCCCTTACAACAAGAAACGTGAAGACATGCTGCACAAGATCAGGCTAAATTCAGACTTATTAGCTGACAATACGGTCGATACGTATCTAAAGAACGGCTCGGCCAATGGTCATTCGGAGGCCCCAAGTATCAGAGACATTGTGGGAGAGGCGTTGCCCAGGATTGGGACCTACAAGCACTTGGATAATACGAAGCAAGTCGTTGCCTTGATAGATGACGTGAGTAATTTATGAATGATAATACAGTCGATATGATATCGGATCTGCGGGCCTATTATGGCCGCGTTTAGGGGGCGTCCTCGCGATTTTCCCCTTCCCCCCTGGTTAGATGTCGTGAGAATTAACACAACCCCCCCAATCTCTTGTGAGATTTTGCAAAACGTGTGCTTCTAGTGTAAATGCGTTGGATTTATTCTAAAAAACCACCATAAATATTATTGTGTAAGATTTGCCCATATTTTAGTGAAGGAACACGGTTTACTTCATTTAACCCATTTTTTTCGGAAATATTTATTAGGTACCTACGTGATATTCGCCGAGACCCCCCTTCTTCCCAAAGTAAGAAAACCACAAAAAATACATCACAATGACTTACTTTTTTCACTTTACCCGTTAATATTTCGCAAAGTTCGACCACAAGTAGGGTAAAGCAACTAATTACTGACACCCAAAATACAGGTTATTTGCACATGATTGTAGTTTTATTGCCTTGATATAAGTTCACGACTCGAAGATTTATAGGTAGGACTCGATTAAAAATTAATTAATTGTCACAACGTACAATTCGTACCCACCATATTTTTTTTATTCACCTATTTATATTTCTTTTTTTAGGACATGTGTATTAACTGTGGTAAATGCTACATGGCCTGCGCAGACTCGGGTTATCAAGCGATCGAGTAAGTACATCATTAATGAAACTAAAACCTCTTTTTTATACGATACGATAAAGTTATATCTTATCTTATCTCTGTGAAACAAACAGAAAGACGGCCACCAAGCGCCTTTTGTAACTTGAGCCAAGTTAGCCAGAAAAGATGTTCATTCAAGTCCAACTTAAGAAAATTGAAACTTTTATGCAACTACATCTCAAGTAAAATGCTGATCACAACAAGTTCTACCCATTGTAGCCTGCCTACGAAACTACTGGGGCACGTTTTATAAAGCTACAAGTAACAATTTTACAGGTCTAAACTGGCAACACTGCTCAAATGGCTGGTCGTCATTGGTTGAGGCCCGAGGCTGTGTCAAATGGAAACTTGTAACCTGTAAATTGTATTTTTTAGCTATAAAAAACAGGCCGCTGGTCGTGGACTCGATCCCCTGTAAGGGCAAACATTTGTGTGGCGAGCGCGAGTTAATTTATTCTAAAAAAAGCAAAACTCAAAATATTTATTCAATAAATTGGCCACATGAGGGTTCTGTTACACGTCGGTAACATGGAGTGAATGTATCTTTATACCTAAGTGTGTTTATCGTACATAGAACCTAGCACAGGGTCTTGAGCTTAGTTCGGTTTGAATAATCAACATATTTCATATCGATGAGAAATATTAGCGAGCTAAATACTTTTCTTACACAGTTTGGAACAGTCTCAGCTTAACTAGCTGCTGCTAGGCTACTGTAGTAGGTACCTAGTCGCTTAAACGCCTTAGTGCATTAGTTTAAATTAGTGAAGCAGTTCATTCATGGCGTTGAAGTGTGAAGCTGGTACCTACTTATAAGGCTAAACGTAGATCAATGTGTTAGATTACAGATTCGCCCGATGTTTATTTATTTTTTTACCTTAAGTAATTACACGTACTCACTGTTAAACATTATTTTCTCTGTAAGCGAATTATGTAATTCTTTTGAGAAAAATAAATATTTTCACCGTTTATGTTCAGATTTGATCCCGACACGCACATCCCCAACGTGACGGACGACTGCACCGGATGCACCCTGTGCTTATCTGTGTGCCCCATCATCGACTGCATCTCGTAAGTAGCATGCACAACTTATCTATACACAATCCTGTTCCTGCCTTCAAATGAGCGCGAATATTTTTTTCTGACACATGGTTATTTTCTATGTATTTAAGTATATATTTCTCTATATAAGTATTTATATCGTTGTCTAGTACCTATTGTACAAACCTAGAGCTAAATTTGGGACTAGGTCAATTGGTGTGACATTGTCCCCTGATATTTATTTATTATTTTATATAACTCTTCCGTGCTAAACTGCTGAGCTGGGACTTGAAATTTGGAGGGAAGATTCCTTGAGTACCCTAGAGGTGCCGAAGAAGTAGTTTTCCGAAAATCGACTCCTAAGGGAAGAATCCGGAACCGTTTCTACGCGGACGAAGACGCGGCTTTCCTCTAGTACCTGCCAATTAAAGTATCATTGAGTGTAACCACACTACGCACCGAGTAACCGCAAAATAAAATACTCATTTTGTTTTGAGCTTTATTCTTTATTCAATAAGGTCCATTTTTAATACCCTAAATTTCACTACAGATTTTCAAATCTTTTTTCGTACTTCTCAAAAACTTCATTTTATTTTTGCATTAAAATATAAGTAAGTAATTATGTATAGGTACGTCAGGATTTTTCAGATTTTTTGATTCGTAAACTTCTGAGATAAGGGGAGGGGAACCTACATTTTTTGCACATTTTTGGCTATAAATCAAAAATTATATCACAGAAAATTTAAAAAAAAACATTTGAAATGTGCTGATTGAGTTCTTTCATATGACACCCCATTTGCTATAATCAGACCACTTTCATTTTTCAACCCCCATTCTAGACCCCTTTTGAATTATTTATAAAATTAATTTCATATTTTTTTACTTAAACCTGATGCGGGCAAGCAAGTTGTATAACTATGCCAAATTTCAAGTTGGTAGCATTTGTAGTTGCTGAGTAACGTGCTGTGACATACAGACAGAAAGACACAGACAACGAAGTCCCACAAGGGTTCCTTTTTTACAATTTTGGTACGGAACCCTATAAAGACAAATGTAGGCCACATTTAGGCAGGTTTAATTTGGCTTACTCTATTATATATTCGTTAAATCGAACCGCGCATTCAGGGCAAACCACCTGTAGAATGCGTCACAATGTTTAAATCCAAATTTTCAAGTAGAACTTTTAATAAGTATGTATGTACTCGTATGTAGGCTTTAGTTAAATACTGAAGCGACCGTATCACCGTAGTGCCAGTAAGGTATTGCATGGTACTAAAGATGGTATCTAGTAAGTAGGTATAGCGTATAGATTTTTAGGTTAAGGTATATTTGTCAATTTTGATTGATTCGATAAAGCAAAAAAAAGTGTTCCATATTTTTTATAATCTTACTGACGGACTAATGAATTAGATATTTTTTTACCCAGGACTCACCCCTATTTCTTACCGAAATTTTGCCGTCTGTCGCCGTCGTAGCGTTAGGCTGTTTGTCCACCGCCGCCGTCACCGTCACGTCACCGAGAACGAGATGACGGCGCCGAAGTAGCGGTACATACATTTACTTAAGCCGCGTGTCCACCGCACATGACGGGTGACGGATGTGCGGTGGACACGCGGCTTAAGTAAATGTATGTACCGCTACTTCGGCGCCGTCATCTCGTTCTCGGTGACGTGACGGTGACGGCGGCGGTGGACAAACAGCCTTAGTGGCATGAGTTTTAGTTGACGGCCAGAGCCATGTGTGTAATTCAAAATGTTTTAGACACCAGTCTTAATTAGGATTAAAGGAAAAAAATCCTATTTTTTATGGTTGTCATATCACTGGAGCACTGTCTGTGAACGGTTCTTTTACCATAAAACCGTTTCGCTATTACGTTACGTTTGAAATTCCAGCGTTATGGAAACCAGGATTGAGCAAATACATAATTTTCTTTGATTTACAGGATGGTGCCCAAAACGATACCGCACATTATCAAGAGAGGTCTCCACACGCAGGTGCATCCTGTATCACCACTGGACGGAATATGCCAATAAAATGCAATGTAAAAGAATAAAAATATATTATGCACAAAATACTGTCGATATACTTAGAACATAGAATAAAGTTCATTAAATGAGGTACTAGTTTTGATTCATAACTCTTTCGTATATTTCCTCAGCCTTTTTTTCGGCCAGAATATATGAGGACACCCACAAGTTCTCAAGGTTCACTGCCAATGTTAGGGCTGATACAGGCATAGGGCAATTATAATGACTTTTGTCTACGACATGTGGCTGAATAATCCCCTTTCTCCTCTCATGAAGTTTCTTGCAAATGTAACATTCAAATTCACCCACTGTCAACCCAAGATCAGTCTGATAAGGCCTCAATGTCAACTCCTTGACTATCCTATCGTTACTAACAATCGCATTCACTTTATGCCCCAAATACTCTTCATACAACTTGTCATCCCTGAGCAATTTATTCAAGTGCTCACTTAAAATCTTAGGAGTAGGAAAATCTTCTATCAAAATAGCAGATTTACTATTTGGCAACCAATCTCTTATAGAAGGTGATCCAAAGTAAATTGGGACAGAACCCACCTTAATCGCCCGCCAGAATTTCTCCGTGATATAATCCTCGCAAACCCCATTCTCTATTGCTATAACAAACTTGTATCTCGCTACAAAATATAGAAATTCATCATCAAGTAAGTGGTTCACGTAATCGCCACTGAATTTTGAATCCAATTTTCTGTTATTCAGACATTGGCCATAAGAATCTATCTTAATAAATTTCATAAGTTCCTTTACATAAGCATCCCTCTCTGTGGATGTTTCACAATCAGATTGTAAATAAAGTACTGGAGCAATTTCACTTAAATAATGGTTCTTCTCTAAACTTTTGACAAAGTATGTGTCACTAGTTATATCCTCAATTGAATTAACATCTTGTAAAGGAAAAGGAATGTCGCTATGTCTGCTTATAGTCGAGGAGTAATTAAACAACTTCAGTATCTTCTCATGCAGAAACAAAACTTCATTTCTCGGAGATTCCTCATGAAACATCCCCCAAATGATCTCATTGGGTTTCCTAGGTAACGGCAGGTCTTCAAAATCAATTGTACTGACATAAAACATAAAAGCTTCAACATGAAACACGTCACTTAAGTTTTTCTGACTATAAACATCACACTTTATGTTACCTGGACACTTCTTATTAGACTCAGAAGTGGCAGGAAACGCCCGAGTCCACCACAGTATGACTGGATTGTCCGTTTTTTTTAATTCACTAGTATTACCCTTGCAAGTCCAAAATATGAAGCACACCCAAAAACATATTAAAGCCAAAAATATTTTGTTTAATATCAATTTACAGAGTATTTTAATAACATTAACAAACATTTTATAAATAAGTAACAAAGCAAACTTAAAGCACTTAATACTCGTACGTACACTTCTATTGGCAAACATAATTGTGTTACTGTTATTATCAGAGGAAGTTGTGACTCATCAGTTGTAACCTACCAATTTATCAGTAGCTAATCTACCCTCTCTCTTAGCACATATAAAAAAATATCCCTTGTATGGCAAGCAGCCATATAAAGGCGTAATTTAAACTCACTTTATAGTTTTCTTGCCACATGAGAGGCTGGAATGTAAATTGTAAAAAAGATTATGATGTCCCGTTACAAAAAGCAAAAGATATTTATCAGGATTGTAGTAGGTGAAAACAAGTGGTCTCTGCCTACCCCTCTGGGAAACAGGCGTGATTTAATGTATGTTACACAAAATGCAAAATGTAGCAAATAAATTTCTACGTCACCTGTACCTGCTCCACCAAAAACATAACAGACAACATGAGGGTAAGCGCAGCCATTGGTCAGGGCAAGCTATATTATTACTCTTTCTTAAGATAAAACCTATTGGGCTACTTGAGAAGTTAGCAAATGGCATTAGAACTGTATATAGAGCATTTGATCACCAGTGCCTGCTTTTAAGGTTACCTTATACCCCCGGCAAGTAGGACTAGGAACTTGACAAATCTAGCCCCAAGGAGGTAAGTATTTAATTCTTAAAGCTAAGATATAAGGTAGCTAGGATTATAGAGATACAAATTTCAAAATTAGCTAGTGCCAATTCATAACTCAAATACATAAAAAATATGTTGATCAGTTAAAAGCTAAAAAATTGTTAGTGTTTTGTTTATGTAAAATAATGCCTAGTTAAAAAAAGTTGAACTGTAGTAATAATTAAAGAATAATATCATTAAATAATGAATACAAACCAATGAAGAAATTTAGAAATTAACAAAACTAATTTTTGCTACGTGAAGCAATTCAGTTCATTAATCCATGTCTATACGTAAGCAAAAATCGAACGAAATCTTCTTTAGCTCCCGTAGAAATAGATCGTTGTAATTTATGTGGATTCAATTTAATGATTTATTGAGAACGTTACATAGGCTTTATGATAATTATAAGGGTGTTATCATATTAGACGACAGTCGTTGTTAAGTTTGAATTATGACCGATAATAGAATATAAACTTTTAAAACTAAGTCACAACGCATTTTACGTTTCCTAACTCACTTAATTTTGTGACTGGCTTGCTGGCTAGCCGTACTGACACTACTGACTGACTGTCTGACTGTCTGACTGAAGACACTGAAGTACTTATACATGTCATGTCAGGCAGGCACATACCTTATAATCTGTGATGTCAGGTAGGTATGGTATGTGTCAATGTGTTGACTGACTGACTGTCATCATGACGTTTCACCCAACACTAACTGTCACTGTCAGAGGCATGGAATAGAATAAGTATAATCATAAAAACTAGTTTAGGGTTGATTCGGGAGAGTGTGTGGTAAGAGGCGGAACGTCAATAGCGATTTTTTCAACCTATTTTTAAATTAACAATTTAAATCCTCAAAATTTGCTCAAAATAGGATTAATTTTGAAGGGGGTTAGTTTAAGCAATATTTAAGAAACGAAAACTTTTGATGTGCATAAGTGCCCGTGCGGCCAATTTAATGAATAAACATTTTTTTTTACAATAAATAACCTTGAATAACGTCAGATGAGATGCAAAAGATACGTAGTTTTTTTTTATTCACTCCATAGAAAAGAGATACAAAATATAACGTGAACTATTTCAAGGGTATGTATTTTTAGCTTCTATTCAAAGTTTTCTCTACAATCGCCATAGTATAAATAAGCTTCGTGAATTAAACAAATTATGTATATTTTCGTGCAGTAATAATATTTCTGCGAATTTCTGCTCAAAAAACATCCCGCAAAACAATATGAACCGGTTTTCTAGGTAATGGCAGGTCTCCAAAATTAATAAAACTTCTTGAAATAAGTACAAAAGCTGCAACTAGAAGCGCCTCATTTCTGTTGTTCCGGGTGTGATGATAAAAATTAAATCTTACAATTTCCAGAAAACTTCTTATTAATCTCACAAGTATCAGGGAAACCCAGATTCCGCCACATTATGAGTGGATTACCTCAATTAACTTGAAAACCAAAAGTATGAATCACACACAAAATCACATCAAATCCCAAAATATTATTTGTATAATGTCAAATCACGGATCACTTAATATTTACACATACGCTTCTATTGGCAATATTGGCATACATAAATTGTGTCATGTCAGCCGAAAGACGTCCACTGCTGGACAAATTGTGTTACTGTTTGTTATTATCAGTGGAAGTATAGTGCATCATCAGTTGTATCCTATGAATGTATCAGAAGCTAAAAAATAAAATGCAATTGTACATGAAAAATTTAATTAAAACCTCCATCCTCTTTCTTTGCGCATATAATGAATGTCCATAGAGAGTGCGATTATCAGATCAACATAAAAGAGTGCGTATATGGCTCCAACAATTTTTGCGGCACTTATAATAAAAACGACGTTGACGATCGTTACAGTAAGTGCAAATACAGCGTAATACATTTCTGCCTCATCCTGTACCTGGTCCACCAAGTACAGTATCAAGAACATTAAAGACAGCACGAGCGTGGGCGCAGCCGCCAGGCAGTGGAAGTGGCCCATGGGTTCCACCACGTGAGGTATTATATTGAGGAGGAGTGCCACTACCTAAAAGTAAGATGACAATACACTATCCACTAACGTATCGTTTAATCTAACTAAAAGGGCATGAAAATTTTGATTTTTTTCTTCTAACGTGTTGTATTAAATGTTCTAACTATAATAATACAAATCATGCTTACATAAGCATTTTATTACAACTAAAAACAATTTACTCTTTAAAAGCAAAACCCCTTTCTTTAATAACATAATATAGGTCTATTGCTAGGGCGACTATCAGATGGCAGTAGAACAGTCCGTAGAACGCTTGATCGCTATTGCCTGTTAGTAGGACAATGAATAGACAGATACTAGTAACGGCGGATTGGAATATTAGGTAAAGTTGTTCGGCCAGTTCCTGCACTTGGTCCACTAAGTAAAGCACGATGAACATTAGCGAGAGGATCAGTGTGGGCGCGGCCGTCAAACAGTTCCCTACTCCCCCTCCGGGAAGTAGGAACGGCATTACCATTAGAACCAATGCCATAACCTAAAAGGAAATACTAAATTGTGACATCCAGACCAAACTTTTTTTACCTAATGTCAGACAACACAGCGAGGCAGATTAGTGTTAGTATAATATTTCTAACGACCTTTATCAATTTAACAGTTATGCAATTTAAATGTCGCATACATATAGTATGTAATGTAGTGATGGTATTAATGATCCGACAAAAGCCGCTTAAATATCTTTACCAGGCTGCACGAAGCCTTGAGGGTATTAAGTGAGGAAAAATCGTAAGTCTCGCTAAGGTCCCAAACTATTCGACCGGTTGTATTAAACATGAAAGGTAACCAATGATTTCTGAGAATGTGCGACTGCCATAGGCTATAGCTACTGGCTAGGCTGGTATTGGCTATTATATTAATGACAAAAATGACAGCTTGGTTCAGCGCAATCTGCGTCCTACACAAGGAGCTGACATTCCATGAGGAATGCGATGCGTGTAATGACTAATGAATCATTGAAGCTCAACAAAATGACCTTAATAACGTCACGTTTGTTTTGCATCTCTTTCTCCAGATAATAAACCAAAATCATTTCATCTTCTTTCTACATTCCTAAGGACAGCGATGTAAAACATACGTATATGAATTACGTCACGTATGTTTTACATCATTTCATCAATCTACAGTTGGTTAGGCAATCTCCATCCTATTCATATTATAAATGGGAAAGATTGTGTGATAGCTTGTTACTCCTTCACCATACAACGGCTGGACGGATTCGGATAAAATTTGGAATGAAGATAGTTTATACCCCAGATGAACACACAGGCTTTTTTAAAAGTTCCTGAGAGAGTAGCGATAGTTGAAATATACGCGGACGAAGTCGCGTGGAGAAACTAGTTTTATATAAGCTTCATGGTCCTACACCAACTCACTCACTAAGCACTAAGACCGTGGGCCATACCGTCTCTTTTTTAGTAAATTATACAACAATTTGTAGAATAAGGGTATTCGATTAGTATATTTACCGATTATTACGTAAGAGATGTAGTTAGACATAAAAAACACATACTCCTCATTTTACAGTACATAACAACAGGATGACAATTAAAGGTTGTAGACAAAATGATAAGTATATTTAATAAACAACACTAAAAGTTATTGAAGTTATATTTTAATAACAAATTGAATTATTATTATGCACAGCTAAAAGTACATCCTCTTTCATTAGCAATTAAAAACAGATCGATGCTTAAAACAGTCAATAAAGTAAAGAATAGAACGCCATATGTCAACCATACCCAAATTCTCGACAGATTTAACAGAAAACATTGAATAAACGCACCAAAAGTGAATAAAATTTGGAAAAACAGATACATCTTTTCCATAAATAAGGGAACTTTTCTTCGTAAATACAACACAATAAACAAAAGTGATATGACGAGCGTGGGACCAGTCGAAATGCAGTACATGTGTCCCCGCGGTGTTTCCAGAGCCAATGGCAATACTGTTAGTACTAGCGAGTTTATCTACAAATAATAAATTTTATTGACACTAAATCCTTTGCTTTCATGATTTTTACTAAGTATAACTGGGTATTTCCAAATTTAACACCTTATGCAACGTGGGTAGTTTTAACCCAGTAACGATTTACAAACCAATAGTAATCGTTTACTTGACTATTGTTAATATTTAGGGACTTTATAAATCATCGCTAAAAATAAAATATGTACTTATAACAAGTTAGTGATACTTACAAATTCAACTAGTTTCATAATAAATATATTGTATCTTAATAGTTCCGCCCATTTTTTATCCACAGGAACGGAATCTGCAAATAATACAACGGTTCAATCACAAACTTCTTTAGTTCTGATTTGAATTACTCACATTAATATCTCCAAGTACCATTTATTATCATATCAGACATCTCGGAGGTTTAATTTATGCTTTTGGTGTACGTATGTTATACGTAAATATTACAGCATTTCTGATTATTTTGTTTTATGACGAATGTAGATTTCAAAAAACATTATAAAAGAAAATAAATAAATAACCCCTCAAAAATTAAATACTTTCCATCAATAATGACAAAGTCAAACGTCTTTTTATATATCATCTGTTAGCCAACTGTCTATTCTTTTTAACCGACTTAAAAGGAAGAGGTTCTCAATTCTCCGTCCCTAAATTTTATACTGTGTAATGTAATAATTAGGATAATTTACGATGAATTACCTATGGGCTTGTATTTTTATGTAATAGGCCCCTCAAACAATCATAATTTAACTTGTTAAAGTCATGAAATGTTTAAAAAATTAGAATCTTCTGTTCTAAACGCTGGGGCCACATTTATGCCCACAGCCCATGAATGGGCTTCGGCGAAGTCTCGTCTAAGCATCTCTTAAGCTGCGTCTGCTGCGCTGTTTTCGGTGTATTTTTTTTTAAACATCTTACATATTTTTCAAACGGAAAAAGGGCGTGGACAATTTAAATTTTTGTTTTAAAGCTCAGATACAATCCCCGAAACCATTTCCCCGCGTTCGTCTGCGAGGGAGTGGGTCATGTTTTCACTTTTGAAAGTTTTGAGTTTGAGTGAAGAACTGTCAAATAGGGCATTAATTATTTAATTTATGAAAAGAAGAAAGGAAAGGCCGCTGCGTTTTATTCAATTGGTAAACGAGCGGCCCATAATTTGACAAATTGTACTGGGATGACAGCTGTCAAAACAAAAGTGTTAGTCTCGATGGAAGCCATAACCTACAAAAATTGAATTGAATTGACTAATGACAAACAATACATTGTCACTCACAAGTCACAATGGACGTTCACTTGCACCTAAATATGTTTTGTAACATATTTTGCTTACATGTTTTGTTAGGTTTTTGGCGCAGCGGACACGCCTTTACTTTAACATGAAGAAGGAAAGAGACTTCAACACGAAAATTCCTCAAATCCCGCAGATGTGGATGCAGCGTTGAAATAGAAATGATGGATTAGTATCTATACCTACTTTGCCATTAGCATCGGCCCTACTTTGAAAATCGAAATTCAAAGTTACTCGTTATTCGAGACTATATTGAGAGAAAGGGATGGAGCTAACGTAACTTCGAACTTCGATATTCAAAATAGGGCCTCAGTTTTCAAGGCATTCGAGAAAATAACTGGTAGGGACTGTGTGAACATGTGAACATGGTATTTTGATGTTACGTTAAAAAGTTACTACATCTGTGCGCGTCTGTGCCGCCCTTACAATCTGTGGTCTGTGTCACACGCTTATAATCTGTGCTCGAAACTTGTCTTATAAATATAATCTGTGACTCGAAACGTCGGATCGGATGAAAAGATCGCGCGGATGTTACCTAGTCTCTTTTATATTTATTCAAGTTTATGAAATGTTATTTTCTCCAGTGCATAAAATACATCGCGAATAATGGAAGAAGAAGATCCGGTCGTCACAGAGGTAGAATACCTTGAAACTGCGTATTTACAACGTGGTATTCGACTAGGTTATGTTATTGTACGAAAACTTACGTTAAAACAAATTGTATGGGCTGTTTCTCGTTTTAGATACCGGTATACTTGTCTCAGGCATTGGCTGATAATCTTTACATTTACCAATACCCGGTTAGACCGGCGAATAGAGAGTGGAAGGATGTCAAAGTGGTCAATGCCTGCATCAAGCCGAAAAACCAATTGGTACGAGTGGAAGTGGGATTGGACACTTACAGCGACAAATACTGTTTTTATAAAGGCGAACAAATAGCTTTGAATACGGACGGCCAACAGGTAAGCCCTTTAAGCATTTTGATAATGTTCTACCACTAAACCTTTCATCCATGGTGTCAGAACTTGGCAAGTTTATATGATAAAGGTACTTGAAATTTGATTTCCATGAAATTAAAAGCCCGGAGCCCCTTTAGCGATTTTATAGCTCGTGCGTCTGTCACTGACGCGAGCCGAGTAAGTTCGCGAACTTTAAGTTGGCGATTTTATTTGGCTTGGATACCTATCAGCCCTTTTAGGGCTGTATTAAACTTAACTTGGCTGAGATGACCAAGATATGTTAAAGTACACGTATTTTTTATGCATCTTGAGATGAGTATTACTGTTGAAATTGTAGTCTTGCGAATGCAAATGTCTATGAATCTCGGTTTTCACTTACCATAAGTGCCTGATAACAAATCCAGGTCCTTGCCATAAAAATAATGTCCTTAATCATTTATATAATAATATATCCTTTACCCACAGTCAATACGATAATATGTTTGCTTAGGAATCCAGGTTTGTAAAAGACAAGGAACGTGAGAAAGCGCAGTATTTCCGTAGTGGGACCATGGACAAGATAGTGTTTGAGAGCAGCTCACCTTGTGTCGAAACTCAACACTATGCCGTAGCTATATTACAAGACAAGGAGCTGCATTGCACCCCTATTAAAGGTATATTTTACCTGAATATCTTGTTTCAATATTAAGTAACTAAATAGATAAAAATGCGTGATGTAACAGTGAACCCCTTACTTAAAAAGCAATATTGGTCCATGTGTTTGGAGCTTAGATGCCACTGATATACACACAGATATGCACATTTACAACACCCCTCTTTATGGTATTTAAAATGAAATTTACTATTTTGTCTATCTGATTGTCTACTTACTAATTTTTTTTAACTGCAATAGATTTTGATGCATCCTTACTATCATTAAGAATACGGACCGTTTGGAAGCTTTATGTTTAGTTACATGTATTTAGGCTCAAGTTTCCCAACTTCTACAAATGCAGCATAATGAAATTAGACTCTTTGGTTTGCAGGTATCGTGCAAATGCGACCGTCCTGCTCGTACTATGACAAGCAAGACAAGCGGAATAAAGACAAAAGCAAGGCTGACAACTCTGATGATGATGAGAAAGAACCGGAAGCTCAACAGGTACCATAGGAGTCATATATCTCAGTCCTATTTACTGCATGCAACTTGTACTGTTGTTCATCATATGTAAAGAGTTAGCCAATAGAGTTCATAGAGTAAATTCATTTTTATTTTCTTGAAAAGCCTATACTTAAAAATTAAAAAACTCAACTTCATTTTCATGTAGGAAATAATCCCATGTACATGTATAGCACAAGCCCTCCTAGGCAAAGTATGCTTCGGTAGGACAAGGGCGCACTTTTTGTTATATTGCACATATGCCCTCATTCTACCGAACGAGGGAGTAAAAACGTAGCCTTTTTAGGAGTTTGTGTTACCTATTGCCGCTCGGGTGCTATACCTTGTCTACGTTAAAGAGTTAGTACCAGAAAACTTAGAATGCACATAATTGGCCAGCGATAAGGGCACCACTTGCACACATGGTGGATTAGCATCCAAAATCAGACAACATCTGTCTCTTGTACGGTGCGGCAGCATTTTAGTGCTCTTCTTTGTATTGTTGTTTTTACTTTTTACCTGGCTCGTTTATTGGACGGTTTCCCGTTTAACCTGTGACTGATTATTTTCTGATAATACACATATTTAATTTAATAATTACTTTTCAATTACATATCCATGATGAATAAGTGAATAATCATGAAATATGTAAGGGCTCCATTAAGTATGTCGGTCATTTAGTATGCCAAATCAACTTACGAACGAATAAAGAAATATTCCGAGCCAGGTTCACGCCCTGACCATTTGCTGTCCTTTTCATTTGCATACAAAAGTGCTAACTCTTTAACGTAGACAAGTTATAGAATTGCGTCAATGCGCATTACTCGATAGTACACACGCTCGTACCGGCTCGGCTCGTCCTGTTGTATTGACTTATGCTGGTTGGCGGCGCTTAAGGTCGAAGCACGCACACATACAAGCCGCGCGAGACACTTTTTTGAAGATGAACTTTACTATGAAAAGCCCAAAAGAACATTGCAATAGGAGCACTGTCCGTCGTCCCATCATTAACTCTCCTTTTAGGTGACTGTCAAGTTCGCCCGGCAAGAGACGGAAGTAGCCAAGAAAGCGCGAGAAAAGTCGTTCGACACGATATCGCAGCGGATATCCGCCGAGCCGTGGTGCCAGGCGATGTGGTATCATGCCGGAACCGACGCGGCCGAGGTGAGAGAACACCCTTATCACGATCATTATTGTGGTAGCCATCATTATAATCAACAGTTATTATAGTTATTAACGTCATTTTCGTCAACGTCATCTCATCATTAACAGTGCTCGGAACCTGTTAATGTCTAGGTATAATTTCGTTCAAATCAAATCATTTATTCTGTAAGTAGGCCCTGTAGGCACTTTTACAAGTCTGAGTCTACCAGCGCTTCCAAAGAGACCACTGTTGAGAAGAAGCGCCGCAAGAAACTCAACAGTAAGCCGTTCATCCCTTAATAAGTTAACGAAAGGAATGGTTTACAAAACCGACTTTATTTAGGATACCAGTAAATAGGAAGAACTAAATTGAGGAACTGCTATAAACCTGTATTAACGGGTGTCACAAGGAAGACTCCCACCAGCCTGCATTGCGGTCGAATTCGAGTGACGTAATAGTAGGGGAACCCACGAAACTAAACCTAGTAGGATAAGACTACCGGATAATATATATAGTTTAGGGCTTTTAGAATATAACGTGACGTAAAACACTAAAGTGGGAGCTAGTACATAAAAGAGGTTTATCTATACACACTGCAGAGTCAAGATCATCTTAACCGTTGAACTTCTCTCAACTGGACGAAATTTAAGAAACCTTTTTTTATTTTAACCGGTAACCCCATTTTGAAATGGAACTCTTTCTTCGCCTCGTTCTTCGGAAGGACAGGTAATTACGCGACAATTGTTTTAGACAGAAAAAGTTACTGCAGAGTGGTATACTAACAATTGTTTGCCACTTGTCTTGGAAAAAGTTCGGGAGAAACGACTTCCCAGTAGGATCCTCCTTCACCACGACAACGCCTCGTCACACACCGCCAGGCGAACGATCGACTATTTGGCGACGTCAGACGTGGAATTACTTTGTCACCCGCCGTATAGCCCGGACCTCGCACGATGCGATTTTTATTTATTCCCGAAAATAAAAGAAAATCTTCGAGGAAAACGTTTTATGGACGCCGAGGAAGCTGTGGCTGCGTTTCAAAAGGCCCTCGAAGAGACCCCTAAGGACGAGTGGGCAAAGTGCTTTTGTCAGTGGTTCCATCGGATGCAGCGATGTATTGACGTCAATGGACACTATTTTGAAAAGATGTAATAAAGCTAATAACTTGCTAGTTTAATCAGTTTTTGATTTTCTAAGAACTTTCAGTTTGACCCTTGTAAAACGCCAGCATAACGTTGACTTGAATTGGAACCATTTCGTGACAACGGGTATTTTGTCCTTGTTAGTATTTTGTAACGTTTTGTTTATATGTTTGTCAAGAATAAATGTTTATTCTTTATTCTATTTTTAAACTGTTTATACATATACTGTTTATAAACAAAGATGTTAGATTATATTAAACAAAATGTTGCCGTGCGCCCCACTACAAAACAAAGAAGGAAGGAAGGTGAAACATTCGTTTCATAATATTGAAACGTGTGGTCCAACGAATAGGTTACGTTAGCAACAACTGATACCTGTACTGTTTTTTTTTATGTTCTGTATAAATTATTTTTAACTTTTAAATTGTTTTTCATAAGTATAGTCGTCAAAGTGAAAACGTTGCTCAATGAATATCCGGTTTTTAATTTATGTCGTAGTTCTATTAGCATCACCAGCATCATCCTTGGCTGATGATGATGCTCATAATCATTCATATTGTCATTTACATCAATAACAAAGTCATCATCGCCATCATTAAAATGATTATTAATTTGACGAAAAAGGCTCATTGACAAGAGTCGTTTGACATGATAACACAGCAGGTCTACTGAGCCTTGTGCCCTTACCAGGAGTTATGGTTATGGAGTATCGAATTCTCTGTCCCTTGCAGACCTCGCAGTATTCTCATAGAGTGGGTGGGGCAAAGCATTCGACTCGCTAGCGAGTACGGTACGGGTACTGGTACCAAGCCCGGTGCTGAAGGTATGATGGTCATCATCATTATTTATTATTATTACCATCTACCTGAATCACAACCGGGAGCCCATTGTTTTCCATAATTGATTTTGGCCATAATCATTGGTAGACTATATAATTTTTATATCGCCGGTACCTCAAACTTTTCACAATTTGTTAGTGACATTTGAATTTGACAGATAAGGACAAGGCATGGTTTAGCTACACCACCGATATTCAACGTTTATTAGTGAGGTGGCTAATTATTTAGATAAGTTTAGGCTATAATATAGTTAAGGTTTGAGTAAGTTTCTTTAAAAACAAGTTATAACTTGCGATAACGTTTTTTTTTGCGTTAATTACGTAAATAAAAAAATGAAAAAGGAAGACGAAGTGGATTAAAATCCGGGCTTTTATTCAACACGGTAAAAAACCAATAGTTTTTGACCTGTTATGTATGTATGTAAAGTCTTTATTGCACATACAGAAAATTACAAAATTAAAAAAAGTAACACTATTATAACACAAAAGGTATGTATAAAGGCGAACTTATCCCTTTAACACATCGCTCATTGAAAGCAAAACGGCCACATTCCAAAATAATTTGCTCTTGCACTGAAAATCTTATATGAACAGCTTCTAATTTTAAAATGCAATACTGATTGATTTTGGTGTGTCCGTTTTGCAGTCAATGAACGACATTCACTGCCAAGAGTTCTGATTTTCATACAAAATGGACTCACCTGTAGGGCTCTTGGCAGTTAATGTGTTAAGGGATCTCTTCCAGCTAACCTCTTATTATATTGTCAACGTTTGTATAGTGAAAAACAATACCATAACAGGTCAAATACGATTTGGATTTTACAGCCTAGAATAAGGGCGCAATAATACGCTAAATGGCAATAACACCCTCCCACCCCTCTTTTGTTCGTATAATATAGAATAATTAACAAGTGTAACTGTTCAAATCAAAACGCTACTTTAAACATACAGAAGGAATTTCGATGTAGCTTGTAGTGTTTTGTTTTTGGACCCAGGTTAATTGGTACGCTAAGTCTAAAATGGCAACCAAGTATTATTTTTGAACGTCATAACTCTTTCCAAAGAATACCCAAAAGGACCATAAATGAAAGTCGATCGAAACACAATTATTACTAGGAACAGGTGATTTAGTGATATTTTGGGGAATGTAGATATTATGAGAAACTATGTCTGTACGTTTTCCTTTCCAAGAAAATATATGTTATACTTCATTGAACTAATAAAAAAACAAAAAACAGAAACGTACAGACCTAGGTCTTCCGCAATACATATATATCTTCACGCCTGTCTCCCAATGGGGTAGGCAGAGAGAACGCCTGGTGTGTAAATTAAAAAACATAAACATAAAAATCGGACTTGATTTAGGTGGGAAGCCGGAGCTAAATTTGTTTGTTTTTTTTTGACGGCTACGCGATTTCAACGTCGGTTCACAACAGTGGCGAAGCGTCACGTAAATAAATAGACAAGCCGGAGCAAAAAAAGGTGTATGGCGCGTGTCGGTTTTACGTTTTGTTTGTATACCTACTCTATGCATAGAAATTTTTGGTAAAGCCGTAAATAATCGGCTTGTACGAACGCCTCGCGACTGGTTCACAATCCTCTTGAGAATTTGCATTTGTTAGCGATTGTATGAAAATACATTTATAGGTAATTGTATGGGAAAAACGCAAGCGACCCTAATTATTTGACCACCACTTTAAATAGGCACATTATCCTCCTCCTCCTCCTCCTCCTCCTCAGTCGGGCGAAAATAATACTTGGGGGCCGTTTTGGACCTAGACCTGGTTACTCTCTAGATGTACTGCCTTTTGGCCGAAATACGTTTGGTCGAATCTATCGATTCGCAACTTTTTCATTTGGCAACCAACTTTTATTTCTGTAACTGTAAATATTTCAGGATTTATTTCTGTACCTTCGTATAGACCCTATAGGTTAGGTTAGGTTAGTTTTTATCAAAATCCTGAAATATTTACAGTTACAGAAATAAACGCGGGTTGCCAAATGAAACGGTTGCGATACGATACATTCAACCAAACGTATTTCGGCCAAAAGGCAGAGAACCTACTCTCTAACCTAAGAAGTTGTACTTTTTAGCAAATGTATGAACTGAGGGTGGGAGGGTATTGTTGGCGGTAAGTATAGTGTCCAAGTGGTCATGTTGTGCAGCTGGAGCGGCTGAAGCTGTTCAGCGGCACGACGGCGCAGGGCTCGGCGCTGGCGCTGCGCGGGCGCGAGTACGTGCGCGCGCTCGTGCCGCCGCCGCCCGCCGACGAGGCCGGCGTGCCCGCCGCGCGGCCCGAGCCGCACGACCAGCTCGTCGACCTGCTCACCAACGGTGCCACACTACCATCCATATGTTATCTTAGCTGTGATGCTTGTCTTAACCTCATAAGGCCAATTTCGTTCAATCATAAATCATTTATTTGTTTGGCCAGCATAGGTTTTTACATATAGATCTTTAATACAGTTATGGTTATGTCCCTTTATGTGGTACTTCTCGGCATACAAACATGCTGCGCAGTGCGCCTAAACTAAAGTTACGTAACCATATTCTCTAACATTCAATTCTATTACACATATTGCGTTTTATCTCCCGTCTAGAAATTCTTGGAAGGAATAGTAGACCTTTTTAGAGCGTCGGTGGCCTAGTGGCATATGGGGTCGACTCGTGGTCGTAAGGTATCGAGTAGAACCCCGCGGTCACCACGCACCAATGAGTTTTTCTAACTTAAGTGCATTATCCGTTGCTCTTACGGTGAAGGAAAAACATCGTGGGGAAACCTGCACGTCTAAGAGTGCACAAAAGATCCTAAAGGGTCGAAGTGTTTCCAAAAGGACCCATCTGTAAGATAAGATAAGATAGGATATACAGGGTGTTTGGTGCATCGTTTGCCAAATTAAAATGGCGGATTGGTGGGGTCATTTGCTATCTCTTTCGGCCCCTAAAACACATTTTCTCTCAACGGATTTTTTTTAGCATTTTTTTTTAGAAAAAAATGATAATTCATGGACCTGCCGCTTTTAAAATTTAATAAAAAAAAAAAAACAGGGGTTAAGCGTCCAATTTTTATTTTATTGTAATGGGTGATGTTGTAGGGCTCTACCAAAATTGAAATGACGTGCAAGTGATACCTAGTTTTTTTTTTATTGACCCTCAAAAGATGTAACATGTGTAAAAATTCAGAAGAAGGTCAACTTTGATTTACGTTTAAAAAAAAACTACAAAAGATAATGTTCTTAAAATTGTTTTAAAAACATCTCTGGTTTATCCTCTTTCTAACCATGTGCAATAAAGCCATAAAACATTCACTACCGCCGTTAATTTGCCAACTTTATCCAATAGGGGCACATTAGGCTAATAATAAGCGCTATTCCTCGCGAAGCAGGGTTTCAAATTTTAACCTGTTGGCTAAATATGCAAGCATTTAAAGCGGCACTTTACATAAAAAAAAAGGAAAAACCGCGAATCAAATTTGTAAGAAACTTTCTTATCGTTCTTTCTGTTAATTTTGTACTACCTAAGTAATTGTTCGTGTTTGTATTAATGTTAAGTTTAGTTTAGTTTAGTTAAGTTTAGTTAAGTTTAGTTCTGTAGTCTTTTATTGTTAAGTTTATTCACGTGATAATGGCTTTATTCTCTATTGAAGAATACACCGATATTTTAATGGTATACGGAAGTGCTAATGGTGTTGCACGAGAAGCGCAAAGAATCTACGAGGAACGATTTCCCAATAGACGATTGCCATCCCGACACACTTTCCAAAATACTTACCGACGTTTACGGGAAACTGGTAATTTGAATGCTACAGAACCAAGAGGGGTTGTGGTGCGACACAATGTTCAAATTGATGAGCGAATTTTGACATTGTTTGAGGAAGACCCAACCAGAAGCATTAGAGATGTAGCTTCATTACTCGAAATTTCTACCTGGAAAGTGTGGAAGGTTCTTCGGCAAAATAACAAACATGCTTTCCATTTCACTCCAGTACAAGGTAATTTAATTCTTGAACTTAATATGATTGATGCATAGCATACGGGTGCTTAAATAATGACTGGAATTACGAATTGTCATTATTTAGACTGCGGATATTGAAAGGTAATTATTTATAACTTCGATTTATGTAGGTACTCGTAGTTACGAGTATCTGTACTTGATTACTCACACAATCATTACAGTTTTTAACCCTAGACGCAACAAAAATCAATTACCTACTAACCTTCAAAGAAAGTTCAATTTAAGTAGATCTCCCAGTACTAGTGACTGCCTACTAAAGCAAGGTCATCATCTACTGGTTCTTAGGTAAATACTTAATTATGACTTGGTCAAACTTGGTGAATCGTTAACGCGTTCTGAGAAGGTTTATTTTCGCATGTTTGCTGTCACAGGGAGTCGCTTCTTCTTCTGAGGTTTTACCAAGCATCTCACCTTGTTGCTTTTGTTTTGCGTGTACTTACGGTAAATAAATCATTCTTGTGCATATTTAATACTTATGTATGTTACAGGTCTAGAAGATAACGACTTTGCAAATCGTGTCCGGTTTTGTCGTTTTTTGCTACACACGGATCTAGACGATAGTGACTTTTTAAAAAGTATTCTATGGACAGATGAGTCTAAGTTTACAAAAGAGGGAATTCTTAACCTGCATAACCTGCACTACTGGGCGCCGAAACAAGAGAACCCACGAAAAAAAAGACAGAGGTGTTTTCAGAGAAGATTCAGCATCAATGTTTGGGCAGGAGTCATTGATGATAAAGTAATCGGCCCACATTACCTGCCTGATAACCTAAACGGGGACAACTACCTACATTTCTTACAAAATGACTTGCCTGAACTCCTAACTGATGTGCCACATTACAACGAGGATAGACGTATCATCTTTCAACAGGACGGCTGTCCTGCACACTGGCGCTTAACAGTCAGGGAGCATTTGGATAATGTTTTCCCCAATTCGTGGATTGGGAGAAACGGCCCCATTCCATGGCCTCCACGTTCTCCAGACCTAACTCCCTTAGACTTTTACATCTGGGGACGGGCAAAAGAACTCGTGTACGTAACAGACGTTCAATCAAGAGACGATTTATGTCAACGAATCCAGGCAGCATTCGTAATTATCAAAGACGAAATCAGATTACAGACCACTACAGTGGAAATAAGAAATAGGTGCTACGCGTGCATTCGCAACAACGGCCGCCAATTCGAGCAGAACTTGTAAAAATTAAATTTTAATTATTACTACTTAGCGTATGTTATTTACAAAAAAACCTTTATCCTGCATAGCGCTTATTATTAGCCTAATGTGCCCCTATCGGATAAAGTTGGCAAATTAACGGCGGTAGTGAGTTTTATGTCTTTATTGCACATGGTTAGAAAGAGGATAAACCAGAGATGTTTTTAAAACAATTTTAAGAACATTATCTTTTGTATTTTTTTTTTAAACGTAAATCAAAGTTGACCTTCTTCTGAATTTTTACACATGTTACATCTTTTGAGGGTCAATAAAAAAAAAACTAGGTATCACTTGCACGTCATTTCAATTTTGGTAGAGCCCTACAACATCACCCATTACAATAAAATAAAAATTGGACGCTTAACCCCTGTTTTTTTTTTTTTATTAAATTTTAAAAGTGGCAGGTCCATGAATTATCATTTTTTTCTAAAAAAAAATGCTAAAAAAAATCCGTTGAGAGAAAATGTGTTTTAGGGGCCGAAAGAGATAGCAAATGACCCCACCAATCCGCCATTTTAATTTGGCAAACGATGCACCAAACACCCTGTATGTTATACGGTCGAATGAGAAACTCCTCCTTTTTTGAAGGCGTTTAAAAAGGCGTATTGCGAAGGGACATTTTGCGAATGGCACATTTTACGTATGGACTTCCCACATGCAAAACGTCTTTTAGTGAAGGGACGTTTTGCGAACGGGACCTTATGCATCCGTACCGTAGAATTTTAATGTTTTCGTCTATGGATTTGAAATTTACAAATATATTATTGACAATGTGTTACTTCCATACTCTTTTAAGCTGTAAACGCACTGCGTTGCGGCACGGTGCCATATTAAAAAAGCCTCCGCACGCAGTATTACTAACTTTTAGTTTGTTCGTTACACGGCGCCTCGGCTGCGTTGTTGTCTCATGCGTGACTCCCAACTACTCGTTCCAGCGAAACTGATGAAGTTCACGGACCTCCTCGCGCTGATCCGCACGGAGGAAGGCCCGCTGAGCGAGCCGGCGCTGCTGTCGGCGCTGAGCGGCGCGGCGTGCTGCGTGCGCGGGCTGTGGGCGGCGCGCTCGCACGCGCTGCGCCCCGCCGCCGCCGACGCGCTGTGGCGCGCCGCCCGGGACTACGTGGTAACTATGCTTGCTGCACGGAAGAGGTACCGATACTTATATGACGGACTGCCATCTTTGGAACTATTCATTTTCATCATTTCCGAGCCTACCTTATCCACGGCATGTAGCCTTCACCTAACCAACCCCGATCATAACTCATAAATTTATCTCGTCTATCTGCGCCGTCTGGACCTTTTAACTACCATTAATTAAGTCACACACGGTATTTTTCGTGGAATTTGTCGCAGGCCTTGAATGAATATGTTTCAGAAATATATGGTAGTGTTATTGGTTTTCCAACCAATGGTCTATTCAAAGTAAAAAAAACGAAATTATTTAAATTTCCCCTTCTCTTTTCCAGCTGTATTTATTCACGCAACAGTCGTACATCGACCGCGTGAAAGTGACAGAGAACGCGCGCCTCCCTCCACAAGACGTCCTGGATATCATCCGCTCAGTCGCCACCTACAAGCCAAAGACAGGCTGGGAGCTCCTCATCCCACCTGACGTGGCCTTCGAAGCAAAGTACCCTGAAGTCATACACCGCCAGAATCTCTACTGGGAGGCTAGGCAACGTCTCTTCAACGAGATGCTCATAGGAGAATCCGTCCCGAAGAGACAACGAAAGAAATCGCAAAGGGACTCGACTGGCTCTGACATATTGAGCCCCAGAGCAAGGAACAATAGTGTCAGTGAGGAAGACAGTGATAGAAAGAGAAAGAACAAATCAGTGACGGGTGGGAAAAGGACTAGGAATGTGAGTTCCAGCAGTGCTCATGATGTGTGACAGAGCTAGTGTAGATAGGTTATCAAATTGCTAGATATGTTACCGCAAGCTCACTTGGCAGTCCTGTGGGCGGTGAGTGTTTTTCTTAAAACATCGGGAAAAATGCGACAACGTTATAATACTAAAGAAAAGTGGGTATGTGCGAGACGAGAATAAAAATATTAAATGATATTTGATGATGTAACATGAAACACATTTCTTGTAGTTCTTGTTTCGCTTGTCCTTTTCTGTGGAAATGGGCCGAGAATTCTATAGATATCTTGCCTTCCATGTGAAAAATCTGTTTTAGTATGAGAATGCACCACCTTCTGCAATGGTGTCAAATGTGAAGCTCAAATTTGTATATTGCTCGGCCAACTGTTGCAAACGCACACATAGAGCTATTTATTAAACTGATCTGCCCACTTAAGCATCTAAGCACATCCACCTCAATAACTGAAGTATCCATTACAATGCATAATGCAATACAATTTCTATAACTGCCTTTCGTGACTGCAGTATAGTTCTGCCTTTTTCATTCGTATTTGCCCTTTACTCTAGCTTGAGTGAGAGGTAAACACAAAAACGACGAACACTTTTGTCGCAAGTCCAAGGTAACTCCATACAAAGTAACATGACATTTAAAATTAAAGAATTTACTATAATGTCTTGCCTAATTAATTTCGTGGCTAAATAAAGGAAATGGTCGAAGATATTAAAAAAACGACTCTTTGCCAAATAAACTTTGTGTTTTAGTACAGCCATCATCGAGGTCTCATGCAGTAACACAAAAATGATTGTCTAACTCCATAGGTATGTTAGCATCAGAAATTCTGCATCGTTTCTATCTGATGACTCAATCTGCAGACCAGCTTTTAGATACATTAATAAAGGAAACCGGTTTATATTTACTGTGATTCACTAGATACACTGAAATAAATGTAAATACAAGTCCATGTGTTTGGACATTTCTAATGATTCAATATGTATATATCTGAATTAAAATGTTCATTTGAATTAAACGAAATGGCACTCTTATTGTTGTAGCGTTAAGAACAGATTTAGCATTTACAGGCACTTAGTAAATTACGATTATTTATGCCCTAATCAAATAAACTTAAGTAGTAATCTGCGGATAGAAAAAGTGTCAGGTTGTGACCAATCATATTAAAACATTGTAAAATAGTTAGGTCCAGATGTAGATGTTAATAGAGGAGTATCTGAGTATCTATTTGTATCGAATTCCATGTCTAGATAGTGTCATGGGTACAGTCGCTGTACAATGACCATAAATTTAAATTTTTAGGAAATATTTAACCTTTAAACTGACAGTGTTATAACAATCAGACTTACGTACGTTCGTGTAATACTTAAATTAGCATCAGATGCAGTTAGTTGCAAAGCTATTGGGATAGGTTCAACATAACATGCAATGTGTACTGTGACTTACTTTGGAAAATAAATATCATTCATTCATTCATTCGTTCATATTTTCAGTCATAATGCTTTTTCTTTTTATACAAATATTTAGAATCTGCCGAACGTTGCTAAGTATTGACATAGAAAGAAAAAAATGAAGTCATTGAAATGTAAAATAAATTAAATAGGTTTTTGAAATTGACCATTGTATACAAAGAAATGCATTAAATATTTTTAGGTGCTATCCCAATTTCAGTCATATGTTGAATGTTTCTGTTGTTTTATTTTTTTATTTAAATTGTATATAGAATAATATAATATGCGACGTATAAATGTGTGTTTGACACCGCGCAGCTTTGTGATTTATTTTTAAGTTGTTACTTTTTTAACTTAAATAAATGATGCTATTTAATGTGATGTGCAGTTATTAACATTACGTTTTAGTACCCAATCACACGTAAAATAGGGACTGGGCATTTATAAGTAAAAGTCAGTAGTGTTTCGGTTTTTGGTTTTGTCCCATCACTTGTGTCCGCACTTGCCATTGAAACAGGAGCGTTCTTCGTTATAAAGACTGCAACGATCATTAATTTTTAACTCTATAACCATAGGAAATAGATTACAAATGCTTTAAAAGAGACATGTAAAGTCCATACCAATTTGATTTATCTTATTGAGTAAACACTTTTATAACCTCAAAATGCTCCCTTTTCGCCTAAAATGATAATTTTGTCATAAAAAACCCATCCATAATGTAAAAACAGGAAAATGGTGTGCATAATATGGTCTCTAGTTGCTTTATTCAGCAAAAAACGGCCATTTTAGCCAAGAATGAAGCATTTTGAGGTTATAAAAGCGTTTTTTCTAAATAAGACAAGTCAATTGATGGACTATAGTTACAACGGGTATGATGCTGAACGCCTTTTAAACGCCATTTTTTGAACGAGCAATTCTTGTATATATATATATATATATACCTATACATATAAATATATATAATCTGAATCTCGGAAACGGCTCCAACGATTTTCTTGAAATTTAGTATGCTGGGGTTTCGGGAGCGATAAATAGATCTAGCTAGGTTTAATTTTTAGATAACTTACCATTCCATCCAGGTACTTGTCATAGAATTTCGAAACGCCTTTTCTGATTGGTCACATATCCCCTCGTCTGTGTCGCCTCACATAATTTTATACCCCTCGTCTGTGTGACTATGACGTCATCGCTGTCACGTGACCGAGTTTAAACGCTCCTAGCTCTCAATTGGTTCCATGTTTCGAACTACTGAATGTTATCTATGGAAGATTGAATTTTTAAGATTTTTCTACAAGCAAATTAGAACCCTATCGTCAGAAGATACGGCATAGAATCGCGAAAATAGGCAGAAGTAGCAATGATAAGGATCCTAAACAGACACCGCCGACGGTCTAGTCAGGATCCTAAACAAACACAGAGGAAGGGTTAAAGCATAGCATAGCATTGTAACTAACATAATCATTTTCATTATAATAAAAAAAATGTTTTCAGTAAATTAAAAGTCATTTTAGTAACGAATAGTTATTATATTTGTACACAGAACAAAAACTTCGACCCTGCAGGTTAAGAATCAAAAGTTTACATTAGGTTAACAAAAATAAATGGATTTTAACCTTTTGACTGCCGTTGCAAAACATGAAGTTAAAGTTCACGTTAACGTTATCCTTAACTAGACTGGTCAAAAGTTCAAAATTATATTAAATATGGATGATAATCAAATAACAGATCCTAGTGTAATTGTGTAAACCTAAACATATTAAAATCATTCTATAGCACTAACGTCACAGGATAAAACATCAAATGGTGTACCTGCTTTAAGCCTGATTCGACCAAACTGTCTAAAGGGTTCCTGGGTTGAATATCAATGCTTTTTAAAAAAAAAAAAATCAGGAGCATGAATAGAGCAGAAGAAAAGAAAAAAAGGAAAGCACTGGTGATTGCATTTATTTCATTTGCTATAAACTCAACTAGGTAGTAATATTAGTATCATAACACTACAATAACAATACCCTAATACCAGTTTGATCGAAAACGACTAAAGCCTAATTCAGTGTGCGACTATTTGTGTTTTTTATTATAATATATTTACTTGAAATGGTCTAAGTGATAACAAATAAAGCTTACAGCCATATGAATATTAATGTGTATGGGAAAAATCCGTTTAATGACAAGGCTCATTTCATGACACCCTAATAAAATAACACGAAATAAATTATTGTAATAATATAAACTATTGGAATTACGTACTGCGACCGATGTTTGTACTCTTTGTATGATAATTTTCTGCTCTTTTTCCGGTCTACAATTTCATCATGCATTTGACTTCATAAGGTTTTATAATTCACTTAAAACAGTGTCAAACAGACCACAAAATAGATTCCTCTATAATACATACATTCATAAAACTAACTATTTGGTGCAACAGTATCATAATATATCATAATATATAATATATGCAAAATTTGAACACTCGCTAAAATATTTAAGATATTTAAAATCTTTTAAATGGGTAGCTATGATTATTTTAGCACACTATCATTGTCATATTTAAATACGTTATTTAATGATTATATTTAAGTTAAATAATGATTTAATCAAAAAGTAAGCAATTTTTTTAAATGCCGTTATGTACTACTTTGCTTTTGCTAGTGGACAAATATTTACTTTTTATTTTAACATAAAACGACTAAATAAAAAACAGTATAAAAATAAAAATGCATAACTACGAAGAGTAACGAAGTTATCATATAATCAACCAGAAGTTGTAACAAAAATGTCATTTCACTTAGATTAAGTATTTTCAATAACAAATAATTAGGTACTTGGTATTTCTTTGCGTTCCAGTGAAACTATAAATATTTTGAACATTAATGACTATTATTTTAAATGCATAAAAAGTCATAATTAACAAACTTAATGAAATATTTTATCAAATTGATTAAATGGGTAAGTTACAAGGACACAGCTTTATAAAATTCAAATTAGCATCAATATAGATTAAAATTTAAGCAAATTTAAGCATTGCCTTAATAAGTACGTTAGGGTAAGGAATTAAATTTGAAAATTTATAAACATAAACAACAAATTTAAAACAATATTCTTATAGGTTATAACATATTTAACCTTTTGACAGCATGAAAGAAGAAGACAATTATTTTTTTTGCAGCATACGTATCATTAACAAATATGTACGCGGGTCGCGGCCGATGCGATAGTCGGCCTTAAAATATACGTCTCGGTGGTAAAAAGGTAAAAAATAAAATGAAAGGGAAATTAGTGAAAATATGCCGTGGCATGTTAGACTTACCATATCTATACAAATATCTACACCATTTATCTTCATGTGCGATCTAATATACTCCTATTATTACTGATAAATTATCTGTGTATGACGGTCCGGTTTAACATACAATGTTTGTATGAACATTACCACTTTCATTTAAAAGTCATCAGACAAGTGAAAACTGATCATAACAAAGCTTTATTTAAGACACTAAAATATCAAAACATCTATTTGGTTTCTTAAGTAAGTAAGAGAAGTAAATTGTGTAGTGTTCCATTCTCAGCTTTAAGGTTTACAAATAAATCCTTGCTTTTTAATTATGTCGTACATGGATGAAGACCGTACGATTGTCAAATAACATCTTTATAAGGGTAACGGCCATTAAGGTTTATTTAGACACTTCTAAACTTCTCATAGGATTTTATATTTCAGGTGCTAACAACGCCATCTAGTGAGAAATATTGTATGATTAGTGTGTCTCATTCCTCGCTAGATGGCGACACTTCTATTTACTTCTCTAAACTACTATAACTGTAAATTATTACATCAGGTAACTAAATAAAAACACGCTTAAAGCAAGACTTATAGCGAAGAAACTGTTCAAACTGGTAGCTCCACTGCAGATTCCATCCACATTGCATTTGTCAGCGATGCCTCCGAACAGGGTATTCACGTAGGACCACTCGCAGAGTCCCGTTTTGCAGTTCGGGACGGCCATCGGCTGCTCGTTTTGAAGGAAGAGAACTTGGTACCGGTCTCTGACGCCGAAGTTGCCGTTGGTGTTGCATCTGTAGATACAAAAGCGAATATTTTGTACCTTTTTGAACGTTAGACTAGGTTAAAGGCCACAGCGGATGCGTGCGCGTTCGCTTTTTACTGCGTTGTATAGTGACACGTTGAATGAGAATTCATACACAGTGGAAAGCGAACGCGCACGCATCCGGTGTGGTTCGGTCTTAAAGGGCGTCGATGCCAAGAAAGAGGCATTTCCCGCTGCGACGTTAGGGTACTGGTGGCGCCCAGAACTCCAAGATATGCGAAGAAACCGTGTAGCGCCAATAAATACACGTTGCAGCAGGCGAAGGGTTCGAGGCCAAGAATACGAGGACCCCTGCTACGCGGCCTACCGCCTTTAAAACTATACAGACTGCCATTTCAAAGATTAAAGAGACTTCATGAAAATAATAGCTGGGGATTCTTAGAGATGCATGGGAAAGGCCATATCGTGTCGTGAGACAAAATGGCCCACTGATAAGTAATCTTGCTCCAGTTTCTGGAGCGGGTCGTTTTTCTTTAACGGGTAGAATGGAGACTGCCACAGATACACAACACTACGTAATGAGAAACTGAGTACCCTCGTGACTGAAGCAGACATCGAGGTGGCTGTTCTGAGACTTTGATCTTAAAACACCGCTCCTGTGCTGAAAGGCAACCCCAGGCTCAGGGTTTATGCGTAAACGCATTTTCCCAGGGTGACCAAAAAAAGGTCGTAATTAAATCCAGGGGGTTTTTATCCAAGTTCCTAATAGTGGTACTATGGTTTTACCGCCGTACTCAAAACATTATAGGGACAAACTCGTTCCTTTTCTTGTTTGAAAAATCCGGAGTAAGACTCTTAGTTAAAATAATAGTCACTTGTAAAGCACAGCCGCGATGTTTCCATTATAGGGCACCATGGACGAGGTGGACCACTGCCGGCTCTGCACGGGCCCGGTGTGGTAGTTGTCCCCGGTGAGCGTGGAGCCGCCGCCGCGCCGCGCGCCGAGCGCTGTCACCAGCGCGAGCAGCGTCGGGTACTCCGCCAGCTGCACCGACACGCGCGGCTGCTGCGGGTCCACTGCGGACGGACCGAGCAGGTTAGTAGGCGAACGTCGGGTGTAACATGTAAAACTCACCCGTCCCTATAAACAAACCTAGGGACTCTTAAAATCAGTATTTTATGGGAAATCTACCCACAAAAGGTAGAAATATGAGTGTGAAGCTGATTCTACGCGTACGGACGTCCTTTATCAATAATAATAAATTTTAGTGTCTGTCTGTAATAACAAAATAAATGCCAACATTTTAGTAAATACTGCGTTTTTTTTATAAATAGTAGTTATCACTTAAAATTTTGGGTACCTATTCACAAATATCCGTTTTAGAACTTTTATCTGCATGTCCGGAAGTTTGTCTCGAATAGGCTCCGATATCGTTCAACGGATTTCAAGGACGCTTTCAGGGATCAAAACAGGAATTTAATCATACATTTACATGATGTTTTATTTCGATAACTTGCACGGTTCAGAAGATATGAATATAAATGTTTGTATAACTATTTTACTGCTACACGAAAGCGAAGCGAGTATAAAATATAAATCATATCAAATCAAATCAAGTCAAAAAATACATTTTCAACACACTTGCTCAAAACGACCTTTTTATTCCACCGATTTTTGGCTCATAAACCTAGATATTAAACACGCGTGCTTTTTCAGTATATTACGCACAAGTGCCTTTAGTTTATTAACCCAAACAATTTACATTTGTAGCCTAGTACCAAGTTGTAAGTACGAAGAAGAAGCGATATAATTTAGTCGGGTTATACCTTTTTTTTTCTTAGCAACAAACAGTTTTTATGCGGCAAATAACATTATCTACATATTTATTTCAATAAATTGGTGAAATCAGCTTTATTACTAAAAATAACTCAATTTCATTAAAATCATTTAAATTTTTCTGTAATTTGTATTTTAAACATGAATTATTACATTTTAAATTTGGCTGTTGGCCGATCTCGTTCGCGCCTTAACCTTGCGCGCGCATCGGTATCGCGGCAAGAAAAAAAAACAACGCGCCAGCCGCCATTTTTCGTAAATAATTGACGGCTGTGACGAAGATAGTTTGGATTAATTATTGTGAAGTTTAACATTAACGAAAATGTCTTCTTTAAGTAAAGAAAATGAAGAAAACTTATTATTAACTCCGCCGGAAATAATTGTTCATCGCCGACATTCACCCAAGACAATGAAATAATTAACAACATTACACAAACCGTAATGCCAAATAAAACTGTTCAGTACCGTTTTGAAAATTGTAATTTTACCAACTGTTTTAATAATTAATTAAAATTTGACTAAATGAAGAGTCTTGTTTTTTTTTCGCAAGTGTGTTGAAAAACGTCGTATGGAACACGTGTGCCTGTGACCATAATATACGCGGCTTTCTTGTGGCGCACTCGCTTCCGCTCGTGCGCACACAATAGCGCCTTGTATGCAATGGTCAACTTAGCACACTTGTATCATAATGTACTATTGCTGAATACAGTTTCTTAAGTGATAGTGAACTTTATTATAAACGTCCAGTGTATTCAGCCTGCATGAAGGCGTGTAAAAATTTGAAATAAAATTCAACTATAATCTAATGTCAACAAAAACTAAATTACAAATTAACATCAATATTAAGCTCGAGAAAATCCTTAACACTATAATAGCACTTATCAAAAAGCCAATTTGTCAGCTTATTTCTAACCATATTACCCTGGAGCAACCGTATGTCCTCAAGTAAGGCATTATAGATGTTAATGTATAAGTTAAATACATATTTGAGTAGATGGCTTTAAAGCAACGTGGTTTATACAACCGGTTCATAACGTCCACTCTCTTCCGACGTTGCATGACTTAGGAGATTGTGTCGCAATAGCAAAACGATATATTTTCGGCGAGGGCTGTAATTTGAATCCAGGGCGATAGAAATAATCTATTAGTAGATTACAGAGTGTAGCGATGGATTTAAGCGACAACGCCCTCCAAATACGTTTTCATCACTCGTAAGAAAGTAGAGGTTTTACATATTCCAATACCGGGAAAAAAATGGCATTTCTATTTAATGCGAGAAAAGTGATTTTGAAAAAAAAAACACTTAGCAATGTATGAAGAAACCAGTACAATAAAGTAAATTCGCGATAATATAGAACATGTCTTGGATTTGGTCTCTGGTATAGGCAAATATTTGTCTGATTAACAGGGGGGGAAATATTTGTCCGTGATGAGTTGGGGACTAAGGATGACGTCACACGACCGTGACTTTTGAGTTGTGAGTCGCTTATTTTCGGCCGCGTAACGTAATTTCTGCTTTATACAAAAATCGAAATCATTTTGCGTCCCCGTGTGAACATAACAAGGGTTTGTACGAAACCGACTGTAGCAGAAATTATGCGATACACAACTCAAAAAATTACGCTCGTCTCGCTCCAGCCTAAAGCAATTTTTGTCAGATTGTCCACTAATAAATATTTATTTTTTTACCTTGGTCAACGTGCTTTCGGAAGAATTTCATGAAGTCCTTGACCTGCGTGCAACCGAGCTTCTCCCCCATCTGGGACGACAGCCCGTAGCCGTATTTGTAGAAAGTCTCCAGGTCTTCGGCGTACTCGAAGCGACGCAGGTCTTCGCGGGAAAACGGCTGGAATGTAACATGCGTGTTATAGTTTGCAACTGGAACTTAGCGTACCTAATCTAGGCATAGTCCTATCTACTTATTACTTCGTATGACCTTGCCTGTAGGACAATAAATATGGGCAACTCAATTGTGTAAAATTACAAACTATAGCTGTGACTCCATGACGTCACTGTGACTGCGCTCGCGCCAACTCCGAGCCCGCGACCTTGTCAATTATGAAAAATGCCGAATAATGTTGTTTTGAAATCTTTGAGACCAGGAATTTAGTAATATCAAGGACTTTAAATGTTTGATCGATGTTAGAAATCACATAGGAATTAATCGTTGGTTCTATGCGACAAGGTTCTATAGTGGTTCTTCAATTAAATTCCATGACCGTAAGTAAGTTTGTTAGAAATCTGGAATATGGCACTATTGTTGCTTGGCGTATGTGACATATTTATTCGTACAAGCCTATCTTGTTTTATAAATCAATTAATTTGGGTAGTGTAGTAGATACTCTGCGTTAAAGTGTCTAGAGTGAAGCAAGTGAAAATTAAAATGAATTAGGTTGTTTATATTTATCTCTCCTCTTTTCTATTACATTGACATTTTAAACACCTAGATGTGAAATGGATGGAAAAACACACAACCAGAGAGGGAAACTTTTGAGTTATAGCGCCATCTTATGTAGATTACCCAAAAGTTGTTAAACGCCATCTAACGTCGGACTTTTAATTGAGTGCTGTAGAATGACACACTATACATACCCACTTTAACTAATAGTGATGCACTTTGTTCAGATAGTGAATGATTTGATCAAAGAAAGAATTAATTGCCACTTGAGAATATTATACTTTTCCTTTTTTTCCACTGCTACGACAAACAAAGAAATTATTTAAATTGCATTTAAAATCATTACTGGCGTACTGCACAAGCCACTTTATGTCTCGGAATATTTTCTAGTTTTGATTACAACCTGATTATAAACCATATCGTACAGTCTGTAAGCCCTAGGGTGTTTCGGGTTTGTATTTACTTCCCTCTCCACTCGCTTTGAATAAGAGCGTGTGAGAGCGAGTGAGCGACAAGTACAAACACGAAGCACCTAAGACACGACGTTAATACAGCTGTCAGATAGTAAAAAATGCCAATATGATAACGACATCAAAGCAAGAGGCTAAATATAAAGCTTACCGCACACCACGGCGAGAACTGGTTGACATCCCAAGCCCTGTTGTAGCGGCACATCTGGTACATGCGCTGCACGAGGGGCCGGTCCAGCACGAAGTTGAACCCGAGACGTCGCGAGATGTTGTGCAACATCTAAACATTCATATAAACATCATGGGAGTTGAAGGTCAAGTAAGCTCTTGAACTATGGGTACTAAAGTCGAAGTCAATAGAAATGAGAAAATATGTAAACAATTCAGTACTGTTTGACACATAACCTCAATATTTTAGCAACCCATTTGATTTATTAAAACGAATATTTAATAGTTATTTCATCTTAAACAGAATGTAAAAGTAACAGTCAAGCGTGCACATCATTAAGTATACGTCACGCGATGTCCAAAAGTACGTGATATTAATTGTGTAATAATGGTAAATGGGACCGTTTGGTTTTGTTTACCTACAACTTTTATCATTTCTATTGACCGCGAATATACGTAGACAATGACAAACTTACCCCCTTACTAATAAACGTTGAGTAACGGTGGTATAGCTATACAATGTTTTGTCCTTATCTGTTTAATTCAAATGTCACAATGACAGATAAGGACAAAACATTGTATACCACCGTTACTCAACGTTTATTAGTAAGGGGGTTAGTGTATAAACACGGTGATTTTTAATCGGGTATCAGGAGTTGAAAAATATGAATTACCAACGAAAATTGGATTCAATAGGTAATTACCTCACTCACGGTTTAATTAGTTACAATCAATGGTATTGTTAAAACCAATAAACACTTAATACATGGTCATCCTACATTCATTATTGATTACAATTATTACCAAAGTGCAAACTTAACAATTAGTAGGGTGACAATAAATTTTGATAAAATTATCATAAAAACAAAAATGAAGTATTACAAAAATAAAGTTTAGTTCTATGTAACGTGATCGACATCAAAACACACACATCGGTGACATCGTTAGAAAAAATGATATTTACCTAATCCCCGAATAAAAATCACCGTGTATAGTGAAAGAAAACCCAGATCGAAGTACAAATAAAAGTTTATTATCTAAACGACACTAATAAGGAAAGGTACCCAACTGTCCGGCTCCGATTTTGTTGATTTTGATATATGTTAGAGAGTAGTTTAAAATAACAGACATGTATTTTTTTAGCGGCCCAAACTTAACCTGTTGGGATAAATTGACCTCCAAAGTACTGAAAAGTGACTAAACCCTCTAACAGCGAGTACATAAAATCCTGCATGAAGATTTGGGTATGACAAAGCTGTCTGCACGATGGGTGCCACGTTTGTTGACAATCGAATAAAAACGCGAAAGAAAGCGAATTTCAAAACTGTGTTTGGATATGATGAAGCGTAATCCTCGGATTTGTCACTGTGGACAAAACTTGGGTCCATCATTATACACCTGAATCAAAACAGCAATCAAAACAATGGATGGCGACTGGTGAACGCGCCCCAAAGAAGGCCAAGACTGTTTTGTCGGCTGGGAAGGTGATGGCGACAGTCTTGTGGGATCGCGAAGGAATCATTATGATTGATTACTTGGAAAGGGAAAGACTATCACTGGCCGTTATTACGCAGAGTTATTGGACCGTTTTAATGCCGAATTTTTTGAAGGGGTTATAAAAATTGGAAACTTGCTGGAACAAGTGTTTGGCCCTCAAAGGAGACTATGCTATGTTGAGAAATAAATGTAAATTGTTCCAAAAAAACCAAATCTTTTTTACTTTTTAAAACTACTTATCAAACAGCCCTCGTATCCTACTAATAATATTATAAATGCGAAAGTTTTTGTGTGAGTGTGTTAGTTTATTACTCCCCCACGCCGCAACAACTAAACGGATTAGGATGAAATTTGAATTGGAGATACAGATGTAGTGCATAATTGTTTTCCTTCGTATTTTGTCGGAAATGTTCGTATTTGTCATGCTACTTCAGTCAGCCTCAGTACTTTTTGTACTGTGACCGACTGAAATAGCAAGACACGTTCGTACGTTTCCGTGAAAATACGAAGGAAAACAATTATGCACTACATCTGTAGCTTATACCCCGGTTTAACATATAATTTCATACCGTAATAAAAAGTTCCCGAGGGAATAACGATTATCGAAACACATAGAAATATCCAAGACTCAGGTACAGATACTCGCGCTCATCTGCGATCTCAAACCTAGGAACGCTAGCTTCGAAGCCATGGCCACATCCAACTAATAATTAAATTTAAATTTTATATATGTCAACATTGTCACCTCACTTACACGCTGTAACCTCGCTCTAGGCCAACAAATACTGGTATGATGATTCAGATACAATTATTCGTGATCATCATACAATAAAATCTCTTAGATCCCCTCACATCAAGCGTTTTTCGAATGTCAACGTCTCATTAACTGCCGCGCAGCGTCGACGCCACCGTCGCGTCGCGCAGAAGGCGTGGCGTTCGACGCTGACGTTCGAAAAACGCTAGATATGTGGGAGCATTTACTCAGGATCTAACCCAACTCCGCTATATTCAGACCACCCCATATTTTCTTTAGTAAAATAACTCTACGAATGTATTTAACCTTTCTCATTATAACCATGACCTAATTAATACCGCAAGCTAATGAATTAATCCCAAATTCCAGAGTCACTGCAGACCAATTAGCATCATTAAACGTGTTCATTCATCCAGTTAAAGTTGACCTATTATGCTACAAAATAATTTCGGCAGTTGGTACAAGGTCACGCAGAATAAGGTTGTGGGTTAATTTGTCCGGTTTAAAGAGGAAAATACCAGTTGCACAAAAGTTTATTAGCACAGCACTATAACATGCCATTAGGGCCTCTTTCAATTCTCTAAATGCCATTAGGGCCTCTTTCAATTCTCTAAGGTAAAAGGTTGACGCACGTTACGTAACTTAAGGCGATATTCAATTTGACAAGATGAACGTTGGTGCAACTGGGCAATTAGTGCTCAAGTGCTAAGCTAAAAGTGCACATTTTTGTATTGCAAAATGTTACTTGGCAGAAATCTCTTGGCAGCGTAGTTTCAACTTAATACACATTACAAGTTAGTAAATGTGTTGTTAGTAAACCCTTGTTTCATAGACACTCATTTCATAGAACGTATCACTCCGCAGAATTTTCATTTCAGAATTCCAGCTTCAAAATGGCCGACTTTATGTTAGCTCACATCTCATTTATGAATTAGCGGTTTAGGTGTACGGTTCGTCGGTGGTGTAAACTTACTTCATTAAACTCCGCTTTGGACTCGAAGATGCTCCGTTGCTCCAGAGTGCTGTTGTTGTTATCCACATCACGCACCCAGGCTGGGCACGTTTCGAAAGGCTGGAAAACAACGTTTCAATTGACAACATTTCAAAAAGCATTTCTGTTTTTTCGCGTTTATAATAGCTGATTAAAAATTAGACTACCCGTGTTTCTCGCTTTTCCTTTATTTTACTTAAATTCGTCGTTAATAATTTATTAAATAAATAGTCATTAAAAAGACCGTATATACAAAGTTAGGAATACTGATGTCGTGATCTTAGCATGATATAAAATAAAAAAAGTAACAGAACTGACTGTCATGTCATGTCACTTGTCAACCATTCGTTGAGGTTCGCTCCAACGTTATGTAGATTCCATTAAATAAATAAATAATTTCGCTCCAGACTACTATTGTACACGTTCACAAAGTTATTTCGCGTTTACTGCTTTGAATCTCTTTCTATAATAATGACGACATGGCAATGACAGTTGCGTATTTTTTCTATTCCTATGGTAATAAATGAACTAAGGGCTCTATAAGTGTATTCCTAACATTCACAATCCAACTTTTTGTACTGTTTTTCCTAAATATAAAACAAAGTACTGAATAAAAAAACCCAATTTTATTTTTATTGTAATCAGCAGTGTAAAATCTACAAACAGTATTTTTATTTTACGGCCATAGCACATATGAATTGTTGTCAATTAGTTATTTGCTATAACATAACAATCCTATAGTAAATAATATTAGGGGACCATCTTACACAATTTAATGTAGTCCCAAACGAAGGTCTAAGCTTGTACAGTTAAGGCAAAAAAAATATAGTACTATTCTAATATAGAGAAACACATATTTATTTATTTAATAAGGATATCAACAGCGCATACACTTCATAATATTATAAAAAACAATAGAAAACATTCAAGACTCAGGAACATATACCTACTCGCGCTCAACACACAATTTTTTGTCCTTATTTGGATCTCTAATTTCAAAGCATTTTCAAAGGCAGAGTTACTACCAACCAGGATAACTAAATCATCAATGTAGTAAAATACCTACCCGGATAAGTTTCTCGTCGTTCTCCGTAGCAAAGGTCAGCGTCTCGGCCTGGGCCCCGAACAAGCCCTCGCTGAAGGCGCGCGCGGAGTCCATAGACAACTTGTCGTCCATGTGCTTAAACTGAAACAAGAGCTTATGTCAATAATGGAAGCGTTGCTAACCCTGAGGGCAGGATTCCAGGTCTATACTGCCGTCTTAAGCCAATAGCTTGTATAAAATTCTTGTAGCAATATCAACCTGATTACTAACAGAATAGAATTATAACTGCTTTGATTATTGAAATTGAGATATTGCTTATTGGTTTAGGAGGCCAGTGTATCACAATACAAGCAGTAGTTAGTCTTCAAACAAAAGCATATCGCGCGGCTTGCATGTGTGCGTGCCTCGTTCGTACGCGCCGCGAGCCACCACAAGCAAACTCAACGAATCACGCCAGGGCGGTTTACTTGGGGCCATATCGTCGCGTTTGGTTAAAAGAGAGAAACTCCTAAAGGCCCGGAGAAAAACTACATTTATATTTAAACTATGCCTGTGTCAGTAAGCCTACTTAAGTTGTCCCTTCAGAATATTACAAAATGAATGAATTTATTGCGTAGGTATAGATGATTTATGTTCCGGACAATAGAGCATCTCTAGAGGAATAGGATTAACGGCTTCTACGCGGACAAGGCACGACAAAAGCTATAAATATACAGATAAACATACTTACCTACATTTGCAGTCATAATTAAGTATTTAAAGGAAATGGCACACGAGTACATCGGCCTGATGATAAGTGGGATCTGAGACTCATAGCATTAACATTTGAATTCTTAAGACCACAATCTCAAGACTGCAGTATTAAAACTTCAACAGCGATCCGAACGGACCCAACACAAGGTCCTACCGCCTTGAATCTAATTTCGGTCTGAACCTTCATAGAAGAATTAGTTTCTCGCCACTCCCCCTACTTTTTATGAATTTTCAAAAATGACTTTTTAGTTCACCCCTACGATATATAAGGGATATTCCCTTCAAATTTCAACTCCCTACGTCCACCGGTTTTGGCTGTGCGTTGATCGGTCAGTCAGCCAGTCAGTTTCTACTTTACCCGACTGCGGCGAAGCCCAAAAGGAGGGTTATTAAGTATATTTATAAAGAAGATTGTTACGGATAAACTTCGACCCGATATGGGGTCTTTTGTATAATTATCCCTTTTTTAATTAGCGCCTAATCCAATACAGGCTTCACCCGTTCCAGAACCCCTACTATAGATACTACTACGATAACCTTGTTGTTTTATCACGTTTCTAAATGACCGACTACTCCACAACTTAAAAAAACCAATCATACTTGTAAAAATGTATATCGACCTGTTTCGTGTGATCTACTCCTCCTATTACATCCTGTATAGAAAACACGGGAGCAAATATTCGCGCGTATCACACGTAAATGCTTCCAACTAGGCGAACGAGTCATCAAATCTACATTAGGTACAGTTTACGTTTCTTCCCTCCTTTTCTAACACAACTTGCCCACAACTTCTAATCGCTCGGTAATCCCTCTCTAATCTGTCTATAACAATAGTGACACACTGTGAGATACAAGATGGGCTCGAAACCAGTCTGTTACGAGCCTAGTATAACCTAGTATAGTAGTCTATTTTACGAACGCGCTAATGAAACCAGTCAACGGTCTGTTTGGCAACTCGTGTCCTTCAATTAGAAGCCAAACATAGCTATACTGAGGGTTTGCAACGATGGAAAAGGGTCAGTTAGGGGAAAGAGTTGATAGTCTCTCCAGGCTCACCATACAACGAAATCTGTCAATGGAATATGAGCCTATTGTAAATATCGTATAAACAATATTACTATGGCTTTTTTAGTTTTTTGTACGCGGGGCCTTAGAGTTTGAGCAATGGAACCATGTGATAATTTTTTTGAATGGAGAAATATATAATTGAGGGATCGTAGGCACACAACCGAGGGTCGATTAAAACTTATTCAGGTTTCCGTGGTTCTCTGCCTTTTGGCCGAAATACGTTTGGTCGAATGTATCGTTTCCCAACCGTTTCATTTGGCAACCCACTTTTATTTCTGTAACTGTAAATAATTCAGGATTTTTATAAAAACTAACCTAACCTAACCTATAGGGTCTACGCGAAGGTACAGAAATGAATCCTGAAATATTTACAGTTCCAGAAATAAAAGTGGGTTGCCAAATGAAAAAGTTGGGAAACGATACATTCGACCAAACGTATTTCGGTCAAATGAACGAATCCGGTTTCAGTACCCAAAGGCTCTATTTCACTGGGTAAAAGATTTTTACATTATTGTATTATTATTAAGTCGGCCGCCATTACTGTCAATAGTTATCATAGCGTTGAGAATACGATGACATGTCAAAAGCAATAATGTTAAGATTGTGATGGATTATGATAATGAAGAATTTACATAATCAATAGTTATGTAAACATAAATATTACGAAGAAATTGTAGTTTATGTGACTGGTGTATAATGAGAGGCATTAATACACGAGTGTGGTTTTATAATAATAAGACCACGCGAGTGTGGTTTCATGATACTCGTAATAAGACCACACGAGTTTTCTACAATATGAAAGAAATCTGTTTCTGTTGCTTTAATGTTTACAGGTTGCCCTGTACCTTAATGTTGTCATTAAAGTATAGGTGTCCGATACTTTAATGACATGCAATATTTTAATGGTCACATTAATATACAACCACAGAGATACAGGTTTCTTAATATAGGACTTTGGGCTATCGTTCCTGAACAAATTAGAGAAGTTATGATATAGTTACAGATAAAAAATATTATAGAATACAACGAGCTCCCAATTTAAGCATTTAAACGATGTGAAAGAAAATAAGTACTTTACATCTATCTATACGTAACTTCTTCCTCACTCACCACATAGTCGTAAGGGTTGGAGCTGAACAGCCTGGGGTACCGTCCCCTCCAGGCCTGGCCCAGCTGCTGGGTCTGCGAATAACCACTGCTGGTCAGGTCTCCAGCGTACTTCAGGGTGTGAGCTGGCTTCCAGGTCCACCGTCCCAACTGCGTCACGTCCGCTGGGCACATCTTCAACTGGAATGATGGGAAGTCGTGTTAGATCTATAGAACCATGTTTTATCTGGTGAACATCTTATCTTATGTCCAGCAGTGATCATCTGTTGGGTTATATGGTAATCTGCCAAGCCGCAATGCACACCCCAAAAATGTCTAGCATATATCTCACTAATATTACTTTATCTTTTTTAGCTGCGAATGTTTGTGGGTGTGTTACCGGTTCACGCTGCAATGACTGGACGAATCAACACGGACAATCTGCCTGTTTATAGAATATTGTAAATAGATAAATTAGCATCTACCCCATGCAACCCCTTAAATGTAAAAAAGCCATTCTGGAATGGTTGAAAATTAAATGTTTCGATGAAACTGAAGCGCTACTATCGAACATTACCTAGATACGCTAATTATACATTTCCTTAAACTATACTAAAGTATACACCTACACATAAATACAGACACAGACACAGACATAGACCTATACACAGAGAGACCGAGGACAGAGACAGAGACAGAGGCACAGACACAGACACAGACACACACACACACGCACACGCAAGCACAAATTTAAATTACGCTTTTAAGCTAATTGAAAGTATCTATTTTATAAGTTGTTTACTTCTTAACATTAATTCAAATCTACTCTGTAATCAAATGCCACCCACCTGATCTTAAACTTAACTGAATTTGGTTAAACCTTTTATTGTTACTGGAAGAGCGGGGCCTTCTGCCACAAGTAAACTCTATGCTTAAAAGAAGAACTCAACCTTTGTATTGTTTTTAAATTTTGTGATAACCAATAATTCAATTTCATTTTCATTTTTATACCCTGGATTAACGCATACTTAAACTAAGTACTTTTTATCACGGAAAATAAAAAAGTTCCCGAGGGAAAACTATCTGACTGATCATGTCTTTTCATACCTTAGCTTCTAATAAAGTCATGAGGGACAACCAAGGGTTGAAAATCTTGAACTATCGACACTCATTTCATAGAATGTATCATTACATCGCAAGGTAATTTCTGCTTAAAAACCTTATTATTTAGGTTATCTTAAGCCAAGGGTTACGTAGGTCAGGTTAGGTTGGACCCCACCAAAAAACCACCGGTTATAGATGAAATGAAAATTCGGCAAAGTAAAATATCCTATGAATTCAGTGTGGTGATTCAAGGGTAAGCAACAACTAAGATTCCCGATGATGAGTGAGAGGAGTTGGACATTTACCTGTTGCCTGCTGGTATCCCTGAGGTTGCTGAGGACATTGTCCTTCAGGTCAGCCAGCCTCTGCAGCTGGGGCAGTTCTGAGGCCTCGGCGTTTTGAGCTCCGAAGCGGTTCAGCAGCCAGATGGCGACCGGCTCGCATTCTGGGAAATGAGGGTATGGGTTATTGGATGATTTATACATACATACCTACCTTCACGCCAGTGTGGGGTAGGTTAGTATGCACGTTTGCAGTGTTTATTGACTATCAGGCAGTCAATTTGAAAAAAATGAGCTGGTTTAATGGTGGATTGGAGGCCATTTGCAACGTCAAAAGATGGCGGATGTGTAATTTGTTTTAGTTTTTATTTTTGTGTATTTAGGTGTTCAAAGTTCTTTTTTGTTAGTGATTTGTACTTTTAATGCCTTTGTGTTGCACAGTGATAGAAGACTTGGACTTATTTCGTGTATCCTGGTATCTTACTTCTCGTTTCAAGTGGACTCGCAGTGGTACAGAGGTTAAAACTATCTTGGCCTCTGTCCTACATATCACCGTACAACGTTGCCACCAATCTTCCTAGAGAAGACAGGATTTTGTTTTATTACTATATTGATTTATACTTATATATACTTGATACTGGCGAAATCACTTCATAGTGGAAACGCCATATTCCCGCGGTAGTAGCTGTTCAAGTCGCCGCGGGGCAACGAAAAAAAAAGAAAAAAAATGGTGGATTTGAAGTATCGAACTTAGTCCTATAGAGTTTGGTATGTAGATGTTTGCTACGTGCCTATGCAGCTCATTTTACGGTGAGCATAAAGGACAGAGCTGTAGCAGTTATATAGCTCTGTAATTTTCTTGCAGCGTAAACTGAACTGTATAGCTACGTCATTAAAACCCCTCAGCTTGCTATAAAAGCTTGGATTTTTTTTCTTTTTTACAGTCACTTGTTTTAAGAATACTATACTAACGGACTTATCGAACAGCTGTTCGTAAATTGAAGGAGTTTATACGTTCGTAAGTATACACACGTAGTTTACGTAACTCGACTCGACTGACAAGAAAATCTGTAATCATGATGGTAAATTGCGTCATCTAATTAGTGAAACAAGGAAACAATTCTTAGATAATATATTTCCTTTTCGCTCTGGCATTTCAAATCTCTGCACAAAAGGCTGTTTTATCCCGTTTTCCTGCTAAAACACGATCGAGAAATATAAACATACATCAGGAAACCTTCACGGCTATTTCAAACACCGTAACGTCCGTTGGCAATTAGGCGGACAACGTATAAATAGGCCGACATGCAATCGTTCGGAAATAACGACTAACAGTGAAGTCATCCATTTCTGCTGACATTGCTAAATGGTCTTTGGATCGTTAATTATGGTTTGGAAAACACTAAGGTGGGGCAAAGCTAGGTTCCCGATTGTAAAACGGAACCCTTATGGTGAGACCTCGGTGGTTCTCTGAAACTATACAATCGATCAACTTAAATTTTGGCGTAGTTATATAACTTGCTTGCCCACATCTGTTTTTAGTGAATACAATATGTCATTATTTTTTTAAATATTTGAAACGGGGTCTACAATGGCGCGTTAAAAAATTCAAGTGATTTGATTATAGCAAACGTGTTATATGAAAGGGCTCAATATCAAATATTCTCCAAAAAAAAATTTCGTTTAAAGCCAAAAATCTACAAAAAAATACAGTTTTCCAAAGATTATGGACCAGAAAAACTAAAAAATTCAGATTTTAATTTGATTTGATTCCTGATTTTCCAATTCCTTGAAAAATAAAACAAAGTTTTAAATTTTCCAATTTTCAAAACACTTTATAAATTTGTATTAAAATGTATTATAAATCGGAACCGGTGCGCGAGTCCGAGTGGCATTTGACCGGTTTTTGTAAATACTGAAATCGTTGTTAAAGTTTGGCACGGAAAGTATACTAAATAGTAGCCACAGGTGACTGATGGCTGGATCAAATGGATTAATTTTAGAATAAACTTTAGGACAACACAAGCCTGTCCCGAGTTCGCCGGGGTAATAATATTGAGGAAATATGATGATAAAGATTGACAACGCAGGGGAGCAGGGCCTCTTTTCTAGGAGAATATTGCTTTTGAAGTGTTATGGTATTGTTTACCACTCGGCCGTCATTACTGTCAAGGAAATAAGAGCTATAAAAACGTTGACAATACTATAACGCCAAAAGCAATATTGTTTAACATCCTAGAATAAAGGCCCTGGCTGACCAGGAAAGACTAAATTCCCCTTCCAATCGTCATTCTCACTACGAATAATCGAGAGGAGGAGGAGGAGAGGAGGAGGATGCGGGTGGTAGGACCTTGTGCTTGTGCGGGGTCCGTCCGGATCGCTACCACCATCTTATCCATTAACCTACCGCCAAACAGCAATGTTCGCATTGTTGTGTTCCAGTTTGGGGATAAGACAGCCGGTGTAATGACTAGCATAGAGGCATTCCATCTTAGTCCTCAAGGTTGGCAGCGTATTTGCAGTCTTAGGCTTGCAGTCGTGTGAATGCGAATGTCTATGGGTCACAGTTTCCACTTACCATCACGTGGCCTGTGTGCTCGTCAGCCTTCCCTATGCCATAAAAAAAAGAGGAAGGGAATGGATCTAACGTAATTTCGAACTTCGATTTTCAAAATAACAGAGGGCCCTGCCAAGATACACTACGCTAACTAGCGTTTCTATTCGTTTCGTTTTGAACCAATCGCATCACTGGTAGATGACGTGATATTTAAAAGTCACGTGGTCTACCAGTGACGCGATTGGTTAAAAACGAAACTAATAGAAACGCTCATGTAATTTGTTGATTTTATATGTAAACAAGCGACCCGCGCTGGCTTCGCTTCGGTTTATGTGAGTTTTCTGTACCTCCCCTACATAATCCAGAATTGATTATAGATATAACCCTTCCTCTTCAATCGCTCTATCTACTTATTGCAGAGAACTGCATTAAAATCCGTTGCGTACTTTCAAAGATCTAAGCTTACGGACTTTTTTTTTAAACGAACTATGTAGTTGGTGTAAAAAAGCAGCGTTATTACTTCACTGTGTCGTACAGACAGCGGGAGCGACTTTGTTTTTATGTAAAGATGACGTCACAATTCATAAGATCGACGTTGCCACCATTATTATCGTCGATCACGCCAATTTACTACCGGATTAGGGAAAATATCGGAATAAAATGTAAATTGCTGGCTGTGTGACCTGCCGTGGTGTCACCAAATGGCTCCTGGGGAAGGACAGCTCCGGCCTAAAAGGCAGTAACATGCTGAGAAGGAACCATTTTGCTCCGTCTTGCACTAGATATTTTTGTGTTTATGTGTTTGTTTGATAATTTGTTCTTCTGTACTTGTGTTAGACGTAAGCAAATAAACGTATCTTTCTTTCTTTCATCGAATGTTTTCGGTATAGAAAATAGTGAAGTTATAGTATTTTTTTAATATAACAGTGAACAATAAGTTTCGGTACTCTTCTAACACACAACAAAAATATGAAGGACGTGTCTAGATCGTGATAATTCACATGTTTATCGGACATTTATATTATTTTAATAAAAGTTAAAAATGTCAGACTTATTGACTTAATGATTAAATTTTATTTATCGCACTAGGTATATTATATAACTATATTATTTATCCAATTGTTTCCAGGGTCGCGAACCCGTTGATTGGCTGGTTCATTTAATCTCACTGTTGTTCGTTTACAATTTACAATGATAATTAAACAGAATAATCTTCATTAATCTTGGTTGTGTGTTGTTTGTGCTTTGCGAACATTTTTGTTTTTTATATCTTTCTTCTGCAATCCTGTAATAAGCATAGTTATATTTACATTGATGACGCGCTGGCCTAGTTGGTAGTGACCCTGTCTACGAAGCTAGCGTTCAAATGCTGGTAAGGGCAGAATAAGCGCGAATATTTGTTCCTGAGTCTTGGATGTTTTATATGTATTTATGTATATATTTCTCTATATAAGTATTTATATCGTTGTCTAGTACCTATAAACCCATAGTACAAGCCTAGAGCTTAGTTATGAGCCTAGGTTTATTGGTGTGATGTTGTCCCCTGTATTTATTATTATATTAAGCCGACAAAGTTATTAAGTAAAGTCCTGAAAAGCATTTTTTTCCGAGTATGCCTTCCATAGAGTTAGCGTACCGCTGGTCAGTTTCCTTACTCGTCAATTTCACTAATTCTAGCCAGGCATTTTCCTGATTCTTCAGTTTTCCTCCTTCGCTAGTTTTGCTACGATGAGTGCGTGCGTTTTTCACACAAGCGAGACTATTTCGAAGCCATGGTTCCTCTCCTCGCCAGGGGTTGTTTTGAGTGAGGTTTAATGGTGAATACTCCGAGGTTCAATAGAGGAGTTCAAAGGTACCTAACTGATCGCACAATCAGTTAACACCACAGCGGGAGAGTTTGGGTCAGCACTTGGATTTCCTTACATTTTATTGCCATTTAAGATGTTTTTCTGAACATGCACAATTCCGGCGTTAACCGCAGATTCATTCAGTTGGGTATCCTAGGCACTCTGGAAGTCCTGTATCGATGCTCGGAGTATTCATCATCAGATTTCACTAAAAGCATTCCCTGGCGAGGTACCAAGGCTTCGAAATAGCCTTTTTAGTATGAAAAACGCACTCTGACCCGTTTTTTTTGCTCCTGATTAATAGGTATTTTACAATAATCTTTAGTTTGGGTCTTCATATTGCGCTGCTGGGGTGATACTGTTAATAAGTTACTCGGTTTTTCTACGCCGTCGGGTTTTTGTTTCATAAATTAGCAGCTGTTACGAAGGGTTGGTTCTGAAGCGGCAGCAAAGATCTAGGTCGAGCTAAAATAAATGCTAAAGGTCGGCGTGTCCTAGACTGGTCTCTCGTCTGCATACAGACGACTCGTTAGTAGGCAAGTCTAATGGGCCGAGCGTGAGGTCTGCGGGAATAGTATATTTGCGTTTATATATTGCGTGATAAAATGTGGATAATCCGTCACTCTTGTATTGATATACGTGTCAAAAAAGGACGGATGTTTTATCTCGCCTCCCTCTCCCTTACGGTCGGCTGAATATATACGTACAGGGTATCCCATAAACTGACGTCAACCCGCCTAGAGCAGCTAAAAAGTAAGGTCCGACCGAGACCGCTTTTTTAAACTCGGCCGAGACGGAGACACAAAAAAATTGGTATTTTTTCTATATCAGCATTTTTTTAACTAAAAAAATACCGGTTAATAATGAAAAAAAAGGGTTTTATTATGGTTTTAACAAACTTAATACTCTAAATTGAAAAGAAAAATTTCGTACGACAAAAAAAGCAATCGTGAATTTCGGCCGTTTTGGGCCGACACCGAGATCTCGGCACGATGTTTGGCCGAGATTTGCGCAGACGGAGACCGAGACCGGAGCTCGGGCGGACCTTACTAAAAAGCTATAAATGTAACCCCTATGATTTACAAAAAAACGGGCAAATAGTTTTTTAAAATTCGCTTATTCGTAATGATTGTAATTATCAAAAAACTTCGGACACGGGCATACGAGAAAATTACAAAAATTCAGATTAAAATGATCAATAGCTCCGAAACTAGTAAAAATAGCTGAACATACGTACATAGCTTATTAGCTGCTCTATCAGCCTAGGCAGGTGGACGTCGGTTTTTGGGAGACCCTGTACATAGCATTCGTATGTTTAAAGCTATATATCCACAAACATACGATTTGTTGATATCGAATCAATCTGTATTGTTATTATTTGAGTTTCTTGCGGCGTTTCTTCTCAGCAGTGGTCTCTTGCGAAGCGCTGGTAGATTTTGTCGTATAAAAGTGCCCGTGCGGCCTACTTACTGACCTAAACATCATTTATCTTTTTTTTAAATATTTTTATTACAAGCTTTTATTTAACCGTGTCGTCCGTTTGTCTGTCATTGCGGAACTTGCTTTGTCCGTATCCTATCCTGTTAAATGATAAATAAATCTTTCGACGTAGGTATATCTAAAAGATGAAACTGACTGGCTGATCTCGGGACTTGAAGGGACTTCCTTGGATATCCTAAAAGTGCTAAGAAGCGATTTTTAGAAAGTCACCCATAAGGGATTAAAATTGGAGAAGAAGCGGGAAACTAATCCACTCGTACAAATCGAGGGTGTCCTCTAGTGTTATATGTTTGGATTCGCTTTCTTGAAAAGGGTTTACGTGGGCGAGAGGAATATTTAGTTGTATGTGGTACACTTTAAAAAGGAATAATTAAATTAATGGCGTGATATTGTATTTCTTAGTATAGATAAAAGATGTTTATTCAGTAAGTAGGCCGCACGGGCACTTTTACACGTCAAAAATCTACCAGCGCTTCGGAAGAGACCACTGCTGAGAAGAAACGCCGCAAGAAACTCAACAGAATGTCGTTTTTTTTTTAAATCCTACTTATGATATACAATTATAAAGCTTAACCTAGCATTATAGAAAACAATGAATTTACATTAAAACAAAAAATAAAAAATATTCAAGCGTAGCTTGAGCAGGAAAGTGTCTCCACGGACATAGAGGAAGAATATTACGCATGTCGTTGCTCGAAACAGTGATCCTAAAAGTGATCCTTTGAGTCAGTCAGGTAATCTTTTATAGGTAGAAGAGTAGGTAGTTAAGGCAAACGCATTTTTTTTATTCGAGCATGCATGAGCCGGGTCAGTCAGGGAGTCACGTGACTCACGAGGATTTCGCAAGGTCTCTGATCAGACGTACTACAAGTAATAATAGTTGATTAATTTGACGTTGATTACACTGGGAAATTCCGTTATTTACATGGTTGTGGTGTGGTTGGTGTGACCGGAAAGACGTGTTCCGGCGGTTTCCGGGCAGCAAGTAGGTACCACTCGAGCTTTGTCAAATAGGACAAGCTGTTTTGTCTCCTGAATATATAGTGATATAAGTTTATATTGTTATGTGCGCCTATATTATGTATTATTTAATACATAATATAGGCGTACGTTGCGGGTGGTAGGACCTTGTGCAGGGTCCGTCTGGATCGCTACCACCATCTTATCCATTAACCGACCGCCAAGCAGCAGTGTTCGCATTGTTTTGTTCTGGTTTGGGGATAAGACAGCCGGTGTAATGATTTGCCATTGAGGCATTCCATCTTAGTCCTAGGCATTTGCAGTCTTGTGAATGCGAATGTCTATGGGTCACAGTTTCCACTTACCATCAGGTGGCCTGTGTGCTCGTTTGCCTTCTCTATGTTATATTTATTTTTTTAAAACACCCCTACAATACATATTTTGATCTCTCCCTGATCACATAAATATTTTTCCAAACTGGTAATCAAACCCGGGACCGCTAGCTTCGAAGGCAGGGTCAATACCAAACCAACAATAGCTAACTGCATCGTCGTCGTCGTATTGTGTATTAGGTATCTATTGAGAGTTAGCATGCTGAAGTGGCAATGGGCAGGCCACATAGCTCGGAGAACTGATAACCGTTGGGGAAGAAAAGTTCTCGAGTGGCGGCCCCGCACCGGTGGACGGAGTGTTGGACGGCCTCCCACCCGGTGGTCTGACGACCTGGTTAGGATCGCGGGGAGCCGCTGGATGCGAGCGGCTCAAGACCGTGACTTGTGGCGCTCTTTAGGGGAGGCCTTTGTCCAGCAGTGGACGCCCCCGGGCTGATGATGATGATGATGATGTGGGCGATGGATACATGGGTTCCGTACAAAAAATAACCATTATAGGATCACTTTTGCGTCTGTATGTCATAAGCTCACAGCCAAATTGCTCTAAAACTACTGTACCGATTGAGTTGAAATATGGTACAATATGTAAATTGATGACCCGAATACAGATGTGCAAAGTAAATGAATACTTATTTAAAATAAGGGTCATTTTCGGAGGACAAATTAGAGACATTAGAGTATATAAACAAAAAGATTTGCATACTTAACTTAATGTGCCATATATTAAATGAAAGGGCTCGTTATGAGGATCTCAAAAATATTTTTGGTATTATTGTAAAATTAATTGTTTTTATTTTATTCAAGAAAGACGACAAAAGTGACCACTTCCCCCCTCTAATTTCCGGAGCTACTGAGCGTACAATTTGAAAAAAATACAAAATATATATTGCTATTGCTTGTAGATTACAAGAAAACCTATAAGAATGCTATCAAAAAAAAAAAAGTGTATCTCCACGCGAGTTCGACTCGCACTTGGCTGGTTTTTTTAAATTAATTCTGCCAGGCGTGACAAGATGAAGATCATAATACTCATACTGTATGGAATTGACATAAGCGCTCGACGAAACTATCCGGGACGTTAACATCACTCGCCTATTCATTTTAGATAACGTTAAGTTCCCGCATCACAAAATTACCGACTCACAAAATGACCACATCGTCATAATGTCTCGTAATAAGAATATGAGCCCCGCGCGGGGCTCATATTCTTGTGCCATTTGCCCTTCGAGCTACCTAAGGAAACTAACCTACCTAGTAATGCAAACAAAATGTTCATTCGGCGATTCAGCCATTTTGAGGTGTAGGCTACAAACGAAGTGGCCGAGTCGGTAATTTTGCCATCTTGACACTACTAGGTACCTACTATTTTCCAATAACATGTATTAAAGAGATAAAAGAGTGGTAATCCCATAAATAATGTCCGCTTGTGATTGGGGGCTCCGCAGTCCGGATGAGCCGGAATCATGCCGAGCGATATTCAAAATTATTTACGATATTAACCCGTCGTTATCTCTTTAATATGGCTGAGTCTCACGAAACAACATGTCAGCCGGACGCCGGTTCCTCATCACTACATTACTAGCCCCCGCTTCGCTTCGGTTTATTGTCGAGTCGTCAAAAGTGCGACAATTTAACACTAAGTCAGAGATATTCAAAAATCGACAAAATGTATTAACGTAATGATGGCATTTCGCATGCTCATGCACCGCACATGACCACTACTAGAAAGAGCTCACAATAGAAGAACACCTTATGTTCTAGGTTTGCCGTTCTTATGTAAGATACTTATATCCAGAGAAAGCTACCTATTTCCAAAAGGAAAATCGCATAACAAGGTCCTTTATTACTATATTACTTCTTATAGTTCTATATGTATATCTATTCCACCTTACTTGTCTTATGTAGTCACTTTTATAACCTCGAAATGCATCTTTAATCGTTAAAACAGCCGTTTTAACAAGAGACCATTTGACATTTGGTCAATGGTTAGAATGAATGGACTGTACTTTCGCGCATTTTATTTAATCTAACCGTACTTACACACACACGCACGTGTGTGTTGCCAGCGATGACTTACGGATCTGAGACGTGGGCGCCAACAATGGGCCTCATAAGGAAGCTCAAAGTCACTCAGAGGGCTATGGAGAGGGCTATGCTCGGGGTTTCTCTGCGTGATAGAATCAGAAATGATGATATCCGCAGTAGAACTAAGGTTACTCACAGAGCCCGAAGAATAGCTAAACTGAAGTGGCAGTGGGCGGGGCACATTGCTCGCAGGACTGATGGCCGATGGGGTCAGAAGGTTCTGGAATGGCGTCCGCGGACCGGAAGACGAGCTGAAGGCCTCCAACAAGATGGATTGACGACCTCGTAAGGATCATGGGAGCGCGGTGGATGCGAAAAGCACAAGACCGGTCTGAGTGGAGAGCTTTGGGGGAGGCCTATGTCCAGCAGAGGACGTCTTTCGGCTGACATGATGAACCCTACTTAGGGAAAACAATTTCGCGGCTGCACGCTGCCCGCACGCCGGCGCCGTAATGTTGATGCCTTGAATCTGCAGACGTTAAGCACCTCGGAGACGACCAATGCCAAATGCCAATATCTTACGTTAATGATAATGCCAATTGAATTGCAATTGATTGATAGTTTCAATCGACTGTGCAATATTTTCGCCATCAATCATTCGCACAGTGCTCGAAACGATTTTCAACGACTCGGTGAAACGGTCAATTGGCTTCAAAAACCCCCGTGAATGACCATCAATCAAAATTATCATCATTTTCGTTCATTCACGTAGTTGCGATTAACAGTCACGTAACATTGTCAATCGCAATTGATCGTCTCCGGAGTGCTTTGTGTGTAACAGCGACATTATTGTCAAGGTTAACGATAAAACAGATGAGTAACGCTTAGAGAACGTCAGCCGTCATTCTTGGAGTCATAACTTGTGTCATCTATGCATTAATGCTAGTAATGCGCCATGGAAAACGTCTATGGTACGCGGAAGTGGTCATAATTGTTTAGTGTTGGCGGTCGTAAGGTTTTGGCAATAAGGTTGGCAGTAAACTTTATAGTTTTACTCTTAGGATGTAAGTAGTATCGGTTATGGGAAGACATTTGAAAAATTAATGTCACTTTTTATGTTGGTATTGGAAATTAACGTAATTTTATGCGACTGTGTATTGTCGTTAATTATGGTATAATCCAGTAGTTGTGAGTTCATTATAATTTCAGAATATTGCTAGAAAACTTGGTAACCATTCTCGGTTAAGGCGGAAGAAATATCAAAAAAAAAAAAAAAAAATTGTGCAGTATTTAGTGCTTCCAATAATAAAGCCGGGCTAGAGCATGTCGGACCATGTTCAGTGTAGGGTTCCGAAGCTGTTACTACAAACAAATTAGACCACGCGACAAACTTAACTATGCCGTTGGAAAACTGTTATCCCCATACATGGACATACGTCGCGGTCAGTTTACCAACACCGCAAATAAGTTTACGGTAGGTATATACATTTAAACCGTTTGTAACTCAGGAACCATTGAAGATATTTTTAGATTTTGATTCGAAAGACGATTTTAACGACACTTGACTGAAAGAAAAATTTGCGTTTTAAAGCTTAAAATTTCATAAACGGATCCGATAATCGTTTTATTTTTCACCAACGCGCAATATTTTTGGAAGACATATCCAACGACACCCCACACTACGGGGTAGACGAGAAAAAAAAACATCCCCACGTTACGCGGGAGGAACAATAAAAAAACTGTTTTTAAATATTTTATTTTACCACATTGTTGGCGTGACTTAGGTACATGTACAGGGTTACAGCTAGTGTATAGATGAAGTAAGTATTTATGACGTAATGGCGTATGAATACACCTAGGTAATAGGTATCTTCTCCGGTGGTCCCCAGCACAGATTAGGTTTAAGAACCTATTGTTCTTGTCATTGAACACTTTCCATGGGCATAGACAGTTATTACAATGGAAAAATGTGTGTATGTGTGTTTGTGGGCGGGGCACATTGCTCGCAGGACTGATGGCCGATGGGGTCAGAAGGTTCTGGAGTGGCGTCCGCGGACCGGAAGACGAGCTGTAGGTAGGCCTCCAACAAGATGGAGTGACGACCTCGTCAGGATCGCGGGACCGCGGTGGATGCGAAAAGCACAAGACCGGTCTGAGTGGAAAGCCTTGGGGGAGGCCTATGTCCAGCAGTGGACGTCTTTCGGCTGACATGAGTGAGTGAGTGAGTGTGTTTGTAAACACTTTATTGTACATAACACAAATCAAATACAATATTTACAATATTTTGTTCTGCTGGGACTCCTTCTTTCTCACGCTCTCAGCCGTATTTCTTTTGCCATGGTATCGTATTGTGAATAATAGCTCTTATTTACTTGACATTAGTGGCGGCCGAGTTAAACAATACGATAACAATATAATTTTACCGGGTAGAATAAAGCTCCAAGACAACCATGATAAATTATGTATTTTCGTGTATCTTTGGAAAACGAATGAAACTTGAACTCGTAGAAGTACCTACCTACCATGGCGGGTCATGATCGAGTTTCCCTTTGCCTAGCTAAGAACACTGCAAATTTAATAGTACATTGTTGCCTAGGCGCGGAAAGTAAGGGTTTTCCTGACGAGGTGGTTAGCAGGCCGAGCACTAGCGAGGCCTGCTAAAATACGAGTCAGGAAATCCTCATTTCCGCCGAGGCATGCATAATGCTTTTCTCAAACATGTGAGGAAATAATATAAATACATTTTTAAAAAGCAAGTAATTTAATTATGCAGAGTGAACGAATGTTACCGACTGTCAATTGTTTTTAAATACTAGCCATAGAAATTGGAATGAAATGTGTTCAAAGAAACACACGCACTGTGCTAAAAAAAGCGAGCAGTTACCTTGGCTGTTTGGAATTTTTGTCTTGGTGCTTTTGATTTTGTATGCAAATTGACAGCATTTTTAAGAAAAATATAGACATGGACGGAAAGTGTTTTCATTTGGTTTTTTTACTCCTAGGAGTAAAATGAGGCTCTTTCCGTCCTTGTCTTTCAATCGGATCACCGTTTTTTCCGAGCATGTTTGAGAAAATTATATTAAAACCGTATGTGTGTAACCGACGGGGGTTACCATGACATAGCTATGCAGTTCAGTTTACGCTGACAGAAAAGGACAGAGCAATATAACGGCTATAGCTCTATTATTTACGCTCGCCGTAAATTGAACTGGATAGGAACCCCCTTGTACAGCCAACAAGAGAGCACAATAAAAGCGTAATAAAAAAAACCGGCCAAGTGCGAGTGGAACTCGCATGGAGAGGGATTCGTACATTTATGACACAGTACAAAATATCACATTTGAAATCCTCGCAGTAAGACGCGAGTTAACACTAGGAACTAGCGCTATCTAGTGGTGTTTTAGTGAACTATTTTCCGTAAGTGAACGTATTATATTATAGCATTTACCATTTTATTTTCAATTGATAGAATTCTTATAGGTTTTCCTGTAATCTACAAGCAATTAACTATATATTGTATTTATTTCAAAACTTTAGGTTCAGTAGTTTCGGACATCAGGGGAATGGTCAATTTTCGTCTTCTTTCATTAATAAAATCAAACCTATTTTTTTTACAATATTAACAAATATATATTTCAGATCCTCATAACGAGCCGTTTCATTTGATATAACACAGTAAGGTTTGCAAAACTTTTCTTTTAAATTTCCTAATTTGTCACCCAAAAAATAACATTATTAAAAAAAAACTTTGTTATCTGATCTGTATTTGGGTCATCAATTTACATATATGAACCGAATTTCACCTCAATCGGTCCAATAGTTTCGGAGCAAATTGGCTGTGACAGACAGACAGACGAGTGATACTATAAGGGTTACGTTTTTTATTTTTTTCTACGGCACCTTAAAAAGTATGCATGCTTCTTCTACCAACACAATCGACGTAAAAAACTAAAATTTCCATCATAGCTGTCTAAATACTCTCCATACAGCTTTATGCAAAATGCGACAGATTATCCAGGGCTATAAAAAGGCGTTAACGCTCGCTAATAACGGTGGGACATGAAGCTTGTAAATCTGGCAGGGTGCGGTGCAAAAATATCAGAGGGTCGTCACGAAGGACCCTAACGAGAATTAGGTCGTGAACTGGTCAGCGAGGTGTACGGTTAGTCGTTATACACACATAAATAGCTTCAAAAGCGCTGTTAAGAGCAGTATTTGGTATTCATAGATTTGACCCGTGCCGTCCATACTTTAAAGAATATTGCAACTTGACTTTACCGTGTCTTTATATATTTGAAATCTGTACATTCGTGCATAAATATATTTGTTCCAAAATGTTCAGTCTACGCGCTCGAGAACAGTTAGACAGTACACACATAAATTACACCACACTGGCTAAACTAGCATTGTCGTCAAAAAACTGCTATATGATGTGTGATATTTATAATAAGTTGCCTGATCACTCCAAACACTGCTATAGGTATCACAATGTTTAAAAATAGCTTGAAATCATGGCTTACACAGAAATTACACATTAGGGAAGCTTTTTCTACTATTTTATTGATACTTGACATTTTTAGTTTTGGTATGATATATATTGGTACGTGTTTATACTATATTTATTGAATACTAATGATTTCGAGTGAGTTCTCACTTTCAAGGGTAAGTTTAAAACTTTAATATTTTCAATTGTATAATGCGTTACGCCTGTAGAGGCAGGGTTTGGTGGTTATATGGGACCGAGCGCGACGACAGCGCCACGTGACAGGCGGCCATTATGGACAATATTGTCACCGCTGTCAAACAAGAAGTAAGTAAATATTGTGAAAAATATTAATGAAATCTAGTGTTATTTTACTATATTACTCAATTTTGGACAATGGTAGTCAGTAACATTATTGCCAATAATATTAAAATTGTTGTTTTCAGTGAGAAATGAGCCTACTCGTGACTAAAACGGGGTTTCGTTATTTTCTTACGGCAAATATCCACTTATTTCTTTGGTCTCGTTTCCACAATGGTCTTGGAAATTGGTAAAATTTACAGACGCTATTCTTCTTGGTGTTATTACAATTCACAACAACACATCTTACCAGGACCATATTTTTATCTCGAAAATGTTTACTGCAATATGGATTTGACAGCTCAAGTCAGCAACAAAAATGACAATTTTAGCCGTAGCGAGCGCTGTGATCGTTTAGGCTACCCCCTCCAGTCTCCACCCGCTTTGCACTCTGCCAATACTACTCATTCCATCTCAGTCCTCTTAATATAGGTAAAAATCAAAATGACACGGTTCTTAACTTTCAAATACCGATACCTCAAAAAAAAACTAAGACGAAGATATATTATGTTCTTTCCGTGTAGTAGGTACTATCAGCCCAATGGAACCCTGCCTGACCCACCAGACCTTTCTTACAACTTGAATCATAACGCTACTGTGACACAGTTCTATTGTGGGTCGTGTTCCATTCATTGATTTGTGTAGGAATATACAGTGTACTTTATTGTTCCAATTGTTTCTTAAAATATTCCCACTGAAGTTACCTAACTAATATTAATATATGTATTTACGTTTTTTTTTCAGCGAAACATTAAACACCCAGTTTCTTTACGCGCCATAGACAAGATTCCTTTGCTCTAGTTCCGGGATATTCGAGAGCGGGATGACATCAGCTCCGGAAATAGAAGGGATTGTAAACAACCTGTATGGGATGTGACGTCACTTCACTATAGCGGTGACGTACGAGTAATAGACCGAGTATATTTTTATTATACCCTTTCGCTAACGTATTTATAACCCTTTGGGATCGATATTGTACGGTTAGCTTTATTATATTAAGAGCATCAAACCATTCTACACTCTATAGGTAACCAAATTAAATTTAAAATTCTTATACTACGAGTATTACTATGCAGTTAGCCGCCTTCTCTGGTACAATCGAGTTCATAAATATGTGTGAGTGTGTACTGTAAATTCCGAAAATCGTTTTTTCCATGTGGCGATTAATACCATTCGCATATTTTACCACTTTATTTTCTCTCATCAGCTACTTTTCCCGAAGGGCTTTCTAACCATTCGCATATTTTCCCACTTTATTTTTTCTCAATAGCTGATTTTCCTGAAGGGTTTTCTGACCATTCGCATAATTTACCACTTTGTATATTTTTCCTGAAGGGATTTTTGAGAGATGCGGATATTCTGTCGCATTTGTTCCTAATCTGCTTACTTTGTCATTGTAAAATATAAATAGAAAAAAGTGTCTCTGTTTAAAGAGCAGAATAATACTTAATCCTTGCATTTAAAGCCCCAATGTCAGAGATAGCCTGTTTATAGATATAGAATACGTACCTCAACGGTACATTACCTTATAGTAAGATTGTGTTATTGTGCTGGAGTCCACAGGCGAGTCCTTATACTCGTACAAAAGCTGTAAGTCCATTTTCAAATGACCTAACAACTTACCTAACATACGGGTACCTATATAGTCCGTGAGCTCCTAAAAAAACCTTCGGAATTTAGAAGCATACTTCGGGTATTGACGATGACACGCGATCGTGATATGCCGTTGTTCTGTTCTGTTATCAACTTGCAAAACTTTTCGAGGTTACCGTATAAAAATATAAGTAAAGACTAACCATCAGCACAAAGTAAACCTTGCTGTAATAATATTACGCTTATTTATCCTTTTCTCTATACTAATCGTTAAAAACCGTAACTAATGGTTAAATCTCAAAATTTCGATTCCTTTTTCGAATTTGAACAATTAAGTTAGTTGACTTAACTACTGATCAAGCAACGGGCCCTAAGTCAAAAAGACAATTGTCATTTTCGACAACACGAAGCCTCCCGATTTCCCCCGAAACCCGAAGGTTTTTCTAAGAGCTCAAGGACTGTAAGTATATGCCAAAGTTAAGAGCTGAAAATCATAAGTCTGAAGTTGGTTAACCCAGCTACTTACTTAGTTTTATTGACGAACGTCAATAATTTTTAACGGGCAGGTTACGAGGGTTAATAAGTAGGTAACCATTTGATTCAGCGTATCGATTTCTTAATATTGGTCGTACTCGGTCTTATACTATTATCTATTCAAATTAATACTAATTATTCAAAACAAAAACTAAAAACGAAATATTCATTTTGTATTTTTATAGCTTAAATTAAATAAATTTACCCTTTGTAAGTACATTTATAACTAAATGAATACTTTGTTAAACATAAAAACGATTACTCGTTAGTTAAGCAGATTAGGAACAAATGCGACACAGAATATCCGTTTCTCTCAAAAATCCCTTCAGGAAAAATATACAAAGTGGTAAATTATACGAATGGTTAGAAAACCCTTCAGGAAAATCAGCTATTGAGAAAAAATAAAGTGGGAAAATATGCGAATGGTTAGAAAGCCCTTCGGGAAAAGTAGCTGATGAGAGAAAATAAAGTGGTAAAATATGCGAATGGTATTAATCGCCACATGGAAAAAACGATTTTCGGAATTTACAGTACACACTCGCTCGTAGAACCGATGGCCGTTGGAGCGGGAAGGTTCTAGAGTAGCGACCGCAGATCGGGAGACGAAGTGTCGGCAGGCCTTCCACTAGGTGGACCGACGAAGACAGCAGCAGAGGACCGATCGTTGTGGAAAACCTTGGGGAAGGCCTTTGTCCAGCAGCGGACGGTCCAGGAATAGGAACCCCGCAATGCGGGGCTCCGTCGACATTGCTAACATAGACATAGGATGAAAAAAACAATGTGCTCATTTAGCAACTCAGACTTTATGAGATTTGGTCGCAAAGCGATCTGGTCATGTCGAGATATGTAACTAAAGCTTCGATCTCATCCTAATGACGTACAATAATTCTAATATCAACCGAAGATTTAAGACCTAACCTGTGATTTACAAATAAAATATATTCTATTCTATTCTAACCTAGATACGAGATGGGCTAAAGCAGAAATAGTGCCCCAGCATCGACGAGGCAAACGTAAAAATATGCGGAAAACGACAAATATTAGTACATTTCAATAACATTATAGTCCCTATCCCTTCGTCTTAAGGGCTAGTGATGTCCCTTAAACCGGTGTTTGGATGGATGCCAAGGTATTTTTCGATCGTTGTATAAAAACCGGTAAAAATAGAACAGTGATGTGTCAGGACAGATTATAATGACTATTTCGGACAAGGTTGCAGTTTAAATGGCGGACGAGCTCTTTCCTGTTTTCTCGTTAATTAATTATTTATTGCTGTATGATATGATCGGCAAATTGGAACTGGGGCATAGTGGGATTATAAATCAATTTGTTCGACAGTTTGATCTAATATCAGTGACACATGAGGAGTCAGGTCGGAGATTTTGTACATTTTGCGGGTGGTAGGACCTTGTGCAGAGTCTGTCCGGATCGCTACCAACATCTTATCCATTAACCTACCGCCAAACGGCCGTGTTCGCATGGTTGTGTTCCGATTTGGGGATAAGACAGCCAGTGTAATGACTAGCATAGAGGCATTCCATCTTAGTCCTAGGCTTCCAGTCTTGTGAATGCGAATGTCTATGGCTTACAGTTTCCACTTACCATCACGTGGCCTGTGTGCCCATTCGCCTTCTCTATGCAATATAAAAAAAAAAAACTAATTTGTAGTCTTTTACCTGGCAGAAGTTTCTGTAAATGAGATGACATCATTTCCAAGTACTTATCCTACTAATATCATTTTAATATTAAAAAAGTGAATGTTTGTAGAGGTACTTACAATTAGATATCTGGATGTTTGTCTTTTAAGCACTCATAAATGGCTAAACAGATTTGGGTGAATTTTAAGACACAGACAGTCCAAGCAGTGAATAAAAAAAATTAAAGCTCCTGTTGGAAAAAATAAATTCTGTTGCAAAGAAAACGGGCACATTCGATTTACATTAACATACGTCTGATAACTAAATGAGATTGAATGCTACGAAATGAAACGAATAATATTTGTAATTAAATTATGTTTTATATCAATTCTGAAATGTTTGTTGCTGTTTTTTTTATATCTCATGATACGTTTTTTGATTTTTAAATATATTACTAGCGACCCGCCCTCGCTTCGCTTCAGTTTATGTGAGTTTTTTGTAACACCCGTCCACAAACCACATTTAATTATACATAAAAAACCTCTTGAATCACTCTATCTATCGCTGAAAACTGCATTAAAATCCATTGAGACGTTTTAAAGTAAACAGGCAGCGACTTAATTTTAAACTACCTAAAGATAAAGATAAACATGAAGAAGTTAAAAGCAATTTCTTATCTGCATATGACATTGTCGTGACTACGAAATAGAATTGGAATAAGTAGTTTCGTTTCCTCACGATTTGTAAACAAAGTAGACCATCTCATTTCTCTTCTCTACCTACCTCTACCTTCAATGGGATAGAAATGCGTTATACTCATATTTACTAAACAACATATAAAACCCGAGATTCATGTTCGACCTATAAACGTCAGCGATTATGAAATAAAAATATTCATTTATAGCTTTAGCTAGGGCCGCCAATGCCGCCATCACTAAAATAATAATGCCCGGCTTTTTCCCGCCATTCTGTCCGCGTAGAAGTCATTCGTAATACTACCAACCTTGTAGCCCTAGTCAAGATGCAAACGCTATAATAGTTTCCGCCATTTTACTTTGCACAAAAGTTCATTGCTTCCAAATTTTTGAATTACGAATTGCATGATAAGGAACATTTGGCAACCATTTTAGTACATAATTTTAATTTACGGTTTTTTAATTTGACAACTCAACAACCCAACGTGCTGATGGACGTGCGATAAACTTAAATTTGACATTAATTTTTCGATCCAACATATTGGTGGATGACAGTTTGTCATTTTTTACAGAATAAAATGTAAGGGGGGTGAATATTTGGGCGTTTCAACCGCCGTCATTGTTGTCTTCAATATATTGACGAAAACAATGATAATTACCAGCAACTTTTGATGTCAAAGTCAACGGACCCGGGGGTAGTATTAATTCCATTTAAAATCATAAGACAATTAAAAAGTTTATCTTGAATAATATGCGAAGACAATAATGACGGCGGTTAAAACGCCGAATAATTACCCAGGGGTGTCAATTTCATGTAATTTGGGCACGGTGAGCTCAAAATTGGCATTATTTTTTGGATCAAATATGGTGGGTTACATTTTGACACTTTTGATAGAAAGAAATGACATGGCCCATGGGTCTCCATTTCATGTAATCTTGCCGCAATGAACTCGTTTTTTTTTTCTTTGATCCAAGATTGAAGGTGACAGTTTATTTGTCACCCACCTTATTAGATTTAGGTAGGTGTACCATTATGTGTTTTTACATAACTGTCAAATTCGAGCTCACCGTGGCTATATTACATGAAATATTTAAATTGACACACCTGTTAATTTTTCGTCGTACCTACCAACCAAACTAACCTGAAACTATCAAGGTTTAATTTAATAAATGTAAAAATTCGTCTAGTCTACTACTGGTATGAAAATGTTGACGATTTCTGCAATGACCATAAGTGAACTCCCCCGTACCACGATAACCGTGTAAAGTTGATTTAGCGATAATGTTCATACATTTCGTGAGAGGTGTTTTTAAAATTGATGTTAAATAATACTGGGGGAGCAATGACCTTATATGCAAAGTTAATCGGCGAAAAATATAGTAACGTTTTTCTTTTCTATCACATATGTACTTACATGGATGACATTCTCGTACGTTGCGATAAACGTGGTCGTCTGCCATCCTGTACATTTTCGGGCGGGAAAGATGTTCCGAGTTTCCGGATGATTATAAAATCCAGGCGTATGACAGCCCTAGTTTCATACAAATATTTGTTGAAACCTATATGTATGTTTGTTTAAAGTACTGGATTAACTAACGGTTCTGCAGCTTCCAGTTATGATACCTACTCCTCAGAATGTTTTCAGAGAATTTCATAATCATCTCTTTTAATACAGAGCCAACAATTATCAATTGCGTATAATCTTAATACGGTAAAAGTGTCGCGGGAGCTCAACATAACCATTCATTCATTTATTAGATGCCCACAGTCATCATTTGTTTTGATTTATGACGCTGTTAAGTGTCATAGGCCTGAGTGTTTATAAGTAACTTGATATACTGGCAGTCCGCAGTTGATTTGTTGTTTTCATTGCGATTGCAATAACATGCATTTATTACCTTTAGTAACCAAGTATGTTTAAACAGGTCTAGGAATGCTATTTTAACGGATTTCTTATTGTCATATCATTGCATAGTTATGCATTAATTCACGTCTGTTTCCCAAAGGGGTAGGCAGAGACCACTTTTTTCCACCTGCTACGATAATGACAAATCTCTTTCGCTTCTTTTTCAGAAATCATATAAATATTGAAAATATGAGTCCGCTACTCGACGACAGATGGCGCTATCTTTCTTGTTTACCCTATTATCCGTTATGAGCTGTTAAATCGAAAAGTTAGGCGTCCAGTTTTAAATGCCTAGATAGCCTGAAGAAATGTTATAACCGACAATATTTTTTGTTGGAAGAAAACCTACATAATTCATAGTAATCATAATTCAAATGACTTATCGCCGCACCGCCCAAACGAGACATTTAGACAATAAACACGTTCCTTTTTCAAACTTGTGTGAAGTTTCGTCACTTAGCAACGACAATTGTCATTAACTGACTGAGTGTTGCCGTTAGTAACGCAAATTAATCATTCAAGTCATTCAGTTCGTCGTGATATTTTAGCAACTGAACAAATGTCAGAAGCCGGGTGAATGCCCGCTATTTTAAATTGATTTTTAAGGTTCTTTACTAATCTATGGTTCTTTGTGTCTTTGGTAACGGTTAATTGTCTCGGTAGGTTGGTATATACGGTGTCACCCATGCCCGGTTCCGATAATCGATTCTTTTCTTGAATAGGTATTTGGATACGGGCACCAGTCGTACTCGTGTAGAATGCCAATGTACATTCAAGTGTTTTTTTGAATAATAACCTTTTTAGGGTTCCGTACCGAAAGGGTAAAAGCGGGACCCTATTACTATGGCCCGTATTAATAAACTGATCTCAACTCAAATGCTCGTCTCGAGATGCGTCAAAAATGACAGTGTTCTTTGTTTTGGTGTTTACTTTGACGTATCTTGTGACGGGCCTCACAGTCAAGATGAGTTTATTAACACGGCCATCCGCTGTCCCTCTGTCTGTCACTAGAAGAAATTCTGTTGCCGGTATAACAACAAAAACTAAAAACAGAATACATTAAATATTTAAGGGGAGCTCACATCCCATACAACAAACGTGATTCAAAAACGTTTAGAGCAGCTAGTGGTGACACAAAAAAAGGCGGCAAATCAAATATATCACTAGCTGGTAACACGAAATGCATATCAACTGGATAGGTACTCATAATGTGACAGCTTGTTTCATGGATAAAATTCTTGCCATATGAAGAAATTGAGAAGAATGCTTGTGTCATCACTCACTCGCTCTATCTGTGTGTATTAAATTTCGTTGACTTGAGTTGAGATAACATGGCAGTGTGTGTGTGGGCTTTAACCAGAGTCGTACCAGGTATGTCCTGCGGTCTGAGGTTGTATAGCTGCCTGTTGGCTAGGTGGTAGGCAGCCTTGGTCCCGAACAGCACATAGGGATCCATAGTCGAGGTGAGGCAGGTCTCCTGGCCATAGGCCGCGGAGGCCAGGGCGAGGAGTAGCAGAGTCCACATCTGAAAGAAATCAGTCAGGAGTAAGTAAAGAACAGCTTCAATGGTATCTTTACATAGTATAACAAAGTCGCATCCCGCCGTGTGTTCCTCTGAATGTAAGTTCAGATCTTTCAAACTACGCATCGGATTTTAATGCGTACCTATATTTCATCAATAAATTCAAGGGGGTGGTATGTATGCTTAATACATTTTTACACACGTTTTAACCGCTGCTGAGGCCCTGGCATGGCGGCGTTTATCGCGTGACAAAGTTTTGATAAGTCATCCGTCACCTTCTCGCACGTAAATAAGTACGACAGTGACGGATGCTTTATCCACATTAGACACGCAATAGACGCAGCCATACTAGGCCCACTGAAGACTCAATGTAATGATATGATACAAAGTGATTTCAAACTTTATTACTTTATCAGGAGAGTAAGGCATTGTAAGGATATGTTCCGATATGTCCCTTGACCTTGACACGTACAACCCTGGTGCATTTAGGTAAAGTGGCTTTACGTTTATTACCTAGGTCCTGGCAGAATATCAGCGTCGAAAAGTTAATCGTGAGATCGTGACATGTTGCTGAGCCAGGACGCCAGGAGCCTCTTCGCCGCCGTTTTTGTGTAGTTGTTTCTTGTTTTTTTTTATTTATTTCGGTTGTGGCTGAATAAACTTTTTCGTGCTTTCTTTCTTGCGGCGGGCGGGTGCATGCACAGAATCGCGGTGACTTGTGGCGTGCTTCATACATATCTAAGTATTTGTTCGCTACCGCTTTCCGCTTACGCCGCCGCTCCCGCTGTTGCGCGAAGTCGTCACCCGGCCATAAACTCTGGGGTGTGATTCTCTCAACAACGACGGTCGGACGGACGAATGAATGTCCAAGCGGCGAGGAGTCCCGTCAGAGCGAACAAAACACATTTTAGCGCGTGCATTTTCAATTTGGCTGCATGGCTTATCGAACGTATAACGCTGCCTAATTAAGAATACACGCACTAAAATGTGTTTTGTTTGCTCGGATGGGGCTACTTAAACTGGCCGCTGCGGTTGCGCTCGTCCGTTCGATCGGCCGCCGGTATTAAAAGAATAACGGCCCTGGCCGTGAAACACATCGTGTAAAATCAAGCAAATTGCATCCGTCATTATGCTGACGTCATTTGCCTATTGTCGCTCTCCCATTCATGCAGGCGAAACCGCGTGACTACTCTAACACATTTATTTAATACTCGCTTTTGGCTGCGACTCGTCTGGTTAGAAAACGTTAGTCGGGTTTGCTTCGGGAACTGCTCTATTTTCCGGGATAAAAGCCTACTCTATATCCTAGTAACAAATTTTACATCTATCCGAGGTGTTAAATCGTGTATGAAACAAACAAAAAACTGTCGCGTTAATAAAATTAGTACTCGTAAGTATTATAAATTTGCTAAGGTTTTAACTAGTTTGAAGATGTTTCAGGCAGGCATAATAAGCCGCCCCATTTCTTGCGAAAAAAGTTGACTATTTTGTCTATTGAAACTCACGTAACACAGATTATATAATAGTGAATCTTTTTTTTTTGGATGTGAGTATTATATACCTAGATAGAAAGTTCGACATGATCAAGAATGAGGGTTCAGTTAATTACTTTTGTCGTATGTTTATCGTTGTCTAGTACCCTAACAAGCTTATATAATATATAGTTGCCGGCAAACTTCTTGAACACGTAACCTTGCTTGCGCAGAAGCGATTTTTAGGTGTCGTTGGGAGCGGGCGGCGGGGGAGCACGCGTCGTTCGCACCCATTGGTCAATCTTCTGAAGATCAAGTGAAAAAGAGTTTAAGGCCCGTATTAATAAACTGATCTCAACTCTAACGCTGGGCATTTACGGACACGCCGTTTTTCTCGGCAACAGATGGAGGGTTTACAACTGGATGGGCGTAATATTTTGACCACATTCACGGGCGCGCCACGCCATGCCTCAACGGTGCGACATCGCGGAGCAGACTGATTGGAAAATGGCAGCCAGAGAACGCATTCACGAGTTTCACGACGACGCCATTTGGCTTGGCGCGGAGGCGTGGCGTTCTGTCCAAATCCAACGGACCGCGCCAATTTCTTTTAAACGCTACAGTTTTGACATTCACGGCGCTGTTCTATTCAGCTTGTTGGAGCGGTCGTGAATGCCCAGCTTAATGATCGTCTCGAGATGCATCAAAAATAACAGTGTTCTATTCTATGGTTTGGCGTTTACTTTGACGTATCTTGTGACGGGCCTCACAGTCAAGATGATTTTATTATACGGCCCTAAGTTTAGTATACCTTCTCCGTTCATGTACGAGTATATAAGTACCCTTTTATATTACGAGTTGAGTCGACTTGTACCCTTTTTCACTAGGACCCTAGAATTGTGGCCGTTGCGTATTAAGATAACTCTTGAAGTCTCTAACAACATGATTTCCATCAGACCTTGCGAGATCTTTGACTAACTAGCTTTTATTTTTAAAAAAAGTAATTGACTTCTTTCTGTTCGGCAGCTAAGAAACAGACAAGCAGAGAAGCAGTATTTTATTTGTTTGTGCTAAACGAAAACATTGGAGTCAGATGGGCGGATTTCTGGAACGTTGTTCGTTACGTAATGGAGTTCCACAATTTGCGAAATTTGTATTTCTACTAAAACTGTGTTTTATTTGATTGATTATTTATTACTATGTAATAAAATAGTACCTTTTTACCTGAAAAATGATTAGTTTGTCTGTAATTTGAAGTCAAAGTTGTATTTGGATAAAAAAAAGTTCCATTACGTCACGAATTTAAGTAGTTATTTAATATTGAAGACGAACAATAACGAAGATAAAGCATTTATTAAATGAATATTGAATACAATCAGCTTCAATTAAAAGTATCAAATAACAACGAACCTACCTAGTCAATGCAATATCGTTCATAATGTACGATTACGTCACTTTTTTGTCCCCATCGGCTCACAACATTATATTTCTTAGGTTTTATACGGCGTGCAACCAAATATGTATAACAACAATTTATCAGAATACCTTTTGTCCTTTTTATAAAAACCCTAATAGTGCATAATACTTTAGTATATTGGAATTATTTACATTTAAATAACACAGTTAACGTAGGACACGTCACAGTAATGGAAAGAAACGTGACGTAAAGGAATTATAAGGCTTAGTTTTCAATATATATAAAAATTATTAGAGCTCCCACAATTTTTAAATACATAAATAAATTACATAACATTTTGAGGTAGGAAACGAAATTTAATGATAGACCATCATATTTTAACAATATATTTGACAAAATAACACAAATCTTCTAGGAACTCAAATTAAAACATAACTTTGTAATATAACAAAAACACTTACGTATTAAATTTCGAGATCAAATAATACTTGGTAAGTATTAAGATAATAATATTTTGAGGTAAATATTTTGTTTTTCTTTTTGTATTTTTTTCTGCTCTCTCCACTTTTTTCTTCTCTCATTTTTTTCTTCATCTGTTAAATCTTTTATCCTTTTTTGGGCTTTTTTCAATCTTTCTAGCTCCTTTTTTTTATGTTGTTCATGCTTTTCTGGGTTCTGTTTAATTTTTTCCCTATATCTCTTAGCTCGCTCCGCAGCCGTCATCACCATTTTGAACGTCTATAATAACGAAAAAAAAAAACAAAAATAGAAATCCTCATCGTTCAGCGAAATTTTGATGAACATACATGAAAAACGTAGGTAGGTTAATAAAATAAAAATGGGAACTTTAAATCATGTGCATACTGCCTTTGAATTCCATTACGTCACATTTTGTTATCCCTTATACATCACGTCACGTAATGGATGTGACGTATGTCTACCTGTTGTTATTCAAATTAAATTTACTTGTAAATTACTGATTATTATTGCAAACTGATACTACTACTTAAATTATTAATAGTTTATAAAAATATAACTACAAAAACATAACGCTAAACAGTAATATTACCTTCTAAAACGCCCGTTCGTTGTGGAAGTAATATTTTGGCAACGTGACGGACTTGTATTTCACTCCAATGTTTTGCTTAAACTAATCTGTCATAAACAAATTTTAACGGCTGTTTAGGGTCAATAATGTTGCCATTTATCAAATTAAAATCTAACTTTGGTAGTTTTCACATTGAATCTTGAATATAATCGTCGTGACGTGTTGCGGAATTTCTTCACGAACATATTTTAAGACTTGCAAAATTTGTAAGTTTTTTAGTGTTTTGAGCTCTAAATGTCTTGTCATTCGGTTGGTTTCAATATTTTGAATATATGACTTTGTACAAAATCAAACCAGAAGGTATCTAAGAGTGGGACAACTATATAAAATTTCACTTCAAACTTTGCGTAAGGGGTGTGGACACTTGAAATTTCGCTCCCAATATTTTATTTTTACCTGATTTTTCAGTCGGTTTAGGTTTATACTTATTTTTAATAACGATAGTCAACAGGTTATTAGTTGCTTAATCGATAGGTACCAAATATATGACGTTATAAATCGATGCCTCTGTGGTAAACGAGTTAGAAGTCGAAGGACACGCTATTTTACGGTGTACAACGTTCCAGAAATCCGCCCAGATGCATAGTGTACCTAAACCGAAATAAATCTTGGAAGACATTCGAAATCTCGGGTATAAATTTACAACGACTGCAATGCAATGCAAGATGAAATGATGATTACGTTACAGATACGTTTGTTTTGAGGAATAACGTTTTATTTCCGGCCAGTGTTTTATTGAGTTTACATCTGCTTGCTTAAGGTTTGACAATAAGAAAAATTTATAGAACTGTATGCATACTGTATGACCCCAGGCTGTGCGTAATTTTAAACTATACTTATTACAAGAAAATCACCTTATAATGTGTTCAGTAACATTTCAAAACACAAACATTTAACTGAAATAAGTATTGCAAGTAAGGTTATCTTTAATCGTGGGTTATTTTTTGTCAATATAACGCTAAAGTAATCAAAAATCTCGCAGCCTTGTTTTTTTTTTGGCTATTGCGTAATCCAGTTTGTTATTTTGGCATACGATAGCTTATGACTTGCTATCTTACCGTGTAGGCGTTGCCAGTATAATAAATTAATTAGTAGCAGTCACTCCGTAATACATTGTTTTTTGTAACTTGTCAGAGTTGTCAGGCTATGAGTATAGAATAGACGACAGAGATCTCAAGGTATTGTTTTGGAATAAGCAGCGTTTTAAGGCGAAAAAATATGTTGCCAATTTCACAATAGGAACGTACGAACGGACGCCGTACTTTGAAAAACTAAATTCTCAGCTTTACGTTAGCTCCATTTCCCTCTATCGATTTGGTCAAAGAGGAAGACTGAAAGGGCCTTCCAAAAATTGGTGGTCTTATTACTTTTCGTCCCAATCCGATTCGCTTCCGTCAGAAATTATTTTTATAACCTACCTACCTAAAGTAGTGCTACCCGAAGGGCAATTTGCCCAGAAACAGGAGCCCTTTTTTTCACGGTCACGCTCACCTGGGCCCGAGGGGCGGCCAAGGTGGTTATGTGAGACTCACCAAGTGAAAGAGGCAGGGCTCAGTCGAATAGCAGTGGGACTACGAGTCCGGAACCATTCGTGGTTAGCATCCAGAAATAGCTCTTACCTAGGCTTTAACCAACTACCGAGTTAAAAGCCTTGAGGTCGATATGCTTTAAAAAAAAGTTGACAGGGACCCGACAATACCATACCACCACCTTACGGTTTTACCTCTGTGTGGTAACCGATGCTATTATGAAGAACGAAAAAAATGTGAGAATACTGCAAATTCATTCCGCACTGAGTGTGTAACAGTAACAGGGGTGATTGCATAAGAATTCCTATAGGGAAGTCTACACGAAACGGCCCAGTACAAGTCGGCAATTCTTTCTTGCATTGCAAAAAAATTGGGTAAATTTTGAATCCTAAGGCCGTAATATGACAGTTACAGGCAGTGAATATATCTCCGCCCAGTTCCCTGCCAAGAACTTGGCAGGTATTTACCTTTTGACACTTAAGAATACAATCCTGACCTCCACCCATCAATGCATCATTTACCACTAGGGTTTGCAATATACGCCCAGTTTTTTAATATTCGGATAATTGAATATTTCAATATTTATTATCCGAATATTCGGATATTTGAATAATTTCGGATAATTTTGGTATTTTATGAAATAAAACAAAATTAGCGTATTTAAAGGTGTGTAATTCATAAAATCAACAAGTCAAGTAACAAAAACCCTGAAAATTAAAAATACAACATGCATTTATAATCATTATATCGCACCTCCGATAAAATAGGGTCCTAACTTGAAAAAATGAGGTTTTGAATTAAATATACAAAAAGATAGCCAAAATTCCATTTTGTTACCTCAAAAAGAGTCATAACTGTAGTGCGGCTAGTTTGCGAGAGATGGCGTTTGTGTCAGTTTAACACTGTCAATCTTTTGTATGGGGCCTCTACGCGGGTGGTCTCATTTAGTGTACCATTTGAAGTTGTGACGGGCGGACGCCACGCTCAAGTGCAAAATAATGTGATAACGCGAAATAGTGCTGTTTTTTTTAACAAGTAAGTATCTTTTAACTTATTTTTTTATGTAAAAAACCGTCTTAAGTTGAAATGCAACAATGTTTGATGGTATAACACTTTCTTTTCGTGCAAAAGTTATCTCCAATACAGTTTAATTTCGAAATGTAACACTATTTCGGATAGTTGACAATGATTTTTGCATTATCCGTGTAATAATATATAGAAATAAACCATTATGTTACAGTATATGATTAGCTTATTAACAAATTTGTCCCCGTATCTGTCTTAAATACAGTTTTGTTTGAGAATGTAGGGCTAAATTACAAAACAATATATGTTTTTATAGATTTTTTTTACTAAAATATACGATTAGCAACCAGTAAAATTAACATCATTCAATTTAGGTACAATATTTAACTGATTTCTAAGATGTTTTGTTTTAAATACTTACTTCTAATTTATTCTTGATACTTAGTAGGTAACAAATAAGTGCCCATGGAGTGCGGTGAGAACGTCCGCCGACCTTGAATGTAGGTAGATAGTTTAGGTGCCTAAAGAACTAAAACAACGCACTTAAATGAGCTCTTGAATTGATCGCAAAAGTTTAGGGTCACATAGTTATGAGCGTAGTAACAGATAGATTTTATCATTATTAAAAAGTGTGTAGGTACTGGACTTTCGTTTTTTTATTCTTAGTGGCATTTGCGGACATTTTAAATTATTTATGTCACTATTATTATCAGTATCTTCTCTTTTTTTAATGTAAGTGTTGCCCTATATGGCACTAACCTTAAATGTTTCTGTAATGAAACGAGCTAAAAGACGAAACTCGTCATTCTATTTTCGAATATTTGGTAACATTACGAGATATAACCATATTTCACGAATAATATAAAGCTCTTAATTCTATTACATCTTCACGAATACAGTGCTATCCTTAATTTATAACTGTATTTTAGACATAAATTACATGTTTTGCTGGTATAAATTGAAATGGATCGGTAGGTATTAAAGCAAAATACCTTTAGTCTTATGCGTAATAAGTCAATATATTACTATATTTTGTATTATCGTGATGTTTTTATCGAGTTGTAAATGTTATTTATTTTTATATCATTAGTGTTAAAAACTAATTAAACAACATTTTCAGAAAAAAAATGAAGCGAATTGAGGAAACACCCTCAAACGTTGCCTGAACCAAAAATGGCATTCGAGAGACGTCCTTCTTTACCCGAAAGAAAAAAATCAGACTTATTGAGTCTTATAAATAGTAACCATGTACCTCAGTTTTATGCAGCTTTTTACCAACACGTTTGCCAGTAACGTGAATTCGATTACGACAGTGAATGAATACTCGTTACGTATAAATAATATTGTTATTAAATAAGAAAATAGTACAAGTTATTTGTGTAATTTGGATTTGACTTTTTAAATCGTTATAATTTTAAATACTGTTACGACGAGGTACACAGTCAAGGAAATGTATTCGCGTAAGTACTTACCTTTTTGACTCTTATTGTCATTGTGACAAGAGTGAAAAAGGTACACGAATACATTTCCTTGACCGTACCCTAACTTGATTAAACATTAACATTAGGGAACGAAATGCATGACTGATTCTTGAACCTAAGTTAAATAATAACGAACTCTTTTAAACGCAAGGGCTGGTAGTTACGTTTTTAATTAAACGTTTAGTTGTGATCGTCATTCATTTACTACCTACATCGTTTTAATATGAATAAGAAATACTTAAACTTATTAAGGATAGGCTGTACAAGTTGTTGATTTGTTGACTTTTTTAACATTTTTGTAGATTTTAATTATTGTTGTACCCATTTTTGACTACTTTTAATGGATGCTTCTAAATACTATGATAAACTATCGTTAACTGTCACTAGTCACGGTTTAGAAGTCTTTAACGTTGGGTGAAAACGGATATTGATTACTAGTTTCACTCCTAGATATACTATTTTGATGGTTAAACCGACAAGTAATGGGATTAAGAGCCCTGGTAGTTAATATTATAATAAGTAAGATAAAAAAGGCTATTTGCAATGGAAAGACTGCTGATTAGTTGTTAGTCTCATACCTAGATGTTTTTTTGATGGTTAAACCATAAAGTAAGAGTATGACGAGCCGCGAGTAGTTAATATTATAATAAGTAAGATAAAAAAGGCTATTTGCAATGGAAAGACTGCTGATTAGTTGTTAGTCTCATACCTAGATGTTTTTTTGATGGTTAAACCATAAAGTAAGAGTATGACGAGCCCCGAGTAGTTAATATTATAATAAGTAAGATAAAAAAGGCTAATTTGCAATGGAAAGACTGCTAGTTAGTTGTGATTTTACTCTAATTTCGCTCCCCTGTATTTTTTAACCTTAAACAACAGTATTATTTGGAGTACAATAACTCTGTAATTACGTATAATAATTTTTGTAAGTAAAAAAAAAATTTGTTTTGATAAGATTTGCATTTAATTTCTTATTTTTTTGATGAAAATAAAGATTGTTTTATCTCAACAGCAGTTTTTTTATTTAAAATTAATGAAATTTCCTTGTAAAATAGGGTCATAAGTCGCAACTTCTTTGAGAATATGTTTGGTCTCTTTATTTCACCTAATAAGGCTCACTATGAGCTTTAAAATGATATATAACACTCTGAGTTATTTAAAAAAATATATGCATTATATAACATTTTTATGAATATAGCGACACATGTTGACGAATACTGAAAATTACGCTATTTCAAGTTAGGACCCTATTTTATCGGAGGTGCGATATGAGTTGTCATTATCGCACCACGTAATATGTAATTTTTATAATAAAATAAAATTGCAAATCACATTTTTTTAAATACCACGCCTGACGCGACGCGAAACAATAACAGACAACCTACCTTCGTATGTAATAGATATACAGACTGATTGAGTGAATGGGTTCGGTGTTCGGTCGGATCAGAGTAATACCAATAATTATTTTAGTGACAGGTAGAAAATCCGCCTTATCTGCATTTAAATACCGTGTTTTCGTTGCTCATTTCAATACCTAATAATAGTAACATTAGTAACAATTCGTGTCTGCTAGATTTAATCAATATATTATGTAATTTATGTAAGTTGGTATTGAGGTACTTATTTAATAAAATTATAATTCTTAATATGGAACATTTGTCTAAACACCTTATTTGGGCAATACAGATGGACATAAAACGTCATTAGTCATTAGTCATTAGTGTTTTTTCTCGTATTTTTTTAATTTTTTCCTGTTTATAAATGATTTTATTAGTGTTTTCAAAATATCCGTTTATTCGGATAATTCGCGGTTTAGTATTCGGATAATTTTGAATATTATTTTCGGCGGATATTCGGATAATTGAATATTCGGATTATTCGGATTGCAAACCCTATTTACCACCTCGTGAAACTATGGCCTGTTTTGTGGTCAAATGAGTAACCAACAAAAAATGTAACTCTGACATACATGTAACATAATCCAACTGCTAACCCAATGGAAATAGCCATTACTGTTTTATACGAACCTCGAAGTAAACTGTGAGACTATAAAATTAACGACTAATAAACTCGTCGATCAATTGACCGGAAGTTTAGTTTATAGAGCGGTTTTTTTGACAGGTCAACGGCGCATTCGACCTTTCGACTCTAAAATTACCTGACATTTGTAGCTGCACTTTTAAATTAGGTCACATTAGAAATTAATCGGATTCTTGGCATTTAACATGGCTTTGAATTCACAGAACATTTTATACTTTACTTCTGAAACGAATACAAGTTCGTGTTAATAATACTAATGTGTATTCAAGTGTATTGAATAGGTAATAACTTAAGTAACTACTTCACACATGGCGGCTCAAACTGGGATAAGAGGAGATACAATAAAGCCAGGGCAAATAATAATAAAAAAGTAATACAAAGGCCTCTATTGGAATTCAATTAAACCCACAACATTCATCATCCGTCATTCGTCATCCCAGTCAAATAGTCTACAAACAACTATCCAACTAGGTACCTACTTACTAAGCCAACTGAACAGACATAACAACACAATGTTTAGTAATGATGTCTGCGTAGATAATTACAAATTTAAAATGTGTCATTAAGGACAGACTACTTCTTTATTTCATAATCTTTTTCCTTTACACTTTCACACGATTACGCGGGGATTACGCCAACTTAAGTTTCTTTAACTATGGCCATCAAAATTCCAAAGTCACAATCAGAAACACAACAATAGCGATCCACTATAAACCTCTTGTAGGTTTGTGCCAATTTAACACCTACGCAATTAATTACCTACTTCTAAGGAGTTTCAATTGATTACAACTGCCTCTATTTTGTATTCAATGAACACAACGTAATAGGTACATACAGAGAAGCATAATACTCGTAAGTTGGTGGTGAGGTAAGTAAAAGACACGTGCGAAAAGTGTGACCGAGTTAGAATGAAAAGAAAGGCCTTTGTTAAAACACTAAGCATTGTAATATGAAGAAGAGTTAACGTTCAAAGGTTAAACCAATGCAGAAATAATCCAACGGTAAACGAAAGAAATAAGTAACAAAAGCGTAACATTCATCAGTAACTTATTCACGCCGGTTGACGAACTTCACAAACCACTACGACACTTTAAAAAGATAAAAATAAACTCAAAACACTTTAAAAAGTAAACTCCAATGTGGGTAACTTTGCGAAAATTACCTTTAAAGCGGGAATTCGGGATGCGTGTATCCGGGTTGTCTATGGCACGCGCGGGAAACGCGGCGTCACTTGGACGCGATGGCGGGCAAACTGACTGGCTGGCTCTCGTTGGCGGGCTTGCGAGAAAATCAAGCTTAGGTACGTACGTAGTAGGGCACTCCCATGGACGAACGAGATGCTATTAGTACTACGGTTTAAAACGGTAGAAAACTCGCTCCGCTAAATACCAAAATGAACATGACATAATGTTAAACGTAATATCTACAACAGCTGAACTAACGTAGAAGAAACATGCTTTGTGTAAGTAAACAATAAATTAAACTGCAATTTAACAATCAATTGCGAAGACTTACTGCATAATTTAGAACTTATGTACCTTGCTTTAGCGTACCTACTCGTATTTGTGTTTAAATCATAATAAAATGCAAAAGTCCTCATAAATATAAAAATGGATAGGTACTTAGTATCGCCCTTATACCTACTTATATTAGGAATATGCTCTCCTTTAAAAATCCAATCGCGAACTACGTAGGTACATTATTATGGTAAATGTTATAGTTTTTGCCTTTTTCTATTACTGCCGTTTTAAATTAAACTATGATGTTATCCTCGCATGAAAATGACGTAAAATTCTATTTCCCGCGTCTGTCATCACATCACTAAACCTCGAAACAACGCAACACGTGTTATCTACACCGATCCTATCTACCTATTTGGAATAGTCAAAAATTGCAAATCTGTATATTATTGGCAATGAATAAGTATAAGATATTACGTTTGCAATTTTGTTTGATTTAATATATTTATTTGTTTAGCATGCATTTTATGGATGACCAAACTTTTTACATTTTTGAACGGTGATGATATGCTAAGATAACAAAATTCAGTAAGAAGTGAGGCCATTATCAGTCGCAATTGTTATGTTTATCCAGCAAATTTTAAAGGTTATCGCATTTCTTCTCCTCTTCTTATAATAAATAATAAGCCTATACTTACCACCGTTTTATGTATGTGACACATACCCGATATCTAGTTTTTGACAAAGCCTTTTCTCTTAAGTAATACATAATGATCGTGATTATAATCCAAAGCTTCCAACTGCGGTCACTGCACCGGGCTGTGACGAAACCGGGGTCTGTCCATAGCCAACATCACTCGTAAATGGCCGTCGAATTCTCGAACTACAGTTCGTTTTTTTTATCAGTGACGTTCCTAAATATTGTTATTAAAAAAATAGTGGAAACTCAAAGTAATGGAGGTTATGGACGCGATAATATGTTACCATCGTCATAATAAACTTCAAACCGAAAAACAATGGCAGTCACAATGACAAGGTTCTAAGTATGTTCAACTTTTTTATTGGGTGACTGTTCATGATCATTATTAAGAGCAACACAGATAGTACGGGCGGTAACGACCATAGGTCAAAATTTTGGTATCGGATGAATTCCCTTGGCACAAATGTATCCTAGGACAAACAGAGCTTATTTAGTGTTGCCATGTCCAAAATCTGGTCGACGGTGACTAAATTTAAAAAATACGGTAGATTTTATAAAATAACGGTAAATGGGATAAAATAAAAAACGGTGCAATTACGGTATACTATGTTTATGAAATAATCATTAATAAAAACCATCTAATTAAATTATAAAAAAAAAACTTATTAATTGAAAATAATTTACTGTTCCGAATCGGAAACTAAAATCTCCTCATTTTTGTAAATGTTCTGATTCATTTTATTCAGCATATTCTCATCTGGTCTGAAGTTGATACAATTTTGTCCGTTTCTTTTTATGGACTGTTGGGTCAGTATATTACCTTTAATAGAGCGAGTTATCAGTTTGTTACGTTTTTTTGTTTTAATATCATTAACCTTGCTGAATATACGCTCGCACTCGGCATTGGAGTTTGGCAAAGACAGCATTCCGAGCATGAACGACGGCAGATGTTTAAAATCTTTTCTGTTTTCTTCACCTATTCGGGAAACTTGATGCCAGAATTTATCAGGTGGTTGTTGACTTGCATCTAAGTCTTTTGGTAAGTAGATAAGTAACCTACGCCATTCATCGTCAAGTTCCTGTTGTTCGTTTAAACTCTTTGGGGTCAGTCTGGGAAGAAGTGTAAATATAGGCGCTAGGCTCTCGAGTCTTTCTTGAGAAACGCAAATTTCAGGATCTAAGTTTGATATAGCTGTTAAAACTGGATCGTTAATAGCATATCTCTTACGAATTGCTGTGCATGCTGTTATTATAAATTGTTTACATTTTTTCCGTAGTATATCCTTTCGATCTTCTTCAATTAGTTCTAATTGTTTTTGAACTCCAAGTCCCAGATAAATATCTTTTAAGTTTTTGTGATGTCTTTCTTCAGTCGGATCAATCAATTCTATAGCAGTCGAATTTATATGGCTTGCTGGAAAAATTTGCGCCATCAATTCTGTATACAAAGCTGTCATTTTTATGTTCAATTTTGTGATCACAACAGATTCACTTTGGAAGTAAGTATTGACTGCGGTAAATTTCGGCAGCATCCACGCTAAGAAATAATAATAGGCTTTTATCACAGGGTCGTTGAGATTGGTGTGGATTTCATTGCATTCCGCGTCTGTGAGCCATTTGCCATCAAAGTAGAGACGTAATGCTTCCCACTGCTCCAATATTCTATCTACGACAGCATTTAATGAAAGCCAACGCGTCTGTGCAGGTCTTAGAATGCGGTGAACTTCTAGTTCAGCAAAGTGTTGAAACTCCACAAATTCACTCTGTCTCTTGTTACTGTTTTTAAAATAATTATATATGTTTCTAGCCAACTTTTCACAATTGAAAGGAAGCTCTTTGGAGGCATCGTTAGCACAAAGATGCAATGAATGACAAACACATTTCAGTATAGTGATTCCTGGACAAAGTTGCCGTAATCGGCTGGAGACGGAATTACGGCAGCCCATCATGGTATTTGCACCATCCGAACCGAAACCAATTATGTTGTCCAAAGGGATAGCGTTTTTTTGGAAAGATTCAATGACTAATGTGAATATTTTTTCCGCATTAGCTGAATGATCGGTTGTATTGGCCTCAAACAATTGGATTAAGTCCCAAAAACGACTAATTATCTGGCCTAGTTTTGCATCAAAGTATCTCACCACGATCGCCACAGTTTTAGTTACGCTTATGTCAGTGCTTTCATCTATTAAAATTGAGAATTTTTGAACCTTCAAATCATTTATCAAACTCAGTTTTTCGGATGCTCCTATACAATTGTTTATGACTGCTTGGACTTTTGTTCTTTTTAATTTAATGTTTTTAGCTATATTTGAATCCGGACATAATTGTGGTAATAAATCTGTCAGATGGTCCATAGTTTTAGCTGGTATCCTATGTTCTGCAACGAAAGCGGCCAGTTTTACTGTTGAAATTTTTATTTGTTCCTTTTCGGTTACTTTCTGCGAGCTGCTTTGAAACGCACTAACTATTGACTGTTGTATCTTTTTGGAAGATGACGCACTAAACTTTTTAGAATTGTTAATGTGAGAATTGGTTTCTTTGTGTCTTGAAAGTACGCTGATTTCAGCTGACAGTTTCTTATCGTTACACATGTTGCAGATAGCGGCATATTCGTCTTTTTTATCTTTTCTTAGCCAATCTCGAAATTCAATTTTTTGTAACCACTCATCCCGAAATTTTTGTTTATATTGTTTTCTTTTTTTATTAGGCACTTCCACTTCAGATTGAGAGTCAGATTCACTTCCACTCATAATCAAAACGTATTGAAACCTTAACAATCTGCAATTAAATCTAAATCTGTAAAAATAATACGACTTGACCTCTTGCTAAAAACGGAATGAGAAGAAATAAACATGAATGTAATGAAACTAAATTTAACTATCGTAATATTACTTGCAAATTCACATGTGTATACGCCTACTTAATTTGTTAGCGTTATACAGGACAGTATTTCCCCGCAACACCGGGAATCCCCGAACTAAGAATCGGTCAGAGTGCGTTCATAATTAGAATAATTTGAGTTTTGTTCAGTACATTTTGCTTTATCTGGAAAATACTTAACCTTTATGGATTACGGTAGATTTTATCACCGTTGTAGCACATCGCCGGTAGGTGGTAAATTCATGCTGAGTACGGTGCATTTACCGTAATTACGGTGCACATGGCAACACTGCCCGGTAGCCATCAGCCACCCCCTGGTGGGTGGGGAGGGGGGGTATTCAAAGTTACACTCTGCCGCGCCTCATATAAAAAATCATATCGGCTTCAATTTACATACCATCTCAAGTGTGGTATCATTTTCGGATAAATCGGGCATGAGGAATTCATTTTTGATACATTTTATGTACAGTTTCATAGAAAAAAAGTAAAATATTTACGAAAATATCAAGATTGCTTTTCGGTTTTTTTTATTAAATAGTCAGTTTCCTTAAAAATACTACATTTTTTGGAAAGAAAAAAATAATATCTTAAAGTACATTTATTCAGCTTTTAAAAAATATATATATTATATATAGTTATCATGTAACGTCTATCTGAAAAAAAATCAAACTTCCTAGTCCGTTTTTTTTCAAATCTCATTGTCTTTCAGATATCATATTCAAAAATCATATTGGCTTCAATTTTCCAAGCCACCTCAAGTTTGATGTCATTTTCTGACAAATCAGGCATAAGGAGTTAATTTTTGAGACATTTCATGTACAGTCTCGAGGGAAAAAAGTAAACGAAAATAATCGGTTTGCTATTTTTTTATTAAATGGTGAGTTTCTTTGAAAATACGGACACCTTGTGCAAAAAAAACAAACATGAAAGAAAAATAACTCAGCTTTAAAAAAATATATACTTTATATACAATTATCATACAACTTCTATCTGAAAATAAATTGGACTTCAAGTCAAAACAAATTGATCTCAAAACGATCAAATCACAAAAGGACGTTGTGATCGTCACAACATTACATCTCAGACCGACCCAGTAGAAATACGTCCTTCCACATATTTTTAAGTGCAAATAATGCCGTAAATTACAATGTAAACCATAAGGACCTCATGGAGCACTAGGATGTCAACCATTGTCACATCAAGTATTTTCATATAGATGTTATTTTATTGCGTTTTGCCAGAGTTACATTTTCCACCACAGTGGCATAAGTCGGTACATTTAAACTGTTTCCTTCTACAGTTGCACCTTACACCGCACTGTGACTTGCACTTGCACCGAATTAGTACCTGGCAAGCTGTAGCAGCAACGGGTGCAGTAGTCCAAATTGGTTTCCAATTATTATCCGATTCTATTTCCCATCCCCAATTCGCTGGACTGGGAAGACTTTGAATTGGCACCATCGCTTGGCCCCATACGTGCACACCCTGGTAAACAGCTCTTAGTAGATGCTGCTGAAAACTGGCATCCGTAGACGGAATATTCTCTAGCTGTCGGTCTTTCTTGGAAAATAACTGCCTCCTGCACTCGTTCAACGATGTGCACTGGCTGGATCTGAAATATAAATCAGGTAAATATTTCAGTATTATTACGTAGATATCTTTTTAATTATACTTACTTATCATACATGGTTATGATACATTTTTGAACAATTTTGCTAGCGTTTTCTAAGTCTCCAGCAGCTAGCATATTGAAACCGTTAGTTGCTAATGGAAAAGAATTCCATGCTTCGTAAGCAGTTTTTTTCCCTCTTCCACTGAACGCCGACACTGTGTCACACCCAGTTAAAGCATGGAATACTGGTAATGTTTTAGCCCTTTCTGGGCCTGAAATAAACTAAGACCAAGATGTTATTCAAATTAATAAGTACACATTGTAAGAAAATAAATATATGAAACGAATTTAAAATTAAACCTAAAGAGGCTGCGATTTTGTTACATGACAAAAACTGATGGTTTTTTCCTGTGCCGATATGGACCCACAATTCAACATTATCTTGTAGTTTCAAAACGCATGACACTGCTAGGACCACTACATCTGTATCAACTGTGCGTATCATGATCCGTTTAAATCCCTGAGTCACAGCGTCAGCAACATGTACCATTATCCTCGTATCAGCTTCTTCGTGGTTACAGGGGTCAATGTTATTCTTACACCGATCGCTGCTGCTGAGAACATTCATACCGTCCGTAACATTCAGTTCTTTTGCAGCTGGTACCTCCATAGTGTGACACGCGAGTCTTTCCACCCGCAGTCTTATTTATTTATTTATTTTGCACGTCTCAATTAAATGGTATAAAGCTATATGTTTTTGAAATCTGCATAAATTGGGCTTTTTAACCATATTTTTTATAATTATAATTTTGTACATATATTATAAAATATTGTGTGTTTGAACAAAGAATATAACCTTATGTTGTGAAACTTCCTTATGTATCTTAATAAGTTTATATGAAAGAGTATAATTATTATAATAAAAATGAAAGCCACATCTATGGTTTATCCGAAAACGATACCACACTCAAGGTGATAGGTAAATTGAAGCCAATATGACTTTTTATCTGAAGCGCGGCGGAGAGCAACTTTGAATACCCCCCCTCCCCACCCACCAGGGGGTGGCTGATGGCTACCGGGCTAAATCAGCTCAGTTTGACCTCAGATACATCTGTGCCAAGTGAATTTATCCGATACCAAATTTTGACCTCTCCATACATTGGGTGACACTACCGCCCGGACTAAGAGTAAGCCGCGCCGTCAGATATTGACTGGCCGGGGCCGGTATTAGAACACAAACTCCTTTTTCTCAAACATGCTCGGAAAAAACGGTTTTCCGATTGAAAGACAAGGACGGAAAGAGCCTCATTTTACTCCTAGGAGTAAAAAAACCATAATATGGAAACACTTTCCGTCCATGTCTATATTTTTCTTAAAAATGCTGTCAATTTGCATACAAAATCAAAAGGACCAAGACAAACATTCCAAACAGCCAAGGTAACTGCTCGTTTTTTAGCACAGTGCGTGTTTTTCTTTTTGAATTTGCATTCCAATTTCTATGGTTAGTATTTAAAAACAATTGACAGTCGGTAACATTCGTTCATTCTGCATAATTAAATTACTTGCTTTTCAAAAATGTATTTGTATTATTTCCTCACATGTTTGACAAAAGCATTATGTATGCCTCGGCGGAAACGAGGATTTCCTGACTCGTATTTTAGCAGACCTCGTCAGGAAAACCCTTACTTTCCGCGCCTAGGCAACAATGTACTATTTTTTGGCATGGAGCATGCGTGCAAGCACACAGGCCATCTGATGGTAAGGTGGGATCTGTGAGCCATAGCGGCATAGAGATTTGCATTCTCAAGACTATAATCTAAGACAGCAAATGCGTTGACAAAACTGACCAAGATGGAATAATATTATAATATAATAAAAATATTTATTTGCTCCCACAATTGGTTTGTCTATGATCTAGTTATTGCTAAATTAGAAGGAAAGGAACTATGTTAGTAGTTTTCCTGGTTGCAATTATAAGTTTCTCTTAAGGTTTTTACAAACTTAGTACTGCAGGTAAAACTTTAGTCCGTGGTGCCCTAAGTATATGGCCCTACAACCCAGTTTTAATATGGACAGTGTGGGAGTGGATCACGTGCCTAGCCTTGAGGCTGTTTAATGTTGTGTGGCACGTGCTGTCACGAACGAAGGTAACTCCTCACGACGTGACCCATACGTTTGTAGGTATATGTACAGGTACCCATTATGGGTAAGTACTTATACTTATGTACTTGTTTCATCTTTCTTTTTAAAGGTTATATCTGTTTTGTTGAAAGGTTTAATTCGGTCGTTTTCAGATGCTAGACTATTATTATAACGTGATAATAGTTAATTTACCGACAAACTTCTAATATAAATTGGAACCTAACTTCTAGCAAGACTAAAATACTAACACCAGTAATGTCAAGGTTTTGGAAAGTATAAACCGGTGGTAAGTACACAACTCGTTCTATTCCAGTTGTTATAATGTTTGTATCTTATTAAGTCCGCATAACCCATCCTATCATTTTATTTCAACCAAAAGTCAAGGTCAAATAAGTTTCGTAGAAGCTTTACGATCTTTATCCGCAGAGTTTGAACGATTCTTATATTGTTGGTCGAGTCTGCCAAGACCTTTAATAGCGTAGTAAAAACCTGAGACGCTAGCGTGGCCCCATTGCTCCGGAAACTAGGACGCCATGAGATTATTCCCCCGTGCGCGCGCGCCGATAAAACACCCGATTGAGCCGTGCAGTTGCACTCTTAATAAAGAACCTTTGTTAACACCATAAAGATTAGCAACCTGCCTCTTATTATCTTACGCATACACCTATATTGAATTGTTTCAAATACTTTAAAGCTTTCCGGATCAAAAATTATTCTGTTTGAATAAAATATTTACTTATAAGCGTATTTATATATCTATTACATCCCGTGACTTCATCTGCGTAGTACTTTATTGCGTTAGCGATGGACTATAATACACTGGACCGCCAACTAAGTATCACACTTTATATGACACGTTCTTTAAAAGTGTGATGCTTCGTTTGGCGGTCCAGTGTATATTGCAAATTTTTATCTTCATACATTTAGCAGTGTGTGCGTGTCACGGAAAAGCATACAAATGTCTACAAAAGCTTACGATAAAGTTTGAAACTCATTTTAATTTAAAATTTGGGTTATGAGCAATTCAGCGCCTCATTCGACATTGTTTCGGTAATAAAGGTGATTGGCTTTCGACACTACATTATTTCATTCACCACAAAACCTAAAAGTACGTTAAATGCTAGAAATTATGTTATAAGTACTTTTGATTGTAGGTATCTCGTTTTGGCTCTCCCCACTCATTCATTAGTTACCAATCCAATCCCTCGCGTAGTAACTTATTAAATCGTGGTATCGTGCTCTCTTCGTTTAAATTTGGTACCCCTTAAAAAGTTCGTTGGATAGAACAGAGCTACTACCAGTCCGTATTTTGAGCCAAACCGGTTTGACTTGCTACACGGTACCCGTTGACACGCAACGGAGGATGTACTCGTGGTCAGTATCATGCGTTAGAGTTAATTAACACATTTAAAACCTACGGCTCTCCCTTGAACGTCGTGCAAAAACAAGATAATTTACTGTGATGACGTAATTTTTTACAACAATTATATAACCGCGACTTCGTCCGCGTGAAACTCGTCGTTATTTTCCGACAAAAACAAAAACATACCCTAACTAACGTTTATCGCGTGACATAGACTGGATAAGGCATTCGTCACCTTTTCACACGTACATAAGTACAACAGTGACGGGATGCTTTGTCCACATTTGACACGCGAAATAGACGCAGCCATACTAGGCCCACTAGACATGAAATGAAATACCTGTGTGCTTGACTTAATCCAAATCCGCTTGCTGCTTATGCGTGATCAAAAGACAAACATCCAAAGATCCTCACAAAGTTTCTATGTTCTGTAACACCCGTGCATAATCCAGTTTATATACAAAACCTTTCCCTTTAATTACTCAATTTATTGATGAAAACCGCACGAAAATCCGTTACGAAGTTTGAAAGATCTAAGCGTACATGATGGAGAGACGCCGGCGCCGGTTTAAAACCTAATTATTTAAAATTATAAATGAACAATTCAAAAGGCGGCGCTTCTATCTATACCTATGCTATCTATTTAAGTAAAAAAACAAAATAACAGAGCTACGTTCTTTATTTAAGTAGATATAATAATAGTATGGTTATTTAAGTATAATAGTACCCATGGATGTAATACCTATCTTCTAGCGGCCTTTGGAGTGGAGTGAGTACTTACTCTATATTTGCCGAACTATTCATATCTTAGTTAACATCACATACGATCAACGGCTCTGTTGAAACCGTTTAGCATTGAATAGGTATTATGTACTGTGGGTAAACCATCCCACATACATTCAAACACGTAATTCTATTTACTTAGATTTTGTCATAGTAAACCCACTATAAAACTCATTAGCATAATTATATCGCATCTTCGGTAGAACAAGGGCATAATGTACCATATAACCTAAAGTGCAATTGTGCCCTTGTCCTACCGAAGGTGCGTATTAGCTAATCGCATAGAAAAGGAAGCATACCAAGCCCTTTAAGCATTCTTAAACGTTAAACTGGATATTAATATTCAAGTCATTCCCAAATACTTGAATCACTAAGTACACCTGTACCAAAGCATGGCGTTTTTGCCTATGCGTAGCTGTATACCATTTACAACAAAAGAGAAGCCATAACAATACCAACCTAAACTACATTGACATAAGGTGTGCTTGACCGTACTCATACATATGACGCCACACAGTTACTCTGAAACAAAGTTATAGCAATTAAAGCTCTATAACTTAGCAATACGATCCATCCGCTCTTTGTAAAGTAAGTGGTAGGTATTCGGCATGCAGTGCAGCGTACGGCCTCAATTTTCGTGTGCAGTGACCCGTCATTAGTACCCGTCTGCATCAGTGACCGGCGTCAGTATATTCTGAGCTGGAAAATTAAATGTCGCCTTGATGTCGCCCGAACACACACGTTGGTTGGTTGATTTCAAAGCTTTTTCCAATTTGAAGATTTTAACAAGGCCAAACAAAAGAATAGGTCAACTTAGCTATACCTACGGATATTTAACTCATTCACGATACCAGTATGAGGCCTGCGGAGATGGAATTGCGGAAGATCTCTATGCTTAATATTTTCATCACTAGATGAAAGACTTACTTGTCTTGAGTAGTAAACAAAATCAAAATGCAACTTATTGTATGAAACAGCTATTTTAAATAAAATAAAGCAATCACGGACTATACTTGGCCAAGTTATGTTCAAAATGTTTTCTCAGTTTACTTTATTTACGATAAAAGAGCTGTTTTAGCTAAATAGTTCAATTTTGAGGTTAGGAAGTTGTTTACTCCTTAAGACAATTACCTAAGTAAGTCTGCAGGACATAGACAAATCATGCGTTTTAGACATGCAGTAACTTTACATCAGAATTTGAGGATCACAGGTAAAAATATAACATAATACATAGTTGATAAACATCAATCCAAGGATACTTTGCATTTAAAAATCTGTCAAGCTGTTTTTAGATTGAATGTTCCACAAGAGGTTAAAATCGATAAAAGCAAAGTAAATGTATATTTTTAGGAACTTTTCTACTCGCAAAGATTTATAGTAAAACAATGTAATATTAAAAACTTTTTTTAAGCATATCGACACTTTTGCCGCCATGAAGTTGTCTTTAGTTTATGACCGGATGTACAGTCAGCTGCAGAGATAAGTATACCCTCCTACATACAAGTTTCCTATGCAGGGGGGTATACTTATCTCTGCAGCTGACTGTACTATGCTGTAGTACTATGATTCATTATCTGTATTATTCCTACCCATATTTTTCTTGGAACAAGTTTGAAGACACTATACGTAGTTATATGGATAAATCCATGGCAAATCTATTTTTATACGACCAATGATGCAACTTCTTAGTAGTTAAAAAACAATTCATTAATAGGAAGAACTATTATAATACGCAAATAAAATCAATAAAAAGGAGTTTAAATTATGGTCCTTAAAGTAAAATAAAGGTTTTTTTTTACTACATATAGGTATAGGTAGCAGGACTAGCAGGCGAACGAGCACACTGTAACCAAATGCTACGTCCGCAATTGCGTTACAAACCCTGAGAGATAAAACGGAATGCCTCTATGCTAGTAATTTCACCGGTTGTCTTATCCCCACACACCGGAATACAACGCGGCAGGATAAAGAATAAGATCGTGGTAGCGATCCGGACGAACTCTGCTAAAGGTCCTACCGCCACTTGAATTAGCTAGGAGGTGAATTCACAATGAGTCGTCACACGCAGCAGTGCAATTTAGAGAGAAGAATTCTTGTTACCTACTATACCTAGGCATAACCTTCTCGACATGATATTCTTTGCTTGTTGTATAGCAGATTGGCAAATGACCTAATTTTACCCAAAAACTGTTCTTTATTGTAATAGTTACTACCCCTTGAGAATCACAGATTATACGGTATGTCTAAATAATATTGTTCAGAATATTGTAGTTCCGTGTAGTTCCACTTGTCACCACGCCAAGCTGGTGTTGCCACTGGTTGCTAAGCTATAGTATTTTTATCGCGTATTCCCCATTGTGAATCTACCTTTAAAATACTTTGATAGTAAAAAAAAACAATGACGCCAACATAATGCTGCACATGCTTGGTGTTTGCACAGACACTGCGGGACGCAACGAGATGTTCAAGTGAGCACGATGTATTTGTATCTCACTCTAACGTACAGTTGCGTCGTGCAGTATGTGGCAAACACCAATCATGCGGATGCGGTTTTACATGTTGAACTCATTCTCATTGAATAAAGCATCTCTGATTCTACTATCGTAATATAAATTTGTAATAGTATATAAACAAACGAGATAGGTAATCATAAAATACTAATATTGAAGGTATTCGTTAACTTCAATATGATAATATGAGAACTAAACGCTATCTAGCTGTTAAAGTCAAGCATTACCGACTCTATGGTTAGATTCGTTCACTACTAATGGCGTGTCTTCCGGTACCACACGTTATAACGTCAAAATGGCTAAGAAAAAAGGCGATGAGAAAGTAAACCCAGCCCCTCAAAGTGACAATGAGGAACAGAATTTTGACGAGGAGCCCAATTTTGAGGATCCGGAAGATTACGAGGATGATATCCCTGATGAAGGTACAACTTTTTCTTGAAAGAGGTTGGACCGGCCATATGCGTCACCCGCGCAATTTTCGCATTTTTCTAACTAATGACTCGATTAATGCGAATAACCGTGTATAGTCGTTTATGTACAGTGTATTTTTTATTTTTATGTGTGAAGGTATTTGTATTATGTTATTTTTGTCATGTAACATAACCTAACATTGACGTTGCAGAATTGTTAGCGGACTTGTTAGAGCAAAAGCCACAGGAATCAGATGGTTATGAGAATGTGGTGGTGGTGGACGGAACCCCGCAGGTGGGGCCCGAGCGCCTGGAGAAGCTCCAGAGCGTCATTAACAAGATCTTTGGCAAATTTGGCAAGATCGTAAACGAGTATTATCCAACTACGGAAACGGGAGCCACCACGGGCTTCATCTTCTTAGAGTATAGCAATCCTCAGAACGCCGCTGAGGCTGTGAAGGCCACAAACAACTGTAAATTAGATAAGCAGCATACATTCTTGGTGAATTTGTTCACTGATTTTAAGAAGTAAGTGACCTCCTTTATTGGCTGTTAATTTTGGTTTGATACTCAATGATTTATTGCTTTTCATATTGTGCATATACAGATGGTACTTAAATTAATACTAATTATTGGTTAATTGTTATTTTATCATAAGAAAATAAAGTAAGTTTCATTTGACTTAATGTAGAGCTTTTTTACAATAACCACATTGTTTAGATAACAATAACAGTTTTAAAACATTTACCCCATGGTAAAAATACTAAAAACTAAGTGATAAGTTTACACTAATTAAATATCTACTCTCCAATTCGTGCTCATTAATGGCAGAAAAAACCAGCTTATTTCATGGTTGGAAAAAAGTCAACACAATTAAATTTAAAAAAAATCTTACACCTTCTACTCCCCTATTGCAGGTATGCAGATATCCCTAAGGAATGGGAGCCACCAGCGCCGCAGCCGTTCAAGGTGCAGTCAGACCTGCAATGGTACTTGATGGATCCAGATGCATATGACCAGTTCCTGGTTGGCATCGGTACTGGGGTGGCGCTTCAAGTGTGGCAGAATGCTCTGCCAGAGCCTATTAATTTGCAGGAGAGGCCAGTGAGTGTATTTAAAATCCACGTTCTTAAATAATGACTGTATTAGCAATAGCTCATTATTATTTTGACTTTGGGTAAAGTCAGAAAGACTATTGTTAGAGGAGTGTGCATAAAAAACTGAATGTCTTTTTGAGAGCTATTTTATTGAACTGTACTGACTATGCATATACAATGCTGCTCGCTGAAAGAAGGCGGCTAACTGCAATGTAGTAGTCAAAGCATTCTATACTCTATTTGTAACCACATTAAATTTACAATGCTTATACCGCACTCGTCAGCAAAATTAGCCATCCACCCGTCTTTAGTTCATACAATTGCTAACATTCTTAAATCACAGAGTAACTTTAAAAATGTGAATTTTGTTGTACTTTCTTGGGTAATTAATCAAATATTTGGTGGCTATTTTGGACTTAAGTTAATAAACAAAAGACTGCTATTTTCATAGAAATTGGTTAGTTATTTTTTAAGTTACTTTCTGGTTTATGAAATTCTTTGTGAACAGTTGTATGAACAAAAACATTTGGGTGAGTATTTTTTGCGGGTGAGTGTATTAAGTATGTAAAACTGCACTACATGAATAGGTAAATTGATATTTTAGGTAGTAAAAATACATGTGTCAGATTCAAACAACTTAAGTTTATTAAGTGTTTATTAAGAATAAGTTGAAAGCTATTTTAATAAACTGATCCTAAGTTAAATTCCTGTTATGTGCTCTGCTTGGAAATAACAAAACAACATATGCATTTACCAAAAGTTAAAGACAATTTGACAACAGACAGAGAGCAAGGCCATTGTTATATCTATGCAACAAAATGCTATTTTGTAAAACTATACTGGCCTAAAAATTCTAGGTTTCTTTCTCCCAAATGCTCATATTTGTTGATAAAACGTATTAACTGTAACTAAAATACCTAGTAAAATGAGATATTTTTATAGTAAATTTGATGACCTGTTAGATTTTTTTCAAAGTCAGCTTGACTGGCTTGTTTGTAGGTTAGAACAAAGTCTAAATAATGTAACATGTCAGCATTAAACTATAAAAAAAAGTAAAGTCATTTTAGGAAACAAAACTGTCATGATCATGTCACATCATTAGTTGAAACACATCCACTGTCAGTCAAGCTTTACCCAGAGATCTTAAATCATAAATAAAACTACAAAAATATTATTAAAAATGTTTAAATTACAAAAATGATTAACAATGGATTGTAATTTAATGCTTTTATGACACAATCTCCTGTTAATTAATACAATAATCAAGTAGGCATGCTGATTTGGGCTTTATAAATGTTTATGAAACTTACCATGTCAGCATTTAACATAAAAGTGTGAAAAATGAAGCATTAAGACCAGCAGTAACTTTTGCTCTTATTTTGGCATAAAACAAAAAAAACTAGATGCATTGCACCGGTGGATGGAGTGTTGGACGGCCTCCCACCCGGTGGTCTGACGACCTGGTTAGGATCGCGGGGAGCCGCTGGATGCGAGCGGCTCAAGACAGTGACTTGTGGCGCTCTTTGGGGGAGGCCTTTGTCCAGCAGTGGACGCCCCCGGGCTGATGATGATGATTGGAATTAGTCTTCTATCAGAAGAAGCCTTAGATTTAGCCATTAGATATGTGGACTTTCATACTCCGTCTTAGGTTGTAATGATTAGAGAATTAGGGGTTAGGGCTGTATTTATAAACTGATCATAGCTGATACGCTTGTCTTAAACCTTCTGAAAGTAAAGATAGTACTTTATTGGAGACAAAGTAGTTTAGATATAGTTGTTTCCTTTTCTTAAACATATGTAACTTAGAACATTAAAAAATTATGTAATAAGCAAGATTCGACAGTTAAATACCTACCGAGTTTCGTTTACGTAGGTACTAGGAAACAAAACAGTTTTATTTTTAGTAAATACTCAAGAGAAAAACTAAGCTTAAGAAATAACATGTACATGCAATTTAAAAGTAGGTATTTTTATTTACCAACTTGACAGTGACAAGAGAACATATCACATATATATGGTGTCATTTATGAATTTTTGGAAATTTGTCACTCTTAACTGAGAATCGAACTGGTCAAATATGACCAAAATATAAAGTGTTTACCGATACAGATTGAAAGGATCATCTATACACCTTACCTTATCCTACACGTTATAACTAAACCGTGAAATCTAAAATACTGTATTGCTTTGTCCCACAAGCAAGTTTGATTCTTGGGTAAGACAGATTAAGTTTCAAATATCCATAAATACAGTAATTATTGTTTTCAAAAATAAAGTCTCCGTTGCGTAGAATTTGCTACTCCCAATATTTAAGGTAGTTGCCATGCATGTGGTGTTCGTTTTTTCCACCTAACAGAAAACATCCTCCTCCTAACAAATATTTTATTATAATAATATATCATTCAGGTCTTCACCTGCAAATCAATAAATCTAAAACTGCTTGTTTCAGAACTGGACGGAGACGTATGCCGTCTGGTCGCCCCTCGGCACGTACCTGGCCACGTTCCACTGGAGGGGCGTGGCGCTGTGGGCTGGCCCCAAGTTCTCACAGTTCCAGAAGTTCTTCCATCCTGAAGCTAGGTTCATCTCCTTCTCACCATGTGAGAACTATCTCGTGACGTTCTCGCCGAGCAGTGATCGAGGAGATGATAAGAAACTTATTATTTGGGATATTAGGTATGTATTGTCAACTGTATGCATAATTTATCGATAACTAGCGACGCGCCCTCGCTTCGCTTTAGTTTATGTGAGTTTTCTGTAACACCTGTAAATAATCCAGAATATATTATACATAAAAGTCGCCCTCTTGAATCATTCTATCTATTTATATAACCCGCATTAATAGTCGCGTAGGCAAAAAAAAAACACTCAAAGAATTAATTGAAACCTTGTAACAGTTTAAACATTTTGGATATATATTGTCTGTGATTACTTTATTTTGTTTAAAATAGCTGTTTGTTACTACATTAGACAAGTAAGAATGAACTCTGTATAGATGTTCCTAAGGTGGTCTGAATGCTACTTTGTCTTCGGCATGGCATCGAAAAACATCACTACAAAAACCTATTGATCTCATCAGGACTGGTCAAGAGAAGCGCAGTTTCCCCCCTCCGGAAGAGTACGTGACGTGGCCGATCTTCCGCTGGAGCAAGGACGACAAGTTCTTCGCGCGGCTCGGCGCCGACATGCTCTCCGTGTACGAGACGCCGGGCTTCGGGCTGCTCGACAAGAAGTCCATCAAGATCCCCGGCATCAGGTAGGGGAACTTAGGGCACTTGTGTCTTCACTTTTAACACATTTTTAACGCTGTTCCCACGGCAATAGTGTTTTGTTTCGGGACGTTATGTGTTGAGTAAAGCCTTCACAAATTTTGACGACGTTCTTCGTCGTTTAGATTACTTGTTGATAAACGTTATTCCTACTGAAGCTATCCAATGTTTATGGATAAAATATGTTATATTATCCTAAAACAAGCTCTAGTTTCGAGTCAAGTTCCGCGTAGAAGTTGTTTATCGGTACTCCCTCAGGAACTCTCAAATTTTCCGGGATATAAAGTATTCTATGTACTATTGTAGAGTATAATCTATCTCTGTATCAAATTTCATCCAGACCCGTTTAGCGGTTCTGGCGTGATTGAGTAACAAACATCTAAACTGTCGCATTTATAATATTAGTAAGATTTTTTTGTGATACATAGAAAACAAATCTTATAAATTATAAATAAGCAAACACTACACATGAGCTTACATCTGTAATGATTTTATTGGTGTTAGTTTTAAAATAATTATTTATTACTTTGTTACCTTGTAATGTTACTTTTATTATTATATTTTATTATGGGAAAAAATTACCTTTTGCTGGAGTTTCTTGCGGCGCTTCTTATCCGCAATGATGGTCTTGTCCGAAGCGCTAGTAGATTACCGACGAGTAAAAGAGCCCTCATGTGGCCAATTTACTGAATAAACATTTTGAATTTTGAATTTGAAAAACTGCCTAATTTATCTAAGATATTTCAAGTTTATTCACCCACATCTTAATTGACAAGAAACTAATTAAAAAATAAATTCCGCAGAGACTTCAGCTGGTCTCCGACGGACAACACGCTAGCCTACTGGGTGGCCGAGGACAAGGACGTACCGGCGCGCGTCACGCTCCTCGAACTGCCGAACCGCACCGAGATCCGCTCCAAGAACCTCTTCTCTGTCGCCGATTGCAAGATCCACTGGCAGAAGTCCGGAGACTACCTCTGCGTCAAGGTCGACCGGTACTCCAAAGTGAAAAAAGACAAGAACGATATCAAATACTCTGGAATGTACTGCAACTTTGAAATATTCCACATGCGAGAGAAGGAGATTCCGGTTGACTCTGTTGAGATTAAGGAACCGATTCAAGCATTTGCTTGGGAACCTATTGGGTCTAAATTCTCTATTATCCATGGGGACCCGGCTAACATCTGCATTAGTTTTTACCAAGTGAATACTGGCCAAGCGCCAACATTGCTTAAGAAATTTGAACGGAAACCGTTCAATCATTTGTTCTGGTGTCCATCAGGGCAGTTTATTGTGTTGGCTGATCTGGGCTTGACTGGAGGTGGTTTGGAGTTCTTGGACACCAATGACTTCACCATCATGAACGTCTCGGATCATTACCAGGTATGTTAAATGCATGATTTTTAAAATACAGAAATACCTATACAATAAAAATTACTACCGCTAAACTTTTTGGTTAGTACCAAACCTGGAATGTTGTATATTTTTATAATGGTCACTGAATAAAGGATATTTGAATTTGAAATTGAGTACCAAGCTTACTTTCTCCTATTACAGATGTCTGGTATTGAGTGGGACCCCACAGGCCGCTTCGTGGTGACCGGGGTGTCCTCGCTCAAGTGCAAGATGGACTGTGGGTACTACATCTGGTCCTTCCAGGGCAAGATCCTCCGCAGGTAAGAGTTCACTTAACTTTGCAGGGAAACTTCCATATCCACTTAACAATCTAATTCAAATTCTTCGACTTTGATCTATAAAGATTTAAAATGATTATTTTAACACCCGATAAAAAGATAAAGATAGATAAAGATAAAGAGACAGTTATTCGCAACAATATAAAATCACATTACTTAGATACAAAAAGAACAAGACACAGAGAAACAGTTGGGAAACGGTCCTAATTCAGCTAAAACAGAGGAGATACTTTCAAAGTGTGTATTTGTGTATATGTTTATGTGACTATCTGTGTCTATCTGCAGTAACCCAAATGGATGAACCTATTTGGATGCGGTTATTGTTCAAGTTTATTAGCTATGCTTCATGAAAATCGGTTGAGCCGTTTATGCGATATCAGCTTCGAAAGAAGTCATTGGTACTAACTACTCAGGAGTTTTTATCTTTGAAATACTTTTACCAAACGCATCGCTAGGCGCCGCTATTGTCTACGAAGTTAGTGGTCCTGGAATCGATCCTCACTCATATAAACAAATTAATTTACCATTATTACTCCATATCCGCGTACTTTGGGAGGAGCATGGTTATATTTATTTATACACTTAATCATTGTCTTATGTTTATTTTGAGGTAGAAATCTCTATTTAAAGTTGTATTTTTTGATGAAAAGCACTTTTGTTTAAGATACAATGTGACTGACTGATGCTTGTTATAATGTTTTGATAGATTAGATTAATAAATTAGATAAGACAGGTTTTCGTCTCTGTCGCACCTAGCATATAATACGATGATGATAATGAATATACTCATACTCGTATATTCAACCTTGTGAATTTTCTAATTCGAGGTAACAGGTAGCGGTTTTGAACCGACGACCCTCGCATTACACAGGTTGCTGCTGAGTTTTACCCATGTGATGTCCATTCCTCAGGGTGATGAAGGAAGGCTTCGCGCAGTTCCACTGGCGACCGCGGCCGCCCACGCTGCTCTCGGAGAAGCAGCAGAAGGACATCAAGAAGAACCTCAAGAAGTACTACTCGCAGTTCGAGTCCAAGGACCGCATGCGCAGCAATAAGGCTAGCAAGGTGAGCGTTGTTGCCTGATCTAATGCCGTTACTGTGTCCGTCCGTACTTTTGTAAAAATAATCGTATCTGTAACTGTGAGAGGTCTCTTTCAGTAAGGGATAAGTTCGCCTTTGTACTTGTTTTTTTTGTTATATTGCCTGTGTTTGTATTTCTTTTTTATTCTTGTATAATGAAGAGTACATACATACATATTGTAATACTGTTTTACACGTATTGCGATCGTATTGTTTATGACTCGGCGACATTATGTTGACAAGTTAATAACATTAGTCGTAACGTAGGCAATGCGATAAAAATAGGATCTTCATTTCTTAATGAAGAGAAGGGCAAAATTGGTATAATTTGTGTAGAAGGTTGAAAAATAGTGGCCCCCAATATATCCCCAGAGGATATATAAAACACTTTTTTTCATTAAGAGTTGGGAAATGCAAGAAAAAAACACCGATTTCTAAGAAAAGTGAAATTGTGCGTTTTGTTACTGAAAAATGTACTAGATTTTGGTACCAAATCAGACACTTTTTTTGTGACATATCCGGAAAAAATATTTTTATTATACAGGATCTCTGATCCCAAAAAAATTTCTTCAATAAAGTCCAAATCCGCCAGAAACGGCTTCAAGCCAAGGTACAACTTGAATATTCTTAGCGTCGAGTCAAAAATACTTAGGTAGCCTTATTGCTGATGACGCTGTTGCGTTGGCAAAGGGTTTACTTTAGAAACAGCTCTATAATTATTATTATCGTGTGTACAGGAACTGGTGGCGAAGCGCACGGAGCAGATGAAGAAGCACGTGGAGTACCGCGAGGCCAAGTCGCTCGAGTGGGCCGAGCAGAAGCCGCGCCGGCTCGAGCTGCGGGACTGTAAGTTACAATACTATATATAAATGTATAAAAACCAGTACAGTAGTACCAAAAATATAAGTTACAACGATGTATCTGCGCAGCAAGCATTTTTTTAGAAGGAGCGAATTCGTTTAAGCCAATTATAAGGCAGTGCGTTTGCGCGGGTAAAATCTTCGACGGCTATTGGTCAGATGTTGACGCCGTCGGCCGCCATTTTGTTTAGCAGCGCGTCAGTTGTGTTTCGAGTTTAGCTATCATTGCGTATTCTTCCTTACACGTAACACGACAAGGTATCTTCGGCATTAGACAGCACCTGTCTGCGCGGACGAAGATTGCCGATGTAACTTATATTTGGGGTTTTACTGTACTGTGACTGGGTGATAGACAACGCACAACCTAAACAGCTGAACCTAAGGAAGAATTGATCAAAAAACAACTCGCTATTGGAAGGAACAGAGGGAGCAGTAAGAAACGAATTCTACGCGTACGTAGTCGCGGGCGTCCTCCAGTATACATGTATTACTCCGCAAATGACTTGACTGAAAAACAGTCTAGACTCTAGGGACTAGAGATTTGGAGGGAATATTCCTTGGCTACCCTATGGGTTCAAAAAGGAGACAGTTCAAAACGACTCGCAACGGGAAAAATAAGGGGGGGAAACGAATTCTACGCTTGGGACCGAGGTCGTAGGTGTCCCTCTCATAAATAATATCAACGTTTGCAACACTGAGGGTGCTGCCAATGAGGTGTCGATGTGATGATCGGTGATCGATATAAAGTACTACATAGATAACTAGCGGACGCCCGCGAATTCGTACGCGTAGAATTAGTTTCCTAGTAATCCCCCTTTTTTCCCGTTGGGGGTCGATTTTCGGAAAATCCTTTCTTAGTGCTCACTTACATCATGAAAGGAACACCTGTACCAAATTTCAAGTTTCTAGGTACAGTAGTTTCGGCTGTGCGTTGATATGTCAGTCAGTCAGTCAGTCAGTTTCTCCTTTTATATATTTAGATTAGATTAACCTTGCTTTTTACACACCTCAATTTTTAAATCTCTGTTTCCTTTCCAGACGTGGACACGGACGGTCTTGAAACTGATCAAAATACGGTTGAGGAGGTGATTGAATTCTTTGTGAAAGAGGAACAGACGACCATCGAGTAGTCGCCATCCCGCCCCCCCGTTGGCCGGTCCCCTCGGCCCGGCCGTTCACAAACCGTTCAGCAACTTTTTTCTACATCGTCTGCTCATAATTATCAGTCACAAGTTACGCCTTCATTATGTTATCCGATATAAGATTTCAGTTTATAAATTATACAATAGGCATTGTTAATAGAAATCATATTAAATTGATACGTTTCAAATGGACAACGACTTTTAATACCTGTATTTAGATTTTTAAATATTTATTTTACTCCCAAGACTGTATGAAGATGTATGAAATAAAATGTTGAAATATGAAAGGGAATTTAAATATTAAAACCTTAATCATTTGTGGGTTCCTTCTGATTACGTTTAGTGCATGCATTTTTTTTCAAGACTACATCAAAAGGTAGTGTCAACCCTGACAGCTGTCATCGCAGTACGGTCACGGATTTTAAATGATATACCACTATATAACCACAAGTAAATAAATAAATAAATAATCTTGTCGTATAAAACCTACCAGTAATTCCCATGTAACTTCCATCTCGTCACTTGACGCTGTCATTATGATAGGGTTCCAGAGTGGTATAAAAAGTCCATGACTACAATTAAAGCAGGACCAGACGGCCGATTTCATCAACCAACCGATAGGAACGCAATTTGTTAGAAGAGAGTTGTACACGCTATCTCTTGGACCGAATAGCTGTCAGTTGGCTGACGAAATCAGTCGCTTGGATCCTTTATAAACTGAGTTATAATTTGTATTAGAATGACAGGTGTCATCATTGACTTGTGTTCCTTTTACGACAATCGATGTAAAGTAAGTATACGTGAAAAACTCAAGTAAATCACCTGTTGCATGTTGTAACAGATCTCTATAGACCATTTTTGACATTCTATATTTGAAATTTGACGTAAATTCCATATTAGTTTTGTGCACAACTAACTACATGCGACACGTGATTTACTTAAGTTTTTCACCTATAACAATTGCAACGTTAAAAGATGGCAGATGTGTAATTGGTTTTAATTTTGTTTTTTTGTGTATTTAGGTGTTCAAAGTTCTTTTCTGTTAGTGATTTGTACTTTTTATGCCTTTGTGTTGCACAGTGATAGAAGACTTGGACTTATTTCGTGTATCTGGCATCTTACTTCTCGTTTCAAGTGGACTCGCAGTGGTACAGAGGTTAAAACTATCTTGGCCTCTGTCCTACATATCACCGTACAACGTTGTCCCCAATCTTCCTAGAGAAGATTGGATTGTGTTTTATTGCTATATTGATTTATACTTATACACTTTGTACGACAAGAGCGTGACCGGTAAAATTTTAAGAAAAAATAAGAATTATTTTGTGAAATACGAAAATCAAATAGCTAACCAATTGCACATTCATGCTTTATATTTAATAAGTTGTCCAGTCTCCTGAATTATCTACAATAGCTTGGCATCTTCTAGGCATACTTTCTATCAAACTTTCAGCGTAACTACGAGGTAAAGACCTCCACACGGACTTCAATTCCCGAGTTAGGTCAGCAACTCCAGCTATATTTTTTCCTCGTAATTGAAGCTTCATCCAAGCCCAAACATTTTCAATTGGATTGGCGTCGGGTGATTGTGAAGGCCAATCCAAAACATCGTTGCCATTTTCAGCTTTCCACGTTGTACAGAGCCGACTGCGGTGTTTGGGGTCATTGTCCTCTTGCAGGATCCAAGAAACATTATAGCTTGGAAACATCGTTTTAGCAGAGGGCAACAATGCCTTTTCATAGATTTTATTCATTTTTTGAGCGTCGAGTGTGCCAGTGAACACGTGCAAACGACCAAAACCCAGTTTTGAGAAGCATCCCCAAACATGCACCTTGACTGGGTGTTTTACAGTCCGTACGAGCACTCTATTCTCCGCCGTAGACCAGGCCCGAGTCGAGTAGTTGGCTTGGCTGCCCAAAAAGAAGCTTCATCGGAAAAAAAATATCTTGTTCCAATTCCGGTCTTTATTTTCACTTGCCCATGACAACCTTTTTTTCATGTTTTTCAGTAAGGAGAGGTTTCTTCACTGTACTTCGATATTTCAATCCATTTTCAATCAAACGCTGTCTAATTGTGGCTAGAGATATATTTAAGCCTTTATTCTTTTATTTTTTTTGCCCTGCACGCAATGATAATAGAGGATTTTATCCTGTACAGAGGAGGTCACTCTAGTTATCCCGCGTTCTGGTAAGTCGTCGACGTTTTTTGTTTCGGAATATCGCTTCACCCACTTAGTCACAAACGCCTTCGACTTATACTTGGCGGCCTGATCACGTGACATTTTGGGTCCCTTCGGGTGTGAACAAAGGAACACTGCTTCATATCGTGAAGCAAACGCGGCACTCATTTTGGAAAATGAACTAATATTGGCGGGAAACAGTCAAAAGTTTTTTTTTTTTACAAAGCATTGTAGTTAGATGACCACTCTATTCAACCAGTACTTTTTTATTCTGTGCCACATTCATAAAATGAAAGAGGCCATTTGCAACGTCAAAAGATGGCGGATGTGTAATTTGTTCTAATTTTTTATTTTTGTGTATTTAGGTGTTCAAAGTTCTTTTTTGTTAGTGTTTTGTACTTTTAATACCTTTGTGTTGCACAGTGATAGAAGACTTGGACTTATTTCGTGTATTCTGGCATCTTACTTCTCGTTTCAAGTGGACTCGCAGTGGTAGGTACAGAGGTTAAAACTATCTTAGCCTCTGTCCTACATATCATCGTAACTGGTTTATTGTTTCGGTTTAAGCTAATGGCCTAGTAGCCAAAGCTTCAATAAAAAAAAAAAAAGAATAAAAAATGAAAATTATACTGGTCACGTTCTTGTCAAACAGACTGTATATATTTGACACTGGCAAAATCAAATGTCCATTGTTGAGTTATATTCCGATAGCGAGGGATTATTTATTTATATTAAATATCTGTCCTTATTTCTCATACGCAATAATATCTCCAGTTGGTCGATGCCGGCTGTCGTTGCGTGATTCGTGGGGCGGGAAAGCTGTCAGTACAGAAGTTGTCAACATAAGGGCCGCCATTTTGTGAAGTTAATTTCAAGTTGAAGTTGAAGTTCATTTAAAACGTTTGGATTGCGTTCGAAGTGACGCGATTTCAAATAGAAATGTTTTGAGCTTCTGAAAGCTTGTTTACATTCTTTACCTCATCTCTTTGGTCTTACTTTATAGTGCTTTTAGTCCACCCCGCGCCCGGCTATTCATATTGACGTTGAATAGTTGCGTCAGAGTACCAAACTTAAGCAGTGGAGCAGAATTTCATAGATTGAAAACGAGTATAGTTGACGTCATGAATAGGTTATTCTTCTGTACCTTTGTCGTTTTATGCCCATACCGAATGGCAATAGTACTAAGTAGTCTAAGTACTAATGTTTACATTCCCGTCTTTTTTTTTTCTTTGCCCTTTGGTGACAACAGCTACTACCGCGGGGCTATGGCTTTTCCACAATGAATTGATTTCGCCATTGTCAAGTATATATAAGCATAAATCAATATAGCAATAAAACACACGCGACGACACACGGGGCGACGTTGTACGGTGATATGTAGGACAGAGGTCAAGATAGTTTTAACCTCTGTACCACTGCGAGTCCACTTGAAACGAGAAGTAAGATGCCAGATATACGAAATAAGTTCAAGTCTTCTATCACTGTGCAACACAAAGGCATACAAAGTACAAATCACTAACAGAAAAGAACTTTGATCACCTAAATACACAAAAAATACACAAAACAAATTACACATCCGCCATCTTTTGACGTTGCGAATGGAATCCTTCAACCCACTCCCGTAGTTAAAAAAAAACCTCTTTTGGAACGAACGGAGTAAAGTTACATTTATTTATTTATTTTAGGCACAGTAATAAACCGCAAGCGGTAAAATAACAATAGAATCACTTAACACAAGATACTCGTAAGCTTGCAACTCGATGACAACCGTGCACAGCATTCGACTATGGCTTAAGAATAAGAATAAGAATAAGAATAAGAATAATCTTTATTGCCACAACCTTAAATTTAGCAAATATAAAGAAATCGATAATAAATAAAAACAAGTTAGTACATGAGAAAAAAAATATATATTAAAATTTATAGTATCTAAGCCAGGTTGAGCAAAGGGTCCCAATCTCAGCATGTGCTAGGCAGATATGCCCGGCGCTGGTTTTCAGACTGGTCCCTAGAGGCGGGACGGTCGCAAACTGATACAAAGTGTTGATGATACAGTAAACTAGAGAATAAACATTTCATGCTTAAAAAGATAAAAGATGGAATAAATTACAAATGAAAACATTTGGTTGAAGAAGTTAAAAGAAAAAGAAAAAGAGAAAAGTGCCATGCGATGTGATACCTAGTGTGTGTAGTGTGTGTAGTTTGTGAATGTATGTATGCATGTGTGAGTAGGTATGTGACTGTGTGGGCGCGATGCGTTTAAAAAACACAACGTTATGATTATGATATGACGTTATGAGGGAGAATAAAATTTGCTCTGAGTACTTATTAGGTGCGTTCGGACCAACCGCTTGTATTTTTGCAGAGACATAGGTTCTCGCAGTGGTGGTGGCAGGTCGTTCCAAATTTTGGCAGCAGCAAATTTAAAACACCCTCTAAAAAATGCTGACTTGTGCTGAGGCACTGCAAGCTTAGTGCATCTTCTTAGCGATCTGCCGCGTGTGTCTTTTACCCATTTAAGCTTCTCAAATAAATAGCGAGGTTTCTCAAAGTCAAGAATTTTACGAACCGTGTAAGCTAGATGCAGTCGTCTTCGATTCTCCATATTTAATAATTTCCTATCATTAAGGAAAGGGGTAATGTGCGCTCGTTTGGGAACCTCATAGCAAAAACGTACACACGCATTTTGTACCCGTTGCACGGCTTTTTTTGTTTTAACCAAGATTCTCGGTCCATAAACTATGTCAGCGTAGTTCAATTGCGAGAGCACTAGAGATTCAGCGAGAACTTCCCTGACCTGTACTGATAAGTATTTGCGAATCTTATACAGTACCTTAAGTCTGTAGAAGGCACTTCTTATCTTTATATTCAGATGTTCAACGTACCGCAATTGTCCGTCCATAACCACACCTAGGTTTTTTGCATTTTCTACCTGGGAAATAGCCTCGGCTCCAACTGATACTTTTGGGTTTTGTTCCTTAATCTTGGTTCGTTGCCATTTATTTCCCATTACTATAAACTGAGATTTAGTCGGATTTAAGATAAGGTTGTTATTGAGCGACCAGTCCGCTACTATTTCTAAATCTTCGTTAATCTTACTAAGTGACAAATCCAGATTATTCGGTGCGAAAGAGTAATATATTTGGGTATCGTCTGCGTATAAATGCGTACTACAGTGCTTGAGATTCTTAACTAGGTAGGTCTGCTGTGTACAAAATAAAAAGTAAAGGGCTTAAAATCGAACCCTGTGGCGTACCGCGGCTGATTTCTTGTATTCTTGACTTCAACAGCCCCCCCTGATCCGCTTGGATTTCAACAAACTGCTTTCGTCCAGTGAGAAATGAGTGGAACCATTTACACGACGGGGAAGATACGCCATAGTATGCCATTTTAGAAATCATTAGGGTTGGGTTGAGGCAGTCAAATGCACGTGAGTAATCTAACAGTACAAGTATAGATCCTTATTCCCATAAATAGCTTTATTCCCATAAATAATTTACAAAATTCACTTGCATGAGAATTGTGGCATTGTAAAATGTACATCACTTTACTTACTTAATAATATGTTATATTTAGAACGTGATAAATAAATAAAAAAGTTTGGTGCTGATTTTACGGCTTCAGTACGTGATATACGTCAGTGGTGGACCGTAGCCTCCAGCGGAAAGAAACAAATGCGAATACAGGATTAATGTCAAGCCACTTCATAATTTAGCCGGGTGATGGAACCATGAACAAGGACCAATGAGCACTTGATTCTTATGTTACAGAAGACAACATTCATTTTGAGACAATCAATTTATAACCTTATTATCTTTGAATTATGAGCTAAGTGTCCATTATTGGTGCCTACAGCCAATGGTGTCCAACATTGGTGCCGTCACGGTGTCCAATTATTTTACCGACACTTTTCTATTTCGCAGAATATTCGTGTGTTGACCACTTTTTTCACCATCAGCACTCCTAAAAAACCTGATTTCAAGTGAACAAATAAACCGCATACTAATACGTTCACCTGTTTAAGAGCTAGAGACAGACACACACACATAGCGGTCTAACTTTGAACACCCATCTTGCGTCGGAGGTTAAAAAAGAGGTATATTAAGTATAATGTGTGTATCTGTGAACCTGTGTGTCGGTTTGTAGCATCGTAGCTCTCGAACAAACAATGAAATATAGTTATTCTAGGTATTCTATTTTATTCTAACCAATGGATCGGTTCTGACGGGGATTTCTTTACAAGAAAGTTAGTATAATCAGGATGTTTCTAAGCTCCGTTTTATGGAATTCGTTGGGCCGTTACAGACATATCAGAGCGTTTGATGTAGCGATTACAAGTTTAATATGCATAAGACTAGTAGGTACAAGTAAGTATTTATTTTTCATATCAACTGTACAAAGGTCATATATGTATTATGTTTGAGCTGTATAGAATAATAGTACATTATGATACAAGTGTGCTAAGTTGACCATTGCATACAAGGCGCTATTGTGTGCGCACGAGCGGAAGCGAGTGCGCCACAAGAAAGCCGCGTATATTATGGTCACAGGCACACGTGTTACATACGACGTTTTTCAACACACTTGCGAAAAAAACACAAGACTCTTCATTTTCTTTACTTAAAGAAGACATTTTCGTTAATATTAAACTTCACAATAATTAATCCAAACTATCTTCGTCACAGCCGTCAATTATTTACGAAAAATGGCGGCTGGAGCGTTGTTTTTTTTCTTGCCGCGATACCGATGCGCGCGCAAGGCTAAGGCGCGAACGAGATCGGCCAACAGCCAAATTTAAAATGTAATAATTCATGTTTAAAATACAAATTACAGAAAAATTTAAATGATTTTAATGAAATTGAGTTATTTTTTAGTAATAAAGCTGATTTCACCAATTTATTGAAATAAATATGTAGATAATGTTATTTGGCGCATAAAAACTGTTTGTTGCTAAGAAAAAAAAGGTATAACCCGACTAAATTATATCGCTTCTTCTTCGTACTTACAACTTGGTACTAGGCTACAAATGTAAATTGTTTGGGTTAATAAACTAAAGGCACTTGTGCGTAATATACCTACTGAAAAAGCACGCGTGTTTAATATCTAGGTTTATGAGCCAAAAATCGGTGGAATAAAAAGGTCGTTTTGAGCAAGTGTGTTGAAAAATATTTTTCTTTACATATAGCTTGTTCTCGTGTTACAGTGTTTGTAACAAAACTCCTCCGAAACAGCTTGACCGTTTCTTATGAAATTATGTGTGTATATTCCGTAGATCTGAGAATAGGACTATTTTACATAAGGTATGTATGAAAAAAAATGACACCCGACCGGCGCCGGGCGTTGACAGCTAGTTATGTATAAGATTGCATTGTAAGTAATAAGATAACTGTAAGACCAATAAACAACATGATATCTAATAATTAAATCTATCTATCTAACCAATCGCTCTAGTCATATCCATATTAAACTACTTCAAATCCGCTCTCTAGATATCAGTAGTGGGCCAAGTATGGCTGCGCCTATATCGCGTGTCTAATGTGGATAAAGAATCCGTCACTGTCGTACTTATTTACGTGTCAGAAGGTGACGGATGCCTTAACCAAACTTTGTCACGCGATAAACGCAGCCATGTTAGGGTTAGGTTAGCTCTGAAAGAAGACAAGATGATAATCGGTTTTTTTATCAATTTAATATGTAGTTACACCTTAAGACTGCGATAAACTTAAATGTTTTGTAAAATATCCGTGCATCAAATTCAGGATTCATTGTGTTCCGGTTTGGGGATGAGACAGCTGGTGTAATGACTAGACTGCCTCAGGGTTGGCAACGCATTTCCAATCTTAGGCTTGCAGTCTTGTGAATGCGAATGTCTATGGGTCACTGCTTCCACTTACTATCAGGTGGCCTGTGAGCTCGTGTGCCTTTTCTATGGCATACAAAAAAAAACTGTTGTAGAGGCAACGCGCAACGCTATAAAAAAAATGGCACCTTTAATTCAAGATGGCGGATAGGAGTCGAAAACTTGGATTATTATTAGGACTCCATTCCTCAACAACATACCTATAATAGATCGTTCAAGTTATACGCACCAACAGAACAATAGAGACCTAATTCAAAATTTCAGCTTTCAAACTTGAAGTCATAAATTTATTACTATAGGGACCTAACTCGAAATTTAAAATTTCTGATTCAGGTAACAATTGTTCTGAACGTGCGATTATGCTCTATTTTGTGTAAAGAAAAAGTTCTTATTTGTCCCTAGAGACTGGATTAAGTTAATTGGTGGACTCAAGAAATTTGCAACAACTTCTTGAACTCCTTCCTAGAGGAAATACGACGCTGTTTTTTCGTGTTAACGTCGAAAATTACGTCATCGTTAAGTTATCAAGCAGCCTGCTATGACGTAGGTACGAAGCGCAATAAAATTCGCTCACGCTTCGATACTTTTTAATTTGCGTTTCACGTATGAAATGTTTTTTGTTCAGGGGCTTAATTTTATAATGGCGCGTGGGGTGCTTTTACACTGCTGCTGATAGGAATTCGAAAACAGCGAGTAGAATTCGAGTGAGAGTTGAATTCGATCACGAAGAGTCAGGACCAACCCGAAAACACATTTCTTGTTCCCATGGTTTTATTAACTTTACTTTTAAATATTTCTAATTTGCCCCAAAATGTTTACCCCATATTAATTCGTTTTTCACGTTACACGCCCGCGTTTGGGTTACAGAAATTCATATGTGAACCAAATTTCAACCTATTCGGTCCAGTAGATTCGAAGGAAATTGGCTTCAAAAGACAATATCGTACCCCCGAATACACTGGGCCAAAACTTTTGAGTTCAGAAAATAGTTCTTTACCTAAAGATTACAGGAAAGCCTGCAAGTCTGGTATTTAATGGTATAATAAAAATAAAATGGTATAAGTTTAACTCGCAATTGTCCACATTTTTTATTCGGTCCTACGGAACTCTAAAAATCGAACCCAAAGCTGCCTACATACCTATCCTAGACGGTTGTAAAAATGAATATTGCATAAGCGCTTGCGTAGGGCGCACTTTTCATCCATTTTGCATGTCAAAGACTTTTGTTTATATCCGTGTAATGTCTTGAATACAGAATGATACTTCGATAAATATATCTATCTATCTGACTTGCGTTTAGCCAAGTCGGTAGTGACCCTGCCTAGGAAGCTAGCGGTTCTGGGTTCGATTCTGGGTATGGACAAATATTTGTGTGATGAATGCGAATCTTGAGTATTGGTTGTTATCTATGTATGTATTTCTCGTTGTCAAGTACACACCTACCCCTAAGTACAAGCCTATTTCCACTCCGCGACTCACATAGCTATAAGTCTCCCCCCCATCCCAACCCCCATTCCTATCCCCCCTTTTTTTTGGAAAAACCCCGCGGATAAGTAAACGGAGGAAGGACTTTCTCCTCCGGCCTTTCAGCACTGGCTGGGGTAGTATCCGCGGGAGTCTAAATTCTAGTTGGTAATAGGGACATTGGTGTTTTTAGCCGGTGCGAGCCCGGCAGTACCTGGGCCCTCCATTCCCAGGTCTCCGGAAGGGATTTTCACCTCTGCCCCTTTTTCTTAAGCAAACAAAAGCAAGGACTTTTGTCTTTGGCCCCTCAGGCGATTACCAAAAAAAAAAAAAAAAAAGTACAAGCCTAGAGCTCAGACTGGGACTAAGTAGGTCAATTCGTATAAGGTTGTGCCCGAATAGTTACTTATTTGTTGGCTTTATGGCCTTGATAATGCGTCGTATTCCGGAAGAGACCCATTTCCATCAACGCCGGACTTGTTTACAAATAAAATTTAATCGCCTTACTACGAAAAACAAACAATATTAACGAGGTCTTGTGGTGATTATTTTCTTACGTAGTAAAAGCGAGTTTGTCCATTTGAACCTTACTGACGCTTTGTGTTAGGTACACGTATTTTTTTGGGGCTATTCCCACGTGGAAGCATAGTTAAGATGCGTAACGCTTACGTAAACGACTTTCGAAAGATGTCAAAATTAGAGTAGCTAAGGAAAACAGAAACGTTAGTAGCGTTTGCATCTTGGCGAGCCTACTAAGACCACAGAAAATATGCTTAAAACGTTAACGATTTTCGAAATATCTCAAAATGTATGGAATTGGGGTGACGACACCAATGTTGGACACTTAATTTAGAGAATTCAAAGATCATAAGATTATAAATTGGTTGTCCCAAAATAATACATACATAAACTCACGCCTTCGTTCCCAGAAACGGGGAAGGCAGAGCTACATAATTACTTATAACTCAAAACTTGTCGATAATTCTGTAACTACATTATGTACAAGTAGGCTAAGATGTTTACCAGCGTATTTGTTTTTTTACAGCTTTTATAAAAGCTGATTCATGTAAAACACAGGTGAGAAAATATTTTTTGTATAGCTATAAAAATAACCAAAATATAAGCCAACAAAGATTTGTTCCTCTATCTTTGCCAGAATTTTACGTGGAGTTTATATGGCCGAACTGCACGATGACGTCACCGGTGCACATCGGATCTCTCTGTCTAATTAGCATTTTAAAATGCTTGTATCATCCGTATTTCTGGACCGATTTTGATTTTAATTTCACTTTTGGTGATCACTTTTACGGTATTTTCATATTTTGTTGAGAAATGCGATTTAAAAAATCCATGCATATTCCCTATGCCACACGCCTCTTACGACATCCACGGGAAGACATGGAGTGGCACTATTCGAACCCGGCAGCCACACTGGTAAAATAAATGAATAACCCATATTTTACGTACTATTGAGCATCAAGTGTCCATTTGGTTCTTTTTCATTACTGGTTCCATCATGCTATACTAGGGTAAACGCACCAGTTGTCAGCCAGAGACCAGTAGTCAACCTTATACGAGTGCGAAGAGTGGAAAATATATCTTTCGTACTTTTCCCACTCATACAAAAGTATAGGCAGAGGCCGACTACAGGTCTCTGGCTGACCACTGGTGACTTTACCCTACATTGTTTATTCACCGATTGTTATCGTATTTTTTTTCACTCGGTTGCCATTGCTGTCGGTTTAACAAGACCCCAAGTTGACAATACGATTGCAAAAGAGGAAAAGATAATGTCGAATAAGACACAGCTAACGTGAATCGTACATCTTCGATATCAATAACGTTCGAGTGCATCGACTATCGCCACTATTACTACCACTTTGTTACCACTGGCAATTACTAGTTTTTTGTTCCTCCCCAGCTAAGAACCACTCTCCAGTAGCCCTAAACTAGATGCATTCCTAGAACATAATCGTTATCGATGGTTATCAGGACTGAAGCTGCCGGATGGTTTCGTCAAGCGCTTACGTCATTTACATGTATTTTGACAGTTTTCGAAAATCGTTTACTTTTGCGTTATGCACCTTGTCTAGGGCTTCAGTTAATCACGTTTTTAACTAACCAAAACGACGACGCATTTATACTACGAAGCTAGCGGTCGGGTTCGATTCCCGGAATGGGAAATTATATTTGTTCGTCTTTAATGTTTTCTAATTATGAATTTCCCTATAAAAGCATGTAAAATATTAGTTGTAGACGAACGAGGTTTAATATGAGCTCTAGGTTTGTACTACGGGTACCTACTAGACAACGATATACTTACTTCCTCACGTAGAGATACATGTGGTAATCATATTCCTGACGTTATGGTAATTCCTATTTACTTAACTGTAAGAGGTGTCATAAGGCGATATAGATGAAGGGCTAAACTGAAGTGAAAAGAGCCCTGGGGGGTTTCCATGTTTTGGGAATGATTCGTGCCCAGATAATGTCATGATAAGCTGTCAGCTGTCAGTGTCTGGGTTACGGGCCCATAACCTGACTTGCATACAAAGACAACAGAGGAAACAGCGACGAAAAAACCAAGTTTACGCGTAGAGTCAGGCAAAAAAGCTGTCTATAAATTAAACCTAAACTACTTCAGTAGGTTATTAAACAATATTGACTCACAATAGTCCTTCAATTCACTTTAACCTAAAACAAAAACACTTGAGCGTTACTACGCACCTCACATAGAATGCGAAAATATCCAAACACGTTTGTTAAACATTCATTGTAACGAACGAAACAACGCGAGAAAGGAAGGTAGTCATTATTAGATTGTCAGCGCGCTACCTCGCTACAGAATTTTATATCACACCCTTTTACGAAGCCTCGGGCGGCGGCGAAAATAATATATTTTGGCGAAAGTGTGAAAAAGCTGAAAGTCTGTTAGAAAAGATTCATTCAAGCGGTTCGCAGAGCGCATGAGCGGCGCAACGGCTTCCATTCAGACGCTACGTCCTTCAGTGCCGCTGAAAGACTAACCCAAGCGCACGCCTGGGGACGCGTTCCCGCGCGAATCGAATTTCGAACTAATTTAAATTAATCGCCGCCGACATCGCCGTCCAAGTTGCCAGTAACTTTTAAAGTGAAAAGTGTCGTGTTCGAGGAGCCGGGTTTTTAGTGGCAGTTCGTTTTTTGAGTTTGGTTTTAAGTGATTTGTTTTTGGTGATTTTATCGGGTGAGTACTTTTACGCATTATTAAAAATTGTTAATAGGTAAAATAATTATTGATCATTTTATCAAATTAAGTAACATTATCATAACTTAAATTTATATTAATAAGACAAATCTCGACCGAAAAGATTGCATAGTCACTTGTACCGTACGTGTTGTATATATTTTTATACGTAGAAAGACAAGTTTAATTAAAGAAAAAACTGGCGCCATCCGTCACGGGAAGTGTGTCACAGGACGGGCTTAAGGGAAGAATTCCTATCATGTTGTCCACTTGCGATCGCGTTCGTTGGGAACATTTAAATTTAGAACTTTAGAGGGTTGCCATTTTTAATTATTTTGTGAGTGTATTATTTAATTGGTTTGCAAGGACGATTTACATGTTTTCAAAAATGTTTTTAACCAGTGTAATGCATATTTAGGTAGGTATAAATATGGAAATAAATATGTATTGTGTAATGACTTTACACTTGAGCTTAGTATGAAGAGGTTGATATCGCGCTCTATTTAATTGATAATGGTTTTGGATTATTTTGCTATTACGATTCGGCTTCATTTTGTTTTTAGTCAGGCAGGTTAAAAATAGTTAGTATTAAATAATAAAATTCTCATAATAACTCGGGTATTTTTGAAACAGTAGAGAGGTGATGACAAATTAATAAAAAAAACAGCTTTAGGAACTTTCTCTAATACTGAACATTCTTAATGATTTTTGATATTAAAATACAATAAAATGAAATAGTTTGTATTGATTACATTTCTTGCAATATTTTAGATTTAAATCCCGTGTACCGTAGTCTAGTCACTTCTCCCGTGACCTCTACTTTCTACTCATTTATTTAAAAAATAATATTAAACTCCATTCGACGAACGATTATTCATATTTAATAACTTTCCATGATTCTTGAGACTAGTATCAAGATCAGTCAAGTTGTAGCACACGAGTGACAAGTAAAGACTTTTATGCGAAGCCACGTGATCATGGACTCTATTCTACTAGCTAAAACGATATTGCTTTTGACGTGTTATCGTATTGTTTTCAACTGACTAGTAAAAAAAACTATCGCTACGTAGACGATAAGTCTAATAGAGCCTTTGGTTTCAGGGCGTATGAGGTGAAAAACGGCTAGCGAATGCTGAGTTGGGACCGTTTTGCAACAATTTCTCTGTGTCTTGATCTTTTTGTATCTATGTAATGTGGTTTTGTTTTGTTGCGAATGAATGTCTCTTTAATCATTAAAAAAGGACCAAGTTCTAGTCTCTTCGGATCATCATAAAGGCCAAAAAATACAAATATTGAGCACAGATCTGTGTCAACAGATACAAGGGGTTAAACCCTGAGGACAGGATCGGTTATCTTACCTAATCTAGTATCAGTAGAACACGACGACGAACTACTTTAAAAAGGTTGAGGTATCTAGGCTGAATATGGCAGGTTGTGTACAGCTATATTAAAAACAAATTACGTCACGCCTTTCCATCGATTAGTAGGGTGTGTGGATTGTTATGGTTGACACCAAAGGTTCCAACGGAAGACCACAGCGCTGACTTTAATGCCAGCATTACGCTAAGTTGGCGTTTCGTGGCTATTGTCTTCTTGTCTCGTATTAATCTGTTCTTTATTACGTATGTCACGATCCAATGAGCTTTCTTTCTTTCAATATGTTCTGTGATATGGCTAGAAAAACTTGATCTGCCAGACTCCAACTTGGCAGCTTAACCCCAAGACTTTATTTGGAAGTCTTATAATTATCAAGTACTAACAATAACAGCATGCAACTAACAATTATTGTGGCCTTGACCAACCTAAATATACTGTATTCATATAGATAGATCGGTCCACTCCTTAGTCTAGCAGTATTTTTATAATAGCAAACATAAAACCGTTATTTTTTTCATATTTTACACAACCTGGTTCCATCTATATAGGTTTTTTTTTAAAAAACTTTTTAATTTTGTTATTTCATAGAGAAGGCAAACGAGCACACAGGCCACTTGATGGTAAGTGGAAACTGTGACCCATAGACATTCGCATTCACAAGACTGCAAGCCTAAGACTGCAAATGCGTTGCCAACCCTGAGGACTAAAATGGAATGCCTCTATGCTAGTCATTACACCCGCTGTCTTATCCCCAAACCGGAACACAACAATGCGAACACTGCTGTGTGGCGATAGGTTAATGGATAAGATGGTGGTAGCGATCCGGATGGACCCTGCACAAGGTCCTACCACCCGCAGCAGTTATGTCTTAGTTCCCAAAAAGCCCGATTTGCTGTTCACAATAGAGTGTTGGCCCCTACTCTGTGTACCCCTACATGTATGGTAGTGAATATTGGGTGTGGTAGGACAAGCATGTAAGTCGTATAAATGCAGTTGAAATGCGCTCTTTGCGTAGTATGCGTGGTGTGAAACTGACTCATATAGTAATTAATGAAAAAATCAGAGAGAAACGTGGACTAAAAGAAAATGATAAAGGGCATGCTTCGATGGTTTGGTCATTTGGAAAGGATGGATGAATTGGGTCGAAGAAATACTGAAAAAGTACCGAATTTAAAGTACCGGAAACCGACGTGCATGCATGACTCGATGTATGAATGTGGAAGATGCGAAAGAGATCTATTAGGATCGTAGCATGTGGAAAAAAGTGGTCTCTGCCTACCTCTGAGAAACAGGCGCGAGTTAATGCATGTATGTATTTTGTCTTAGGTCCCATAGTGATTAATGGTAGGTAGCTAATCAGGAAGCTAGTTCTGTGACAGTCGGCCTAGAGCCATGATTATTATTGATTATTATTGTGAAAAAGGAGGCAGACGAGCAAGCTCGTCATCTGATATGGTACCGTACACGGTCGCATTAAGAATCTGTTAATATCGATTAAGTCGTTCTTTATTGATGATTGTTCATACTCAAGTTTGGAAATGGAACGAGTTAGGTAATTGTAACGAGTTAGGCTCTTATTACCGTGATGAAAATTGCAGAAAAGAGATTTTTCGGATCAAGTAATCTATCTGTCAAGTGGGACAGCCTGCCGTTTGGCCAAAATATTTTCATTTCCCCAAAAGCGTTTTGTATTATTTTTGTTTTGAATCCGGGATATTGAAACTGCTTGCTACGTTAGGTTAGGCTACACTTTTGACTATATAAAATAAACTGCGACGGGACATTTGACCATAAATATTTTGGCCAATCAAGTGGACATCTTCGGAAAAATATGTTTCAAACCGATGATGTATTTTGAATTGGTGTGTCCATAAAATAACTTTACATAAAGTTCATTCAATGGCGTATTGATTCTTTTGTTTTAGATTTGTCATTGTGACAGGTAGGTACTTACATCCACATTACAAATACACATTATAAATATGTCATCACTCTTCTGCTAATATTATAATGTCAAAGGTCGTCTCTTCACGATGCCTTTCGTTCTCCAAACATAAACACGGCAGTTTGCTAAGGGATAGCGGGAAAACAATTCTTCGAAAACGAAGTTTAGTTATTTATTAAATATAACTAGCTTAGCTCGCGCCTCCATCCATGTAGAAGTTCTTTTTCGCTATTTCCTTGGAGATGTAAATAAGGACCTATATCTGTCGCCGGGCCTTAATTAAACCACAATTGTGTCAAATTTCACTTTTTTATAATATTCGTAGTTCTTGCAAGTTTACCCGCGTAAAAATCCTGTTTCACTCCCTCGAGAATTGTCTGATTTCCTTCTCCACACTATGGCATTAATAACAATGGTAAGGAATGGGCATAAACCTAGAAAAAATGCTTGTTGGTATTGGATACTATAACTATTTAAAAAACTAATGAGCATTATAATCTAGAAACGAATGCTGTCTATTTTGCAATGTCATTTTTCATCATTGCGGTGTCGAAGACAAAATCACGACAGTTTCTCGAAAAAATCGTACGTTAAAAGATTTGACAAATGAATTGGTGTGAATAATTACCATAGGATGTTAATGTTAGTCAATGTTAATCGACTGTTACTCCATACATTTGACAGCTGTTAACACTCTAATCGTCTGTTGTTAACATCGTATGGTGAATTTGGTACTAATCCTATCCTTGAAATAACATTTAATTGACCATGATAACATGACGGATGTTATTTTTGTTATGTATCAAGGAATTAGAATTTGAATGGGCGTTCCATCTTATTTCTTAAGGTTGGCAACGCATTTGTAGTCTTAGGATGGCTTTTTTGACATTGTATTCTTGATCATGCGAATGTCTATGGGCTCTAATATCATCAGGTGTGTTCGTTAGCCTTCTCCTAATATATTTGGCTGTCGTGATAAAGCACAATTTGTATTAAATCTATTTTAAATCGAAGTCTCCCGTAGCGCCCCCTGTCGGATCTAATCTCCAAAATTACGAAACGGATGGCGCCTTTGTTTTTTTTTCGCGTGCAGCTTTATTTATTACTTTGGCATGACTGTATGTTTTCCGGGATGGAATTTGCCCTTTTCCTCCCAAGGGATATCACGTATGTATTATAAGTTTTGATTTGTCTTGACTAAGGAAATGGATAGGTTTTTCTGATTCCATTTCTGAAAAACTATTCTAAACACAATATTATTTTTTTTTGATCTGGTCACGGGTCAGAAACAATATCCTTTCAAAATCCGTGGTGGTGGGTTTTCAACATACCGCTAAGCAGCAGTGTTCTCTTGTGATCCGGTTAAGGGATAAAATAGCTGTTGAAATTACTAGCTTGGAGGCGTTCCATTTTGGTGTTGAAAACATTATGCTGATTGCCCTGATGGTCGTCGTAGACGCACCTAGCTTGGTTTCGATAAGCAGGAGCGGTAGTCAAGATACAAACGCTACCCACTTTTTCTTTTCTATCAGTCAAAATGTAAGGGATGACAGTTGACCGTGTGGTTTATCGCAACGCACGAGAATGCGCATACATTTTGAGTGATAGAAAAGAGAAACGTTAGTAGCGTTTGTATCTTGACTAGGGCCTCGGATAATGAATTAAAATGTACATTAGGCAAACGTTTCCTTATATAAATATTGTTTTATATCTAGTTATGTAATAAATTGATGGGCTTGTCCTAGACACAGGGGTTATGTTATATACTTACACTTTAACCTTGGAGATACTTTACGCTATTGCGTTACGAAGATAACAACGCAATGCGAATTTGTAAACAACGAGTCGCAATCCCACTAATGAAGACATACTGCCGCGATACGAAGTAGATATAAGTAGGAATACGGCTCCTTGGCAAGCAGGACTTAACTGTTACGGAAATCCTCTACATATCCAACTTTATCGTAAAGCAGGAAGGTATGAATTGGTTTACGCTATTGATTGGTACTTTTGTCTTTTTGATTAAAAGAAATTAATTTCTGAGACGTTGTAAATAATAAAGTATGAGGTAAATCACTTGAGGGTTGCGCTGTTTGTATGTTGAAGTAGGTAAAGACAGTACAATGATGATTAGAAACACGTGACACGCAATGACGTATGCCTGGTTGGCAGTGACCCTGGCCTACGAAGGCAGCGGTTTTGCGCAGCTAAACAAGGTGCATAGAACTAAAATAGATTAATAATAATTTCAATAAAGTCCAGAAGCACCTCTCCACCCTTAGCCCCTCTGGAACTGTTGCCTCCCTGCTGCTATATATATGTGGCTATTTCGGGAGGTCCATTCCATTCAGTTGGCGAGTCACCGCCTGCCATTTAAACCAAAGTAATTAGCATTGGCCAGGCAGGCGTCGTAGTTTCATCAATAGCCTAGTTCACCAATCCATATCAGTTCATTCATAGAACCTATTATTAGTATTCCCATCCTTCTTAAATAGTCTTTTCATATCACCTACTCGGAAAGGGGACTTTTCTTCCCTGCCAGGAGGGATCAAAGTGGCGCTTTTCTGTTCAAGGACATTTTGTTGCCAAATTTAATAATTGTTGTTAAGTGCGATAATTTCCTGTTGTTAAATTTGATAATTTCAGCATTTCTAGAATGTGTGAATAATTAAATTTGTTTCATCACTAAGATCTTTTATTTTCCTCATAGGTGATGTGAAAAGCAGTATGTGTCACACGGTAGCAAAATTATTTCCACCTTGGGCGTTAACACTTGAATCCCTCACTGCGCTCAGGATTCTATTTTAGAATCCTTCGCTACGCTCGGGATTCAATTGTAGAATCCTTCGCTTCGTTCAGGATTAAATGTACGCCCTCGCCTTAAATATGTCATTTCTCAGTCATTGCTCCCTTGTGACACAATCTACTATTACACTGACCGGTGGTTGTCCGTGGGAGCATACTTCTTTAGTTTGAACTCAGGGACAATCGCCGGTTGGTGTCCCATAACTTTACTAAATTAAACTTGTCTAAAGGGCCTCTGCGTGTTGGCTTCGGCTCCATGTACGCCTTCCAAAGGTCCGGGACTCCCATAGTCCCGTGATTGGTAAAGACATTTCAATAAAAAAAAATCGGTCCAATTTTTTTATTACGGCTGTCTATCGCTGTCACATTCTTTGTTACATGTGTCAGTAAGTATATTTTCCCAGAACACTTTTGGGACTAGCTTTTTCAAAATGAATAATTATTGTAACAAATAAGTACAAAGTAGAGGGCTAAACTAAAAATAGTTTCTCTCTCTAACTACCTACGAGTACATACTATTATTGATCATTATATAATTGTATGTAAGATACGGTGCTTAAGTGCGTTTTATATGGCAACGAGACGGAAAACTGGCCACGCGCCTATTTCACGTGCATCGTGACTACTTATTATACGTGCCAATTAACATTTTGGCGTACATGGCACAGCTTATATGAATGCCAGTGACGTGAAAGCTTGATAACTCTGCAATGTAAACTGAATTGTAACTTTAACACCTATCACTGTCAGGATGGTGAAGCAGGGGGCTGATGGTTAGCAGAATCTGAGACTCCTAGACGTTATACGTTTTCTATTCTATTCTATTTATTCTATAGACATTTGCATTGTCAAAACTACAATCCTTAGAGTGTTACCAAGAAGACTAAGGGTACCAATGCCTCATAGTAATTTCACCGGTTGTCTTAACCCCGGACCCTGCACGAGGTCCTACCAACGTTGAAGAGCCGGAATTCCCTGTGACGGAAACACTAAGACACGATATTGCATAAACTAAACTAATTATGTACACATAAATGTCCGTAAAATTTGCATACATGTTAATACGTTTGATGCATATCATTTCATGACAAATAGAGAAAACTAATTTAAATATTTGGTTTCCCAATCAGCGAATTAACTTAATGAAACGCGTGGAGTTAATTCCGCGTTAATCAAATGAATTGTACCGACGAATGTTTTCTGGAGAAATATTATTTGGGTGTTTTAAAAACAATGCAATATTTTGGAAAATAATTAAAAATCATCAACCCTTCATTTGGCACGGTCAAGAATACTGTACACAATATACGGTGATTTTTTATCGGTGATCAGGAGTTAAAAAACATGAATTACCAACGAAAATTGAATTGAGGTGAGAGGTCAAGGTCGAGGTTAATTAATTACAATTAATGATATTATTAAACCAATAACCACTCAAGACATGGTCATCCTAGATTCATTGAAGTGAAGTGGATACGACACGGCACGTTTGACAGATACGTCAATAAACTTAAACTTTTGAGAGCCAACTATGCCAAGCCAAGGAAGCCATTTGCAACGTCAAAAGATGGCGGATGTGTAATTTGTTTTATTTTTTATTTTTGTGGATTAGGTGTTCAAAGTTCTTTTTTGTTAGTAATCACTAACAAAAAAGAACTTTGAACACCTAGTTCTTTTTTGTTAGTGATTTGTACTTTTAATGCCTTTGTGTTGCACAGTGATAGAAGACTTGGACATATTTCGTGTATCCTGGTATCTTACTTCTCGTTTCAAGTGGACTCGCAGTGGTACAGAGGTTAAAACTATCTTGGCCTCTGTCCTACATATCACCGTACAACGTTGCCACCAATCTTCCTAGAGAAGATTGGATTGTGTTTTATTACTATATTGATTTATACTCATATATACTTGACACTGGCGAAATCACTTCATAGTGGAAACGCCATATTCCCGCGGTAGTAGCTGTTCAAGTCGCCGCGGGGCAAACAAAAAAAAAAAAAAAAGATGCCAATCTGACATGACAACAAAATGACTAAACCCAAAGTCAACCAATTGCAGGTCTTGAAACCGTAACCTAGCGACCATTGTTAGCGTACGGAGAAATTGAAATGAAATGAAATAGTTTATTTGCTGAACATGGGTTAAGATAGGTATATTTTAACTAGTATACCGCCACATTCGTCTCGGATGAGCATGCAACCATTTATATCTTTAGTTGCCAAATTCTTAAATCCTAAACTAAGCCTATTATTTACTAACAGTTTTAATATTTAATAACTCACAGAGTACACACAGAGGTCACACAGCCAAATACATAATTTACTTTTAAACATTTTTAAAGGTAGGTCTTTTATGTCCCTGGGTACCTTATTGAATATTTTCAGGCACATGAAATAACGACTGCGTGACTGTTTTAGGCGACATTTGGGCGTGAACAGTAAGTTCCATTGCCTTGATAAATGATTATAAACTTTGACATCAAAATTTCGTGAAAATATGTGCTTGTTAATAAATACAAATGTGGCTACTTTATAAATATAAAAGGAAGTTAATGACTAAAGTTAATGTTTTTTGAAAATAGGCTTACATGAGTCTCGATCTCGAATTATGATCAGTTTTTCACGATTTTATCCGAACGCTGATAGTGGCTATAGCTACGTTTTAAACAACAGCTACTATTGGTCATTTAAACCCCAGTCGTTATTGATCGTCTTTTAAGGTCGACGTTTACGTTATAATTTTCTTTTCATTAATAAATAGCATGTCTCGTAGAATATTTGGCCATTGTTAATTTAATAAAAAAATGTCAGTGAACCTTATTGCTTTAACCTTCATGTTGTGCATACCTAGGAATTAGTAGGGTGACAATTAATTTCGTAAAAGTATATTTTCAAAACAAAAATTAGGTGTTACAAAAAAAAATGGTTTCATGTAACTACGACTGTAACCTGATCGACATAAATTACTGAATTAGAAAAAATGGTACCTGATCACCAATTAAAAATCACCGTGTATAATGTACCCTTTTTTTTGATTGAATTGTGTTTTTATTTATTGGCTGATTCAAAATTAAAAAGGGGTTGAATTGCCGTTTTTTTGTTGCCAGAATTACCGTATGCGGCGTTACTAAATTTACTTTTTCGATACTCATATCTGTTTTATAGACACTCGTCTATACGCCTATAGTTGGGTCTATCTAGGGTGATTCCTGTGACAGTTGATATAAACCCATATTTCTCTTGTTTCTTTGAATTTGCTAAAATACTACATCGTTACCAACCTTGCGAGTAGTTTAAAATAATTAATCACTTAAAGTGACATTGTCAGTACGGTCGATATTATCTATTTATTTATAAATATACTAGAGTAATAAATACTTACATGTACAAAGAAAACTACACAAAAAACAGCATAACTTCGCCCCTCATATCATAAAACCCTACGTTATGTAACAGTTGCATAAAATACGAGTAGCGCGATCCAGTTGAAATATGCACAGAGTTAAAGCGAGGCGTGGAATTTAAATCAATCGGATTAGTGACAGTGATTGGTGTGTGAGGCCGGCCTCGATAGTTTGTTAATTAAAGTGGTTGGAAAGGTTAAGCTGGGTCCACATTTTGTTCATTTTACCGATCACCATCACGCGTATCGTATCGAGCTCGCGTATCCAAAGTATGGATGCTCACTTTGGGCACACCGTATAACTACCACCGTCGCGTAAAAAAATGCGTCCATAACGCCGTATCGTTAAATGTGGACGCGCACTTTGGGCAGACCGTATCACTACCATGTCCCTTCGATAATCGGGAAAAACCGCCTCGAGACCGATCACGGCGTATCGCGTATCAAATAATAACTTCGTATCGTGATACAGTATGAAAACACTTCCATACTTAACGCCCGAGTGTGCGGGGTATATACCAAACGCGTGTCAACATCGATCCCGAGCGATCAGATACGGCGCGCCGTATGATCGCGCTGTTTTTCCGTCCACACCAGCGATCTTGATACGCGTCGGTGCAACGCGACGTAGATACGATACGACGAAATGATACAAATGTGGACCCAGCTTTAGCTTTATACGAAATGCGTTGTAGGTGGTTCCTTTGCCGGCTCTGTACCGAAATAGTAAAAAGTCTAACTAAAACCAAGCTTTAAAAAATCTACTTATCATGTATATATTTTTTATTTCACCAATTACACATTTAAATAATTTTTATATGGCTTATGACACTCTCGTGGTTAAGACGAATCTAACCACGTATAATTGATTAAAATCGGTGTAGCCGTTTAGTAGTTACGCGCGGACATTGAGTCGGACATATATACAACCCAAACAAATAACCCTCCTTTTGGGCTTTGCCGCAATTGGGTAAAAAATAACCTTTACGAGACTTCGGTGTATGTCTGGTGTTAGTTAGCGTTTAGGTGTTGTCTGTCGGTATATTACAGCAGTTTTCTCTGAAACTATAAAAGATATCAATTTAGCATTGTTGTATAAATTGCTTGTTCGCGTAAGTTAATGTAAAAAAAAAAAAAAAATGTCTAAATAATTGAATGGGGGATTAAAAAATTAAAGTGATTTGATTAAAGCAAACGGGGTATATATATATTTTTTTATAAATTCCCGCGACGTAGATGGGTGCGTCTCACGAGATACTACATTATACATAATTTCATGTCAATAACGTTGACAAGATATAATGAACGTTAGCTAGAACAACAAAATTATTAATTTTATAAGGAATATCGGTCAAATGACATAATATTCTTTTATATAATGGTTATTTATATAACACTCAAAACGACACAGTTCGTATAACATACATAACATAACGATGATAATACATAAAATCTTTTCATATAAGTATAGGTCTGACAAAAAATATAAAGACAAATATAGGAGTTATGGAATAAAAATAACATGTTGCGGCGAGCGAGCAAAGCGAGCGAGCAAGATTGGTCGGGGCAGAAGCGACTCGGATAAGTTAGGTTAGAAGGCTATTTTTTTGCATCCTTTAAAAAATATACTGGCCTTATACATACATAGTTTTTATTTATTTCAAACAACATATTATGTATTATGAATATTATACGCTTCAATCGTTATATCGATTGGTATTATATGTTTATAACGTTATACGTTACGAAAATGTATTTTTTAAGATTATATTCTTCGTTCATTATATCCAGTGAACAAGGTTATACAAAGTGATCGTATATATTATGACTGTTATATTATTATAGTAGATTATACACCGAGGGGCTAAAGCACTGATTTACGTCACGGGCGCGATATTGAATCTTGAGCAAACGAGGGACTCCAGATTTAACTCCCGAGCGCAGCGAGCGTATTACGAGTTAATTCCTGAGCGAAGCGCCCTCGCTCTGGACTCTGTTCCGAATTAAAACAGAGTCCTGGGTGCAGCGAGGGATTCAATCTTGCCCAAGATGAAAACAACTTTATCCCAAAGAAGAATACTCTACTTTTCTCACCTTTTGCGAGACAATAAAAAGCAAGGCTACTTATCAGTAACAACGTCAAATCTCAAATTACTTTCGTTTTCGTCAATCGACATTTTTATTCAAACTATAATCTTTCGACTTCAACCTCTTGCTATCTAATACTGCATCGTTTTGCAACACTGGCGGCTTTTCTTTTATATATCTCGTACGACGTAGATACTTATTGTTTTGCAACCAAATATATATAACTACATAGAAAATATCCAAATCTCATGCACACTCGATCTCATCACAAAAATACTTGCCCTGACCGATATCAAAACTCGGGGTGGGCACCAACTAGGCTAACCGTGTCGACTGACACTAAGTAGATGGATTACGAATTGCGGTGAGCGATTTGATTACCGCAATACCAGCGCATGCGCCTCGTCATAACACTTCAGAGTGCAACATACACACATACATTGAATCGCGCTTATTTTCCAGAGGGGTAGGCAAGGCCCTTTCCACCTGTTACGTCCTGACAAATCTCTTTCGCTTCTTCCACATTCATACATCGAGTCATGCTAGGTTTACACGGGCTTAGTAATTGTCATTAGTGTAGGTGGTTAGGGACTTATATGCACAGTGACAAGTGGCGGCTTCTAATTACTTGCACTTGCAGTTGCACTAATACTAAGCACTTATACAACATGTTTACACACATGTGACAAGTGTAAATGACAAGTACTAAGCATTAGCTACTAAGCCCGTGTAAACCTAGCATCATGCGCGCACGTCGGTTTCGGGTACTTGACAGTAGATGGTCAATATAACGGTTTTCACTTGTGATTCTACTATAAGAGTGAAATCTTATCAGAATTGAGTCATAATTTCACGAAGCTGGGTTCGTAAATATGTGTTTTGCCCGCGACATCGTTCGTATAGAACTCGTATATCGTTTTTTCTAAGCCCTGATCAATTAACTATTCTGGTAAAATCTTTATTCCATTAATATCTTCCAAATACTTTCCATAACTTCTAAAGTTCGACTATACTACCTAACATTTGCATTTATAATATAAGATACGAATACATCAAGATATTCCTTATTTTTTTTAATGACATGTAGCAGGCAACGAGCATAAAGGTAAGGGAGAGAGCTGTAGCAGTTACACGACTCTGTCTCGTTCTCACACTGTAAAATAAATTGCTTAGCCATGCAATGGTCACCTCTATATTCTTTATTCTGCATTTTCACAAGACTGCCAGCCTAAGACTGCAATTGGAATGCCTCTATACTAGTCATTACACCGGCTGTCTTATCCCCAAACCGGAACACAACAATGCGAACGCTAGGCGGTAGGTTAATGGATAAGATGGTGGTAACCATTACTGTCAAGTAAATAAGTGCTGTCTACGTTGACAACATGATAACTTTATTTATTTATTTAACTTTATCCAACCAATATGGTTTTACCAAGTAGAATAGAGAGCCAGGTAACTGAATGTAAATGTAACTTATGAACTAAAAAAAAAGAAAACGTAAATTTACGCATGTTTCCTGTTTACAATAAACCTGACCCACGCGCTGGATTCCGGCTTACAGTGTAAGCATTTACCATTCCACGACACAGCCGGCATAAAAACAACGTGAACTACGTTACACTGTTTTCAATACTGCTCTCATAAGCCAAAAGGTGATATCTCAAATTTATTAGCAAAGCAGATTCAATCCTTTTGAGTTAGTTATAAGGTTTTTGTCGTCACAGGAGAAGCATCCCCTTAATTCAGAGAAGAGACTCTCCATTTTAGTCCTCAGGGTTGGCAACGCATTTACGGTCTTGGAATTGTAGTCTTGAGAATGCAAATGTCTATGGGTCATCTAATTATAACAAGATATTTCAATCGCCACATAGCTCGGAGAACTGATAACCGTTGGGGAAGAAAAGTTGTCGAGTGGCGGCCCCGCACCGGTGGACGGAGTGTTGGACGGCCTCCCACCCGGTGGTCTGACGACCTGGTTAGGATCGCGGGGAGCCGCTGGATGCAAGCGGCTCAAGACCGTGACTTGTGGCGCTCTTTGGGGGAGGCCTTTGTCCAGCAGTGGACGCCCCCGGGCTGATGATGATGATGATTTCAATCGGAATGGCGCTTCGCTAGTCCATACTATCTGGTCAATGGATCCCTGACCGACCATAGAACGGTGTACACAGAGACGTTATAAAACACTTTGTTTGACACTTCTTACGACTTCAATTATAACATCACTGCGACACAGTTCTATGTTCAGTCAGGGTTATTTTGAGCTGACAGTACATACCTACATTCACCCCTGTTTCCCAGAGGGGTAGACAGATACCACTTCTATCCACCTACTACTGCTACGATCCTGACAAATCTCTTTCGCTTCTTCCACATTCAAACATCGAGTCATGCACGCACGTCGGTTTTGGGTACCGTAAACTGGGGGTACTTTGATTTACGGGGTAACATTGCCCACCCCAAAAACTATCTTTAATATTTAATTATTCTATTAAATGTTTCATCAGGACTAAGCTACTCATACAGTTATATAATTACTTCAACAATTTAAGAAGATAACAACTAAAACAGTTATCGTTTTAAGGTCGGGCAATGTTACCTCGTAAATCAAAGTACCCCCAGTTTACCGGTACTTAAGATTCGGCCGTCTTTCAGTATTTTTCAGCTTTGATAAGAAAAAGCACGCCTAGGACGGCCTCTTCGACACTTTTACTCACTTTTGCTCTGTATGTCTCTCTTCGTAGCAAAGTTTTATGAAAATCAGAAGGTCCGTTTATAAGATCAGGTGATGGAAACAGTGGACAAGGCACCAATAATGGATACTTGACTCTTATTTTACAGAAGATACGGGTTATTCATTTATTGTACTCCTTTGTGGGCAGAAGGGGCGTTTCACAAAAAGCGCGATTGGCTGTTCACAATGGAGTACTGGTCCCTACTCTGATGTATGGTTGTGAATGTTGGGTGTGGCAGGACAAGCATGAAAGTCGTATAAATGCAGTTGAAATGCGCTCTTTGCGTAGTATGTGTTGTGTGAAACTGATTGATAGAGTAAGGAATGAAAAGGTCAGAGAGAAATGTGGACTAAAAGAAGATGTAGTGACTGAGATTGAAAAGGGCATGCTTCGATGGTTCGGTCATCTGGAAAGGATGGATGAAAGAAGATTCACGAAAGAGATATACAGAGCGAAAGTGAGTGGAAGGGTCGGAAGAGGCCGCCCTAGGCGTACTTTTTCGAATCAAATCGGAGAAATACTGGAAAAGGGCCGAATCTTAAGTACCCTAAACGGACGTGCGTGCATGACTCGATGTATGAATGTGGAAGAAGCGAAAGACATTTGTCAGGATCGTAGCAGGTGGAAAGAAGTCGTCTCTGCCTACCCCTCTGGGAAACAGGCGTGATTTTTTTTTATGTATTAATTAGCAACAATCAATTTAGGACCGTGGGATCTTTGAATTAAGAGTTTAATATTGGTGCCTGTCAGCTTAAATTGTCAAACACTGGTGCCATCACCTTATTATATCGCCAGTTTTTAACTCTTTAATATTTTATGAAATGAGTTTCTAATACCTCGTTTTATTATCTCGAGCCTAACACTAGATGACTCGCATTGTTTTGTTTTTTGTTTGTTTGTTGATTGATTCGATAGTTTATAAACAGTCGGTTTCAATGTAATGAATGGACAGTAAGATTTAAAACAAATGGTTTTCATAGTTCCGTATAAATGGCGTGATATAAATATAGTACAAGAGCACAGATGCTCCTCAGTGAGTTTGTTTCGCAGATCCAAGACGTCGATGTGTGTGCAGACAACTGGCAACAACTGCTGTGTAAAATCCACTGCTTCTGTTCTTCTTTATAGACCTAATTCTGTAATGCCTCTGTATGTGTAAACGTATAACATTGTAGGCCCATTGGTGCTTACTGTAAGCCTATATATAATTGTACTTGAAATCTGATACGTCTCTACTATTAGAGGCATAGTGTGTCAGTTTTTAATACCCCCAATGTTAAATATATTATTGCTGGTGACTGTACTAAGGCTCCACTGCCCGTCTGTTTGTCTGTCACAGGGCTGTATTTTTCCAACCATAATATGTAGCTAAACATTGAAATTTATGTGAGCATTACTATGAGTGCTATAACAAAAAATAAATGAAACCCCGATACGAAACTGGTACGGAACCCTTTTGCGTGTGACTCCGACTCGCACTTGGGCATTTTTTTTGACTTGTTGTTTTTTTACTTGTCTTACACAGAAATACTCGGCCGGCGATAAAAGTTAAGTAAGGGTCCTCTTGCATTTATTTATGTACAAAACTACTTCAAATTTCAAATATATAATTTTGAACGTATACAGATGTGTTACAACTATATTCAATAGTAACTTTACTTAAGATTTTAAAGAAGGGTTAAATAATGATTCTGTAAATCTTCATTACCATCACACGCCTAGTAAATTACCTAATGTGTATTATAATCGCATTATTAATTATTTATCAATTTGAAATATAACCTTCCCGCGTCTGTGGTGACCTAATATCCAGCGGTCGGTCCTGCATGATGGATGGACGCCTTATAAAGATTAAAAAGCAATTTAAACAACATAAAAGGTCATTTTGGGTTTTTAATACTCGTAGTTGGAATTGTTCCGGGCCAGGGTGTTGTGACTGTCCTTTGTTTAGATAGATAAGGCGCTTTTATTGACCAAATTTCGGTTTGATTATTTAGTCTAATTAAAAAAGTTCAAGGAAAAATATCCAAATATAATTTATAACTCTATAAAGCAACTGCTGTGGAAAAATACAAAGCGTATAAATGCAACAAAACTGTATTTTTCACTTCATTAAACAACCTTCATTCATCCTCTATTTCTAGTGGGTAAAATCATATTCGATATGTTATTTTATAACAATGAGAAGCCACGCAAAGACTCAGGCCATCTGATGGTAGACTCAAGACTACAATCCTAAGACTTCAAATGCGTTGCCAACCCTGAGGACCAAGATGGAATGCCTCTATGCTAATCATTACACTGGTTTGTCTTATCCCCACACCAGAACACAGCAATGCGAACATTGCTGCTTGGTGTTAGGTTATAATGGATAAGATGGTGGTAGCGATCCGGACGGACCCTGCACAAGGTCCTACCACCACTACATATAAATATATATATACATGTTATAGTATTGTCAAAAATAATACGGTAACATAAAGAACATACGGTTCACCCAGCAGAATAGGCCCAGGGGCCTCGATTCAATTCAGTTAAACCAATTGCATTTGTCTTGTTATGGTATTGTTTATAACTCGCCCGCCATTACTGTCAAGGTAATAAGAGCTATCAAATAGAGACAAGGGTAGGTACAACAGCTAGTATTTTATAAACAACAACGTTTCATATTATTAAACTGTCACTTAAGTAGTTACATTATTAAACGCTATTTTACAACCTCGGATTATCACAAAATTCAACTTATTAAAATTTAATTTTGAAAATCTGCTAATACCGCAACGTGTTCTGCGCCCAGCCGTTGTATTTGCATACACAATGAGCTCCATATGGAGCTCTTGGTAATTGACGTTTCTGGGGTGGATTATGGACCGGGCTCCCCAAACGGGGTTAATTGCTGCCCCTGTCAGTTGCACGAGTCACGTGTGGGCGGGCAGAAGCAAGCTTGCGTACAAGTGTGTACAGTCAACGTCAAAAGTAAGTGATCAAAATCAACATTTCAAACATGTTCTAGCATGACGCCCCGGATGTAACAGATTATACCAGTGTCAATTTCAACTGAATATTTAATTAGTCAAAAGAAAATGATCATAAACGATGTCTTAACAATCTTTTCACGAGAAATTTCAAAACCGAATGATGAAATGAAAATTTTACCGAAGTGTCAAGAGTCAAAGAATAGAAAGTCAAAATTTACAAATGTCCAAATAAAAATTATGGTAATCACGGCAGTAAAAAGGATTTATGTATAATATTGCAAAAGAAACAAAATGAAGTAATAGGAACTTATTTTAACCCTTGACAAAAAGAGAGGTGTTATTTACCCGACATTAACCGAACGTCTGACTTGTATTCCGAGGTGGTCTTTGAGAGGTCGTAAAGTAACAAACATTCATATGATCACTTACATAATTATGATAGTTTGGTAGTACCTATTAGAGAATCAGTTTAATTTGAAACACGCAGTAATGACTTTAACTGTTTGAATGGCATGTCACTTATGATAACATTATGAGTTAATTTACTTAGGCACTGGTCCCACCGCCGGCGAGTGAGATATGAACTATCGACTATTTTCTAGCCCAAGAAACGAACAAAAGATAATCGCTTCCGTGTAAATAAAAGAGAGAGATTTATAGTTCATCGCTCGCTGTTCACACTGCCGGCGAGGACACTCTCCCAACGCCCGGCGAGTAAGCTATAATTCCATAGAATTTTTACTAGCCTCTCGCCGATTGTCAACTGTTTCTAGTACAGAAGTTTACTAGTTGCTCACCGAGCTCGCCGATATCTGGCGGTGGGACCGCTATTTACTAGTTGACCGCAGCGATTAAAGCTATCGACAATAAAACTAGCTCAGCGGTACTCGCCGATGCCTGCCGAGCGTCAAACTATCAAAACTTTACTCGCTTATCGCCGCTCGCCCACTCTTTTGTAGTTTATAGTTCTACTAGCTTATAGTCTGTAGCCGGCGGTGGGACCAGTGCCTTATGCTAAACTACAATAATCAGAGACATTTGACCTTATTTATTGTATATACTATTTTGAGACCCTATGTCATCAGTTTCTTTTGCTGTTGACTGTACTTACCTCTTCTGATTACTCTTTACGGGAATCGTTTATAGGATTAAAGTGATTTTTGGATGTATGTGTATAAAATCTACATTCCCTTTCCACGGGGCAATGTTGCCAGCATTTTGGGAATGTTGCCCTCTGGTAGTGATATATTACTTATAGGTGTACACTGAAAGAAATAATTATTGGTCACTTCTAACAAGATTGTGTTTGTTGTGCATACACATCTTGATTCTATACACGCGTGACAAGACCGGCATCTATTCAACACGGTAAAACAATATCGTTGTTAATATGTTATCGTCTTGTCACTGTTTTGATAGCTGACGGCTGACGTCAAAACAATACCATAACAGCTCAAAGACGATATGTTTTTCACACCAGATGCTCGAAAATGCCCAATTATATATCATGCAAACCTCAGTTAAAGCAAGTCATTATAACCATCGGCTAACCAGCGGGTTATAAAGAGATCTGCGGGTGGTAGGACCTTGTGCGGGGTCCGTCCGGATCGCTACCACCATCTTATCCATTAACCTACCGCCAAACAGCAGTGTTCGCATTGTTGTGTTCCGGTTTGGGGATAAGACAGCCGGTGGAATGCCTCTATGCTAGTCATTACACCGTCAAATGCGCTGCCAACCCTGAGGTTGGCAGCTCATTTGCAGTCTTAGGCTTGCAGTCTTGTGAATGCGAATGTCTATGGGTCACAGTTTCCACTTACCATCAGGTGGCCTGTGTGCTCGTCAGCCTTCCCTATGCCATAAAAAAAAAAGATTCAGTACGATGTTATAACCCGGCGGGTAACAATGACATTTGAATTCGTATGAAATATTGTTCCATAGAACTGTTCTATGGAACTTATTTCAAAATCGAACTGGCCACTACAAGCCATTTACGCAAAACAAAGAGAATAAAAGAAAAGCCGCCAGTGTTGCAAAACGATGCAGTATTAGATAGTAGGAGGTTGAAGTCGAAAGATTATAGTTTGAATAAAAATGTCGATTGACGAAAACGAAAGTAATTTGAGATTTGACGTTGTTACTGATAAGTAGCCTTGCTTTTTATTGTCTCGCAAAAGGTGAGAAAAGTAGAGTATTCTTCTTTGGGATAAAGTTGTTTTCATCTTGGGCAAGATTGAATCCCTCGCTGCACCCAGGACTCTGTTTTAATTAGGAACAGAGTCCAGAGTGAGGGCGCTTCGCTCAGGAATTAACTCGTAATACGCTCGCTGCGCTCGGGAGTTAAATCTGGAGTCCCTCGTTTGCTCAAGATTCTATATCGCGCCCGTGACGTAAATCAGTGCTTTAGCCCCTCGGTGTATAATCTACTATAATACGGTCGGGAATGAAGGCCTTGCCGTGGTTAATGCTTTGTTTGGTTGATATAAATAATGTCATAACGATTGTTTTAATTTTTTTGTCGACTAAGAGAAAATTTCTTTTGCTCAGCTCAATGTTTTCGAGAGGTGCTATTTTTTTTTTTTCATATTTTTACCTTATAATAAATGCTCGAGCTCATATAAATACGAGTATTTATATCTATATCGTTGTTTGGTACGCGTAGTACGAGTACAGGCATTAATCTTAGTTCGGGACTAGTGAAATGGGACAGAGCAAAAAAAAAATGACACGGGTTTTTAGTCTAATTCGAAAGAATAGGTAATTTTAAGAGTACAGTTTCATTTATTTTACATTTGACCCAATAATTTTGTTCTAACATCTTTATTTATTTAGCAGACATTTTATGGATGACATCGTTATTTAAAGTTTGGGATGGCATTTTCTAGTAAATTACGACAATTAAATGATATCTAATGATAAAAGGTGATTATAATGGTGTATTAAAACATACTAAGTATGAAGCGGTTTTTAATTTACACCTAGGAGGGCTTCGAGCCGATAACCGAATGTCAAACGAAGGTTAATAAAAATACCTACTTTTGTTGAAATATCCGAAAAAGATAAATATTACAGAAACTTAATAATGCAGAACGACTTTAAAACCCTATTCCTCGAAATTGTTTTCGAATAAGAGTAATTGTAAAAACATGAACAATCCCAATTGGCATGAGATTGCCCTTGGTATCTACGTGTATTGATCATCATTCAAACTAGTCCAGAGGGAGGCATTATAGATACCTTAATTGTTGAACCTTGTATATCAAAATGTCCAAAAACAGCTGTTTTCTCACGAAACTCAGTTTGGATTGAGAAATCTTAAGGCTCCTTTTGGCATCGTGCTAATTATGTTTGCGCGATTCTGCTAAATTTCACACTTATCTGTGGTGACGCGGTTCAAGGGCAAATTTCTCCATTTCGGTGGTCTATTTTTGTACATGCACTTATATAATTACTTTGACATGAAAACTCCCAACGCAAAATCGATGGACTGATAGGAACAGAATGTTTTAACGGAAAAACGTGTTCACTGCTTTGGCTATGTCTAATTATAATTATGAGCCTAACGATCGAAACGGTTAAATTGCTAAACAAAAAAGGTTAACGATAAAGCATAAGGTTAACGCCGAATTTTGCTGTCTTACTGTAAATTTAATTAAGTATAGCATTCTATTATAAATTATGTTAAATAGTAATGTTCAATCAGTAATCGTGAAGATTTCGTGTTTAACTGTTTTTTAAGCACTTAATGACAAGTTTTGTGATATTATAAGTATATTATACTCTACTGTGTTTGGTATGCAATTTTTTTTTTCCATTATGATGATCATTCGGATCAGGCTACTAATTCTACTCTGTCTTTACTCCTATTGTTATCGTATTGTACACATTATGATAGCTCTTATTATATTGACGGAAAAGGTGGTGGGATAGTGCCTCTGCCGTGTTATTGTATTGTTTCTAACAATGACGTTGAAAAATGACAGAAAACTACTCCGAATGGTCCCATTCATCAATCATCAATTTCGCACGCTAAATGTAAGTTGACGAAATTGGCCAAAAAAAGATTGATATGGTGTGGTGCAACTACAATATTTCCATGTGATAACTCTAGGAAACACGTTAAAATTCGATTTTGTCATCATTCGAGACTCAAAACACTTTTTTCACTCCAATTTCGTGGATACAAAATTTTGAAATGAATCATTGTGGAACTGCAAAAACCATGTTGAACTAGGTAGAAGTGCTCGCAATGATAATAATTATAATGATACTCTTATCTAGAAGACATTATCACTATCAGTCGAGAGCTGAGCTGAGCTCCGTGATTAGGGGAAGAGGTGCTATACAGACAGTCACGGATTAAGAACGGGAAGCTCAAGTGGTTTGCGAACACTAAACAAGTGCTATTCGAGCATAACGCAAAAAAACCATTGGGACCCGAGAGATCATGTGTTTTATCGAATTTAAGAGATACGTACCTACACTGGGACGCGTTGGTCTAGTTGTTAATAACCCTGCCTACGAAGCTAACAGTCCTGGATTCAAATCCCGGTTTCAGCCGGAAAACAGCTTACTTACATTATACATTATTATTACAACAGAGGTGAGTTATTCATAAGCCAACAAAGTTTTCACTTTTAGGAATTAACTAAGCTAGCAACTTATATTAAAACATGCACTTAAAACAATGCTTAACACAGTAACTCTCTCTCTAGACATGGATTGGAATGAAATAGTTTTCATAACTAACTTAAAAAGTAACTAAATTACAACCTTACAAAATTACAAATTCATTTTAACTGCACTTACATAGCTGCCAAAACTGTCATAGAATATCTCAGGTGGATTATATTTGCAATTATGAGTGGAATACGCCCTTGTGAGGAAGCGATTTTTTAAATAATCGTTCCTGCGAAATTGTATAGGGAACATATTTTTCTACCGAGTACTTAAACATGAGCATTTCAATGAAATATTACTGAAGAGATATGGAGAATCGACGACGTTGTTCAAAATTTTATAAAGTAAAATTTGGTCATGATGATCCCTACCCATTGGACAATATCTTTGAGCTCGACATTTTTAAACTTATAAGCTAAACGTTTCGTAAGTTTCCTTTGAATGCTTTCGAAAGAATCAATGTAACATTGGTATTGTGGATTCCAAGTTGCAGATGCATACTCCAGATGAAGACGAACAAGTGCGCATATATTAGTATTTATTCCTGAGTCTTGGATATTCATTTAAGTATGTATTTCTTTATATATTACAAGCCTAGGAAGTGTGTGTGATAAGGATTTATCCACCGCGATACAGGCAACTATAATACGGGCCCAGTTGAGGTTTTGCCATATACAAGATCCGTAGTCGCGTTACAGACTAACCGCATACTCCACTAGACGTATAGTTCGCGGGAACAATGGGAAACGTGTCAAAGGAAAGCGACTCAAGCACATTTAACGCCTCCACACAAGCTACAAGCTTAACTACATGCATCTTGCTTCTTGCAACTGGGAAAGTGCGAGATATAAAGCCACAATTTAGTAACAGTAGACTCGGTTAATGGCATTATACTGGTATGTGGAAACATGGAAAGGTATGAAATATGAAATGAAAATGAAATATATTTATTTATGAAATGAAATATATTTATTTGATACAGTGGCTTAAGTGGCTAGTTTTATCTTAAATAAGCGCTTAATACATATAAAATGTTATCTATTAACTGCACTGTGCGATAACGTAACAACAATCTATTTACCCAGTCACCTGCACTAGGCTAAGCCTGTCTCGCAGAATGACATTTTTTTTTTGTTTACCATTTTAGATTTAGCGTTAAAGAATTATAATTTTTTTTAAATTTTATTAGCAAGACACGAAATAAATTGAATAACAAAACAAACAAGGTAAGGAATTAAAAATATGGAATGATGCAAAGGAAAAGATGTGAAGTTTGTGTACGGGTGTGTGATTGCGTGTGTGTGTGTGTGTGTGTGTGTGTGTGTGTGTGTGTGTGTGTGTGTGTGTGTGTGTGTGTGTGTGTGTGTGTGTGTGTGATTGCGCGCGCGCGTGTGTGTGTGTGTGTGTGTGTGTGTGTGTGTGTGTGTGTGAGTGTGTGTGTGTGTGTGTGTGTGTGTGTGTGTGTGTGTATGTGTGTGCGTGTGTGCGTGTGTGTGTGTGTGTATGTGTGTGTATGTTAGTGTGGGTGTGTGCAAGAAATTGATTACCAGAATTTGGAAAGAGATAATGGTTTATATTTATGTTTAAGCTGTAAGTAGATGTTCTGTTTCAAAGTAATTTAGTGAACTAAGCCATCTGTGAACAATTGCTCCGACCTCCCTCGGGGAGCAGTTTATGATGTTACAACTATCGTTTACTTTTCCACCTGCACTAGGCTAAGCCTGTCTCGCAGAATGACATTTTTTTTTTGTTTACCATTTTAGATTTAGCGTTAAAGAATTATAATTTTTTTTAAATTTTATTAGCAAGACACGAAATAAATTGAATAACAAAACAAACAAGGTAAGGAATTAAAAATATGGAATGATGCAAAGGAAAAGATGTGAAGTTTGTGTACGGGTGTGTGATTGCGTGTGTGTGTGTGTGTGTGTGTGTGTGTGTGTGTGTGTGTGTGTGTGTGTGTGTGTGTGTGTGTGTGTGTGTGTGTGTGTGATTGCGCGCGCGCGTGTGTGTGTGTGTGTGTGTGTGTGTGTGTGTGTGTGTGTGTGTGTGTGAGTGTGTGTGTGTGTGTGTGTGTGTGTGTGTGTGTATGTGTGTGCGTGTGTGCGTGTGTGTGTGTGTGTATGTGTGTGTATGTTAGTGTGGGTGTGTGCAAGAAATTGATTACCAGAATTTGGAAAGAGATAATGGTTTATATTTATGTTTAAGCTGTAAGTAGATGTTCTGTTTCAAAGTAATTTAGTGAACTAAGCCATCTGTGAACAATTGCTCCGACCTCCCTCGGGGAGCAGTTTATGATGTTACAACTATCGTTTACTTTTCTGTAAAGGTACATCCGCTGGTAAGGACCTACTCGTTTGGCAAAAGATGAATTGGTACTTGGCATAGGGATTTTTACCACACGCTTCCGAAGCAGCTCCTTCAAATCAGGCAATGCATGAACTGATGTGTGAGCGAGGGCAGAACAACGCAAAATGTAGAGCTGTCGCACACTGAGGACTTCACTCTTTTCGTATAGAGCATGGGTAGGATGCCTTCGCGGGAGTGCGTGAATGACTTTCAAGAGTGATCGTTGTGCTCTTTCAAGCCTTATCAAATGTGAGCTGGTATAGAGACACATTTTACAGTGTGATGGTGGTGAACTTTGCTGTCTTAAAATGTACTTAGTAACCTGAAACTGCTATAAAGATCTCTCTTTGTGAATCTGTTCATACTGAACGGATTGTTCAAATAGATACTTCAAAAATGAGCTAGTTAGTTATTAGTTAAGAAGAACATTGTAGTTTATTTTTATTTTTACATAATTTAAGAAATAGTTCTTTTTCTCATGGCTTATGCTGAAAGTGAAATTTATACTTCATTAACCATTAAAAGATAACTTATAGGTTTTCAAAACCAAGCGATAATTATTTAATTTACAAATTGTCATTGCGTAACATGTCGTCAATATAATTAGTGAGAACTCATAAAAAATATATTTCACGCCGCGGTAAGAACCCGTTTATTGTTTATTCTTTATTAGTGTATTTTTTTGTAACCTTCACATATTAACTGCATCTAATTATCAGAGCACAAAATTCTCGTTTTTTGAGGCTATTTTCTTAGTTTTAAGTTCATAATTTGTGTTTATGTAAGTGCACTACATTCCAAGATTCACTGGATGAAATAACCTTCCAAAGTCTTTCAAAATCAAGCTCTTTTTTTCAATGTTATACTAAGCACCATAAATTTGCAACCCCCGTACATTTACTTTGTCTTTTAAAGATGTCTATCGCGGTATATTAGGGTTGGCGCGCTTATCGCACTGCGGCAACGTCAGGGTTGCGTGTTTGATGGCGAGTAGCGACAGCCCTACGTGTCTAGAATGTCTGCAGCGAGCTGGCTGGTTGGATTGCTAAAAAAAAACGTAATTTGAATACAGAAAACACGTGGCCAAATTTAACGTCAACTGTTTTTCCACATTGTAATTTGAAAAACGAATCTAAATAGACACAGAATACTGGCAGGCTAAGTATTGAAAAATACTGTAGTTCCAATCTAATAACGGAATCTGAGGCCACATTAGTGCTGCCAAATCCAAATAAATTCCAGGTAGCGACAAAAAAAAGTGTCAGAATCCTAATAAATATTGACCAAATGGATTCCTGTCGCCCCCACTTTATTAAATTACAAATGCTCACCCTTACCTCAATCTACATATTGGAATCATGTAAGTTTGTAAAAAATCATATAAATCTCTATACACCAATAACTGAAATCAGACGAAATGACCGAAACCTAAATAAATTAAAATTGCCCTTCTCCAAATTAAAAATAATAACTTCTAGCCCTCACCATATGCTTATTAAAATATACAACCATCTACCTAATTCCATAAAAAACTTGGAAAAACCAAAGTGGTTTCACAAACAATTAAAACTATATCTTATCAATAAATGCTACTATAATTTAAACGATTTTTTTAATGATAAGTAATACTGAATTAATATGTTATCAACCATAGTTTTAATTGATCTAATAATTATTATTGTAAACAAATGTGCAATACGAAAGATTTTATCTTAGAGCTATTTAAGATTAAGTTACGTTTAAGTTTTATTTTATAATACAATTTTGAAATATTTTATGTGATATTAGAATACATAATTAGCCCTCTAAAATTGATGTGCCCTTGCAGGGCGTCACATGAATACCATTTTGTTTTCCACCTTATATTTGTAATGTGATATGCAATAAAGATTTTGAATTTGAATTTGAATTTGAATTTGAGATATGGAAAACAAGCACACAAGCAACCTGATTGTAATAGAACGGTGGTATGGGTAGGTAGGTAGGGTAGAAGTAGGTACCGGTTTTAGACATCTTTACTCTAAATTTTAACAACTATTTCAGATTTTATCCTTATATCAATGTTCAGTATTACTAAATGAATATTATTTTTAATTTTACAGAAATTTTTAATACTCATTTCGACCTAAAGTTGCCAAATAAGGTGTGACTGGAACTAGACAGGTTTTAACAGCCAATAATACAATTCAGGGTCTCTATTATTTATTGTAATACGCCATCTTAACGTCGTATTCATTACTGTAGACGTTATGTCTGTTCATGATAATTCAATCGACGGTAAGAGCTATAATAAACTCAACAGTTTCATTCCAATATCAAAGCAAGATGGGCAAAATTCTAGTGCTTAATTTTTCGTTTGGACTAGATCATTTTATCGCTACCACCATCTTATCCATTAACCTACCGCCAAACAGCAGTGTTCGCATTGTTGTGTTCCGGTTTGGGGATAAGACAGCCGGTGTAATGACTAGCATAGAGGCATTCCATCTTAGTCCTCAGGGTTGGCAACGCATTTGCAGTCTTATGCTAATGTCTATGGGTCACAGTTTCCACTTACCATCAGGTGGCCTGTGTGCTCGGTTGCCTTCTCTAAGACATAAAAAAAAAAAAAAAGTTAAATTCTGGGGTCCTAGGGTATAAGTCTCCTGAATATTAAGTAAAAAGGGTCTCAGTCTGGTATACTCCGTTTATGTATTTACCCTTTTTCATTACGAGCCGAATTATCCCCCCCGTATCATGGTCGCCTTTGTCGCAGTGGATAAAATGCGAATGAAGCATTCGTCACTCTCGCACTAATATAAAGGTTAGAAGGTGATAAATGTTTTATCAACGTTTATCGACATCAATAACCACAACCATAATAATACGTTTTTATTTGGCCATTATTTTAAGCTATACCTTATAAACGATAAATAAATTGAAAACGATATAGAAACCGATATTTTACGATATCGCTTAGTCAGATTATAAACCGCACTCGCTTTGTCAAGTCACGTAGCCATTAACGAAGCAGTGCGATTATTTACCCCCGCGTGTGTGCTTCACACACTAGGTAGGGGAGTATTCTGTGCCTTGACTCAAGTTCTACGTCGACTTTACGTATTAGTCCACTGCCCGAGGAAAAGGTGAATGTTTTTTTATCTCTGGAGTTACTTACTGAGTCCATCTACGGAATAAGTTGAAGATCAAATTCTAGATAGAGTTTTTGACCTGATAGCTCTTATTTACTTGACAATAGTGACAACTGAGGTAGAAACAATACCATAACGTACTAGATACCATTTATTTGATAAAGAGCACATTATATTTAATTAAATTGTAAAAATAACTAATATTAAATAAGACTAAATCTATATATACACTAAAACATTAAATCTAAGAAAGGCCCCTGCGGCATTGTACCAAAGATGCTGGCAGCATTTCCTCGTTGAATGGCTAAACTTATTCGTTGAGCGAGGAAACTGCCAGCTCTTCGGTCTCCAGTGACGTCAATAAGTCTCTTTGACAATTCCTTAAAAAGGCTAACAGCACTAGGACCCCACGGACCAAGGGTCTCGACCCCGAATGGAATAAAATTATATTCTGGGCCGAGACCGCTATATTTGCCAGTCTTAATGTTTTCAGCCGCTTCGGCCGCTGCACCAGCCCTATTGGAGGTTCGTGGGAGATGTGACGGGGCCAGCGTGTCTACACAGGTTGCATCCCACACTAGCACCCGCCCCATATTCCATATAACTAATTATGCTAAGAATTCCTTTATTGCTCGGGCTTGTTTCGCATCCTGCTATTTTGAAAATACTGATGTTTGACTGCACATTGAGTGAATTTAAAAATATTGTTTACTTACTGAAACTGAAATTTTCCGCAATTCCTAAAACCACAGCAATTAAGTTGCTTATTTGTATATCTAGTTTTATTAGAATTTTCGTTGTAGGAAATCTTTTTCAAGATTTACTGAGGAGCTTGAATTATTACATTTTTATCATCTTCTTTGAATACTGTTTGTCAATGAGTTTGTTTTTATTTTTCGGCGTATATTAATAACTGTTCGCGTTTTCTTTTTTAAATAAATAAATAACAGGTCAAAGACGATATGGTTTTTATCGCCTAGAATGGATGTCCTGTCTTTTGGCGGTAAGTCCGCAACAGGGATGCTCCCCCACCGCGTCTGTCTGTATGTTCGCGATGATCCCAAAAACCACTGAATGAATTTTCAAGCGGTTTCCACCATCAGTTAGATATTTTTTACGGAAGGTATTGATGTATAATAAATTCTGGAATATGTACGGGTGTTATAACAAACTCACATAAACCTCTAACGGTAGGATGGTAATAGTATCTGGGAGACTTAAATAAATCGCATTCTTCAAATCGTTGCTTTAATACAAAAGCGACGCAAAACAAAATGTGTCTGTGTTGCATTTGAAATCGGAATGCTATACACTTTCAGTTTTAAATCAAACTATATTTGTTTTTGATTTGTGGCGCTTTTGTATTTAAGCAGCGAAATATTGTATTATGAAAATAGAAGGATTTACAGAATTATTTTATTATAAAAAATAAATTAAATGTAATGAAACAGCGAGACACGGGACCCCGTGTCTGCTGTTAACGAAAGATAATCTCAGAGTGATCTCCTGGATCGATATAAAAAATGGATCATAAACAATTTTGAATTTAGAAAGATTAAAACGAAATGAAAGAGTGGACAGGAACGTAAAAAAGGAGGTTGTAACAACCTCGTTACAAACCGAAGCGATGCGAGGGCGGGTCGTCAGTTCGTAATATATTTTTAATATAGTCTGTTATTCTAACTCTACCTATGCGCTTCATGTCATTGAATATATCGATTCGATGAAATCACTCTACATTTCACATGAGATGCAAATGTGTCATTATTATAATGCTTCTCACGCCTACTGGGGCATTACCGCCCTAGTTTATGATACCACTTAAATGATTACTCCGGGGAATTGCCTGTCAGTAAAAAGGTTCAAATATGCGTCAAGTATAGGTTAAATAAGATGTTGGGGTGTGCGAAGGCCGCTTAAGTGTTTTAAATGACACTTTGTTTTTACGTGCCCATATTATGGAATTGATGGGTTTTGCGTCAAAATAATAACTTATTAACTTGTTTTTTTTATTGACGACTTCAATATTAAATCTATAAACTTGTATTTATACACTATCTTTATCAATTTATTTTTTCACTAATATTTTAACCCACACTCCCATTATTTTTAACCATTCCACCGACGTTTTTGATGAAGCTTGCCAGAATTAAAATTTAGCTGGTTAAACAGTATAAATATTATTATTAACACTTGTTATGTGAAGTCTAGAGTAATCTATAGACATATAACGTTCTTCTTCATTGTGATTCAGCTATTACTTTGTTTTTTCTATGAAAAATATGCTCAAGGTTTCTCTTTCTATTCCACACGGATTTGCTCAACTTTAATGTTCTAATATATTGGTTACGTTATGTCTCTTATTCACTTGACGGTGACTTGAGAGCTGTCTTAACTTCAACAGCGTGATAAAGATATCAAAGCAAAATGGGTAAAACCAATGTAATATATATACGTATCTTTTTTCACTTAGGCTAAAGTGCGTACAGCTGGCTTACAAAATAAATGTTTTTAATCTGAATCCCTAAAAGAGATTTTTTACATAAAGTTAGGGAAGTTAGGATGTCTTTCTAATTCAATAGGAACCCGCGGGCATGCGCCGAGGAATGAAATTAAAACTTGTTCCTGCCTCTATCAATTATTATGGCCCTGGAAGAGACAGGGTAATGAAGTTACCAGTTTTGCTTTACGCCGTAGTCTGGCTGGAGGAGTTTGGTCTTGAGTAGGATTTGATCTAAAATAGTTCTCCTATATGTAGGTACGTCAAAAACGGTAACATAAATAAATTAATTTTAAATATGGAGATAAATAAAAAAATAAAAAAATCTTTAACGAACTCTATCGTGTATCGTGTGATAGGTATGTGTAGGGGAGCCGAATAGGAGACAACCTTCACCCAGCTAGTTATTCGATAAAAAAGATTTTATATCAAATTTAATATGCCAAGTAATATATGGCCAATGCTGACAAAGTTTCAGTCCAGTATATAATTAATTAATTAAAATTTAAAAAAATGCAATTGCTTGTTTAATAGACAAAACCCATACCAATCGAAAGTATAAAGCCTGTAATAGAATATGCAAACGTTAGGTTGACTATTTTTTCCCCATCATATAAGTATTGGGTTGGCAGGTATAAAGCAGAAAAGCCGGTACTAAAAAATTGCATCAGAATTAGGCTTCAATTGGTATGTAATTCGTCTATTAAAGAAGCATCTGCAAATTTTAAAAAAAATGTCCTTTATTAATTTTTAATTAACTAATTATATACTGGACCTTCGATCTTAAACCATAGCAATAAATGAGACGCCTTGTTGTAAGGATCTTGAATGTTAAAATAAATAGATTAAAAGGTATTATAGAATATAGCTGACACTTGACCTTTCCGCCAGTACAGGAAAAGTTCCATTTGTTAGGTTTTTATCGCACAGTCGACAGGTTACTCAATGAGATCAATTTAATTTGTGCAAACCGGGTGTCTACGTTAAGCAAAGCCAAGATTGTATGATGCCACCTTCCAACTCTATTATCAGACATGCTCTTTAAATAAATAAATAAAACATATCAGGGAAATATCTCACACAAATTGATCTAGTTACAAACGAAGCTATACAGTGATACTATAGGAGCACTAAACAACAACATACTTACATAGATACATAGAAAATATACAAAGCATTGTCATCGGCTTAACAAATAAATATATCAGTTTTCAGCTCAGTCAATTAGGTTAGGTTCGTTGTTAATGAATAACAATACATCGTCAGCATACCCTCCGAGTACAAAAAAGCAAGCGATCACTAATTTCGTGGATTTTTAAAGTAGAGTCTTGGCGTAAGTGATAATGCGCCTGCATCGGCCCGGATTGACAGAGATGTATGTTCGAATCCTACCTAAGACCGACGATTTTTTTCGCTTTAATATAGTTCAGAATTTCGAAACACATGCATTATTGAATTAATCACACTGATAAACAACCCAATTAATAAAAGCTTGATAAAAGAAGAGTAAATTAAGTGGGCCTTTGTGAAGCCGGCACCCACGGTCCGTCTTTTAAAACAACTCTTGATTCATTATGTCACACGTGTCCACTCGTCTAGCGGAAAAATGGCGCCAACGCTCTTACCTTTTGACATTAGCTGTCAAAAGTGAAACATGGCCGCTGCGTGGGTTGCCACACTCTGTGCATAAATCACCTGAAAATAGCTGAATTATTATTCTGTGAATGCGAGAATGAGAATGTGCATTCTTTGGGGAAACTTTAAAGCATGATTAAATTTAAAATTGTCGCTTGTTAACGATTCAACGATTGAATTTATTTGTTTTGTTTTGTTATTTTTCTTTTTGAACAAAGCTGTGATCGATTACATTTGATGCCTTTTCAAAATAAGGTAAATAAGATAAGATAATTAATAACCTCATCATTTTATTTATTTTATATTCGCAATGGAAAATAAGGTTGGATATTTACTTATTAATATTTAATTGTTCTCACTAATTGCTTCCTCATATTACAAATGTTTTTCCTCGTGTGTCGCCTTCACCCTTTAATTCCAAGGATAACTAAAGAGATCCCTTAAGGGAATAACTTTGCCTTTTTACATAGATGACCTGCATGTAATGTGTTTATTCTGTAAATTAATTTCTAATGTGTATTCAGTAAGGTACAACATTTTTATAAACAGTTAAACGAGACCCAATACTCGATAAAAACATTATTTTTATTCATTATATTATAAATAACTATCGTAAAAAAAATCTTTTCGATTGATTGATGGATATTGCCGGATACTGCACAGTAATGTACGGTTGCAGACAGTTTGATAAAACTGCTTAGTTGCCTCTCTTTATATAATATTAACCTAAGACCATACAAACTGGGAAACTGTTAGAAGAAAGATAACGTCATCCGAATAATATAAACATGATTCGAGAAATAATCGGAATACCTATCAATGTTTGCTCTTTGTTTGTGACGGTAACCGCCATTAAATGTTGGAATCCCATTAAAATTTATTTGTGGAGATACAAATAAAAAGTTCATAAATATCGAAATGTCGTCATGGAGTCCAAATCACCGACGTTAACGATTCTTAAAATTCCTACCACTGTAAAAAGATTTTTAGAGTGGCAACTTTGTATGTATATTTTGACACTTGTCTATGTATATTTTGCTGTTTCATTTTGTATGACCTTTTCAACGATACCAACATTATTTATTGCTATTGGAGCGGGTACCAAAATCCTTTCCAATTGGCAACGACTCCTTTTTTACTCACCTTTGAGAACTTTCATGAACGTCAGTAATTAACGACTAAATTGCTTTTCGAGGATTGGCGTTGTACGTTGTCGAAACAGGAAAATTAAATCCCTTCCAGTCAGCCATTCATTCGTTGAGGAAATTTCGAATTTAGAACGCTCTGGAAAAGCAGCCAGGTGTCTACAGCCGTAAATACAAATGATAATCAGCCAGTTCGTTGTTTAAAATTCGCAATGATTAATTTGACGGTTTTGAAATGTGTTATTATTGGACGATATTTACACGTGCCTGTCGCTGATTGGAGGATTTTCCAGCTCATTGGACCCGATACGAAAGAAAATAAAAACAATAGGTTATTTATGTAGGCGTCAAGGGAAAGGTGGATCTCGAAGCCTATTGTCCTTTTTAATGAAAATCTTTCTGAGCGTCGGTAAGGTGTCCCTTCACCGACATTTACATGGGTCAACACTTACGGAATTGTATAGGATTAAGATTGGATGGTTGGTTTATTTGCTGATGGACTCGGTTTGAGATAACGAGGGTTATTTAAAGGTGGGATTTGGTTTTACTAATATAATTCTACAGTGCCGCCCACGTCAATCGGACATAACATTTTTTTTTGTGTAATACTTACAAATGTACGTAATTAAATGTAGATAAATATCTTTATATTGAAGTAATAACTTCTAATGAGAGGGTAAACCGCTTCATAAAAGTAGGAAAGCATAGGAGTATAAAAACCGGTAATAGAATAGTAGGTACTCTTCGCACCCATTACAAATGCCCTTCGTTAAAAAGAGACGTCTATATATGTCTTCTTTCAACTGTGTACCACTTTTTAGGTTGTTAGTGTGTGTCACTCTGCATTAGTGCTGGCACTCTGCAGCCATTTAAACAATTTTAATATTAAATAGTTCAACTTAGATTAGTTCGATTCCCGGTTAAAGCAGACGAATTTTCAAAAATCCATTAATGCAGTATTTAATGAATTTACAAGCTAAAGTTAGTCTCCTTTGCGTAGAATTTGCTATTTCCAATATTTAAGATAGTTGTTGTTCGTTTTTTCTACCCTGAATAACTCTATAGCTGCCAGATCTCACTGGTTGTCCTGGTGAACGTTTACCTCTTCCATGGTATAACAATTAGTCGACTAAAAAGCCAAATATCCCTCTAAATCTCCTTGCAACCATCCTTCCGTATTACTTCTGCATCGACATACCTCTGGGGCTGAGCTATCCAGGCAAATTCCAGCGGGCCCTCATCTCGCTGCGCCGGTGTAAGTGACGGGCGGATATCCGCTAATGTGAGTGGCTGAATGTGATGGCTTACAATGCGGTTGGGAATGTTAGTATCGTGCCTGTAAGTATTCCTATATCCAAGTATAGTTCAAGTCTAGAGGCTTAGTTTTGGGATTACGTCGGTTTGTGTGAGATTGTCCCCTAATGTTTTCTTATTTTTGTTTAAGGTTATGATGATGATGATGATGAGTGGGGACGTCGCCGAGGCAGGCGGGCGGTCGAGTGGCTCTCCATTCATTCCGCCCAGTTCCCCTTGATCCAGCCTCAGGTTACTGGCTCTGCGGCGCTCCCATCCAGCACTGATCCCATCTTCTTGTTTTCCTACAGAACATTAGTGCGTCCTGAAGGTTAATGCTTTTAAGTGTCTCTACCGATAGCACGTCCTCCCCGAATGTGCGATGTCTCAGTGACGAGTACATTACACACTCGGCCAGAACGTGCTGACTAGTCTCCTCTTTGCCGCAGTGTTTAAGGTTATACATAATTAAATGTAAGTTGGAACACATTAGGTAAGAGTGATGATAATTAAAACCTTTGTTCACTAGTTGCCTTAAAGGCGCTTTTACAAGTGGTCACTATCATGAAGTGAAGTGCTTTATTACACTACAAAAATGCAATAAGCAGCGCTTAATGAACGGGCTCATAATACAAATTGATTATTTATTCAAGAATTTCTCCTTTAGTACAAAACAAAAAACTTAAACCGATACTTAAACTTCAAAAAAAATTATTAAGATCGAACCCGAGACCGCTAGCGTCTTAGGCAGGGTCGAACGAAAAAACGGACCAAAAGCATTACTAAAAAAAACATGCTTTGTACTTTTACAGTTAATGTGTACATGAATTTTATTGCTATAGTCATAAATAATCTATAATTTCATCGAATTTACTATTGCCGAACGCTTTTTTCTGTCTAAACCATGTTTTAGGATATCTTAAACACTAATTACGTAAGTTAGGTTAAGTTAGACTTGTGACTACCAAAATAAAAGTCATGCGGCGAAAAACGGGTAACGAATAAACGGAAATGCCGCGTAACATACTAAGTATGCTTCATTTTAGGTTGTGTCCCTACTCACCCCGTTTTACGGTACCCATTTTTAAGACTTTGTGAAGTGTACATACTGCTCGAGTGTCGGTAAATCAAGTGACATTGGTATCAAGTGGTATTGGTATTCACAGTAATCAATATCTGGCTCTAGTTTTTAGAAATGCGCATTATTTTGCCGTGAAATGCGAAGAAGCGCCGACCTCACCTCAAGGGAGTTGGAAACTGTGCCAAGCTGAGAATTGCGGGAAAGCGTACCGTAGTTTATCCAGCTTTTACTAGAGAATTGCAATTGCATTTGTGAGATTAAAATACACTGCATTTTCACGCGCGCTGGAGATGCTACAATAAGCCAGTCATTGTGGGATCGGGAAGACCTTTCTTGTCGTGTTCCTCGTCGTCTTGTTCTTTTCGCATCCACCGTGGTCCCGCGATCCTGACTAGGTCGTTACTCCATCTTGTTGGAGGCCTACCTACCGCTCGTCTTCCGGTCCGCGGACGCCATTCGACGCGGATCGAACTGGTTGAATATGACAAAATAATTAAGAAGGGTTTTTTTTACGTTCTTTATTTGATTTAAAGGTTTTTTGTTATAGACATAAGTGATCACTATCAATGGCCCTTTCGATCTGTATCATAAAACACGACTTTATTGTTTTGTTATATTCGACCAGTTCAATCCCGGAAGATTTTTTTTCAATGCAGTTTTTTTTATTTTAAAAAATAAACGTATGTCTCCTTTGCGTAGAACTTGCTATTTCAAATGTTCAAGATAGTTTCCGTCCATGTGACGTTCGTTTTTCAACTCTGTATAGTGGCTCATATTTTCTATTTTAGATTGTACCTTTTTTGTATTTCTAGGGTTCCATATGCTTACGCTGTTGTACGTCTGTCCGTCTGTCCTGACTTTTAAGAGCTGTATCTTTTTAACCATAATGTCCGTTGTTGTGTTGTTTTTTTCAGAATATGCGTTATTACAACGAATTTACGATCCTTTACGAAAAACTACAAATACCTAAAAACGGTTAAGTTTGGAGTAGAATAATACCCACTATGTAGTACGGAACACTCGGAGCGAGAGGCCGACTCGCGCTTGGCCGTATTTTTTTTAAATTAATAGCCGAATAAAATGATTCTATTTCTATTTTTTATACTAAAAATACACAAGTAATAGCTCATTTTATAGCTTGTAGTAATTAAACATACAGCAAACAAAATCGCTCCAATCTCTTCCCCCACCCCGTCCCCACCATGATTCAATACGGCCTAAATAAATATCTGACATAACTGCGTACCTTTGTGCTTCGGAAATGAGAGTTCCGTACAATTCGAGTGTTCCCATTCTTTCATACCTTTTCATTTCCGAAACGTCGGAATCCTTTTTAAGGAAGGTGGGAAATGTTGAGGTCTTTTGAGGCTGAGGAATCATTCAAGTTTTCAGGGTTAAGGATGTTGAAGGGTGCCCACGGCGTGGTGTTTTTATCGCAATGAAGGTGAGTTTGGAGAAGAATTTTACTATGCTCCAGCCTCAATAGATAAATAAATTGTCTAAATTTTTTACACTCGCCTACTCGATGCACACATAACCTTTCAATTTTCAAATCTCTCAAGTGGTTTGCTGGAAGAGATCCCTTAAAGGGACAAGTTCGCATTAGGTTATTTAAAAAAAAATCTTCATTGTTTTATTTTTATTTTGTACAATGAAGAGCTTACATGCATGGACATAAATCAGCACGTTATATCTATTATCAACTTTGCTGCGTCATTCAGTACAGGATTAAGCGGATCGGTAATACGAACTAGTTACTTTCATACTAAAAGCATCGATGTCAAATTCTTTGCTTTTTTTTACTACTACCGTGACCCAGTGATGGAATTTATCCAGTCTTTAATATCATCACTTCCTACGTCAGGTAATATCTGTAAAAATATGATCAATTGGCAAATAACACAAACCGCGAAAAAAGAAAATAAATTAGTTTACACAAACATACACTTAAAGAAAAAAACTGGCCAGAGTGCGTTTTTTATACTAAAGAGGCTATTTCAAAGCCTTGGTTCCTCGCCAGGGAATGCTTTTAGTGAAATCTGATGATGAATACCCCAAGCATCGATACAGGACTTCCAGAGTGCCTAGGATACCCAACTGAATGAATCTGCGGTTAATGCCGGAATTGTGCATGTTCAGAAAAACACCTAAAATGGCAATAAAATGTAAGGAAATCCAAATACTGACCCAAACTCTTCCGCTGTGGTGTTAACTGATTGTGCGATCAGTTAGGTATCTTAAGAACTTTTGACCTCCTCTGTTGAACCTCGGAGTATCCACCATTAAATCTCACTCAAAACAACCCCGGTATGTTTGCTCGTGGGTGTACATACTTACCTTCACGTCGTCTTTCCCAGAGTGGGGTTTACCAACAACTCTAACAACTTGTTTATAATTCTGTAACCACAATTTGCACAAACAGGCTAAGAGAGGAGAAGATGTCAGTTAGTTTCTTCTTTTATATATAATATACTAATCAAGTACTAACTAAGGTCCTCTTCTCTCCTAAACTAGGTGTGCCCAAAAGAGTCCACAGTTAAGTTAAATTTATTACTGTATTAACTGAATTAACCTGACATTCTAAAACAGTAATGGTAACGTGGAATGCTAGAAACGTATGAGTGTTGGGTTGACACTATACCAAGATTATCTAAGTTACATAGCGACGCCTGTTATCCCGCACTGGGGATGTTACTGACACAGGATCCTTGTCAACAACTAAGACCTTTTAGAATTATGTACGCGTGTATTGTAAGCATTTCCGCATTTTGGGAATATTCCGCGCTTTGTCTGTGAGCGTGCGATATTTTAGTTAGTATAAATAATTTTGGGTGGCGAATATAGTTTGCGAATATAGTCTATCTGTGGCTTCCAAGAGGAGACGACTGGTTAAGTGATACCGCCCCAAAAAACTTTACGATTGTCTATGTTTTTTTTATGGCATCTGTTAGCTAGGATGTGGGAATGGTAGCCATTTGTAATATTGAGAATACAATCCTAAGACCGGAAATGCATGGCCAATTAACGCTAAAGACAGAGACGGAATACCTTACACTAGTCGTTTCACCAAATTGCTGCTTGGCGGTTGGTTCAAGTTTAAAATGGTAGCGTTCTTGACCCTGCAGAAGATCCTCACACCACTTAAATAAAAGGTAAACTGAAGACCGTTGTCACCTCAGTTTAGAGGAACACCATTTAGTTTGCACTAGCAACGTGTTAAGAAAAATTCAGTTCTCCAGCTCAGGGTTTCAAACGCGGCCCCGACTAAACCGACTCGGTCCGCCCTGTTGAGTTTGTTTGTGGTGGCTCGCATGCAACAAGCAAGCCGCGATAAACCTTTGTTCAAAGACGAACTACTGTTTATACTGTGCCACTAGTATAATTTAATTGCTGTTCACATCTAACATAAGATATGCGCGGGGTTGTCTGTGCTCTGAGCCAATATTTATTCTGATTAAGTCTCAACACGCGGCACGGATTGGGATTGAAATCCTGAAGCATCCATGTCTGTTCTGCTGTCTAAAGCGAAAAGATATTATACACGTAAAGACTTTATACTTTTATACTGCTTTTTTCATTTGAAATATTTATATCATACTTTTATAGTGTTTTGTTTGACAAAGACGCGCCAGTACTAAACGACTTCACGTATAAAAGCATGCTCTAGAATTTTACCCCAAAGTCTTATTAATCATTATAATATTATAAACTATTAAACGAGCACGTTCTTGAAAACGGCTAGAGTTTTTGATGAAATTTTGCCATATGCGGGCGAAAAGTCGATCTTTGAAGTGGTCATCTTCGAGAAAATTCGTTTTCAATTCGAGCAACGCCACTAAGTACTAAATGTATAATGCAAACAGTCATTTTTTGTTGTTGTAAAAGCTAAAACATTCCTTTTTTCTATCAACTACTAGACGTAGCTATCCGTGCCCGGCATCGCCCGGGTGTTTTTATTTTTTCATACAAGCCATGTCCTGTTAATTGACAGACGACAAAAAAAAACAAATCAGTGGAGGCCTTCTGGAGTTATGGCGTGACCAAGGGAAACAGGGGTTATTTTATAATACAGTGTCAAAACGGCAACTACCTTAAATATCGGAAATTAAAAAAAATACGCAAAGGAGACTTCAGGTCAAATATGACAAAACCACAAAGTCATGTGTTTTATACAGATCGAATCATTGATCTGTGATATCTATAAGACATACACCTTAAACTAAAATAAAATCCGTAAAAAACACGACTTTATGGTTTTGTCATATTCAAGTAGATGGACTCCCAGTTAAGGCAAACAAATTTTGAAAAATCTGTATATTTTTCTAAAATAAAGTAAGTCTTCTTTTGCGCAGAATTTGCTATTTCTAATATTCAAGGTAGTTGCCGTCCGTGTGTCGTTTTCCCCCTGTTTATATAGATAAGCGGTCACGTAAGCTTACGCCAATTCACATTATGCCATTTTCTAAATTCTCTAACTCAGCGTTAAATACATTTCGACTTAGAATTTATCATTACTGGACACATCCGGAAATTTCCGGTAAATGGCAGCCCTAATCATGCTTAAGGCTGTTTGTCCACCGCCGCCGTCACCGTCACGTCACCGAGAACGAGATGACGGCGCCGAACCTACACCGCACATGACGGGTGACGGATGTGCGGTGGACACGCGGCTTAAGTAAATGTATGTATCGCTACTTCGGCGCCGTCATCTCGTTCTCGGTGACGTGACGGTGACGGCGGCGGTGGACAAACAGCCTTAGGCCCGTATTAATAAACTAATCTCAACTCTAATGCTCGTCTCGAGATGCGTCAAAAATGACAGTGTCCTATGGTTTGGCGTTTACTTTGACGTATCTTGTGACGGGCCTCACAGTCAAGAGGAGTTTATTAATACGGCCCTAAGAGTGCAAATCTGCAACGGCCATAAAACCAGATAATGCACGAATAAAACTTTTACGAGGGCCTGTATCGCGTCATCTGTGATTCACGGCGTAAGAGCTAATTTTATTTTTTATTTTTATTGCTCATCCAGTTATGGTAGTGAGTTCCGGGCTTTTAGCGTTTGCTTCCTTTTTTACCAGACTACGGCTATTATGATTTTTGTATGTATGTTTATTTTATTACATATACACGATTATATTATCATTTCATCAGACGCTTTTTTCTGTTGAAACTTTGATGTTTTCAGGATATCCTTTACTTAGGTTAGGTTAGGTTAGTCATGTGACTAAACAAAAAATATACACATGCGGCGAGGAATGCTTTTTGACGAAATAAAAATTCTGCGTAATGAAAAGTTCGTTGAAAGGAGTTTCTATAAAATCATTTTTTAGAATCGTATAGAAAATCGTTTATTTCTCTTAATCATAAATTAAATTATTATAGTGTGTGAAAAGTAGTGCTGTGTTTTTTTTTTTATAATTTATTAATTATTTTTTGTAGAAATTACCTTTTCCATTCCATGTAGGTACTCGTACTTACCACTTTTCTTTTATATTGGTGTTCATTAAACTTGCCAGTGTTAAACAAGTGAATAAAACGCATTCCAAATTCAAATCACACACTCGCCACGACCCAACCAAAGTTAGGCGTTATGTTTTTTTAACAAAAGTACAACTTCAAAGGGTTCTTAATTGTAAAAGTATTTTCATTTAACTTTGTCGGCTTACGCTTCGTCAACTTGTGTTCGGCTAACTTCGGGCGACGTCGGCCAACTTCGGGTGCCCGCCATTATAATGCATCTGGCTCGCAAGAAGTAAGTTGGACTTATTGGTGGGTATTTTGGGGCCTTAGTTAGGGTGGCCAGGTGTCTCTAGCGTTTTACTGTCATAAATTAAATCGTTTTCGTAAATCATCCCAGCCGATACTTACCTGGTCTGGTGTGGGGATAAGACAATCTGTGAAATTACTAGTATAGAGGCATACCATTGTGAGTGCCCAGGGTTGGCAATGCATTTGCGGTCTAAAGCTGCGGCTCCACTGAGGCGGAGACGAGCGGAGTGGAGCGGAGCTGTGCCAATATTAACAAACAGAACCTAAACTAACGTGACCGCAGCGCCTTCTATTGGTTAATATTGGAGCCGCACCCTTATGATTGCAGTCTTAAGATTGTAGTCTTCAGAATGCAAATGTCTATGGGACATAGATTCTACTTATAAGGTGGTGGCTGTGTTCGCGTGCCTTTTCGATACCAAATAAAATAAAACAATGGTTTACAACAAACTTATGCTATTTTTATTCTATGCTATGCTTGTAGGTTAACTGGAGATCCCTTAGAGGGATAAGTTCAGGTTTCTAGTCACCCGATAAAAATGTTGAGCATACTTAGAACCTTGACATTGTGAATGTCATTGTCATGTGTATCATTTGATCCGTTTAAAGTTTACTATGACAATGCACTAGAATGCTTAACGTTTTCGTTGGGGCTCTATACTTAGCTTATTATTATGTGACTATTTTTTTTAGTTTAATATTTCCTGTTTGTGCAATAAACAGTTTACATACATACATCATACCACTGCCGATCGTACGTATCTTTTACGTGGATTGTAAAATAATTCGGGATGTATGTCAATTTACACAAACGCGTGTTCTTTGCTTGAACACGCCGTGTCACGTCACTGTCACGCCGAGCGGGTTTAATGGCACGCCAGCGGAGTGACGAGTTCATCGCATTTAAATCCGAACACCTGCCTGCCTGTGCTTGTCAAGTTTTAATTTGCTGTTGTTATTAAGTTTGTGAATTGTGGGTTGCGCAGGTTCTCTATTTGTAGGGATCCCTTTGGAACGCATTTCTTTTTTACACATTGGAGAATTTATTGAACGTCTATTTTGTAGATAAGGTAGGTTAGTATTTTATAACGTTAAAATACACACGCGCCCTCATAATGTTAAAATCCATCAAGCCGTTTAGGCTGCAGAGTGTGCCACGGAAATAAACGTTCAAACATACTCTATACACTCGAAAAACAATCCTTTTTCTGACGCACTCGGGTAAAAAACCAAAAGCTTCTAATCTTAATTACATGAGTAAGTTTATTCGTGATCTTATTCTCTAAATTGATTCATATTGTAAAAATATAGTGGTCCCCAACCCACCTCTATACTAGTTTTTTTTAAATTAGAATAAGTCACCGTTATCAACGAAGTCAAAATTAAAAATCAAAAATATTTGTTACTTCTACAAGTAATTAATAACAAGAAGGCCATTTGCAACGTTAAAAGATGGCGGATATGTAATTTGTTTTAGTTTTGTATTTTTGTGTATTTAGGTGTTCAAAGTTCTTTTCTGTTAGTGATTTGTACTTTTTATGCTTTTGTGTTGCACAGTGATCGAAGACTTGGACTTATTTCGTGTATCCTGGCATCTTACTTCTCGTTTCAAGTGGACTCGCAGTGGTACAGAGGTTAAAACTATCTTGACCTCTGCCCTACATATCACCTACAACGTTGCCCCCAATCTTCCTAGAGTTTGGATTGTGTTTTATTGCTACATTGATTTATACTTATATATACTTGACACTGGCGAAATCACTTCATTGTGGAAACGCCATATCCCGGTAGTAGATGTTGCAGTCGCCGCGGGGCAAACAAAAAATAATAATAACAAGAATTAGAATATATTAGCCTATTTTACAATATCTACGTACTTTATTAAAGGGAATCGACCGTCTTTATTCTAATATTAAAAAACGAACTATAGTTGCGATAGAGAATTAATTACCAGCCATTTTTGGGCCAATCTCAATCCTAATTCCGAAAGTATTCCAATTGCAATATATTTTCCTCTTTCACACAAATAAGTTCAGTTCATTAACAGTACCATATATCAAATACGTTGTAAGGTACCCCTTGCACCAGCGAATACTGGACCTTACTCCTAATAAAACTTAGGTCGATTTTGCACTGGACATTGTAAGTAATAAATAACTTAAGGTCGGAATTAGTTGAGAATGAATTACTGTCGGATAAAGGTTCCCGAATGTGGTTACCGCTTGCCTGCAATTCTTAATTGCTTTCGGTGTAGTTATAGGGTTATAACCATTAGTGTAGGGGGAGGGGTGGGGGTGTCTCACTCTTATGGACCTAGCCCCAAACTAGCACAGGCTTATGCTTGTAAAGGTCCAAAAGCTACCTACATTTATTTTTATGGCAATGCGAAGGCACGCGAGTACTCAGGCCACCTGAGGCCCTTTTCATGAACCTACAAGTTACAAATTACAAGCGGAAGTCCCTTTCTAACTCGTTTTGCTAGAGAGAGACTTCCGCTTGTAAATTGTAACTTGTAGCTTCGTGAAACGGGGCATTGAGGGGAGATCTGAGGCCCAAAGACATTTGAAATCTCAAGACTACAATCTCAAAACTGCATTCCTAAGACTTCAAATGCGTTGCCAACCCTGAGGACTGAGATGGAATGCCTCTATGCTATTAATTTCACCGGTTGTCTTATCCCCACACCGGAACGCAGAAATGCGAACACTGCTGCTTGGTGGTGGGTTCATGGATAAGATGGTAGCGATCCGGACGGACCCTGCACAAGGTCCTACTACCACTAAATTAGAAGGTAATTTTGAAAAAATCGGGTATCTTACGAAGATTACATATCGATAAAAAGTAGATGCTCACGGTGTATAGACGAAATTTTTCTCTTGGCAACTAAATGCTTTCCATGTATTTTTTCCTAAACTAAAATGTACCTATTGTCATTAAACATACATACATAATAAACATACATGCACCGGTCTAAACAACTTTCTTCCTCAACATACATCAACCTCTCAATGCACTTACGTCGTTTTCGTCATTAATGTAATTGGTCATTTATCAAATCACCAAATGTCATGGCGTCAATGTTTTTGATTAGTAAATGCACTAAGCCCAAAACAAAATATGGGACATGACTCGCATCGGTATCTGCCGACGACTTTATACTTCGAGGGTGTTTTTTCCAATTGGGCTAAATCGTTAACCGGTTAGTAATAATAGTAAGGTTCTCTTAATACCGTAAAACAAAACTGTTCTGGCGCTGGCCGGCTGCTACAGAGGCACGCTCGCTTCGCTCGCTCGGCTTCTAGGTACACAATTCAACGTACCTTGTAATGTGACTTTTAAGTATTAACGTGCTTAAAATACGGTGACGATACGGAATCACAAACGTGCCGTAAATTTCACGACTTTACCTTAACATTCACGGCACGTTACTGCAATTCCGTACCGTCACCGTATTTTAAGCAGCAGTGTGGTAGCACCGTTGTTGTATTTAATGATTAATTAAATGACCTTTAATTTGACATTCATAGGTGCATTATATTATGCCTAAATTGAAGAATAAAGAACTTTGACTTTGACTTTGACTTTAAAATTATAGTCTTGTTCGTAGCAATAGTATATTTACTCTATGTTACCGTCTTTAAAATACCCTCATGTGGCTAATTTAATAAATATATCAAATTTTGTATGTCGCCTCTCTTAAGCACTATTTCCACCTAACGGCCCGCAACGGATCGGAACGGAAATAATTTTATGGTCTTTAAACGATACTCAATCATGTTCAAAGTATTTAAAGTCTATATTACCAAGCCGCGCACTGCAACTTGACCGCGGGCGTCTTCCGCGACACGCGTACGTCGCCGTAAGTACGCTGCGACGTGCGATCGGCTCCGTCATAAATAGACAATAATAATTTCAATAGAGCCGGCGAGCCGTACGGCTGTCGCCGCATCCGTACGTATCCTTTCCGATCCGATGCGATGCGAGCCGTTTGGTGGAAATCATGCTTTACAGTGCTTCTCTTAAATTGACTTTTACCTAAGCCGACATGTTTTTTTAAGACCTCTTGCAGTGTACGTAGCTAAGGCATTTGCTGCTACGCCGGTTCTGCTACGACGCTACGAATACCAAGCGTAGCAGATTATATGTCGTACCATATGCAAAAATCAATTTTCGACTTTGCCGAGCCATTTGAGTCATGTTTGTTGTTGTGTTTAATATTTTGTTTATTTGTCTTCTTTTTTCTCATTTTTTGGCAAAGCTATGTAAGATATGAAAAACGCTCAAAGTCTATTGTTAAAGCAACGTTGAAAATTGTCGGATATAAACACAGATTTAGTATGAACGAGTTTTCTCTTTTAAGTGACTGTATTATGGGTGACTGAATTATGTAGGGATAAGGTTAAGGGTTATATTTCTTTGGTTCTTTCAAGTGTTATAATACCTTTTAACTGTAACCAACAAGCCGAACAGGGGTTGAGATGTAAAGGATTTTTACACTTGAAATAATACGCTAAACAAACATAAGCACAAAAAAGTCGCTATCCGGGTCCATCTGTCTGTTTGGCCGTTTACTTCTTTCAAAGTACGGTCACGGACTTTATGATATACCACTATAGAACCTTGTCGTATACAACCTACGATTAATTCCCATGTAATTACTATCTCGTCACCTGACGCTGTCATTGTGACAGGGTCCCATAGTTGTATAAAAATTGAAGGCCGTGACCGTATGCAACGGATTTTGGTGCAGTTTAGACTATCTGAATATTTATAAGTTTATATGCGTATGTTAAAAAACGCCTTAATACCTAAACCGACGCAAAGCGAGGGCGGTTCACTAGTATGTATGTATGTATGTATGCTATTTATTGTACAAGAATAAAAAAGAATTACAAAACACATTTAAATAATAGTACAAAGGCACACTTATTATTTTAAGGAATTTCTTCCAGATAACACTTGTTTTAAAAAAAATAATTGTTTTAATAGTATTTTTATACACTAGGAAGCTACTTTATTATACAGGATGAAGTATTTCTGAGTGCTTTAGAAAAAGTAAATAAAGTTACTTTTAATGTTATTCCTAGAAACGGCACTTTTAATGTCTTTTTTTATAGCAGTCATGAACGACAGTAGGTAATATAGTAGGAACGTAACTGAAGAAGTGACCTAATTTTGTATTTCTTCGTACTTTATTGTTTTTCCTCTGCTAAGACTTAATAAAATGAAGTTGTTTGTTCAAGTGAGAAAATATTTAACGTTTCCTACAAACGATGAAAATATTTTTATTTCTACATAATTGCGATAGTATCTTAGAAACTTATTAATACTGTGAAAAACTATTCTCAGTGTTGTTTATTTATTTAATAAGGATAACTGGAAGATAATTCTTGGGACCTAGCGAAAAAGGGATACCTTATCTTGTTTTACAACAGTTTTAAGTTGTTAAATTTGTAATGAAAACCAAAAATGCTAATAAAAACCGGTCAAATGTTACTTGTGCTTACGCTGACAGCTGTAATCAATATTATATCAAATTCAATAAAAACCTACTGTGCTGTAGTACAATACCCTCGGCGCGAGGGTCCAACTCGAACTTGGTTGTTTTTTAGCTACTATTCTGCCCTCACTAGAAAAAAGGGTGCATGTCTCATAGAATCGTGAATGTATTAGTGACCTTATTTCTTAAGATACAGGGTTAAATTTACTTTGACTATCAAATTGCGCATGCGTCCATTTTACTTAGAAGGGCAGTATTAATGTTAATAATCACGTTTAAAAACGTTTTGGATTGGTCATTAAAAAATGGTAATGAACTGGTTCCAAACTACGGTAACGGTGTCATACTTGACGGTTAAATCTCGTGAAGGAGACGCTTGTTAGGTGAACGAGCACCGAACCTTTGTCAAGAGCTTTCAAAATCTTACACGATTCGGCTAGGCACTGGGGGTGTCGTGCGCACAAAACACGCTGTATTTTCAAATATAGTTCACGGGTTATTTTACTGGGTAGAATTCGGCCGCCATCTGCCAAGTTTAATAAGGGTTGTTTTAATATTGACAACACGATAACATGTCAAAGGTAATATTGTTTTACCGATTAGAATAGAGGACAAGTTATGTATTTAAACCCTGGCAAATGTCTACTTCATAAAAAAAAAAGTTCATTTCCATCTTCGGACGGAAAAGGCGAAACTAAAAGGGTAGGGGGTGGGTAAACTTATTGTTGACTATACGAGTACACCATAAAACTGGGGTTGATTGTGTAAGGTATTGCAATTGGTCATAAATTATAATTATGTATGTATGTATGTATGTAAACTCTTTATTGCACATAAATGCGTGTTTCAGTGTGGGAATAAGACACCGGTAAAATTACTAGCATAGAGACATTCCATCTTAGTCTTTAGGGTTGGCAACGCAAATGTGTATGGATTTCAGATTCCACTCACCATCAGTACTGTGTGCCAGTTTGTCTTACATGCATTAAAAAAAAAATAGATGTACTGCATCTTGAATTCGTTTTCACAACGGAGTAATTGCCGAATCTGAACGGTTTTCGATGACAATATTGAGATTGGCCACTCGGGCTTGTAATTGGAGTGCCAGAGTTAATTGATTCATTAAGCCGCTGCACCAAACTGCAACGAAAAATTACTATGGGGTTGGTTAACTGTTATGAATAGTATTGTGTAATGATTGTAGGTAGTTTTTTTTAAATAAGTCCAACACTGAGCTCAAGGCTTGTACTAGACAATGATAAACAAACTTATATACATGGATAATATTGTAAAAGTATGTAGGCCGCACGGGTACAGTCAGCGTCATATAGTTGGTAGCATCCAAAGTAGCCAAATAGTTCGTTACACGCCCTTGTTACTACGGTAATAATGACGTGTAACGTACTATTTGGCTACTTTGGATGCTACTAACTATATGACGCTGACTGTACATGTACACGTCAAAATTCTACCAGCGCTTCACAAGACGAGACTGCTGAGAAGAAACGCCGCAAGAAACTCAATACTACGACATTATTTTCAATTTGGGAAGTATACTTGGGGTCATCACACAAGTATTTCCCTTTAATGGGTTTTTTAACCCCCTCCTTTTTAGCCCCAGACGCAAAAGGGGTGTTATAAGTTTATTGTGTGTATCTGTGTATGTCTGTGAAATGAAATGTGTCTCATGAAAATTAAACAGCCATTTAAAAGCTCTGAAAGTATGCTCTCAATTATTTTGGTAATTATATATAAATAACAGTTTAAATATGATGCATACGATATTTCAATGACATCAATATAACAATCTCTGTTGCGTGACAACCCTGTCACACAAAATAATGAACCATCCCTAAGCCTCACTGCATTAATAACTAGACTTAGGGCTGGCACTCGCGACAAATGATCGTTATTAATTATTGCTCCGAAACTTTTCCCGTACAATTCCCAAGTTGACGATTAAATAATACCCAATATAGAGTCCATTTTATACACGAACATTTTGCGGGGGCCTAAAACATAATGGTTAGGAAAAATATCTACTTTAGCGCGGAAATTCTCATTTCAATTATGCCTTTTTTCCTGGTCGATATTCATAAAGGTTATTTCACATAATTCATGGGGAAAAAATACGTTTGAGTCGTGATGTTATTCTACTGTTATCGTGTAAAAAATTACCCTGTGTAATTATAATGTCAAAGCTTTGATTTGAAAATGAAACTAGCTTTGAAAATGCTAGTCGTTCTGTAAAAAATGTGATCTATCAGTGAGATCCGTTGGTGGAATAATCAGGCGATGGTAAGACCTTCAATACTTATCTCGTCCAATTTGTTACGTTTTCATACAGTTCAGACGTAAAGAGGATACAGAGTCAAAAATTACATCTTGACCTCCCTTTTCCTCCTAAAGGTTACGACCATTGTTTTGCCAGTCTGTGCGATCTTATTCCTTGCATTATTTTAATTTAATTAATACACTAGCTAGACCACATTATTATCAACTACATATTGAATAAATATAAGAGAATCATAGTATTTACTAAACGTCTGGCCTTCGCTGGTAACGACTTAAATGAGTTTTTTTTTCGGTATTCTATAAAACATAAGTGACAGATATACTGTCAGATGCGAGTGCAAGTTGGATAGCGATAGCCGGCAGGGCTATTAAGAAGCTGGAAGAACTGTAATTTAGTTTGAAATATTTTTTGGGTAAAGTTTGACTTGCTTGAATCAGACTGTATAACGACCAACACAGTCCCCAGGTTTGGACATTTCCCTTATTCTCATGCGTACTTATGCTAGTCTCACTGACTTTATCCGAAAACTTTTTTTTATGACATATGAAGAAGGCATACGACCACACAGGCCACCTGATGGGTAGCGGGATCTGTGACCCTTAGACGATCACAAGTCTACAATCCTAAGCGTGCGTTTTCAAAAATGAAGAGCAAGGTTGCATTCGACCAAAGTGGAATAACTTATACCTAGATTAAAGAGTTTGTATTTGCTAGTAATTTCATCGGTAGCAAAAACCCATTGCTCAGCTGGAAGAGATCCTTAACAGGGATAAGTTCACCTTTGTCCACTGCCATTCTGTACATATTGTATTTGAATTTCTGTGTTTTCTACAATATTAGAATCCGGATGGATCTTGCACAAGGTCCTACCGCCACGGAAATGTCTTTTTCTCAAACATGCTTGGAAAAAACGGTTTTCCGATTGAAAGACAAGGACGGAAAGAGCCTCATTTTACTCCTAGGAGTAAAAAAAATATATGAAAACACTTTCCGTCCATGTCTATATTTTTCTTAAAAATGCTGTCAATTTGCATACAAAATCAAAAGGACCAAGACAAAAATTCCAAACAGCCAAGGTAACTGCTCGCTTTTTTAGCACAGTGCGTGTGTTTCTTTCTGAATTCGCATTCCAATTTCTATGATTAGTATTTAAAAACAATTGACAGTCGGTAACACTCGTTCATTCTGCATAATTAAATTACTTGCTTTTTAAAAATGTATTTGTATTATTTCCTCACATGTTTGAGAAAAGCATTATGTATGCCTCGGCGGAAACGAGGATTTCCTGACTCGTATTTTAGTCAGGAAAACCCTTACTTTCCGCGCCTAGGCAACAATGTACTATTTTACTATCACGAACGTTAATTTGTGACCCATTTCAAGAAAAATATGCTTGAAGTCGTCAATGTATTTAGAGATGTCAAGTCATTTGTAACTTTTAGGGAACTCAACCTTATTGTTGTTGAATGTCAGATTGACTTTGGACCTGAGGGACCCAAACTAAATTTCGCGACTGTACGTTACCATGTGCTTTACAACTAACGTTTCAACAGGCCGTTGGGAATCCACTCCAATTTCTTATGCAAACTTATAATATTTGAAATTGCTACGATAAAGCTTAACATTTTGCAGTTTTTACACGTATTCGGCAACAGACTGAAAGTAATATGCTTCAAGTACTTTGCCGAAAAAATAATGATCCAACCTCAAAGGATTTGCGCCCTAATGCGTAAAATAACATGGCCGCCGTTAAATAAGGGCCGATACACACAGCAGGCGTAACGTTGTGACTGCAAAATCGAAGAATAGAAGACCTTGCGAAATTACATTGTTATTTAATTTCAAGCCTCTGATTGTCTCACTGCTGGGCCAAGGACTCACCGTATTTTCCACCACATTAAAGTATTTCATTTTGGTTACATTTCAGTATTTTGTAAGTAATAATTAATTTGGTAATATAATGGAAATATGACCATTGTGTCTGTGTTACCAACTATTTTTTACGAAACTACGTCAGAAAGAGGGTTATGTTTTTTGAATGTGTGTATATTTCTTGGAACGCTCTGCAGCTGATGTCGCTAGATTTGTCTTGATAGTGAGCGTGACATTGGCTATAATATTTAATAATAATATTTAAATCATAAATAATAATAATATAATTTTTCATAGTAGTTTGTCTGGAAGTGATTGCTAATTAGCGATAAGACCGCCTGTTGTTTACCTGTGTTATTTTTAATTGTACGCCCGCTAATGGAAGTTCTCTGTAATTATTTTTGTATTGTATACCATAAAGTATTTTGTATTGTATTGTATAATTAAATAGCGTGGTTTTATTTTCTCAACCTCGTATCTAATAGAAGAGTCTTTATTCTTAAGAAAACATACGAGGTTGTGAAACTAAAAGGACAATGATAATATCGAAAAATGTAGTCGAGTTTTCAAAGCTTGTTTTTTATTAGACTAGTACTAAAATACACCCTATCCTCACATTTACTAGAAATAAATATCATTTTCACATTAGGGAATGTACTCAGCCATAACCATAATCGGATTCCCTAGAAGCTAGCACGCTATTGTCCATATCTCTCCCTCGCGTGCCCTTACTTTTTGCAATAGCGATACAGAATACTCACGGTTATTTCCCTTGTTAATAACAAAGTGGTATAGAAGTAGTGAATAAACATACAACATCGCATTGGTCGGAAAAGTTTGTATTTATATTTATTTTCGGTCAATTTTAATACCCTTACGGTAGTTAAGAATGCAAGAGGATTACGAAGTTACCCGACAAAACACGATGTCTGATCATTTACTACATCTGTACGAGGCTATCCCAGTCACCGACCAGAGAAATACTAGCATTGTTCAAATTTGTCAGGGCCTTTGGTATTGTTTTAATTACTATCTAGTAAATAAGAGCTATCAAAACGTTGACCATTCAATAACACCGGTTTTTTACTGCCTTGAATCTCGGCCCAGCGCTAAACGCTTCTTACAACATGCGTTAAAACGCGTCGCGTGTCATGTGTATCAGCCTTTGTGCACAAAATAAACAATTTTCTGGCTAACGTGTACTGATCCAAACCACCTCTGGTTTAATTTAATGGATTTCTTAAGAATGTGATTTATTTTGTGTTGTTAAATTCAATATCTTTGACAGCCAGCAGGATCAGAGGTAAACCTGTAAGTAAACTGAAGAAAGAGATGGAATATATTCGTGACGTAGTACAGATCAAATTTCTTGTTTCGAACGGATGTTCGGCGTTCAACCTTCAGTGTTGTATATAAGCTCTTGGTCGTAACCAACTCGATTAAACTTTTCTAATGTTGGCAGTATGTGTATTTTCTAGATGGCCATGCCGAAACGTGAAAAAAAGTGTCATGCTATGTATCATGGTATTATGGCGGGCAGCAGAATAGAGGAATAATTTTAAATGTTGATTATCTATAATTGCGAAAAAAAATACCAGTCGTAAAATGATTTTAATATGAATAGATCGGAATAAAAACGTCGTTTAAAGTATAGCCGAGTTTAGATATGACAAGCTTGTATTTTAGCTTTTTAGCTCAATTATCTTAGACTCCGTGGCCAATCGTAACTATAAAAAAAAAAGTAATTTTCCGGCCGGCTATCTATCCATTCAAATTAAATTTTCCGAACAGGAGAGATGAAAAAAACATTAATATTATTAAGGCACGATTGTAGATAGGTAAGTTGCAATAATATTGTAAAGAGGCAGGATTTTTTACCTGTTTGTAACAAATACACTCAAAAAATACTGGACCGTTTTCAATAATTCTTTCACCATTAGAATGCTATAAGTATTACCTCTGAGCGAGCAACAGCTAGTCGTGAATAAAGAGAAAGCAAGATGAAGACGAACTTATGTGATAAAAACCGATATCGTATGATTATACCAGACTATACCAGACTATACCAGTGTACAGCGCTAAACCCTCTTTGCGACACGCTGATGAAACGCATCGTTTCTCGTGCGTGTCACCCTTTTTGAACAGAATACACAATTTACTGGCTAAAGTGTACTGATCCAAACGACCTCCTTTCGATGTCTTTGACAGCCAGCAGGATCGGAGGTAAACCTGTAAGAAAGAGACATTAAAAAGCATTAATGAAAGTAAAAAGGCATGAGTAAGTATTATTGGTCGATGAATTTTATGACCCGGCTGGATTTTCCTTAAAACTATATCGGATGCTTGGGAAACAAACGAACGAGAAAGAAAAAAGTACGTTTATTTATTTACACACAAGTATTTCAACTCGACGTATGAATTACTAACATGCGAGTTTTCCACACCGGAAATTTGAACTTTCGGATCAAAATGGGGACAATTTTGCTCGCTTATCCTATTGCCAAACACGAGCGTTCTAAAGTTCTAACTGTTATGTTCAAGTGAAATGACAATAATGACCTAACCTAACCTTACCGCCGGTTAAACTACGGTGACGTTGCGTAAACAAAAGAATGGGTCATTACACCCCGGTGTGGTCACTCCCTTATTCGATTGTAAATGTCTATGGGTCCCTAACCATCAGCCCCTTATTTCACCATCGTCACTATGATAGATGACAGCTGACTATTCGCTATGCGTCGCAAAGTTAACAAGCTTTCACATCAGTGGGACTCATATCAGCTACGCTATGGATATTGAAATGTCACCTGCCATTGTCTGGTGGCCTGTCCGCTCGTTTAGGTTCTTGGTAGGACTTGGCTGGAAAAGGCAACGAGCCATAGACACTTGGAACCTGAAAGACCTATCCTAAAACGGATGATTTCTAAACATTTACTCTACAGCTCAAAACAAGATTGACATAAACTTGATGACTGCATCACTGCAGTCATCAAAATATATATCTGACTTCTATAAAAAACGATCTGCATAATTCCCTTGACTTGAAACAAAACCTTGAACGAAAGCTGAATGCTGATTGGCTAGTACTGATGCATAAACCCGGGGAATTAGGTGCAACACGCAAGGCTGTTTAGAAATGCTATAAATACAGGTGCACTGCTACCGCATATTAACTGTAATAAGTAAGTGATTTGCTCGCACGTTATAATATTTTCACTTCGCTTATGTTCTTAAATTGATGTGTGAAGGTATACGAATAATATGTCTTCTAAGTACATATTAAGTACTGTAATTAATATATTTTTTGTTTTATGCTTAAAAAATCATTTTTTTCCATACATTTTGATTCGGCACGCAATGCACTTAGGTCACAAGTTAACAACCGATATCACTAATTAAGGTTAACATTAAAATTAAAATGCCTAAGCTATTTAGGTTTAAATTGCTACTCGAGAAAATCGTTTCAAATTGTGTTCGTAAGGAAGACACACGCTGTATAAATAAGCGGCTAAAGTGACACCTTTGGTTTTCAGAAACTGAATTACTTTTTATAGCTAAAAGTTATCATATTGATATATTTAACATTTGCTTAAAATTACTTGAACCGGATCCTCAAGAACCTTGAAAACAATAAACAGAAATGGCGTCTACTCGACCGCCAAGAACGTAGCTCTAATTTGAAAAATAACACGTTAATATTAGTTTTCAGCGTGTGGTTGGCAGGTGAGACGCAGCCGTTGAGAACGCTTTCAAATAAATTTAAAATTCTAACGGTTTTCCGGTTGAATATCGATAATATGGCAATCAGGGCGGGTCTAGGTTGCAGATGCATTCCGATTTTAAAAGTTTGAATTTAAAATCGTAGAGCAATGTCTAAATTTAAAAATACGATTATCCTTTAGGGATGCCACAAACTCTACATTGTTTGATTTATTATCATACATGTACTATTTTTACAAGGTACTATGAAACGTTATATGCACTTTTTTTTTTAACCAGATTGCCTAAGGGCTTAAATTTAATTAATGTAACTAGTAAAACGTTCGTTTTAGATACTTGAAACGGTTTTTTTTTTATGATTTGACATTTTCTTTGACAATACCAATCAATATTATCTTTCTCAATATTTATTCATTGATCTAGTCCTACTTTACTAAACATACGTAACGTTTGAAATATTTTTGACAGCATGAAATGAACTCTAGCCAACTAATTTTAAATTTAGAAACAATAACTCCTTTCCAATTATGTTTTTAAAAGGCGAGGCGAGAAAAATGTTTCGAATGCAGTTATATTTGTCATGCCGTAATTAAAAGAACGGTAACGCCGCCGGTTTTAACTGGCTATTTCCTGACTGCTTGATGTTGCCAGGAAAAAAAAAAGCGTCAAACTGGGAGTTTTTATTGTGCTGCGGTTGGGAAATAAAAGTTAGAATTTAGAATAAATTATTTTAATTTAGGTCCCTCTAATAATAGAAATGCGAACGTTTGTGTTAGTTAATAGTTTGCTACTTTCACGCTGGCGGCATTCAGCATGGCAGGACGGATTTGGAGAAAATTTGGAATTGAGATAGCTTTATACCCTGGATAAACACAAGCTTTGTTCATCCTGGGAAATCTAATATTCCCGAAGGAAAAAAGGCAAAAGCTAGATCGATAAGTATATAATTAATCAATGCCTTCATAAGAAAGTCGAACCAGTTTAATGGCGGCGTGTCCATCGCTGTCATACAATGTTCTGTATTAATGTTAGCGTAACAGGATGTCAGGATATTTGGAAGCCACAATTGAGTAAATACTTTTTTTGGATACTGAACATAATCTTGTTCTAATCGACGACACGCTGTACATTGGGTACTAGTACGATTATGTATTTAGATAAATTGATTTTTCTTTAGCTTCAATATCGTTTAATTAAACTTTAGTTAATTAATTTTGCGTTGTGTAGCTGTTATTAATAATTTGAGTTACCTATAGAAGCAAAATATGTGAAACGAACATTTGTGCAAGGTGCGCGGTATTTAATATACTAACAAAATGTTCACACATACGAAAACTATATTTTGGAACTTAATCACGTAGTTAAACAGTTGAAACGTCCAGGTAAATGTTCATTTTACTACGCAATTACGTCCCGATTTATATTTTAGTGCTTACGCATGACTTGGCAAAATATTTATTTCGCTTCATTTTTATGGTTCCGTGTCCAAAGGATAAAAATGGGACCCTATTCCTAAGACTCCGCTGTCCGTCTGTCTGTCACAAGGCTGTATCTTATGAACCGTGACAGCTAGACAGTTGAAAGTTTCACAACATATCTAATTCTGTTGCCGCTATAACAACAAATACTAAAAACCGAATAAATTTAATATTTAAAGGGGGCTCCCATACAACAAACCGGTATTAATAACGGCAACAGTCGTTGTATGGGCACTTAAAAAAAAAGTTATGCTCCCATTAAACAAACGTGATTATTTTGCCGCTTTTTTTGCTAATGTTGTATAGATAATGAGACGGACTCGCACTTGGCAGGTTTTACATATTTTTACAGTGTGAAATGTAGTGCTGGGAAAATGGTATCTACTCAGCTGTGTGCCGTACACCGCCGTACCGTTGCCGTATTCGCTGATTTTCTGTGAACTGGTTTTGCTAGACAACATACATTGCACTCGCTTCTCCCCTCAAACAACAATAGGAAAATACATTATATAATAATGAACTCAGTGCCTGCACAATAAGTGGTTATATCTAATTATTATTTATTTATAATTTTAAACTTGTTTTTAATGAGAGCTGTTATAGTGTGCTTTGGGTTTTGAGTGAATTTTCTCTTATTATTTAGGTTCTTAATCTATATATATAAAACGAAAACCTGACTCACTGACTTATATATCAACGCACAGTCGATACTACTGTACCTAGAAACTTGAAATTTGGTACAGGTGTTCCTTTCATGATGTAACTGAGCACTAAGAAAGGATTTTTCAAAATTGACCCTCAAGGGGTCAAAATTGGGGGAGTAGCGGGAAACTCATTCTACGCGTACGAAGTCGCGGACATCCTCTAGTTTATCATAGAGCTCTCCTGTCTATTTATAATTCGTGTTATTCTTTCTTTTATCACCCTGACACGTGAAACGGCTATTTAAGACTTCCTAAGGAAAGTCGTTAAAATAAATATGTCTCGAAATAGCGTCAGAGCTTGAAATAGTCAACTAATTATTCATAATATCAAAGTGTGTTAAACACAACGTGTAAAATACGGGATATTTTATCGGTTTTTACCTTCCGTAGTCGAATTACTCTGCCTGTCTCTCTGTACGTTAGTCAATTATTCTTAAAAACTATCAGTCACAAGATTAAAATACAATTTTGAACATATTTGCATTGATATACAGTGTGTGTCTTCAATACGACAGTTTTAAGCTGTTAACGATTTTTTAATAAAAATATAACATTTACGCTTGGTAATTTACGTAAGCAATTATTTTTCAAAGTTTTCTCGAGCAGCAATGTAATGAAAAGTTTTTCTTGACACTTCTGACACGCAAACTTAGTTTCATTTCAATTTGTAGAGTTATATCAGTTGTTAACTTGTTATATAGGTTACAATAAACGTATCGACATTACGTAACAAATAAATTAGTAACTAAAAAAAATATAATCATAAGATAAAAAAAGATAAAAGATAAAATAAATTTATTCAGTAGTAGGCCGCACGGGCACCTTTATACGTCAAGAATCTACCAGCGCTTCCCAAGAGGAGACCACTGCTGAGAAGAAACGCCGCAACAAACTCAGCAGTCAGTCATTTTTTAAACATATTTCATATTACAATGGTACTACGTAGTCTTACTTATTTATTTACTTTATTTACTTTATTGGAGATAAAACAGAAACAAACAATGCATTACTTATGAACTAAATTACAAAGTAGTTTAGATACAGCTGTTTCCTTAAATATATCTCACTAAGAACACAAAAATATTATAATAAGCAACATGCGACAATACCTAAAGGGCTTCGTTTACGTACTAGGATATAAAAACAATTTTATTTTAGTAAACACTCAAAAGAAAAGGAAAAAAAAAACAAATCTTAAAAAAAAAAACTAAAAAATAATAATAATTACGTGTACCTACATGCAATTTTTATTTACCTATTTATTGTGTTTTTTTTTTAAATATATATATAGAGTAGTAACAGCGTCTTGCATTATATAAAGCTATAAATATTAAATTAAATATAATATCACATAGCAAAAACATGCCAAAAATATTACGGGAGGGATAGAGAGAGAGAAAAAGAAAAAAGAAAAAATAGAATCAACTACTTATGTCAACTACTTACTTATAAGATATCAAATTATGTTCATTGGGAAGACACACTGTTTATACCTCACCTACCCACTGTCATAAATAACAACCCCTTGCGACTCATTTTCCCATACATGCACAGCTTGGCTGTTTTTTTTTCTCACAATTTTGAGTGGGTTTTTAAGTGATACAATGTCTACGATCTTAATAAATTATCTCTCAAAAAATGAAAAATAATTGTACTAATATATATAAAAGCCTTCCATTTCCCATTCCTAATGGAGGGTAACGGTCGGAACGTCTGACAAATTACTCGACAAGTGAATGCTCAATTGGAGTTTAATCATAAACTCGAACCCATGACGAGGGTGAGACGTGTTCCAAGGATACCATTAACATTTTAACATTTTGACAACCAGCACAACTTCACCCATGTTGACGCTAACCTTCCTACGATTGTATACCAGTAACATTAAATCTAAGGGATGACAAGGATCTTGTTACGCTGGTAGATAATTAACGACTTATCTCAGTGGATCATTTTTGGGATTTTGCGGGTACTTTTGTTCAAATTGTTTGCAATTCTGCTTTTAAATTAATTGGTTTTGGTTTACGGTTTCAAGTTTTTGAAATCGTTCACCAATTGTTTTTGTGTTGGTTTTAACAGTTAAAAGGACGTTACCCTAAAGCAGCGGTTCTTAAAGTTTTATAATACCTTTAATACTTAATTAACTGAGTCAAAATAAGGTAACTTTTTATTGGTTTTTAATTCAATAAAAAAGAAGCATGTACTTGAAAGTAGTGGTCCGGATCGCTACCACCATCTAATCCTTAAACCTACCACCAAGCAGTAGTTTTCGCATCCCGAGGTGAGGATAGGACAACCGCTGAAATTACTAGCATCGAGGCATTCCATCTTAGTCCTCAGTTGTCTCAATTGACAATGCATTTGCTGTCCAAAGTGTCTTAGTATATAAGATTCAGATTATTCAGTATTCAGTATTTATTTGCGATAAGGTATGGTTTACATTGGTCTTATTTTTATAATACTAGAGCACACACTTAGCTATAACTAACATGCAAATTCTACATTTTGTTTTGTCCTAAAGTTCTTAATATTATCATATAAATCTATTTATATTATGTGTAGTGTAAAATAATAATAAATTAAGCAATTTAGTGTCTAGGTTAAAAAAAAATTTGCACTGAGTAAAAACACTTGTCTCTATTAGATTAAAGATTAGAAGTAGTGATAAGAATACAAATGTCTATGGGTTACAGATCCCACTCACTATCAGGTGGCCTGTGGGGTTGTTCGCTTTCTCTTTGCCATAAAAAAGTCTACTTAACATGCTGTCCTCCTTCGGAAAAAAGGCACATCTACTATATGAATTGTATTGCACTTATAACCTTATGAGAAACCTTTGAGAGTTTAATATGCTTCTATGAATTAATTTAACTTGTGCCTTTTCTCCGTAAAAGTGTAGCATGAGATTTACGGTGGAGGAGCCCTTGCAGAGCCCTTACTGAGCTCCAGGGATCCGTGGAGGGCACTTGGAGGCTATTCTAGAGTTATGTACCTATTATTGTATTATGAGAAACAAAATTAATTGTGTTAGTTATGAATTTCTGAATAACTTTGCATTTTATAAACAAATGTGACTAAATATTAAATAAATGCATCGAAAATCGTTCTATATTCTACAGAAATAATGAGATAACTACAAAGTAGTCAAGCGGCCCAAATTTGATTCAGTGTGGGCAAACATTTGTGTGATATCCGCGAGAATTTGTGCCGGAGTGTTGAAAGTTTTGCATATATGTAGATGTCGAAATAAAATACATTAAATGCCACACTTGTATATTAGCATATACACTCAGGAGCAAAAATACCGGGTCAGAGTGCGTTTTTCATACAAACGAGACTATTTCGAAGCCTTGGTTCCTCGCCAGGAAATGCTTTTAGTGAAATCTGATGATGAATACCCAAAGCATCGATACAGGACTTCCAGAGTGCCGAGGATACCCAACTGAATGAATCTGCGGTTAACGCCGGAATTGTGCATGTTCAGAAAAACATCTAAAATGGCATTAAAATGTAAGGAAATCCAAGTGCTGACCCAAACCCTCCCGCTGTGGTGTTAACTGATCGTGTGATCAGTTAGGTATCTTAAGAACTTTTGACCTCCTCTATTGAACCTCGCAGTTTCCACCATTAAACCTCACTCAAAACAACCCCTGGCGAGGAACCAAGGCTTCGAAATAGTCTCGTTTGTATGAAAAACGCACTCTGACCCGGTATTTTTGCTCCTGAGTGTAGTACAGAATACAAATATCAAAATAAACGCCAACGACGAATAAATCCACCACACTTAAGAAACTTAATTATTTACTTCGTTATGTAAGTATATTTACCGCTGTCTACCCACGGTACCTGCTAAGCTCTAGCTTAGTTAGTAACTAAATCCATTTGTGTGTGATTGTCTTCTGGTATTTACTATTTATATTGCCGATTTAGGGTGAGTTTACCACAGCCGTGCGGAGTGGTGCGCGAGCAAACAAATCCACCAATAGAATTACCTAGTTTTCCTAGCCTCGCTCAAAGCAGCTCTCCTATTGGTGGACTTTTCCTCGCACACCGATCTGACACCTTGGACAGCTATGGCAGATACTCTGCCTATTAAGGGGCTACCTGCAGATGACCTGCGATCTGAAGCTCTAAATTTTCAGTTGTTGTTAAAACCTATTTTCACTAACAAGTCACTGATCGAGATTTATGCTATTAAAATTTGTAATTTTCACTCCAAAAAAGTAGTTTTTTGGCCTTTATTTCTATATGTTTCATTTCAGAAAAAAAATTATGAAGAATATTTAAATGTAGCTTTGACGACGCGCTGGCCTAGTTGGTAGTGACCCTGCCTACGAAGCAAGTGGTCCTGGGTTCAAATCCCGGTAAGAGCAGATATTTGTGTGATGAGCACGAATATTTGTTTCTGAGTCATGGATGTTTTCTATGTATTTAAGTATACATTTCTCTATATAAGTATTTATAATATAACGTTGTCTAGTACCCATAGTACAAGCCTAGAGCTTAGTTTGGGACTAGGGCAATTGGTGTGTCATTGTACCCTGATATTATTATTATTATATCAATTGACGCCAAAAAATAATTAAGCATGGTTTGTTTTGAACTTCTGTTTGACAGAATCAAAGATAAAAATATGGTTAATTATAATGTATTTTTTCATGAACTTACATTTAGTCTTGACTGAGTTATAAGAACTTAAATTTCATCAAAGACGTCTGTCATGGGCATGGTAGCCCCTTAAAATAAATCCACGACATTTACGAATCGATAAGAAACGGAAACGGGTAATAAACGTAGTTAAAAAACCTATGAAAGACATTTGGTACCTTTTCGTCATTACATTTCAGAAGCTTTTCTTCTGATACTTAAAAGCTTGCGACTTACTTTATTACTTAAAAGTTGACTCGAATTTAGACATTAACGAAAAGATAAAAAAAACTCAATTACGTCAAAGAGGCTGTCTCACGTAAAAACCAAACAACTCACAGTAGAAATCTTTTTCTTATTTAAATCTTATCTTACTTGCATAAAGTTCAAAGTAATGCTTAATGTGACTTATTACTGTCTAAGTTTAAGCAAACGCAATATTCGTTGCCATTTTTTGCTTTTTAACAGCCAATGCCAATGACACGATATTGGATCTATTTCGTTCGTAAATCAGACAGACGGGCCCTTAACGTGTTAACGTTAATTGAATCGATTGTCGATGGCCAGTATTATTTTGGCTGAAGTTGAACACTTAAAACAAGGCCTTAAACAGTTGGATTATGATTTATTTTCTCAAGAACGATGCTATTTTAAAAGCTGAGATACTCAGTAATCTTACACAGAATGATAGTTAGTTTGACATAATCCTGTGCCAAAATTATTTAAAAGCCAATTTAATTAATAAAAACATTGTATGAGGTTTAACTTTTTTCAATGTTTAGTTATAAGCACGAACTTAGTTAATTACTTAGTTACAGCGCTGTAAATATCGTTATTTTTAAAAGTATTGTCAAACTATTGTTGAAATATTGAGATAATTATGTTTATAATTATAATTTCAACCCTTTCAGAGCTTATACCTGTTATACGACCGAACTGATTTTTATGAAACTTAGCTAAAAACCATCGTGATCACATTAACTTAGTTTTAGAAAGACCGCGTACAAATCGGTCGTTCCGTCTGGGAGCTATAGCACCACAAACAGACACACAGATACTCAGATACAAACATAATATACAGACACAAGTTAATCTTATAACACCCCTCTTTCTGGGTCGGGGGTTTAAAATAGCCGTTCATGTGATTCGTTTAAAACTAACTAACTTGACAAATAACACTTTCAATTTAAAAATAGAGCATCTAGTGATGGAACAAGAGTTATTTTTCAATGAAAATAGTTTTGTCCGTTATTCTTAGTAGTAAGTTTAAATGCGTTCCAAAATGGCCCCGCTGCGCTTAATGGCGGGAAAGCGATTGCAATATGGCTGCCAATAAAATAAAGTGATATCGTAATAAAACAGTTGAAGCTCCTTAGCTCTAGTATTTATTGTTGGAGTGATTAGTTATTAATAATTACAAAAGGTGATATCAGATAGTTTACTTCGATGAATGTTCACTCGAGTATATTTTTATTTATGACGACGCGCTGGCCTAGTTGGTAGTGACCCTGCCTCCGAAGCTAGCAGTCCTGGGTTCAAATCCCGGTAAGGGCAGATATTTGTGTGATGAGCGCGAATATTTGTTCCTGAGTCATGGATGTTTTCTATGTATTTAAGTATATATTTCTCTATATAAGTATTTATATCGTTGTCTAGTACCCAAAGTACAAGCCTAGAGCTTAGTTTGGGACTAGGTCAATTGGTGTGGCACTGTCCCCTGATATTTATTTATTTATTTACTATTTATTTATTTTATTCCATACTTTTCAATTTGGCGTCGAATGAAGTCGTGCGTTTTGGAATACGTTTATAGTTCATAATGAATCCGAGTGAACGTGCTTTTTGTGTTCAGATCGTTCATTTTCATTCATTCGGAGTGGGTGAATGAAAGCATACATTGTATGATCGATGCAGTACTGAATGCATTCGGCAATTTTGTTTCACTTTGCGTTCAGATGCATCAGTTTGAGTCAAAAATGCAAAATGAAACACGAAAATGAACCGGCTGATACAACCTTATTCATAAACTATAAATCTATTTTATTTAAAGCATACTTTGTCACATTCTGTAAAATTGAAACGCCAGAATAAAAGATAATCGGCTCAATATTTTTGAAAAATAGAGTGAATTTCGTATCTCTTTGCAAATTGCATGCAAAGGACTGACAGTACAGGACTTAAAAGAATACGATTGTTCCGTTTCACGTCAATTTTCAATGAATTTTCGTATGTTCGTTAAAATCGATACACAGGTGATAGTTAACGTGTTAGATTTCTATTGACTCTGGAACTATATGACATGGTTTCGTTTGTTTACAGTACAGTACAGTAGAGTTCCTAAATATGTGTACACTTTAGTACCGTGTCACCTTAATCGCATTGACAATTTGAACAGTTAACAGATATTTTATGAATTGACTGTACCTAAGCCGATAGGGTAGAGGAACAGTTAGAAACAAAAGTAGGTGGACAGTCGAGGAACTCTAAGTTGTCCATGCACGATTCTATTCTCAAGGGAATTAGAGCGTGAGTAATTGTAAGTTCTTCAACTGTTTTACTTCTGCTGCAGTTTGTTCTTGGTTTTTTTAATAAAAAAAAATGCTTTTGACTAACTTATTTTTATAACAAGTTAAAAAAAATGACTTCGTCTACACCAAACTCATTTATCATCGTTACCCTGGGAATTATTAAGTTTTCTGGGATGAAACTTGTTTTATAATCTTCCCCGGGCCTCAAGCTACATACAAAATTTAATTTAATTCGCATTAGCGGTTTATCCGTAAACGCGAACGGACAAACAACAGGCGAACTCACTTTTCCATCTATAAAATTAATATGTGGTTCGCGACTCTCTCGGTACCTTTTTAATTTTATGTGATGAAAAGTAGCCTAATCCAAGGTATAAGCTATCTCCATTTCAAATTGAATCCAAATATGTCTTGTTTTTCTCTACGACTGAATCGTTCAAGTTCTTCCTTGCTAACAACAAAAGAATCAATACAATCAAATATGTTCCTTGGTCGAATATCTTTCACATCTATAGTATCGTTAGTTTTATGTTAGTAAGAATAAGGATAAAGCCAAAATATTAAGGATAGAAGATTCCTCGTTCTATTTTACAAGGCGTTATAGGTTTGACAAACCTTCATTAGCGTTAAACATGGCGGATCTCAATTAAAACAGATTATTTTCCGATAATACGAAGCGCCTGGCGTTGCCGTGTTTTTAATTAGATACATTTTACGAGCCGACTTAGGTCCTTAACTTATTCAGCCGGCGAAATCACTGTAAAATGTTTACGTTGAGTGTTCTTGTATATCTGCTTTACTTAAAGTTTTTTTTTATTTGGTTTATTGATTACTTAACAAGAGCTACAGTACCCCAGCCAAAATGTTAAGCACTTTAGTGTGTTGTCATAGAAAAATTCAAACAGAACATCAAATGACACACATGACAATGAGAATTATATTCACGGTGATGTTTCTAAGTATGCTCAACATTTTTACTGGCTGACTGTAGAATCAGTTAACTTACCATTTATGAATCTTGTCACCTTACAACAAGGCTCGGGTCAGTTAACAGTGATGCTGATACTGCATAGACTTTTAACCCCGCAATTGTACAAAAAGTTTATATAGAAAAAAAAATGGTGACCCCATCTTTCAGAGCTGATGGATCATAAATGGCTCAGCCGATTTTCATGAAATGAAAACCTGCTTTCAAATAAAGAAAACCGCATTCCAATGAGTTCACGTGTTTAAGAGCTACAGTGCCACACACAGTGGTCAAACTTATAACACGCTTCATTTTGGGTCGCGGGTTATAAACCAGGCATGTCGGACCTAATCAGTGTACGTACGCTGTCACTACAAACACAAAGAACAATCTCGAAAAACAATAAGTATTATGAAAGTAGTTATTTAGTAGGGGAGGGGGGGGCATAGCGGGGTAGCGGGGCATAGCGGGTTAGCGGTACTTTTTGGCGAAGGACGAACGGCATGGCAATTTGAATAAGGCTCCGTGATTGGTGTTTAGTCAGCGCGTGACCTCCGCGAGCTTCGCAGGCAGCCGATTGACGCCGGTAAGAAATATTTAAAATATTTGCAAAACCTGTGTAATCCTTAAAAATATTGTTGATATTTGATTCACATTCATTCTTTACCTTTACACTGTAGTCGTAAAGGTTTTTTTTGTGATTTGCGGCGGATCTGAAGGATTTTATATTTCAACAACTAAGTCTGCTTATAAACAAGGCAAGATGGCGGTCGTTAATGGTTCGATGTGACAGCACGTAGGGGCAAAGTGGGGTTAAAGTGATGGGGCATAGTGGGAACAAGCTTAATAGGTACCCCACTTTGCCCCCTAATTTTGCTTGATTTACTTATGTGTTATCAATTGGTGCCTACCGTCGTTTGTTTCAGCTAAAACGGTTCGAACATATAAAAAGACGACGAATCAACACTCGTGGTCTTTAGAATCAATAAAAAGATGATAAAGCCAATCTCTGTGCAATGTATGTTAATGATTCGTTGTGATTTAACGTTAAATTTAACTAATGATCTCCACAGTTACTGTTAGAAGTGATATTCTTTGATAATAAAGATTTAATTCGTTTATAATAGTTGTTATAATTCACTACGCCACTAAACCCCTTCTCAAGCCCCACATTGCCCCTTTTCATACCCCACACTGCTCCATTTAGTACCCCACAATGCCCCTTATGCTGCCCCACTTTACCCCAATATACGGGGCATAGCGGGACAAAACCCACTTTTGATAAAATTGATCATGTACCTAAATTTAATTATATTCGAGCAAAAAATAACATGCAGTATTATACCTTAGATACCAATACTTAATTTAAGTTGGATTGCGTGTAAGTTATACAGATGAATCCGAATCTAACTCACTCTGTTCCTTAGCTTCCCCGCTTTGCCCCCCCCTCCCCTACTTAAAAAAAAGTTTGAGCTGTCTTAGATTTTTAGTAGGTATAAACATTTTAGTCGTCTGTATGTCAGTAACCAATTAAGTCCTTTAAGTCCAGTAACCTTTTAAGTTCATTATATATGCTTTCATTTACATATTTACATGTAGTTTTGGCTGTAAACGAGCGACGACAAAAACACGTAACTAGCGAAAATTACACGTTACATGAGAGTGAGTGAGAGAAAAGTAGAAAACCCGAAGCACCTTCTACGACTTATCGCATTGTACCTATAAAAAAAAACTTTGCGAGGTAGTTACCGGAACCTTTTTTTTTTCAAGATTTTATTTTACACATTTTTTGGCGTAATTTAAATTTATAACCAAGCCAAATTAGATCTTTGTACCACTAAGAATCTCTGGACAAATGGACACGGTGAAATAAGGGAGTTTGACTTCGGAAACCTAAGAAACATAAAGTGAACAAGATAGCCAGTTAAATCATCATCATCATCATGTCAGCCGAAAGACGTCCACTGCTGGACATAGGCCTCCCCCAAGGCTTTCCACTCAGACCGGTCTTGTGCTTTTCGCATCCACCGCGGTCCCGCGATCCTGACGAGGCCAATTAGGTAATTTTACCTTAATGCCCAACTATTCAGAATCCAGGGCGCAAAATGCCCCATTCATGTCGCTGCAATTACCCATTTTGACACGTGCAGACTCCATTTTTACGGAAAAGACAAATTGGATTTTATTCTCGCGACTTTACCGAGGTTCATTCGCATTTGACGCTGGATTGCGTGCGTGATTTTTATAATATTAAGGCTGTAAGCAGAGAATGAAGGGAATATTGAAGATTTATTATGTAATTTAGAAAATGTTGATTTGTGATTTATGTATTTAACGAAGTTAGACTTTGGTGTGCACGTATGTGTTATCTCGAGCATGGTTTCCTATCACATGTCGAATTTCAATTACCATTTGTTTCGTTTGTATTTTTCGTTTATTTCATTTGTTTATAGTTAATGTTATCTACTTTGTGATATAGTCAATTGGTGTCAAACTGTTTCTGACATTACGGCTAAAGAAACTAAATTTCATCAGGCTGACATCAACGTAAACCTTCCATTGTTTTACATTCCCGACGTGTCATCTTCTAGCGACGTTGGGAAATAAATAACGCGGCCAATTTACGTAGTGTCAAGTCAAGACTGTCAACCTTGTTGACGTTCAAAATCCTTCGAGCCAGGTAATCATCGCAAGCTAAAAAACTGGTCCTCATTTTATTTAAAATGCTCTTCATCTTGACCCCGTGTTTTGTTTCCCAGTGTACTTAACAACGCGACGCTTACTACTTAACTTTACAAGACAAAAAACCATGTTAAAGGAAAATACCAACTAATTCAGCTAATTATAGAGAAACAATCTGTAACATGGTTTAGTTTCGCGTGGATCATGTTACCGCTAACATTACAGATTAAGAGGAAGCGCGGTTTCAGAGATAAAAATGTGTATTCAAATAAGGTTAGTTATGTTATAAGTTGAGTTAGTTATAGTGACACTGCCTACGAATTTCGCGATCCCAGCAGTTTTTTTTCTGTCTTAGATGTTTTCTATGTATCTAGGTATTTATTCCTCTATATAAGTATTTATATCGTTGTCTAGTACCCATACTACAAGCCTAGAGCTTAGTTTGGGAGTGAGATTTTCCCCTGGCATTTATTTATTTATTTAAACTCAGCACAGTTGTGCGTGCAGCGGAGCGTTCAAACATGCATTAACGGTTGTAGCGTGTACGCTAGAGTTTTCGTTAAATGTGTACGTCGGGTACGTTCAAAACAACGCCCCGCTGCAAGCGCTGCCAATCCTAATTTGCGGCCTATTGTTTTCAGTTTGCTGGCGTTTGTCGGTCGAATATTGCATGAAAGGTACAACCGCATACCTATGTAAAATAGTTAGTTAAAAATCAGGATCTCGTTTCCTCCTCTTTCCTCCTGCTTTGGACCAATATCGTTTTTTTTTTTAATTTAGCGGGAGCTTTGGTGTACCCATGTTTGTGTTATTTTTTTTGTTAAAGTTGATCGTTGAATGTTTTAAAATGGCGTAAAAACTGCGCTATTTTTCTGTATTTGCGGGTGGTAGGAAGGACTCTGTGCAGAGTCCGTCCGGATCGCTACCACCATCTTATCCATCAACCTACCGCCAAACAGCAGTGTTCGCGCTGTTGTGTTCCGGTTTGGGGATAAGACAGCCGGTGTAATGACTAGCATAGAGGCATTCCATCTTAGTCCTCAGGGTTGGCAACGCATTTGCAGTCTTAGTCTTGTAGTCTTGTGAATGCGAATGTCTATGGGTCACAGTTTCCGCTTACCATCAGGTGGCCTGTGTGCTCGTTTGCCTTCTCTATGTCATAAAAAAAAGCATTTAAAATAAAATCGTAAAATAGTTTTCCTATTAAAGAGTATAGAATAAAGAAGGCTCTGGCTTTGTTATTTTATTTATCTTATTAATAAAATGTATCCCAAAGAGGAAACAGGAGAATAGGTTTGTATCATCTAGACGCCGTCCTTATATCCTCTTAATCTTCAAAAATGGCAAGTTGCCCTTCACTGTGACTTTACCAAAATCCCGTATGACCTTGCCTTGAGGCGTTTTTCTATCGCGTCTGAGATCCTCCCTAAGTTTTTTACAATTTATAAAGCAGATGTTTACTTTGTCTTTATCTTTTATCAACTTTGTAATAACATTTAGAGCTTACCGTATTAAAATCAATTCAAAAAATATTTTTAGATTAAGTATGTAAAATTTCCCAGTTAGTTTGAAAACAAAAATCCGAACTGAAGGTTACCTGTTTAAATAGTGACACAATAACACCAAACAGATATTTAAACATTTTGCATAAAATATTTGTAACATTAAATAAAAGTATTTCACCCTTCGTCCTTATACATTTAACGAGAGAACCGAATTTTAAACTTCTACATTCAAATTCTCAAATATTTAAATTTCGAACACGTCTTTGAATCAAAACGATCTATTTAGATTTTGAAAATTCTGCCCATATTTCTGCCAGCCAGCGCTATTTTTTTAATTCAAAAAAGGTAAATCCTACAGTCGTTGAGGCCTATATCCACGTGAATACTGAAGTAAGAGAGAATTATGAGCTCCCTGACCCCACCAGTCAACAATTGCCCCTATTTATTCAGTCGTAGTCCACAGATGTAGACAGATGCTTCAGTAAATCAGCAGAAATTGTGAAGATTGTGAGACTGAAAAGAGGTTACGCGCGACAGTTTATATGGCTGCAAATGTGTCAGGTTATAAATAATTTAAACAACTATACATTGTGAATAAAGTATCAATATCAGAGCGAAATTCCACACAAATTGACCTACCTACCTAGTCTCTTTAAGCTTATATGTACTATGGGTAATAGACAAAAATAAACATCTTAGCCTGCTTGTGCAAAATTTGGTTACAGAATTAACAACAAGTTTTTAGAGTTATTGGTAACTCTGAAGCTCTGCCCCAGAGTCCACTCAGGGCATGAAGGCGTAAAGGTATGTATGTGTATGAACAAAAATAAATAAATAAATAGAAAGATCGAAGTGAATTAAAACACAGATAGTTAGTTAAATAAATTGCCCGGAGACGGTTATATTTTGGAAAAGAAGATAGCTTCTGAATAGCGATAATATTCTTCATATATGGAGTCTGGGGCAAGAAGCAGTGTTAATACTGGGGTCCTAGTGCAAACGGATATCATAAGGATCTCATACATACGTCTTGTTGACACTACATGATTTATATTCTTTTTTATAACGAGCTAAGTCGATCTATTCTCTTTTTCACTTCGATCCCATTATATATGTTGGATATGTCAATTTAAAAAGTGAACTTTCACTTGAATTTAATATGCTGAAAGTTTCAAGAGTGACTCATATAATAAATACATTTAAAGACCGTATATAATCATTTATTGCTATCAAGTTAATTACATTTATAAGGGGGTAAGTCGTTAGAGTAAGTACTTGATACCCTGCCAGGGCAGTAAAACTTTCACTTAAAATTTCACTGAATATTCTGAAAGTTACCAGAGTGAAACCGAATAATTTCCGAAAATTACTATAGTTTTCGCGATGTATTGAAGTAACTGAAACTTTTCATGAAATTTAAATGTAATTTACTTCTGTCAGAATCATTTCCATCCAATTATGTAGCTTTCAGAAGCTGTAACTTTTGCACTTAAGGAAAGTTTTGACATGTTTCAGAATATTTATGACTGACGCCTCTGCGTGCTTTGACAACACGAGCCCGAGTATGGCTCTTATGTTTGGCCACTTTCCTGGCTATAAATATCCCCCCGGTCAGGCGCGTTATGAAAACCGGCCGTATTTGTCACACCGAATTCGGGACTGGGGTACTTACGGTTATATCAGTACAGTCTGTAAACTGTGGAATGGTCTGTCGCCTGCGGTATTTCCGGACCGTTACGACCTTCAAACCTTCAAGAAAAGAGCGTACTTACTCTCATTTGAAAGGCCGGCAACGCACCTGTGACTCCTCTGGTGCTGCAGGTGTCTATGGGTGACGGTAATCGCTTTCCATCAGGCGATCCGTCGGCTCGTTTGCCTCCTATAGCATAAAAAAAAAGTCTATTTTTTTCTCTATATTATTATCTAAAAGAAGGTTAAGTCAATTGAAACGGCTACCGTTACATTTAAAATGCCAAAAATTGCGATAAAACATATTAAATAGGTAAAATCCCGCGACATTATTACGGAAACTACTTGCAGAGCTTGAAACTCATAAACGGTCTATTTGATTTTCGTAATACCTATTTAAATACCACCGCAGTTAAACTAATTTTCTATTAATAAGTTTCTGTCAAAAAAATCATTTTTGGGACAAACTTTAGTTGCCAACTTTCCTTTTATTTGCACAATCATCATCTACTCGTCAAGACAATTGTAACGAGCCCTAACACGACCGTTTTATCATGAGTAATTTAGGAGTTCCTATGGCCACCCAGAGTCTTCATCATCAGACCAGCTCGATGATGGACTTTGCGGGTGGTAGGACCTTGTGTAGGGTCCGTCCGGATCGCTACTACCATCTTATCCATTTACCTAGCGCCAAACAGCAGTGTTCGCATTGTTGTGTTCCGGTTTGGGGATAAGACAGCCGGTGTAATGACTAGCATAGAGGCATTCCATCTTAGTCCTCAGGGTTGGCAACGCATTTGCAGTCTAAAGCTTGCAGTCTTGTGAATGTGAATGTCTATGGGTCCCAGTTTTCACTTACCATCAGGTGGCCTGTGTGCTCGTTTGCCTTCTGTATGCCATCAAAAAAAAAACGAATGTTATGAAATTTTTATGTTGGTCAAAAATTCAAAATGTTTACAAGGTTCTTAATACTAGCAAGTAGGTTCTAGTATATTTTGTCATACAATGACATGCAAAAAGAAAAACTATCCAACCGGGATGTGCAAACAGTTTTATCCATAGCTAAATTAAATTAACAATCTTAAAATACTTTGTTCAGTGTAAACTTACTGAAAACTTCGCCCTAAAGGCACGCCAGGCTGTAGGTTACTACATTTATTTTGTTTTGTTTCGTCTGTGTCTGGCGTTCGAGATTTATTTTTACTATGCCTTATTCTTTTAGTATAAATAATTACCCAATAAAGTATACAAAAAGTATTTTCTAAAAAGTAGGTTTCGTTTGGAATTTATGAATATGTATTATATTACTAACCATCATTTAAAAAAATATTCAAACACAACTTTTTGATCGTTAGTTTCCAAGTGGCCTCTGAATTTTGCTTGAATAGTTAATAACCTACACTACCACTTTGGAATTATCATAATACTAAACATTAACAAATAATTAAACAATTTCCCCACTTAAGTCAATAACCTTCAGTCCTTTTAACCTTGTCCTGTCAAGCATTAGCGGTGTTAAATTGTTTTGCGTCAGTCTTATCGCTATCTCCTGATAAAGCTCAGGCCAACCGTGTCCTGTAATAACGGCTTATTAGAAACACGGTGCTTATACAAGGGACTGATTACTTATATCCTCGTAAGTCCACGCGTACTTTTACACGTACAAACAAATGCTAGCAGTTTAGATGCGAGTACTTACTGTAGGACAAATAATTAGTAGTAAGTCTGTCTGTCTTTCTGTCTACCTGTATATCCTCTAACTCCTCCTAAACCTTCTAGGCAAGGATGCTGTAGTCTCTTCCCAAAAAACCTAATCCCAATTCTTTTTCTGTTATGGGTCCTTTTTTTTTTATTGCATAGGGAAGGCTGACGAGCACACAGGCCACCTGATGGTAAGTGGAAACTGTGACCCATAGACATTCGCATTCACAAGACTGCAAGCCTAAGACTGCAAATGCGCTGCCAACCTTGAGGACTAAGATGGAATGCCTCTATGCTAGTCATTACACCGGCTGTCTTATCCCCAAACCGGAACACAACAATGCGAACACTGCTGTTTGGCGGTAGATTAATGGATAAGATGGTGGTAGCGATACGGGCGGACCCCGCACAAGGTCCTACCACCCGCAAAAGTCTTCAGAGGTAAATTTAATCTCTTCTTTTATATTAATATACAAACGACGTTTTGTAACAAACATTACCATTGACAGCTTTTGTGTAAGAGAGTGTTGCCATGTTGCCAACCACTTTAGTTATTATTTTAATGTACTCGTATTTGGGCTAAAAGTAAAGCCTTCTAAAGCTCAGGTAATCGTTATTAGCCGCTCCAAACTTCTAGAGCCAACTTTGTAAATCTTTCCCAGTTTTTTTAACGGTGTTCTGACTCCTTATTCTCTCCAGGTTAAGAATCCTAGTGTCATCACTCATCATGGACCGCTTGTTCTCTTGGGCATCTCGAGTTAATGAAACTAGCAGGAAAATGCTTGCAGCAGCTGTAAACTTTTTGCCTCTTGTCACTAAAATTGCGCTTGCTTAAACTTTACCGGGGAGAAGCTTGTAAGCTTGAACGTATTCATAACTTGTGCATACGGTTCATATTTGGGTTATCTAAATATAACCACGTCTCCTTTTTTCGTGATCAGTTGAAGTGGCTCACTGGTCGTTACTTACATATTTTAAATCTCCTCTTCAGTAAAATTTTCAATTCTGCAGCCTCGCGCTACCTTAAGGAGCGTTTTATTTGTTTTATTTTTATTTACCTGATATTGTGTATGTATATATTATATAATTGGCTTGGATATATAAATGAGCGAATCAATTCTCGTAATAAAGCTACGGGTACTAAATAGGCTATCCAAGGAGGCCAATCATTAAAATTTTTTCACTTCATATTATGTACTTAAGGTAATATAACTATAATAAATAATAATGGGTGGCTGGATCAGGGACCAGATGCAGAAAGCAGTACTCCTTGACACGGTACGTATGTTATGAGGTTTCTCTCGGAGGCTGCACTGCCCTCCTTAGACAAAAGGGCATAAGTCCCATAGAACCGCGCTTTTATTAGTGACCTTATTTCTTAAGTTGTAGGGTTAAATTTACTTTGACCAACAAATTACGCATATGTCCTTTTTATTTAGGAGGGCAGTGCAGCTGCCCTTACTACCGGTAGTTTGAACTCTGTGAGGCTATTCGAGGTGCTGAACGCTAACGTGGACGAGTTTTGAAACCTATAAAATGGTTTTGAAACCTATAAAATGGTTTTGAAACCTATAAAATGGTTTTGAAACCTATAAAATTGACGTGGGCGCTCGGCGCGACCGTCTGACAGTCGTACGTCCATCCTATACATTTTCGATAACGATAACGAACGCCGAATGCGTCTTGTCTAAGGCCATTGCCCCGATGCTGGTGGCACCCGTAGCTTAGGTTTTATGATGTGTTTTTTGTTAAGTTGTGGTTCTTTTAATATTACAGTTTTATATTTGATCCTTTATTATAAAAAACCTAATTTACTGGAAATAAAATATACATAAAAATAAACGCTACAGTAAATAGTTAAAAAAATAAAAAAATAACGCTTGAATTAAAAACAACAGAATTGAATAAAGATCTATTTGATATTAATGAAACGTATATTCAACGGAAGGAAGAATTATTGGGCGCGTGACATTCGCGTGAAGTAAGATTCGTGTGATTCAATTTAAAAACGGTGCGACATTTATAAGCTGAATGTCGAATACAATGTTTTTCCAAATTCTTTGAATGTTTCACTTTTTTGTTATTACTTCACGTGTTAATGTTGTGTAAAGTTGTAAATTATGTGTTTGAATTAAAATTTAATATTGAAAACCCATTAAATTATAATCATTGCGATTATTTACACATAGGTATGGGTCTCTGAAGGACTGCTCTCTAACATAAATATCAAAATAAACCAAATCGGAGCCGGACAGTTGGGTACCTTTCCTTGTCAGATCAGGGGGCATGGCCAATGTATAAACACTTCTAACGTTTCTTGTTTCTATCGACTCGAAATGTTCGTTTTTGGTATAACATAGCTTTCGTCGGGAGGCCATTTGCGACGTCCAAAGAAAGGCGGATGTGTAATTGGTTTTAGTTTTTATTTTTGTGTATTTAGGTGTTCAAAGTTCTTTTTTGTTAGTGATTTGTACTTTTAATGCCTCTGTGTTGCACAGTGATAGAAGACTTGGACTTATTTCGTGTATCCTGGCATCTTACTTCTCGTTTCAAGTGGACTCGCAGTGGTACAGAGGTTAGAACTATCTTGGCCTCTGTCCTACATATCACCGTACAACGTTGGCATCAATCTTCCTAGAGAAGATTGGATTGTGCTTTATTGCTATATTGATTTATACTTATATATAGTTGACGCTGGCGAAATCACTTCATTGTGGAAACGCCATATTCCCGCGGTAGTAGCTGTTCAAGTCGCCGCGGCCAAGAAAAAGAAAGAAAAGCTTACGTCAATTCTATAAATTCTGACGGTTTTCAATAATCGCTAACTTCGCGCATTTTGACTAGCCCCAGGTCGGGAATAAAATTTTATTTCTCTTTAGACATCGCGACGTTACTATCACTCTCTATCACGCGTAGCACATCCTAATCAATTTTCGCTCAGTTCATCTCTTTCATACTTACTAGTAAGAGGAAGAGAATTGCCAAAGATGTCCCAAGAAAGTCGCGGCGCCGCGCGACCGCAGTTACAAGGGCAAGAGCGCAGTTCTGAGTTCAAATAAGACGCGCAAGGGACAGGGGTCAGTGTACGAATAACTTCTACAGCAAACTAAATGCTCCCACAGAGGGGTAATTCCGGACAAATCCCATGTCTGATCTACTGGAGGATCAGTTTTATTTTTAACTAAAGGCTCGCCCTCGCTTCTTTCCGTTTATTTGAGTTACCTTAGGGCTAAAGTCCGAAAAGGAATAAAAACCGAGTAATTATCAAAGGGGGATAGGATTAAGGGATCTGGAAAAATCCAATATGCACCAACCATTGACATGTAACATTACTGATAGACCTGTTTGAATGAGAGACGTATAATTATTACGAAAAGCCTTTGGAGCTGCGAAGGGACTTTAAATCTCTTTGCGTGTACTATAGGCTCTATCTAGTGCTCTGAGGCATTGTTTAGCCTAGTACCTACAGCGCCAATCTATTATGGGACCAATCGCTACTGGAGTAAAGTTCATACTACCAATAAAATCGACTACAGTCCTTTTCTTCCTCGCACCTTGAAACTTCACGGTGTTTCCTGAGCACCATAGTGCATGTCATAACATGTCCTCCTTTAAGGTCCGTTCAAACAGACCGGCTCGGAGAGGGGAGCAGATTTTTATCACATTGGAATTGTGTTATAACTTATAATAAGAGGAGCCGACCGGCTGCTTGACGTGATCTGGCATTTCTGCCTGACGCGCTCGTGCCCAATTCCAAGCGTATACGAGCCGGTGTGGAAAAATAAACGCGGATCCATTCTCTCCGAGCCGGTCTGTGTGAACGGACCCTTAAATGCAGCTTACAAAGAGTATTCACTGAAAGGCAACCACTTTGCTGTGCCCTGGCATTGCTGATGGTAATGAGGGACGGTGACTGCTTACCATCAGGTGGTCCGGCTGCTCGTTTGCCTTCTACGCCGATAATAAAAAGGAATTTTGTCATCCTAACGAAAAGCTGTGTTCATTCTGAATACGAGATAAAATAAAAAAATCAAACCTTGCATGTCAAAATTTGTTCCAATTTTCCATCTTTATTTAAAATGATAATAGTAAGATAAGCTTTAAAGGGTTTTTTATTGCATCAAATTAAAGGAATTATCTCGAAATGGACGGGAATGCCGTCAGCTGGAATAACAACCGTGACTTGTTGTTTGTACAGATCAGATTCGTTTGTCGGTTCAGTGGGCAGATGTTTATACTGTTGTTAATGTCAACGAAATTATGGAGTCTCGGTAATATTCGCGTATATTTATACAAGCTTTTGAATTAACTTCACGTTTGTTTATTTGCTTTAATTTACACATCGCAAAGTATTTCGCAAGAACTACTTCGTACAAGTTGGGTTATAAGCACGATTTTTAGGGTTCCGTACCCGGAGTGTAAAAATGGGAACTATTACTTAGACTCTACTGTCCGCCTGTCTGTCTGTCTGTCACCAGGCTGTATCTCATGAACCGTGATAGCTAGACAGTTGAAATTTTTACAGATGTTGTTTTTCTGTTGCCGCTATAACAAATTACGCAAAAACTGAATAAAATAAATATTTAAGGGGGCTCCTATACAACATGCGTGTTATTTTGCCGATTTTTGCTCGTTATTAATAACAGCAACTGGTAGACGCTTGAAATATTCACAGAATATTAAGTTGTATATTCACTTTAAAAATATATAATTAATTTAAAATTAAATAAATATTTAAGGGGCTTTTTATATAATGGTACGGAACCCTTCGTGCCCGACTCCTACTCGCACTAGTCCGTTTTTTTACTTGTGATGCTCCAAAATGATCCATAATTAAAAACAAGCGGACAAAAGTGATACTTTTTAGGGTTCCGTACCCCAAGGGTATCTTTAAAGAGCTGTTTCCTTTGAACCGCAATAGATAGCGAGTTGTTTTCGTTTTCGGCATTGGTTGGTGTTATCGGTGGATTTACTAACAAACATTTCACGCCACTGCTCGGAAATGTGGCGAAAGATGGTGTGTTCTTGGTCCCCAAAACAATCGATAGTTGTACATTGAATGAGCAGGCCTACTATGAATTTAAACAGACCAACTATGTCAACATTGTTGGTCTGTTCCATTGACCAATAACATCGGTCCGCTGATCACTAATTCGACCAATCAGAACACACTTTGTGCTGCATATGAAATTAAATTGGCCAATGAGAAGTCGTTTTATTTTTTTAATAATATTCATCCCTTCACGGATAGGCAAAGGAATCAGATTCCATACAGCCATATATGTCTGCTTTTAATTATAAGATTTTATTTTTTATTTCCTCGCAGTAGTCGTGAAAAGCACTGTGTTAAGCCTCGGCCGAAAGTGCAATAGATGGACTCGTACTTTCGAGGGCCTCCGCTACGCGTCGGCCCTCGAACTAACTCGTCCATCTATTGCTTACTTTCTAACCTCTACAACAATGTACTATTCAAGAAGTGAAATAATAAAGGAAGTCATGAAGGAAATGGTTTTATTCAACGTATTTTTGTTTTTGTTGTAACTTTAAAACAAACAAATTGGTATGAAGAATGATAGACTTGAAAAACCTCAAATACTATCAAATGGTCAAGTGTTTGTTGGGCTTAAGCTAATTCTATTCAAAATTGAATTTAATTCGGAATAGCTAATATGCGGCGGTTTTTTTTAATGGCATTGAGAAGGCACGCGAGCACTCAGGCCACCTGATACATATGATGCCCTAGTAGTCAGGCGCTAGGAGTCCGGATTGCACATGACCGGTTTCTGGTCTCTAGGAATTAAAGTGGTTAAATTTTTTTTTTGTTGCCTTCGTACCGCCCCTTCGGTGTTCGTTTTGGAATAGTCTATGACTATATTTGTTAGGTTAATAACAAATGCATTTATTATTATTATTGTTTATTTATTAACTATAAATTACACACAGTCTACAACTGTCAAACAGTTTGACTGCAGCCGAGTCCTTTTAAACTTGATAGTAACAATTGGTTCCTTAATACTAACTTAATTTATATTTATCTTGTAATTTATTTTATAATAAATGAAGCAGATGTTTTTTAAGCAGCCTTTTAAATTTGTGTAAATTAGGTTCTGATCGGTTGTCTTCAGGTAGACTATTTAAAGTGTAGGGTATTCGTTTATTAAGTGTTCTGTTTCCGTAATAGTTGTTGATCCTTGGTACCTTAAATTTACCCTCCGACACCGATCTTGTGCCATAGGTATGACTAACTCGAAATAGGTGAAATAAATCTCTCGTAACACAAGGGCATTAGGGCTTATTTTAGTCCTTTGATAAGCAATCCATTAATTAGTGACAAAAGAAGGTTGAGTCTGCAACGAGTAGTTAATCTTTATAAGTTAACATGTTGACTTTGTGTCTGCGGCAAGGCGAGCTAAAATTCCGAGATCGTCGACATGCAACCTTTCGCCAGAATTCCTCCATTTTAACTCAACATTCAGATGCACTCAAAGGACTTAACATTCTTCTTGTGTAAGGATTCCAAATACGTTTGTCTAAGGTTAGTGACACACGGCGACTTTTTGCGGCGGAGACTTAGAAATTTTTACCAAATAAAATTTTGCATAGGTACAGAAAGCGAAACTGAAAAAAGTACCTTTTTCGCTCTTGTCACATTGTGAATAGGACTTTAGTGATAACTAATAAAAAGCAAGCTTTGAAAAATCCATCCGTTTTTTGTATGATATTGTCGTCAATATAATGACATTATTATTTTTATCCTCACTCCCACAACCAAGATGAATCTAACGACACCCCACACTTTAAAACCACCACGTGACATATTTTATTAGCAAATAGAAGCGGAACACTAATACGTCAAAACTCGAGAATAGTAGTTTATGCAACTGTATCATAATAAGGGCCATTGCGTCACGAGTGCGAGTTTATGGCATGAGGCGAAGCTGTCTCCTGTATAAATAGTTGCATACCTGTACATTACTTTTTCTATGAGCTCAAAGGGATATATATATACATTTAGTACAAAAATTTAAACTACTATACTAGAAATGTTAAAACAAAAATTAGGTAAAAAAATAGGAGTGCATTAATATTAAAAGTAACCTACAGTGCAACGTGTGACGTGTGTGTCGTCAGTCGTCAGCGCTGCGTCGTGTGCGCCCGCCGGTGCGCCGCACCGTGCTACGTCATCAAAAAATATCATAAATTGCGGTACGCACCCCCTAATTACCTCTGCGCTCCTGGTACTTTATTTAAACATGCCATCTCTTTGCTTGGATGACGCGTAGAACAAAAGCAAATTTTAAAAAAAAGGTGTTCCCCTACAGATAATATACCGGCGAACTTTTTTTTTCGTATAATTTCCGCCATTTGCAGTTCGAAAGAATAATGAAAATCTCAACGTTGCGATCACACAATGCACCTCATTGGATTACCGATAGCGATATCGTTTGAGTTGGGCTTTGCACATTGTATTAAACGAGTAGAAAAAACAGTAGTGATTGGCGGTCAGAGCGACGTGGATTTGTTTACACGTAGTTAGGTATCTAAACAAATTGAGTATGGGAAAGGATTGCTGAGCACATATCCTAAGGGATAGATGTTCGTGTAAAAGTCGGATAACCTTGAAATGTCGCGATATTCCCATCGGGATCGCGGGGGTAACTCACTCGGCAAGTGCGACTCTGCAGACTTGCGCACCGAGAGTTCTGTACTTACTTGCTGTAGTCACAAAGTAATTAATAATTATAAGTCCGATGTATAAATGTTTTTCTTACACAGAAAATGATGATCTTTCAGATGAGCCTTGGTTTTTTGAGATCAATCATACGTGATACATAAGTACGAGGCGTCGCTTATCCTGCTGCTGCCATTGATTAGGCCGATCATATTCTTACCCCTCCCCCGTTCCGATGAATAAACGAAACTTGGGAGTATTATTGTGGTACTAGACATCGGACATAAAGCTAAAAAAAATATATTTCCATTTCGTGTTACTCCCATTAATGACGAGACTATTTATATAAAATATACCCATCCGGTAGTTTTATGGAAATAGATTTAGTACCGTGGGCTCCCCTACAATTGTATATTTGATTAGGTATAGTCAGTTTTTAAATGCTGTATATGTTTGATGACTTCGCAAAATCTTTATTCCTATAATATGTGCATATAATAATGACCAATTACTTAAAACTGTATCATATTTGAAATACAATAATAATCATTTTCATCACACTTGCTCGTAAATGGTGTTATTACATGCCTGTATACAGAAGGACAATGGCCTAAATTGTTCCCGCGGGAATTATGGCGAGTTTGTCATCCCTAGGGAGTAATGACTTTCTTTTTAAAATTTGCAACTCTTTCGTACATCATTTCTGACTAAGGAGGTTTAATTTTCAGCCAAAAATTAAATCGGTTTCTAATTTCATCTTTAAAAATTAGCTATAGACTAACTTACATTACACAAAACCTATACGCTTCTTTAAACTTCATTATTTTTATACCTATTTCAAGTTTATATCAACATTTATCATTAATTTTAGTAATTATACATTTTTATAAAATTGGCTAAATCTGGCTCGAATCCAGGTCGAAACTAAACGCAGTTATTATCTGTGGTAGAGGTCACAAAAAAAATATCGTTTCCATTTACGTTCCCGTTCGTCAAAAGTTATTTCTTTATATTTTGCAGAGTTAAAGTGTTTTCTCTTTGTTTTTTTTCCTCGCAAATGTGATGAAAACCATTGTGTGTATCACAGGCAGTAAGGGGACCCCTTACCCCCCTACCCTTGATGCACAATGTACTATTATCTGAAATGTGACAGACGGTCAGGCAGCCTTCCGGGATCCTTTTTTACCTTTTTTTATACGTATCCCTAAAAGAACTAACAAACTGGCACTATCCCTCCCGTGCCTAATGCTAAAAAAAAAACAAAAGACACTCCATTTTTTAATTACATTTGGAATCCGTGAGGCATTTTTCACGCGGCACGCTGATGCGTGTTTCCACGCCGGTGGATGCAACGAGGATTGAACGGATTCTCGCCCGCTGATGTGAAAAACGCCTATCGGCTTGCGATTTATTGATACCGCCTTCACGTGGAATTAACGCCATTGTCTAGAATATATTTCCACAAAGTAATATTTGACGCGTATGAATCAAATAAAAGCTTACGATTGAAGATATTGAATATAACTCGAATCGTCATTGCCAATCACAATTCTCGAATTGAAATTGGATGCAGAGTGAAAAGGCCAAGACGCACAAACGCTGCTAATTAACGTTTCTGTTTTCTATGGGTGTGTAATGATCGGTATAAAAATAATTAATATAATTTCATTTAATATAATAACATTTGATATAATTTTAAAGGATATAATCACTCATTTTATATAATAAACGATTGGTATATTATCAAAATATCTATTTTTATTTACTATAATTATCATTTGGTATATCGTTTATTTATTATAAACATCATTTGGTATAATCATCATTTTGTATAAAAATCATATTGTATAACTATCAAGTGGTATATTATTTTTTATTGACAGTGAGGCAAAGTCAACGGAGCTCCGCTTTGCGGAGCTCCTATTCCGCGTAGTTATGGCGCTTCGCGCCTTGACACAATTCTAACCTAACCTAACCTATACAGGGTGTTTTTTTGGTCAACAACTTCGACAATAGGGGTTACTATATTTTTTTATACCAACTGTACTTTATATGAAATTAGCTTTATATCATAAGTTGATTATAGTAAATATGCATTATACTTAATGCATGTTATATAAAATATTTTTAGAACAAATGATCGTTATATAAAATGATAATTATATCATATTTAAATATATTAAATGTTGTTATATGATTTAATTATTATATCAAATGAGCGTTATATCGACTGATATTATAGAAAATATTTTTATATCGATCGTTACGCACCCGTTTTCTATCGACTCAAAATGTATGGCGGTTGAGCGATGTGTGAGCAGCTTACGTAATTTTCTCGATTTACATAAATCGCTAAATTAGCGTTCTGTATCTTGACTACGCCCTGTGTCATACGTGTATAAATCATACGTGTATAAATCATACGTGTATAAATCATACGTGTATAAATCATACGTGTATAAATCATACGTGTATAAATCATACGTGTATAAATCATACGTGTATAAAATTGCGTGGGCGCTAACAATGGGCCTCATAAAGAAGGTCAAAGTCACTCAGAGGGCTATGGAGAGGGCTATGCTCGGGGTTTCTCTGCATGATAGAATCAGAAATGATGATATCCGCAGTAGAACTAAGGTTACCGACATAGCCCTAAGAATAGCTAAACTGAAGTGGCAGTGGGCGGGGCACATTGCTCGCAGGACTGATGGCCGATGGGGTCAGAAGGTTCTGGAGTGGCGTCCGCGGACCGGAAGACGAGCTGTAGGTAGGCCTCCAACAAGATGGAGTGACGACCTCGTCAGGATCGCGGGACCGCGGTGGATGCGAAAAGCACAAGACCGGTCTGAGTGGAAAGCCTTGGGGGAGGCCTATGTCCAGCAGTGGACGTCTTTCGGCTGACATGATGATGATGATGATTTATAAAATTGATCCAAGCTGTTGTCGTGGGTTGGCTTCACTCCATCTATATTCATACTATGCAGATTATCCATATATTATAAGTGTAAAACTGTCTGCCTGTGTGTTTGTTACGCTTGTACTACTAAACCACTGAACCGACTTGAATTAAATTTAGTGAAAATGTAGCTTCAGTCCCCGGGGTACCACATAGGGTGATTTTTATCCCAGAAAATTGTACAGTTCCCGAGAGACTAGCGATATATGAAATTTACATGGATGGAGTCGCGGACAACATGTAAGATTCTTTGGTTAAGCTAATTTTGTGGATGGTGTTTGGGAGTTTCTTAAATAAATAGTCGTACTCACAGTTCCAACGGTATATTGACCGTAAACACAAAAATCCATACACAAAGGTTCGAAGGCACAGGAAGGGTAGAAAGCACAAGCACACACAGAGAGAAAGTCAGCATATAGTTGGTGAAGAATGAAAGGTGATAAAAACAAGCGGTAAATAAGGCACAGCTGTTCGCGTCGATACAATTTGCGAGGGAGAGAAGCATGCGCTCAGCGTCGTAGCTAAGTTGTGACTGTCAAACGACCTCTGATGCTGTTAATATCGATATCGACGAGCTGGTATAGATTTAACCTATTTCAATCAGGTAGTAATTAATAGATAAAATAGTGTAAATATAAAATAAGTTTGTATATATTGATAGGTTAAAAGTTGTAAATATATATATTAAGGCATGCAATTATAAAATACGAGTAAATACTAAAATGTAATAATAGGTGATGTGTAGAAGTAGCCTACAATTCTTATTGGTAAGTATCAGGCTGAACGCATCAAACTTGCTCATTTTTAATTAAAATATTCTCCGTTACGGAAATTAAAATGCTATTCCGTCGTTTAACACTCCTAAGGCTTGATCGCAGATTATTTAAAAATACAGACTCCATTTTATTTTATTATCGTGAGACGGGTCAGTGGTTTTTTCTTTTAAAGAAGTCAATCGATTGAGCGAGCGAGCTCGACGGTTAAACTACCTATTTTACACTCTGACGGGACACCTTAAATTTTCGGTTAATAATGTATCCGTTGAGTTGGAAAGTGACTTTTTTTAAATAAGGAACTGGAGTGGATCCTATCGAATACGTTCGGGCTTACCGAGAGTAATAAGTTAATTTAAAAAAAAACCTTACAGATTTAGAGATAACGTTGCACACCACCTAAAACAAGTATGTATGGAGCCGAATGCCGAATGCTCCCAATCACAACAGGACTTCGATCCCTCCTCTGGCCTCCCAGTATTGCTGCAACCCCAGAAGATCTGTTCATAATAACATCTACACAAATGGGGCTTGCGCGAATTGGCAGCCTGCGATTGTGGTGCCCCGGAACAAACCATCTACCAACTTGCAAACGAGTGCCCAAATGAAAGATTTCCTAATGGAGTGGTGGGCCTGAACAGGGTGACACCGGAAGCTCGGCCGCCATTACTGTCAAGTGAATAAGAGCTGCCAAAACGTTGACAATACGATATGGTTTTTACCGCCTAGAATAGAGGCGCCAAAACCACCTTTATTTTGTAGAAAAATTCACCAATGACTGTCAAACAAGTCCCATTTCTACGAGTCTTGATTTTTTTATTATTAATTTAACTAGGTACGGTCACGCACGTTAATTAGCCACCCATTTCAAAAAAAACCTGCTTGAAGATGTCATTGTCAGTAGAGATGCTAAGTCATTTATAATTGGTAGGAAACTCAACCTTATTGCTATTTGACGACGTGCTGGCCTAGTTGGTAGTGACCCTGCCTACGAAGCTAGCGGTCCTGGGTTCAAATCCCGGTAAGGGCAGATATTTGTGTGATGAGCGCGAATATTTGTTCCTGAGTCATGGATGTTTTCTATGTATTTAAGTATACATTTCTCTATATAAGTATTTATATCGTTGTCTAGTACCCATAGTACAAGCCTAGAGCTTAGTTTGGGACCAGATCAATTGGTGTAACATTGTCCCCTGATATTTATTTATTTATTTTTATTTTATAAAATGTCAAATTGACTTTGGAACTAAGGTGGGTGGCAAATTTAATTCCGTGACTGTACAATACGAGGTACATACAAAAATGTATCATTCTCCTTGCAATAACAAAAATGGTAAAAGCCATTCCCGACTCCCTCTTTTTATTCCCAAACGTCCCAGTTACCAGTTTGTTTACAGTGGCAATAAACGAGAAAGTATTATCATGTCTCGGTTTATGGTCGTTACGATTGCGGCTTTGGAAAATCTGTAACACTTCGTAACGTTACAATGTAGATCGGAAACGGATTTGAAGAATACATTCCGTTCGGTCGTAGGGTAAACCAAATTGCATTTTACGTAAGCTATCGAACTGAGAAATGTGATGACAAATCTAACGAAAACAAGCTTAAAATCCCAAATGGAGGTTTTTTGCTGTCTAAGTTTATGTAGAATATAACTACACCTTTGGCTATAGACAATATGTATTGAGAGAACTTTATCGTTAACGAAAATGTATAGGATTTCGTGGCCAGTCAACTCCATACGTTTTGTCAGTTTTCAGCAATCGTTTACGTTACCGTTAAGAATCTTGTTTAGGGTCACAGATTTGGCCTCTACAGGGGAACGAAGAACCATATATACTTTTAATAGCTTGGTGAAGGCAAACGCCGCCAACTGATGGTACATGGTACCTGAGACCCAAATCCTAAGACCGCAAATGCGTTGCCAACCCTGAGGGCTAAGATGGAATGCCTCGCTAAGCAAGTAATTTCAAAGATAGTCTGAGCCATACACCGGAACACAACAATGCGAATGCTGGTTGGCGGTAGGTTAAAGGATACGATGGTGGTGGCGATCCGGACGGACCTTGCACAAGGTCGTACCACCACTAAAGTACAACAAAAGAGTCAAGCTGAAAACCAGCGCTGAGCCAGCTCACGTTTTGAGTGTAACTTTTTTGGTAACACCACATTTGTAAAGCTGCTCTTCAAGAGCAAAAAACGGCAAAAATATCAGGTTTGTTGTTCGGGCACCACTTATATATTTTTTATTCAGTAATTAGTATTTGTTGTCATATTTTAGTTTGTATTTTTAGTTATATTTTAGTTTTGCTCTTTTCTGTTTTCTGTCTGGAATATTTTAGTTTTTAATTAATTGTTTGTAGTCTCTCTGCCAATGCTGTTGCACGCCTATAATTGGTGCATAAACGGGAATGTGCCTTTTTTTCTGCTCTTGTATAATCTGTTTATGTTACTGTTGATGTGTCTTTATAAATAAATAAATAAATTTGCATGTCAAAAACACATCATCTGTGAATATATCAACTGTCTAGCTATCACGGTTCATGAGATACAGCCTGGTGACAGACAAACAGACAGACGGACAGTGGAGTCTTAGTAATAGAGTCTCGTTTTTACCCTTTGTGAACGAAACCGTAAAAAGCACTCAGGGATAAGTTATCCTTGTGTCTTGTTAGCATCGCAGATTCACTCTCCCTGCCATTTTCCGTACCCAACCGACGTACTTAACAAATAATTACGTGTCGTATTAATGAGGCAGTAATTGCAAGTGGCTGATAGCTCCCTAAGGATTTTCCGGTGCCGGAAGTTACTTGTCAGCGGAAGTGACGCATACGCCATCTCACCGCGAATTAATCATCCACTTTCCTTTTCACTTGGAGAGTCAGAAAAGAAATGTGAAACTTTAGAAAAAGGACCTTTTAACGATTTTCGGGGAAATTTTGAATAAAAGCAGGGCAGAGCGAGTGGAATGTCAATACAGATTGCATGGATTTTATAAATCGCATTTCTTAACAAAATATTAAAATACCGTAAAAGAGATCACCAAAAGTGACATTAAAATTAAATACGGATGATACATTTTAAAATGCTAATTAGACAGAGAGATCCGATGTGCACCGGTGACGTCATCATGCAGTTCGGCGTAACATTCTGTTTTGCTAGAAAGAGTTAGGAACAAATCTTTGTTGGCTTATCTTGGTTAGTTTTATAGCTATTTCATTGAATATTTTTTATTGAAGCTTTTATTGAAGCTTTTATTGAAGCTGTTCAAAAAACATGCATATTTCCAATTAGTTGTTAGGATAGTGTTTATTTTTTATTTATACAGTGCTGTAAGTGTTATTAGTAGATAAGCTGAAAGATTGAAAGATTTTTTTAATTTAATAATTTTCTTTCAGGGGGGTAAAATGTAAGCTAATTAAAACTGCCTTTTGACTCGACACGGCCCAAACTGTTAAAATTGAAATAACAACAATGGCAAAATGTCAGTTATTAACATTATATATCGGCGACAATATAAAAAATGGAGTCGAGTTTTTAAACCTTGCTTTTCACTTAGTTATTCTTACAATTAACGCTGTAACATACCTTAACTGTAATTATAAACTAGATAAAAAACATTTCGTTGACAAAAGCTATCTGTTTATTAAATAAACAGACAACAACATCAAACTCACTCTAAAAACCTCCTTCTTTTGTCGGGGTTTAAATAGATTCATTAAAACCGTAATTCAACTTAACTACCTAACAGTTAGCAGTTTCAATCAAATTCAACGGACGCATAATAGTCGCCATGCGTAGTTTCCAAATTGCCCTGTGATGAAGTTATATTGCAACACAATTATAACTTCGTTACGTACCAAACCAATTCAATTTGCTGGACGTGGAAATGCGCAGCAGGATTGTTTTATGAAACGGTATTAACACGCCAGAAGCGCGGCGCAGCAAAATAAACAGATGAGACATACCTTATGGTCAAAGATCCAAATAGAAGACGATTTGCACGGGGCTGTTTACTGGATGATAAGTATTTTATATCAAATTTAATACGCTAAATAATATGTGGCGAATAGGTGATGTAAACCTTTTTCTTGAAAAAAATATACCTTGCCGAGTTTCTTATGCCGGTTCTTCTCGGGGCAAAGGTTTTATTTTTCGAACCGGTGGTAATGCTTTTTGACATTCATAGGTGCATTATATTATGCCTAAATTGAAGAATAAAGAACTTTGACTTTGACTTTGACTTAGGTAGGCTGAACAATAAAAACAAATTAAAATGTTTTTTTTTTAAAATTGGAAATGCTTGTTTAATAGACAAATTACAAACTAATCGAAAGTATGATGCCTATAGAATATGTTAACGTTAGGTTTGATGCTCTAGTTTCACGGGAAAAAAAATGTCAACATAACGTTTGCATATTCTATAGGCTTCATACTTTACATTGGTATGTAATTTGTCTAATAAACAATAAAGTGCAATGTTTTACAACAAAACTTAAATAAAATAAAATATATATACTAGACTGAATTTTTTCAGTCTACCTCAGTCATGTCAGCCGAAAGACGTCCACTGCTGGACATAGGCCTCCCCCAAGGCTTTCCACTCAGACCGGTCTTGTGCTTTTCGCATCCACCGCGGTCCCGCGATCCTGACGAGGTCGTCACTCCATCTTGTTGGAGGCCTACCTAGAGCTCGTCTCACGGTCCGCAGACACCACTCCAGAACCTTCTGACCCCATCGGCCATCAGTCCTGCGAGCAATGCATATTAGATATTTAAAAAAATCTCCTATTCGGATCTCTTACTTTAGCTTGTACGTGCTATAAGGTACAGTCAAGGACATTATTTAACCACCATGGAACCCTGTCGCATAACGTTAATCATTAATTTTAGTGTAATTTCTTTCGAGTGATTTGACGGCGTCGTTATGCCAGGGTTCCATACTGGCTCAACAATTAAAGTCCTAGACGGTACTAGACGACGATAAATAAAATGAAACGTATAGATAAATACTTGAATACATAGTATCCATGATCAAGGAACAAACAAGCTCATCGTATGCTCGTATTGAGAATCAATCCTGGGACCACATCAAAGGCAAGCTCATACCAAGTACGCTAACCATGTCCTCGTAATACCAGTGGGTAGCACAAGTTATATTTTATCCCTTGTCGCTCAGTGCGTCTCTAACGTTGGAGACTGGAAAGAAAGAGAGATCCAAGCGACAAACCAGTCGCGGACAACATGTGCTTGCCGTGCTGGTATTTGTCGAGAAAGGTAAAAAAAATAAGTAGGTAGGTTTTGAAGGGTCCAACAGATTTCCTATAAACCTAGTTAAGAACTAACGCTAGAAAACTTGCTACACATCTAAGTTACAAGTTAGGACAGCATTCAATAATTTAAAAGTAAGCTACACATTAAAACAATCGTAAGAAATATCACAATAAATCGAAAGGCTTAATCTTGTGAAGAGTATAAGATGATACTTATAAACTTACCTAAACTAATTGAATTTATGTCTACATTTCGACAGTTCTTAAAAATACTGTTTCAAGACCTACATTGTACAGATATGGGAGTTTTTTTTCATATCTTTAAACATAAATCGGTTCACCCGTTTAAAAGCTACGGTGCTACAGACAGGCACACACACATAGCTGAGCTGTCAAACTTATAACCCCTCTTTTTGCGTCTGTGGTTATAAACATACACCGGATTGACGGGGGTAAAAATGTACCAGTGCTAGTGATTCATTTAATATCGACTAAGTTTATCGACAACTTTTTCTTTAAGTGTTCCTTTATCTTCTTTATCTGAATGATCAGCTTCCCATGAAGATAAACGTTATTATTTCTTCCCAGGCATGTTTAACAAACTTAAAAAAAAATGTTCTCAATTCGTCGGAATGCTAAAGAATATTGTTGTGCTGTTTGAATTTGTTATTCAAGGTTGTCAAAAGTGACTCGAGTCCAGAGTCAATGTCAGATACCGGTTGTTAATAGTTGCAGTATAAATAAAAGAGGTTTGCACGTAATTAAAACGTATTCAAACTTGACCATTACTTATGATAATGATGATTAAAAAATGCTTTTTCGATGTCGATAAACTTAGTCGCCATTTAATGAATCACTAGCACTGGCGCATTTACCCCCGTCAACTTGGTGTTTAGTTATAAATATGCGCTATTCGCCCTCACTGATAACCCGTCGACTGCGCCCCGTAATGAGTGCGCAACGGTTCCCAGGCAATTGCCCAGAAACGACCGCGCTGACCTGTCTGCGACCGTCCGTTGCTCTGCAAATTGACCCGAGACGAAGCCGTAAAGGTAAAACTGAACAAAGAAACGCGCATGGAATTTTAGATAAATTGCATGTCTATTGAAAAAAATCCTGAGGCTCTATTCTCCTCGGTAAAACTACCAATCTTAGTCCTTGTTAGTTATCGATTACATACATAGTTGCCAGTTATTTTAATTAAAATATTAGCACGTCATTCGGTTTATTCAACTGATTAACCAAACAAATATACAGAGGGACTTCTTCTACATGTACGTATTCAAACAAAAAAATAATTGAGACAAGATTCGGCGAAAAATATATATGAACTCACCGAGACGCTTAAGTGGCCAGTTTATTGGCCAGTTTACCCTATATAGCTTTTAACATGTTATCGTAATGGTTTTAACTCGACCGTCATTACTGGCAGGTAAATAGGGCTTCTTTTTATGGCATAGAGAAGGCAAACGAGCACACAGGCCACCTTATGGTAAGTGGAAACTGTGACCCATAGACCTTCGCATTCACAAGACTACAAGCCTAAGACTGCAAATGCGCTGCAAACCCTGAGGAGTAAGATGGAATGCCTCTATGCTAGTCATTACACCGGCTGTTTTATCCCCAAGCCTAGGCTATCGCTAAGATGAAGATACGATAGTCACGTAAAAATTGTCTCAGAAAAATATATGCGATATATTTTCTTGGACCTTTGAACTGCCGAATGAATTCACAAACAGGAAAATATCACTTGTATGATTATATGATTCTAAGAAAACTTTATTTTGGACTCGGTTAAATCATATTTATATACAAACGTATTCAAGTAAATAAGACATACTTATCACACATAGCAGAGCTACAAAATAACCAACCGCTTTTAAAACTAGTTGTTAATTCTGTAACCACATTTTGCACAAACAGGCTAAGATGTTTACCAGTGTATATTAGTCACAGGTTGCAAGCCCATCGCCTAACAATACTACATGCCTTTAATCCGTTAGTCGCCTCTTATATACGACTTCCACGGGAAGACATGCAGTGGCACTATTCTGAGCCGGCAATCACACGACTAATACATTAGCTAACATAAGACATATCATATAACCGTTGGGGAAGAAAAGTTCTCGAGTGGCGGCCCCGCACCGGTGGACGGAGTGTTGGACGGCCTCCCACCCGGTGGTCTGACGACCTGGTTAGGATCGCGGGGAGCCGCTGGATGCGAGCGGCTCAAGACCGTGACTTGTGGCGCTCTTTGGGGGAGGCCTTTGTCCAGCCGTGGACGCCCCCGGGCTGATGATGATGATGATGAAGACATATCATAATGTTGAATATACGATAATACGACAAAAGCAATATGGATTACCTGACTAGAATAAAACCTCAGTTTAAGAGGAAATTACCCTCTAAGTATAAAATGAATCATCTACTTATGAAATTCTCAAGTTAAGTGTCCCTGTCCTTAGTCAAATATTCACACTTTATCTTAGCTGGAAATTCCAGGACTTGAATATTTTCACTTAGTCCCTCCTTACATAACCCTATCTCACCTACGTTGGTATTCTAAGCCAAAAAGTCGTACTGCTGGCATCGCTCGAACAAATTCAATCTTATCTCGTTAGGATTAAGTTAGCATATACTGGAGGAGTTGTGAGATGAGACGTTTCGGTGAGTGGGTTGTAGGTACGCATCTGGCTCTGAATACTTGAGTGCCACGTAGTATGTTAAAGTGAAGATGAAAATTAAATATATTAGTGTCGTTCTTTTGACAATGTAAGAACAATGCTTAAATAAAATATTCCTATTATTCTATTTTCATTTCTATTCTATCTGTGTATCTAATAGAATACACATGACTACTATCTATGTATCTTAGTCAATAATCATTTATTCAAATGCGATAGCTTTATCTTGTCTAGGGGACACCGTTGATGTAGGAAATCGTATCGAAACTTTTATGTGGTCGTCTTGCACCGTCTTATATACACATAAGTAGGTCTGTTTTTTTCATCTTTCCTCCCTCTATCTCTCTCGTAAGATTTTTGGCATGTTTGTCTGCTGAACTACGCATGTTATTTGATATCATATTAAATTTAATAACTATATAGGCATTACTAGACTAAGTAGTAACCATTATAATATGTTTAAAAAATGACTGACTGCTGAGTTTCTTGCGGCGTTTCTTCTGAGCATTGGTCTCCTCTTGGGAAGCGCTGGTAGATTCTTGACATGTAAAAGTCCCCGGAAGGCCTACTTACTGAATAAATGACTTTTATCCTTTTTTTTTTCTGTGTGTCTGTGTATCCTTTTGTTTGTCTACGGCGTTTGGGTTAGTATTGTTATCTATCCAAAAAACTGTCTGGCTGACTGATCGATCAACGCATAGAAATCGCTGGACCTAGGAGCTTCAAATTTGGAGGGAACATTCCTTGGATATCCTAGGGGTGAACTAAAAAGGCATTTTTATAGGCACGGGCACTTTTGCACGTCAAAAATCTATCAGCGCTTCCAAAGAGGAGACGTCTGCTGAGAAGAAAAGTGTCAAAAAACTCAACAATCAGTTTTATTTATTTATTTGACTCATGGCAATAATAATACGAAACTACGCGTACAAAGTTACGGGCGCCCTCTAGTCGTAAATAAGATTAATAACGTATTATTATCGTTACATATAATTGTTAACACGTTACACATTTTCTTGACTTAAGGTAAGGCCAACGACATGAGATAAAGGATGTAAACAAGCTTTCCGGAGTTCCAAAACATTTTTATTTGAAATGCCACTTCGAACGCAATCCAAACAGGAATGAACTTCACAAAATGGCGACCCTAACAACTTCTGTACTGACAGCTTTCCCGTCCCACGAATCACGCAACGACAGCCGTCATCGACCAACTGGAGATATTATTGCGTACGAGAAATAAGGACAGTTATAATAACAATCGCTTGCTATCGCAATATAACTCAGTAACTGTCAGTTTGTTAAGATTCTTTATCTCGTGTCATTGGCCATACTTTACATATGTACCTACGATTATCTATGGCCTTAAGGAGTCATTTTTGTGTATTTGTCTGTTATGTCATGTGCGAAATCAAAAGAGGAATCCCCATTGGTCTTGTCAAGAAATCTCACTTGTAACCACAGATACCTTTTCCGCGCCGTTTCTTTCCCCCGCATCAAAGCAGTAGCGTTGCATCTCATGTATACAAAGTGGATTTATGTAAATGCGCGCGAAAACCGGCGATCAGCGGCTTCTCCGAATATTGTCATTACCATGGTTATTACTGTAGACTTGTAGAGAGAAGATTTGAAGTAGCGATTACAAGTTTAATATGGATAAGACTAGTACAAGTATTTATTTTTCATATCAACTGTACAAGTTCATATATCTATTTTGTTTGAGCTGTATATTGACATATAATTAATAAGATATCTGTAAGAACAATAAACAACATGACAACTAGTAAATAAATGTATCTATCTATCTAACCAATCGCACTAATCATATCCATATTAACCTTTTAATCGCTACTTCAGATCCGCCCTTAAACGGTTGATATGCCGTAACCAAAACTGCAATGTATTAGTCGAAGCATTAGATACTCTATTTAGTAACTAATTTAAATGGAAATTGCTTTTACTATTACTTTGTAGTTAGTCCCTTTATTCGGTGTTACGGCAGATTGGTTCGTCTGACCAGTTCGTGTTGAACAATGATGGTATTACGCTAATATTATCCTTATATTAGCCTATAACTACTGGGTTAAACACATTTAAATTAACACATTGGCCACCTTTTTTACAAGCATTTTTTTAACAAATCTTGCAAGTGAATTTTGAAACAAACCCCGTTAGTGTAATGGGCTGAAATATGTAAATCCCATGAAAATTCAATCATTATTGCATACATCTGATGCTGGAGTCGGAAGATGGCGGCATGATCTCCGCAATACTTAGCGTAGAGCCACGGTCTTGACAGGCTGGTGATGAATATGCAAAATAAGTATAGGCAGCCACAAAAGCTTGACCTAAAATATTATGACTAAACATTTTTTGAAAAAGTTGACACAGCAGACGAATTTTCGGGCAGAAGCGAGAAGTTTTTTAAGAGGTTTATTATTATTATGTATAGAAGTTGGCTAACTTTCAAGGAGTAAAAGAGACAGCAATGTAGTTTTTAAATCTCCGTCCCGCTTATCCCGGAACTTATGATTTTTAATTTATTTATCGATTTCATAGGCTTGTTCCTAAAGTATAAGCTTGTTCCTAAAATATTATAACGAATGTTTTTTTTTTTATTAAGATGACACTCAATGCCGACGAGGTTTTTAAGAGGCCGTATTATTGTTATGTGTAGTAGTTAGCTAACTTTCAAGGAGTAAAAGAAACAGCGATGTAGTTTTTAATTCTCCGTCCCGCTTATCCCAGAACTTGCACTTAAGCTACTTAGATACCTGCAAAATATAAGGACCAACATACATACCTTTACACCTGTCTCCCATTGGTGTAGGCAGAGACTATGAAACGCCAGATGCACCGATCTAAACATAAAACTTTCGCTCCCTCTACATTCCTCAACCTCTTCATGAACGTAATTAGTGGGCATTTTCACTAAATCGTGTACCCCAATCAAGGACAAAAATTAAGGAACTTTAACTTTGTCAGTTTTGTGACGAAAATTAGCTATACATTGACGGCCGCAATGTATGAGTAATTTTCGTCACAAAACTGACAAAGTTAACGTTCCTTAATTTCAGTTGTTAATTGGGGTACACGATTTAGTGAAAACTCCCTAGTACTTAAATTAGCGATATCATACTTTACTGTATAGTCAAGTTCATAAATATTTATACACTTTAGTACCTTGTCACTTTAATCATGACAATTCATATATGACAGTTTAAACATGACATTAAATAGACACGTTGGCCTAATTGGTAATGACCCTGCCTACGAAGCTAGCGGTCCTGGGTTCAAATCCCGGTAAGTGCAGATGTTTGTGTGACGAGCGCGAATATTTGTTCCTGAGTCATGGATGTTTTTAATGTATTTAAGTAGGTACATATTTCTCTATATAAGTATTTATATCGTTGTCTAGTACCCATAGTACAAGCCTAGAGCTTAGTTTGGGACTAGGTCAATTGGTGTGACACTGTCCCCTGATATTTATTTATTTTATTTTTATTTATTAAATAGACAAGGTACTAAAGTGTATACATATTTATGAACTGGACTACAAAAGAGAGGTCTAAAGTGGCCATAATACATAGTAGACTCACTTGAATAATCCAATGAGATCGGAAGTCGTGCACGGAAGTAATATCCGCCGTCCCCTGCGAAGGACCCTCGAGTGGGTTCTTATTGAATTGAGTAGGTACATACATGTAATAGTGATAGGTCAGTCCCTTGTCTGCCGCAAACCAAATAAGGCTAAGTGCAATGTTGCAACCGAAGCATTATAAACTCTTTTAGTAACCACATTAAGTTCAAAATGCTTACACTATAAATAACTTAACGCCTTCAGATTATTTTTGATTGTCGGCTGACCGGATTGAACCTGAAAAGTGCATATAAAATTGTTTTGTTCTTTACTGGTGTTGACCAATATGTCTTAACTGAAAAGGTTAGAAATATGAAATAATTTATCATTTCTTAGTAATATAGCGATTAAAAAGGATTTTTAAAAAGTGACTCTTTGACTACGAATTTTATACTGTGAATACATACGTTTTTGTATGTTTGTCCGTCTTTCACGCTTCAACCACTGAACGGATTGAGATGAAACTTGGCACACATTTAGGTTAGATCCTGGAATAGGACAAAGGATAGTGTTTATCCCGGAAAATTGGATAGTTATTAGATAGTAGAGCAACGCTAAACGACTTCTACGCGGACGGAGTCGCGGGCGAAAGCTAGTAATAACATAAAGACTTTAAAAAATGTAAAGTTGCCGATATAAGAGGCAAAGTAACGTCTAGTACTGTCAGCCAAAATTGTGTTCTACCACCCTACGGTTGAAGTTCATTTGCAACGCAAATATAATACCTCTCCTGGTGTCGGGCTGGACATCAGATGACCCGATACCCCGTTTGCCAAATGTAGCATAAAAAAGTAATAATAGAACACAACATTCTTATTGTACACGAAATATCCTGAAACACAGAGTCATGGCCGCCATATTTAATTAAAACCTTTCTCTTACGTGTTTTTGCCTTGACATGGGTATACCGACACTACCCACGCGACAGATTTCATTTTCTTTGAATATAAGCGACCCAAATTAACAATAGAACGTTGAATACCTAACTGTTACATTTTCATTGGGCTAGTTTATACGTCAATTATGTAAAGATAAAAAGATAAAAGATAAAAGAAATTTATTTAGTAAGTAGGCCGCTCGGGCACTTTTACACGTCAAGATACTACCAGCGCTTCCCAAGAGGAGACCACTGCTGAGAAGAAACGCCGCAAGAAACTCAGCAGTCAGTCATTTTTTAAACTTATTTCATATTGCATATTACAATGGTATGTACAACCTAATCTAGCATTATATAAAGCTACAAGTATTAAATTAAATATAATATCAAATAACAGTAGTTCAGCAGGAAAACATGCCAAAAATCTTACGGGAGAGAAGGATAGAAAAGAATAAAATAAAATAACTACAACGACCTACTTATATATGTGTATATGAGATGGTGCAAGATGACCACATAAAAGTTTCGATATGTTTTCCTGCATCAACGGTGTCCCCCAGACAAGAAAAAGCAGGATAAAGCCTTTGCATTTGAACAAATTACTATTGACTAAGTTTCGGGTGTAGGCCATGCATTTTTGTCTGTTAGATAGTCCTCGACCCTATAATACGCTTTAGACATTAACGACCTTTTCAAATATTTTTTAAGTGCTGGGTAGGGTAACTTTAAAACTACTTCAGGTAATTTATTATAGAAATGAATGCATTGACCAACAAATGATTTATATACTTTACGGACACGGAATTTTCGAATAGCTATTTTATTTTTATTTCTAGTATTTAAATTATGTATATCTGAGTTTTTGGTGAACGAATCTAAATTCTTAATAACATAAATAATATTCTCGTAAATAAATTGAGACGCTACAGTTAAGATATTAATTTCTTTAAAAAGTTCTTTTAATGAGTCACGGGAATTTAAATTATAAATAGAACGAATGGCCCTTTTTTGTAACACAAATATAGTTTGTATGTCAGCTGCCTTACCCCAAACCAGAATACCATAAGACATAACACTATGAAAATAACTATAATAAACTAAGCGAGCTGTCTCAACATTAGTTAGTTGTCTAATTTTCCTAACGGCGTAAGCTGCCGAACTTAGTTTACCTGCCAGTGCAGCTATGTGGGGACTCCATTGCAAATTTTTATCTATTGTTATGCCTAGGAAAACCGCCCTATCTACCATAAGCAAACACTCGTTATTTAGAAAAATACTAGAATCTACCGGTTTAACATTAGGCAAAGCGAACCTAACACATTTAGTTTTCTTGGCATTTAGTAGCAAGTTGTTACTAATAAACCAATTATGTACTTTAACTAGAGTGGCGTTTATCCTACTGTTGTCTACGGTTTTTCTATCTACCTTGAAAATTAGTGAAGTATCATCAGCAAAAAGTACAATATCGCAAAGTTCATCTACTATTGGTGGTAAGTCATTTATGTAAACCAAAAATAAAAAAGGACCTAAAATAGAGCCTTGAGGCACACCTATTTTCACTGTAACTCCAACAGATTGCGTTTTGTTTACAACAACTGTTTGAGTTCTATCACTTAGATAAGAAGACATAAGGCTTAAAGCTTTATTGGACAATCCATAATGTTCTAATTTTAAAATAAGGGTCATATGTTCCACGCAATCAAAAGCTTTAGAAAGATCACAAAATATTCCTATTGCGTCGCAAGATGTTTCCCAACTGTTATATATATATTTAATGAGTACCGATGCCGCATCAATTGTTGATCGACCTCTTGTAAAGCCAAACTGGTTATTGCTAAGTAGTTTATTTCTGTTAAAGTGACCTAACATATCCTTCAGCATTAGTTTCTCAAAGACTTTACTTAAAACTGGTAGTATGGAAATGGGACGGAAGTTCGTTATATCACTCATCTCGCCTGATTTAAAAAGAGGTATGACTTTACTATATTTCATGAGATCTGGAAAGATCCCCTCTGATATGCAATTATTGTAAATTAATGCTAGATGGGGTGCAATTACATCTATGATATGAAAGAGCACTTTAACTGATGTGCCCCACAAATCTTCAGTCTTTTTTAAACTAAGCGATTTAAATATCTTTACTATTGAATCTGAATTTACAGGGCTGAATTCAAAGTTTATATTACATTTACTGACATTAGTGCAAAGTAATGATTGAGCTTCAACCGCGGATGATTTAAGACATTTCGTAGTATTAATTGCCATGTTGGAAAAATAATCTTCGAATGCTAATGCAACATCTTTATTTGACGTGATTGGATGGCTACCTGTGTTCAGGGTGACTTGATTATCACGAGTTTTTGATTTTCCCGTTTCTCTATTTATAATATTCCATACAGTTTTTACCTTGTTCTCAGATGATTTGAGTTTAAGACTAAGAAAAAATGCCTTAGCAGTTAAACAAACTTGCTTAAAGGTCCTCGAATATTTCTTAACATAATTTAGGAAATCAACATTCTTATTGTCCTCCCTCTCTCTATATAAGTCATAAAGCCTATTTCTACTTTTATGAATGCCTGCAGTAGCCCATTCACTAAATCTGGTTTTCGACCTAGTAATAGTTTTAATTTTAAAATTGTTGTTAAATTGATGTAGAATTACGCCAAACAAGTCTTTATAAATACTATTACATTCATTCTGTGAAAAAGGTAACACTGAAAGATTACTCTGAACTTTATTTTTGAATAATTTCAAACGATTACTAGTTATAGGTCGGTAAGTTATTGTGTGAGGTTTTTGATAAAAATCAGAGATGAAAGATGCCTTCTGACCACTATGGTCAGAATTAAAACAATTAAATATTTCTTTATCCAAACAATCGCAGTTACAAAAAATATTATCTAAGCAAGTTGCACTACTAACACCTATCCGAGTGGGTTCAAAGAACAGATTACCTAAATTAAAAGATTTAAATAAACTTAGTAACCTAGTGGTATTATTTGACTTTTCAAGTAAGTTAATATTAAAATCTCCACAAACTATAACATGCTTCTGGCTATTACATGCTAATTTTAACACATGTTCCATAGTGGATTCAAATGTGCAAAAATCAGCCAATGGTGGTCTGTAAACACATATTATTATATAACTTTCTAACTTTGTAACATATGTTACATATGATATGTCTTCTCGTGACCACGGTCGTCGCAATACGAGACGTCGAGGTTATAATGAATATTTTACGCGTTTAGAGGTCGCACCAATGTCGTAACGGCGATTAAACCGTCACTTGGTGACGATTTTTCGTATTTTTTTTTTTGCGGCTATTAGGACATTATGCAGGGTTCGTCCGGATCGCTACCACCATCTTATCCATTAACCTACCGCCAAACAGCAGTGTTCGCATTGTTGTGTTCCGGTTTGGGGATAAGACAGTCGGTGTAATGATTAGCATAGAGGCATTCCATGTTAGTCCTCAGGGTTGGCAACGCATTTGCAGTCTTAGGCTTGCAGTCTTGTGAATGCGAATGTCTATGGGTCACAGTTTCCACCTACCATCAGGTAGCTTGTCTGCTCGTTTGCCTTCCCTTGAAAAGGGAACGACTTACTATCGCGAAATTTAAAAACAATCTATATGTCATTTAAGATGACTGTAAACCTGAAAAATTCCATACGAAATGCGATAACGTTTTTCTCCTCTTAAGATATTATGAAAAACTACATATATGTGTAGTGTGTACGTTGACTTTACCAAGAATTCGTTGATAATGAAAAAAAAAAAGGAAACGTACAAACCTAGTGTTCCATCATAACAACTATGTATTAAAATTCGTGGAGATCCGACTTGATTTAGGTTAGTGAGAAACGTTCTTGCCCGCAGCCACTCGTATAGATTTTTTTGACAGCTACTGGAGTTAACCGTTGCTTTACAGTCCTCTTTAAATAGTACCTACATTATGATACAAGTGTGCTAAGTTGACCATTGTATACAAGGCGCTATTGTGTGCGCACGAGCGGCAGCGAGTGCGCCACAAGAAAGCCGCGTATATTATGGTCACAGGCACACGTGTTACATACGACGTTTTTCAACACACTTGCGAAAAAAAAACAAGACTTCATTTAGTCAAATTTTAATTAATTATTAAAACAGTTGGTAAAATTACAATTTCTTCATTTTCTTTACTTAAAGAAGACATTTTCGTTAATATTAAACTTCACAATAATTAATCCAAACTATCTTCGTCACAGCCGTCAATTATTTACGAAAAATGGCGGCTGGCGCGTTTTTTTTTTTTTCTTGCCGCGATACCGATGCGCGCTCAAGGCTAAGGCGCGAACGAGATCGGCTAACAGCCAAATTTAAAATATAATAATTCATGTTTAAAATACAAATTACAGAAAAATTTAAATGATTTTAATGAAATTGAGTTATTTTTAGTAATAAAGCTGATATCACCAATTTATTGAAATAAATATGTAGATAATGTTATTTGCCGCATAAAAACTGTTTGTTGCTAAGAAAAAAAAAGGTATAACCCGACTAAATTATATCGCTTCTTCTTCGTACTTACAACTTGGTACTAGGCTACAAATGTAAATTGTTAGGGTTAATAAACTAAAGGCACTTGTGCGTAATATACTGAAAAAGCACGCGTGTTTAATATCTAGGTTTATGAGCCAAAAATCGGTGGAATAAAAAGGTCGTTTTGAGCAAGTGTGTTGAAAAAATCATAATACACTCAGGAGCAAAAAGAGTGCGTTTTTTAATACAAACGAGACCTTGGTTCCTCGCCAGGGGTTGTTTTGAGTGAGGTTTGATGGTGGGTACTGTGAGGTTCAATAGAGGAGGTCAAAAGTTCTTAAGATACCTAACTGATCGCACAATCAGTTAAAACCACAGCGAGAGAGTTTGGGTCAGCACTTGGATTTCCATACATTTAAAGGCCATTTTAGATGTTTTTCTGAACAGGCACTATTCCGGCGTTAACCGCAGATTCATTCAGTTGGGTACTTCACTCTGGAAGTCCTGTATCGATAGTCGGGGTATTCATCATCAGATTTCCCAAAAAAAATCCCTGGCGAGGAACCAAGGCTTCGAAATAGCCCCTTTAGTATGGAAAAACGCACTCTGACCCGTTATTTTTGCTCCTGAGTGTATACCACATTATTGACACAAATCTGTGTCAACCGAAAAACTTACGATTCAGTCGACATTAATAACACGATGACGATTTAATGAGTTTCATTTTAAGTTTCCAGATTCATTCACAAATAAGAGTATTGACACACGTACAGCAGACGGATCATATTGCGACGGGACCGAGTACAAAGAGTTCATATTTATGAGGAGCTTGAGCCAATAATGAATCCTTCGACAAAGGGCAAAAAAAGTCACTTTACGAGAGTTCATTATTTACTTTCATTCGTGCGGCTATGTTGCAGCACCAGTGCGAAATGAGTTCCATAACTCTGTGTTACAGTACCTTTTACATTGTTTTTCTACTAGAGTACTATAAATCGCTAATATTGACATCGATGATATAATGAGCGTTGACATGGTAATAACAGTTCTATAATAATTATTATAGCATTGTTATTACCATGGTTACGCGAATAAACAATGTTAGTGACGGTGTTTGGTGATCAACTGACATCTTAATTATTTTATTTACTTGTCAAATACAACAATTTTAAATATATAAAAAACAGTAGCTTTGTAGTAAATCATAATTAAGAAAAGATCCTTAAAAAACAAAGAAATGTGTCAAACTTCATAGTTTCCTTTTTAGGCTTGTAGATTAATTTATGTATGTGTTATGTATGCAACGGTACATAATTAGCTCTTAAGGTATGATTGTCGAGGTTAAAGCGCGAGCTTGCGAGCAATTTCAATAAAATTAAAATAATGAACCATGGTTGCTTATTTTGAACGTTCTCTCCAAGAATTCCGTGTCATCTGTGAACGCTCAAAAAGCATCCCTTGTTCCTAATTTGAACGCCAAACCATAAGGAAAGCGTAGAGGTATCTCAACCTCTTACAGTGCATATTGTATTGTTACCAAACAATTAATAACGGGCCTTTATTGCTCAACAGACTGAATTACTTGAATTAATTACGATCATATTTACCCAGCGTTGTGCGTGCCCGCATCCCTCTTATCTGTGCTTTGATAATTTAAAGTCATGCGAATTGAAGGAGTGGACTAATTAGTAATTAGTAAATTAAAATATGAGGGTAATAAAATACCAACTTTATAGGTGTAGAAGTCAAGGGCGAATTAGGGTAGGCTAGTTTTAGTACATTGTGTATTAAGGGCGGTAAGTAAGGAATTACGACCGAGGCTCTAGTAGAAGCCCGAAGTCGAAGACCGAGGGCTTTCTGAGTCGAGGTTCGTAATTCCCGTACCGCCCGTGAAACATACAATGTTTTTCATCACATTTGCGAGTAAATAAATGAAATTATAGGGCAGAAAAAACTTATTTATTAAAATTTATAACATGTAGCGAGATTGCAATGAAATTACTGTTTAGATAACATTTTAAAACAATTTTTCAATTTCGTGTAAACTTCTTGCTTGAACTTGCATGAACGGTGTGCTGCGCTATAAATTAAAAAAAAATTACTTACCAACCTAGGTTTTCATGAAAAAAAAAGGTCGAGGGTTTTATATGGGGCTTACGGCCCAGTTAACCTGTATGTAGGTTTTCATGAAAAAAAAAAGGTCGAGAGTTTTATATGGGGCTTACGGCCCAGTTAACCTGTATGTTTAGATACTGTTTACGTGAAAGTGTGATGAAAAAATATGTGTATTATTCGATTCTACAACGTCGATTGGTTGAGGCGTGGAGCCGTGAAAATGAAACGCACAAACAAGCAAGCAAATCATGCTTTATTTGTTTAAAATTACATAAAATTATTACGCCTAAATGAATAAAAAACGGGTTTTTAATAAGACATTCTGAATATATTTTTGATTCTAGTTTTATAAAAATAAATAGTCTATATTAAGTAATTGATAAGATCCGCGATAAACATGATTCACAATACAACAAGGGACTTTCTAATTATGTTAACGACCCAGCCCATCGTAACAAGAGGTCACCCAATTCTCCCAATTCTCCCAATTCCCCCAATTCTACCATTTCTTCCATTTCAACCAATCCTAGCAACTCGGGACGAGATTTAATTGCGGTCCAACTTCCGGAAAACTTTAATAATGCCAACGATATCTCGTTACAAAGTAATTTGTGGTTTATGTTGTTCTTACAGAGTTCTTTAATAATAATAGAGTTATCTTGATAATAGTAATCTTGATAATTGAGGAAAGTCAGAGTTTGAGTTTTGTTTGTTTAAGGACTTATAAAACACTAGATTTTAGCCGCGACTTTGAGTAGAACTCTTTGGAGAACTTTCCGTCAGTTTATACAAGTTATATGGTAGTGCCCGAACCTCCCCACTGCCCAATGGTCCCCTATCTCCCCTACTTATACCTGTATGTTATTGTAAAAAAATGTTTTTAGTTTTAGCTAATTTATTAGTGGAAACAGTGTAAAAGTACATACCATACTTAACCTACATATACCATACATAACTAATACCATAAATAAATAAACAACAAAAAAATATCTATACCTGTGGATATCCTCACACAAATTAATGCAGTCCTTAATTAAACACTAAGCTTGTTTCTACATACAAGACAACGATAAACATGCTTTTATGTACAATTTCAAACAAATATATTTGTCCATACCGCGGAAATCGAACTCGAGAACGCCAACTGCGTAAAAGCGGCAAAAACTTGTCAAGGAACTAATTAAATTCCTTTTAACATAAGCTGATTTACACGTCGAAAGAAAACATAAAGGTAAGCACCGTTTGCAACTTGCCTCGGACTACACTCCTCCACAAAACTAACCTCGCCTCCGTCTTACACAAGTTACGTCTATTATAATTTAATCCGGTGCATCTTGTAATTGCAGCTCTCGTCCGATGCAGCTGGTCGAGCGAGAGACTGCATGAGACACTAAATGAACGTGGAAAAATACAGCGTAGAAAATAAATTACAGCGTCAGATGCAGGAATTTATCACAGCATTGAACGGGTGAACCGCCGATGGTTATAATCAGACGATCTGCTTTGAAAAAACCTCGGGATTTCAATGTGATTTTTAACTTGAAAGTTTGTATTATGTAAAATCACGGCTTAGCTTCGTAGAAAACGTTTAAACGTGTGTTTTAGGGCTTTTGATGATATTGAAAAGACAAATAGAGGCCTGGATTGGTTGAATAAATAAGGTATTTTTAAAAACCGACAAGATGAATGGAATCGATATAAACTGCAGACACGATAAATAGATCGTCAGCTTACGCCGATTATACCTTTTTACATTTCGCCTTCGAAAATCGTTAACGTTAGCATTATTAGCGGGTGGTAGGACCTTGTGCAGGGTCCGTCCGGATCGCTACAACCATCATATGAAATATGTAATAAGTTTAAAAAATGACTGACTGCTGAGTTTCTTGCGGCGTTTCTTCTCAGCAGTGGTCTCCTCTTGGGAAGCGCTGGTAGTATCTTGACGTGTAAAAGTGCCCGTGCGGCCTACTTACTGAATAAATTTCTTTTATCTTTTATCTTTATCATCTTATCCATTAACCTACCGCCAAACAGCAGTGTTCGCATTGTTGTGTTCCGGTTTGGGGGTAAGACAGCCAGTGTAATGACTAGCATAGATGCATTCCATCTTAGTCCTCAGGGTTGCCAACGCATTTGCAGTCTTAGGCTTGCAGTCTTGTGAATGCGAATGTCTATGGGTCACATTTTCCACTTACCATCAGGTGGCCTGTGTGCTCGTATGCCTTCTCTAGGCCATAAATAAAAAAAAAAACATTATATCCAGGCTTACTGGAGTCATGCACTTCTGATAACCTATCCATGGTGAAGGGATAATGTTCTGCAACCCTCCTGTACTGTTACTTTGGGCATAGTATAAAAAGAAAATGTACGTCATCTCCGGCCGTTGAGGCGTTTCTGCTACCTAATATCGCTCACGCGCTAGGGTTATCAAAATGTGACATTTACGTGATGACATTTTTGCGTCTATGAGCCTCGCTCGATACTTGAAACGTACCTACGTACCTACGCCATCAAACGGGGCGGCAATTCTCCAGGGAATCCTGTAACAGGGATATTATAAATAGGTTACCTACTCCTTCGCTCAGACTCTCTATTACGGTCTCCCCACATGTATCGACGCGGAATCGGCGTTAGCTGATCAAAAAAACTCTGTATTCCATAGTCAAAATATTTATATCACTTGATTTTTGCTAGAATGTGGGGCCATTTGCAACGTCAAAAGATGGCGGATGTGTAATTTGTTTTAGAATTTATTTTTGTGTATTTAGGCGTTCATAGTTCTTTTCTGTTATTGATTTGTACTTTTTATGCCTTTGTGTTGCACAGTGATAGAAGACTTGGACTTATTTCGTGTATCTGGCATTTTACTTCTCGTTTCAAGTGGACTCGCAGTGGTACAGAGGTTGAAACTATCTTGACCTCTGTCCTACATATCACCGTACAACGTTGCCCCCAATCTTCCTGGAGAAGATTGGATTGTTTTTTATTATGTACTTATATATACTTGACACTGGCGAAATCAACTGTGGAAACGCCATATCCCCGCGGTAGTAGCTGCTCACTGTGCCACTTTTTTAAATTTAGTTAAACGTACAGGAAGTTAAATCTTTTAGGGTGTCCGGCAGTTTATTATAAACCTTTATACACATCACCTAACAGTTCAACGCAAGAAAAGCGAAAACGACGTCATTCCGTTCGCTTTGCCGAATCCGGCCGAGCCGAGCCGATTGACATTTGTTTCGCTCTTATTACGTAGACATAAAGAGTTTTTTGATCAGCTAACGCCGATTCCGCGATCGATAGATGTGGGGAGACCCTTAAGCAGTACGAGGAGCGTCATATTATCTACGAAACCAAATCCAGAAGATTAACTGTGTTTTAAAAATAAAAAAACACATTAGAAGTAATTTCTGAAACAAAATAATTTTGGCCGCGTAGAGCGTTCAAATACCCGTATGTGCGACGGCGCGGCCCCGACTTAACCGGTTCGGTCCGTCCTGTTGAGTTCGCTTGTGGTGGCTCGCGGTGCGTACGGTCGAGTCACGCGATTTAACTTTGAAGGTGAACTACTGTTTATTCTGCGCTTTGGAGGAGCCAACGCTTCAGCTTCCTCGTATAGCTCTGATGGAAACGTAACCTTACACCTGAGAACCTCGTTCCGCCTGTCACTCCTAAGTTTACTGGTAGTAGGACCTTGAGTGGTATATCCGTTCCCCCTATCCTATTCCCCCTTTTTGGAAAACAGCGCGGATAAGTAAATGGAGGAAGGACTTTCGTCTCGCATTTCAGCACTGGCTGGGGTAGTAATCGCGGGAGTCTAAATTCTAGTTGGTAATAGGGGCATTGGTGTTTTAGCCGGTGCGAGCTCGGCAGTACCAGGGGACTTCAATCACAGGTCTCCGGAAGGGATTTCCACCTCTGTCTCTTTTTCTTAAAGTAATTCAAGTAGAAAGCAAAGGATTTTTGTCAAACCGCCAAGCAGAGTTTACATTGTTCTATTAGGTACTTGTGTTCCAATTGGGGAAACAACCGGTGAAACTAGCATAGAGGCTCCATCTTCAGGGTTGGCAACGCATTTGCAGGCTTAAGAATACAAAGTGTCTATGGTCTTCAGGTGGCCTCGTGACGTCATGAAATATCTTGTCCCACTTTATATCGCTATGTTTCGCTCCGCGTGCGTTTACTAGGTATAGTTAAATCATTTCGCCTATTGTTTCCGCCTGGATGAACCATATCTTCACCAGTAAATTATCTTCAAAGGTTCAAGGTCTGCGAAAATTAATATACGACGTTATTAAATCTTACAGTTCCATCTGATTTCTCGCTTTATCGCGGCATAAACTAACTCCCTATCTTTTTGAAGTCTGAACAAATGACAAACGGGAGGAAACTTCCAAGTTGGATAGGTTACTTGATATCAAACAGTTCTGTTTTGGATTCAAAGGACAATGCAAGCTCTTGGCATAAAACCCTTTAAAAAAAGCCCACGGATACAAAGGATGCTGATATGACCTGTTTTGTATGAGATTTAAATTCAGTTTTTTATTACTTATAAATTTGGGAAACTTATACAAGAAATAGAGCCATCTATTAGGATTTAAGATACTTTGTAAATAAGACATCTTGCGAGTAACTGTTACGATTCTATAATTATCCGTCACAATTTTTTCTTAGGCCACAGCTTCTATGGAGATCTGGCAGTGTCCTTATTGAATGAAGAGCTCCATGACGTATCAAATTCAATTGGCATCTATTCTACTTCCATCTTAGTCCTTAGGGTTGGCAATGCATGTACTTAAAACACGCCATCGTTGGCGGAGATTAAAATGCAATGATTAGAAAGAATGAAACGTAAACATTGTATTTTGCAAACTTACGTCAACTATCGGTTATATCTATAACTGAAAGTTAAACTTGCTGACTGTCTAGACGGCAGCGGATCTTGTTTCCGAACAAATGGAAAAAGTTTTATAATCGTGAATCTCGTCGATAATAAAGCAAAAGAATTTGTTTGGAAAACAATTTCCCATTTTCATCAAGTAATAAATCTTAAATAAATTCGACTCGGAGATATATTCTTGTTGAATTCTAAATTTTTTAAAGAATAAGGGTAAACAAATGTCTGAAACGGAAATACGAAAAACTGGTTGAAATAACATTTTCAAAGTGATAGCAAAGTTACATGTTGAGGAACTCATCTTCAATCTCAATGTATGAATTATTAGCCAGCTAGTTTAAGTTATCCCGTTAGAGACTTACAACATTTAAAGACGTGCGTTCTTAATTTAGTAACTTAACCATCAAGCTCGCTCGCCCGCTCTATTGCTAGATCGATACGTTTTATTTTTATTTTATGTTAGATTCATTGTTTTATATAATGCTAGGTTAATCTTTATAATTGTATAATATCATAAGTACTATTTAAAAAAACAACTGACTTTTGAGTTTCTTGCGGCGTTTCTTCTCAGTGGTCTCTTGCGAAGCGCTGGTAGATTTTTGACGTGTAAAAGTGCCCGTGCGGCCTACTTACTGAATAAACATCTTTTATATAAATATTTTTTATCTGAACTAATGACGCACCCTCACTTCGCTTCGGTTTATGTAAGTTTTCTGTAACCAGAATTATTATATACTTAGATATTTATTTATTTATTTAAATACTTTATTGCACAAAAATAAAATAGTGTACAAAAGGAGAACTTAATGCTACAAGCATTCTCTACCAGTCAACCTTAAGGTGAAACAGAAATCAAAAAAAAAAAGATATACCCACATAAAAAGGTTTCTCTTGAGTCATTCTATCTATTGATGCAACCCGCATTAAAATCAGTTACTTACCTAGTTTAAAATAATTAAGCGTATATATTGAAGTGGCAGTGGGCGGGGCACATTGCTCGCAGGACTGATGGCCGATGGGGCCAGAAGGTTCTGGAGTGGCGTCCGCTGACCGGATTACGAGCTGTAAGTAGGCCTCCAACAAGATGGAGTGACCACATGGTCAGGATCGCGGGACCGCGGTGGATGCGAAAACCACAAGACTGGTCTGAGTGGAAAGCCTTTGGGGAGGCCTATGTCCAGCAGTGGACGTCTTTCGGCTGACATGATGATGACAGAGGGACACAGACGGCGGGAAAGCGACTTTATGTAATACCATGTGGCGATCGATTGCTATACGACATCGAACAGTTATACAGTGTGTAAATGGTATACGGGCGTTTATTAAAACTGGACATAGATTAAGACTCTACTAATCATTAACAGAAAGAATTATTTTGATTACGCTAACGTATACACCGTTATTAATTTTTGAACATACTATCGACCCGCAATGTACATCGAAGTCCATCTGTCAGGTAAGTACGTAATGTTTACTTGTGAAAACGTTAATTGCATCTTTTGTTATACATTACGTGTTAAATTATTTTGTAAGGTTATTTTTTTTAAATTAAATTTTAACAAAAGCTGCCTAAATGTGCTCAGTAGGGGTTATACTAACCACAGTTAAAAGGAACGCCCGTATACCATTTACACACTGTATATATAGGTATGTTACCGCTGATATGAGGATGCTGGTCGATTTCTCGCTCATATCCCACCTGCCTCACTAGATTAAACACTATCTTCCACATCGTTTACCTGCCATTATTACACGTCAGGATAATGACTGCATTACCATAAATTTATGGCTATATTTTGCATGAATTTCACGCAATGGCACGCTTGAACGGGCCTGCGAACATAACGGCTTGTTGATACAACGGGTTATGTAGATTTGGTGCTTTGCAAACTTAACGGGTTAAACCTTTCATGGATTTTAATTGAAAAATTACTTTAGGATTATCTGTGTCTGTTTAATATTTTAGTAGTATTATGATTGTCGGATAATGACGATGAACCTGTTCGTACATTTCATTAGTCTGAGACGTTTTCTAGAAAAGAGACTGTTCACTACTATACGTGTGGCTACTAGTTATTTTTGCTCTTACTGCGTTATCTTATCTTATCTTACAGATGGGCCCGTTCGGATATACTTCGACCCTTTACAATCTTTTGTGTAATTACCCTCTTGCACTCAGCTGTTCGAATGTGCAGGATGTTTTTCCTTCACTGTGTATCGGGTAATGCACTTAAGTTAGAAGAACTCATTGGTAAATGGTGATCGCGGCGTTGTGTACTTGGTACCTTACGATTACGAGTCGACCCCATCAGCCACTAGGCCACTGAAGCCTTACTCTGACTGCGAGAATGTAATATTTTTCGATTGCATGGATGTCTATCTCTTTGGCACGCTCTGCAGCCCCAATTTTATTATTTACTGGTGGTGTCTTTAGGTTCGTCTTGGTTGTGGGAGTGATAATGTGAGTGAGTGATGTGGGAGTAATATTTTAATCAAAGCACACACAAACACACCCACGCACGCACACACACGAACATATACATACATATATCCTTGTCCTAAGATTTGTTGGTATTGTATTTTTCTATACCTAAGTAATATGAGTTATACAAGTTGTTAAAATTGTTGATTCATCATGTCAGCCGAAAGACGTCCACTGCTGGACATAGGCCTCCCCCAAGGCTTTCCACTCAGACCGGTCTTGTGCTTTTCGCATCCACCGCGGTCCCGCGATCCTGTCGAGGTCGTCACTCCATCTTGTTAGAGGCCTACCTACAGCTCTTCTTCCGGTCCGCGGACGCCACTCCAGAACCTTCTGACCCCATCGGCCATCAGTCCTGCGAGCAATGTGCCCCGCCCACTGCCACTTCAGATTAGCTATTCTGTTACGGATTTGAGACGTGGGCGCTAACAATGGGCCTCATAAGGAAGCTCAAAGTCACTCAGAGGGCTATGGAGAGGGCTATGCTCGGGGTTTCTCTGCGTGATAGAATCACAAATGATGATATCCGCAGTAGAACTAAGGTTACCGACATGGCCCGAAGAAAATTGTTGATTATATTTAACTTAACTGTATTTTGGGTGACATCTTTTATTGGCTTACTGTTTTGTATTACGTTTAATATGTTTTTGTACAATATATTGCTGTTGTTGCCCCAAATAAATATATAAATAAATAAATAAATAAAGCAGGGCGGCTGTTTTTGTGACATTCTTTGGACGACATTAGAAATAAATGTAGCTGGGTTTTTAAAGGTTGCTTTTTATCTATATTAATAATTATTTACTCACCTTCGTGTTCACTTTTGATGTTTATCACTATTACCCCGAGAACCGGTGAATTTTTGGGAATAGGATAAGAAAAGAAATGGTTTATTCGTGACAAACATAGGTACTTAATTAACAGGGAATATAATTATGGACAGAAATGCATGGTTTGTCACGAAATGGTGACAACACAACGTGATGCTGGAGGCGCCAGCGCTGGTCTTCCGTTATGACCACTTGGTGAAGACACGGCGAGATAACGCCACGATTGCACACGCATGAATTAAAAGTATTTAAAAAAAAATTTTTTTTAAGCAAAGTGATATACTTACGATTTATTCCTAATTTTTTACTTACAGCAAACAATCGAGGCGTTAAACCGGGAGGAACAAGCAATCACACTTTCATGTTTGTAATGTTGGTCTCCTTCTATACGTAATCAGTAGCTACCTTTAAAAAGCATTTCAAGAATTATTTATTAGCTTCTCAAATATCTGGATCATAAGCAGTTATACACATACGCACATGCACACGCATGCACACTCAAACGCACACACACACACACCCACTTGCACACACACTCAAACTTACACACACACACACACAGATATATAAAATGATCTCAAAATATTATTTTAGGTTTTTAATATTCTGTTTTTTTAGTTTTAACGCCTTCTATCGCGATATCTTATCTCCCTGATCTCACTGAAAACCAGCGCCTGTGGATGTATCAACATCATTCAGAGGCATAAAGCTGAGCGGAGACCATTTTGGCCGTAATAAAAAATAAATGTATTTAGGTTATGACGTTTTGCTTGTAAACTGTTTTTTTATGTGCCAAATAAATTATTTGTCATTTTCATTTCATTTTTCATTAAGTTCTCTCTTCTGATGTTAAGTGGGATCTGTGACCCAGACATGCATACTCAAGACTGCAATCTTAAGATCGCAAACGCGTTGCTAACCCTGAGGACTAAGGATACCTCTAAATTATTGGTAATTATTAGGTAAAAAAATTACGTACCACTATAAGATTTTAAGACTGTATTATTTAATTATCTTTTCTTAAGTGATAGCGGAATCTAACAAATAACGAAAAGGTTTAACTGGCTTAAGCAGCATGATGAGGGCTTAGCCGCGTCGGCTGAATTAGGAGCGACGCCGAATTTGCGAGAAGCGGCTTTACTTCAATGTTTTTATGTTCTTTTAGAATTTTTTAATTTGTTTTTAGCTTATACGTTAATAGATTAGAATTAAAATTTAAAATTGCGCAAGAGATTAAAATATCACTATAATTATACGATGACGATGATTTGATGTTTCTTAGACAAGAAAATAAAAAGTAACCGCCTTGTTCATAAACGCGCAATAAGTATTCTTGGTTCCTTTCTCTCAAATTCAAAATAATAACAGATAAGGACAGAGCATATTTCAAGCACACATTAGCTATTGCCAGCTTATGTTTAATAAGAGCCTGCTGTTTGATCAGTAGTTAAACTAACTAATCGTAAAAACCGTAACTAAACTTTTCATACAATTAGTTTAGTTTGTGCTTATCTTTCATATTGACATTTTAATTTGGCAGAAAGAGACAGCTAAAATAGGTTAATAGTACGTTCATGAATAACAGAGAACCATAAAATAACGTCAAAATTAAAAGTGACATTGTGCTTTCGTTTGATAATCCATGGCACTAGATTTGTTTTTACATTGAGATCTCATTCCTCTCCCTCACAACGTAGAACACTTTGCAGCAGGCTCTCAGTTTATAAAGGAATGGGACAGGGTTAAGTATGAGATTTGTCGAAATAGCTCGGTCAAAGTCGAGTTTGTATTCGCAAGTTCCAGTGAGGAATTTAATACCATTGTGAGATCTCGCTTCACTGGTTTCGGGAAGATTTTAGCTTTGTGCTTCACAGAGTTAGTGGCTACGCCGTAGAGGGTCTACGCTTTGTAGAAGGTCAACAAATTGTATTGGTGAGATTATAGCGATCAATTGGTTTTTGTATTTCAATGTTGTCTTCAATTTTGTAAATTAATAATATGAGGGTACAAATTGGCCTAGTCCCAAACTTTTAAGTCCAGGATTGTACTATACATATAGAGAAATACAAAATTATACACGTAAAAAAACCTCCATGAGTCAAGAATAAATTCTTTCGTCAAACAAATAAATATTTGCCCAATCGCAATAAATGATGCAATAAATCAAATCTCGCAAAGCATTTCATCGTTCGTTGCTAATTGGACATAGTTCCATTATAACCCAAGAAATTCATTAATTTTACTAATGTAACTTTTCTACTAAACATAACTAGAAAATGCATATAAGGTAATAATACGACTGCCGTTATGCAATATGGGGGCTCTGTTGCCAAACCGGAAACGGAAGGAGATAACTGCAGCTGTTTCAAACTGCATTCGTGTTTAGGCTCCATTATTGCAGTTATGGCTTTAGTTTCCAACTATGCTCGTTAAGTTTAATTACAAAGGATCATGCTGAACCTTCGAAAAGTGACAATTACCCACGCCAAGAAAAAGATGGGGTATTATATTCAGATATCAAACAAATGAGAAATAAGTTATATTAATTGATTACTTGGCCCAAAAATATTTTTGATTTTTTGCAAGACAGTCATAAATAAATAGCACAAAGACTTGTTCTTGTGTAGATTTTTTAAAACAAATGAAAAGTAATTTATTTAAATTCTCTGTGGTTCCTTTTCACAACTTAAATAAACTTATGAGGTGAAAAGCTTTCGCAATCCAGGGATGTTAATGGAGCAAACTTAAGCGGCTACCGTGCCGTACCGTACCGTAACAGTAACCGTAACAGACGTTTTTGATGAAGTTTAAGTTCTCATAACTCAATCAAAACTGAATGTCAATTTATGACAAAATATTTTATAACTATCCATTTATTCATCTTCCATTTTGTCGAACAGAATTTCAAATTAACACATGGTTATTTTTTATATTTAAAAAAAAACAAAGTAGGATATAACTTTTTCGTCTTGGCGTCAATTGATATGGAATATCTATATCTAATAAATCATTTAAGGTTTTTTTTCTAAAGTGAAAATTATAGAAAAAAAGACCAGAAAACTACTTTTTTGGAGTAAACATTTCAAATTTTGACAGCATAAATCTCGATATCAGTGACTAATAAAAGATATATTTTTTTAATGGCATAGTGTAGGCAAATGAGCACACATGCCACCTGATGGTAAGTGAAAACTGTGACCCATAGACATTCGCATTCACAAGACTGCAAGCCTAAGACTGCAAATGCGTTGCCAACCCTGAGGACTAAGATGGAATGCCTTTATGCTAGTCATTACACTGGGTGTCTTATCCCCAAACCGGAACACAACAATGCGAACACTGCTAGTTGTAGGTTAATGGACGGACGGACCCTGCACAAGGTCCTACCATCCGCAAATTGAGATGGCAGCTAGTTTAGAACAGCAGTGGTAATGCTAATAGGTTTCAACAACCGCTGAAAGTTTAGAGCTTCATTAAGTAGATTAATACTAATGGCCACTCCACACATCTTTCTATTATTTATTGTAATGCTAGACAGACTTATAGCTGAAAGCCCGAAAGGTGTCGATTTGTCGACTTGGTCCCTTATCCGTCTTCGCAATTTTCTTGCGATCTCTTTTCGCAGACCGCTTTTATATATGGGTGTGATTTTTCAAGAATATTTTCTTTGTTGAATTGGAAAGGTTGAACTGCTACTGAAAGATAAAAAAGGTTTGAAGGTGATAATAATATTGAATTTATCTGATCACATTCGAACATTATTACGTTTTAGTTTTAATTTATACGTTATTTTATTTATTGTTTGCATATTAGTTCTAATAATAAAATAACATATGTAAGGTTTTTTAATATTAATTTTTCGGCGTGAATGCAATCTATTAAATCTGAACTATTATTATATAAACTTCAATCTCATTTTCGGCACTCAGTCCATGAACTTTCCCATCCTCTACAGGATGCGTATATAATGAACACCTTTATGTTTTGTTTAACCAAATTAAATAAAACCCCATGCCTTATTACTATTAATTTAGCTATGCAACAGCGTTGCGATATCGAGGGTGTATATTTTCCACGATGACCGCGGCACAAGTACCTGTAGATGATAATGATTCCGTTAACTAGGTCGTTAGCAGTCGTTAGAGGTCGCGGGAGCCGCAAGTAATTACAGCCATCATTCCCGATGGTTCTATACAGCTGGTGCTTGGGAACTGGGCCTTGATATTGAGCGATATCTTAACCGATGGCTTTCTACATGGCTGTGGTGCGTACCATTCTTGACCTTATTTTTTGGGGCAAAGGAAAAATCAAGATAAAACACAGAACTCAAAATTGACAAGTCTGCTGTCAAGCTGTTTTCTAAAAGTGGATCATGTTACCATTTTCACTTCGAAGAGCGCCCTCTTTAGTTCCATGATAACTGAAACCATGATTTTTTTTAATGGCAAGGTGAAGCATACGAACACTCAGGCTACCTGTTGGCAAATGTGATCTGAAAGCCATAGACATTGAATTCTCAAGGCTATAATCTCAAGACTGCAATAATAAGGGCCGTATTAATAAACTCATCTTGACTGTGAGGCCCGTCACTAGATACGTCAAAGTAAACGCCAAACCATAGAACACTCTCATTTTTGACGCATCTCGAGACGAGCATTAGAGTTAAGATCAGTTTATTCATATGGGCTTAAGACTTCAAATGCTTTGTCAACGATGAGGTCAAAGACTAACTAGGTACATTTAATTTTTACTGTTATTCTCATTAAATTTCACCTTAAATCGGGTGCTGTCACTTTTCAACTAGGCGTACTAGAAAGCCACAGGTTATGAGATGTTAATGCAACCGTGTGTAAATTCTGTTGAAAGTTATGATATTCAGATGACAGCTGTCAGCCTAGACTTAATATAATGCCGCTAGTATAATTATAACTTTAACAATGACAGCCATTACAATTCAAGATGGCGCTCGCCTTAATTATTCTGTGTTAGTAACAAGTGATATGCTCTCGTAAATAGGCTCTCGTTACTTCCAAAACGGTACTTAGTGAAACGAACCATAAACAAACCGTAAGTAATAATTAATTTATTAATCAAATAAGCATTGTGACGGTTTTGAAATTGAAATACACGGATTATAATGATGATTTATTATTTCATCGGTAGTGGCACGCCCGTACATAAACCATTTTACTATACATAAAAACCTTCCTCTTGAATTACTTATTGATAAAAATTGCATTAAGTTCCGTTGGGTAGATCGAAAGATCTACGCGTTTTCTGCCCTCCTAAGGCAATAAGCAGTATCCCAAATTCAACAGCCAAAGCAGTTTTAATTCTATTCCGTTAGTAATAAGGTTGATATTGCTAGGGCAGTTTTATCTGACATACTGCCTATTAGCTCAGGATGGCAGTTTTGTTTTGTACTACGTAAAAATAACAACCATGGACTAAATATTAAATTTACACAAATGAAAGTTATAAATGTGAACTTACCGCTTTAAGGATTTTTGAACCGTAGTTTTTTTTTTCATTAATTCTTCTTCATTTCTTTTTACTCGTAAGCTTTTTGATACGGTTGATGAGTATATTGATACTTTCCATTGTCTAGACAATAAATAAAGTCCTATAGAGAAAAGAAAGCAGAATCCTGTTATTTTTAGAAGCAAAATAAATCTATGTAAATTTCGGCACAAATTTACAAAGAATAAAGGTTCTTCAATCAGTAACTCATTAACATTCATGACTGGGTACGCGGCCATTCGTTTTGTATGCATACCCTGGAAATAAGTGGGTTTAATCGCTCTGAGATAAAGAAAGACAGGTACTTAAGATAAATAAGGTTAACTATAGATAAGGTTGACTGGAAGAGATCACTTTGGGGGACTTTGTACATACCTTTTGTGTTTTTTTCCTTTTGATGGTTCCGTAGCTCAATAAGATCAGCTCTGATAGTTGGAGTCGCCATTACATGTGAGGTTTTTATTTAATTGATAGTTATATTAGTGGTAAGTTTAAAAAAAATACACAACACCCCGTATACAACGTAGTCGCTTAAAGTTAAGGTTAAAATTACAATTATCAATAAAACTATCATCATGTAGGCCCCTATTCTGCTCGGTAAAATAATACTGCCTGTACAAAGCTTTAAAAAAAAGTTACGGTGCCGCAGATCGATCTTTCGCGTCGGATGCCTATGCCATAAATTCAAACATTGCTAACGTTAACTTTATATCTTGTCTGAACAGTGCGGCTAGCACAAGTTGCCGCTTTGGCTGCCGCTCGGATCTCCATTTCCATCTAGTCAGTAACAATAGAGACGCACTGAGCGACAAGCGACCAAATAAAGATAAAGATAAGATAAAACACAACTTGGGCTACCTGTGCTGTTCCCCGCTGCCGCCCAAAACATTGTCATCCTGTTAGCGTTAGTATTATACAGCCGAGCAATCACGCGTTTACCGCGTGACCTCTGCCTTTCATCAAAGGTCAACTAATCGTGCCCAAGAGTTTGTTTATGTAAGCTTCACTATATTGACCTCTTTATTTTGAAAATCGAAGGCTTGTCCGCGTACAAAATGAAAACAATTGTTCCACTTTGAAGCCGATTGAAATTGCGAGTGCGTTGGGCAATAGCGACGATGTTTTTATTAAATAAGGAGATTAGAGACACACGTAATATCCTGAAAAAAAACAACCTCATTACGTCTTTAATCATTGAACATGTCCCGTGGTAAAAATATCCAGTATGATATTAGGTTGCAATAAACATGTCCAATCATAAAAACGGCATTTTGAAACTGCAAAGGTACATTATCGATCTTCGCACCTAATTTATTAACATAATTTATAGACATAACGAAAAGAAAATCTGTAAATAATTTTAAGCACACATTTGGAGTCAATTTGAAGCGGACAATTTTACTTTGACCTTAAATGATAGTAAGTAATTGAAATAAAATAGTAAAGATAGGGTAAAGTCACCAGTGGTCAGCCAGAGACCTGTATTGGACCTCTGCCTATGCTTTGTATAAGTCAGAAGAGTACGAAATATAATATTTCCCACGCTCCACACTCATATAAGGTCGACTACTGGTCTCTGGCCGACCACTGGTGACTATACCCTATATAATCTTCCATCTTCAGGTTTTCCGTCCTCCCTTTCCAACCTGTATAATGTCTCAAGAATTAAAATTTCTATATATAACTATTTGCAATACACAAAGTCTTGTCTTGCCTTTCTACTTAATTCTACGTACCTATGGTTGACAGGAAACTCCATTAGCACTTCGACTCTATTTGTATGACGTTAAGGTCCAAAGGTGGTAAAGGACTTTCTTAGCTGACTGTACATTGACGCAACCTCGCAACTTCAATTTAACTGGCGGGGCACGTTCCTGGAATTGAAAACCATATTTTTCAATATACATATGTTTACCTGTGGAATATCTTACACGCGAATATCGCTGGTTACGTGATATTTGTATGTACAGCCTTATAAATAAAGATAAAGATAAAGATAAATAGGTATACATTTATTCGCAACGATACAAAACCACATTACATAGATACAAAAAGAACAAGACACAGAGAAACAGTTGCGAAACGGCAAACGGCGGCGGTGGAAATAGCTGCACTTCTTAGTGCTTTGTCACTTTAACTTATTGTTTGAACTGCTGCACTAATCTATCAAAGGCTTTAAAGCGACAAGGTACTAAAGTGTGTATCTAATTATAAGGCCGACTGTAACGTTTGATTCAGTAAAAAACTTAAGTAAAGCTCTCTTGCATGTAGTTGCGTACAAAACTAAATATGGGATTTACGTCAAATTTCTAATGTAGAATGTCGAACGGTCTATACAGATGGGTTACAACTACATGCAAGAGAAGCTTTACTTAATTTTTTTACCTATACTGTTACTGACCCTGCCTATAAAGCTAGCGGTCCCCTGTTCGATTCCCGGTATGGATAAATATTATATGTGATGAGCACGAGCATTTGTTTCGGAGTCGTGGATGTTTCCTATGTATTTAAGTATTTGTTTCTCTATATACTCATATACTCATATACTCATTTATTCATAATATTTACAGAATATTACATGTCACAATCATTACAAAAATATTTCATTTAAAGTCAAGGTACAATAATGGGTATTAATGATTAAGTAATATATATGTTATTGATATTTATCCGGTACATTATTACTAGTAAAATCGAAGAATTCCGATATTTCATAGAATGCGTTACTAATAAGTATTTTTTTCAATGCGTTTTTAAAGGAATTTTCGTTTGACAATTTTTTGATGCCGCCAGGTAAGGCGTTGTAAATTTTTTAATATATAAGTATTTATATCGTTGTCTAGTACCCAGACCACAAGCCTAGGGACTAGGGAAATTTGTGGGCAATCGTCCTTTAATATTTATTTATTTAGTTATACAGTTTTGAAATTCAAACCGGAACTACAATAAGGCCCTGCGCCACTATTCGAGACGGTAAAAACCATATTGTATTTGAACTGTCACGGTATTTGATTTGACGTCAGCTGCCATTACTGTCAAGTAAATAAGAGCTATCAAATAAATATCATTCATTCATTCATTCATTCATTCATTCATTCATTCATTCAAAACGTTGACAATACGACAACAGATCAAAGACGATATGGTTTATACCGCCTAGAATAGAGGCGCTGGTTTTTGTACGTGAGTTACCGAAAACTCAAATAAACCGAAGCAAAGCCAGGGCGGCTCGCTAGTTTATCCTAGTAATAAAATACTCGATTCTTAGTTAATCTTATGGTCTAAATATTTCGCCAACGCCGGGGCTCTTAATTATCCTTTTTTCTGACGCGGCCGCCATTGTTAAGGCACGCACGGCTTGTCGTGAAGAGGGCTTTGTTAGTGTAGATGGTTCTTAGACTTTAGCGACGGAACCCTTTTGAAACAGTATATTTACAACGCCCCTAAAAGTACAATTTTTTAAGTATAGAAATTAACTTTTATTTAACTTATTTGTCGTTGAACTGAGAGGAGATTTGTATAAGAGAATAAATGTCTAGGTCTTAAAAAAAATTCTTAAGTAGCTATTTATAATGTTTTTCAAACTTTATGTTAAGGTAAGGGCACCTATTACCGCTCCCCCCAAAATCGACACCAATTAACGCGGTATTTTTAAAAATGCGTTTTATGAAAAAGTCGATTTTCTCACTAAGAAACTTATTTTACACGAGCAAAGCGTAGTTTGTAGACTACCGGTTTTTTTAGAGCTAGTGTTTATGCATCAAATAAACAACTTGCAAACCGCAAGGAACCGCGACGCCGGCGCAGGAGCAGGTTGTGCCATACAAACGCGAGACGCCACACGTAAGTAAACCCACATTTTATTTAGTGATTTGCGTAATAGTTGTAATGACTATCCTAATGCTAAGATTTTTAAATTATTGTTTATTGTTTTCTTTGCGACTTCCAAGTACTATTTTTGTGTGTTTTTGTCTGGAAATACGTTAAAATTAGAATATTAAATACCGCGGTAATCGGTTTCGTTTTTTGCTATGGCTCCTTAATCCGAGGTATACCACGGTAATAGCAAAAATGGTACTTTAGTTTCAATGGCCTTTATTATTTATATCTGCTGTTGGTTATTTATTTTTTCAGTGCTATAAAAAACTTTATATATCTAAGCAGTTAAAGAGCAATTTCCGTGGTATGAAAAATACTAATAAAGGCCTTATTTTTTACTATAAACTTGTGCACTATATTACTTGTTTTCATAGAAACCCTTAAATGTTTGAGTCGTTTATATATAAAGATATAATTTAAAGATATTCTTTTAGTTTTATGAGTTTTGTTTTATTAGATGGTTAAAATGTTAAGTTTTTATTTGTTTAATAAACGTCACGATGGCTTAATTTTTTTATGGGTCGGAATTAGGTTTTATAGTACCGTGAATTTATCCTATTACCGAGGGTAAGAAAAGATAACCCTCGGTAATAGGATGTATGGGAACCTAGTTCCGAGGTATTTAGATTTTTTATGGGTCGGAGTTAGGATCCCATAATATCTCCTATTACCGTGTGACAGTAAATGAAATATCAATTTTAGGGTACCGTAGTCCGGATTCCTTAATAAAATTAAGATGTTTTTGGTAGTAAAGCTTACCCTCTTGGAAAGTGTTGTATTAACTGATGGTACAACACTTATTTGGTAGACTGGATTTTTATATTAGTCTGTCGAAAACTGGAATAATAGTATTAAGTGTATGTTTATTTTGTATTTCAAAAACACATCTATGTTATTTATTTGAGTCTTGTTCAAACGAAGACTGATTATTTAAAAAATATATATAATAAATAATGTTGATTTAATACGCAGTTTTAATTAAAAATAAACTTTATCCACTTTTAAATGTTGTATTTAAGTAGATTTACTAAAAAAAAACAAAATGTTAAATATTAAATGTACGGAACCAAAAATACATTAATCCTCTACCCACGGTAATAGGAGCCTCATCCGCGGTAATAGGGTCAAAGCCCGTCCAATACCACGGTAATAGGAGAATCCGACTTTTTGGGTTTAATATTTATTTTATCCCAAATAATCACCTAAAATGAGGTCATAAAGGTGCAAATTAAAAAGTTCAATCAACACACTTCTGTAAAAAAAATCCTTTTGGTCGTTAGGGTGTCTTGATTCCCTTAATTTTTGGCTCTGATTTGAAAACTACCTTAACTCCCACGGTAATAGGTGCCGTTACCTTATACTAGCTCTTGCTCACGACTCTATCCGCGCAGAAAAATAAAACAAAGCCTATGCTACTCAGGGATATTGGCATTCTAAAGGTGAAGAAATTTTTGAAATCGTTGAGTCTATTCGTTACAAACATACAAAATCTTTCCATTTATAATATTGAGGTAGGGTCATCATTATCAGCCGCAAGACGTCCACTGCTGGACAAAGGCCTTCCCCAAGGTTTTCCACAACGATCGGTCCTCTGTTGCTGTCATCCAGCGGTTTCCCGCGACCTTTATCAGATCGTCAGTCCACCTTGTGGAAGGTCTGCCAACACTTCGTCTTCCGGTTCGCGGTCGCCACTCTAGAACCTTTCCGCTCCAACGGCCATCAGTTCTACGAGCAATGTGCCCCGCCCACTGCCACTTAAGGTTTGCAATCCGGTGAGCTATATCGGTTACTTTAGTTCTCCTGCGAATCTCTTCATTCCTGATTCGATCTCGCAAGGAGACACCCAGCATAGCTCTTTCCAAAGGTAGGGTAACCCTACTTGTTTCGGCAAAAAAACCCGCTTTGTTTCATACCGTAAATCTTTCAGGATTTTATAAAAACGAACCTAACCTAACACACGATGGGTTACACGATGGTACTGAATAAATCCTAAAAAAATGATATTGGGTTGGGTAATGAAAAAGTTGGGAAACGGCAGAGTCTCATTAACGTAGACTAACGTTCTTTATTACGTGCAATATTTAAGGCCCGTATTAATAAACTGATCTCAACTCTAATACTCGTCTCGAGATGCGTCAAAAATGACAGTGTTCTATGGTTTGGCGTTTACTTTGACGTATCTTGTGACGGGCCTCACAGTCAAGATGAGTTTATTCATACGGCGCTAAATGTCACTTAACTATGGACACGTGCGATAAACACGGAATTAACTAGGCAGATGGAGGCCATTTGCAACGTCAAAAGATGGCGGATGTGTAATTTGTTTTATTTTTTATTTTTGTGTATTTAGGTGTTCAAAGTTCTTTTTTGTTAGTGATTTGTACTTTTAATGCCTTTGTGTTGCACAGTGATAGAAGACTTGGACTTATTTCATGGATCCTGGCATCTTACTTCTCGTTTCAAGTGGACTCGCAGTGGAACAGAGGTTAAAGCTATCTTGGCCTCTGTCCTACATATCACCGTACAACGTTGCCATCAATCTTCCTAGAGAAGATTGGATTGTGTTTTATTGCTATATTGATTTATACTTATATATAGTTGACACTGGCGAAATCACTTCATAGTGGAAACGCCATATTCCCGCGGTAGTAGCAGTTCAAGTCGCCGCGGGGCAAAGGACAAAAAAAAACTAGGCAGATAAGAAATAGAGAATATTTATTAAGCTTAATTTGAACAGGCTTACATTGTGTTTAACAAAACAAACCCTAATTTATTTGTTGCGTGTGAAGGAATAACAAAAACAGCTTTGTTTACTGCTGTCCAAATTAAATAGCAACAATCAGCACGGTTGTGCAATATTTTGTAGCCTCTATTTTAGGCAGTAAAAACCATATCGTCTTTGACCTGTTATGGTATTGTTCTTACCTCGTCCGCCTACTGTCAAGTAAATAAAAGCTATCAAAATGAAACAATACAATAACAGGGAAAAGGATATAGTTTTTTAACGTGTGTTGAAAAGACGCCCATGATTGACTTTTTATTACTATTGTACCATAGATATTTATAGACATTTAATAGGTTAACCCCTGAATAATATAACTCTTAGGTATATCGTATTTCTGTAATTAACGCGCGAGGTATTTAGGGGATTAGGTTACCAGCCTCGTGGGTAATTATGGGAATAGGATAGCTATGTAAGTTCTATTAATGGCTATTTTTGTTCAGGAAATAGCTGAGCCAACAGCCAACTAGACCTATTCGAGGCAATCATGCACCAATACGAGAGGTGTGCGAGGCTCAAGTATTCCTATTGGGGAATTTAAAGACGGAGCCACTCGGCACCGAGTCAGCGCAAAGTCAGGCATTGAATAGTGAGGTTTGATCTGACGCGAGGCCTGGGCATTGATTGCACATTAACTTTAAAAAATATATCGTACTAAAACAAATCAAAGGTGACTTTTTCTTGTTCCTTGTAGCGCTTCTTCTGTGCAATGATGGTCTTGTCTGAGGCGCTAGAAATTTCACTCCGTAGTATTGACGAGTAAAAGAGCCCTCATGTGGCCAATTTAATAAGTAAATATTTTGAATTTTGAATTGAATTTCAATGTCTCACTTTGAGCCGATCCGGTGCCGAGCGGTTATGTGCGCGCTAACGTTTATTCCTCGCTCGCCGCTTCGCTGCCTCACACGTGGTAGATATTCAGCCTTTGTCAGCTTTGTCAGCTCTATTGGGGAGTTTAAAAAGAATAGGTCCTATTTTTGTTTTATAAAGTCTTAAAAAAAGTCCATTTTAATAAAAAAATATTATTAATGAGTATGTTCATAACAAGTTGTGTTAGTTTTATTGCCAAAATCCAATGTACTTTTCGGCCACGTTTCGGATTCGCTCTGTACGATGATCTTTACGATGATATTTCTAGATTTAAACAAAAAACATGATGCCTCGTTTGTTGGTAATACAAAGATCGGGCATTGGCCGACCACTATTTTTGATCAACAAATGTTTTATAATCGTTTTTTTAACTAATTGATCCATTTTGCATTTAAACAACTGTATCGTAATTGGTATTTAGTCATGTTTAACTTAAATACCTCTCACCCGAATCAGAAAGCCTTCAAGACCGTTGAAACTCTCAATGACGCTTGTTCCGAAGTCGTCGAGTGTCTGATTGGGTCCACTTGTATCGAGATCCCAATTACGAGATAGGTAATTGTCCGTTTACAAAAGTATCGATTAATACAAACAAACGAATGCAAACGAAATTACTAACATGAGAACAAGGATTTAAGAAAGAAATTAATGCAACTAGGCCCAATTCCTCTATTTAAAGCATATCCTCCACTAACACAGTATAAATAATTAAACAGTGCTTCTCATTAAGTGAATACGTAATGCAGCTGCATAGATTACGTTACGGTGTGACCCACCGACGCGATAAATGCATTGGCTGGTGTTATTATGAGTTCACAAGGACTCGTAGTGAATGAGCTTTTGGCGTTTGTTCAGCACGCCATCGACACCATGGACGAGGTCAGCATCGTGCAGATCTGCAAATCAAACTTCAAGGAGGAGGAGATTTGCAGTGGCAAGGCGCTGCTCTACGAATCATTCGGCAAGACCGATAAGATGCCGTCCCGCCGCAGGGATGGAGGCGCGAAAAGTATCCAGGACATCATCGTTCTGTTAAAGGAGACCGACCCGGACGACGTGCCTGTTTTCGTCGCGAAGCAGCTGCATAAGCTGCCTCCTGTGACGTTCGATCACGTCGATGTCACCAGACTGCTGAAGGATATCATGGCCCTTAAAACAAGTCTGGAAGAAGTTACGCTTAAGTTTGAAGCATCGCAGAATGTTATTGCCGAGTTGCGCAACGATGTCAACAGTTTGCGTAATGCCCCAATTACTCGGCCGTCTGCTGATGCGTCAAATTTGTGTGTCGCCGAACTGAGTCATGCTGATGCGCCGTCGTCGGCTGGTAGCGGGTCGACGCCGCTGCGACGTGAGACGTCAACACCTATTGTCGCTCGCGCCGCCCCGCCGCCCGCGTGCCCCCCGCGCGCGCCGCAGCCCGCCGCGCGCCCGCCGCGCGTTTCGGAGCCCGCCTCAGAAAAGCAGCCGAAGACGCGCGGCTACGCTGACGTCGTTGGCAAGACCGTGGGACTCCAACAACGGTCTAAAAAGGAAGGTGCTCTACCAACATTGAGCGAGCGCCCTAGTATTTGCGTGGATAAGGAGGGATTCATGTTGGTACAGAAAAAGAGTAAGGCTCGTAGGAACCCTTGTAAGAGTCAGTGCGGCACCGCTAGTTTGGACCCAAAGTCAGGACTGCAAGCTGCCACACCGAACACGGCGCTCTACGTGTCGCGCCTGCACCACCTGACGTGGTGGGCTACGTCAGTCAGAAGACAGGTTGCACTCTGAGGGTGTTCCAGCTGCAATCGCGGCGCTATGTGCACTTCGCTTCTTTCGTGGTGCGAGTGCCGCGGCCGCTGCTGGGGACGGTCGAGTCGCCTGCCTTCTGGCCGAAAGATGTCGTGTTCCGGCGGTTCCGGGGCGGCCTGCCAGCGAGCGTGACTTCGAACGCTGCGACACAACAGAGCCATGCTGTTTTGTCGCCAAGATAATTTAGAATATTGTTAAGTTTATAAATATATGTATTTTAGTCAGTAAGGTATTTATCTATGGGCCTAGTAGCCTGAAAATAAAGTTATTTATTATTATTATTATTATTATTGGACAAGGTTAAATCCATTTTAAAGTTAGTTCCTTCACAAGCGGCGAATTTCTGAAAATGAACACAAGAGCCAATGGGATTGTAATAAGTAAATATCAGGTGCTAGCTCTGGCAAATAAGTTCTTTAAAAAAAATTGGCGTGATAAATATCAAAGCCATATTTCTCATCTGTTGATCATATTTTATTTATCGCAATTCAAAGTATGGGCGCCAAGTACTAACACGGCGACGAGCACTCGGACTTCTACCTTAATGGTTGGCAAAGACATGACCGCTCAGCATTGGATCGGCTCGATGTGAGACATTAAAAAGTGAGCTTTGGCTTTTCTTACTACTAAAGATCGGCGCGTTGCTCGCAGAACTGATGGCCGATGGGGTCAGTAGGTTCTGGAGTGGCGTCCGCGGACCGGAAGACGAGCTGTAGGTAGGCCTCCAACAAGATGGAGTGACGACCTCGTCAGGATCGCGGGAGCGCGGTGGATGCGAAAAGCACAAGCCCGGTCTGAGTGGAGAGCCTTGAGGGAGGCCTATGTCCAGCAGTGGACGTCTTTCGGCTGACATGATGATGATGAAAAGATCGGCGACCGGTAGCAATTTTTCGACGAAAGTAAAACATGGATTATATTTCGTGCACATTGTATATATTTAAAAATGTATGCAGTTTTATCATCGAGGTTTTAACATGTCTTAAACGATGAAATATCGGTTTACAACTACGCACCTTGTACATCTGTTGGTGTAGAAAGGTATAAACCGATCCTCAATGTTAAAAGAAATCGACTCATAATATCAAACATAGAAAAAATATATCAATTTAATAAAGCAAATTAAATTCAGTGAGTTTTTCACAACACATACTTATCCATATTAGTCATAATGTTTGACGTTAAAGTGACGCAAAATACTCCCGCTCGTCTACATTTTTAAAAATTAAAACAAAAGCCGAGCTCGGGCCTCGCGTCTTCCACTGAAAAATGTATCGTGCTAACAACAATCAACGCTCACTTTTCAATGACTTACTTTCAGCCAATCCCGTGCCTAGTGGATTTGTCTGCGCTAGCCTTAATTCCTTAATCTAACCACACGTTGATCTTTGATCGGTGGGTAAAGTAGCTTTTCAGACGTGAGGTCAGAGAGGGCGCTAATCTCGACCTTAATTAAATTTCAGCCGATAGAGTGGATGCTTTGCCGCACGGTTTTATGAGACGGATGAAAATTTCATTATGAGTATGTGACGTAAATATGACATGATTATGCAAGTAAAATGAGGAGTGTTCCAGCCAGTTGTATTATGTGAATAAAGAGGCACTTTTTTGCTCTAGAGTAATAAAGTTGCATTAAAAGTTCATTCCCGGGCTTAGATTCTAATTGCTTTTGACGGGTTATGTGTTTATAATAGCTCTTATTTGACAGTAATGGCGGCCGAGTTACAGACATTACCATAGCATGTCAAAGGTAATATGGTTTGCGTGTTGCAGCCTATATTATAGGCTATGCACTTTTTTTTATCGCGGCGTAGGTAGCCATAGCTTATGGCAAAGCAATCTTAGGTAGTTTGGTTGGCCAACCTGCCAGCTTTAATGAATTTAACAAACTTATCCCCATGACTGAATATTTGACATTTGGTCTGATCATTAACCAAACCATTTTAAAAGTACCTTGATTATATTACTCGCCATAAACTTAAGAGCAACTTCGTAATTTTCGGTCTCATAACAACGGAGCACTCAAATTTACGCATCATAAGAACAGCTATTCGCCCTTTACTTACGGTTGATCTTTGTTAAGGTCAGTTTAGACGAGACGAGTGGGCGAGCAAGTAGGTAGCTAACCAGAATTAGTTGACGGGCAAGTGTGCATAGAATGGTATTTTTATGGTAATTGAGAATGCAATATAGCACTACAAAGTTTCATCTAGTTTTAGTCTTTGAAATAGTAGGTTCCTACAATTTGATTGTAAAATGTATGGGACTGTCAATTTTAAATAGGCTGCTTTTAAATAATCTGATGAAAGATAAATCTGGTAGTGGCTGAAATGTATGTCTAACAGTAGATGGTCGTTCGATTGTAATGTGATTGATTATGATCATGATGAAGTTAATTAATATTGGCTATGATTGAATAATCTGATGAGTATGAAAGCATGTCATAAATAACATAAAATTGCTATATTAATCTAAGTTTATACTAAATTGAATATACAGGGTTTCAAAACTAGAAGTGTTTAGCAAATAACCGCTAAATCAAAACCTTTGCTCACTCGTTTTTCAACTTGACTGCTTACTTGCAACAATTGGTATTAACGTTTATTCAGTAGTTAAAACATAATTACAATGTATAACAATGATTGTAATAAAATCTAATCTGTTTGAGATTCACGTCAGTTTAACTTTTCTCTTTAAAGAGGGGGGGAGAGGGGACTAGACGAAGTTGGACGAGGTACTTCTGTAATATTAAAGCAAACTGGCGTTAAGCGCACCTCGAGGGAATCTCTCTCTTTGTAATATTAGCTAACGGGCTGCCGTTTAAATGAAAGTTACGGTTTAAATTTTAGTTACAAATTAGAAGTAGTTCCGCAATTACGATGCAGATGCCTAATCTACAATTATTACATTTGGTTTGATTTCGGGTACAGGTAAATAATTGTGTGATGGGCGATTTTTTTCCTGATTCTTGGAAGTTTAAATTAATTCTATTAATGTATCTACGAGTATCCATCATGACATTATTAATTCGATGGTTAGACTACTAAAGGTAATAAAAAAACTATCGTTATATTTTTTATTTCTAATTATTTTCATACCGTTAAATTGAATAAAGCATATTACCTTTCTGACTACTAATTATAGCTACTTGTCTGAGTACTAGCATCGTGTAAATTCGGCGTAAGGCTTCTTTTATTGCGGTTTTCGCCTAAAAGGGATCGTTGGACAGGTAAAGTTTGATGGGCACGGGTGCTTAGGTGAAGACGTTCAATTTGTTTGAGAAGTTACACATTAACCTGTGATATTGCTTTTTATACGATTAAAGTATTATGTTAGTAAATACTTGCAATGAAGACCAAGATAATTGACAGCCTTTATTGTAAAAATGTGTTTCCTTTGTCTTGCCGTAAAGGTTCATACAGACTAACAGTAAACCGGATATTGGCCAAAAAGTTTTATTTGGTACTGACAGTTAGGCCACATTTCGCCAAACTTGGAATAAGACTTAATCCGAGATTTGTAGAAAATTTGATAAGAGACCTGACGGAATGTCCTGGGTCCCGTGTAAGACAAGACGGGTAACTAGTGTGGAATGCAACCTGCGTGGACACGCTAGCCCCATCACATCTCCACCGGACCTCTAATAGGGCTGGTGCGGCAGCTGAAGCAGCCGAAAGCATAAAAGTAGGCAAATATAGTAGTCTCGGCCCAGAATATATATTTGTTCCTTACGGCGTCGAGACCCTTGGTCCGTGGGGATGCTAGCGCTCAAAGCCTCTTCAAAGAAATTTCGAAGAGGCTCATTGACGTCACGGGAGACCGAAGAGCTGGCAGTTTCCTCGCTCAACGCATAAGTTTAACTATCCAGCGAGGAAATGCTGCCAGCATCTTCGGGACAATTTTTTAGATATAGCTTTTTAGTTTTAAAATAGAATAAGTTTAAAAAAATGTAATTTTAGTTTTGGAATTATCATCCCACGTTATTTATTAAATAAACATACTATAGTGGTAATCCGAGATTAGTTTATACAAGTTCGGCGATTAATCTAGGCATAAAACCTTATTCCAGTTTGATGAAATGCGGCCTAAATCCGACGAGTAACGGCCAAATTCGGTATACATTAGGAAGCTTCAGCGCGCGACTTCGTCCGTGTAGATTTCGATTATCGCTATTCCCTCGGTAACATTAAATTTTTCCGGGATTTAAATATTCCTACGTGTTAATCCAGGGTATAAACTCCATTTCAAATTTTATCCAAATCCGTCCAGCCGTTGCATCGAAACAAAAACAAAACGTGTGCGTCTCCGGACGCCCGACAGAAGAACTTTAACTAATCTAAGTTGAACTATTTAATATTGAAATCGTTTAACTGACTGCAAACTTGGGCACACCAATCCAGAGTGACACACACTTACCAACTTAAAAAGTGGTACACTGTTGAAAGAGTTCATATATCTATTGACGTCTCTTTTTAACGAAAGGCATTAATTGCGCTGTACCGCGTTACGTAAGGAAGCGGTTTACCCTCCCATAAGTAGTTATCAGTTAAAAAACACACACACTCTCGCATTTATATTTTTTATATATATTATAGTATCAGTAGTATAAAAAGGAGTAGCCGTGGCTTCTCATTAAACACTGTGTTATGTTATAAGGAAGAACTTTTACATTGTTCTCGTGGAAATTCTTACTAATAAAGTGTGGAAGCGTTTCTACGTTTGCCCTTTTAGTATGCTGCGCGCTTCTAAAACTTACTAAGCTTTTAAACCCTCAGGAAACGAGTTCATAATAAGTTAAGAACTTCCGGTGAACAAAGGTGTCAAGAGTAGTTTATTGTGGACGTAATTCGGTCGTGTTGCCACCCTAACTCTCGGGTTTTTCTTCAGGGATAAGTATCTTTGTAGCGTGTTATTGTAGAGTGACTACGTTTTTTGAGAGAATTAAAAGTAAAGTTTTTGATTAGCTGCAGAGTGATTCAAAATCTATTATATATAATCATCTAGGTTATGTTTGAATGAACTTATTACTATTTATGGAATCGTTATTGGGCCAGTCCGAAGAGAATTTTGCAGGTATGCTGAAAAAATAACAAAACCAAACTAAGCAAACCGGTCAAGTGTGACTCGGACTTACGCACCGAGGGTTCAACAGGGAAACAATCAACCTATTACGGTTCAAAAGATACAGATCTTTAGACTCAGGACGGACGGACAGAGTATTAGGCATAGAACTAAGAAATGATCCCTTTACTGACCTAATGCTAAGTATATAAGGTAAAATGGCACCAGCTCAGCATGTAGCTATTTGTGAAACCAGCACTGACGGCCCTGCCTGGTAGATGACGTGATACAAAAAGTCACGTGAACTACCAGTGACGCGATTGGTTAAAAACGAGTGCATCTTGGCCCTCTTTTCCATTGCGACCAATTGCTGACCAGTAACGGAAGGCCACACAAACTCTATCATTACTGGGCCTTTTTAATACGAGTTTGATTGTTTAAAGAGTAAATTGCGTTATACGCGTAAAAGTTACGCCGGAATAGGAATATTTTTTGGCAAAATTGAACGCCTTTGACCCGATAACTGAAAAGAAAAATGGTAAGGTCTGGTTCAAACAGAAAGCGTTAGTTAACTGATTACTAGACCCGCCCTCACTTCGCTTCGGTTTATGAGTATTCTGTAACACCTGTATAAAAAACGAGAATTGATTATTCCCTAACTGGTGAAAACGCATCAAAATCCGTTGCGTGGTTTAGGAAGAGTGTGTGGATATATACAGAGAGAGAGAAAAACAGGCGGAAAGCGACTTTGTCTACATATTAGATTTAATTTGATTTTTGTGTCGAGCCTACGAACGAGGACTGCATAGCTAAAGATCAATACAGGATAGCTAAGATCAAATGAAATACGTTTTATTCTGAACCTTGTCTGTTTAATGTCATGTTGAAACTGCCATATGTGAATGGTCACACCGATTAAAGTGACAAGGTATATAACTTTACACATATTTATGAACTCGACTGTACCTATAATTAATTACAGATAATTTTACGCCTACCAGTAATCTAGCGAAGATATAAACGCTGCTAACGTTTCTGTTTTTCTATTTAGTCTAAATGTATGGAGTTTACATGTATGTCGCTTTTCGAAAACCGTTCACTTAGGACTGTAGAGAAAAAATGCTGCAAGAAACGCATCATTTAATGTTTTTTTTATTATGAGTTTTATTTAGTACACTTGTGGAACTACAAATAAAGCAAATGGAAATACGGTTCGTTCTATATTGGGCTCGATCAATCGTCGTTGTCAAGTGCGGAAACGCGATTCCGTTTAACAATAACTACATAACCTTATTGTAAATGGCGATTATTAATTTGACTCTAAAATAATTCATTTCTTTCGTACAGTTATGACAAAAAATCATTCACAAAAACAATGTAACTAGAGCTCGCACGCTCGCGCTCCAGCCTCGGCAATCATACCTTAAGAAGATTCATTATGCACCAGTTACATAAATAACTAATTTCACTCTTTACACTTGTCTCTATATTTTAATTTTAGGCTTCATTTGATCTTAAAACACTTGGCATTTGCTATTACAAATAATTTACTGTCTGAATGTAGCCTTATTCAAATTCTGGCCAAAAATAATACAAACCCCATATCAAATAGCTCGAGTGAATCTTATTACAATATAAGAGAGGTGAGTCGATTGATGCCATAGACACTGAAGAGGGAAAGACGCATAAATCAAACAAAATGCCCCTCGTCGTATCTATTTTAGGATTGCGATAGACATAGACAAATCTTCATAAATATGAGAGGTTTGCTTCCTTGCACCCTCTTCTCTCATCGTTTTATCTTGAAAATATAACGATGTAATAATGCTATGTATTATGACACTCTTTATAGTTAACTAAATTTTGTAAGAGCATCGGTGGCCAGTTAGGGCGTCAAATCGTGCTCGTGAAGTATTGAGTTCGAACACCAGAAGTTGCAACGTAGCAATAAGTTAAGTATTTTAGTTTAAAATTGCCATATTAATTCTAATCACTGGTTAATCCAAGCTAGTGCTAGATCAAGCCATTTTTTTGTGAACAAATTGAGACATACTCGTATGATAGCCTTTTTTCACAACAGCTATTTTTACCGCTTCCTTTAGCATGGTCACTCTAGTCCCAAGAAAATTTGTCATCGCATTCTGACCCGTTATCACCTTGAGCCAGTCTCATTTGGAAGCTCATATTGGGACACCGCTGGGATCAGTTGGTTTCAAGTAACTTTGAAATATATCCTGCACTATTTCCAAGACATGCCAAGACACAGAATTTATTTATTTGGATCTACGGGGTTTTTTGGATCTGGTTATGTCTATTGTACATTCTGTTGGGAAAACTTTATACTACTATGTAGCTGTTTTTGTGTGTATTGAGTATAAACTTAGCTTTATAACAACTAACGCGAATAGAAAACAACGGCTAAATATTCCCTAGTTAGTGTATTTTGTATCTGTCGCATAAAAACGTTGACCACAACTCTACATATAGTTAACACTAGACAGTTGACACCAAAACTAACATCTACTGGTTAAATTTAATAAATTAGAAAAGTATCCAGTTCTCATAATCGTTGGCAACTTTGCTGAACGAGGTCCCAAAACGAACATGTACCGAAAGTACCGAAAGCTAATATTCTCCGAACATGTACCGCTATAATTGCTCGCAAAGATCGCAATCAGGCTCTGGGGACGGTAATGAACGGGTCTAGACTGTGTAAATTAAACAAGTACAGTCGGCCGCAGTAGCTAAAACCTAGTCTGCCACTATACTTGGTTCATCTTGGTTGTGCTTGGTTTGCGGGTGGTAGGACCCTGTGCAGGGTCCGTCCGGATCGCTACCACCATCTTATCCATTAACCTACCGCCAAACAGCAGTGTTCGCATTGTTGTGTTCCGGGTTGGGGATAAGACAGCCGGTGTAATGACTAGCATAGAGGCATTCCATCTTAGTCCTCAGGGTTGGCAACGCATTTGCAGTCTTATGCTAATGTCTATGGGTCACAGTTTCCACTTACCATCAGGTGGCCTGTGTGCTCGGTTGCCTTCTCTATGCCATAAAAAAAAATCTAGGATGGTCTCAGTGACAGACATATGTCGTAATTCAAACACTATAGTCGCTAAAAAGGGGTCATCAATGCAGTTCTAATGAAAATGCAAAGAAACAAGTGTAATTCATGTTATTTCCACGTTAGACCTTTTTAGTAACATTGTAATTTGCGTCTTGTCGAATTAATTATAGGGTGTCTTTTTTATATTTCACTTTGTCTCCTAAAGCGAGACATAGGAGATCATATTATGATAAGTCACAATGATAATAACCCTTGACTTGATTGACCTAACTATAGCTAAAAACTACAATAATACAACAATCGTGTAGGCACAGTTGACGTCAAAGATATGTCGTTCCATAGGTATTTCGGTGACTCTAGATACAGAGACTATATTCACGGAAAATGTAGATATCTAATAATGTTAATAAAACTGGTACATGAATACCTAAAAAAAATTTTTTTTTAGTTAACTGTACTTCGAGAGCGACTAAGTGTTTTACACAGTCTCGATGAGAAAAGTTTGTAAAAGAAACTGTTCTTGATAAAGTAATTCAAACACCAATTTCGGCTCGGCCGTGAAATCTTAGTTTTGTGGGTAACTTTAGGAATTATCGTTATTTTACCTTCCCTACGTTCATATTTTTCCTACAAAACTCCGCTACGTGCTGTTTTGCTGTGGTTTAATATTTTTAGAATAGAATAAAAAAACATTTGCAGTATCTACACAAAAAAATGCAGCTCTTAACTTAATTAACCAGACTAAGGGCCGGCATAGACGGACTGCTTAGAGTAGTCAGGAAAGACAGATCCGAGGTTGCTATTGGGCGATCTGCAATTTTAACTGCAAATTGACCAATAGCGCCCACGGAGATGTCGGTCCTGACTGCTCTAAGCAGTCCGTCTATGGCGGCGCATAGACAGCATGAAACATAGAACAAAAATAAAATATGTCCGGCAGGATCGCACTCTCACAGAACTTACTACCTGGTGGGTGTTTTCTATGCTAAAAAATTAAAAATCTTAAATCTATGGTGGATATTTTGCTACAAAGAAGCAGATTAATACCAATTTAAGTTCAATACCAATATAGGGCTTGAACGATTAAGAGCCGTAAATTATTCTGACTTAAGTAGGATGCCCGTCTCAAGATGCGACAAAGTAGTTTTTAAGTCGAAGAAAACTGTCCCTCCTGACTCATTTTAAGATGAGCCCTATGGTTTCTAATGTTTTTTATTGGCTAACTCATTTTTTTAATTCCACATGCGTGTATACGTGTTAGGGAAAATAAACAGGTTGCATGCCGTCTAGTTTCAAAGCTGCTCAAATTCTGAGTATATAATTGTGGCTTAATAGAAAATGACCCAAGTCGTACATTTTAACAAGATAACAAAACAATAGCATGTGTTGATTTTTATAAATAAAACAGTGAAACAGAAAACAAACCTGTGACAGCACGTGATCATCTGCTTTTCTTAAATACCTCTTCAAGCTTTTTTTTAATTTGAAAGTCGTAAATGCAAAATACGAAAGCAATTGTAAAGCGGATATTATTTTTACTGGCTAGAGTTTTATCTCGCGGCTAATATTAATCTTTTAGTTTTTATACAACATTTTCATTTTTTGCGTCCGCCGGTCCAAATATTTTTTTTATACAAAATTATTAAGAACCATTATGTAATTCAGCGTTTTCTCCTCGTCAATTATTCATGGTTGCCTTGAAGAGGCGATTAGGACAAGAAACGTAGGCATTTTTTTAAGCAAAATGAGAGGAAAAATGACGTTCATTTCTTTTCTCTTACGAGAAATTGCTATGAATTTGTAATTCGTTTAAGCGAACCGCTTAGCTGAAGCGTCTTCACATTTCTAGTGGTGTAGAAAAAATATTTGGACGATGGTTTCTTAACTAATTTTTACTGTATTAAAATTGTTTTATTGCTTTTAGCAGACGAAAAGTAAAGGACTCGTTTATTTATATTGCGGCACGGTCGATTAACTTATCTCAATAGTGTCGGAAGTACAAGCGGTTGAGCTTTCTCGTGTGGAAAACCTAACGTCTAGAGTGACATATGTTATAGGTTCTGAATACTAAAGATAGCTTTGATATTAAGATTCTAACTTTCTATTACTACATTTAAAAAAAAAAACAAGCTCGGCAAAAACAAACAGTTTAAAATATGATTACTGTAATTGAAATTAAAGTCATGACTTCTGATCTATCATAATTGTAAACTTAAGAGAAAATATAAAATTCATATAATCATGTTAGTCTTTGGAGTGAAAAAGTAACTGTTAATTATATATTTTTTCTTTGTTACAGGTGTCGAAAAGTGTTGCAGTGTCCATTCGCGAGTGATAAGTTTTACTAGTGTTATTAACGTTTATTAGTACCCTTGCTCCTCAAATCCTAACATTTTCTTCTGGCACGCATTAACAGAACAAAAGTACAATTAATTTTACAAATTTTATCAACTCAGTGATCAGAATCATCCTAACCGTCAACAGTGTTTACAACAGTCAGGCAGTGTTCTCTTGCTCTTAAATCATTGTCATTGATACAAATTCCATTATCTACGTCCAAAAGAACTACTGATAGTGCTTCAATAAGGTCGATCAAGTCTTTTTCATCATCAAATGATATGCTATCGTTATTGCTGAGCTTGATGTCATCAAGATTTCTGACTTGTGTGGTGTAAGCGGCACGACGCGCACCGGCTCGTTGCGATGGCTCGGCCTGAGGTTGTGCGATGAGGGCTCGGAAGAAGCGATGGAGGATGCAGGCGCGGCCAAGCGGCCCTCCGTGCTGACCATAGACAGGGCTGCGTTTCTTCTGCTGCGGGTCAAGCGCGCTTTCAAGAAGAAGCGGCAACAGCGGAAGGAGAAAAAGTGAGTGCTTTTGTTTTATTGATATTCGGTTTATTACAATGACTGCGACGACTATTGTAATTATAACCATCCTCATTATCGTGGTCTTTACTATTATCATGGCTATCATCACCAGCATTATTATGCACAGCCTCTACCAGGTAAAAACCGGTTAGTAAAAAGAATACTCGATTAAATTAATTGCCTGTGGATTTGTTAGAGACTAACCATCAAAATGTTTACAAAAGACAGTCACTTGTTTACCTAAAATGGGTCGAAAGGTAGATTAAAGATCTTTAGGGTGAGATCTGAATCATTCGGCAAACGAACGGCTTTCCTTTTCCTTAAAGGTCAGGTCATCAGATAATGCTAAGTGCTTGATCCAATTAAATGATTCTCGTTTAATGAATTAATTTTGGTTTGTTTTTGTGTAGTTCGGAATACGTTGATGATCTTATTATTGAACAGGAAAATTATGACGTTTTTGCAGTGTAGACCCAGGCTACGGAGTGAAATATATTTATAACTAGAACCTAGAACTATAGTTTTATCTCTTTTATGTGTTACTGAACTGCCTAAAATATAAATCGTAAGTTTCCGTAATATTTTCAATTGTTGTCAATTTTATTTAACAATTGCTTGGTAAAATAAACCAAAATTGAAGTAAACACCTTAAACTAACGTTTGGTGATTTCATCTTATCATGGGCATGTTTCACAATCAACAAATGCATACTATCGTGTGCTATCGCCAGTTACGGTTATCACATTTATTTCGTCAAACAAAAAGACAGCGGTATAATTTTCAGATCTAGTGGTATCTGGACATAGACCCCTAAGTCTAACAAACGAACTGAATTTATAACGGCCCACATGGTGTTGTTCTCTTAAACGGCTCTCGTCGGTCGAACAAGTGAACAAATGCCCGCGCTAAAATGTGTTTTGTGCGCTCTGACAGGACTACTAACTCGCCGGCGTGGCGCGTTGACTAGTTCGATCGACCGACCGTTTTGAAGAGAATAACACCCCTGATCGAGAGTGGTGGCCGTTGCCTACGGACATGAACAACACCAAATGCTGTACTCATAATTAATACTAGTAAATAAACACAGTCGTTCCAAACATGAGTGGGCTAAAATGGTTTAGTAAATATAACGAGCAAGTATAAAGGGCTTGTTCGTTTCTATTTGCTGTTGGATCGGGTTCTTGGAATCGAGCCAGCTCTGCTATATCATACACCCTGTTTCGGAAACTAAGTAATATCGTTGTCAGGTTAGAAGATTTTTTCTTTATTGCATAATAGTGATTGTCGAATTAAATGTCTTTCGGTTTTTATTTGGCCAGTAGGTACATACACAATTACAAAATATGGCCTGGTGATAAGTAAAAGTGCCAATGACTCAACTTCTATCAAAATACTACTACTTATTGAAATGGTTGCAATTCGGAAATTTCGGAGTCACATACCACGCCAATATATTACAAGTAGTCATATTGTATTTAGACTGTACTGAAAGTATGATGGAAACAAAAACTAAGAAAAACCGGGCAAGAGCATGTGGGACCATGCTCAGTGTTGGGCTCCGAAGCCACTTAGTAACAACAAGTAATAACTAATTATCTATTTAAAGTCATTTTTTTTTTATGCCATAGGGAAGGCAAACGAGCATACAGGCACCATCTTACCATCAGGTAAGTGAAAACTGTGACCCATAGACATTCGCATTCACAGGACTGCAAGCCAAAGATTGAATGCCTCTATGCTTGTCATTACACCGGCTGTCTTATCCCCAAACCGGTACACAACAATGCGAATACTGCTGTTTGGCGGTAGAATAATGGATAACATGGTGGTAGCGATCCGGACGGACCCTGCACAGGGTTCTACCGCCGTTTTAGATGATTTTAGTAGGTATAAACACTTAAATCCCCTTATCTCAAAAACCAATGATGTCTACTCAGTCGTGATAGTTTTTGTTGGCTCTAGGGACACACACACACACACACATACACACACTTAAGGCTTTAAAGCCTAATATTTCGTAAACGAATCCCTTAATCGAACAAACCCGCAATATTTTTGAAAGACCTATCCGACGACCGCGCACACTATGGGGTAAACGAGAAAAATACATCCCCAAGTTACGTGTAGGGGAGGTAGGTACACTAAATATTATATTTTTTTAATATTTTATTTTACCACTTTGTTGGCGTGACTAATATGTATTCATGCTAAATTACAACTTTCTAGTACTAAGAGTCTCTGAGCTAGACTGCGAACGGAGAATGCGAAACTATAAGGGTTCCTAGTTCGACTACGGAACCCTAAAAAAGAAGTACTCAGTGATGGATGCTTTAAATGTATCTCCTTTATTTAGTTTAAAGTGTATTGTTAACAGCACTGGTGGTCTTCGCTGACTCTACTGACGGTTGACTTAAGAGATCAGCTGACTCTAATGCAGTCTTCGTTTTTTCCTGATTCAAATCTTTCTTGACGGACGATTTTGTTGAAGCTATGTCGTATAACATTGTCGTCTTTCTATCACCAACTATTTGTATTTCCGGTTTAGTGTAAAATTTCTTCTTCGGTTCCAAGTTATAGGAGGGTTTCTTTGTGGGGAAGAGAAATATCTCTATTCCCTTAGATTTCGGCTTCATCGTCGCCTGTTTGTTGAAGGTCTCCGAAAGAAAGGGAAGGAACGGGAATTTCGGTGGGAATTGTGGGAGCTGTGCTGGGTGCTGTATTGACTGCAGGTGCATCTGGGACGGACCTTGTCTAGGACTGAATTCAATGAAGAACTCTTCTTGTACTTGCTCGTGGGAGGAGCAGCACAAGTTGGAGTTGACATGGTCCCTGTTGAATGAGAACAGGTCGTTGTTCATCAGGATTTTGCTGAGCATTTCCTTCGGGTTGTGGGCGAAAGCCTCTCTGGTTCTTTGGCTGGTGCAAGGGCACTCTTCAACAATTGGTTCTGATCTAAAATTACTCTCTGATCTCAAGGGGTGGACTATGTCGTATTGAGTTTTCGGTGATTCTGGGAACAAAATAATATGTTTTTATGCAACAATTTGAAGTGAGGTTTATCTACCGCAGATGAAATTATAGTGCACCAGTTTAAGTTATTCCAATAAAAATGTATCTATTTACGAGTACGTAAGCATTTTAGTAAGTTGAGAACAAAAAATAATAGAATGAACCATGTAGACATTTATAACGAAGAAGTTCCTGTATTTAACACAACGATGAAATTTTGGCAATACGCCGATTAAAGGTATTCTATTTTATATATGCCATGCAAACATCCATAGTTAAAGGATCATATACCATAAGAGTCCTGTTTAGCGCCAACATCTTCAAAGCTCTTCTTGTTGTCATTTTTCTCGTTCAGGTACACGTTGATCTCCATCTTGCCAAGGTTGAGAATGGAGTGGGTGAGGGTGCTCGTAGGCTTCTGCTTCACGAACTCACGGGTGTTGGCAGAAGCCAAACTGATCCCAAGGATGAGCGCAAAGATAAACATGATCTGAAAGCCAATCTAAATGTACAACAAGAGATTTTTTTGACAGATCAGTTTTAAGCAATGAGCTGAGAAGCTCGGATCAAGCAAGTGAATCGTTTTTGGTTAGTTCATTATTTTCTCCAAAAATATACTTAGTTACAAATTTTGTACCTCTTTGATGCTAAAGGAATATAATTATTTATATTTCAAGTTAATTAGACTGACTTTGTTTTTATCTCACAATTTGTTGATATTTTATCGTATGCTTATGCAACTTATAATATTTTAGATAATTATAATTATGTCTGCAAGTAGTTACGTTACGGATCATGTATGCAATTGCTAAAATTTTACATGTTGGAACCGATAAAGTTGTTTAAATCTCTAGAAAATAAAAACTTTGCATAAAATTATTTATTGCAATCTTATGGTTAAAAGTAAAAACCGCTCACAAAAGAAGTTGAAGAAAAAAACTGATACATATTACTTTTATAAAAATAAATCAAATCAAAATGAACGATGTCCTCATGGAACTTTAGTAAATAGTTTTTAGAACAAAAGGTTCTGTCAAGCTTGAAATTCAAAAAACTTTCACCAATTTTACTATGATTTTTACAAGTTCTAAATTGGCTTACCGAGTCGTGCCTTCTAATAGGAATTCGGAACGAAATAAATTTCGTTGCAAAACTTTGCGTTATTGGATTTTGTTTTATGATCGAACTTGCGAAATTCAATCGGGAAAAGTGTTTTTAGTGGTGTAAATAGACTATTAAGTTTGGTATGCAATGTTGTTTTGCAAATCGATTCACTTAGATACATATTTTGTTAAATTCTTGATAGGATATTTCATGTTATGGATATTTTTTGCGGGTGGTAGGACTCTGTGCAGAGTCCGTCCGGATCGCTACCACCATCTTATCCATTAACCTACCGCCAAACAGCAGTGTTCGCACTGTTGTGTTCCGGTTTGGGGATAAGACAGCCGGTGTAATGACTAGCATAGAGGCATTCCATCTTAGTCCTCAGGGTTGGCAACGCATTTGCAGTCTTAGTCTTGTAGTCTTGTGAATGCGAATGTCTATGGGTCACAGTTTCCGCTTACCATCAGGTGGCCTGTGTGCTCGTTTGCCTTCTCTATGTCATAAAAATAAAATAAAAAAAATGCTATAAATATGTTTGTTTGAGACTTAACTTCCATCATTGAATTTGTGGTCTCTCGAGGTTTGTCCGTCTGTCTGTCATCACCTAGACCAAAGATCATCACTCATCATCACTTTATCTGAAAGACGTTCACTGCTGGACACAGGTCTGCTCCCTCAAGGTTTGCCATAAGGATGAGTGCTCGCGTACGCGGTCGCCACTCGAGTACCCCTCGACCCCACCGACCATATGTTCTGCGAGCGAGAAAAAATATACTATAAAAATATACAAAAAAAAGCTCTTCTTACGTTCTATTTTTATACTTCCTTGACATGTACTTGGCCCGTTTTCCATTTATTTACTAAAAATGTTTTTTTTCGAAAGGTGGATACTAACTAGGTTGTAATTTCACGTCCGAGGTTTATAATATTAAAATTATACATATCCTTACTGATATTAAAAATATAAAAGTTTGTTTGTTTGTTCCGCGTTCATGGCCAAGCGCTTTAACCGATCGACTTGACATTTATTAACACGTAACTAGCCCGGAAACGGACAAAGGTTAATTTTTATTCGGGAAAACTGGATACTTCTACACGGAGACACGGGCTAAAGCTAGCCTTGTAATTGTTAACGCTTAGCGAAGTTGGTAGTGACCCTGTCTAGGTAGCTAGCGGTCCGCGTTTCGATTCCCGGAAAGGGCAAATATTTATGTAATGAGCGCGAGTATTTGTGTCTGAGTCTTGAGTGTTTTCTATGTAGGTATAGATATTAGTTCAGGAAATATGTTTTGGCCGTCTGTTATCTACTTTGCGATCTAGTTTTCTGCCTTAAGACTTAGAAGACCTAACCTTAACCTTAAACTTTCAACCCACTGTACTGCTTGAAGAACGAAGGCAGTTATACGACTACTATTTGTTTGATATTAACAAAAAGATCTTAGTGAAGATTACAGACGACCTGATACATATTTCCTGAAGTATAATTGTTTATATTTTTAAAAGTATAATTTTATATAGGACACTGTCTATTTTACGAGTTTCAAAAGGTAGATATTTCGTACGTAGCTGTAACGACTGACATTATTTACTTAAAAACAACTTGCATGTATCTGTAGTTAAGTTCATTATCTATAGGTTAGAGGTGGATGTCTGTAATTGGCTCTATTGTCTGTATGTTTTGATTTTTTTTATGAATGGCAATGTGACGTTGATATCCTTAATAAATAATGAGTAAGTTTAACCAAATAAAAAATATTTTCTTCCTTAGGGAAGTAAAATGCCATGTTCATCCTGCTTTTGAAATGAGGAAACCCTCACTTTTCGAATAGGATAGATAAAAAACCAATTGTTAGATAAATAAATGTGAATACCACATGATTTACTGAAAACATAAACTAAGTGTCTACGACTTCGCTAATAAATATCTTTACAACCGTGTCAAATAAACACGAAGGCAAGAAGAACGTGACCATGAATGCGCGAACGAAATGTTACGACCACCAAAAGGCAAATAGGAGATTTTTAAGAGCCATAAACCGGATCCAATTTAGTGTTATTTACAATCGGTAAAGTAGTGGTTGATGGGTACGAACTACTACTACTGAGATCCTAGCAAGGTTGCGTTTATCGCATGACAAAATGTGTGTAAAGCATCCGTCACTCTCGTACTTATACTCCGACGAAGCATTTAAACATCAGCTGAGAAACCTTTTATTGAATAATCCGTTATACTCCGTGGATGAATATATGAAAATGGAAATGTAAATTTATTATTTTGTTGACATTTATTACTCATTGTACATATTTTGACATCGGACGAATGACCATTATTAGATGTTTAACTGTTACTGTTTTAATTTATGAATTATTTTGTATTCTATTCTTTGATTATTAATATTTATGTTTTGACGATCTCAATGTAATTTCGTATTTTTTGACATGCAATGCAACTAATATTGTAATATTACATTATAAAATAATAAAAATAAATATCAGGGGACAATGTTACACCAATTGACCTAGTCCCAAACTAAGCTCTAGGCTTGTACTATGGGTACTAAACAACGATATAAATACTTATATAGAGAAATGTATACTTAAATACATAGAAAACATCCATGACTCAGGAACAAATATTCGCGCTCATCACACAAATATCTGCCCTTACCGGGATTTGAACCCAGGACCGCTAGCTTCGTAGGCAGGGTCACTACCAACTAGGCCAGCGCGTCGTCAAACAATGACAAATAAATAAACTAAACTAAACTAAACTATGCGTCGGAAAGGGACGGATGTTTTATCCGTCATTTGTCACGTGATATGCAGTCATATTGGACCCCTGGGCCGAGACTCTACACGGTCAACCATATGGTCTTTGAGCTTTTATGGTATTGATTTTACCTCGGCCGCCATTACTGTCAAGTAAATAACAGCTGTCAAAAGTTATAGGTAGGTAGGTGTGGTTAAGGTGAATGCTGAGCTTAGTTTGGTTTAGTACACGTGTGCATTATTGCATACATTTCGAATATAAATTATGCGACGACACGTTTTAACCTAGGTGGTTTAACCCTGCCTACGAAGCTAGCGGTTCTAGGTTCGATTCGAAGATAAAGGGGGAGGGGCGCGGTCATTGGCTACAAATCAAAAATACGCCTCGGAAAGTATAAAAAAAATATGTTTCAAATTGAGCCGATGCTAAGATGCCAAAGCTGATGCGAGCGAGCAAGTTATACAACTATGCCAAATTTAAAGCTGATAGCCTCTCTAGAGAAAAACTTCTGTGACACACAGACATACCATTTTGCTACGGAACCTTAAAAACGAAAAGTAAGGACAATTTGCTAGGGGAGAGCACAAATAATACAAATTTTACCAGTAATCGTAGATTTTTCAGCATTTTTGGTGCGGTGCTAGGGTTTACAGCAGAGGCACATATCAACCAAGAAACAAATTAAATCAAAGCAATTCAGAACTAAGTAATAATTTGGATAATAAATTGTAATTAATTTGGTTGGTAATTAAATAACAATTTCCCAAAAATCCCGATCCAAGTCTCCTGTCCAGGACCGCCTGTTCTACGTGTACTTTGAACATTAATGTTCTGTATTGTTTGTATCTTTTTTTGAGGTGTGCTGCAATAAAGAGTGTATTAAATACTTTAAACAAATCGAAATTACAGAAAATATTCTACGCAAAGCCCAATACTATGCGTAATGATATGAAGGGTTAATTTATTTATAATTTATTTAAGGCTTAACTGATTAAGTAAAAAGTGTACTGTTCCATTCTCAACGACAACATGATAGTACAATATTTTAAACGTCAATCATATTATACAACTCGACAACCCTAGGTCACTGTCGTATGTCGTATGTCGTGACGTCATTGCACCGGTTTTTCTATAAAATCTACGATCACTGACAATTACACAAATGAAACTGGTTCAACTGCGAAATAATCCCCACGTGTGCGTAGCGTGCGCCGCTCTGTCGTAATACCAAAGAAGGCCACAACTGCAATGTAGCAGTCGAAGCATTGCACTCTATTGCCAAGCACATTAAATCTAAAATGCTTATACTAGCGCTGTGGAATTCCTACTTTATTCATAGTCATAATCCTGTTAAAAGCAACCAACTTTTGATCCGTGTTGGTGACACAAATAATTTGGATTATTTCGGATTTCAATCCGAAACCAATGGATTAATTACGCTTAAGCCTGATTAGCGGGAATTAAATCAGTTTTACGGACATGACACAGAATAATGAAGACGATTAATTTGAAAGGGTTGGTTTAGATTTATCCGCCTACACTACAGTGGTCAGGGTGGTCGTACAGGGTTTCAGTTCGATTTTTTATTTACAGGCACTGGTTATGAAGAACTGCCAGTATTTTAGTATCAACCTATATTATGCTTTACGCATCTAAGCAAATTAGTATGTATATTTATCATCAGTAATGTAACATTAAGTAAAAAGTTATTTTCAATACGCTCAAGGCATTGTAGAATCTCCAGAGCTCCTAGGTAAACATGATTTTTCATACACCCACAAACAAAATTTATTGAAATGAACTATGGACTACAGTACATATTTATTCTTTAATACTGCGCGCTCATGCATGTTTTATGAATTTAAATCTGGAATGTTGTATTGTAAGTTGTGACTTTTTTTACAAGTTTAAGCATCATTATTTGCTGTCTTAAAGTTTAAGTGTCATTATAACTTGCATTTGGCATCTGCAATCAAAGGATTCATACAACCGACTCACTTTAAGCAAAATTGCATTTGTTTCTATTTTGGTTGTAATGCGTTCCGCTTATGCAAGCATGCAGGGGAGTCGTAAATGAAATCGTATTTATTTATAAACTCGTAAAATCCTTATTGGTTCCACCGTCATGGCGGCAACGGTTATGTTTCTCACTGCTCTGGTAATTTTATTTGTTTTTATGTCTTCATTTTTGAAAAGTTAAGTGGTTTGTCGTTTCAAATTTCAGGTTACAGATTCAATCATCTCTGCTTTAAAATACGTCTGCTCAGGATTATTTTTTAAATATTTATTTACCATCGACGTTACTTTATCATCAGTAATCAACGTAGTCTATATATCATTAAACTCAATAACGATACGATCTACGCCTTCCTTTGTATCACACTAACTAATTCAACTATAATTAATAACTTGTACATCCATAACATTATTAATGTCATTAATTTCTATAACTATGTTTATAACATCATTAACATCTGCCAATGCGTCTATTATAGGTTCAAGATAACGAACCATAAAGTAATAATTACTGCCACTGTAATTGTAATCACTGTCATAAATATGTGCACATTTTAGTACCCTTTCGTTTTACGTACTTTGAAAATTTAATATGACAACCCAAACACAACATCAAAGCGATAAGGTGCTGAAGTTCGTTGATATTAGTCTTCAGCGGCTTTTTGATTCTTTCATAACATACGGTAATAATAATGTTACGGTAGTTTTAATTAGCAAAACACAAAGATAACGTGTTACATTTTTCTATCAAGGTGTTATTGAAAACCATAGTGACGGCAAACGGCGTGAATCCAAAGATACCAGAGAGCAACAAGCCAAGCGGCAACTACGATGAGTCCCTTGTGGAACAAAAGGAGTTATTGCTGAACATGGTAAAGATTAATGATGATATTATAAAAAGACTAAACACAGTAATGGACATCGTGAATCGACCTATTATTGTATGATTTGTTATTGACGTTGTAAATGTTCTATGGAAATAAAAATATGCATCCAAATATTTCTCTAATCAAATGTTATCCCAACTTCAAATGACTTCACTATATAACTGTGTGTAAAAAGTGGTTTTAATATCTCAACTCGGATGATTGGATATTTCTTTTTTGATGATTGAAATATAAAAAGATAAATAAACGTTTCATATTATTACACATATTTTACCTGATTTGGTCAATTGCCAGTAAAATTTAAGTTTGTACATAATTTTACTTGACATATATTAAGTAGTGAGAAGTTTAGTTATTTGGCATCCCACCAAAATGTTATCATTTCTACGTTATTTTAAATTAAAGCCTTACACGGTAATTGCAATATGGATTATCCACTTTAAAAATAAACTCCTCGTACCGTCAAGCGCATGCTACCATAACGTCAATAATATGATTCCGAAATAGAATCAAGAGTAAGGTTAAAAGAAAGTAGAATAGAGCTGCGGTTGAACTTTCTTAAAATATCCAATTGAGAAAGAGGCCCAGATATTTAGCAACGTTCCAAAAACAAACAATAATTATGAGAAATTTCAACTTTTAATTGCAATTTCAGATAGAATCAAAATTGAAAGAAGTAAGAGATCACAAAAGGAAAGTGGCTGAGAACACGCGGTCATTTCCGACGATAAAATGTGAAGCGATACCAAAGAACGTAGACATTGCACTTAAAGCAAATGGCATCAGCGCTGTGGGCGAAAGTGATTTAATAGTCAAATATGGCAAAAATGGTAACTTTTACAATTTGACTCATACAAAAAATCCCAAATAGTATCTAAATAAGTAAAATAATGTTATAGTTTCAAATACTAATCATGTAGTGCATTACGGAATGATATGTTTAGTTGTTGATCACAGGTCACAGGATCTTAGCCAGATTGCGCAAAATGTGGCAACAGAATTATCAACAACTTTTTAGAGTTGCTGGTAATTCTGTAGCTCTGCCTACCCCACTCTGAGAATGAAGGCGAGAATTTATGTTTGTATGTATGCATGATCACAGGTTGTGAGGATAAAAATTCAATTCAACACTTAACTCATGAATAAAATGAGCTATATTGTTAGTAAAATATCTTCACCTAAATTGTTTCTAAATTTACTTAATTAATTATAAATAAAACAATTATTTACTAACTTTCATGTTAATCAAAGGAAGATCTATTAGTAGGTTTGTTAAATATTTTGCGGGTGGTAGGACCTTGTGCAGGGTCCGCCCGGATCGCTTTCATCTTATCCATTAACCTACCGCCAAACAGCAGTGTTTGCACTGTTTTGTTCCTGTTTGGGGATAAGGCAGCCGCTGGAATGACTAGCATAGAGGCATTCCATCTTAGTTCTCAGGGTTGGCAACGCATTTGCAGTCTTAGGCTTGTAGTCTTGTGAATGCGAATCTCTATGGGTCACAGTTTCCACTTACCATCAGGTGGCCTGTGTGCTCGTTTGACTTCTCTACGCCCTAATAAAAAAAAGTGTACTTAGAGAAACAAATTATTGACATTTAATTTTTCTTTTAGGAAACGGTACTTTGAGTGTAAATTCTAACGGCGTGTCCAATGTTGGTCAAGCGCAACTAAGCTTAGATGTAGGTGATGGCTTCGATATACCAGGCCTGAGCAATCTATTTGCTGGTAAGAATAAGTATATCACTTTTTAACCAAATTGTTCCGAAAACAATATCAATATTAACCTGTCCCGTTATACCTAAAGGTGCATTATCAAGAAGAATATGTATTGAACAACAACAAGCAGCTGAAGAACAAGAAACATCTCGTCCAGTAGTTATAGATGAGAATTTGAGGAAGAGCGGTATTAAAAATGAAGTAAAAGTGAATAATGAAACTGCAAGTACAGCGGAAACTACTACAACGAAAATAATTACTAATGTCACGGAAGCTACAGGTTTAAGAGATTCTAATGTCACAGAAGTTAGCACAACAGGACATGAAAGCGTCAACAATATTTCAAACACAATAGCGGCTGCAGATAATCAAACTATTACGCAATCCAGTACAACATTGGACAATAAAACAATTTCTAAAATGATGAACGAAACATCTGATAATAATGTTTCAGGACCCTCAGGTGCTGCTCTTGTTAGAGTTACTGTTTAAACTGTTGTGTAAGAAGGCTGTTTGAAAGCAATTGCTGCTTAGATTTTTTTTGATAGGCTGACTTTGTTCTCGACATTAAAGTGTTGACAATGCATGTCTTTTTTTACGATCCTCTAGATTTAATAACCTAGACTCCTTTTTAATAAATAAATAAATGTTTTAGCAGAATTATTGTATATAAGGCCTTGAAATAAATCATTGAGCATTTTTTCGTGTTGAACAAATGCGTCCCTTATTTTCTGCGTTTATTCTTGTTTGTAGTCTTTCCTTTTCTCTCTCTTTCTTTCTAGCTATGTCAGCTAGTCTGTCTAGTATGCTGCCAACAATAATGAGTGTGTGTCTCTGTGTGTGTGTGTATATAAGGTTTGCAAAGTTAAAAGTAGAATTCGCTAGATCAGTACCAGCCTGTTCACTAGATACCCAAATACCTTGCTGGAAACACAGAATACAGTCTGATATTGCCTGAGGGGAACCTTAAAAGTAAGTACCTAGTCGATTTTACGATGAAGTAAGGTCATACAACAATGTTATCCGACACATAAGTATGTAAGTCGAGGATAAAATAGGTTTAACAACCAAGTGAAACACAGCTTTTCACTTTCATAATCGAACTTCGATTGCGAGGAAATGTAACGGTGACAATTGTAAATTAATGTGTTTGAAGTGCTAGGAAAATGTATAAACAAGGAGATTTACATACCTACTTTTGAGGCTAGATTTTGATACTTGATGCGATATTAAATTCTAAAATTTTCTAATAGCATACACACTTCAGTTTAGCTATTCTTAGGGCTATGTCGGTAACCTTAGTTCTACTGCGGATATCATCATTTCTGATTCTATCACGCAGAGAAACCCCGAGCATAGCCCTCTCCATAGCCCTCTGAGTGACTTTGAGCTTCCTTATGAGGCCCATTGTTATTGAGGCAGTGGGCGGGGCACATTGCTCGCAGGACTGATGGCCGATGGGGTCAGAAGGTTCTGGAGTGGCGTCTGCGGACCGGGCGACGAGCTGTAGGTAGGCCTCCAACAAGATGGAGTGACGACCTCGTCAGGATTGCGGGACCGCGGTGGATGCGAAAAGCACAAGACCGGTCTGGGTGGAAAGCCTTGGGGAGGCCTATGTCCAGCAGTGGACGTCTTTCGGCTGACAGGACCATGAGCATGCACATACATAAGTACTTAAACATATGCCTTAGTTCCCGGAGTGGGGTAGGCAGAGCTACAGAATCACCTACAACTCAAAAAACTTGTTGATAATTCTGGAACCATATTTTGCATGATTAGGCTAAGATATTTATGTGGCAGGTTGGAAGCCCATCGCCTAATAGCAATACTGGCCTTTAATCCCTTACTAGCCTCTTACGACATCCACGGGAAGACATGGAGCGTCATTATTCTAACCCGGTATCCACACGGGATATTTCGAATAGCCAATCAATTAAGCGAAGACAAGTCAATGAAAGAATCAGCCGTGCTTAAAATACCTTAAAAATGCTGACGTAACGTTTAAAAGAACCTAGGCTTTTTTGCCATTTTGACTTAGATTTACGCAGTTTCAGCGTATTTTAAGCTTGATATAATTTATCGCAGTTTTTTTAATATTCTATAAGGCATGGGTCAGCGACTAAACTGCCTAAGCATAAGTTGATTTCGTAATAATTATTATTGTTCAGAATTCTCACCCCCCCAATTAATTTTTATTAAATATAACTAGCACGGAAGGTTATAAACCTTCCGTGCTAGTTATATTTAATAAAAATTAATTAAAGATATTCAAAGAAGAAAAAAAACTTTTTATGGAATTCTGTGTCTGGCTTTAAGGCTGTAGGTTAAGATAAGGAAAACACTTTATACTCTGTAGTATAAAAGCCGTTTAAATCCAAAATAAGGACCTCAATTTCATAAAATAATATAAATAATAATTCGTTTATTAAAAGAAACAGGGTACATGTTCTTCTTAACTAGTGGTCCCACACTAGGCAAGGCCTGTCACGTGGTGACCAGTAACACGACTTTAAGTAATATACACATAAGTTCACATAACCAACTATCTACTTCTCCGAGTGCTGATTTAACGCGCTCGTTGCAATCGTCGTTAGAAATACAATTGAACATTAGATAAAGATAAAAGATAAAAGAAATTTATTCATTAAGTAGGCCGCTTCCCAAGAGGAGACCACTGCTGAGAAGAAACGCCGCAAGAAACTCAGCAGTCAGTCATTTTTTAAACATATTTCATATTTCATATTGCAATGGTACTACTTAGTCTAGCATTATACAAAGCTACAAATATTAAATTAAATATAATATTAGGGATACGTCATCTGCGATTATTGTGATGATGGTTCAAGTATCTTCGGTAAGTCGTTTATATAGATTAAGAAGAGAACGTATCCCAAAACGCTCCCTTGTGGTATTGAGCCCTTTACATATGGCGTATCGGAATTTATATTTTGTAATTCACTATTTGCTTTAGCTGGCAAAATAATGGCATTCATTGTCGTTTTTTTTGGAAAATAATCAATGAGCAATGTCCCTTCTGAATCCCAAAAAAAACTCGTGAATTTCCATTGTAGAGACTCCTGTTTACTTTCAGGGTCCCATTGTCTAATCCAAGCCTCATCACACGTCACAATCCTGGAAATAATGTCTTCCTCTCTCCCGCGATTCATGTCTAAAAACTCCTGACACGCCTCTCTGTCTAACGGAGTCAGCGTTTTGGGGACCCAGCGTGGCTACCTTAGACATATTTAAATTACCGTGAATTATTCCGTTTAACCGTTCCTTACTTATGTCCACATCTCTAGCTATCTCTCACTGTTTCATCCGTCGGTCTTCTAGATATTTTTTTTCTTTTTGGCCACGTTTTCTTCAGTGACAGCAGAAATTGGACGTCCGCTACGAGGATCATCTTCTAAGCTCTCACAAAGGGATTTAAACTGTTTACACCAGTACTTTATGGCAAAATGGAAAGAGCACGAATCTCGAAATACAGGTAACATACGCTGTTTGATATACGATGGCGTATTACCTTTCTTAGAATAAATTTTATAAAACTACATTCTGCTTAATTTTAATCAAATTTGTTTTTTCAAGGGACATGTTCCAAGCAACGAAGTGCACAAAACAAATGAAAAGCAACAAATAAGAAATCAAAATTTTGAAAAAATAACAGTCAATAAAGATGAATTTCTAGTGGTCAGTTTTTTTTTAACTTCACATAGGCTAGATATATAACTTTTCAGCCACCCCTTGTATATAATAAAAAGAAGAATAGTACTTATAATATCGTAATGTTTGATATTTATGTGAACTGTTGATGTGCCTGTTCAAGTAAATAAATAAAAACTTACAGTGAACCTTGTCCCTCAGTGCGGCGGCGGCAGCAGCGGCGGCGGAGGCGCTGGGCAGCTGCCGGCGCGCTCCCCCGCCCCTGCTGCGTTCACGAACCCTCCCCGCCATCGTCGTGCCCGGTCTTTCCATACTGCACGCGCAGATCGACCCAGCTAAGAATGGTGAGTAACAAAACTGTAGCAAGGTCTCAATGTTTTAGGGAACTGTCAAATTGGTTTTAATACAGCTCGAGGTGTGCTAATTCATTATTTTACAAGTTAAGGGTTAACAAACGCGGAGTTTTAAATAACGCATTTTGGGCACAGTGGAGGCAGATAAGCATACACTTTTTTACAACTGATTTGTAGTCGAGGCCGGCGAAAGCCGAATGCGTTCATGAAAACAAGGCTAGCAGATGGCACTGCAGATCAAAACAGTAGTAACTCAAAATACAACTGTATTTTAAAATCAATTTTAATACAACTTCTGTAATCTTGAAACAAAAGCAGCAAGGATTTTGAGTTGATACTGTTTTGATCTAGCAGTGCGATATGTGCATCTACTAAAATGTTTATACGCCGATACATAAAAAATACAATTTAAATATTTCGGTAAGCCGTGCGCTGACCTTAAATGATTGGAATAAGGGCAATATATTTTCTTAGCCCGTAGAAAAACCAATGTATTGATGAATATAATGATACTCGTGTCTATTATTACGACTCTCGTGATCTGCCTCGAGGCCTGAGTTCAGCACTCGTGCCACAAGAGTCTTCATTATGGTGACGTTGCACGCTTTGAGACGAGGCAACTCGTTGAAAACGTGAGATTGACATAAGATATGCTATAAAAGAATTACAGTGGCCCTGGACCAGATGCTTCGCGAGAGTGGTATCGTTAAAATGTTTAGGATTGACGTAACCTTCGTCGCGCGTCGGCAGTTATGGTTATGTCAATTCCAAACGTTTTGACATTTTCGACAATGGTTTACGTTTGCGTTAGTCAGATTGTCTATCGCCGCAGATGTAGTCAATAAACTTATGACGTCTGCACGGAAAAGTTACTATTTATCTTGATTTTTGATTCAGATTTAGAACCACAAACCATCAGATTTTGAACCATCTTATCCATTAACCTACCGCCAAACAGCAGTGATCGCATTGTTGTGTTCCGGTTTGGGGATAAGACAGCCGGTGTATTGACTAGCATAGAGGCATTCCATCTTAGTCCTCAGGGTTGGTAACGCATTTTGCAGTCTTAGGCTTGCAGTCTTGTGAATGCGAATGTGTATGGGTCACAGTTTCCACTCACCATCAGGTGGCCTGTGTGCTCGTTTACCTTCTCTATGCCATAAAAATAAACTAGCTAATTGAGAAAGCCAGATGAATACAAACATTTTCAAGAATATACGATGTCTTATTCACTACATCCTGCATGCTGTAAACTGACTAGTCAGGTTTTTGTTTTTTTTTTGTTTTCGAATATAAATATCTGCAATATTATTGATATATCATCATCATCACCACGAGTATCAGCCGAAGAGCTTTCACTACTAGGGCCCTAGCCAAGATGCAAAAAATACTAACGTTTCTCTTTGCTATCACTCATAATGTATGAGATGACACTCTCGTGCGTTAAGATGAACCACGTGGTCAACTGTCATCCCAATCAATTTGAGCGATATAAAAGAAAAACGTTAGCATGCAAATCATCTTGGCTAGGGACCTTGGAAATTTTGACTTCCCTTAGGACCTTTATACGTGAAGAATTATAAATATGCCTCAAGCTAAACATGATAATGAACAACCATCCCACGGTTTTGAATTTTACTTTGACAGTATAATAATTATCCGCTATCGTGTAACAAGAATCTAGGCAATTTCTGTTACTTTGAATGTGACCTTTCACGAATCGCGTTCACCTCTACGAGTGGAATAACAGGACATTTGAGAGTTAGTTTGTTTTAGAATTTGACCAATAAATTTATGTTGTAAGCGATCTGAGTTTTAACTGTTTTATGTAAATTATATTTATAGTTACGAGTAGGCAGTGAGTTTTTTTTGCGTTTTATTTTAACCCGTCAGGTGTCCTACGCACAACATGTGTGCGCAGATTTTTTGATATTTCGTGACTTATTAATTTGACGTACAGTTTAATTTTGATGTACAACAACTTTGACAGATCACTTGACGGGTTAACTGTCGGATTTTTTTAGGATCTTTTTCTATTATTATTTTAACCATATGTGTCACCAGACGGCGAGGCGAGCTGCACCCACCCGCCACGAATAGGAGACCATTTGCACCGGGGCGGGCAGTTTTTGGATTTTTTATCGAATTTAATACCCTAAATAATATGTGGCGAATAGGAAATGATAGGAATATAATATTTTATTAAAAAAAAGTTTTTTTAAAATTACAAATGCTTGTATAATAGACAAATTACATACTAATCGAAAGTATGAAGCCTATAGAATAAGTAAACGTTAGGATTGGTGCAAATGATTAGTACCGTCTTCTACCTGCTTATACCGGCCTAACCAATAGTTTGACGGGAAAAATAGTCAACCTAACGTTTACATATTCTATAGGCTTCATACATACTGGTATGTAACTTTTTTAAACATAGTTATTTTTTATTTTTTAAAGTTTTCAGTCTACCTATTCAAATCGTCTCCTATTCGGATGTCCTGCTATATTATATACAACAAAATACTGGTTCTGATTACAGGTTCGCTGCCCAAACAATTGACACAACATATCTGTAGATTATTGTACTTAATATTTATAGAAATTATTGTATAGTTAGATTGTTTTGACATGTAAAACTGTTTTATTAAGGAATAAATAAATAAATTAACCTGGTAAGGCGTATATAGCGGGCGTTTAACGCATGAAAAAATGTAAGTAAAGCATCCGTCGAACTCGTACTTTTTTTTTTATGGCATAGAGATGGCAACCGAGCACACAGACCACCTGATGGTAAGTGGAAACTGTGACCCATAGACATTAGCATAAGACTGCAAATGCGTTGCCAACCCTGAGGACTAAGATGGAATGCCTCTATGCTAGTCATTACACCGGCTGTCTTATCCCCAAACCGGAACACAACAATGCGAACACTGCTGTTTGGCGGTAGGTTAATGGATAAGATGGTGGTAGCGATCCGGACGGACCCTGCACTTATGTAGGAGTCAAAAAGTGACGGCTTTTGTCACGCGATTATCGCAGCCATATTAGATTCCCAAGCCCTCTAGTCTACGCGGTAAAACAATAGTGCTTACGACATGTCATGGGGTAATCTATCGATGTTTCGAAAAGCTTTTCTCCGCAGTTTCGTTTGTCTGAAATTTTAATTTATCCGAAAGTCATTTTTCTCTGAAACCATTTTAACTCAGCCGCCATACTGTCAAGTAAATAAAAGATATTGTAGCGTTGACAATACGATAACAAGTCAAAAGCAATGGTGTTCTACCGAGTTGAATAGAGCCTCGGGGCCGTTAAGGCATCTGTCACCTTCTGACATGTAAATAAGTACGAGAGTGACGGATGCTTTATCTACATTCCACACGCGATATAGACGCAGCCATACTACAGGTGTATATGTACACAGGATGTTAAATTTAGTCGCGGTTAAAGACCTAGTTAAAGAACTGTACACAATGGTTGATAACAAAAAAAAGAAGGCTTTTATTTATTTATTTAATTAACTACGGATGTCAAAACAAAATATCCATCCTAAGTATTTTCTTGAAGGTGACGTCCTGTTTCTATTTTTACCCGCTGTTAGATGTGAGCGTGTCAAAGCCGTTTAGGAAACTGTTAGTCGTTAGAAATGTAGTAAGAAAGTACTGACTTCCGATGACCGTCAGCTTGGGTCAAGGACTGGAGATAACCCGAGCAAGGACCACTATATATAGCTGACTCTTATTGCATTATTAGCAAGTCACTTAGTACAGCTGAGTTCATACATATGTGTACACTTTAGTACCTTATCTATTTAATGCCATGTTTAAACTGCCGTATATCAATTATTACAGCGATTAAAGTGACAAAGTACAACAGTGTATAAAGACAAAGACAAAGGCAAAGGCGTTTATTGCAAGAACACAGTAGGTACAGACAGTTCTTAGTGTTACAGGACGTGCTTATGTTCTACCTATTTTAGGCATGCAATTTTGAAAACAATAGTATATATTCACTATTATAATATTAGTCATTCAAAGAAACTAATTATCATACACCTTAATAACAAGACCGCCACGTATATGTAGGATTAAATACAATCTTCATATAGCGCTGTGACCATCAAAGTGGTATTGGAACCCAAATGTAAATGAATTTATTGGGTGAAGGTATTAGTTATGTCGATGATTGAAAAAACTCATGAACGGAGTACCTAAAAACATTTCTCAAGAAGCCACCTTGTTACTAATTTGTTAAATTGATTTGGGGGGCATTTCTGTATATAATTTGGTATACATAATTATGAACTCGACTGTTATAAGGGAGCTCATTGTAGCCGTATAAACCAACGAAGAACTACTTGTTGCGATGTTTTGTCAGCACTACGACATGTCCTGGTATAATCGCGGTTGGAAAGAGCTTTTACTGAAAGGCAGCCACTTGGCTATGACCCTGGTATTACTGATGTTTATGAGCAACGGTGCATACCATCAGGTGGTAAGTCAACTCGTTTGCCTTTCATGTCTATAAATATGTTTCCTTTTTATTTGACTCGTTTTAGTTCTAAATATTTTGTCTGCGACGTTAACAAATCTGTACTTCGTTAAAATTGGTGTTTAAAAAAATCATGTATTTTGTATCGGGATTAGGAGCCCCCTATAGGTATATTTATATATGTATATAAGTTTTTATATACTATTATTTGTAGTTATAGTAGCAATACAAATACTCTGTGAAAATTTCAACTATAAAATAATACAGTTGGTGAGATGCTGACAGACAAACGGACAATAGGGATTTAGTAATTACCGTCCTACTGGCACCTTTTGGGTACGATCAAATTAAAAGAAAAACATTGGACTATTAAGTTAATGAAATATCTTTTTAATTTGGTTTCATAAGAGTAAATTGTCCAGAACCAGATCCTGCATCTTTTTTTTCACTGAATATTGGATTTTGAAACTGTATTGTGTTTATTTTGAGCACTTTTGGTCGTAAACAAGGGTTATCGACTTTATTGTTTTCCTTCCATCGGCCCTTCGGTAGTTTAGAAGGCAAAAACATAAAAAAATAAGTTAGCTTCGTCGAAAAATTGCGATGTCTCGTGATTGGGTCGATGTTATCTTTAAACGAAAGAAGAAACATATTTTGAAGTAGTCTTATATTGACTATAAACTTCGTTATAACTTAAACTTTCAGATTAAATTAACTCTGTTCTATGGGTTTTATTAGCACTCTCATAAATAAATAAATTATTATCCGACTGCCAAAGAAGAAGGGTAATGTTATTGGCCTGTAGGTATGTATGTATGTTAGTTTGTCTTTGTTCCCTCTTTTTTCAGCCTCTAGCTAAACGTATGGCCCGATTTCAACAACCGAGGTGCCGTTATCGTGCTCTCACACAACGGTTAAAAATGACAAATAGCATTGTGAAACATTTTATAACATTGTACTGAATCTATGAATGCTGTGGTATTCAACTTTATAGTAACATTTTATAACCGCTGTGTGGGGGGAGAACCATTCGATTCGTCTATGCAAGTATTGTCAGTAGTTTTGGAGATCAAGGGGGGAATGGTCAATTTTATTGTCTTCTTTCATGACTGAAATCAAAACTATTTATTTTCAAATAATATCAAAAATACATTTGATATCCTCATAACGAGCCGTTTCATTTGATATACTCGTATGACACAGTAAGGTTTGCAAAACTCTTTTTTTAATTTCCTAATTTGTTCTCCGAAAATGACCCATATTTAAAAAAATACTTTGCACACTGTGTTTGGGTCATCAATTTACAAAGTTTCAACTCAATCGGTTCAGTAGTTTCGAAGCAAATTGGCTGTGACCGCCTTACGCACGAGTAATCCTAGTATAAGGGTTCCGTTTTTTCAATTTTGTATGGTACACTAAAAAAGCAAAATGGCCGATTAAAAAGTTTATAACGTAAGCTGTTAAACTTGTGTACTTTTTCCTGTAGTGTTTCTCAAACAAAGGCTTTCAATGCGTCATTGTTTATCTCAGCTGTAAATTATAAAAGTGCGCTTCCGTGGTGTTATTCATTAACACTATAAAGGAAAGGTCGACGATATTCGAACATCGAACCAGTTTCGCATGAGCCCTAGATGCATTAAGTAGTAACTGGCTTGGTGTGGTAGGCAAACCTCGTCTTTGAAACCACAGTTTGTACGTTTCATACCAATATCCTATACTTTGAAGCGACGTTTAGGCTAACAATCAAAATTGCAGAAGTTGCGGTCTTACTCTAACTTTCAAGTTAGGAAAAGGCAGCACAATGGTGCTTCTTGCTCTAGAGCTGAAGTTAAAGTAAGACAGCGATCAACTTTTGCAATTTTTATTCACGCAAATAACCTATTTATGTTTACCGGTTATTCTAAAACGCCTCTAAACTTATTGATGAAATTTGGAAGTAAAAGAATATTATCTAGACGAGAGACAATTTGCATCAATTTGTTCGATGAAAAGTATTTTATATCAAATTTAATCTGCTAATTAATGTATGGCGAATAGGTAGGCTGAAAAATAAAAAATAAACTTTTATAGACAAATTACATACCAATCGAACGTATGAAGCTGATTAACGACATTTTTTTTCCCGCCAAACTATTTTGAAGGCAGGTATAATAAACAGGTAAGTCAGTACTAATAATTTACACCAAACCTAACGTTTGCATATTCTATGGGCTTCATACTTTCGGTTAGTATGTAATTGGTCTATTAAACAAGCATTTGCGATATAAGTACTGTACTGGACTGAAATTTTTCAGCCTACCTATTCGCCACATATTATTTAGCGTATTAAATTTGATATAAAATACTTTTCATCCAGTAAACAGCCCGGAGCATATCGTCTTCTATTTGGATCTTAGACCATATACGATTCGGAGACCTTCAAAAAACGAGCCTACTCTTTTCTCAAAGGCTGCTTATTTGCAATCCTCTCGTGTCGCGGGTGATTATGGGTTGCGGTGATCAGTGACCACTTACCTACCATCAGGTGACTCACTTGCTCGTCTCGTTTTTCACATTAAAACAACAAAACAAAGACAGCCGGTGCAATGACTAGCATAGAGGCATTACATCTTAGTCCTCAGGGTTGGCAACGCATTTGCAGTCTTAGGCTTGCAGTCTTGTGAATGCGAATGTCTATGGGTCACAGTTTACCCTTACCATCAGATGGCCTGTGTGATCGTTTGCCTCTATGCCATAAAAAAAGAACAAGTTGACCTTAGTAGCGATACAGAATACTGCTGGCAGCAAGTTCAAATACACGTTTCCGCTCGCGTGCTTTAAAACATTATCCCGTCACGATGCATTTCCTCTTATCACGCTACGCTTTCTTCGAGACTTGCTTTTGTTGTTTGTTCGTTGAAAGGCGTATTTCATGTGCTGAGATTTGTAAACAAGCTGAAATGTAGGCACTTACGAATGAACTCAGAAGGATCGTTATATGTAGGGTAAGTTTTTTATGCCACGGATAACGCAAGCGCAGGCTGCCTAATGGTAAGTGGGCCCTGTGAGCTATAGTAATTTGCATTTTCAAAACCACAAAGCTAAAATAATACCGAAAACTTTCGTTAAATCTTTCGGAAAACGTTTAACGAAGTTGACTTTTTAATGACGGATTTATTCGTTCTTGCACTGTGGCTTGGTGCCTGGGATATTTTGCGTAGCGTTCCTTTATACTTGTGGAAATTGCCGCAATCGATCGACGTAAGGTAATATTTTAGGAGTGCCTTTAAATATCGTCTGGTGTAAAATATTTCATTTTTATTATTTTTAGCGGTTTTTTGTGAGGTATGTTACCAGCCCTGAATTGTTACGTTTAGCAAAGGAAGGTTTAGTGAAAAGCCTGAGAGACAAGCTGTTAAGAGGAGAGACCAACCGAATTCCAGGAATATGATTTACTTTAAGTTAGTTATTTCTAGTTCTATTACCTCTATAGTCAATTGGATAATTGTTTGGTCAAATAAATTATAAAAATCAGCCAAGTGCGCTTCGGAGTCGCGCACAAAGAGTTCCGTACCATCTATAAAAATCACGTTGTATGGGAGCCCCCCATAAATATGGATTTTATTTTAATTTAATTAGGTATTTAGTTTTTAAAGTGAATAGTCAACTAAATGATTGATTATGCTCGATATTAATTATACCTATTGCTATAGTTAATATCAAGGTAAAAACGGCAAAAATAGCACATTGGTTGTGTGTTGTGTTTTAGCCCCATTTAAATATTAATATCATTCCGTTTTAAGTATTTGTGGTTATAGCGGCAATAGAAATAAAATAAAAATTTGAACTGTCTAGCTATTACGGTTCATGAGATACAGCCTGGTGACAGACAGACGGACAGACGGACAGTGAAGTCTTAGTAATATGATCCCGTTTTTACCCTTTGGGTAAGGAACCCTAAAAAACAAATAGCCAGAAAAGCTTATTTTATTTTAATTTATTTACATATAGATAAAAACAATTCGATAATCAAGGGCATTATAGTTTTTACCCAGTAGAATAGGCATGTTGGTTTTCAAAAGGTTATGTGTCGTAATATCCTGATTTTCACATTTCGTCTCACCACAGCGGCACCGATACCATGCATTATCTGCTGCACCCGCCGTTTGTCGTAAAATAATACATCGCAGCGAGAAAAGTGCAGCCCGTAAAACGAATCCAATTTTGGCTCAGACCCAACTCTCGGGTGGCGCGGTGCAAGCCACAGATGAATGACTATAAATACACATACATACATACATAAAATCACGCCTGTTTATCAGAGGGGTAGGCAGAGACGACTTCTTTCCACCTGCTACGATCCTGACAAATGTCTTTCGCTTCTTCCACATTCATACATCGAGTCATGCACGCACGTCGGTTTCGGGTACTTAAGATTCGGCCCTTTTTCAGTATTTCTCCGATTTGATTCGAAAAAGTACGCCTAGGGCGGCCTCTTCCGACCCTTCCACTCACTTTCGCTCTGTATAAATACACTTACATTATTAACTGTAAAATTGAGTTCAAATGTTTAAAAATCGCTTTTGTAATTGAGAATACTTTTTACAAAACTCTAGCCAAAGATAAAATGTATTCGGCGAACGTTATCGTAGTTATCGTAATCTAGAATAGAATTAACGTAAGCTGTCGGTGTCGATTCTATAGATTATGTCATTTAGTCCGACCAATTTTGAACGGCCCAAAGGAATTTTGAAATTATTTCATTATTTCAAAGATTTAAGCCACAGCTAATATTAAATTAAGGCATAATTGAATGTTTCTTTTAAATTTTAACGGCTAAATGTATTGGGTTTCGGACCACGGTAAAATTATCCAATCCAATGTGATTGTAAAAGAGCCACTCACAAGACTGGACTCAATTCTACTTGCTAAAATCATATAGCCTTCTACAGATGTAGTGCATAATTGTTTTCCTTCGTATTTTCACGGAAACGTACGAACGCGTCTTGCTATTTCAGTCGGTCACAGTACAAAAAGTACTGCGGTTGACTGAAATAGCATGACACCTTCGTACGTTTCCGTGAAAATACGAAGGAAAGCAATTATGCACTACACCTGTACATGTTATCGTATTGCCAACGATATGATTGTCATAACTCTTAATTTACTTGACAGCAATGGCCGCCGAGTTAAGAACAATGCGATATCAAAAAGAAAAATGGAGAGCCAACCAAAAAAAATGGAACCTAAAAGGTTAAAACTAAGGATACATTAAAAACGCATACAACCGAAAGTAACACCTTCATCACCTTCCTTGTTTTCACCGAGGGGTCCCAACGGAAGACCAGCTTTGGCTCCACAGCCAGCACACGCTGAAAGGAAACAGTTTCGCAACAATTAATCGTTTCTTTTCCTTATTTTTATGTTATATTTATGTGTGTTATTGTTGTGATTAATGGTTTTCATCTTACAAGCTCGGAAAGCCCTTTTTCTTTTTTTGGTATCTATTGAGGAAATCGCTTTTTATCCACATTAGAAGAAAGAGTTTTGACATTTGAAGGTAGCTTGAGTGATATTTGACTGCTAACAAAACGTAAAACGTTAAAAGTGCTGAATTTTTAACATCACAATTAATGAATTGCATCGAGTAAAAAACACAAAACACAGTCTTACAACTTTATTTTAATTAACAAATACAGCATTCTGACAGTCCAAGTAAGTCGATGTGCAAACAAAACGCATCCGAATTTTTTTCCTCGCCTGTAGTGATGTGAAAAGTTTTGTTACGTCTTGTGTGTTGAAACATTCGCAACGCTCAGGATTCTATTTTTGAACCGCTCGTTTCGCTCGTGGTCAATCATAGAATCCTTTCGCTAGCTCGTGTTTCAAATGAACACTCGCAGGTAAAATACAACTTTCTCCCGTTGTATAACAAATAACAATTTTCCTGTCCATCCTTTCCTTTCCTAACACTAGAAAAACTTTTAGCAATAACATATCTTTAAAAGACTTTTCCGCTAAAGCCTCCCAAATCGCACCGACCTCGTCACCGCGGCAGCTGTTCAAGTAATAGTGTGGAAAACGCTACACCGATACGTCCCGACACGCTGCACCGCCTCTACCAAGTACCTATATTGCTAAATGTTGTGCGCCGAATCTCGACAGGCACTACCGGAACATACTTTATCATGGTTTATGAAGACTTTTAGGATATTTAAGTTCAGAGTGTGGTAAAATACGGTTGAGCAATGTTTCACCAAAACAGTTGCAAATGACTCCTTATGATTTACGTTAAGCGTATTTTTCATGTAATACTGCGACCCCTTGTTCCTCTTGAAGGGGGCTCTGCCCCCCTACGCACCGTGTACCATCTGTATTAAAGAAACAGAACAATTGAATCATGATCATGATCATGTCAGCCGAAAGACGTCCACTGCTGGACATAGGCCTCCCCCAAGGCTTTCCACTCAGACCGGTGTTGTGCTTTTCGCATCCACCGCGGTCCCGCGATCCTGACGAGGTCACTGGAGTGAACAATTGAATGCGAATAATAAAATTATAATAATAAAATGAACATTTTGTAATCCTGTATAAGATTGAATGACACTCGTTTGCAAATACTTAACATTAGACGCACTAATACTATAGAAAACTATTAAAAGGTGAAAGTAATATTGATTTTGTACAAAAGCAAAATTTAAAAAAAACCTGTGCGTCTCGGGACGCCCGACAGAAGTGATAACTTAAACTAATCTAAGTTCAACTATTTAATATTGAAATTGTTTAACTTAACTGTCAACAAGTAAATGTATGTCGCACACTAAACACTGAGTAGAGAGAGGGGGAAGCGTCTGTCCGAAATACGGCTTGCGCTGTGGGTTAGAGTGAGAGAGGAGGAGCCTGCCTACCGCTGCCGTATGCGTGAGAAAAAGGGAAGCCAGATAGACAGGCGCCGTAACGCGTTACGTAACGAAGCTAAACCGCTTATAAACACCCTCCTATAAGAAGTTATCACTTCAAAAAACTTGTACAAAGATACGATGGAAAGACAATTGCCCTACCAGTCGCCTAAATATACTAAAGCTATTCCCAAAAATGAACTCTAATGAAGAAACTTAGCAATTTCTGCAAATCCTAAATAATTCCTGTTAGTATTCAAGTTATAATCCATCTCAGCTGGCACGCAGCGCAGGTAGGACTTAGAACGTCGAACTTGGAAGAAAGGATTATTGAAAACCTTCACGGCCGACCCGGACTCCTTGTATAAATTTGCCATTCAGCAACTTTTGGAAGCGTTCTGATTTCCACTTTTTGAATTATGTTATTACCGTAATGAGCTGGGAAATTGTTTTAATGTCGTCTGGACTTTCTTCTTTAGAATATTATTAGACTTTTAGCTTTGGAATGCGAATTTTTAAAAGTCGGATCTCTCGTTCCTTTCATTAGCTTCAGGAAGCTCTTCAAAACATGTCATACGAAGATACAGAGAATTTATTAATTGTCTCAAAATAAACATCGTTTATACTTATTATCTAAGTGAATAATAATTACCCGGTTCTCTTATTGTTACCCATATTATTGTTTTTGTTTACACATTATTTTATTGTAATTTATATGGCTAATCTACCAGGAATTCTTTGAAATGTATTTTGCATGTGATTGTTTACTTTTTACTTTGTTTGTAAGGCCTTTTACGCCTGAAACACAGGAACCTCCTAGTTCAGGCAAACGAGTATTGTCTCTTTTGTGTTATATTAACTCTAGAATTATTATATTGTACGATAAGTGATTTGAATAAAGATTTTATTTTATTTTTATTTTATTAGTCAGTCACGGCCGTTACAGGCCTTCGATTTTCAAAATAGGTTTTTTTTACTGAACTTACTGACTCTAAATTTAAATCTGTCGTAAAACAAAAACTAATTTCCCGAGCATATTATAAAGTAAACGATTATATCATGGATAGGGATGTTTGGCAGTGAGTCATCCGTCCTGCATGAGTAATCTACGCTTAAAAAAGGTGCACCTACTGTACAAAAATACCGTGATATTGTAAACTATTTATAATTATAATGTATGTAATACTAATGATGTAAACCTTTTTCTTAAAAAAATATACCTTGCCGAGTTTCTTACGCCGGTTCTTCTCGGGGCAAAGGTTTTATTTTTCGAACCGGTGGTAATGCTTTTTGACATTCATAGGTGCATTATATTATGCCTAAATTGAAGAATAAAGAACTTTGACTTTGACTTTTTGACTTTTTTTTCTAAAGTTGAATACTCGTTTGTTTTCTTATATTACGGTTTTTCTTTTCGTTCTGCTTAGTTTTGTGTGAGTGCTATGTGTATTTAATTTGCCATGGTTTCACTGGATGGTTCCAACGGAAGACCAGCGCTGACTTCAATGTCAGCATTTTTTTTATGGCAATGAGTAAGCACGCGCGCACTCAGGCCACCTGATGGAGAATGGGATCTGAGACCCAAAGACATTTGAAATCTCAAGACTACAATCTCAAAACTGCAATCCTAAGACTTCAAATGCGTTGCCAACCCTGAGGACTGAAATGGAATGCCTCTATGCTAGTAATTAACGCTGACTTGGAATTATTAATGAATTAATGTTGTGACAACAAGCCTCTCGTTTTTGTCAAAAAAAATATCCTTTTTGTACGTTTGTTTGTCATATTCATGTCATATTGTACGTTCGAATTCAACCCAATATCTATGAATTAACCATGCACAGAGTAGATTTACATTTCCAAGTTTCACTCAAACTCAAATGAATATTTCAATTGAAACACAACATGCGTCGTGCGAAACACACCGTATCTTTTTATTTACATTTTATTTGCATTTAACAAATATTTTTACAAGAAACTATTTGTTATTTCGATGCAGAAATACTTAAATCACCGTTTTAAAAGCAATGTAAGTATTAACAGATAGAAAAAATAAAGCTCAAACAGAAATATAATTATTATGTATAGGTACTGAAGTTTTTATTTTTTTTGGCACGGTGAAGGCAAACGGACACACAGGCCACCTGATTGCACCTTATTCCAATCTAATAAGAACTTCGTAACATATTTATGATCGGATTCTTTCGATAGAAATTTCTGCATTGGACTGTATTTTCTAATACCAAATATTAGATTATTATTGTTTACTGTTTAGGGAAGTATTAAGATTGATATACATTTGTGAAAATTACTTTTTACATATTATCTTAAAAATTACAAAGCTCTATTTATTTTGTAATAAGCGCATATTGTTTCTATTTCGTGATTGTATTTTTACCGTTGTAGCAGCTTATTTAGGGTTCCGTAGTCAACACGGCAAACCCTATATATAGTCAAGGGCAATAATATCTATACAGCCATCGCGTCAAATATGCATAGACCTTATTGCCAGTGGCATAAAGGTGTATGTATAGATATTTTTGACGTCTTGGTAACGTATACATTTTTTTTCTTGACTATACAAGAATGATACGGAACCCTTTGTTTGCGTTTCCTTGAACCTTGGTCGGTTTTGTTTACGAATTTCCCACCGAACAAACCTTACCGTACACAATATGGTAGAAAGTGAGAAAAAAGCATGAAACCTTCGCCCTCGGCTCCGATTTTGGTTTAAGTTTCGTTAAAACACATATAAAATGGTTTATGCAACAGTATGACATAGTAGAGTCAGGATGATAGATAAAATACGAAATAGCGATATGGATTAAAAGAAAATGAAGTGACAGATCGAAAAGGAAACGCTAAGATGGTTTGGTTATTTAGAAAGGACGGATCAAACAAAACACACACGCACACACACAAACACTTTTTTAAAGCCATCGATCGCCATTCTCTCCTGGTCTGGTCTGGGCTCTGGATTTTGTTATATGCCAAATAAATTAATTTACATTTCATTTTCATTTCATATTATACCTACGTGGAAAAAGGTTTTCTTGGCATCCTTAAATTCTCACCGCGCTTGGGGAGTCATCTGTTGTAACCCACTCATGGTTTTCCTTCGGGAACACATACATATATCATACTCTAACCATACTCGGTGTATCCCTACGTCTTATCAAGTAGCCTATAATTTAGTTAATTACAAAAATGAAAAAGGAAATACAAGCATGCGCCTGGTTCTGTGTAAAACCCGTTCAGACTTACTTGTCTCATATTTCTTTTTAATCTCAACATGAAACAGCTCTTTTATCGTAAATAAAGAAAACTGAGAAAACATTTTGGACATCACATGGCCGTGATTGCTTTATTAAATTTAAAATAGCTGTACCATACATAAAAGTTGCATTTTGAGGTAAGAAAGAGGTTTACTACCTACCTAAGACAAGTAAGTCTGAACCGGGTTTCCAAAACACATGATTGTGGCTCAGGTAATGACGAATACACATTAATTCACTTTTGTAGATTAGTATTCTTTAACTATCGTTAAATTTAATACCTAATTATCATACCTGTCACTTGATCTTATCAATCTAATTAAATTTAAGACAAATGGAGAGGCCATTTGCAACGTCAAAAGATGGCGGATGTGTAATTTGTTTTAGTTTTTATTTTTGTGTATTTAGGTATTCAAAGTTCTTTTTTGTTAGTGATTTGTACTTTTAATGCCTTTGTGTTGCACAGTGATAGAAGACTTGGACTTATTTCGTGTATCCTGGCATCTTATTTCTCGTTTCAAGTGGACTCGCAGTGGTACAGAGGTTAAAACTATCTTGGCCTCTGTCCTATATATCACCGTACAACGTTGCCACCAATCTTCCTAGAGAAGATTGGATTGTGTTTTATTACTATATTGATTTATACTTATATATATACTTGACACTGGCGAAATCACTTCATAGTGGAAACGCCATATTCCCGCGGTAGTAGCTGTTCAAGTCGCCGCGGGACAAAGAAAAAAAAAAAGAAAAGGCAAATGGAGAAACAAAACGGCCATGTGCGAGTCGAACTTGCGGACGAAGGGTTCCATACCATAAAAAACTCCCACGTCTTTTGTATGGGAGCCTTTAGTTATTTATTTTTATAGTGAATATTCAACTAAATATTCGCGTTTACCTACAGCTGTTATTAATATCGAGCAAAAACGGCAATAAATCACGTTTAATGTATGGGAGCCCCACTTAAATATTTATTTTATTCCGTTTTTAGTATTTGTTGTTATAGCGGCAACAGAAATAGAGCATATGTGTATATGTCAACTATCTAGCTATCACGGTTCATGCGATACGGCCTGGTGACGGACAGACAGGAAAACGGACAAAAAATGATTGAAAATACCGGGTCAGGGTGCGTTATTCATACTAAAGAGACTATTTCGAAGCCTTGGTTCCTCGCCAGGAAATGCTTTTAGTGAAATCTGATGCAGAATACCCCGAGCATCGATACAGGACTTCCAGAGTGCCTAGGAAACCCAACTGAATGAATCTGCGGTTAACTTCGGAATAGTGCCTGTTCAGAAAAACATCTAAAATGCCAATAAAATGTAAGGAAATCCAAATGTTGACCCAAACTCTCCCGCTGTGGTGTTAATTGATTGTGCGATCACTTAGGTATCTTAAGACCTCCTCTATTGAACCTTGGACTATCTACCATTAAACCTCACTCAAAACAACCTCTGGCGAGGAACCAAGGCTTCGAATTAGTCTCGTTTGTATGAAAAACGCACTCTGACCCGGAATTTTTGCTCCTGAGTGTAGTAGCATGAAACTTAGGAAAGGAGTTTAGTTTATGAAATATGTGTGTAAAATATTGATTTTGTATTACTAATTTGGACTCACCCGTTCGCAAAGCTGAAATTTAGGGCAGCTCTTCGACTCAAAGACCGTAACCATACTGCCTCACACACAAATGACAGTATCTCAGACAAAACTCCAGTAGCAAATTCAACCTTGTTAATGACAACAGAGGATTTAATCAGCTTTAGCTATTGAATTTGAGATACGGCCTATTAGCTTATGAGGGCAAAACTTTATGTACATGCTGCTTTACAGCGCGCGTGTGTCACTCGCTGCGCACGCGCCTATTCTCGGCCGTCACTATGATTTTACGCGCCACTGCTGCCCGCGGTCCTTGGCAAAAACACGTCCTGCCCAATTTAGAACTTATATGATCTTAATATTAGACAATATATGGACCGCATGATAAAAATGTAAAAATAAATTGGAGTGTTTATTATATAATAAATAAGAATATATATATAAGACGTATAACGTAAAATATTATTATTGCGTGGTTTCATGCATGGTATCTACCTGCTAAAATTTTCAAGTTTTTTATTCCCAAAAAAGACGTATAAAACTATTAAAATTGAAGCCAGGCTAACATTAACATCCGTTTCTTAAAACGATGTTGCTTAATTTCATTTTAATATCAAACTTAATATCAATTCTAATTTACGAAGAAGAGCTGGAAAAAAAAAACGCCTAAGTAATTGAAAAAGTCGTGTAGTAAGGAAAAATAAAAAGAAACAAATACTTGGACAATGTTTTCAGAATCAGAAAGGAAACATAAAGTTCAAAAAAAAAAAAAAAAACTCTACTATACAGTATGGTTAAAAATATTTCATTGTTCAAAGTTATCTTGGTTAATAAAATCGTTCGAATGCGAGTCGTAATCCATTCAAACGATTTTACGAACCAAGATAATAAAGCCACGGTGCACGCCAATCCGCTGAGGTTGTTTCCATGAATCAGCTACGTTCTTGTAACAAATCAGTGCTAGCTTCTTGAAGTCCTGGTTAACCAACGCCGTCACTCAGAGTTCGTTCCGTTTTCATACATAAGTTTGAAATAAAATAATTAAATGAAAAGAAAGCTTTTAAAATCCGACTGTGTTTTTTTATATTGTTATTAAACCCGTGTATATTTATGCTACTATATTCTTATATGTATATTTGAGATGGTCACATTAACACCTTTCAAAAGATACCTACCTATATTTTAATAATTTGTAAACGATTTTTTTTGACATAAATAATTGTCATGTTGCCATTTTTGTATTTCAATTTTAACAGTTTAGGTACCCTTTGTCACTTGGGATGATGAAAGGATTCTAACGATACCACACACGTTTAAATCGGCTCAGGCGTTTAGAAGTTATGGTGGAATAAAGAATCATTACATACATATATGTATCCTGAAAACATTACACTCCCTTTTTTTTCTTGAGCATACAGGCGGATACAAAAATTGACACATGTATCGTGTTTAAATTTCAATAATTAGTTAAAAAACAAAACGAGTCCATCTTGCTTTATTTGCTATCCGTTTACAGATTACAGAAATGAAAAAAAAAATTGGTTGTGTTGTAAAAAATAATGAATAGGACCATGGGGAGTGCTAGATAGCCAAAATACGTTGTCGCAATTGTAAACGGAATCCTTGGAGGTTATTATTATTCGGTGTGATTAATTCTAAGCAAAGTTTACAACCTTTACTAATGTCGTGACTAAATATTACTAAATTATTGATGACACATTATATATCCTTTGTGTTGTCGGAACCTTTGACAAGATGCGTAACGATTTTCGAAAACTGTCAAAACATATGGATTTGACATAGCGCTGGACGCGACCGCCCGGCAACTGACGTCAATCCATTTTTATTAATATACTTTCGATAACGATCACGTTCGTAGAATGCGTCGTGTCTAGAGCCTTTTGTTACGTCGTTTGGTGTCTTGACATAATAATATGCTTGTAATAATGCAGCTTGCATCATCTATAGGTACATACAGCAATGATTCCCGTAATAAAAGTGATAAAACAATATTTTTTCAGCTAGTAATTAGTTCTATGGAGTTATAAATCAATAGAAACTTTTTGATTATATCTTATTAACTTTATTTAGTTTACTTGAATTAATATGGTTTTGTATTCAAACCTTTTTTTATTTGCATGCTAGGGTCAACCTAGTCTAGTATGAACGAAACAGAAGTAGGTATTAGTATATGACGTCGACTCCAGGGCTTTAGTCCTTTGAAAAAATACCGTGAAATGTTAATAAACCACATCGTTAATTAAGTTAAAAGAGACGCTCAAAATATAAATCCTCTGGAAATTACATTTATTTTTGTTTCCATTTTTAATTAAACATCGGCCGGGTTCCGTTTGATTTATTATTATTCCTTGAAATTTATTTAAGCTCATGGCTGAGAACGACATTGAATTTTATGCCAGTTGGCGGAAATGTGATTCATACAAGTATTGTATTTTTTTTATCACGCCGTCTTTTGGTAGGGTTTTTAGGGTTGCAAAGTCAAGTTAGGAACCCTTATAGTTTTGCCATGTTCGTTTGTCCGTCTGTCCGCGGTTTAGTTCAATGAGTTTTGGTACTAGCATGTTGTATTTGGCATAGTTATTAATTGAAATTACACCGACAAAGTTGTAAAATAAAATCATGTTATTTTACTAACTCTGATAATAAGGTTATATTGCTTTCAACTTTTAAATCTCTAACGCGACGAACAATATTTAATTCTGTCCTTAACTTTTTACAAGTTTATTTAAGCTAAAATAGTTATATAGCATCCTTTGAATATTACGAAAACTAATTTTTATGCTAAGAAGTGCAAAAACTCTTATTTTTCTACACATTTTAGGTTTTAACTAAAGTCAAGTAAAAGGATCTCTCTGAAACGTGACCCTCGTTATAAAAACATTTGCGTTGATCTAACTAGTAAAAGAAAATTATTTTACAACAAAACTGGCAACTTTTTATCCACAAAGGCCGCATTACAGAACTTGGCCATAAATAGCGCGGCTCTACCTTACATCGCGTCAGTGGATACAAAATAATAATAAAGAAAAGGTTTATAAAAGTAGAACGTTTCTCGAAAATTGAACAAATTATGTTATAATGAACTCCAAGAATTGTTTATAGGATTGCCTTACTAAATAATTAAGTTTTATTTATTGTTCATTTACATCTATAAGATACTCGTACCATGAAAAGGCGAGATTTAAAAATACATATATAGAGAAATATATATTTTAATACGTAAAAAACATCCAAAACTCAGGAACAAAATATTCGCGCTCTTCACACAAAAATATCTGCCCTTACCGGGATTAGAACATGTTCAACCCAGGACCGCTAGCTTCGTAGGCAGGGACACTACCAACTAGGCCAACAACGCAACATTAATTTAATTTAAAAAGTACAATACCTACAATACAATACAATACAAAACACTTTATTGAACACAAACAGAACATTACAGAGATCCAGTAAAATTAAAACAAAAACAACAGGTAAACAACAGGCGGTCTTATCGCTAGTTAGCGATCTCTTCCAGACAACCTTAACAGGGACATGGTGTCGAACAAAAATATTTTACACAGTAGGTGGCGCAGACTTCACGCAAGCCATAACAAGACACTATTGTAAATAGATAGGTAAATATATACAAATACATACAAGATATATACTATAAGCATAAATAAACAAATAATTATAAATAAACACATAAATAAATACCAATATATCCACATCAGAGAAAACAATAAAAAGACAGCCACACGATAGAAATTGACGGAGACAGAACAATTATGACTGCGACAAAAAATGAAGAAGTTTCTTAAAGATAGGTAAAGATTTAGCCCGCCGCAACTCCACAGGAAGGGAAGTAATGTAGTCCTTTTGTAATTTAAGCAAATAAGCAGAATTACCGCTCTATAAGTAATTGATTTTCCACCAGCGAGCCGAGAAGAGGATCAGATTGGAGTGAATTGAAATTTGCATGACGACATCTTGATTCTCTTTTTCCGCATCTTCGGTAGGAATGGTCTGGATTGAAGGAAACGTGCGAGACGAGAATTAAATTAGTTATCGTAATATTTAACCATATTTATTACTCATAACGTCATAATTCTCTAGACTTTATTAAGTCTGCAACGAAAACACGACAAAAATTTCATTTGCTTGAGGTCTTGCGCTTAAGGTATTTTTGTTAATAATAATCTTGAGATTATGACGGTTTGCGATGGTACCTTTTGGTGAAAATAGGCTGACGAGATTCCGATCGTCGTCTCGCTTGGCCTATGAAAAAAAACCACTGCATTAGCGTTTAGCTAATACAAACAAACTTGCTGATTAAAAACACTAGATAAAAACTTTTATTAAGAGCCGTATGCCGGATGTTTCAAAGTACTCACAAGCTTTTCTTTTCTGGCGACGGCTCCGTGCCGCACTAACGCAGGCGCCCGCGCGCCCCTTCGCCGGCTCCTCGCTACGCACAACCAACACTTTACCCATGTAGACATATTTCACCTTTCTACGGATTTAGAAAATCCATCTTAGAAACCCTTAGTTAAGTAAGAGTAATTAAATCAAAATCATTGAGAACTTTAATGCATGCTACTTTTCTCATGATCTTTAATTTGTAATATAAAACTTGCACCATCACACGATATGTACATACTATTAGTACATCATTTAGATTCCTAACTGCTGTGAGATATAATATCTCTCATTCTTAATCTTTCTTTTTCAACAACTTTAAACACTTATTTTTGGCAACCTTTACCTTGTTACAGTAATTTGTGGATAACGTTGTTGATCATGCATAAAGTAACGCCTGTTGTTATTTATATTGTAACACATATTGTATGGTTGTTTGTTATTCCTAAAATAAATAAATAAAAAATAAAAATAAATGTACATTGGAACCCCACATTACTGTTATTGTGTTTTCTGATAAACAAAGGCATTTTCTTGAAATCGAAGAATGGTTCTTTGTTGTGCAAACACCCTTAGATTTTAATAAAATGACTTGATTATTAGAAAACACAATAGTATTAATGAGGACGCCATAGAACGCCATTTTTTTTATGGCTTGGAGAAGGCAAACGAGCGCGCAGGCCACCTGATGGTAAGTGGAAACTGTGACCCATACACATTCGCATTCACAAGACTGCAAGCCTAAGACTGCAAATGCGTTCCCAACTCTGAGGACCAAGATGGAATGCCTCTATGCTAGTCATTACACCGGCTGTCTTATCCCCAAACCGTAACACAACAATGCGAACACTGGTGTTTGACGGTAGGTTAATGGATAAGATGGTGGTTACGATCCGGACGGACCCTGCACAAGGTCCTACCACCCGCAAAAGTCTTTTTTATTATTATTCTAGTGCTTTTGTGTGCATGTTTGGTTGTTTTAGCTTATTACTATTATTTATTTTTTTCTTTGCCCCGCGGCGACTTGAACAGCTACTACCGCGGGAATATGGCGTTTCCACAATGAAGTGATTTCGCCAGTGTCAATAAATCAATATAGTAATAAAACACAATCCAATCTTCTCTAGGAAGATTGGTAGCTACGTTGTACGGTGATATGTAGGACAGAGGCCAAGATAGTTTTAACCTCTGTACCACTGCGAGTCCACTTGAAACGAGAAGTAAGATGCCAGGATACACGAAATAAGTCCAAGTCTTCTATCACTGTGCAACACAAAGCCATTAAAAGTACAAAACAAAAAAGAACTTTGAACACCTAAATACACAAAATAAAACTAAAACAAATTACACATCCGCCATCTTTTGACGTTGCAAATGGCCATTACTATTTAGAGATACTTTTGTTAGCTATACATTTATTGAATCTGTAAGTCAGAAATTGATTTCCATATTTTTCATGCTTATAAGTAGCGATAGTCGCCATTCCAATGTTAATGATTGTCTAGTTTTAAATAACTCTGATCATTTTTAAACTGATAAAACTCTTGCTCACTGTTATCCCTGTTTAACAAACCAAAGTCAAGCGAAACTGTCTTTATAACGTTACCCTTGTTATAATAATCCTTGTTATAAACTCTTAGTTTTGACACATTTTCCTGCTCAAGCTACGCTTGAATATTTTTTTATTTTTTGTTTTATGTTAAATTCATTGTTTAATATAATGCTAGGTTAATCTTTATAATTGTATAATATCATAAGTAGTATTTAAAAAAAAACGACTGACTGTTGATTTTCTTGCGGCGTTTCTTCTCAGCAGTGGTCTCTTGCGAAGCGCTGGTAGATTTTTGCCCGTGCCCGTGCGGCCTACTTACTGAATAAACATCTTTTATCTTTTCTATCTTTTATCTTTATGTTGGCTACGTTTTATCTAGTTACCAACTCTTCTTCACAATCACCCTGTAACCAGAAAGGCTGCATTATGAAACTTGTGCTCTTGGCCGCAGTGCTACCTTAACCATGTTAGCGTCCAGAGTTGCAATAAAAGACACGAGAGCAATACTTTCTTGGAAGTTTATTTCATTATTTTATACTAGGTATTGTTCACGACTCTTGCCGTGAAAATTTCTGCAGGACTGGAGGAAAAATATATTTTTGTCTATTTTTAACGTGTTTTACTTGCATCTTGTTTATGATCGACAACCACAAAATTGTGATAAACGTCTTCGGTAAACTGATTACTACGTCATTATTCTCTTAGTAACATCCTAAATAAGTATTTAGAGGTGTAAGGTGAATGAGACGCCAAGTTGACTATCAGAAGGTTTATTCAGTAACTTACGAAAACAGAGATGGAACTATGTCTAGTTGATTATCCTAGGTAAGTGCAGGCATACAATAGGAGCTTAAGGGAGGACCGCATAGGCTGTCTCAACCCGTACCCACTCGTCGGTGTCACTTGAGGATAGCAGAGGCCGTCTCTCAAGCTAGACCGCTAGCTAAGGAATGAATGATCGGACGGCTGTGCGCAGTTTATATACCCTCCGAGCGCCGCCTTCGTATGCGCTCGGGTCGGTCGGTCAGCCGAGCGAGATAGGTAGTGGGTGTGCGAGCGGGATAGTGTTAGAGCCCGCGCGCCTTGTTTGCGGCCTTAGTTTCTTATGTCGCTACAGAGGTTGATTAAATTTGGTAAGGAAAAAATTTAGTCGCTTGGCGATTGGCCAAATCTTTAATAAGTAGCTAGTTAGACGCTAATTTTGACCAGCAATTATAACTTAACTTAACAGCCTTAAAAGAGCTGCGTTGCGCTGCGGTCAGTAGACCGACGAAAAACCAAGCTCGAAGTCGTGAACTCGAACCAACTTCATTGATAAAATATTTTTTCAAATAATATCATAGCTGGAAATGTTTTTTACCAAAATATCAAAGGCCGCGTTCTAATCATTATTTCCAAGTGCCCTTAAAAATCTCGATCCAGCCGCGAGCACCGGGTTTTTGCCGCGGTGTGTCTTTTTAAAAGGCCGCCCTTATATTTCAAAGTACCTAGCGATCCGTGAACGTATGCCTATCGCTGGTTTCAAAGTGAATCAACGTACATTTAAAATATTAATCTAGGTAGGTACATTTTTACTCTTTGGATACACAGTTACACAGTTTTAGTTGGGGTTTACTCGTTTTGAAGAGTAAAATATGAGTTTTGAATTATTTTAGATTAAACGATGCTTCATTTAGATGCTTATATATAAATATATATATTATGGCATAGATAAGGCAAACAAGCACACAGGCCACCTGATGGTAAGTGGAAACTGTGACCCATAGACATTCGCATTCACAAGACTGCAATCCTAAGACTGCAAATGCGTTGCCAACCCTGAGGACTAAGATGGAATGCCCCTATTACACCGGCTGTCTTATCCCCAAACCGGAATGATGGTGGTAGCGATTTGGACGGACCATGCATAAGGTCCACCCGCATTATTATTGATTGATTGTTAAATTGGATGTTTTTAATTGAGTGAGTTGTAGAAGCAGTTTATCATTATTCCCTCGGTAACTTTCAAATTTTCCGTGGTTACAAGGGTCGTATGTCTTTTCTCGGAGATCAAACTGCCTTCATATATTAGTAATATAAGTATGGAGTGTGGATATCAAACAAATATCGGCCTAAGTATGCCAACGCAAGGTTCCCTATCATTTAGGGCCTTAATAAAAACCGCCAGTGGCTGGAAAGATAACAAGTCCGTCGACTTCGGTTTATTGTTTATTACGGGCAATAAGCCTTGGATTGGGATCCTAATAAAAATATACGGAACCTCGGCGGAAAGTAAAGTAGGTTCTGACCCTAGCTTATGTATTGGAGTCTATTATTGAGTCCACACCGTATAATATATTATTTAAAAAAGGGTGGTTTATATTAATGATTTGGATACCAGGTAATATAAAAATAATAAGATGAAGAAAAGTGGTATAACGGGTTACATAACCGGGATACACCCTATATACGTAAAATGTATTTATTTCTTTAGTTATAAAATAATTAAGGTACAGCGATTTATTAGGTTTATTTACTTTATAATAAATTGAATATAATAAAAAATACATGCGGCGGCGCTTAAAATATTCACAAACAAAATATTTTTGTCGTAGTAAAAATAACATTAAACCTAAAACAACTAAAAAAAAATACTATTTTTTGATTAATAAACCTCTCTCAGTCACGGTTCGGGTAGTATGAGTAATTCAGGCATTCTAGTATTTCTTACTACATAATAATATTTCAGCTAACCTTTTATGAGGTTTAATTTTCATGGCAATATTCCTCCCTAAAGTAAGGTCTCTCATAAATTGTCACCATAATCCTGGCGTTAATGTCACTTACGTTTATTAAAACCTCTGTCGGACCATAACCTCTTTGATAGTCCATGACAGTTCTGTTTGTGCGGCGCGTGCCCAATTTCCGCTGACGACGTCCAAAAATTCGCCGGTTCAAAGCTTTATGCTGGCGTTACACGATCTTTGAATACCAAAATTGGGGCCTTATTGTTTATTTTTACACCTATTGTTATTGTATTGTTTGAACTCGGCCCCCATTACCGTCAAATTAATATGAGTCGCTTTTGGAGAACAGCGAAAACGTATCACTTCCGTGTTTGCCATGATTAAGTTTCTTGCAAAATGAAATAGTAGTTAAATATCTTGTTTTTATTGCTGTGCGGCCTGCCGTGTAATACTAATGGTCCTAGCGGAAGACCAGCATAATGTTCCATAACCGGCAACAAAGTTGAGCTGGTATTATTTCACATCATTCTACAGTTATTTAAGCTCACGCACACTACGGCGCCTTTAGTACCGTTTGGTAACCAAAATTTCGTAACCAGGTACAATTTAAATTAAATTTAAATCTGGTTACGAAGTTTTGGTTACCAAACTGTACTAATGGCTACGGCGACGCTTAGCGTCGATAGCTAGCCACTCAGAGACCACGTGTACGTGCATCTACACACACAAGCATGACTCACCCGCTTTCGTGAGATAAAACTACTGTAGCATTAAGCCAGCCACAATGTTTCAGGATTCTTTTATAAAGTTTATTTCTATCTATTGTTAGATGTGTGAATAAACATTTTTCTTTCTTTAGTAGTTCTTTACATACATTGAATCACGCCTGTTTCCCAGAGGGGTACCTAGGCAGAGACAACTTTCCGTCTGCTACGTCCTTTCCGGGAAAATTTCACCCATGTTTTGAAGTTTGAAGTTTGAGTATTAGATGATCGTGTTCAGTTTGAAGATTGGTAAAGATCGGCAAAGTTTGGGGTTGGAACAAAGTTCTTTACCACTTGGGCCTTAACGTACATTTATGTATATATATATATACATAAATATACCTTAAGGTTTCCTAACCAGTCAAAAATTAAGAAAGTTTAAAAATATTTTAGTTTTAATATTTCGTATAGTTATCATAACGTTGAAGGCAATATGGTTTTATTGAGTAAAACCGGCCAGTTCAGTAAGTAAGGTGTACCTAGATACAGAGTGTCCTAGAGTTAGCGGTAAATATTAAATACTACAGCAAAAGAAACACCCTAAAACATTAATTAAATACCTAATAAAAATTAATTCTTCTTTCAGTAAATCGTTTGTATTTTTTAAAGCCGGTAAGTATTTCTTTTTGTTCCAGTCCTTTGAAACCCAAATTTAATTAAAACATTAAAATTAACTCCACAGTCATTACTGAGATTATAAAATTTAATTTGTGTAATTAACATTTTCAATTAGCTTGTGTTATTTTGTTAGATAATTAAGGTAAGGCTTTGCGTTTCGGTTCGTTGCGAAAAACATAGCATTTAACTAAATAATTTTACACAAATGTAGCCCTTAGGTTAAAAAATATATAGGCCTATGTATATTGTACACCTAGGATACTCACCCGAAGATGATATCAAGATTTCTTCATCTGAAAAACTCTAATCCTTTTTCAAGAACGCGATTGCAAACAAAAACTAAAACAATATCGCTCGTAAATAGTAGTTTAAATAGGCGTCCATAGACATAGACAAGGTTAAAGATGAACTTATCCTTTAAAGCGATTTCGAATCAGTTCAAAGAGACAACGTAATTACAAACAAACAACCGCAATTTACATTTTAAATTAGCTAAATCAAATCATGTAGCGTGCAGGAAGGAACAACAACAGAGGTTTATTTGACAAACAGTGACATCTGTCTGGCGACAGGGCAAAGAGCTCATTTTGTTTTGTAACATGTTGATATAGGATTTACATTGGGGCAGATTCATTTGCGACTTAGGTCACTTTGCTATAGAAAGAACGACGTTATTTGTTGAGGCTTGTTTGTTTGTAATGTTATTCGTGTAGTGAAAAAAGGGTTTTCAAGGAGCTTGATAAAAGCTAATTTAAAGAACAAACAACTTACTTACCTACCTACCTATAACATAACAAAAAAAAAACATTAAGTGCACATAAATAAAAATAATTGGGACGAACATTTAAGTTTATATACTTGCCTTGGGGGAGGCCTATGTCCAGTATTGTCCAGCAGTGGACGTCTTTCGGCTGACATGATGATGATGATGATGATGATGACTTGCAATGTGTTCTCATGTAAGCGACTTGTCTTTTTTTTGAGAATAAATATCTTTAAACCTTAATTTCAACTTGATTTCAGTGGTTTTTGAAGCAAGATTTTTTTAAACAAGGATTAATAGGTGTTGCCCTTGACTTGACTACATCTCTCCGGATAAAATACATAATTCGGGATAAAATGTAGCCTACGTGCGATTACAGTCTATGATCTATCTCTGTGCCGTTCTGGCCTTATTGAGCAACAAACAACCAAACTTTCGCATTTGTAATATAAGTAAGATTAATTTTGTTTACGGAATTTAACATAAAGGCAATACTGCCCTCATAAACCAATAGGCGGTATTTAAGAATAAGAATAAGAATAAGAAGTATTTATTGTCACCCAAAAAACCAGTAAAATACTAAATAACAAAAAATTTATACATAAAAAAAGGTGTGACAAAAGGCACAGACTCAGCATGTGCTGCGAGCGCGGGCGAGTGCTCGAGTCTTCGCAGCGCTGGTTTTCAGTCTGCCCCTATTTCGCACTCAGTCTAGCTTAACACAAATTTAGCAGGTAGATCAGATAACATACTATCTGGAATACTAAGAAGAAACTGCACGGTGCCTTTAGATTCCTCTGGGTATCAAACGGGAGAGTGTTGGTGAAACAGGCAGAAGGAGATAAGACCATCTGGATCAGATCGGAAAACGATATTAACGACCTGCTTAAAGTAAAGTGAAGTCCCTTTTTATCTTTCGTTAATTGTGCTAAACTTTTTCTATATCATTCAATGATCTCACTAGTATTGAGTCAATTACAGATGACTCAATTACGGCTGTTAAATTTGATAATTTTAATTACTGGTTTTCATCTTTTAATAGTTTAAATAATAGTTTATATATATTACACGTAAATATTCGTTCCTTAAAGAAAAACTTTGCAGAACTACTGCTAACGCTCAACGACAAAATTGATAATATAGACGTCCTTGTAGTTACTGAACCTAATGTTAGTTTCTCATTGTTAAGTTTTTATAGTATAAAAGGTTTTAGTCTTCACAGTTTTACTCGTGTCGGCCGTAGCGGGGGAGGGGTTCTTGTTTACACGCGGGAGGGGATCCAAGCGCGGGCGAACGAAACTCCCGTATCAACCCTGCGATCGGCCGAGTGTGTTTCCATTAACATAGTCAGCAATAATGAACATGTGTATTTGTTTTGTATTTACAGGCCACCTAAAGTATGTAAGCAAGATAAAATTATTGAATTTCTTGAGGATATTCGTCCCTTATTAGAATCTATACCTTTAAGTGCTCATTTGATACTTTGTGGTGATATAAATATAAACTTATTAAATAAACAGAATAAATATGTGCTAGAATATGAAACTATTATGTCTGAATTTGGGTTAATTAAATGTATTAATCAAGTTACTCGTAAAGAAATAGTAATGGATAAGGTTGTTGAATCTTGCATTGATCACATTTATATAAGAACATCCCTGCCGACGGCACGTATCTGCTCAGCTGTAATAGAACACAAAATGTCGGACCACTATTTCGTGTCAGCTGTGGTGCAATGGAATTGCGTGCTGGCGCGCGGGCCCGGCGGCGGCGCAGGCCGGCGCGGGAGCGGCGCGAGTGGCGCGACGCCGGGCTCGCGCGACAGTGGCGCCATCGGCAACACAGGTGGCCCGGATAGGAACCAAATGGCGCACGAAGAGCGGCGACGTGTCCTTGACAACCGCAAGGTTCGTGAATTGCTTTTGCAAACTGATTTCGAAAACTTAATTTCTATAAATTGCCCAGTTGAATTGTATAACGCGTTAACGCAATTATTTACAGATATATATAATGAGTGCTATGTGTTTAAAACCGTTAAATGTAATATTAGTAGAAATAATAAACCTTGGATTAATTATAACTTGAAAAAAATGATAATTGAGAGGGATAAACTCTTCGAAATTTGGTGTAATGAGCCGAAGAATATGCTTAAACGACTGAGATATACTAGGTATAGGAATAAATGTACCAAAGCCATAAATAAGAGTAAGAATATGTATGACAAAAAATGTATAATAGAGTGTAATAAAAATATAAAGAAAATATGGGAAAGGATACATATATTGATGGGGAAAGAGAAAAAAAGCTTGGATGACATGATACACTCAAATATGCAATGTATGGGTGATGCTGACGATTATGGTATAGCTAATGAATTCGCCTCTACTTTTTCAAACGAAATCAAGGATATTAAACATGAATGCAATGATAAATGGCTTGATCGGGATAACTATGTCAAAAAAACAGATACGTGTATGAGATGGCAACCCGTTAAGAGTCATCAAGTAAGAAAAATAATCAACAACATGAATGTAAATAAATCTCCGGGTACTGATCTCGTGCGCATGTCTGATATAAAATATGTCATAAATAAAATAAGTCCCGTGATTGCCAAGTTGGTCAACCTATCAGTTAAACACCATACATTTCCTAATAAATTAAAAGAAGCCATAATTCGTCCCATTTACAAGAAAGGCAACCGTAAATCTTTTTCTAACTACAGACCTATCGCGATATTATCTAGCATTGACAAAATTATGGAAAAATGTATAATTGACCAACTTAGTACCTACTTTAATAAACACGATGTCTTAAATCCCCGCCAACATGGTTTCCAAAAGGGAAAAAGTACCGCAACTTTATTGTCAAAGTTTACAGACGAAATTAATAGCTACCTTAATGATAAAAAATTTGTGTTGGCTGTATTTTTTGACTTCAAAAAGGCGTTCGATACTCTAGATTCGAGTACCTTATTGAAGGCTATGTACGAGTGTGGAGTGGGCGAGCCGTTGAACGAATGGTTCCGCGATTATCTCACTTCTCGCTCGTTCAAAGTTAGAGTTGGGAGCACATATAGTCGCGAGTGTACGGTGGACTGTGGGGTGCCGCAGGGCTCCGGATGTGGCCCTATCTGCTACCTGATGCACGTCAACAGCTTGTGCGGGGTGCTGCGGCACTGCTCAGCACACATGTTCGCTGATGACCTCTGTGCTCTGCGCGCGGGTACGGACCTTGACGAAACTTTCCGTCTGGTTCAGCAAGACATTGACGCGGTGGTTAAGTGGTCTCATGACAATGGGATAGTTCTAAACGCTGACAAAACAAAGCTTTTATTAATTCACTCCCCTTATCTTCCATTAAATAATATTCATCCGCACTTATATGCTCATACCTATCCTTGCCTCCATCAAAATATGTATAACTGCGTCTGTGAACCTATAGAACAAGTCAAATGTATCACTTATCTCGGAATGAAAGTAGACGATCATTTTTCCTGGTCCTATCATGTTAATTTTATTTATGAAAAACTTAGAGTATTATTAGGTAAATTTTATCATTTAAGATTCAGAGTTCCTATTAGCACATTAAGATGTTTGTATATGTCATTGGTAGATTCCATACTGGGTTATGCTCTAGACAGCTTTGGACTAACAACAAAGACCAATATTGATAAATTAGAGGCCATTCAAATTAGATTTTTAAAATTACTTGTTAACAATAAAATTAATCTCAAATGTAAAGAAAACTATCATCAACTCTTTAAAATCTGTAGAATATTACCGGTAAGCATGAAACATAAGTATCTACTTGCTGTAAATAACCATGGCTGTCTGGAACATAACTCAGACTATTCTGCATTAAAACCCTCTGATCATAGCTACAACACCAAAGCTATGGCGACAGGTAAACTATTCGTTCCTAGGATTAATAATTACTTTGGAGACAGAACACTCAAAAAGCGTATCCCATACCTACTCAATAGTTTGCCTGAAGCCATTAGACGGGAAAAAAACAAGAATATATTCAAGAGTCTATTAAAAAAGTATTACCTAGATCTTATATAATATTTAAAAGTTATGTCTAATTTATTTGATCTTTATGTGCATAATACTGTTTTGTTTTAATCTCTTTTTATGTTAACCTACATAATAATATAATATTATATTGTGTTTGCTTAAACTGCCGTTCCCACGGTCAAACTGTTTCTCCAGTTTTGTGGGGCAATGTTTAATTATTAGTTTTTATAATTGTACTTATTAAATAAATAAAATAAAAAAATAAAATAATACAATTTATTTATACAGTTTAGGTAGACAAAATAATTAAAATTAAAAAAAAAAAGAATGAAGTAATTTAAAAAAAAAACATGTAGGAACAGCAGGAAACTCTTTGATAAAATCACCACTGAAACGAGTTTTATTTTTATGTAGTTTCTAAATTTTTCTGCTTGTTTAACAGTAAAATACGCAATTTGCATTTAAAAGTTGACTGGGACATTTTTTTTCGTAAAGGAGGCGGGAGATCATTCCAAATTTTTGATGCCGAGAACTTGAAACTACCTCTAAAACCAACTGTTCTATGATACGGAATAAAGACCTTATTATCTACCTTATTTCAAATTTAATAGCCAAAGCAAATTCAATCTTCACCTGTAAGTAATAAGGTTGCATTGGCTACAGGAGTTTTGTATGAAATACCGCCATTTCTCTTAGCAGGGCAAAGTAGCAGACTTAATAAAAGTGCATTACCAACATATGTCTGTTGCTGAGCACACAAGTTGCACATGCAAATGGTTTCCAACCTTGAGGATTTAGATGGAATGCATCTACGCTAGTTATTTCACTGGTGACCTTACTCCATATAAAGCAGGGCATTCACGGACGCGCCGTTTGTCTCAGCGACATATGGAGTGTATACAACTGGATAGGCGTAGTATTTTGTCCAAATTCACGAGCGCGCCATGCCATTCAGTTCCGGCTTCTTTACGTACTAGTATTTATTGGAAAATTGCAGCCAAAGAACGCATTCACGACGGCGCCATTTGGCTTGGCGCTGTGGTGTGGCGTGTTTCGACTTTGAATTTCGACATTCACGATAGTTCTATTCGTTGCGTTGGCTTTCCGTCCGTTTGGAAATCCAAGGGACTGCGTCAAGTACTTTTAAACGCTACAGTTTTGACATTTACGAATCTATTTTGGCGCGGCGCTGCACTTTTCTAATACCGAGCTTAACACAGCTACGGTTGAATTATAAACCACCTCTTTTAAAACCGGTTAAAGACCGATAGAAGAAAAATAAGCATATAGAAAAAAAAAATGTTTTATTTTAAACAAATTAGTTGTAAAATTTAATTATACAATGTAAATCATTTTGGCATATACAGGCGGTAGATACACGACTACATTTGTTCCTAATGTACGGGATGATTCAATTTGGAGAGTCTCCGAGTAGCCTGGGGCAGAGGTTAATGGAACAGAAACAGAGGTCGTTACAAACGAATACATGTACTTAATACATTTCAGGTTTTTTTGTTGTTAATAAGCTTTTTTAATTTGTTTCTAGGAATAAAAGTTAGATATACTACGTCTCTGACTTTAAAAATTTCGTTAAATAAAAAGAGTCTAAAATGTGTTTTGTGAAAAGGTCACTTTGTTTACGCGTAAGTAAACAATAATATGGCAATAATAAAAATTGTGAGCAACGAAAAAGTACTTGACTTCAGAAACATTCCAATCAAGTGTGTTTGAACTCAAAATACCGCTCTTTGTTTTATTTAAGGCTACTCCCAAGTGCTTTAATCTCTCTAATGTATAACATAATTATCTAGCAGGTACTCTATTATTGCAGTGTATGCAATCAGTTACGGGAATGATTATTCTCCATCAAAGCTCCTGAGAATTGTCGTGTAATGCAATTGTAGTGCAGTAATTTGAATCTCCGTTGTGATTTGTGGTAATCTGCGACTATTAGGATAGTTTTAGGGTTCAGACTAAAATTTCCTAAAATGTTCATCTCAAAAAAACCAAGCTTTTTTATGCATGCTACTTGGACCCGCGGAACTTCTTTAGAATTGGGGATCTAAACCCAGTTATACTTTATATTAGATGAACTTATTTAAGTAACCGTGTTTTATTTAATACATTTGTTATAATTACACAAGTTAACATATTTTGTTTTTACAGCTATAAACCAAATATAAACATTAAAATTACTTAATATTTTTGGTCAAATGTATTATTTCCTAAATTGTTCATTTGCCAAACCAAAATTTCTTCATAGTTTGTTTTAGCACCATCGTGTGGAACCCTATAGGTTAGGTTAGGTTAGTTTTTATAAAATCCTGAAATATTTACGGTTACAGAAAACAAAGCGGATACATTTGACCAAAAATATTTTGACAAAACAAAGGTAACCCCATACTTAAATAATTATTGTTTAGAATACATCGAAAGTACCTAGGTAATGAGAACCTGACCAGACCCTCTCCTAAGTCCCCCACCTCACTGTTTTGCCGGTGGAATGGAGGAGCAGAATAAATTATCGCCTGTCGCAGGAAACGGGCTGGAACACCTGGACATTGACCTTTGATCCATGCCAGACGAGAACCATACGCAATAATGCTGACCTAGCTAGTAAACATTTTCAATCGCTACAATAGACAAAATGGGTTGACAGTGTTTTTACAGACAATATTATTATAGTGCTAACACGAGTCAAAGTCAAAGTAATTGTTTACTTCATAAAAATTGTACAGTTACAAACAAGGTATTAAAGTATAGTACCTACATACATACAAACAAATTAGGCGTGAAAAAGGTCACGGACAATGGTATGTTTGTATACAAAAGGCAATGGTAACCGCGAAAGGAAATATGTGTCAAATTTGTTCCAAAAAAAATTGCGTTGGCATTATCACTACCTCCAAATGCAAACATTCAAACAATTTACCAATGTAGATATTGTTTAAAAACAGAACACCCTCTAGACCATACCTCCACTCGATCACTCGGTTTGATGAATGTTCTCGCGTAGTAATGGAACCTTGAATAATTTATTTTCCTACGCTACACTTTGGAGTTATTTGTTTGTTCCATCAATGTAATTCGGTCGATATTTTAAATATTTCATGTAGTAATGTGACAGTGAAGAAAAAGAAAAAATATGTTAATATTGGTGGTGGGACCATGCAGAGTCCGTCCGGATTGCTAACACCATCTTATCCTTCAAGCAGTAGTGGTCGTATTGCTGTGTTCCGGTGTGGGGATAAGACAACCGGTGAATTAACTAGCATAGAGGTATTCCATCTTATTCCTCAGGGTTCTTAACGCTTTGCGGTCTTAGGAATGCAAATGTCTATGATTCTCAGATCCCATTTACCATCAGCTGGCCGTGTGCTCGTTTGCATAATCCATTCCGTAAAAAAAACCAAGACTTTTATAATGCTAGGTTACACGAAAGGCTACCCATAACCAACATGCCTTCATTTCTTGTGGGAGCCACTCGGCCTTGTGACTGTAAAAAACATCACCCTTTGCCAAACAAAACATTTTTATTTATGCGTATTATTTGCGAAACCATTTTTAAACAATAATAATATTACAGATCTAGCTTTGCTCTTTTTAAATAACTTTTCTAAAAACGAAACCTGGCTAGATCGATTTATCGCCCCCGAAACCGCCTGCATACAAAATGTAATGATCATCGTTTCTGAGATTCAGATTATATATATAGGTATATACAAGAATTGCTCGCTTAAAGGTGTTAGATTACATCTTAAAATTAATTTTGTAACGTAATGTATTACGAAACTATTATTTATTAGACACGGCCGTCTCCATTACTAATTAATTAAGATGCTTACAATGTAATTTGAACAGCCACCGCAAGTTTCAATTCCAAATTGAAATACCAAGGCATCATAAATGTTGCTGCGGTGATCCATTTCAACCTTCTACTTACTACACCATGTAAACAGGTCTGCACTAAGCAACGTAGTTCTAAACAGTGCTGTAATAACTCGCATTTATAAAAGTGTAAATAAAAGTAGTTTGTTTTTGATTGACTGTCTTCTTAGACTACCTATAGTGACCAGTGGGTCTGGTATGACTGCGTCACTGTCGTACATATTTACGAGTCAAAAGGTGACGGATGTCTTATCCAAACTTTATCACGGGAGGCCATTTGCAACGTCAAAAGATGGCGGATGTGTAATTTGTTTTAGTTTTTATTTTTGTGTATTTAGGTGTTCAAAGATCTTTTCTGTTAGTGATTTGTACTTTAAATGCCTTTGTGTTGGACAGTGATAGAAGACTTGGACTTATTTCGTGTATCCTGGCATCTTACTTCTCGTTTCAAGTGGACTCGCAGTGGTACAGAGGTTAAAACTATCTTGGCCTCTGTCCTACATACCACCGTACAACGTTGCCCCCAATCTTCTTAGAGAAGATTGGATTGTGTTTTATTGCTATATTGATTTATACTTATATATACTTGACACTGGCCAAATCACTTCATTGTGGAAACGCCATATTCCCGCGGTAGTAGCTGTTAAAAAACTTTATCACTCGATAACCGCAGCCATCCTGACCATTTATTCTACAAGGAAACCTTATTACTTTTGACGTATTGGTTACGTATTTCTTGAACTCATGGTCTCCCCAAACCGACGCGGGATCGGCTTGAGCTGGTAAGAAAAAGTTTGATGTCCAACGCCAAATCAAGCCAAGCCTTTTTCACTCTTACTGCACGGACATAAAACTTTTTCTTACCGGCTCAAGCAGGTTCCGCTTCGATAGGTCTGGGGAGACCCTCAGCCGCCATTACTGTTAAGCAAATAAGACCTGTCATAACGTTGACAATACGAAAGAAGCGCATGGAGCTAACCCATGTGCTTCTGCTTACTTAGTTCCCGAGAGAAAATACTCTTTCAACGAACAATTGTCTTCGTGTGTGATGTTCTTGGAGGAATTTCTTTAAATACAAGTTGTATTTCGTCATATGAGGTGTGTCAAGTGGACGAGTGATATCACGTGGCTTTTTTTATACATCTGCGGGCGGGCATCTGCTTTGCGGGTGGTAGGACCCTGTGCAGATCGAGTGTCCGGATCGATACCACCATCTTATCCATTAACCTACCGCCAAACAGCAGTGTTCGCATTGTTGTGTTCCGGTTTGGGGATAAGACAGCCGGTGTAATGACTAGCATAGAGGCATTCCATGTTAGTCCTCAGGGTTGGCAACGCATTTGCAGTCTTATGCTAATGTCTATGGGTCACAGTTTCCACTTACCATCAGGTGGCCTGTGTGCTCGGTTGCCTTCACTATGCCATAAAAAAAAAACTAGTTAGTTAAGTAGTGGTAGGACCGTAGGACCGAAGGATCTATACTCCGTTAGTTTAAGTACTTAAAAAATGTAAACAATCCAAACCACGCATTGTTAAATAGCCAATCAAAACTGTTTTATCGGACTTTTACGCATCAGTGTTCTGCTTCTATTGGCTGACGAACTATTTCACGTGTTTGTTTTGTTTACCTTTTTTAACGTGCTTTAACAAACGGAGTATAGTGCAGGGTGCGTTTGGATCGCTACCATCATCTTATCTTTTAACGTACCGCCAACCAGCGTTAGCATTTTCGTGATCCGGTGTAGAGATAAGACAACCGGTGAAATTACTAGCGTAAAGGCATTCTATCTTAGTCCTCAAGGTTGGCAACGCATAAGTCGTCCTAAGATTGCAGTCTTAAGATTGTAGTCCTGAGAATGCAAAAGTCTATTGGTCAGTGGCTAGCACAAGTTGCCCAGGATATGTTTGTCGCTTGGATCTCCTTTGCTATCTAGTCAGTATCGATAGAGACACGCTAAGCGTCTAATAAGAAAATACAACTTGTGCAAACGCCGTGTGGTTGCCGGGTTAGAATAATGTCGTAAGAGGCGACTAAGGGGGTAATGGCTTGTAGTACTGTTAGCATGATTCGTGCTAAATGTGGTAATAGAATAACTTAACAACAAGTTTTTAAAGTTGTTGGTAATTCTGTAGCTCTGCCTACCCCACTCTGGGAATAAAGGTGTAAGTGTATGTACGTATGTACAACTTGTGCTACCCGTGGGGATCCCACTTATCATCAGGTGTCCCGTGGTGCCAAAACATAATACCTATACCAAAATGGACAAGACATTTTTTACGAGTACATGTATGTATATTTAAAATATAACATCTCCATAAATAACATCTGTAAGCTGTCAATGTTTTCCTTCGAAGCCATGTTTGATATTTCCCTGAACAAACAAGATAATTCGTTCATTTAATATTTATGATGTTTTCCCGTTGACTTACCCATAATAACGTGTACATTTTTCTCTCAAAGTGCGACATATATCAGTTTGTACGTCGGTTTTTTTTGGGTATCTGGAAAAAGGGTGGTAAAAAATTCGTTGAGATTTGGGTGTCTGTTTTTGTTAGCGACATTTTATATTTTTAGAAGAAGCTCGTTGGTTACTAGTTGTATTCCAGGGCCTCTATTCAAAACGGTAAAAACCATATCGTGTTTGATCTGTCATCGTACTTATCGTATTGTTACCGTGACAGAGCTTATAATCTGTGGTCACCGTTTTGACAGCTCTTATTTACTTGACAGTAATGGCGGATGACGTCAAAACAATACCATAACAGGTCAAAGACAATATGATTTTTACCGTCGGGAAAAGAGGCCCTGGGTAAAAAATAATAATCTAATTTTTCCATGAGTAAGACAAAGCAAATCAAAATTGACAAAATATAAGGTGTATACAGGGAGTGGGGGCTCGTGACGTCACAACGTGGTATAAACTGTGCCACGGCGTGACGTCACGCGGAACTTCAACGCACTTTATCTTCGTCATTTTTTGTTTAATTAGCAAAAGAAAAAATATGTGTCCAATATTTTTTGATAATGTAAATGACGGACAAATTCGATTTTTTAAGGACACCAGCCCATTTTTTAATCGTCTAACTCAGAAAAATAGTACCATAATATTTTTACTGTTATTGAAAATGGAGTTCCGAAGGGGCGGGAGGTTGAAAAATTAGTGAAAGATAATAATTTCATTTGCTGTATGCAAACGATGCTATTTTTATTTACACGATACAAAAAGAAAATGTGATTTAAAAAGTCTGGTAGAAAAGGCAAGCGCTATATTCTTGTAATTAGCTTTATATGAATAAAATATCATTAAGGCTTGACAATTTGCTCTCTGCTGTCACAGCAGCGGTTTTCAGGCTCTAATAGAATAAATTATTAATTTCTAAGTTCGCTGTCATCAAAATCGATGAAGACTATTATATTATACAGGGTGGTCCAAAACTTGACTTTAAATATAACAGCACATATTTAGTACAGGGTTATGCGCAATAAGACCGTTATAATCCCCGTTATATACCAAGTTTAGACATAAAAACACAACGGAAACTAAACTCAAAATGCACCTAGCTAGCGCAAGGAAGTGTTATTTACGATTATAATTAAAATATTTTTATAAGATCGTAAACTAACTAACATATTAAACTTAATTTTTAACAGCCTAATAAACTGAATTATATCGATAAAGAGTTTTTTCTGGAACACTCTGTACATACAAAAATTACCAGCGTATCAGATCTAACTAAATAATTTGGAATCCATTTCAATAATTACATTTGTTCCCAAATTGAATCACCCCAGCTGACTTTGGCGGAGACTGCCGACAGAAATTGACTTATAACAACTTTGTTGTTGCCTTTAAAAAACACTCTGATTCTGATATCATTTTTGTTTAGGTACAGATAAACCAGAATTAATGGTACTCTGGTATTTCTGGGTAAAATGGGTGTAAGACTCCTGAAGATCAAGTGAAAAAGGGTTTAAGTCATGTATACTACGTTTATGAATATGGCCTTTTGTAGAACAAGTTAAGTCTACTTATACCCTTTTCAATAGTACTCTAGTCTGGGGTTCAATTGAATAATGGTGTAAATCTCCTGAAAATCAGGTAAAAAATGTCGTGTATTCTCCGTTTATGTACACTCGTGGACAAATTATATGGGTCAGAGTGCGTTTTTCATTCAAACGAGGCTATTTCAAAGCCTTGGTTCCTCGTCAGGGGTTGTTTTGAGTGAGGTTTAATGGTGGATACTCCAAGGCTCAAAGTCAAAGAGGTCAAGGAGGTCAATTTTTTTTAAGATACCTAACTTATCGCACAATCAGTTAACACCACAGTGAGAGAGTTTGGGTAAGCATTTGGATTTCCTTACATTTTGCCATTTTAGATGTTTTTCTGAACATGCACTATTCCGGCGTTAACCGCAGATTCAATCAGTTGGGTATCCTAGGCACTCTGTAAGCCCTGTATCGATGCTCGGGGTATCTAAAAGCATCCCCTGGCGAGCAACCAAGGCGCATTTATACGAAAAACGCACTCTGACCCGTATTATTTGTCCACGAGTGTATATACCCTTTTGTAAAACAAGTTAAGTCGACCTATACCCTTTTTAACTGGATCTCCATATTTATCGCTATCACATCCTGAGTTGTGATAAATGGGATCCGAGACCCATAGACATGAAAACGCAGGACTGCAATCCTAAGACTCCAAATGCATTGCCAACCCTGAGGACTAAGATGGTGTTCTTCTGTGCGATGCTATAGTTATTTCACGGGTGTCTTATCCCCTGAACAAGATACAACAATGCGAAGGTGGTAGGTTAAAAGGATAAAACGGTGGTAGATCCAGCACAAAGTCCTACCATCCTACTGAAACTAGGGTTTAAAATATTTGAACACGGAATGGTTTCGTTTCGTGCGTTCTGTAATAGAGACTAACGCATGTGAAATTGATTCCGCGAAGGTAGTAATTAAATGACAAGGGGGGGGGAGGGGGTGGAATAATGTTACCGTTAATGCAATCATGAACAAGTCTTACATACGGGAGCTAAGAATATTTACGAGTGATTTTAACGTTAATCTACTTTCCCGTATGTACATATTGTAAGGTTTCTGATTGAATAAAGTCTTCTATATTACATTATTACGCTTACGCAACAAAAATGATGTTAATAAATGAAACCGTTGGAAAAATTATGCGAAACAGTCTTAATTTTAATAATTGAAATTCATTTACTTTGATGTGTTGTGTCGTGACGTCAGAACAGTTATATATGAAAGAGAAAAACAACCAGGCGACAGCAATTGCCAGAGCACGGCCTCTATTCCCGACGGTAAATAACATATAACACATAGTCTCTGACTTGCTGCCCTATTGCCTAAGGGGCTTCTAAACGGGCCATGTTTTGCTGCAATTTGTGGCCGGCAACTAGTGCTATCTTACTCTTACTTCGTATGTTAGAGCAAGATGCGTATAGTTGCCGGCCACACATTGCCGTGAAAATGTTGCTCGTTTAGAAGCCCCCCGCATTCGCAATCGCAATCGAATTCAAAGTCAAACATTTTTTTTCATTTTGTAAGCAGACAAGCCTTCGATTTTCAAAATGTCATCCGCCATTACTGTCAAGTAATAAGAGCTATCAAAACGGTGACGATACGATAACAGATCAAACACGATGTGGTATTTACCGTGTTGCATAGAGGCCAAATCTAACATCAATTTTCTACAAGATAATAAAAAATCGTTTGAAACAGACTAGATTTATTATGCATAGTTTTTTTAGCTTCACAATCCTCTTTTGCTATCAATTCGTTTGTTTTGTATAGGTACCCGTTTATTTACTGATAATCCTACTCCTTACAAGTATCCCTTGGAGCAATTTGGCTTGAGTTAGGTATACAACTTGTTTGGCAGACGTGACTCACAAAAACAAGGTTCTGTCTGAACTCGCAAAAACATTCTCAGCAAATTCTTTTTTGTCAAAATAAAGCGAACTACATAGGCTGAGAGCATGCTGTTGTTTTTAAGAGGTCTGCTGGGCATGTTTAATTTGTTATTCTAAGTAAATATGTTGTTGAGTCATACTCATACTAATTTATTTATGATATTATAAAATAATACAATAGAGTTTTTATTGCATACGACACAGTTGTAATTTAAAATAAATGATAACAATTACAATAATAAATAATGGTTTTAATTACAAATTGTAAAATATTGCCTAATATGGTAATATACATTTCAGAAGTACTATATGATAATAAAACATGAAGTCATAGCAGTAACTTACATTAAAGGGTAAGAGAATGCCGTCATTATCGAGATTAATTTGTTATTGTGTTGTTGTGTGTTTCAGCAATGGCTGATTAACTATGTCGACTTTCATAAATATTTGGTTGTCAATTAAATTAAAATAACCACGTGAATACAATGTATTTTATCTTGGTTTATGACAGCGTCAGATGACGCCTGTAATGTTATCGATGCCCGGCTCCTGTTTATATATCTTTTAAATATATTTTTTTAATTTCTAATTTTCAAATTACTAATTTATTACATTGTATTATACAGTTTAGTTTGTGTCTAGATCGGAATCTAACTTTGTTTACTGTGATATATGTGAATATGACATGACAATTGCCTCTTTCTTATTCAGTGTTAAGTTAGGTACTTACACCACAAATAGTTTCTAAGCACTGCTGTCTCTCAACCTATATCACACACCCTTGTTCCCTCATAGCTTTTCCTAAGTCGTTTTTTTACGGATCTAACATTCCTACGGCCGTTATTAGGCAGCTGACGCCTGTACTTAGCGTTGTTGGCAAATATTTGCCAAATGCTCGGGAAAACGTTAAAATGGAGGGTTATTCCGAAACAAGAAACAGCTTCAGAATCTATCCTTTTCAGTGTGTAGTTATACACCTAGAAAGGGAGAACGCTAGTAGCTAAACTAATTTTGAAATCAGATCTCAAGCGGTAACGATAAAGGCTGGGGTGTCGGCAGGGGAATTTTATATTGCCTTTCCGATCTATCCTATTTTGAAGGTATTGGCTTGCTGCTAGTTCAACCAATAGCCAATAAAGTTTTTATTGCAGTATTTGTTTTTATATACAGATATGATTGTTGAGTTAAGGGTTGTTTTATTGTTTTTTTGCCGTGCTTCAAGTTTTATGGGATGTACACGTGAGTGCTTGGTTTGTTTTTTTGGGTGCAAATTGAACGTAATTTGTTTAAGTTGGGCGTAAAGATTATGCCAGATGCTCGATATTATATTGGTTTTTATTGTTTTATCCCTTGATATATACGAGTCTATGTTAAAGGAATCAAGTTAAAACGATCGATTCATGTAGGTTCATTATATTTTTATGAATAATATGTATTTTAAGCTTGTTCCAGCGATTCAAGTCGTTTACTTTACACTATATAGCGAGCGAGCGAGCAAGTTAGCGATTTTCAAAAATCTACAAAATTTATAATAATGATAATAAGGGCAGGGCAGCTAGTGTAGGTCCTGTTCCTCTCCTCACGCTTGCCTTCACCGGCCGGCTGCGGTGTACAATGACGAGGAACAGACCCTCACCGCGGTTAACCTTTATTGGTCGGTCAGAGTGGAATCACAAGAGCTATGCTCGAAGGGCGGATGTGTTGCATAAGTGGTGAGTGTGCACCTTATGGTCGTTTAAAGTCCAGAAGCACCTCTACACACTTAGCCCCTCTGGAACTGTTGCCTCCCTGCTGCTATATATATGCGGCTATTTCGGGAGGCCCATTCCATTGAGTTGGCCAGTCACCTCCTGCCATTTCAACCAATGTAATTACCATTGGCCAGGCAGGCGTCGTAGTTTCATCAATAGCCTAGTTCACCAATCCATATCAGTTTATTCATAGAACCTATTATTAATATTCCCATCCTTTTTAAATAGTCTTACACTAATCGGTGGTTGTCCGTGGGAGCATACTTCTATAATTTGAACTCAGGGACAATCGCCGGTTGGTGTCCCATCACTTTACTAAATTAAACTTGTCTAAAGGGCCTCTGCGTGTTGGTTTCGGCTCCATGTACTCCTTTCAAAGGTCCGGGACTCCCATAGTCCCGTGATTGGTAAAGACATACAAAAAATAATAATAAAAAAAAATTATTTCACCTCACAATACTTAGTACATTGTGCATCAAGGGTAGTATGAAGGGAATTACTAACGAGAGTGGCTTTTAATGACTCGAGTTAGTAATCCCCTTACTGCCTGTGATACACACAATGGTTTTCATCACATTTGCGAGGAAAAAAAACAAAGAGAAAACACTTTAACTCTGCAAAATATAAAGAAATAACTTTTGACAAACGGGAACGTAAATGGAAACGATATTTTTTTTGTGACCTCTACCACAGATAATAACTGCGTTTAGTTTCGACCTGGATTCGAGCCAGATTTAGCCAATTTGATAAAAATGTATAATTACTAAAATTAATGATAAATGTTGATATAAACTTGAAATAGGTATAAAAATAATGAAGTTTTCATCACACTTGCTCGTAAATGGTGTTATTCCATGCCTGTATACAGAAGGACAATGGCCTAAATTGTTCCCGCGGGAATTATGGCGAGTTTGTCATCCCTAGGGAGTAATGACTTTCTTTTTAAAATTTGCAACTCTTTCGTACATCATTTCTGACTAAGGAGGTTTAATTTTCAGCCAAAAATTAAATCGGTTTCTAATTTCATCTTTAAAAATTAGCTATAGACTAACTTACATTACACAAAACCTAACGCTTCAATAGCTGTCGACTGTTTGTTTCTTTCGCGCCGCATCGCATTCGATTGGAATTCGCTCACCTAGGTCGCCGCCTAACATGAGTAACCTACGTATTATGTCAAAGTGCTAAACAATCAAATTCCTTGACTATACCTGGTTACGGAAACAAAATAAAAAAAACATTTACCTATTTACATCTGACTCTTCTTTTTCAGACCTAACCCAGAGCCAGATGCTCTGCCGCGGTGTGTCCACGCACAAAGTGTGCGGGCTGCGTGCGCAGACGCCGCGCATCTCGTTCACGAGCAAGGATGACGCGGACACGCACGATCTGCGGCGGAAGTCCGCGAGCAGCCGGCTCGGCAGCTCCCCGCGCTCAAGCGTGGCGAGCGACGACCGCCCTGATGGAATCGCGCTCAGGTAATATTTAATTTTTGAATTACACATAGCTGTCGGCGCAGAAAAATAAAACAGACTGTTTTCATCACGGTTAATGTAGCGGCTAATGGTGAAAGATTTTTTCAAATCGGTTCAATAGTTCAGGAGCCTATTCAATGCAAACAAACAAACAATCAAATCTTCCCTCTTTATAATATTATATATTATAGTTTAGATTAAAGAACAGTTATACTACTACATCATTTTAGAAAGACAGAAAATAAACATTCATTCATGATAAACAGACAAACAAACAGGAACAAATAACTGACATAGACAAAAACGCCTGTCGTCACGAAATGGTGGAGCCATTTATTTGATTTAGCGTTATTCAGTGTTCGTAAACCAGCCAGTGTAATTATGTGTAATAACACATTTTATTCAATTATCAAATATTTACACGTTACTTTATTGTTTTACACTCAAACATTATTCATGTTTCAACGATTGAATGAATAATTCAATCGTTTTTTCAACCATTATTTACTGATTTCATTTATTCATTGTTACTTGAAACGATTGCGAAGACAGCGAACATGCTGATCAATGGGATTGTGCTAACGTACAGTAAAAGGAAATGCGGAATACGGGGAAAAGAAATAAACATTTATTCAGAAAGAGTTAAATACTCTTGATCTTACCACCACCATGCAAAAAGGGGACGTGGAATTTTATAAACGTTTTTATTCATTACATGGAGAAAGCTGACCCACAGGCCACCTGAGGGCCCTGCCGAGATGCAATACGCTAACTACCGTTTCTATCCGTTTCGTTTTTAACCAATCGCTTCACTGGTAGATCACGTGACTTTTCGTATCACGTCATCTACCACTGACGTGATTGGTTTAAAAACGAAACAAATAGAAACGTTAGTCAGCGTAGTGCATCTTAGCCAGGGCCTCTGGGGCGGTATTCTAGGCGGTAAAAACAATATCGTCTTTGATCTGTTATCGTATTGTCGACGTTTTGATAGCTCTTATTTACTTCACAGCAATGGCGGCCGACCTGTAAACAATTCCATGACAGGGGTATGGTTGTTATTATCGCGTGAAAAATTGTGGGTAAAGCATCCGTCACTCTCGCACTTATCTACGTGTCAGAAAGTGACGTTTGTTTTATCGACATTTTCAAATACGAGTTGGTTTACCTAGAATAGAGGCGCTGATGGTAAGTGGGTAGGTAAAATAATACAAAATGATAACAAATAAAAATAAAAAGAACATGGCGATATTGGTGACGAGCGTAGCGAGCGACTAGCAGTGTGCTGAGAAAAATGTTGCAATTACGTAATTGGCGAGTATTTATCAAAGGTTTTTTTGAAATGTCATTTAAACTGCAACAAAGTGTCGTAAACGTCGTACTATCTTGCTCTCTGTAATCCACGATGTTCCGCAATTTTATTTATTTTTCATACATTGACGACATGGAACCACGTCGATTTGACTGACGGGGCGCGCCGCCGTCATGTATTGAAAACACAATAATAATAGAACAATACACAGTTATTATTTATTCATTTGTGAATGTGATATATTGCTTTTATCCCCTCTATTACCCTAGAATTAAGGGGAATTGCTCGATGCCCTTAATTCGTAATGAACCAAACAACGTAATTAATATTGACGTCATGTGGTTTTTGACGTTAGGATGATTGATATGTCGCTGCCCTATTATTATAGCGTTCTATGTTATACTTTTATCAACATGAAATTTGAATTTTGTCAGAGTGATACTAGGTCTAAATTGAAGTACCCAGAAAATGTAACATAGAACCATATAATATTGGGGCAGCGATGTATTGAGTGATCGAGAAGGGAGATAATTGATTGAACTTTATGTGGAATGCAAAAGGTTTGTAATCGCTTGGGGTACATTAGATACGTTTTATGTTTATTGAAGGTTAATCGATAAGGGAGTTGATGATGTCGTTTGTTTAAGTATATACAGGGTGTCCCAGAGCTTGACGTAAATGTCACGCCATGCGAAAACCCCCGAAAGGACCGTTTATTGTAACGTTGTACCCGAATTGGTCAAATAGCTTCAAGTTTTGTCTATTTACATCGATCACAACTGACTTATAAAAACTCTGAGCAGTTTAGGATGGGTGCAAAATTTAATCAGAAATGGGTCACTTGATAGAAAAGTCAACTCTTGCTTTTTTATTTTTTTAAAACGCGCTAACTTCTAATAAACGCTTCCTTGGTTTAGATCATTTTTGTTAAGTAGAAAGAGTCAAAGTTATTCCTTGAAAAACAAGAAATGCTTGAACAGTGGTTTAGAAAATATTGATTGATTTCAAATGAGTTTTATATCGAAAATGACAGCAATTTTATGTAAGTCAAAGGAGCCAAAGGTCATCAATAAAAACTTAATAACTCCTTAATTAATTATAATTATGCTAAATGTAACTATTATGTATTATGGATCAGTAACGGGGCGTAACGTAAAGGAGCTTTCGTATGCTTTAGTATTTACGTCATGTTTTGAGACAACCTGTATAACCTAAAATAATCTTACTCGACATTTTAAAAATGTCTTCTAAAATAGGTTTAGTATCGTAGCTTTAAGTGGAAGAGGCAATGCAGAGAGGTAATGCAGCCAGTGTCTTAGGGACCATGCCGCGAGCGGACCTGCTAGAGGGGGTGTTCTTTTTATAGTGGTGTTTATGTTTAATTTTTAATATTTGAGTACCTCAGTTTTATTTTATTTTATTTTAAATAAGTTTAGTTTTAACTTTAACTTTTAAATTTTAATGTAAAGTCCGTATTTATAGTTGTATTAAATATCTATTAACTATTATACCTGTATAACTATTGTAGTTTTAAACTATATTTAAGAAAGAGACTCTATTCTACACGGTAAAGTCATATTGCTCTTGGCATGTTACAATATTGTCAAAGTCATGATATCTATTCTTAACTTGACCGTAATAGCAGCAAAGTTAAATATAGATTATAACGCCTTATGTAACGCGTTCGATATAATCGCCATCCAACAAAATATGAACACCACCTCAATGTGCAATACGTTGTACATTATCAAGGCAATTTAATTTGTACTGTATTAGAATTTCAATAAGGTTTATTTTCCTACCTTCATAACCTAAAAATGTTATTATTGATCAAACGTAATTGAACATTATTGCCTTGATGGTAGATTCAAAGTCCCACTCACAAAAAACTCCCTGTTTGGGTAGACCTTACGAGGTAAACTTGTATTTTCGTAGAGCGTCTACGCCGTAGCGCACCGTAATACCGTAGCCGGCTACGAATTGGGGCGACTATTTTTAGCGTAGCGCCGAGCGAGCTTTTAGAAAACAATACATAAGAAATCTTTCTTCATTTTTTTTCTTTTAATCCTAAGCGGCTTTATACTACTGGGTAAAACTATATTGCATTTGATATGTTAAAGTACTATCAACGCGCAACTGCGTATCTACGTATCTGCGTATCTGCGTATCTGGTTATCTGCGTATCGGTGTATCTATCTGTGTATCTGAAGTAGCGTGGCTTCCAAATTGATGGATGGATTCCATTATATCGAGGTTTGTAATCTATTCAATGGTAATTTATTTATTATTTACTAAGCGATCATTCGCACGACGAAAATGGCCCAATGTACGGCCGGCCTTATAAGCTATGCACACTTTGGTACCTTTTCGCTTTAAGGAGACTTTAAGGCGCTAAAATTGTTCCCCCCCTAAATCAAGTTCGATTCTTGAATTTGTTGTAGTTATTATAAAGAACTAGTTCGGTACCGTTTCTGTTTTTTTTTAATTATAAGGACTATTTTCTTAGAAAGGAAAACGTACAGACAATGCAGACGTTTTTGATGATATCTACAATACTCTAAAGTGTGCAGCTACTTAGAAGGCAGGCCAGCCATATCATTACCGAGATTCATTGCGCGTTACGCACATAATCGTATTACGTCGGTGCTTATTTCCGGTTTGTAACGAAAATCCGCTTCGTACGGTTCAAATTCAGGCGTTTAGCATGCACGTGTTAATATCCTTAGAGGGTGTTCACATTAGGCGATTTAGCCGCGTTGAAATCGAGCCATTTAGGCCGTGTTATAATGCCGGTGCTGAAATGAAAATAGGGGTGTTATAAGCAGGTACCGGAAATTCGGTACGATATTTACCTAAAGTTGGCAAAATCCTAGAAAAAGTAAAGCGAAAGCGAGCTTCTTAAAAATATGATTTTAATAATATAAATTCCGGGATACCACAAAACGTTTATATTAATTATTTTACATGTAGGATAAAATGTTCCGCCAATTTGCTCCTCAAACTTAGGTTAGGTTAGGTTAGATTAGTTACTGGTAAATTAAAACATTTGGTAAATCTTATCATAGAAAACAAACTTTAAATAGTTAATGTAAATATAAATACGGATTTTTGCTGGCGTAATTTAGCATTCAAAAATCCCGGAAATTTCATTAATAAATTAAAATTGAGTCCGCCTCCATACAACTGAACAACAATGCCGCCGCCAAAGATTAGGTAAATATCGTATCAAACCCTGGTAAAAAGTTTAATGTGTGTATTTGTATGTCTTTGTCATCGTACTCTGTCAGCAGGCAATAAAACAAAAAAAAACATGACTTAATAACGTTTTGAGCCCAAACGTATGACTACCGTTGCTATAACAACAAATGTATAAAAAGAAAAAGGCACCCTAAAAAAATGATACGGAAACCCTCGTGTGCGAGGTCAACTCACAATCGGCTGTTTTTTTACCTACAGGGTGGGTTTTTTTTTGTGCTAGCTAATACTTGCTTTTTGCACAACCACTTTGCAAATCCATTTTGTATTAAAATTTGTATTATATCTCGAAATAAGGAAAGCAGAACTGATGACATAATACAGAATATATATAACTCAATCCACTTGGAACCCATCCCAAAGTACTTAGAGGCTCCACCACGTCTAATAGAATATTAATCTAGGAAGCCATCAGAGGGACGCATCTAGTCGTGTTTACTCTACTAAGTCACTGAAATTAGTCTTCGAAGTAAGGGTGTATCGGTGTATCGGTGTGTATCGGAAATAATAATTATATATTCAAATTCAGATTATATTTTATTACTCAAAAGCAGACAGCAGCAGAGGACCGATCGTTGTGGAAAACCTTGGGGAAGGCCTTTGTCCAGCAGTGGACGTCTTGCGGCTGATAATGATGATGATGATGACTCAAAAGCTTTTCCAACTAACTTTATTCCAAATCCCAAAATAGTAGCTCTCACACACACAGTAAAATTAATATTAAAATGTCATAAATTGTACCTTTTTAGAAAGCTTATGAATTAAGCAAATTATTCCTGTATTTTGTACGCGAAGTGTCATACTTTTTTTTTAGCTATGCTTTAAAATGTCACAAAATTTGGAAAATAATTGCTAGAACTTCTAACTTCAAATCCTTTTATTTGCAAAACTTTGCATTATTTTTTTTATTTCTAAATGACGAAGTTTTTACAAAATTACTAGTTTTAGGTCGAAAAGAGGGTATTTTAAAAAAAATATCTATAAACGTGAATAACTTGAAAACCAATGAGTTTTGACCCCTGGTTATCTGGACTTAAATCATTACAAATGAGCTGTAGAATAACCCCTTTCAAGGAATACGGCGAATTTCCTGTCACCCTGTATATATAATAAAATAAAGCTCTTATTTTATTTACCACAATATGAAGACGATAGCTATATTTCTGGTACAGTCACAAGACTCACAAGCAATTTTTATAATCTATATTACTAGAGGACGCCCGCGACTTTTTTTTTTGTTTTATTTAGTAGCCGAATAAATGAATCTATCTATCTACTTCGTACGCGTATAATTAGTTTCCCGATACTCCCCCTATTTTAACCCCTTAGGGGGAGAATTTCCAAAAATCCTTTCTTAGTACTCACTTACATCCCCTATACCAAATTTCAAGTTCCTAGCTACAGTAGTTTCGGCTGTGCGTTGATATATAAGTCAGTCAAGTTTGCCTTTTATATATATTAAGATTAAATAAGAAAAAACTCACTGACTGATCGATCAACGCGCAGCTAACACCGCTGGCCCTAGGGACTTGAAATTTTGTTACAATTTCTTAGATATCTTAGGGGTGCACTGAGAAAGGATCTTTGGAAACTCTTCCCCTAAACGGTTAAAATAATCGTTACACGTATAAAGTCGTCGTTCTCTAGTAATATATAATCCAACATTAACCTAAAAAATATCTGACACGTCTTTATTACTAGAGGCATAAGAACATCTTAATTTTAATAATCTGTACTCTTAAATCTCTACGACTATACTCTAAAAGTTACAATACCTACGTTATTTTACGTAGTTTTTTACGTTTCCAACATCCTGTATTTGTGGAACCTCACATTTGAATTACGAATGCTGTGCGCAAAGCGTTGATTGGGTGCACCGGTGTAGTGTTGCCAACGTGAATAATTACTAACAATGGAGGCACAAACAATAGACGAGGGGAGCGGAATAAAAAGGAATGGATTATTAATAGGTCGACGGGAATTGACTGAAAAGATGTGATATATGCATAGCTTATGAAGGTGTAGGCAGGCGTATTTGTTTAGTATTCTTGTTATTACATAGTTTTCCTTTGAGATACCGACGACGAACGAATGGCCTTACGCCACTATCTATCAAGTGGCCTGCTTTGGTTCCTTCATTCTAAAAAAAAACTAGATTTACTTAAATAGTACATTACTGCAGAGGTTGTGAAGTAAGGGATTGCTGGACGAGTTTGGGGTAGATAAGAAAAAACGAGTCCTGCAATCCCTGTTCCGGCAGAGGCTTGTATATTTCTTTACTCAAACAATGTGAGGAACTATCAAAATTAAAATAACTACCAGGTAATCCAGTAAATAATAGTTTAATTTGCCACGTTTTAATTTTTTCAACATGCTATTATTTGACCAAGCTATTCGAGCACCATGTTTAACCGCACATAAATTGGTACCATAGATTTTGTTTTTTTAAGGTCGCAAGATTGTAGTGGGTAGGGATAAAAACAAGAAACTTCATGTCTTCATTTCGTGATAATAACGCATACGTTTAGGAGCATGTTTGAAAAAATACCTTTGTACTGTGAATAAAAGGTTATATTAAAGTGTAATCCAGGTTTCATTCACGCGTCAAACGTATAACTTGCTAACTTTTAACTTTCTACTTCTTATCCGAAGACCCACGAAATGATTCCAAATATTAAGAACCGAGAACACCATGTGTCATCCATTTTAAAAGTAAATCAGGGGTTTGGGCAACGAAAGTATGCAAAAGTTTGAGCTCAATTTATAAATTTATTTGAAGCCCATTCTAGCCGATTTTAAAACTGATCGTTAATCAACTTTATATGCTTATAAATAAAATACAAAATGCAATTTGAATTTGAAGTTAGGCTGTTTTTTTTAGAAAGGTAGTTTTGATGGGTTATTCATAAATATAGGGTTAAGAGGTAAACATTTTATTTAAAAGCTTTATAATTAAGGCGTTCAAGCGTTTTTCATGCATCCTACTAATAATAAAAATTCGAAAGTTTGTGTGTTGCTCTATTACGCTAAAACGGCTGGACGAATATAATACGGTTTTTCACCATCAGGTAGATCAGTTTTCACGGAAGCTTTTTATGTATTATATATTCTGGTTTATGTACGGGTGTTACAGAGACACATAAACCAAAGCAAAGCGAGGGCGGGTCGCTAGTAGTATATAAAATCCAACTAAGCAAATATTAGCAAAGGTTTGCTGGAAGAGTAGCCTTAACCCTTACTTTTGCAATGTATGTCATCATACCATAATGTTATTTCTATGTTTGGAATGTGTTTTTTTTTTTTTTACTTTTTCCTAATTAGGGGTTAAAGGGATAAGTTCGCCAATGTACATATTTTTATATTAATTGTATTGTTCTGGTTTTTCTTTTGTACAATAAAGTGTCTTTACATGCATACGCAAGATAAGCTGGATAATTTTCTCATGGCCCCAAAACTAAGTAGCGGCGCAGCTGTTTCAAAATGCCATCTTTTCCAGCCGGTGCCGGCCTAAGAGGTATTAACTTCTTACTTACCGTGTATACTTACTTACAGTCTTAAGTTTTTTCGTGACACATCAAAATTAAACGTTTTTTGTGGGGAAACGCGTAACTAGCCAGTTGCAGAATATTGTGAGATTTATGTAAATCTTCTCAAGTTTTTTTTTTTAATTATTGACAAGCCACGCGAGCTCTCAGGCCACCTGATGGTAAGTAGGATCTGAGACTTGACCTGACCTGAAATCTCAAGAGTACTATCTAATTCAGAACAGTGAAAGCATTCTCGGAAACATTGAGAATCAAGAATGTTCTTTCCATCCAAGTTTTTTCTCAGCGCAGAAATCTGTAGATTCATTTCTTGTAATGGCAAAAGAATGCCAAATAGTAGATTCGAATTGATTTTCTTTTTTTAAACAACTGATTAATTTTAGGTCATATTAATAATTTAATACGGACATACCTGACATTTTAATATACTTTATTTCCCCGAGTTCTTCTCGAAACGATTCACTTTATCGGATACTTTGCGTAATGCGACGTTTCCCGCGCCACGGCACGTCCGGTTATGCCCCTAGGGCACAAAACGTGATCTTTTAAGCGACCATTATTTACTGATTGCATTACTGAGCATTTGTTTCGACAGTCCGATTTGATCTTTTTAATAAAATTCATAAGAGTATTTTATACGTTGATTTTGACCCCAGGGCATTCCATGATGACGTGGGCTGCGGTTTCCTCCGCCGTCATGCACGCTCTACACAGGGGGCTGTCTGTAACACCTAAAGTGAATAAGTGTTTGTTACAGAAGGCATGGCCAGTTATAGCTCCAGTTAACAATCGCAGTCGGGCCCTTTTGAGTAGTCGTAACTTACGCGACAATACGGGATTGATTGTTGGACTGTTGTGGGAAACCGATGGATGCAAGTGGCTCATGACCGGTTCTTTTGGCAAACCTTGGTGGAGGCCTGTGGCCACCGTGGACGTCTTTCGGTTGAAACGCTGATGTTCATGATGGTTATGATGATGATATTGGTAGCAAATAAGCATCAGACGATGGTATGGATAACTTATCCGTCTTCACCCCGGGTTCGATTTCCGGTTTTGTAAGAGATACATTTAATAGATTTTAACACTATTTTTTCCAGTTAGTAACTATAAGTTTAATAAGTAAAGAAATATTAAAAATCATGCATCATATTTATTTTAACCATGTCTCAAAATTCACCACATGAGTCTGTGAGGCGAATTTCAGCTCGTTCAATATAAATTATTCATGTGATGGCCTTTTGCGGTTCACATAAATTTTCATTTTTGACGCAAATTATTCATAGGTTATTATTACTGCCTTAAGTTTTGCGTAAGGTAGCCATCGCGGCCAAGGCGGACTTATGCCCTTACTTATAAACGTGGGGTAGCTATACCATGCTTTGTCCTTATCTGCCAAATTCAAATGTTACAATGACAGATAAGGACAAAGCATGGTTTGCAAATGGCAAAAATACAGTAGACGTAAAAAGATGTACCTACCTATCCATTTGTAGTCTTTATTACAATACAAGTAGGTGAATGTGGATATATCTCTTTGTGGTAGACTGTTCAACCCGATAACAGAATTGAAATTGTATACTTGAGTGCTCGATGCATCATTTTTCTCTCACGTTTTTAATTTCTCAAGGGTTAGCTGGAACAGATTCCTTAAAGGGATAAGTTTTACAAACACAAATATCTTTATTATACATGAATATGTTATCAAGTTTAGTGGAGATACTGTATGTTACACAATACGTGTATAATAATCGTTTTAAATATAATGTTAGTAGGTAGAACTTTTCCCGCTGACTTGAATTTTGGTCCTTTCTACCCTCATTTTTAAAACAGAAAAATGTTTGTTTTTCTATCCTCCTAAAGGCACTTGTCCCACCGATGGCGGGGAAGCGATTCGCTATCGACTACTTTCTCGCTCAAGAAACGAACAAAGATATAGATCCCGTATCAATAAAAGAGACACATATATTAATAGTTGATCGCTGGCTGTTCACAATGCCAGCGAGAACTCTCTCCACTAGTTTGTTGAAACAAAAATATAGATCCATTGTTAATAAAAGAGACTTATTTTACAATAATGACAAAAATGATTTTTAATTGAATAGGTAAAAAATACACTATTTACAATGTACAGTAATAATTAGAATAAATAAGAACTAGTGTAACCTATTTATTATCTACTTAAAACTAGAATTAAAGAAAGAATACTCCCTCTAATAAATCTGTTCGTGGCATTTTACCCATGATGCTGGCTGCGCTCTGGATAGTTAAACCTATCCTTTGGGAGAGGTAAGCGCCAGCTCTGGGATCCCCGGAGGCGTCGATAAGCTTGGCAGACAAGTTCTTTATAAAAAGTTTCATGTCAGCAGACCAAGGTCCCAGAGTCTCCACTGCAAGCGCCGCGAATTCGTAATCAATGACGAATTTTGCGACGCTTGAGGGTCTGGGCCTGATCAGCTGCTGCGCTGGCCTGATTTCCGGTTGCTTGTTTGTGTGATAGGACAAAAGTATCGACACAATCGTTGCGTCCCACACCAGAGCCCTACCAAGCTTCCACGGCACCAATGTAGCTCCGTCGGGGCGTTTACCATCGTATCTGATCATACCAGCTGGTTCTAACACAGCAGGTACAGAGGCGGTGGCAAGCGAACGACGGATCAGATCATTGATGGCACCTTGGCGGAACAAGCGGCCGGCACTTCTTGAACAAGACAGACCATGTCTACCAAGCTCATCCACCTCCTTGCCGTATAAAAGAGACACGTTTATTAATAGTTTCTATATTTAATAGGCTCTACTCGTTCCCCGCTTATCGTCGGCGGTGGGACAAGCGCCAAAAGGTGAAATTAAGGAACGTTTATCTCGAACATCATTTCTATAAATAATAAAAGAAAAAGTCTCACACAAATTGACCTTGTACTTAACTCGGCTTTAGGCTACTATGGGCAATAGAGGACGATAAATACACTCAAGAGCAATGGAAACGGGTCACTTTTTATGAAAATAATATAAAGTGACCAGTTTTCTTTTCACCATATTAATAAGTAGGTATATTAAGAAATAAATACGTTATTAAATAGAAAACCTACAAGACTCAGACACAATTTTTTTTTTTCTTACCGTGAATCGAATCTAGGATCGCTAGCTTCGTAGGCAGGGTCACAACCAAGTAGCCTAACTTTAGACTAAACGGTTCATCTAAAAATAGTACAATGTTTGTTCTGGGTTGGGTCTTGAGATCCCCTCATAGCTTCAAACGAGTCTTTCACTTATGACGATTCATTGCGTTATTAGTTACTGTGTTTGTATTCGGAGGCCTTATTACTCGACGATGCACAGTGATCGCGGTCAATAGGGCCGCGTTGTTTAATAATTCAGGACACGATCCGTTCGGTGCGGTCGAAGTGTTTAGGAATAAGCGTTATTAATAATCTGGCTTATTATTGGATATTCCTTAGTGTCATTTGGAAAGATAAAAAAATCGGTAAGAGTATATTGAACTTTGCAGGGTCATTTATTCAGTAAGTAGGCCTTTTACACGTCAAGAATTTACCAGCGCTTCCCAAGAGGAGACCCCTGCTGAGAAGAAACGCCGCAAGAAACTCAGCAGTCAGTCATTTAGTAAACATATTTCATATTAGCTATAAATATTAAATAAAATATAATATCAAATAACATGTGTAGTTCAGCAGGAAAACATGCCAAAAAATTTGGGAGAGATAGAGAGAAAACAAAAAACAAAAAACACCTGTTGTGTATATGTATAAGACGATGCAGAACGACCAAATAAAAGTTTCGATTTGTTTTCCTACATCAACTGGTGTCCCCTAGACAAGATAAAGTATTTTTGCATTTGAACAAATGATTATTATATTTTTACGTATGCCGCCACCAATTTTAATAACATTGAGCGACCTTTGCGTGAATGTAAAGTGATTCATAGTTCTCGGCAAAAATTAAAAAACATATTTTGGCTTCAGGGTTGCGGCACGCCTTTTTGCTCTTCTACATAATATTTGTTACTGTCACTGCTCACCTTGCCTTTGGTTTATATCGCGTTTAACTGTACACCAAGCTTCTCATTATTTTATATCAAATTTCACTTCATCGAATGTTACTTGAATGGTAGACTCGGGACTGCTCTCCGAGTAAACTCATTGGTCTAGCTGAAAATCTGCGCTGTGACCTCTTCCTGAGCTGGTCGCGTTTTAAGTGCTTGTTTGTTATTTTTGTAATATATATATACACTCAGGAGCTAAAATACCGGGTCATAGTGCGTTTTTCATATAAAAGAGGCTATTTCGAAGCCTTGGTTCCTCGCCAGGGAATGCTTTTAGTGAAATCTGATGATGAATACCACGAGTATCGATACAGGACTTCCAGAGTGCCTAGGATACCCAACTGAATGAATCTGCGGTTAACGCCGGAACTGTGCATGTTCAGAAAAACATCTAAAATGGCAATAAAATGTAAGGAAATCCAAGTGCTGACCCAAACTCTCTCGCTGTGGTGTTAACTGGTTGTGCGATCAGTTAGGTATCTTAAGAACTTTTGACCTCCTCTATTGAACCTCGCAGTATCCACCATTAAAACTTGAGGAACCAAGGCTTCGAAATAGACTCGTCTAAATGAAAAACGCACTCTGACCCGGTATTTTTGCTCCTGAGTGTACCTCGAGCTCAATGTCCTCTCTAGACTAGCCACATCGTCATTTCAACTAGCCTAATAGCTGAGTTGCAGCTCCAGGGCCCCTATTCAATACGGTAAAAAAAATATCGTGTTTGAGCTGTTATTGTATTGTCACCGTTTTGATTATTTATATATATTGACAGTAATGGAGGCTGACGTCAAAACAATACCATAACAGGTCAAAGACGATATGTTTTTTACCGTTGGGAATAGAGACACTGTAAAAATACATTGCGTTGTAATAATAGGTTTCGCCTCAAACGTGAAAACTAACTCGTCAATGTACTTCTCATCATCATCATCATCATCATCATCATCATCATCATCATGTCAGCCGAAAGACGTCCACTGCTGGACATAGGCCTCCCCCAAGGCTTTCCACTCAGACCGGTCTTGTGCTTTTCGCATCCATCGCGGTCCCGCGATCCTGACGAGCTCGTCACTCCATCTTGTTAGAGGCCTACCTACAGCTCGTCTTCCGGTCCGCGGACGCCACTCCAGAACCTTCTGACCCCATCGGCCATCAGTCCTGCGAGCAATGTGCCCCGCCCACCGCCACTTCAGTTTAGCTATTCTTAGGGCTATGTCGGTAACCTTAGTTCTACTGCGGATATCATCATTTCTGATTCTATCACGCAAAGAAACCCCGAGCATAGCCCTCTCCATAGCCCTCTGAGTGACTTTGAGCTTCCTTATGAGGCCCATTGTTAGCGCCCACGTCTCAGATTCTTAAGTCATCACTGGCAACACACACTGGTCAAAGACTTTTGACTTCAAACACTTCAATGTACTTCTACTGTCATGCTATTCCTGGTCCAATGTAATAATCCATCCTATTCCTTTAAATACTTGAACAACCAATAATCATTTAATTTTAAAAGCCGTTTTCCGCTTTTAAATTGTGCCGTTCTATTTTCCACCAGGACAGGCTAATATTGATTCCGACAGGAATAAAGCGTTACCGTTCCAAATTAGACTCTAGTAGACCAATCAATGAGGACTTGTCCTGACTAATTTAGTCCTCATTAATCTTCGTTTACTCGGCTTTGAGGTGATTTGAGGTCTCGTTGGATTTAATTAGGAATTAGAAAGGTATTTCTAACTATATTGTACCTACCTATTGAAAGAATGCTCAGAGAAGTTGAGACATTGTTTTTTACGTTCTGTACCCTTAAGGTGCCAATAGGACCCTGTTATTACCCCTCCGCTGTCCGGCTGTCCGGCTGTCTGCCTGTCTGTCACCGTGATAGGTGGACACATGAAATGTTGAAGAGTGTATTTGTATATATGTAAAATATTTTACTGTACTAACGGGAAAATAACCCATTAGACAGAAACACATAATATTTGCCGCTATAGCAACTCAATTAAAATATTAAAGGGGATTCAAGACTGGAGAGATAACAGTCGCTCTATATATACTACACAAGATGCTTTTCACCCCAGCAGCGAGAGCATAGAAAAAGAAGAAGAGGAAAAAGAAATACATTTATTCACCATCCATGAGACACACATATGGGTCGTTCTTCTTTTTTACCCTCAATAGCCTGTCTCTCATCTATTATGCGTCTCAATAGAGTATTGATAATTATGTTTTTTGTGTTTAATATACATCCATATTTTTATTTATCTATTAGTACTAAATAATCGAGCTATTGCTTCGACCTAGTATTTTTTGTATAATATTGTTTTTCATAGAATGCCATGACAGAATGGTCATCTAAAACTTGGTCTTGGCTGAAAACGGTCACTCTGTGACAGTGTTTCTGGTAAACCACATAAAAAAAAAACATTATCTGCACGACAGGAAGCATTAATTAGTCTTAATAAAATACAACTTTTCTGAAATCGAACACGAAAACCTTAAATATTGATAGTTCAGAAATCTAAAAAAACAAAAAGTCCTTGGTTAATTGTTGGTAAAAAGAAGAACATCCCATATACTTTTTTTTTTAAGAAATCTGTGAGTAAGTATTTCCACGTGGCCGTGAAATGGATACTGGGTCAGCAAAATGCTATATTATACGTGTAAACTACTTACACAATACTAATATAGCGGAAAAATAAATAGCAAATATGCAAGCCTTGATAAAACTAAATAATAATAACTAAAGGTACAAAAAAATAAAACCACACATATGTTTCACTTGCAGCCACCCACCCAGCGCTGCGCTGTTCTCGGCGTTAATTTATTAAAAAGCTACTTTGTCTCACGCTCCCAGTAAAATCAAATTCTACTGTCTTTAAACCGCAAATACTGCCTTTTTGAGATGCTGAGATGAAAAATGTATCTTTAATCATGGGCTTTCTTTAGCTGTAGGTACTTGTAGGGTTTTTGGAGTATGATTATTTCATTTTCTTCATCTAATCCCTTATTCCTGCCACATGAATCACAAAATTCACATCATTCATAGATGATTGAATATTTGGGAATGTCACGCGTAATTTGAACCCGTATTATGTTTGCTATACGTTCGCTGCCGGCGTATTTGGATCTAATTCGAGAGTAATTTCTCAAGCTTCTCAACGTCTCGATGCACGGAACCCTCTGGCGACGACGTTGGGAGCTTGGTGGCATGAAATCGAGTTGGATTCAGGAATGGAATGCAATGCAATTGCTTCGGGGCATATAGTTTGCGTGGCTATACGCTGAGGCGTTTCCTTAAACACGCGAATGCGTTTTGATGGCTTTTATAGTTCATATCTAATATATATATTAGATATATTTTATTTACTATTGATTTAAAATAAACAACACGGCACAATAGTAACAAACGCCCTACAAAGTTTGACTGCAAGGAATGCGTCCGTGAATAAATCTGCTATTTTTAAAATATATCTTTCAGTATGTCTCGTACTCCAATTAAAATGCCAGATATCCTCGGGCAAACTATTCAACACATATGGCCCATGTTTCCTTAATGTTCTATCACCAAAGTAATTATACAAGCTAGGTACTAGGTACCTCAAATTCACCCGCAGATACCGACCTTGTTGTGAAATCTGTACGGATTGTATTTATTTATGTATTTATTGCATTTTGTACAAAAGAAACTTACTTGCGGGTGATAGGACCCTGTGCAGGGTCCGTCCGGATCGCTACCACCATCTTATCCATTAACCTACCGCCAAACAGCAGTGTTCGCATTGTTGTGTTCCGGTTTGGGGATAAGACAGCCGGTGTAATGACTAGCATAGAGGCATTCCATCTTAGTCCTCAGGGTTGACAACGCATTTGCAGTCTTATGCTAATGTCTATGGGTCACAGTTTCCACTTACCATCAGGTGGCCTGTGTGCTCGGTTGCCTTCGGTTGGTTGGTCGGTCGGTTGGTTGTCGGAAAAAAAAAAAAAAAACTTAAGTACAACCCTGTAAGGGTACTTGTTGCAACCACATTTCTCTGTTATAAAATAACGAATCTGCGATAGGTTATGCTCTTGACTATCACGGTTATTTATAGCTAAGAGGTGTTTATGATTTACACTAACTAGAATAATTTTACAAATTTTAAACAATTTCAGAAAATCTTTATAACAGCTTTTTCTAGTTTTATTATTAACGAGTAATTATAAAAAACTTATACCTTAGACTTTAGTCACAAAAATTTAGTAACTGTCACAAATGAACTTAAAAAACGTAGCCTCTTATTAAAAAACGCGCAATAGGTAAAGTGTGCTTGAAATATGCTCCGCTATTATCTGTCTTTATGACATTTGATTTACCAGAAAGGGACAAAGAATACTTTAACTAATGTAGGTTTATAATAAGTAAGTGTATTGTAGCAAGCCTTACAAGAATTAAATCAACAAAAGTTATACAGAAAAGACCAAAAATCAGTAGCACTTATGAGCTACGCAGCATTATTAATTAGTGACGTCACGACTTTGATTTTCATATAAAACGGTTAACAAAAGTTAACAGAAAATGTAAACAAACATTTTTTCAATAATCCGACGAAGATTTATAGCTGAGAAGCCTTTTGTTCAATCCCGATAGGTATTGGGCGGCTCAATTGTTAAATTATTATTGTTATAACATATTTTTATAATTGTCAAGGAATATTTTATTAATACGTTTTTAATTACTTGAGTGTGCTTTTTTTGGTTCCTATATAGTGTCGACGATATCAATGCTGTTCTGTATTTTTAATAAATAAACTTAACTATTTTTTTATAATTACACAAGTTAACATATGAATGTGTTTTTACTATTTAAATGGAAATTATTAAAATGAATCACACCGAACTCTCAGTCTACTTTCGTCCAATAAGAACATGAATTTACCACATTAAGATTATACTTGTCATCTTGTGATTACATTTGTATGTAATCACCAAAAATCAATTCAAAACACAAATCGTCAGTGATACTACATAACCGCGTAACTAACAAATTCAGTAAGTTGCAAAGTGTGCCTTACTGACTTACTTGCTATGGTGTATTTTGCACCTTATTTAATTCGTTAGTTACGCCGTATCACCCGACGAAATACGGAACGGTTCTCACAAAGTTTAACCACTGTACTGCGCTGCTTATAAAAAAGGGCGTATGTCCCATAAACCCGCGTATTTATTAGTGACCTTATTTCTAAACAGGGGGGTTAAATTTGCTTTGACTGTGGTATTGCGCATACGTCCTTTTTATTTAGTAGGGCATTGTAGCGAGTTAGGAAGAAATAAAAGTACGTCCGAAGACTCCAGAACGATTTGTACATTTGTTTAAAGGAAAGAATTAGAAACTTTGCTCAATGTAACTACCGAGTTTGGATTTACGGATGAAGTTAGTTGAAGTATTTTGGAAGTTAATTTCCCGTTTCCGTTGATAATGATTCCTATTTTAAATTTGCTAATTTGCTTCAGTATGTTTGGACCAAAAATAGGTTAAGTTTTGATGCAAATCAAAACTTTGTTAGTCTTCTTACAGACTAGGTTAACTCGCATTATTTGGTTTCAAATCCACCATTTTGTTTTCTTAATTATTATTTATTTACTTTAAAATTTACCCAACTGCCGAAGGAGGAGGATATGTGTATCAGCCCATATATGTATGTATGTATGTATGTTTGTTTCTTTGTGGTGCTATAGAAACTTAACGAGTGGAGCGATCTTTGTGATTCTTATGTCAATCGATATATCTTAATCTTGTAACTGTCAATAAAGATATGACAGTAAAAAATAAACATTATGAGGGCAACCAGACGGCATTTTGTAGAAAAGAGAAGAAAAGTTGACTATGACAAATGGGATATCATTGAATAGGTATTTAAAAATCTCTAGATTTTTTCATAATTTTTCATTTTTAATGATCATTTAGGATTTTAACGATTAAAAGTTGGTTCGCAACAGTCAGGTTTTTTAAAGCTTCCTTTTTGTTAGACTTGTTAATTTATTAGTTAGGACGATGAAATTAGTAATGGACAAGGACCAATGATAGACAGCTGAAGCTGAAGCTGTTATTTTACAGAGGATAAGGGTTATTCATTTGTTTTGCCACAATCGTTTGAGTATGAAATTTGAATTAAGAGTGAAGTGTCCATTACTGGTGCCGTCACGCTATGTTTTGAGCCATGACTACATATTCAAGGTAAAAAAGAATAGTGGCTACAATTAATGTGATAGTTTATTATATTATTTTGGCGTTAAATACGTTTAAATTTTCATTGCAGCTTTAAACCAATTGAGCTTTCGTTTCACTAAAAGCTCAGAGAAAATGAAACGTAAACGCAGAACAAAGAAGCCATGAATAAATTTAAAACAACACAATTTCAACGATCAACATCTCTTTAATCCATAGACAAAAGAATAATTGGTGCAAAAAATACTTTAGGCCTCATAGTTTTATAAACTTTAACGAGATTCGAAAATTTAATTACGTTTGATAAGTTTTAATTTGTTCAGTAATCGTTTATTAACAGTAAAGTTTCGATTCTCGTTTATCGTTAAAGAAAAACTAAATTTAAAATAACTCTCCCTCGCACTTAAAACAAAGAGCATGTCGTTTGAATTACCTGTACAAACTTGAATGTGAACTTGCCTCTTTTCTCAGCGAACTTAGACATAAAATAATATACCTACCCGTCAAACGGACCCTTCCTGGGGACTGTGGACTTTAATTGCGACATTACGCTTTAGTACCTAGGAGTAGAGCTAGTAATCGTAATTCCATATTCTTTCATTTTCTTTTCTCCGTCGGAATAGTAGTCTGAATTTAAAAATGTTATAGTTGTATAACTTAGATGTAGCTGTGTATGTAATCAAACAAAATACAATTTAAACTGTTGATTAAGTGTTGTGTGACCTTCAAATGTAATCTTTCAATGTGACCTTCAAAATATAGCAGAAATGGGTCGAGGTCATGGTTGTACGTTAAAGAAAGAAAGAAAATATATTTATTTACAATAAAAGCACAAAAATGATCCAAATAAAAACAAGTAAATAACACAAATATAAATATAATGTAATCATAATTTGACGACGCTGTTAGGCTGGTTGGTAGTGACACTGCAGTCGAAGCTAGCGGTCTCGATGGGGTATTGGTTCGTGCATGGATGTTTACTATGTATTTATATATCTATATGTATACGTATGCTTATCATTGTCTAGTACCCATAATGCAAGCCTAGAGCTTAGTTTAGGGCTCTGATATTTATTTATATTTTATTTACTCAATCAAGTTAATGTTATTGGTTTCAGTGATGCTCGGAATGATGGTAAAATCCTCAGTTTTTACGATACGGAACTCTAGTAGCGATTGAAAAAGGGACTGGGTAATTTGTTGAGTACTCCAGTAATAGCTTCATAAAAGCTTCGATTCATGTACAATAAGGATATCGTTGTATAAAGGCCATGGCATTATTTAATATGCATCCAATTTAATACAGAATTTATGTTGAAAAGCAATATCATAATATCATAAAGATACGTAGAGTATCTGGGACTATTATCCCAAACTCTCCTCACCAGGGCCCGTACTTTTCATGCCGTTGACGCAAAAATGACGTCACGCTACATAAAGTATGATTCCAAATGATTTTATTGTAATTATTAGCCATTAGTCCTCAATTATTTAATCATGTACGAATTAGTTAAGTAATGTATTGACGCGTAAAAATTACATACCTACTTCATACTAAATTAAACTATTTGATTGTGAAGGACAGTGGAAATAATCATCGAGTAACATTCACATTTAAAAAACTGTTTTATGTTGTAATAAATATGAATATAATTAAATAATCATAAAAGAAAATACGCATTGATATCCTTAAAATAAAATAGTCTCAATTTGCTATTTTTAGCGGTGAAAAATAAGTAGGTATGATGCTGCCGTGATCCGTATTTTGATTGCGAATAAACTTTATTTAACTACAATCATTTTACCGCTTCTTATTTATTTATTTTTATTACTACCAGTTAATACCTACCTAAACACATGCCAAATGAAAGCAGAGCATCCTGTGTGTAAAATTTCGTCATTTTGACGTCATCGGCATGAAAAATACGGCCCCTGCTCTTTACTTATTTTGAAAATACAAACGTTTATTTGTTTTCTGCACGGACGTAGGGTATTTTTACCAGACTACGGCAAAGCCCAAAAGGAGGATGTGTTTGACCTCTATATATGTCCAACTCTATGTACCCTCGTGACTACTAAACAGCTATACTAATTTTAATAAATTATACGTGGTTAGATTCGACTTAACCGCTAGAGTGTCAAAAAGTGTATTAAAATTATTTAAATGTGATATTTGCGAAATATATATATGTATATACATAACAAGATTGATAAGTAATATTGCTTTGACGACATTATCGAAACAGTTGGGTTTTTAAAGTTAGACTTGGCTATTTATTTTATTGCTATCGCACAAAAGAATAAACATATGTCGAATTTCACCATCCAATTAACAGACGATTAGAGTTTTAACAGCTGTCAAAATACAAAACGTCGGGCATCCTGTAATACCGCGTAACACAAATTAAATCAGTTGCAAAATTTACCTTAATGACTTACTTAAAGGTAAAGGGTGATGGGCAATTTTGTATGGACCCCGTCCCCCCCCTCCAACACGACGAGGACGACGCGCTGGCCTAGTTGGTAGTGACCCTGCCTATGAAGCTTGCGGTCCTGAGTTCAAATCCCGGTAAGGGCAGATATTTTTGTGATGAGCACCAATATATGTTCCTGAGTCTTGGATGTTTTCTATGTATTTAAGTATATATTTCTCTATGTAAGTATTTATATCTTTGTTTAGTACACATAGTACAAGCCTAGAGCTTAGTTTGGGACTAGATCAATTGGTGTGACATTGTCCCCTGGTATTTATTTATTTATTAACAGTAACGAGATGCTTGTCTATATGTTCATTAAGACAAGCAAGGCAAATCATCCATATTTGTTCATTTTCAAACAAATTCCATACGATACGATTATAATTTTCCGAGAAAACCCCATACATATGGTGATCGTTGCCATAGTAAAAATTCATTAAGAAGCCAAGATCTATAAACTGGCACATGTTTCATCTCTGTTGGTGGGTAGGGATATTTTTGCCCATCGTCCTTTTGCAACTGAAATTATACGGTATTGCAGTATCACCGGCGAAAACCTTTTTTATCCTTGAAACATGGGAACAGTTCATAAGATCATCATCATCATTGCGTATGCCACTTATCCTGCATGGATCCAATATCGACGTCCAAGTGTTTAAGCCAGCCTGCTGCAGCAGGCGAAAATTTATGCAGCTCCTGCTACCTGGAAATCACCGAAGCGGGAAATCATTTGCCCCATATGGCAAATGATTCAAACACATTCCAAATGATCCAGAGGCTCTGGTCTGTGAATAAGGTTCTCAGTCAATAATCAATCTTAATATACTCTCTATAACTACCACCGACAGTTTACTTTCGTATAACAACAATAAGTTGCAACTTGTATCTTCTAACTACTTATGATAGTAAGGGATGCACGATTTAATTTAGGCGGCTTAGCGAAGGTTTAGTTGGTCTGATGAAGCACGTCGTAAACTGTTCTCATATGCGAATCAGGCTTAGTTGAACATTGGTTGACTTTGACGGTGTTTGGTTTCGAAGCTCGACGGTGGCAGAATTATTTGTAACATGCGTTTCGGATAGACTAATTTTGAAAATCGAGGTGTCTTCAGATGGATGATGATGATGATGATGATGATGATGATGACGCTGGGGTACTGGTGCACCCGAAGATGGCTTATGTGGCTGATCTTCGCAGCGAAGTCCCGTGCACACTGAGTGCAGGCAGTAAATATCTAGTTCAGCAGGAAAATATGACAAAAACATTACGAGAGACATAGAGCGGAGAAAAAGGAAAAAGAAAAAAGAAAAAAGCGTCCAAATTGGTCCATCCGTTTCGGAACTACGATTCCACCGACAGATTCACAGACACACAAATACACAAGTTAAACTTATAACTCCCTCCCTTTGCAGAAGGGGTTAAAAATATTCAATATTGTGCAAATGCATTCATAGTATCGGCACATACAAGATGTCTTGACAAATGGAGCCTCTTCGTTGCAAGATGCATCCGACATCGGATGCGCTTTATCTGCAATGCAGCCGGCAAATGCATTGAGTGATTTATGTTTGAGGTCTGACAGAGTAACATATATGTAATTATTACCTGATTAAGCCGATAATATGTAATTGACACACCAAAGGTTAATTCTACACTTTGATGCAAATGCTGAAAGGTAGATGTACCCTTTGTGGCCACTTTTGGTCGAAATTAGTATCAGCAATAATAGGTACTGTAAAATTATAGATAATAATATTCATAAATAGTTAAGACTGGAGATTAATATAAAGATACAATATAGAAATATTTGTGTGATTTCATGATTCTTCACATATTTAAAATTTAGAGTGGCCAAAACCGGTACTTCTACCCTGTGTCATTTTACACGACTACCGGGGTATCTTGACCTGAGCTGAGAGCGAGTCCTGTCCGGAGGACTTGTGAAAATTACAGTTCCGCACTATATACAGCTACAAGTTCCAACTGGAGCAACTGTACCAATGAATAAATAATTGGAGATGAAAGTGTTTTTTTTTATAAAAGAATAGTCAAACAATATTGTAATAAATAGTTCATCAAAACTAAACTTGGCCCGCGTTTGCAGCCATAATTACGTGCCAGAGCGATAGCGAAGTTATAGGTCATTACGGCTTATCAGTTTACACTTCATTTGATCCAGTTTCAACCGGTCATTCAGAAGCGAGACGTATTTAAGATTTTATACCTCCAGTTTCTTATAACTTCAGTACCCTTACCATGAGTAACAATCACCGTACTCGCAAGCGAGTCGAATGCTCTGTCCCTCGCAGTATTCTTATAGAGTGAGAGGGACAGCATTCGACTCACTAGCAAGTACGGTAATTGTAACTTATGGTAAAGCTACTGCTCTCATCGTAGAAAAAGTACCTACTTATGTAAATGTCAGTATTTTGTTTAAAATAACAGCCATTTAAACAGAAGAAGGCTTTTCAAAATGAATCCAGTAGTTTTTGGGGTTGAACTAGCATTTTACCGAAGAGGGACTTTATATCAAAAATTCTGAGTTGCGGGGTGGTTGGCCTCTAAATACACATAGATATAGGTATATTATATAATTATGGCGTTAAACAATATCGGAGTTGAGAAATTAAAGATTTAAGTATTCAGTTCTTGGTACTAAAAGTACGCCCAGGTATGAATATCTAAATATCTCGGCTCCGATGCACTTTAGTGTATTACATTACATAATAAAATATGTTTATTTTTGATAATTCTATCATAATTTACCACTTTTACGAATGGCCGAAAATGTATGACTTTTACAAATGACAACACTTCTACCCAAACCACATTCGCAAAAAAATAACGCACACGGCCACCATATTTTGAGTGAAATCTGAGATCCAGAGGCATTTGCATTCTCAAGAGTACAATCTTCTGCAACTTGCACATTGCTAGCTCCTAAAACTCATGCAATAAGACAAAGAGACACCGAATGCAATTCATCCGCAATGCAGTCGCTAGATAACTACTCGAAGTAATTGCTGTTTATTGTTTGACGCAGTGAGAAGGCATCCTTCGCTAGATTAACCTGTACCAGACACTCCAAGTCGGGTCCATTTTGGATGGACATTTGGAAGATGGGCCCTTATTGAATATGTTCGATTGTGATTCTGAGGTTTGTGTAAATTGACGTTGGAATATATAAATATTAAATGACAAACAATGTCAGGAAAGAAACAGCAATAACTTGAAAAAACCATTAATTCTTGACAAACAGAGAAACAAAACTCAACAAACTACCTGTTGTCACGAAATGGTTCTAACTCAGCATTGTTCTCGCGTTAAAGCCAGCGCGCGCGCACACACACACACACACACACACACACACACACAACTAGAGAAGACCATGTAACAAAATCATCACTATTCGGTGTTGCGTGCGTTAGTCTTTTGTATTATTATGTCATAGTTTAACGCTTTGATAACCCCGGATAACTAAAATACTTCGGGTAGGTGTCTACCGACTGCATGAATTGCATTTATATTAAACTAAACTGGTTACCTTCTACTATACTTCTACTTTGGCAATCGGGTAAAAATAAACAATGCAAGAAAGAAATTTTACGTATTTACGGGCATTTAATTTATAAAAAAAGGAATATTCTCCACTTAATGACATTCAAATTAACAGTTAGCATAAAATTCCTACTCATTTCTCTCATGCGAAGAGCGCTCTCTAATTTCTTTAATATGCTAATTCTCAACAGCATGACTATATTCACTCCGCGAAATTAAATAAACGACTCAATTCCACTAGCTTAAAATTACCCCTTGATCTGGTAGCAATACTGTCGCAATTCCTATAATAAGATCTGAACTTATGTTCGGGTTGTGAGACTAGCAGAAATACGTTCAGAATCTGCAAACATCTGCATACATCAAGTGTTGATTTATTCGAGAATTCGCGTCTGCTTGTTTTGCTAGTTAGTGCTATCTCGCTATCCAGTTAACTTGGTCTCTGTTTTAACAATGTACCAAGTCAGGTTTACCTCTATATTTAGTTACAGTAGTTACTCGGCTACCTCAACTACCTCAGAAAGAGGGTTAGATTTTTTTAGTGTATGTACAGTTCAGAAAAATAAAAAGATGTAGATTTTTCGCTCTTGTTACAATGTGAATAAGATATAAAAAGATACCTCTTTCATTTTCCTTTCCTTACAGTATGTATGCCATTTTTTCGGTTTAGGGTAGACCCCCAGCTTACCTAAAGTAAAAAAAAAACGGGACACGGATAAAATGGGAGCTTTAGCCAGCTAAAACTTGACACAGGTTACAATTACAATTTATAAAATAGAGACTTACACACAGAAAATAAACACGTATTTTTTACATTTAAAAAGATGTGTTTTTCTTACGTACCTACTGTGTATGAATATGGATTATTCCATTATTGGAACGCCAAAATTAAAGTCTAACTTGCTTAAATGGGATGGGATCCACCATCGCGACCCCCATTATTTTTTTCCGCTAACATGGACCCCTTGCTGGTCGATATAGACCACGTTGGGGATCACTACTCTACAGCGAGCAGCTTAGTGCGTAATTTTGCGTTGATTAATACTTTATACGCAAGAAAATAAAGGCTGACGTACTTATAACCGCTCGGAACCGGATTAGCACCACCTCAACTCGAGCTGGTTAGTATTCTTTGTATGAAACTCCATACTGTAACGCATACTTATCGGCATCGGAACGGCAACGCCTCGCCTCGGCACAAGCCAACAGACATCTATTGAAAAATGTATCGTACTAACACAGGTTAAAGCTCACTTGTAGCTGATCCGGTTTCGAGCGGTTATGTCCGAGCCAACATAAAACCGTCTCGGTATGTTCTGTTAAGTTTGCTTATGGTGTCTTGGGGCACGCACTGTTGAGGCACGCACACATGCAAGCCGCGTGATATACCTTTGTTTGAAGACGAACTACTGTTTATACTGTGCCTGTAGGTATTTAACTGCTTATAAGGACCTGGAACCTTTCTAACCTGATCTCTCCCTTGCTTCAGGGTACCAACTCCTCGCGGTTCCGTCTCCAGCACAGGCAGCTCCCGGCTCGCGAGGCTCCTGACGCACGGGGTGCGTGGCGCACCTGAGGATGTGGCTATGGACGCACCGAGGCGTCTAAGTTGGGAGAGGTGAGTGCATTAGAATTGTATTGAATAGACATCTTTTATTTCAGGCAACAAGACACATTGTTACAAATAATAAAAATATTAGATAAAAATATATAATTAAATGGCTGGTGCTGTTAGGTTACCCTGAAACTGCATTAAAATATAGTTATTTATGCAACAGTACATAATTAGCTCTTAAGGTGCAAGTGCCGAGTTTGCGAGCGCTGTAATGACAGGCAAGATTCGGGTACCTTAAGAAGATTCTTTATGTACCAGTTACACAAATAGTCTCTGATCTCTTCCGAGAACAACCTCAAAGAGTATCTGATTGGCCTACAGTTATCCAATTACATAGCAGCAGCACTGTGTCATAATTGCACTGTCGCTTTCACATTGTTTAATTTCTTCTATTAAAGCTCTCTGTGTATGTTTATCCTATTTATCCCATTAATCTATTTATTTATTTATACATTTTGGTTACAGTTCCCATTATTCAATTACTTTATACATACCTACGCTCTCATTTGTACATATAAATAGACCAGCAGCGCTTCCTCCTCCTCCTCCACGACTGGTTGCCCAGAAAATCAGTGTCACGGCATTTACATGTCTGACAATATGCTGAGTGGCACCCAAATTGGTGCATTAAAAATAGTTTTAAGTTTTTGTTCAAAATTATTTTCTTAACTTTCACTCATTTTTTTTTTATGTTAATGCTTTGTGATTTGCACCAAATAAACGAGTTTGATTTTGATAATAGAGAAATTCCTAAAAATACAGTACAAAAACAATACAATTCCTATACCCTGTCTATTTAACAGAGTTAACAAAGCGTGGTCTCTGTTGCACTTTTGTATGAAAATGAAAGGGACAAGAAACTGCCAGTGGGCGTCAACAAACGCACGTCAATGGCGGGCTCAGCTTACATGCCGCCTGTTGTTAAAATATTCGTAATATTTCTCGTTATTTTTGTTTGTAGTTAGAGGCACCTCAAATAATTAACTTACTGATAACATCACATTGTCATGTCATGTTAATTCATCTATAAATCCTAATTATGTAATTGAAAGTAGTAGATAATAATATTTAAATATGTGCCCTGCAGTGCCGAGTAAACAAGCCGAGTCACAGGTTTAATAGGAAACAGTCCAAAAAACAAGCCGAGTCACAGGTTTAATAGGAAACAGTCCAAAAAACAAGCCGAGTCACAGGTCAAACGGGAAACAGTCCAATAAACGAGCCAGGTAAAAATTTGTAACCAAAGATAAGCACTTGAAAGCGTCCGCACCGTACGAGCGACAGATGTTGACTAAACTTTGACAGGCATGTAAACCTACCTTGTGCCTGTGCATCGTCCTTATCGCTGACCAATTACGTGCATTCTCTGTTATCTAGTATTAACTTTGTTAAATAGACAAGGTATAGAAATTCCTTACAATAACTGAGGTTACATGTACTACAGAGGTTTCATATATTTCAAAAGCACAATTCTAGGCGGTAAAAACCAATTGTCTTTAGCGTGTTAAGGAATGGTTTTCAATATGGCCGCCATGACTGTTTAGTAAACAAGAGCTATCAGAACTATATTGTAATTTAGTGTTTACCTAAGCTGACGTGTAATTAAGCATTATCAAGATAAAATAAAGTGTATTTGAGTATCTGTTGTAAGCGAATCTCAGTCACTTAATTTGCAAGTCAATGCAAAGCATAATTAAGTTACACCTCACAAAATACACAGCAGTATTTCCTGGCCATTCCGTCCGAAATATATTAAATTGCAACAAACCGAATAAACTCGTGGAGATATTAAGAACTAACTAACTGAAATTTCGGTGGGAATTCACTGAATTCACTGGGCTTTTACGAAACGTTCCGAATTTATTACGGCCAACTTTTTACCTTAGTTTGTTGCCTCTAAAGGTAGAAAAGCAGCTTTTAAGTGCAATTATTTTCAAAGGTAATTAGATGGACGTCTCGGTATTTATTAAAGGAGTGTTTGTATGTTTGGTTTAATGTTGCTTCGTACATGCTGAACTAATGGCCCGATTTCGTCGTAGCGTCGCGAGTTGACACTGGATTATTTTATATACAAATACAAAATGGCGCATAAAAAAAACGCTTTTTGATATACATACATGATCAAATCATATTGTGTGATCTGTTTTCAATACGCTTGGGTATATTTAGAGTACTTATCAATTTAATCGTAGCAGGTTACGCGTCGTAGCACTGTACCGACGATATCTGGTTCAAACCGCTTCACATTGTGAAAAAAAAACAATTTAAATTTTTCAATGCTGTTGAAATGCGACATGTGCAACTTTTACTCCCGACACCGCCGTGGCATTGGGATGCAGTGCTCTTAGTGAGCATTTCAACAATGCAACATTTTTATAAGTTAAATTCAAGCTACTGTACAATTATTGCATTACACTATTTAGAATAATTCTACTTTTATAATCATACGTGTGCGTTATAACTTTATAATTCATGTAAATAGAGCCCTCTGACCAATAGTGGAACTTTAGCATGCAAATAATTTAGCATTTCAGTTGTCTATCCAACTCCTCCTTAATTATTCCTTTACTAAATATTCCCGAATACGTAATGACTTCGAAGTTCAAACAACAAACTATTTAGTTGATTATCCACTGTTTAGTCAACTTATGACTGAATCTTGCACTCGAGTGTTGGACTTAAGCATTTGACGAAGTTAAATCCTGAGTTACGCAAATATGCTAAGTGAATAAATAACGTTGATTTTGACATAAGTAGATTTTGATTCAGGGGAGACAGTAGTGACAGGTTAAGCGTTGCTAGATATGTATGTAAGAAAATTTAGGTAAAAGTAACTGACCCATCTGTATAGACCGTTCGACATTCTATATTTGAAATTTGATGTAAATTCCATAAAAAAACTGTACGCAACTAAATGCAAGAAACCTAGAAAAAAACCGGACAAGTGCGAGTCGGACTCGCCTACCGAGGGTTCCGTACAATACAGTTAATTCAATCCAAAATCTGGACCGCCGTACCATGCATAAGGACCCTGTTTTTTTGTGATTTAATTTAAAATGTACAGATTTCATAATTCATTTTTTCCCTATACTCGTAGTAAAAGACGGTGTTACTAACCAAACTTCATGGTTTTCTCGAGAGTTTCGAAATACGTTACTTTTACGTTACTGTGGAAGATTGATTTTTTCACAGCTTCAAGCGACTATAAACCTAAGTATATAGTTTTAATTTCAACCCGATACCTCCACGCGTTCCCGCGATAAAGGGTCTTAATAGACGGACAGACGGACAATAAAGTGATCCTATAAATAAGGGTTCCGTTTTTTCCTTTTGAGGTAACTAACCCTAAAAACCCTAAAAAATAAAAAAAATAGTTAGGCGCTCTAGCATTTTGTATAGAATTTCAGCCTTACAAAAACTTTCAAAGCAGGGAAAACAGCGTATCTATAACCACAAGCTTACATGATGCACAACACCGTCCAATTCGGTTATGTAACAAAGTACTGCAGTTACATAGGGGACTGCAGATTGCAATCTAACAAGAACTAGGGAGTGCAGCTGAACTGCACTGATATATTAAAGGCGTCTTTTTTAGGTTCTTTTTTAGCCGGCGCGTCCACATAGTGGCTTATGCAACAATTTGTGTTGGTAACACGATGTAGGTACCTATTCATAAACTGGCAGCAGCTGGCAGTAAACCTATTATAGTTAAAGTATTGTTTATTTCTGTCAAATTCAAATGTCATAATGACAGATGTGGATAAAGCCTTTTTAAAGTATACTTTAGCTATGCCGCGTCTATGAATAACAGTTTACGCATTTGATAATAAGTTAATGTCAAGCGTCTCTTTGCATACGACTAAGCTATACAGGTTTCTGTAACCAGATGAATATAGAGCTTCGGTTGCCTAGTAGCTTATGGGCTCCCAATATCCCCAAAGCCCCGCAGTCACCAATGAGTTTTTCTAACTGGTGAAGGAAAAACATCGTGAGGAAACCTGTTTATTCGAACAGCTGAGTGTGTGAGAGGGTAATTGTACAAGAGATTTTAAAGGGTCGAAGGGCATCCGAAAGGGCCCATCTGTAAAATAAAATAAGATAACTAGATGAATATGATGTTCATAGAGTAAGACATAAATTAAATTTAAAAAAAAAGGTTGGTAACGTTTAGTGAACCTACCTACGAAGCTAACGATGGGTTTGATTCCTGGTATAGATAAATGTTTGTGTGATGAGCGCAAGTCAGTATTACCAAACTAGTCTGATAAATAAATAAGTAATAAAAAAAAAAGTTACTCTCAAAATAATTTATTCATTTCCATGTAAATAATAGTATATTACTACAGAGGCCGGGAAGTAGGGGGTTGCCGGCCTAGTTCATATAGACGGCCGAGCGAAGCGAGGCCGTAAAGTTACTAGGCTGGCCACCCCTTTTCACGGCGAGGTATGTATAGTGCTTTTCTCAAACATAATTCATTAAAAAATTAAAACAAAAATTACAACGTGAAATACTAGGAGTGCATAAACATTAAAAGTAACCTACAGTGCTCAGTCATCCGCGCTGCGTCTGGAGTTACATCGCCTGCGATCTAAGTTGCGCTACGCACCCTTAATATCTCTGTTCTCCTGGTACTTCAAATAAACATGCAAAGCTTTGGTTGGGTTCATGCACGGCTTAGTATGTTAGAAAACACAACAGCTATTTAGCCTGTTCATAAACACAGCCGCCAAGTCGACATTAAAATTTAAAAACAAATACTTCCCGGCCTATTCAATTTTGTATGAAATTCCTTTACAGTTCTCTCGAGTTGTTCCTCCCGCAACATGACACTTTGACGCCTAAAAGAACTAACATAATGCCAACATTACATTGCAAATTTGAGAATTAACGTTTCCCTCGTACAGATTTTTCCAAAGCTCACGTTAGATTGAATTATAAAAAACAACCTGAAGTTCCAACGTTATGCTAATCAGACCCCGGCTGGGGCACTTAAATCAATTAAAAAATACTCGGGTCTGTCTGCCAGTCGAACAGTCTGGTAAATGTCACTTTAGTCCTGTACAAACTGAGTTGATGAAGGTAAATCAGTTGAGGGATGCGGTTTCTACCCGACTGTGTCATTAGGAGGTTATGTTATTCGAGACACACTCTGTAGACTAAATGGCTTGATGAATTTTAACAAATGGTCTACTTACAGACAGAGTTAATAATTTTTAAAAGTAACTATTTTTTATCTAATTTAGCTAAAAACCAACCTAGTTAAATTAACTTTCTATCAAGAAACGGCATCCATTGTTTCCGGAATAAAAATATTTCATTTCATGTTCTAGATAGGAGCTATTCAGGGTTAAAAATACTATTTCATATTTTACGCGAACCCAATACACACAAATCACTAAGTAAGTCGATAATATAGCAAATAACAATTTCATAAAAGTTTTTCCTCCCTTGGGCGAGAAAATCCCGAAAAAAGGCAAATTGAATTATGTCATAAAGGATTTCCTGCAGTGCTTATGTTTTATGTATGGCGCGGCGAGGCGGCTAACGCGAATCGACACGTGACGTCCTTGGTAAAAACAACTACTTGGTTCAGTGAACTTCAGAGGCTCTATTCTAATCGGTATAACCATATTGATTTTGACATGTTATCATCTTGGTTTAAACTCTAGGGTTTATGCCAGGGGCACGCTTTTTCACGCGAAGTTTCTTTTATCAAATTAAATAATGTGGGGGCCTAGTCTTGGTGCATTAACGCTAAGTTATCGATTTTCGAAAATCGACAAGATGTTTAGGATTTACGTAAGATCGATATCGCTATATCAACTCTATACATTTTGAGTCCTTCGAAACGTTAGCAGCATTTGCATCTTCGCCGGCCTGCTTTTCCATCGCACCATTAGAGACTTTAAATGTTTATCCACCATAGAACCTTCTCATAATGACAGCGTCAAGTGACGAGAAAATAATTACGTAGGAATTAATCGTTGGTTTAATGCGACAAGGTTCTATAGTGACTCGTCATTTAAAGTCTGTGTTCTTACCTCGGAGACGCTTCAGACCATAAGCACCTAACATTTTGTATAGACACAAACTTTGATGCTCAATTGATATCACGAAATTAAGACAATCCAATTAAGTTTTCTTAATTACAGTGTAATCAATCTCCTCAAATTGACGTTAAACTGCGTCAATGTACTATCGAACCAACGGAACCCTGACCCACCATGGAACCTTGTCACAATGATTGACGTACGATTGTCGTATAGCTTCGTATGACAGTCCTAACGTCAATCACTGTGACAAGGTTCTATGGTGGGTCAGGGTTCCGTTGGTTCGATAGTACGTACAGTCTTAACATGAATGTTAAGCCAGTTGCTAATAGTAATAATTTGAAGTAATACTGGATATACCTACGAGTATAACCAACTAAACCAGATTTGCATTACGCGACGAAAATATGAATAGTGACAAGCGGCTCCACAATCCCGTGTTACAAAACACTTATAGCTCTCTAGTAAACAAAATGTCTGCGTTATCGATCAACAGCTGATAGGCTATATTGAGAGTCCGGCGGAGCATGAACCGTGGCGTGGCGACGCGTGACATCCACGCCTCACGCGTGACAGTAGCCGTATGTGCGTAAGTGGACCTGTTAGGGTTGCCTTGTGAAAAAAAATGTTTATTAAATAAGCCATATTGAAACTTGTCAATAATTAAATTCAAGGTTCGTCCGTATTGCTACCACCATCATATCCTTTAACCTACCGCCAAGCAACAGTGTTCGCATGGCTGTTTCATGGCTAGAGGACATGACTAGTCATAGAGGCATTCCATCTTTAGTCTTTAGGGTTGGCAACGCATTAGCGATCATGAGAATGCATGTGTCTATGGGTCACAAATTCTACTTTTCACTTGGCCTGTGTGCGTTTTTCTTCTCCATAAAAAAATAAAATTAGTCTCAATCATAACAACAGCAGTAACCTCTTCTAGACTGAATGTCAAAATATGCATAGTGTTTTTGCTATCTGCTCCTGGGGCCCTAAAATGGCTGCCTTTACCGCGTGGTAAAGTTTGGATAAGGCATCCGTCACGTTTTGACAAGTAAATTAGTACGACAGTGACGGATGCTTTAACCACATTTGACACGCGATATGCCGTATAGCTCGAAGAAATGTCAACGGATGCGCTAGCAAATAAAATAGATGATAGTGGGGTATATAGAGAGTCCGGCGAAGCGGGAACGTGTCGACGCGTGACGTTCACGCCTCACACGTGACGTGGCCGTACGTGCGTGTGTGAACCTGTTAGGGTTGCTTCATGTATATTTTTCTAAAACGTCTTAAAATTGTGCAAAAATGCGAGACATATCGATTTTTAAATATCTGGCTTATTGAAGACCAAACTTTTGTTTTGACCTATACCTTTTGGCTTTGTTTAAAATAACTGCTCGTTCCGAGGAGGTAGCCTCTATTGCTACCATTTCACCCGATTTTTACAAGCTCCGGTTTTTTGTTCCGGTTTGGGGATAAGACAGCCGGTGTAATGACCAGCATAGAGGCATACCATCTTAGTCCTCAGGGTTGGCAACGCATTTACAGTCTTGTGAATGCGAATGTCTATGGGACACAGTTTCCACTTACCATCAGGTGGCCTGTGTGCTCGTTTGCCTTCTCTACGCCAAAAAAAACCTTTTATTTAACATTCACTGTTCGTGCTTTAGTGATATGGCGTATTCCTACCTAATGGCGAAACCGTATTTATACTCTACAATCGATTTCCGACTTATTTTGAAAAGTAACCGGAAATCATGGCACTGAATAACCAGTAATGTGTTGACAAGTAAACAATCAACATTCGTGATAAATATCGTTAGTACAATTTGGGAAATTGCCTCACGTAATAACACTTAATAAACTTGTTTTGATAACACCGTGGTTATTGGAGAAAACAGGTACGAAACAAACCACCAGGCCACTTACCAATAGCTCTCTATTTCACCATTCTGACTGTCAGGTGACAGGTGACATTTCATTGCGCAGCTTCTATGAATCCTGGTGATGTAAAAACTTACTAACTCTACAATGCATACCGAATTGCTATCTATAATCTAATCTATCATTGTCAAGGTGATGGAATAAGACCATGTATGTGGCCTGAGTTCTTGTTTGTCCATGCCATAATAAAAGTTTTATTGGCAGACGAAATAGCTATAGAGGTACAAATACAGTAGTAAAACTAAATGTATTCATGTGAGAAAAAAACAAGAAGGGCGATGTTTTTTCCCACTGCCTAAAATTTAGGGTAATATTTGAATCTTATGTAAAATGATAAAAGATAAACCTGTTAATTCAGTGGACAGGCCTCATGGGCACTTTTACACGTCAAAAATCTACCAACACTTTTAAAAGGAGGCTTTTGAAACACTGCTGAGAACAAACACCGCAAGAAACTCCGCAGTCAGTATCATATAACCTATGACCATGATAATACTGAACTCAGCATTATATAATGTATAAAACTATGAATTAAAATTAAAATATCATGTTGAGCAGGATCACGTGTCAACCCCAACAATTCAAGAGATAAAAATTAAAAGTATGAACTTAATAAATAAATAAATAAATAAATATGAGGGGACAATGTCACACCAATTGACCTAGTCCCAAACTAAGCTCTAGGCTTGTACTATGGGTACTAGACAACGATATAAATACTTATATAGAGAAATATATACTTAAATACATAGAAAACATCCATGACTCAGGAACAAATATTCGCGCTCGTCACACAAACATCTGCCCTTACCGGGATTTGGACCCAGGACCGCTAGCTTCGTAGGCAGGGCCACTACCAACTAGGCCAGCGTGTCGTCAATACAGCGCCCGCGCGCGCTCGTGTCGTTATTCTTCAAACAACAGTATTGTTATGTTTTCCTATACATATAAACCGTGTTTCCTAAACAAGATACAATCTTTTAATTTTTATAAAGAAATTGTGATCTGTGATATACATGTATGCGGATGTGTAGTTTTTGGAGTCCATTGTAGACTTTAGTACCTAAATATGCCAACACGAAGACTATAAAAACTTATACCTAACGTGAGTTTCAGTTTGTACCATCGCCCATACTGTCAACTGTCCATCGGTGTATGCCTTTTGTAATAAGATACACCGATGTACAGTTAAGGGTGTTGCTTTTTGTACAGACACACTTTATAACTTTTTAAGCTGGATTTCTGTTATTTACAATCCCCAGCGTTTCGTTGAACAACAGTTATTAAAGCTCAACAAGAGGCCTATGTGCTCGTTACTAATCTTGATAACTCTTTGGCTCAAGAAACAAGAAACAAAAAATATGAATTATTTTATCGTTTCGTTTTTACAAGTCAGACAAATGGACGGATACAAAATCAAACACATTGCATTTTTTTTAAAAACACACCTAAACTACACCAAGATTATACCAAGTATTTACTTACTCAGATTACAAGTCTTCAAAAAATGTTTAATGCTATCTCTTGGTCTTGTACGCTGTCGTTATGGACTCGCACTTATCTTGTTAAACAAAGTTTACGCAATATATAAAACTTATTTTACTCTAAAAGTAAATCTAAGATCACAAACTTATCAGCCAACTCTGAAAACTCATCCGTATTTATGACATTTCAAACTTAAAATGGCGTTCCATTTCTAAACTCTAAACCGTCTTCAACTGTATTTTTCAACCGTCTTGTTCGAAACAAGACAGTTGGAAGCAAAATATAAGTTCCAAAGAATCCTGCATCATGTCCGCGGGCGTGAGACCAAATGGAAGTTAAATTACAGTTTGGACTTCTGGAAGACAGTCCACGTAATGGCCTTTTATTTTACAGGATTTCATTTGCAGTAAAATAAAAACGATGTTATTTAGTGTATAAATGTACCCAGTTCCAAACTAAGCTCTAGGACTTGTACTTTGGATAACTACAGTGATTTTCAGCGACGATGAGTCCTGGGACAGTTCAGGAACTTAAATAATTAATCGCCTATTTCTAAATACCTCGCATGTGAGTCTAGTAAGCGATTTAAATAACGAAATACGGCTGTCACGGAACTCATCGTAGCTGAAAATCACCGTAGCTGATAAATGTACTTACCTATATAGAGAAATACATACTTTAATACATAGAAAACATCCAAGACTCAGGAGCTAAACTCGCACTGATTACACAAATATTTGCCCAACCCGGTACTGCACCCGTTACCCCGCAAATATGTTTTTCTCACACATGCTCGGAAATGTATGCGTTAATGTCATGAAATTAAGACATGATGTTTCTTGTATATGGCTGCCTAGGCCAAGGAGTAATGTATGAAAAACCTAAGAAGAAACGTAACTGGACGCTGCTCTAACTTTTTAAATTTGCTTACTAACTAAATTGACAAAGGAAACATTACGTACTGCCAACCACCACTAGACTCTTTAACCATACTGTGCGACATTAAAATAAAACAAAATCGGCACTTTATTTATGTGCAGTCTTGAGATTGCCTTCGTAAGATTGCAGTCTCGAGATTGCCACCGTAAGATTGCAGTCTTGAGATTGCCATCGTAAGGTTACACAGTCTTGAGATTATCATCGTAAGGTTGCTTGCAGTCTTGAGATTGCCTTTGTAAGATTGCAGTCATGAGATTGCTATCGTAAGTTTGCAGTCTTGAGATTGCCATCGTAAGATCATACGTTCTTGAGATTGCCACCGTCAGATTTCAGTCTTAAGATTGCCATCTTAGAAAAGAGAAGCCTCGGCCGGAACAGGGATTGAAGGACTCGTTCTATCCGGCCTCGTCTACGACTCGGCCTTCTATCCCAAACTCGTCCTTGAATCCCTTACTTCACGGCGTCTGCAGTAATGTACGATTGAATTAAACAAAAACCCAGGGTCGAGGACTATCTAACAGACAAAAATGCATGGGCTAAACCCGAAACTTAGTCAATAATAATTTGTTCAAATGCAAAAGCTTTATCCTGCTTTTTCTTGTCTAGGGGACACCGTTGATGCAGGAAAACATATCGAAACTTTTATGTGGTCATCTTGCACCATCTCATATAGACATAAGTAGTTGATTCTATTTTTTCTTTTTTCTTTTCTCTCTATCTCTCCCGTAAGATTTTTGGCATGTTTTCCTGCTGAACTACACATGTTATTTGATATTATATTTAATTCAATATTTGTAGCTTTATATAATGCTAGACTAAGTAGTATCATTGTAATATGAAATATGAAATATGTTTAAAAAATGACTGACTGCTGAGTTTCTTGCGGCGTTTCTACTCAGCAGTGGTCTCCTCTTGGGAAGCGCCTACTTACTGAATAAATTTCTTTTATCTTTTTATCTTTATCTTGAAGCAGCTCATGTCACCACTCATCATTATAGTCCAATCAGTATGTTCAGTTTTCGCCTTAGTCCTATAATCTAAAAAAAAACTTTCGTTTGCAGGGCCACTAAAGTACGAACCATAATGCGTGGGACCACGACATTATTCCTCACTTCACGTTAGTAAATTACTAGTACTTACTTGATTGCTGTGAAGTTAGCTCTGGTAACCCTTTATTTGTCCAATTTGTCTCACAGACTATGGTTTCGAATTTACCCGTTTACCGAATATTAGACCAACCGTGTCGCCTTACTTTTTCACTTAATTCAACCACAGGATATTCCACAAAATCGGAACCATTTCGAAACCTTAACAATCATCTGACAATGAAATATCATATATTTCATTTTATGTCAGACAAGATAAATAACCTTGCTTACGTATCTCGAAGAGTATGTTCAAGAATAAGGATATAAGTATTAAAAAAGACTGTATTTATGTCAATCAGGCTGACCTGTTTGCGCTGAAACAGGATCCGACCGGCTCACGTCACTGTCACTGGAAACTCTAGCCTATTGACATGTGAGAAAGGTGGATAATGCTTTATGAAATAAATATCAATGTATTCCAATTGTACCTAAACGTTGTATGTAACAGAATAGGGGTGTTCTTCAAGTAAGTAATGTGAAGGTGGTGGGGTGTTTTTAAAATTAAACTTGCTTGATTATATGTTTCACACATTTATTTTAGGAAATAATCGTGGTTACTGCTTTTTGCACATACAACAAGGTCATCCTTCTCCTTCCTTCATTTTACTTCAATCTCTTCCAAAATCTTTTGAGGTTCTCCTCCTGGCAGCTATCTGTATATCTCTATTGGAACACCCCGTGTTCCTGTTTTAAACATCGGACCATAGAGGTAACGTGGAGATCTTCAACCTTCACAGTATCTTGATAAAAAATAACTACTTCTGTAAGTCAGACAGCATATCTACCAAGTGGAAACGCAGTAGATTAATTGACAGTTGCTTCGAACGAAATATACCAAATGACTCGAAGTAACATAACCTATTGATTGGTTAGAATTTTATTATTAATTAATTTGTTAGTTGTGGAACCACATACAATGTAGCACTGGCATGGGTAACAGGACACAGTGGAGCAACAGGAAATTAGAAGGCAGATGAACTGGCTACGTCCTACCCTAGCGTACCTACTCGACCGGTAGCTCTAACACGAACATTTCATACATACATTTTCAATAACAATAAAGGTCTCGCAACGTATCTGTCTAGGGCTACCGATCTACGGTACGATTATTTCCACTGTGACACTCAGGGCATCTCGGTTTTAATCGTAAAGGTTCGTGTTTTGACATACAGCATATAAAATCCTAGAATAACTCACATAAAATACTCAAACCTGTTTAGTATATACTAAAATACTATAAAATAAAATATAATCAACTTCTTATGGCATACTAGCTTCTGCCCACATCTGTAATATTCACAGGTCTACTGAAAAAAACGGTCTACATTGCTGTTTTAGACTGTTAAAGTGCACGCTATGATATTATGAATATGCAGCAAATTTAGGGAATGCAAAAACCGGTGAAAATAAAAAACCGGTTAATAACCGCCTCGACGGATTCAAAACCGGTTAACCGGTGTTTAACCGGTTTTTTGCAAACTATTTGAAATCGAAGAATTACACGATAATTTTACTATTCTTGGTTACTTTTGGTGTAAACGGCGTATTTTTTTAGATGTAAATAGGTATTTAAATGATTTACTCTGTACTAAACTAATTATACATACGGTTATTTATGTTTATATATTTATAATATATTTAGAAATGTTTAAGCGAATAAATAAAAAGCATATGATTCTTCTTTATAAACTTCAAAACAAATCAACAAGTAACGAATTAAATTATAAACTTCAATTATACTTATATAAAAAGTACAATTTTAAATTTTAAAAGTTTAACAAACTTGTAACTTAAATATTGGTTCTTTAGTGTAGCAAACTAAAACAATGGGGTTTACCCAGCCCAGCCACAAACAAACCCTTTCTGCTCGTTTTTTTAACGCGGCCGCGGCATTACTAAAACGGAGTGGGGGTGGTTAATGTTTTAAGCTGTTCAATTAGTATAGGGAATAAGTACTATATAAATTAGCTCCAGCAATGTAAATTTTTCATGTAGCTCGTGTATTGTATCAGTAGTTCAGCACGTTTAATGAAGAAATTAAATTAATAAAACTTCTTGCTATTCGCTACACGAAAAAATCGAGTATGTATTTTTGTTTTTTACAAAATAAGAATACGTTTCCTTTCCACGCTATAAGTATTCGTCATTTTATAGTCTGAAGAATATTCTGGGGTATCTAATTGAGGCAATTTACAGTCTTTTAAGGGCAAGTTTCAATTCGGTTAATAACCGGGGAAAGTTATAAAAAACCGGTTTTTAACCGAGATCAAAAAGTTTCGGTAAATCGGTTTTTCGGTTAACCGGTTAACCGGTTTGCATTCCCTAGCAGCAATGTGTCTCGTGTCATTTGCACTTCCGATCTCTCCCGATCGACGGTCCCTACCAACAAAGTCGGATCTGCAAAACCCTTACTTTTCAGTACGCGCCATCTAAGGTGTTTTTGTCTATATCATTGCCATTTTAAGTTATATTGACATCAAATTTGGCATGAGTACATAATGTTAGGTTACTGTAAATAATACATAAGCACATACATCTTTTTCCTATTACAAGTCATAGAAACGTGACATGTTACATTCTTAAGCGAAACATTTCGATCAACATTTGTCGGAAGTGACACATGCGACTCTTTTGTTGGGGCTACATACCGTACACATTGTCGGTTGTGTCACAAGCGACATTTTAAAACGGACAAAGTGACCGTACAGATTGTCGGTTGTGTCACAAGCGACATTTTAAAACGGGCAAAGTGACTATTTTTTTGGTAGTATGTGTGATCATTTAGACTCTGCTTAGTAAAATTTGATTCAACGCAACTGTAATGGTTGGTCTTGAGTACCATCATAAATACATGTTCGACATTAGCGACTAAAATTAAACAAACAAATGAAATTACCATTGTTTTATTAATTTTTTGCAAGTAATGAAACAAAATCCTATTTAAATAGGTTTTAACAGAAAATTGCATACATTCTTCTCAAATTGCAATATTTAAAATAAAAAAACTCAAAACATGTACCTATTAACATGAAACATTCAAAAAATTTGTATCTGTATACACTGGAACAACACACGAAAACAACGAAGTCAGTCTAAAAAATACACGTAACCTATAACACAGATCAGCTTTATCGTTAACACTAGAATTGCTATAGTAATCAGTCTAAAAGTTTACAAAATATAGTAAGTCACACTTTATATTGTCAATTTTACTTAGCTTAATCCTTAGGTCATCAGATCAACAGACAACAATGTTTTTATAAGACCTGTCCGCTTTAGTACTAAAATAAAGTGATATAAAATAAAATCTCAAAAAGTCGTATAAAATAAAATATTCTTCTAAAAACTAACGTATTGCGTAATTAATCACTATCTTCGAGATCAGAAGGCACATTATTTTGTTTCTTTTGAAACCTGTTCATGTGAGGGAGATCCTCATAAAACTTGTGATATTTTTCAGGGATAATACCACTTTGGCACATATCTTGCAGGTCTTTGAATTTATCATAATTGACTAGAAGTGGTCCTTGATAAGCATTTTTAAGTTCAAATTCTCTTGCAAATCGTTGGGTATTACGAGATGCACATCTGAGGACCACAATGCATTTCGAAGATTTATCCAATTCATATTTATATTCAATTCGGTCGAATTGTTCTACATTTACCTTTACCTCTCTAATACGATTCCAATGAATCTTCTCATTTAAGGTATTTTTTGTCCAATTCTTGCTGGTCAATAATGCTTTGAAATCGTAAAAATCGTTACTAGCCATTTCTTGTACAATATAAGGATCACCTTCAGATTTAGCCCAACGCACTAAACAGTACCACTCCTCGGGAACATAAATCATTTTACCTTTACAAGCTCTTTCGATGGTGGCATGGACACTATCACCCTCGTTTTGGGTGTGGCCTTTTTCTAAAAACCGATGAGTGATAGTAACATTAAATTCTTTGGCCGCAAGCATGTAAAGTAAAAAAACAATACGATTTCTGTTTTGACCGCCACAATTGTCGGACCAAAACAGAAATTCTTGAACACCTTTTTGTGCCTCTTCTTTTATAAAACTATATAGGCAACTGGATACCTCATTGGCTCCTCGTTTTGCGATACCCTCATGCCACATGTAACACAGACCTTTTTTTTCGGCCATATTATATACGGTAAAGTTAAAGGTTGACAACTTACGCTTATAGTAAAAAATACTAACCTCGCCGTGAGGACTTGTTAGCACTTTCTGGAAGTCAAATGTAGCAACGACCAATTTTTTATTTTTTAAAGATTCTTTCTTGTCTTCACTTTTAAGTAAACGAGCTGTTTTCTTGTGGCTAATATGTTCTAGATGTCTCGTTTTATCTTCGTCTGTAGGCTCTGCCTTATTTGAAAAGGCATGACAAATATCACAACAATCTTTCTTTGGCTGATGAAATGCTATATTGAACTTTTCATTCACAATATCTCTATATTGCCGCTTAGTATGTGCTCTATTAGTATATTGAGCCAAGCCACTCCACTCGCAATATAGTTTATACATTCGAGAGACACTTTCAATGCCGTCCAAATAAAGTTTTGTGGAGTCTTTTCGAATGTAGTGTGACTCTACCAAGGGAAACGATTTTACATGGTCGCAAACGCTTTTGACCATCTCATCATCTATGACGGTTTTTTTATGGTCATACTTACCTCGATTATCGGGTTCAAGTATATCATATCCCTTATTTTTCTTCCAAGCAGTGCTTATAATTCTTTCACCAGAAGCAATGGTATTAAGAAACATCGTTTTGCAAACTTTCATTTTCATGTTTTCGTCGGTAGGCAGATAATAAATAAATGTGTTCTGGCGATCGTGCTTAGTAATTTTAGTTGTACGACGACACTTTGCAATTTTTTCAGTATATTTGATGACATACTTCCATTGAAGGGAACGTTCGCCAAGAGACCAAAATTTATTAAAAATTACCAAACGTTGCTCTTCGGATATAGAGTTATAGCACTTTAGGCGGCATTTCATAGAACACGGACCCATTAAACATTTTTCATTAATTAACTTTCCTTTTCCAGTTTTGTAGGATTTGCCCAAGTTCTTATTTTTCTTTCTTTGTGTTGTGTCCCAATTCTCTTTATGTAGTTTTCGTTTTTTGCCTTTATCCATTTTAAAAGATCGTTTACGAAGTCCACTCGTGGAAGGAGTAAATGGACTGTTAATTGACAATGTGGATGGAGTTGGAGCATTACTTAGATCAGTACATTCAGTGTTACATTGAGAGCAAAATGTATCATTGCAATGGCCTTGACATAATACATGATTCGGAGTAGGAACTGGAGTATCAACATTTAACATTACCTGCTGATTCGCGAGAGTTTCATCGCATAAAGAATCTGTTACTGGGGGCGTGGTACGTACTTCTGTAGACGCTAGAATATCCGAAGGTTGTGTTTGAGTAAGAGTATTTATTTCTGAAGACATTTGGGTGTTCTTTTCCATCAGCAGTTCCACATTATCAGATACTAATGCGTTCGTAACAGTTGGTTCCGAGTTAAACTCTTCTGGCTCTGGAGCTGGACAACTTTCTGATGTGTCAGATAACTTAGAGAACATGTCCGTGTTATTTAAAATAAGATCCAATTGATTTTCATCTGGAATGGAATCTTCATTTTCGTTGTTAAAAACATCACCCAATAAATCTTGTAGCTGAATTAACTCTGCCTCGATGTGTTTTGGAATAGGTGACTCACATTGACCTTAAAAAAAGCATTCAATATTGATATTACTATCAAGCAAGCAAGCTTTAAAAAACCGTCTCCCTATGCTTTAATACAATTAATAGCAAATAATTATGACACTCCTCACATTAAAATAATCCAGCGACATCCACATCCGTCAAGCCGTTAAGCCTATAGCAGCTCACAAAGAGACAGTCACAAACAAACAAACAAACAAACAAACAAACAAACAAACAAACAAACAAACAAACAAACAAACAAACAAACAAACAAACAAAGAAACAAACAAGCACACATTACATTATACACAAAATCCTCACCACCCTCCATCATACCCAGCGAACTTCAACGGTTAATGCAGTTACAACAGCTAAAAAATTACGTAATATTCTATTAAAATTGTTGGTTGTGTCACTTACAACTTGAAAATCAATGGTGTTAAACAATCAAAACTGTCGTATTTTAAACTTACAACATTGACGCAGCAACGTACCGTCCAATTATAAAAGTTGGTTGTACCACTTACGACAAAAAAGCGAAATCATAATGCAATTGAAATTGTCATAACTGCCACATCCAACATTAGAAGCAATATAGTTTCCAAGCAAAAATGACGGATGTGCCACATCCGACATAAAAACGAATAAAAATACGAACAAAATTGTCGTTACTTCCACATTCGACAATGTTGCCTGGACAAAACTAATAATGAAACCAAACTTAAATAAAACCTCTTTTTTAATCAAATTTGTAACCTTTGTTATTAAGATAATCAGAGAAGAATATTATTTTACGGACTCAGTGCACAGAATAATAATTTTACTTACTTTTACTCCTGGAACGATCGTTGCGATTTGAATTTTCGATGTTCAGTTTTTTCTTTTTCCGTGGTGTGTAATCATGGTTTTCAGCTAAAGCAGTTTGCAAGATCCTTTTTGACCTATTGCTTGCCATTGTCGATTAAAATTACGCAGTTAAAGTACTTTTTCGATGTTGTGTGCGAAACGTCCTCTCTCCCGTGTAACAGAGCGGCAACTGGCAGTTCCGCCGCGTCCTTACCCCTCCACTCCCCGCCAACACTGTCGCCACGTCACAACCGACTATGTCAAATGGACGCTCTACTAAGATCCGACATTTTTAATCTGAATAACTCGTAAATTAATTAAAAAAAAGGAAATCTTTAAATGTGGTGTGAAAATATAAGGTTTCATATTCACTTTTACGCAATAAACCGATATCCGCAAAATTTCAGATCCGACTCTGTTGGTAGGGACCGTCGCGATGAATGTCGAGAATTGCCGAGTGTCAAAGTCCAATTAATCGTACTGTACTACTTCTATAATTTAAAACTTTAAGTACCTACTTCCACACAACTATATTGGGCTCTTAAAGACAATTATTGATAGAGTAGCACAATAAATGGAATCTTAATACGTGGCAAGGTCAGCTGAGAAACATGTTTTCCGAGACTTCTGGGTCCAGGGATAACTGGGACGCGCGTGGCAGGTCATAATCCAATTAGGGCGGATTAGGACTTTAATTGGGTAGCAGTTAAGTTTGTTTTCGGTCGTTACTTGGACAAGATTTCGTTAAATAGGCCGACGTTGAGGCGCCGAGGTGGATAACTTTAGTAGTTATGTTTTTAGGGCTTCGTGCCTGGATGGAGCCCTATTAATAGGCCTCCGCTGTCCGTCCGTCTGTTTGTCCTAACATTAGACAGCTGTATCTTTTGAACGGTAATTAACCAGTTTTTTAGAATGTGTTTTATTACGGCATTTACTAATATAACAAAATAAAGTAAGTTTTTTGGCTAAGGGCGACTTTGTCTACAGTCCTATTTCGTCACCTTCCTAACTCGTCCACAATGCCATGTCGTCAGCATGTAATTCGTAAATTGTCATTCCTAACTCGGCCACATTTCTATGTCGTCAATTTCCTATCTTGTCCACATTCCTATATTGTCCATAGTGCTAACTCATCCACATTCCTATATCGTCCACAGCGCAAACTGAAGTAAGCCACACAATATTGAAGAAGTTGACCACACAATAGAAATGTGGACGAGTTAGGAAGGTGACAATATAGGAAAGTAGACAAGTTAGGAAGGTGACAATATAGGAATGCCGACGAATTGGACTTTTTTTTAAACAAAGGAAAAGGCAGACGAGCAGTAACCCATCACTACATCGATTGTATTATTTCATCGCTGGCTATTTTCTGATGAAATCACGACGTATTCAAGAAATCTTAAACATTAATCAGGTATGAAGGTTCGGAATGGCGATTTATAGGTTTTCACGATAGGTTTTGAAGATGTTCAGTTAAACATTTAGTATTGCAACTATATATATATAGTTAGTATATTTTGTACAGTAAAGTCCTCAAATTGTTGATCCACTATGGAACCCTGTCGCATTATTAATTTTTTTATGGCATAGAGAAGGCAAACGAGCACATAGGCCACCTGATGGTAAGTAGAAACTGTGAGCCATAGACATTCGCATTCAAGACTGCAAGCCTAAGACTGCAAATGCGTTGCCAACCCTGAGGACTAACATGGAATGCCTCTATGCTAGTCATTACACCGGCTGTCTTATCCCCAAACCGGAACACAACAATGCGAACACTGCTGTTTGGCGGTAGGTAATGGATAAGATGGTGGTAGCGATCCGGACGGATCCTGCACCACCCGCGAAACAACGTTAATCATTCACTTTAGCGTATTTTATTTCATGTTGCGTGACGCTGTCATTATGACAGGGTTCTATAGTGGGTCAACAATTAAAGTCCTTGACTGTACTAAATCATTGTTGTTGGATTTACGGCACGGCTACCGCCAGCCTCAGGGGATTTACCAAAACTAACACACCAAAGTTCCTAGAATAGAAAAGAAGCTACCAGAATCCCTAAGCCTTTGAACCAGTAAATATAGTTTATACGATAAAGCAGTGTAGATATGTAGTGATGAGTTAACGTCAATATTATAGTATCGAATCGGAATACGTAATATATTTAAGTTCAAGCTCAAGTTTAAACAGCACAATGCTATGTCCATTAGTTATTTATTGAGCTTTTCCAACTAAGGGTCTCCCCAAACCAGTCGACGCCGTTTCGGCGAATCGCGTACGGAAAAAGCTTTATGTCAACGCAATAAGAGCGAATAAGACGTCAATCGGCTCGGCAGACGCGAAACGACGTCTTTCGACGGGAAAACGGCGTTTTGCCGTAAAGCTGTTCGCATTCTGTACGACGCTGTTAGCAGCCTACCGCACACGTTCGCATTCATAAATCTCCGAGTGCCGCCGTTCGGTGCCGGCAAGAGTTGAACAGTTCCGATCACGGCCGAGTACCTACGATAAAGGACCGGTCAGAGAGAGAGAGAGAGAGAGAGGATGAGACTGCTGAACGCAGGTGTACAACCGCGGAGACGGCGACGCGAATAGTATGATGTAAAACACTCGGCGAAAGCCGACTCCGAGTCGACTGGTTTGGGGAGACCCTAATAATACATCTGACTTACCTATGCTTATTCGGTGGTTAGGTACTCAATTATAGGAAACCACATCCTACACCACCACGTAGGTACCAGTAAAATATACAAATTGAAATACAACAAGCATAACATATCAGCCCCCACGGTGTCCGAGAGATAAATCACATTACCATCAAAACAATCAACATTTTAATGACAAATACAAACGAGTATGGTGAATACATTTGGTACCCTGACCTGTATAAGTATTTTTTAAACCATCATTGAAAAGAAGATGCGCTGCAAGAAACTATAGATAGATCACTTGAAAGTGAGTTACATTGCAATGTTGGTAACACTTAATATAAATAGATCTATCCATACTGTGTAATGTGTATACTAACTTTTAAAAATAATTCTAGTAAATAATAAGCTTTGAAAACCTGGCTACCGCTGCCGCATTATGACTGAGGAGGTTTTAATATAGCTAATGTAACTTCTTGGGTTAATACGAATCCAACGGTGCCATAAATTAAAAACCGGCCAAGTGCGAGTCGGACTCGCGCACGTAGGGTTCCGTACCACTATACATCTAAATAAATGTTTTTCTTTATTATTTATTATATTGGAGTTGATTGAATGAAAGGTAAAATGCGGTTTACGATTTATAACGTATTAAAATCTCGTTCAAACCAATTTTCGGTGGAAGTTTGCATGGTGATGTACATCATATATTATTTTTACATTTATCATTCCCTTATTTTAGAAGTTACGGGGGGGGGGACACACATTTTTCCACTTTGGAAGCGTCTCTCGCGCAAACTATTCAGTTTAGAAAAAATTTTTATTAGAAACCTCAATATCATTTTTGAAGACCTATCCATAGATACCCCACACGTATGGGTTTGATGAAAAAAAAAATTGAGTTTCAGTTCTAAGTATGGGGAACCCCAAAAATTTATTGTTTTTTTTTCTATTTTTGTATGAAAATCTTAATGCGGTTCACCGAATACATCTACTTACAAAGTTTCCATAGTATAGCTCTTATAGTTACAGAATAAAGTGGCTGTGACATACGGACGGACAGACATGACGAATCTATAAGGGTTCCGATTTTTGCCATTTGGCTACGGAACCCTAAAAAGCGTTTAGCCTTATACTAGTAGGTTAGAAAGAAACATGTATCCATATACAAACTACAAATTCATCCGAAAATATAATGATCGCTTCACCAGTATTGTAAAATAAAACATGTAACAACACTAACCAGTGGTTTGATTCTTTATCTAGAATATTCCTTTTCTCAAAAGAGAAATAGCAAGCCGGCAGTAAACCCAAATTGGTCCAATCACAACCCACTGAATGCGGCGCACTTTATCTGCCAGTTATAGCCAATCCTGTGCCGTTTCGAGCCCGCGCCGCAACTTACAATACGGACTTGGGATAGTGCGGAGAAAGAGTTTCGGTCCGAATTGTGCTGGAAAGTTTAGCGAAAGGGCTTAGAGCGATTTTGTAGAGTGGAAATGGACGAAGGCGTTTTCCGGAAGTGCAATGTCATATCGAGGTAAATTATGAAATTGTTTTTAATGGGTAGAAATTGTTCAATATGTTTTGTTTACAAATGTTAAAAAAAGTAATATTTAATAATTATGTCAACCCTGAGGTAAAAATATTGTTTTAAGGGTTCCGTACTCAAAAGGTAAAAACGGGACCCTATAACGATAACGATAACTATAAGACTCCGCTCTCTGTCTGTCTGTCACCAGGCTGTATCTCATGAACCGTGATAGCTAGACATTTTATAACAACAAATACTAATCACAGAATAAATTAAATATTTAAGACAGGCTCCCATACAACAAACGTGATTTTTCCCCGTTTTTTTGCTTAGTTCTATAGATAATAGTACGGAACCCTTCATATTTTTTTTTTATTGCATAGGGAAGGCTGACGAGCACACAGGCCACCTGATGGTAAGTGGAAACTGTGACCCATAGACATTCGCATTCACAAGACTGCAAGCCTAAGACTGCAAATGCGCTGCCACCCCTGAGGACTAAGATGGAATGCCTCTATGCTAGTCATTACACCGGCTGTCTTATCCCCAAACCGGAACACAACAATGCGAACACTGCTGTTTGGCGGTAGGTTAATGCATGCTTCATTCGCGAGTCCGACTCGCACTTGGCCGGTTTTTTAGTAAGGTCATGGTACGGTTACCCATCACATTTTAGGGTTGAAACGATATTTTTTTACATTGAAATTTAACAAGATATTACTCGAAAAAGGTAGAAACCATTAACATTGTTTTTCGAAACAATCTATTGTTAAAGATACATAATATCCCATGTGACACTTAGCGACAATAGCTACTCACTCAGAGATAGCGGGCACGTGGTTCTACACACACAAGAATGACCTACCCGTTTTCGTGAGATAAAATAACGATAACACTAATACCCGTTAAAAATAAATAAACCCAACAAACTTGGCAGCTCAATAGGGTATTCTACACGGCAAAATCATAATTATTGCCTTTCACATGTTATCGTATTATCAACGTTTCCTTAGCTCTTTACTTGACTGTAATGGCGGCTGAATTTAAAACAATACGATTTATATGTCAAAGGCAATAACGTTTTACCCAGAAGAATAACGTCGTAATATTGCCGCTCAAAATAACAAAAGAAAACATTTCTAGCGTTTGCAACTGGCTAGAGACAACATTCGAATTTAAATAAAGAATGTTTTGTTCAAACCAATTCCATATTCGAAAACACGCCCGTCTCTATTTCATTCAGACAACAACTACCGACTCAATATGGGTTTGATGGCTCATCCAGTTTACCAAGAACTCTGACCTTCCTTCAATGTGTTCACTTTATAACATGAGGAGAGCTCTTCCCGGTCTGGTCGTATGTAATATTCAAGACGTGCCTGCATATTTTTGTTGGCGAATTACAGGTAATATTGGCCGGTACAAAAGTTTCTTATTTCGACAACGACTCAAGTCGAATTTTTAAAGATATTGTGCATACATTTTTAGGTCTATTTTGTTCTAGGTTACTCCCATAGCTCTTTATTAGACCTTTGGACTTGTATACCTCTCTCATTCACGCTCTTATGCGCGTTTAACCGACTTTAGACTCTAACACAAAAATCTTTTTAAGACCTCTTGCACTGTACTTAACATTTATTGACATGAATTTTGAAAGAAAAATGCTACATCTAAGAAAAAAAAATCGTGTTTTGTCGAAAGGATAATGTGTCACCTTTATTCAAACGGAGTATAGGTACTTACTGGTGTTTTTTTTTTTACTGGGATGTTACGGGAAAATCCGAAACCATGCGAGATAGGTACAGGTAAACTGTCTAAGCAGACATGGGGTTTTTTTTTTTTTTTGGCATAGTCATTTTTTGGTCACGAGTGAGATGTCCATAAAAATGATTTAATTTAAAAAAAAAAATGTTTTATGCAAATCGACCCAGTTTCATGTTGGATGATTTTTAAATAATGTGACTGCCGGATGTACTAGGTTTTTTGTTATTAAACCATTTCTTCGGAACTAATTGTAAAAAAATACTTAAAATGTTTACGTTTCCGTCTCTTCTTCTTAAACGTGTACATTTTAAAGACAGTTTTAAAAAAAAACAATTAAATAGGATCCGACTATACCCTCTTTTAGACAATAATAACCGTTCATGTTTATGGAGAAGGAATTCATCGCCTTTCTAAACCAAGTTTGATTTTTAGGGTGCCGTACGAATAAGGTTAAAAAAAGCAGTCAAGAACATTTTTATTATGGCATTCAGAAGGCAGATGAACACACAGACCACCGAATAGTAAAGGGGATCTGAGACCCATAGACATTGGCCTTAAGACTAAGTACACAATCTCAAACCCGTCATGGGGTTCGTCAAATCAAATCGTTTTGCGGGTGGTAAGACCTTGTGCAGGGTCCGTCCGGATCGCTACCACCATCTTATCCATTAACCTGCCGCCAAACAGCAGTGTTCGCATTGCTGTGTTCCGGTTTGGGGATAAGACAGCCGGTGTAATGACTAGCATAGAGCCATTCCATCTTAGTCCTCAGGGTTGGCAACGCATTTGCAGTCCTAGGCTTGCAGTCTTGTGAATGCGAATGTCTATGGGTCACAGTTTCCACTTACCATCAGGTGGCCTGTGTGCTCGTTTGCCATCTCTATGACATAAAAAAAAAAAAAAAAACCAAATTCTTTATTTGCGATAAATATGGTTGGTTGGTACAGATCTTAAATTATTATACATAGGTCAACATATTTAGCCATCGGTGACAGCATGCAAAACTTGAATACTTATATTTAACATGTCATTTAAATAACATTAGTTTACTTATGGGCAGAATAGGAAGTTCTTAGCTCTAAGTATTCCTTCACTGAGTAAAAACATTTTTCCAGCAACCAGTTTGTCAGCGTTTTCTTAAACTCCTTGAGTGGGAGGTTTATAAATCGCTTCGGCAATTTATTATATAACTTAATGGCCATTGGATAACAGCTACTTTTAAATAGTTTAGTTTTAATTGCAGGTAGGGTTAGCTTATCCGGGTATCGAGTAGTAATCGCACATGTATCACTGGTCGCCGAACTTTAACCCATAAAAGTATTTAGTCAAGCTTATTAAATATTTGCCACATAAAAGCTGAGCTTTCTTTTTACTCGGTGCACTCTTGTCAAAGTGGTTGTCCAAGATTATCCTAATGGTATCTTACGGAACCCAACTTGAAAACTACCTCTTAAACGGCACTAAAGCGGGTTCTTTCACGAGACGCGTCCACATTCTTTGTGTGGTCTTATTTCTGGAGTGTAACATTTATCTCCTCAACTAAAGAGCTCCTTTAGTGCTCCGGAAACTGCAGTTGAATTTCTAGGTTGTTTAGGTGCTTTAATGGTAGGGTTACCATCCGTCCTGAAGTCCTGGCATGACAGGACTTTTAGACTGGTCCGGGCTTTGTCCGGCCTGTTATTCGTCGGGTTTTTTTTTTATTAGGTGGAATAAAGATAAAGGAGATTTATTCGCAACGAAACAAAACCACATTACATAGATACAAAAATATCAAAACACAGAAAAATTGTTGCGAAACGGTCCCAACTCAGCATTCGCTAGCCGTAAAGCCAGCACTGGTCTTCCGTTAGAACCGCTTGGTGAAAAAACGGAAAGTGACACATTTTACACAAAACAATGCTCAAAGAAAAACATCAAGGAACAAATATAATAATTTGTTCGAGATTATCTCGAACGTCTCAAATGAACAAAAAAATTATGGCCTGGTAAAGTTGGCAACACAAAGGAAACAGAATCAATAAAATAAAACCAAAGAGAACTATAGTCTATGGATTATGTAAACAAAGCAAGCATATAGGTCACGTAAGAATAACAAAAATGATAGACTTTCAATTCAAGAAACAAAATAAATAAATGTTTTTTGGTTTTACATTTAGAAACATTACACTACTGTGTAAAATAACAAACAAACAGTCAAACAGTCGAATAAGAGTAATAAAACTACTCATAGTAACATAGAATAATTCTATCTTTATTACTAACTTCTCATTTATCTAAAAATAAAATATAAAAAACCACTGTAACTATGTGTAATGTTTCCATTTCGTGTCTAAAAAGTTCGGACTTTTATCGAAACGTGAATTTGACAGTCTTTTATCAGTAAATTGCTAAATGATTACCCTATCGACGTCTTCCGCCATAATGCCACTTCGTTTATTTGATAAAGAAGCACTTTACGGCTTCTATTGATAGATATATTGCATATTCAGAGGCTGTGTTCCACTTTGCTTTAGCCATTCATGCCTCGATATGGAAAACAAACTGTTTACTTAATGTATGAGGTTCAATTCTACTCGCTAAAACCATATTCCTAAGCGCTGTCATAACGTCATAAATGCACTTGGATAATATTTTTAGCCCTTTACGCAAACAGAGAAGTGATACAAGTTTAACGTATGATCAGATATAGTGAATAATCCATTCCCATCGGTTTTTGTCTATTAAGTTCGTATTTATCTTGTTTTCTCAATTAGCTTCATTACCCATCAAAAAACCAACTAAATAAGCAAGATAAATACGAACTTATCCGACAAAACACGATGGGGAAGGAATATTTACTACATCTGTATTTGGTGTGTATCTGGCATCATAGCTTCTAAGTTTCTAACCGAATGGACTGGATTCGGACTCAGGTCGAGTTTTAATAGTAAGATAGAAAGCTTTTATTAATTCCCTTTTTTGTTAGTAAATCCACCGTAAAATCCAATGTAAGTACTAAATGGCCATTAACTCGGAACAAGGAACGGATCACTTGCAGCGTTTTGCTTAATCTGGATCACGATCAATCAACACGCGGCAACTGAGTCAAATATAATAAGTGATTTCTTGCGTGAGACTTAAAAACCTTTAAACTCGTTTTTCTCAAAACTAGGGTTTTTGACTTGCGGCGTTTTGCAAGTCCGACTCACACTTGACCGGTTTTTTATACTAATTGTATTGTTTTGATTTTTCTTTTGTACTTAACTATGTACACTTATAACCTCATTGCCTATAACACTTGGTAATCCGGCGTCACGTGCAGAATCTCGAGGAAGCTCCTAATCAGTAGTTCTAGTAGTTCCAGTTTGTTGACTTTATTCGATACGTGTCCGAGTTAGGAAGTCCACAAGTTTCCTCACTCGCGATGTCTTATGATATGGTTCCTATTTGTTACGTTACGCAATCATGGGATGGATGCGTCAGGACGTTCATAAGTTATTACAGATAGCTATCGATAAGAGAACGAAAGATTTTATTGATTTTAGAAAGTTTGTATAGGTACATACAGCATGCTACCATTTTCTTAATGGCTATAGGCAATCTTCGTTTTTCTATGACACACGAGTGACAAATATACTGTCAGTGGCGAGTGCAAGCGTGATAGCGATAGCTGTCAACAGTCTTTAACTCTTCCTTTTTTGTTACCACTTTTTCATATAATTTGGCATTAAAGGTATTTACAGATGTGGTGCATTATTGTTTTCCTTCGTATCTTCACGGAAACGTACGAACGTGTCTTGCTATTTCAGTCGGTCACAGTACAAAAAGTACTGAGGTTGACTGAAGTAGCATGACACGTTCGTACTTTTCCGTGAAAATACGAAGGAAAACAATTATGCACTTCATCTGTACTATAAATGATTTCGCTTTAAGTTTAATTAACAAGCAATTTCATTTACTTTCTTAATAATTCATGATAATAAATCAAACAAGCACCTTAATTTGGCTCACTAGGTGACCGCCATGTGGGATGTTGACTCAACGAACATTGTCCCGGTAGTTATTTCGACAAACGGTCTTATAACGAAGAGTCTCGACCAACACCTCAAGAGACTCGCTAGATGGCCGGGTCAAGGGCCAGATACAGAAAGCAGTACTCCTCGACACGGCACGCATTGTGAGGAGGTTCCTCTCTGCAGCCCTAACCACCGGTAGCTTGTGCCATGCCCCGCTGCCGGCGGCACTCATAGGTTAGGTTTTTTAATATGTTTATTTTTGAAAATCTAACCTAAAGAAAATTAAATAAATATATTAATAATAAAACAATAACAATGTAACCAGAATTGAAAAACGTGGCAACAAAATAGGATAATTAACGACTGCAGAAATGCTCATTTAATGTCTCGATGTGCTAAGGATCCAAATAATTGAAAACCTATACTAATAACAGAGCTCGTCGCCACTCCGCTGGGCACCAGTGCTCGCCTGAAATTAATGTATTATCCTTGAAGTATCGCAATACTCGCAGAAGCAGTATAGGTCAACGTGGAGTCCATTTTGTTACATGAAAATTCATTTCAACTGTCTACGAGGTAGGATCCTTTGGCATGTTATTGACTTTTCTCAAACATGCTATGTAATATCGGCGTCATGTTAGTTATTTCAGGCTTCAAAGTGCCACGTTTCCGACGGAACAACTCGAGAGAACTGTAAAGGAATTTCATACGAAATTGAAGGCCTAGGCCGGGAAGTAATTTTTTTTTTCATCACACTTGCTCGTAAATGGTGTTATTCCATGCATGTATACAGAAGGACAATGGCCTAAATTGTTCCCGCGGGAATTATGGCGAGTTTGTCATCCCTAGGGAGTAATACCTTTCTTTTTAAAATTTGCAACTCTTTCGTACATCATTTCTGACTAAGGAGGTTTAATTTTCAGCCAAAAATTAAATCGGTTTATAATTTCATCTTTAAAAATTAGCTATAGACTAACTTACATTACACAAAACCTATACGTTTCTTTAAACTTCATTATTTTTATACCTATTTCAAGTTTATATCAACATTTATCATACATTTTAGTAATTATACATTTTTATCAAATTGGCTAAATCTGGCTCGAATCCAGGTCGGAACTAAACGCAGTTATTATCTGTGGTAGAGGTCACAAAAAAAAAATCGTTCGCATTTACGTTCCCATTCGTCAAAAGTTATTTCTTTATATTTTGCAGAGTTAAAGTGTTTTCTCTATGTTTTTTTTCCTCGCAAATGTGATGAAAACCATTGTGTGTATCACAGGCAGTAAGGGGATTACTAACTCGAGTCATTAAAAGCCCTCCGCCTTCGGCGTCGGGCTTCTAACACTCTCGTTAGTAATTCCCTTCATACTACCCTTGATGCACAATGTACTATTTCATCACACTTGCTCGTAAATGGTGTTATTCCATGCCTGTATACAGAAGGACAATGGCCTAAATTGTTCCCGCGGGAATTATGGCGAGTTTGTCATCCCTAGGGAGTAATGACTTTCTTTTTAAAATTTGCAACTCTTTCGTACATCATTTCTGACCAAGGAGGTTTAATTTTCAGCCAAAAACTAAATCGGTTTCTAATTTCATCCTTAAAAATTAGCTATAGACTAACTTACATTACACAAAACCTATACGCTTCATTGAACTTCATTATTTTTATACCTATTTCAAGTTTATATCAACATTTATCATTAATTTTAGTAATTATATTTTTTTATCAAATTGGCTAAATATGGCTCGAATCCAGGTTGAAACTAAACGCAGTTATTATCTGTGGTAGAGGTCACAAAAAAAATATCGTTTCCATTTACGTTCCCGTTCGTCAAAAGTTATTTCTTTATATTTTGCAGAGTTAAAGTGTTTTCTCTTTGTTTTTTTTCCTCGCAAATGTGATGAAAACCATTGTGTGTATCACAGGCAGTAAGGGGATTACTAACTCGAGTCATTAAAAGCCCTCCGCCTTCGGCGTCGGGCTTCTAACACGCTCGTTAGTAATTCCCTACATACTACCCTTGATGCACAATGTACTATTAATGAATTATGTTTGAGAAAAGCACTATACATACTTCGGCGGTAAATATGGGGTTGCCCGCCTCAGACCTATATCCGGCCTTGCTTCGCTCGGCCGTCTATATAACTTCGGCCTCTGTAGTAATGTACTATTACAGTAATGGAAGCTGTTAAAACAATACAGTAACAATGTCAAAGGTATGCTTTTACTTGATAGAATAGAGCGCCTGTAAGCATATTGCGATAAGTTTGATATTTACATGACAAGACGAAAGAACAGCATCTATCCAGTGATATACTTACTTACAGCACCTACTCGTATAGTGCCTTGACACATTGCAGAAGTTAATCCTGACATATTGCTGAACCATGAAGTTCTTCTTATTATTTTCTGCCCCGCGTCGACTTCAACAGCTACTACCGCGGGGATATGTCGTTTCCACAATGAAGTGATTTCGCCAGTATCAAGTCTATATAAGACGCCAGCAGTCAGATCACACCAGTCAGACAGGAGCCTTCAAATCGAACAGATTGCTGACGTCCTTGAAGATATGAAGAGAACCATTTTAAGGCAGAAGAGGAAACTTTATGGAGAGAGAGAATAGCCAAAGGAATATCATAATTCATGATCAACAGTATTAAAGGCGTTTGAAAAAACGCAACTTTAAAACAGTACCAGGTGTCCTCACATCTATCCCTCTTATACCTGCGAAAGGCTCTATCCCGTCGCCTCATTGCCATGCAAATGCCTCTGGTTAAATAAGTAGTTTTGTTTACAATTGTTTTGCTTACAATGTCCCGATTCTCACTGTCACTCAGCATGGTGCCGATAAGAGTCACCAGGGGGATAGGGTATTTCTTGCTCATCTCCGGTAGAGCGTTTATCTCGACGTTATTAGACAGCAGTTTCGGGCGCTTGACTTCTTTTTATTAAATAAAAAATTAAAAACACACTTGGTGAAATTACTAGCATAGAGCATTCCATCTTGAACCTTAGGGTCAAAAAACCACTGACTATCTAAGACGGATATAAAAAAAATAGAATAGACGGACGGACAGCGTCGGCAATTCGATTTCGTTTAGCACCCCTTAGGTAGGGCACTATTAATTGAAAACACTAAATATAATACATACATACATACATACATTCACCCCTGTAATCCCAGAGAGGGGTAGCAGAGCTACAGAATCACTACAACTTTAAAAACTTGTTGATAATTCTGTAACCACATTTTGCACAAATAGATGTTTACTAGGTTGCAATCACATCGCCTAACAGAACTACAAGCCTATATTCCCTTAGCATTTGCCTCTTACGACATCCACGGGAGGACACAGGGCCGTATTAATAAACTCCTCTTGACTGTGAGGCCCGTCACAAGATACGTCAAAGTAAACGTCAAACCATAGAACACTGTCATTTTTGACGCATCTCGAGACGAGCATTAGAGTTGAGATCAGTTTATTAATACGAGCCCTAGAGTGGCACTATTCTAACTCGACAACTACACGGGACTTTATTAATAATGGTCACAAAAACGCCCACAAAGAACCAAAGTGATTTAGAATCATATTTAAATTCTTAATATTACAGCACGATTTATATTTCTCACAGAGTTGGTAAAGTTTTTGAACGTTACGAATGCAGTAAGTAACAAACTTGCGGTGCTCGTTATCGTTGCAGGAATTTAACAACTTGAACTTAATGTCACGTGAAATAGTAAGTTGAAGACTCTTACGTTTTTCCGGAGCCAGGAAGTTTTATTCCCATCTGAATTTGGAGTGTAAAGAATTTATGTTTGGCAATTTTAAACTGTCCATACCTTTTTTAATTGTGCAAGTGCTTTATTCACGTAATAATATTTTTGGTTTTAAACAAGCACTGCACCGTATTTGCCGTGTTCAAAGTTATTCTATGCAATTATTCAGGATATGATGGGTGTGCAAAATTTTAATCAAAACCGACAAGCTGTTCGCTTTTGAGGGACAAACATCCAACCAAGGATGGTTGCAAGCATTCACATTTTATAATAGTTTGATTTCTAGAAATCTGAAATTAGGTAGATGCAAATTCTAACGATACGAAACAAATGAAAACCCATTATTTATCTTACGTATCCATTTGGTATCCATACAAATATTTTCAACGTACATCAGCCGTATATCTAAAATAAAATCTCAAAATTCATTTTCTCGTCCACGCAATTTTCTGTCGGTAGTAGATTTAATACGGGACATCAATTTCCTACCGCAAAGAGTTTGAATTACCTTCGGGCATCGTCTTCATTAGAGATAAGGCAAAGATAAGATGGTAATATCCGGCTGTTTGAGGTGGAGGTTCTGTTAAATTGGACATACAGACATGATGGATGTTTTGGTATTTTTTTAAGGTCCTTTAATAGACCACTTTTTACTGACAAATTTAAACTGGCTCATTGTTGGTACCTACCGTCGGCCAAAAATGTGGTCACCACCCTACGGCTGAAGTTCATTTGCACGTCATGATACAACAAGTTCGATTTTCCCTTGCAATAATATTATGACAGGGACAAGTGTGAATCTTAGCGATAGTTAGAACTTTCTTAGCCGACCGTACCTATATTATTGGCAGTATGATTCTGTTGGTTGCTTTACCCTAGTTGTTTTAGGGTTCCGTAGTCAACAAGGAACCCTTATAGTTTCACCATATCCGTCTATCCGTCTGTCCGTCAGACCGCGGTTTAACTCGCCGATCGTTCCTGGTACTAAATAGCTGTAATTTGGCATGGTTATACACAATATTATTAATCACGCCGACAAAGCTATTAAGTGTAGTGAATAGGTTTTTCATAAACATTGGTGGTACGGTTATGAAATAAGCCCTTACGTTGTTATGCGCTTTTTTTTTATGTCATAGAGAAGGCAAACGAGCCCACAGGCCACCTGATGGTAAGTTGAAACTGTGACCCATAGACATTCGCATTCACAAGACTGCAAGCCTAAGACTGCAAATGCGTTGCCAACCCTGAGGACTAAGATGGAATGCCTCTATGCTAGTCATTACACCGGCTGTCTTATCCCCAAACCGGAACGCAACAATGCGTACACTGCTGTTTGGCGGTAGGTTAATGGATAAGATGGTGGTAGTGATCCGGACGGACCCTGCACAAGGTCCTACCACCCGCAATTTCTAAGAATCAAGTGCAATCCCCACTCACCCCCTCCTCTACAAACGAAACCGTTGTTTGTGGATTAGCGAAAAAAAACATGGTAAATAAACAAAGTTAATACGAAAACTATCACCACTAAGAAGACATCATTGGTCCTTGAATTACATGAAACTATACCTCGGATTTTATCATATCCCTGGGGACATAAAACCCTTTTTCGCTTGCTCTTGGGAGGTTAGCATATCTCTCGCTCGCACTTTACATCGACTTCTTTGTTTGTTCACTAATTAGTTTATGGCTCCGGGGGGTTTATTATGAATTATGTCAGCCATGACATATGACATATGCATAGCCATATGCAGTTAATTTTACGGTGAGCGTAAAGGACGGAGCTATAGCCATTGCATAACTCTGTCCATTTCTCACAGCGTATAATGAATAGCACAGATACGTCATAATAACTCCACAGAGCTCAGATGATAACGTCCGAGGTATAATGATAATTTTGACAACTTGAAATAGAAATGTTCTGACTTGCTCTCGCCTAGATTTTTTAATTGACAATTTATCATAAGATAATTGTAAGATTGAACAATAAGTTGTCAGCCCTAACTGGTTTTCACGTATTATTAATTCCTAAAGTTTAAAAATGTTCTCAGAAAAATTGCATCTATAAAAGAAAATTGCCTACACTTAATTAAAGCGTTAAAAACTCAGTACTATCTTGATACCTACAGTTAATTTAGTTTACACTCCAGAGTACGCAAAGAAATACCAGCTTTTGTGAAGATAAAGAAGCTCTTTTGTGTCTTATTGCAAGCTTATTTCGTTTTACTTCAGTTAAAGAAGTGCTAGGTACAACGAAATGGTCGAGGCTTACAGTTTGTATGTACGTAGGTATGTAAACTCTTTAATAATATAGTGAAATTTACCGTAATTTTCCATAAACTGGCATGTATGCTTGTTTTAAATCTCGAAGCAATAAAAAAGAAGTAGTTTACTCACCGCGTACTGGGTGAAAAAAAATGCTCTGAAGATTGTATGGGGATGGATGACAATCGAAAATTTACAGTCGAAATTTACGTTTTAGTTTTGCATCTGTGACATTAATTTCTGCTAATTTTATACTTTACTTAATACTTTTCATATTTATTCATTTTAACTATTACTACTGTCATTATTATAATAATCCTTTTCACGTGGTAGTATTATCTGCAACCCAATATACTCATATAATTTTTAAACATTCCATTTTAAACCCCAACAGCCATAATTTTAACGTCCTACGTTTAAGGAAGCCCATTCACTAACAAATCAAATCGTTACTGCCAACATGACGGTATCGAGTCGACCCCGACCGCTGAGTTATTACCGAATAAACCCAGCCAAGTGATCCATGAAATCGATTCGCATTTAGACCGCCACGTCAACTAAACACATAGTTTTCACAACAAACTTCTTAATTTGAAATGTTCGATTCCGTTTTCAAAATGAAAATGTTTCGAATTTCAAACGGCGTTTATTTACATAGTGATGTCGGTGTGTATTCTAAAAACAAAAGGGTACTAGCAAGTTAGTATTTGGATAACACGAAACCATAAACAATTTGAGATACAGATTGAGGTGGTTTGCTAACGTTTTACTGAATAATCATTTGGCTCACTGTAACATTTTCTTTTCTGTCCTGAAAAAGCATGCAGTGTTATTTTATGGACACAGTCTAACTTTACTTATGTAATATAAAAGTTAATAAAAACAAAAACCCGCCTTCAATAATGCAAAAATAACTTCTTATTAAATCATTTTTGAAGGCGGGTTTTTGTTTTTTTAAACCTTTATTTTAATTTATACTTTTTAGTGATCCTATTTATGCTGTTATGTAGTCCCACTCCTCAATTAATGACAAACTTAGAAAATTTCAAGCTCGCCGCAAGCAACGCCGCCAAAGTCATAGTCATATTTAAACAATTAAATGTGCTTCATCATTGTCGCTCAACTACCTTAATCGAGATATCTCATCGCCACCCTTCAAATAGGTACCGTTAAGGAGTTCCGGTGGCCATCTGTGGTCTTCATCATCAGTTCCACTCAAGACTCTTTTGTTAAGAATTGTGATCATAATTTGAATACAAGAAATAAAAATGAAATTGCTATTACAAAAATTCGTGTCCGTAAGGTTTATTAATCATTTGTAGGTCAATGCATTCATTTGTATAATAAATTACCTGACAAATTTTTAAAGTTACCATTTACAGTACTTAAAACTTACTTGAAAAAGTCGTTGATGTCTAAAGCTTACTATAGGGTCGAGGACGATCTAACAGATAAAAATGCTTGGCCTAAACTACACTAAACACCTAAATAACTTAATAAAAGATGAGTCATGTATTTTTTTTGTAAATATTGTATATTGTCTAGGGTACACGGTTTCTGTAGGAGAATGTATCAAAACGTTGTATGTGGTTGTCTTGCACTGTCACTTTTTAATAATTTTATTACTACTTATTAGTCCCTATGAAAATTCCGAGTTTTGACACATTTTCCTGCTCAAGCTACGCTTAAATTTTTATTTTATGTTACATTCATTATTTTATATAATGCTAGGTTAAGCTTTATAATTGTATAATATCATAAGTAGTATTTAAAAAAACGACTGACTGTTGAGTTTCTTGCGGCGTTTCTGCTCAGCAGTGGTCTCTTGCGAAGCGCTGGTAGATTTTAACGATAAAAGTGCGTTACTGAATAAACATCTTTTATCTTTTATCTTTTATCTCTTTATTGCCTAACGCAGTCGCAACTCGCAATCACAATCGGCGTCAAAGTGAAACAATTGTTATCATTTTGTATGCAGACAAGCCTTCGATTTTCAAAATGAAAACTTATGATCGCTAATTAGATAACTGAGCAGATGAAAATTCAGAAAAACATCTTAGTGTCAAGGGTAAAACTGATAAAACCAACGATGAGATGAGAGGTGTATTACCGCAATAACATTATGAAAGTGTGTCTATCCCGTACTCTCATTATACAAAATCAGCAAAGCCCCCACATTTGTTAACTCGCTTCGTCTAACTCAATAAATATAATTTGCTATTCAACTAGGAACTATAACAATAGATAATGCTAGGATACAGGAAGCGAGCAAGTAGTCCATTAATTTTAGTTACAACTCCCGGATCGGAAGTTGCTAGTTACTAGACAACTTATATAAGCTAGATAATGTAATTAGTTCAGTAATATTTAGCGAAATTGCCTCAGCCAGTGCCAATATGTTTGGGCATGTCATTGTGCAATGTTGACCCGTAACATCCATTCTAGGGCTTACAGTCCTGGATTTGGGAACCGATTGTGTAAGGCCTTATCTTATCTTATCTTACAGATGGAACCTTTAGGGTACATTTTGATCCTTTAGGATCTTTCGTGCAATAATCCCTTAGATTCTCAGCTGTTCACCTTAAAAGGATCGAGTAATGTTGCTCAAGTTAGAAACACGAGAAAATATTGGTACAGTCATGGTGACGGAGGGTTTTGAACCGATCACGAGCAGACTCCGTCTCTCTTTTTGTATGCCCTAGTCCTAAAAGTCCCGAAAACCTCGATTTTGGCCTATAGCTATACATTAGGTTCCGGGACTCGGACGGACAGCAGAGTATCACTGGCGTAATACCAAAGAAGGCGGTAACTGCATAGTAATAGCAGAAGCATTTAAAATTTAATGTGGTTAACAATAGAGTTGAGAATGCTTCGACTGGTCCATTGCAGTTCTTATTTTTTTGGTATTACGGCAGATCGGCAATATGGCTCAGTTTTACCCGTGAGGTAAAATCACGCTACAACAATATTTTCAAAACTTCGTAACTCAAGCGCTTTAGTGTGAAGCGTGAAACTGTTAAAATTTAAATAACAACAACAATAACAGTTATTGATGTCAACAAAAAAAGCCTTCTAATTATTAAAGTATCGGTATCGTTCAAAAGGTCTTAAGTGACCATCCCAAATATTTACGGATATAGTCGCATTAATAAACGTGTTTAATAACAATATCAAAAAATGCTGTCGGCTTTTTAAATCTTGCTTTTCATTTATTTGAGTGGTGAGTCGCGTAATTTCAGCATGCAGAGGCCAACTGATTTTGCCAAGAGTTTTGTATGAAACCGAATGCAGCAGAAACTACGCCACTGAAATTACGCTACTCACAACTCATAAAATTTCGCTCGTGTGGCTTTACCTTTAAAGCAAATTTGAAGAAAAATCAACCAAGCTCGCTAATAAAACTAAGCTTGATAAAGCCGCTGCAGCGCTGGTTGTTGGATGAGCAAGTTTTAGTTGTATTAAAATGCTAATAGGGCTGGGACCGCGCCGCGCCGACGCCGCCAGTGAGCATTCAATATGGATAATAAAGACATCGTTATTTTAATTGATACGCGCTGGAATTGCTTTAATTACTTGATCATTTGCGCTAGTTAGAGTTGGTAGAGAGAACGGAAAGAAGCTACATTCTAACAGTATAACTATTACATACATTGAATCACGCCTGTTTCCCAGAGGGGTAGGCAGAGACCACTTCTTTCTACAAGCTACGATCCTGACAAATCTCTAGCTTCTTCCACATTCATACATCGAGTCATGCGTGCACGTCGGTTTCGGGTACTTAAGATTCGTCCCTTTTCCAGTATTTCTCCGATTTCATTCCAAAAGTAAGCCTAGGACGTTTATTTTTACTATTAAATACATAAAACCGTCAATCTCATGGCGAACCCTACTTTAAGATCTAGTCTTGTCTATGGGCCTGTGTGCTTATTTGCCTTCTCGATGCCAAAACGGTCTAACGCAGTCTTGGTAATCAAAGGTTTGAAGCTGCCACAGGTTCGTACCACAAAATCTGACCAGTGATAACTTGATTGGCCGTTCGAAATATGCTTGGACCGTGTCGCAGTTGCTTAGAATAACCACTAGCACCTTAACTTATGGGTAGGTACACAATATTATACAATCCTCAAAAGAAATGTATTCTAGGGTTACGATAATAACTATAAGTAATCGAAGGCATTTTTTTTCAGGCGAGAATCCTTCGGCCAGCTGCCGCGCTCAGCCAGCATCGACTCTATGGTTGAGGCAGCAATATCCGCGCGTCACTCCGAGCCGAGCCAGCAAATAACGTTGCAGCTGCCTGGCAGAGCTGACAGGGCACTAAGTTTGGTGTCGCCTGCGGTTGGTCGGCGCGCCAAGACACAGAGAGGGCAGGCTGGTGAGTTCTATTTTTAAATTTGAAAATTTGAAGGAGGCCCTGACGTTGGCTGGTGAGTTTCATTATTCTTTGATTCGAAAACTGACTGTTGAGTTCCTTGTTTTATTTTGACAACTGTTCGAAAGCAGATTTAAATTTAGGATGGGATGGAGCTGGCTGTTTCTTTTTAGGTGGAGCCGTTTACATTTTGCGAGAAGAAAAATAACAGAAAAATGTAGAAAAGCTGTGGTGAGTTTTTAAGTCCTACGGTATTTCTTTTTATTTAATTTATTTGGGCAACATAATAGGGTATTTGCCTAGTTTGTCAAAAGTACTTATACTTAATTAGTGATCCATTTTATGATAGTAAAAAAAAACTCGCACGGATATTAACCCGATAACAATAATAAAACAATAAATAAATAATTGCCTTAACTCTTTACAGCCAAAACGACATCTTTCTGTATAATCTGTGTTATGACGTCATATTACACTTGTCAAATGTCATTCAACCCAACGGACAATTTAAAACTTCAAAAAGTGGGGTTATATTTGTGTTTACCTACTATATGTATGCTATCCATTCAATGCACTATTGTAAATTATGATATGATACATCAATATGAGTTTAAAATCTTATTACCAGTATTGTATAGTGCCTAGCACAATGTACTTTTGTGAGGATCATTTTGATGTAAGTACTACATTACATACTGTTTAACAAAGTAGTTAACAACATTACATATTGTTTAACAACGGTTCAAAGTTTGACAAATTGACACTGTCTGCTTTGGTAAATGTGTTCACCAAAGACGCCATAGCTGGATCTTTGTTTATTGCAATGTATTTGCTAACGGCTAACCCAGTAGGTATGAGATAATGTAAGTTTTTTCGCCAGTAGACTCAAGTTCAAATCTTTGTTTACAGTAAACGCAGACAGAATGAATCTTGTCATGTCACAGTTGTCACCACAGATTATAGGATATGTCTAAAGCACAGATTATAAGAGTTGTCACTGTCTCGAGTTGATGACACAGATAGTATGATAAAAAAAAAACATTAAGTAAGATGACGTCACGCAATCTCATTGGTGTTTCAATATAGATTAAAAATCTTTATTTTATTATAAGATATATAATAAAATAACGACTTTATTAAATTAAATAAAAACTATAATCATAATCCTCGACATCAAAACTAGCTATATGCAAAGCATCTTTGTTTATTATAACCACAGGCAAGTACCCTATTACTAAAATATCCTTAAAAGCTAAATAAATTAAATTATATTGCGAAACTGATTTGCTTCTTTAAATAATTTAAAGCACTTAATCTATTATGAAACAAGCGTACAGCCAACCAATTTGATTCCTAAGCCACTATGTCAAAGAGACGTTGTAAACCATAACATAAAAAATCTCTCACGATTTGGTTGACAACGTCATTTTAACATAGTCTATGGTGCCTAGCAATGCCAAACCTTAAAACTAGCATTTCAAGGATCTCATAATCTATATACGTATAAGTAAATTTTAAACCGTGCTTGCTGGCTTGTGTTTGGAAGTTCTCTCAAGCTATTACAAACTTGTCTTACCGATATAAATTGCAAAACAAAATAAAAAATACTGGCTGCTAATAATCACTAAGGTATCGTTCTTCGTCATTTCGAAAATAGAATACAATCCACAACGGCTATTGTAGGACACAAACCGCTATGTTAATCGTAAGAAATAACAATAAAAGAAGCTTACGTTCCCGCAAATTAAACGTCCTTTTTATACACCATAAATAAAAGGTCACAAAGCAATGAATACCTGATGAAAATCCCGGAAAGTGAGTGGGAATCTTTATTTTCCGATTTAAACATGGCCGACCGAGTTCCGCGCCGAAATTCCGTTCATTTGATGTTCCGATTCCAATCAATATAAAATGGAAGTGATTCGTAATCACTCATCTCGTCCTTTCTTCTTTGAAATAACAATTGTGAACTAAATGTATTCTTGAAGGTAAATCAAGAGAATAATACTATTGATATTAAGAAATTAAATTAAGTATACACTATAGAATGTTCAGAAGAGTAGGTACTTATGTTTGACCAATGCTTAATTTATGATGCGTGTTCGTTGTGTTATCTGTCAAACTGGTATCGTCTGATAACTCTTAAATAACTATGACGTCTATGACAAACGCATTATAAGTATATCACCTTTTTAACTACACGAAGTAAGTATGGTTGTTATATAAAGTAACCACATGAATTTTTAAATTAATTTAGATAACTGGTCCGAAAAGAATCTATTGTAAAACTAACTTGGTACACAATTGACAAGTTTCTAAGTATACCTATCTTATGTAACTTATTCGTAAATTTAACCTAAACAATTACATTTTATTTGCAAAGACTTGTGTTTGATCCACTTTATCGATTATTAGTGATAAACTTAACTGGAAAATTAAGTCACCGAGCCAGCAAAAAAAATAACCGACAGCAAAAAACGTCTCAAACTTCTTTCAAAACATTTCGTTAAAAAGAAAACCCCGACAAACTTAGCTCTTTGATGTGTAAATTCGTTCCGGTGGCCGCGGTCACCTTGGTTGAAATTGAAAATGTGTTTCATTTCCTTTTACAGAAATACGGATATATTTTAGAGTCAGAAGCTGGATGGAACTCTGTAATCGAATTCTATAATAAAATCCGGGCAAGCGTGTGTCGGACCATGCTCAGTGTAGGGTTCCGAAGCTAATTACTACAAACAAAATACAACAAGCAAAACATTTTTTTTATTTAAAGTGTGAAGGTGAGTCAGGCGGGGATTTTAGTAGGTATAAACACTTTCATCGCCTGTATCTCAAAAACCAATGATGTCTACTTAGTCGTGATAGTTTTTCTTTTAAATTCGTTATATGCGCTTTCATTTAAGATATTTTTCAGATTTTTAGTTTTTGTAGTTTGGGCTGTAGGGGGGGGCGACACTTGGCTCTAACAAAAACTAGCGCCTTAGATTAATATTACACAAACGGATAAAATGTTGTCACAAACCTGCAATATTTAAAAAAAAACTATCCATACTATGAGGTGGACAGTGGACGAGAAAAAAAAACATCCCCACGTTACGTGTAGTATTTTTTTCATTTTGGCGTGACTAATATGTATATTCTTGCCAAATTACGACTTTTTAGTAGTAAGAGTTTCTGAGCTAGGCTGCGGACGGACGTTCGGATATGGCGAAACCATAAGGGTTCCTAGTTTGACTACGGAACCCTTATAAAAACCGGGCAAGATTATGTCGGACCACGCTCATTGTATGGTTGGTTCCGAAGCCGTTATTATTATTGGGGTTGGGTATGAAAATCCTCGGTTGTGGATACCCAGAACCGAACGATTTCAAGGCACTGCCATTGCACTCCACCATCCGCTTTTTGGAAGGGGTGGAGGCTGCATTGGATTAAGCACTAAAAGAGCGGTAATTACACAAAAGACCCCACAGCGCCGAAGTGTATCCATAAGGACCCCACCAAAAAGATAAGAGGGGGGGTTGAGATGAGCTTTGTGTGCCACTTCGACCATTGCTGATCTTTTGTGGCAGCCCTCTGTTTAGGGCTCACGGCAAAGGCCCGTTTCGTCCAGGAATTTCCAGACGCTTTGGGCAATGAGGAGTTGTATCTCTTGTGGGTCCATGACTTTTGCCCTAGGCAGATACTTCTCATGAACAGAGGATTTCCATTGTTGTCTCCTCTGTCTTCTGACAGAACCTGCATGTCCAAAGCTATACGTACAAACACAAAAAACGATCTCAAAAAACAACATGTAAAAACTAATTTTCTACTTAAAGTTACTTAGTGCTTAGATGATTTTTAGTACAGTCAGCTGCAGATAGATCTAACCGAACAGCGAGCCCATAAAAATATGTTGCATTGGTTTTCCAAAAAAAACTAACCCGCGAAAAGGTGTAACAGAATGCTTTAATTATCTGCTTGGACAAAAAAAACAAGAAGATGTAACCGCATAGTAAACCAAAAAGATTTAAATGGTGAAAACATCACCCGTATCTTAAGTGACAAAAGTTAAAAAAAAACTTACGAAACACCTCTACGTTAAAATACTTTTTGGTAGGTTTTAAAAAACAGGAACATTGACAAATGCCATTATTGACATTGAACTCACAATGTAAACAATAGGCATAATCCTCAGTGATAAAACTGATACAGGAGGGCCAGTTGCAACGTCAAAAGATGGCGGATGTGTAATTTGTTTTAGTTTTTATTTTTGTGAATTTAGGTGTTCAAAGTTCTTTTTTGTTAGTGATTTGTACCTTTAATGCCTTTATGTTGCACAGTGATAGAAGACTTGGACTTATTTCGTGTATCCTGGCATCTTACTTCTCGTTTCAAGTGGACTCGCAGTGGTACAGAGGCTAAAACTATCTTGACCTCTGTCCTACATATCACCGTACAACGTTGCCACCAATCTTCCTAGAGAAGATTGGATTGTGTTTTATTACTATATTGATTTATACTTATATATACTTGACACTGGCGAAATCACTTCATAGTGGAAACGCCATATTCCCGCGGTAGTAGCTGTTCAAGTCGCCGCAAGGCAAAGTAAAAAAAAAAACTGATACAAGAATCGTGATTTCGTGAGAAAATTCGTGTTTTTAGCATAATATGCGTAAATTGTAACCAGAGTGTAGCCTGTGTGTGTACCTACAAACACATTAGCAGCCTGTTTCGAACCAATCAGCCTACCTAATCGTGATAGTTTCCTTTTCTAGCTTGAAGTAAAGATACGAATACTTACAATAAAGAATAGAAACGTTGCGCGTTGTTCCTAGCGAAAGCAAATACAATTACTATTGTATAAACCTTTCAATTAAAAGGAGACGGTTCGTTGCGAATTTCCTTCGCCCTCAAAGATACTTCGGCCGAGAGGCTCATTAGTTTGGAGTCTTTGAGGAAAGCACAAAATCGAAGTGGTTTTAGCTCAAAGCTCAAACCCAGTGGACGATAACGTTATAGGCAAATTATTTAGGTTTTCAGGTTGTATTAGAATAGCCAGCTAATTACCTTTTGTTGGACTTAAACTGCCACGGTTTATGGCTGCTGAGAGACCATCCTCCTGATAACACTTTTATTATTAAGTAGGTACCGTCAAGCACTTTAAATCTTGATCCACCAAAGAACCTTGTCATAATGGCGTGCTCAAACTACGAGCTAGAAATAATATAGGAATTAATTGTTCCCTTTATGCGACAAGGTTCTTTAATGATTAATATCAAGTAAAATCCGTGCCCGTACTTGTATTATCTAAGTATATACTTGAAAACGAAGGCGAGCGAGGGTTTGAGCCAACGCTACTCTGTAAAATAAACACTTTGGTTATTTTTGAGTTGGGTATTGTCTATGGAACAACAGAACTGGTTTTGAACACTTACACTATTTTATTAGAGTAATAATAAGTTTTCACTTTTGTCTATATAGTATTAAGCTGAGCAAAGCGAAGGGGGGTCCTTCACAAATGATATCGGTAGAGTAATTAATCCTTTCGAGAGATCCTAGATAACCTTTCAGGCTTATCAGCTATCACCGATGTACCCAATGGCGTCCCTTTGTTATCGACCTATTGTTTGGCATGTTGCAGACTCATTAAGGATCGACTGTCTTGATAGCGCCTGACTGTCAAGTATGAGCAATAAAGATACGTTATAAAACTTATTGCTCCATGTAAAGTAGCAGGCGTTGGGTTTTTCTTTTGTCTTGCCTTTTTTTTATGTTGGTGCTATTGATTTAACTGGTGTTTTAGAAATTGAATAGGTCAACAAATGTAGATAAAAGTTCATAAGCTTTTTCTTCGTGAAAAAGTACGTATACACAAAGATAATAGTGAGTAATAAAACTTTATTTACAAGTAAAATTTATAAATAAAACTTAATTTGCCGGTACAAGATATTTTTCTTAATTCATATGAACATGAAGTAACTACTCAAACGGAGAAACTAGATGGCTACTGTGTGTATGTCACGGTACGAGGATGTTCGTAGGCATAGGAAAAAGAAACAGACTGATCTTTGCCAAAATAATCTTTACGAATTTCCGTTATCAAAAATTTAAGTACATATGCATAAGCATATACATAAGCATATGTTTATTTATATTAAAATCATTGAAGTTCTTTTGAGTTCGCACAGTGGGAAAAAAATATAGGATGGTTTTTTTTACCTAAAAAAACATGTCCCAGTACAAATTAATATTCATAGAGGGTGCTACACTTTTACAACTTTGAAAAACAGGTCGGCGGAAACTTGAAGATGAGTTCCGATCGGAATCTCTACTAACTTCATATTACTTTCAGATACTTTTACTGTAATAGTCTTCGTATCAAATTACAAAATGCACTAGCAATTATGATATACCTACGATCACACGAGAAAAGCCATCGTTCAGTTAAGAGTTTAGCTCCTGCTAAAAATCCCACTTCTCGCTTACAGTTGTCACTTCGCAAGTGGCCTCGGAAAAATGAAACAATCCAATATACGCTCAGGCAATAAGTAAATCATAATTGTTTTCAGAAATACCAATTATAAAACAATACCAATTAACTATATTTTCCGTTTCTGAATCGTTCAAACAAATAAATACAATATCATCAAGAATCCAATTTAAAACGCAAACAATTTTCGTAATAGAATCAGTGAACCTGAGACAGCTTCAGACCACGATTTTTAAACACCACATCCGACAATTACACTTTCGGGGAATTGGATTCTAGTTACCTATCTCAAGGTCGAATTTTAGTTAGCAACTGTTCCGTTTATAAGAATGTTCATAACTTTCCTGGATTGTTATAAAAATAACCTAACCTTAACCTACGTATACATGATTTTTAAACACCACATCCGACCTTTACACTTTCGAGAAATGAGTCTATATCTCATTTAAACTTTGAATTTTAAACAGGTGAAACAGTTGCGAGGCCAACATTTTCTAACTCGCGCATTAAATAAAACTTCGAAGTTGCGTTAACAGAAATTCTAAAAATTAACTCTTTAAATGGCATGGAACTTAACAAATAAATCAACGCCAATGGCCAAAATCATCATCATCATCATGTCAGCCGAAAGACGTCCACTGCTGGACATAGGCCTCCCCCAAGGCTTTCCACTCAGACCGGTCTTGTGCTTTTTGAAAATGCAACACAATAAGTATTTAGAATAAATGCATTTTCATTGATGCACACTCCATACATATATTTTATGTCATCATTAAATCACATGTCGTTGTGTACATTATCTATAGTGATGCAAAGTGTTTTGTAATTGTTTATGTGCAATAAAGAGTTTACATACATACATACATACATTAGGTAGGTACATACTCACACAAATACCTACGCAAATACTTGGTTAAAGTGTATAAGAACTCATATTCTACTTGACAAATGTAATACAGCAAAATGGATATCAAATATCGTAATATAATCAAATTATCGGATCCACGTGATTCAAACTATCTATACATAATTATATTGGAGAGGAATACCCCTTTTGCGTGTTTACCCTTGTTCCCTGTCACTTCTGTATAAAAGAAGCACCCTGTATACGATATTCGTGAGACATGTGGATAGATTCAGGAGTCGCATATTATGTTCAAGATCGTACCAACTCCGACGCGCAAAACTCGACCGTTAAAGCCATAGCTATAAAACACTTTTAAAATAATAAAAATAACTTTCATTCGGGCACACGTGGTTCGTTTAGTAAGCAATAGCAAAATAAAAATCTTGAAAATGGAATTGACCTTCTACAGGGTGTGACTCCAAAGATGATTTAAATGAAACTGGTCGATAGAAGCCGCCATTACCTGATTTGACTGCCATGTACGTTCAGCAATTTTCTACCGTTCCCACGTATTACCACATAGTTTCTATTCAATCAATACATCTTAATATTTAATATGTAACTTTGATTTTCCTTTTGTGAAATAGTTTTGCCAGAGTCTTCAATCGACCTGCTTGAGCTCTGGGGCCGTAGCCAAGATGCAAACGCCACTAACGTCTTTCTTTTCTATCACTCATAATGGGAGCCTGCCGTTTGGCAAAAATATGTTTCCCAAATGTATCGTTTCCCAACTTTTTCATTTGCGAACCCAATGTTATATTATTTTTTCAGGATTTATTTTAGTACCATCGTGTAGAACCCTATAGGTTAGGTTAGGTTAGTTTTTATAACATACTGAAATATTTACGGTTACAGAAAACAAAGCGGGTTGGCAAATGAAACGGCTGGGAAACGATACATTTGGAAAACATATTTCGTCGAAACAAAGGTAGCCCCTCATAATGTATGGGATGACACTTGACCACTTGATCATGTCATCCCATACATTTTGTGTGATGGAAAAGAGGTAGGGCCTCTGTACTCTACCTACTCCTCAAGTTACACCCTGTATAAGGTTTGTTTTTGTTAAATAATGAGCTATCGGTATCGCTTCAACACGTGCTACGTGTTATAGATTTCACTTGACTAAGAACATCACTTAAAGTAAACATTGAAACACTCTATAATACACTGTTCATCCAATTCCAATCAACATTATGATAATACGTATTAATTTAGTTAGAAATTGGATTGGATCTCGAGCGAAGCCTTCAACTAATTGTTGATTTAGTATTTTCCGCTAACATCGCTCAGACACTATACAGTATGAATAGTTAGAGTACTAATTTCAAATACAGGCTGATGAGTTTTCTAAATAAAAATGGTTAGTTAAATTTCTAGTTTTGGTTTCAATCCTTATCCCTATTATTACCCCTATCTACCTTTACTTATATAATAGAATCCGGCATTGCGACTTCAATCAAGATAATGGGACTCTTAAATAATAAATAATGATATTTACCAAAATCACTCATGCTCCAACTTTCGGTTGCACCCTGTATAAAGCCTGTTATAAAAGGTACTTCATTGCCTCTTGTCTCGACGTTCCATCAGCCATTTTAAGTCCAGACTTATCTCGGCATTGATCATAAACCATATCATAAAAACAAAAAGTGGTTCATTCAGAAAGTAGGCCGCACGGGCACTTTTACACGTTAAAAATCTACCTGAAAATGCAATCCTTTGCTTGTGATTTTATGCTCTGACGCGACAACTTCAACTCTCCGGTTAATATTAGATGGATCGAGTTCAAAATCGAGTTGCTTAACAGTATCACCTACTAATATAAACTCGGGGTCAAAAGTAATGATCACGTACTTTTGGACATCGCGACGTATACTTAATGATGTACACGCTTGCTTGTTACTTTTAAATTCTGTTTAAGATTAAATAACTATTAAAAAATCCGTTTTTTTAATCAAAACTGGTTTGCAGAAATATTGAGGTTATGTGTTAATCAGTACTGATTTGTTTACATCTTTTGTCTTTTTTTTTTATGGCATAGAGAAGGCAAACGAGCACACAGGCCACCTGATAGTAAGTGGAAACTGTGACCCATAGACATTCGCATTCACAAGACTGCAAGCCTAACACTGCAAATGCGTTGCCAACTCTAAGGACTAAGATGAAATGCCTCTATGCTAGTCATTACACCGGCTGTCTTATCCCCAAACCAGAACACAACAATGCAAACACTGCTGTTTGGCGGTAGGTTAATGGATAAGATGGATGTTGATCTCGACCTTAGTATGCAACAGTTTTAAACAACCCTCGGTTTTTTACTACTCTCATTCTCTCTCATACGCTCTTGTGCTAGTTTATCCGACTTTACCAGAACCCGAATGATTATTGGTATGGGTGAATGAGCACACAGACTAACGGATTGTAAGTGGAATCCATAGAGATTTTCAATCTCTAGACTAAAATCTTAAGACTTAAAAAGTCGTTGATGTCTAAAGCTTACTATAGGGTCGAGGACTATCTAACATATAAAAATGCTTGGCCTAAACTTAACTAAACACCTGAATACCTGAATAATTAATTAGTCATAAAAAAATATGTAAATATTGTATATTGTCTAGGGGACACGGTTTCAGTAGGAGAATGTATCGAAACTTTGTATATGGTGGGGTGTTACTACTTATTACTTCCCTATGAAAATTCTGATTTTTGACACAGTATCCTGCTCAAGCTACGCTTGAATATATTTTTTATTTTATTTTATGAAAGATTCATTGTTTTATATAAAAAAAAAAAAAAAAAAATATTTTATGGCATAGAGAAGGCAACCGAGCACACAGGCCACCTGATAGTAAGTGGAAACTGTGACCCATAGACATTAGCATAAGACTGCAAATGCGTTGCCGACCCTGAGGACTAAGATGGAATGCCTCTATGCTAGTCATTACACCGGCTGTCTTATCCCCAAACCGGAACACAACAATGCGAACACTGCTGTTTGGCGGTAAGTTAATGGATAAGATGGTGGTAGCGATCCGGACGGACCCTGCACGGGTCCTACCACCCGCAAAAAAATGCTAGGATAAGCTTTATAATTGTATAATATCATAAGTAGTATTTAAAAAAACAACTGACTGATGAGTTTCTTGCGGCGTTTCTTCTCAGTGGTCTCTTGCGAAGCGCTGGTAGATTTTTGACGTGTAAAAATTCCCGTGCAGCCTATTTACTGAATAAACATCTTTTATCTTTTTTATCTTTTACTGCAATCCTAAGACCGCAAATGCATTGCAATAACATTATAACGTAACTCAATACCTAACTGGACATAAATAACCTTTCATAACTATGATACCAACTTATATGTAATATTGATAAGGCTTGTTTCCTGCCCAGCCGCTATCCAATAAACCAGTTATTGGCCATAGCTTTACTGTTACTCGGCCAGGCAGTTATCTTAACTAGATTCTACCCTTTAGGTACCGTTTTATCATTTTTTCTAAGAGTTTGAAGGTACAAGAAAAGTGCAGTCGAAAACTAAAGCTTGTTCCACTAGATGAACGTACTAATTGAAAACCTAAACGAAACTTAAATTCATCCATACATTAAGCATGCTCGTTTTGTTTGTAAACTGGCGAACCAAGCCATTCTAATAAATTCAGTCGTGAAATGGCACTAAAAGACAAACAGCGTCGCTTGTTTCTGTTACAGTCGAAATTACTTTCTAGTAAAAACTACTATTGACTATCTGTGACTACTTAGTAAGAATATATTACCATACAAAGACGGAGGACCTTTACTCCGTTCTATGCTTTTGCCTTTTTAGTTTTCCGGCAACAAACTGTTTGTATCCACTCTCTCTCAGAAACTATAAAAGTTACAAAACATTCATACCGCGCACTAAGATCAATGATAAAATATGAAAAAAAAATATGTCGGGTACCTCCCCTAAATGTTAAGCAAGGGTAAAAATATACTTTACACTTTACAACATCATGTGATATTGTTGAATAGCTATTAAAAAACCATTATGTGTATCATAATCAATTTTTCGATTTGGGGGCGCTTAGGATTATACTGAACTCTATTAAAACTGCCATATTCACTAGGGTTACGTGAAAATACATATAACGTATTTGAAACTATAACAATTAAGAAAACTTTCTTGATTCTTGAAATACAGGCGACTAAAGAGTTCATACCGTCTATAAAACATATCTGACATTACCTAATAACTTCATATTCATAGAAAATTAGTACATAAGCACGTTTGCTTACATAAAAAAAAATGAATTTATTCCAAACTAACCTCAAGGCTTCTATGGGTAGCTAATGATAATCATACTTGGATACAAGTGAATCTAATATTACCTAGTAAGAATATTATTAACTGTAACATTATGTTAGGCACACTGATAATATAATAAGGAATAATAATGACATTGGTAAGCAGTATCTTTTAACCGTGTAATACTTTTATTGCACTCCAGTTTATAGCTCCAAACACCTATGCATATTACGTCAACACCATAACAACCCGTTCCATAACAACAAATTCATCACGCAAATGTAAAGGAACTATGTCAGTGTGTAGGTTAACTTAAAGCTCTAAAGGCTGTTGCTCCATTCCCTTCTCTTTCCCTCTCACTGCAAAAATTCCACCGGCGTCTCTTTTGCTCCTTGCGCCGCCATGCGGTCGCGCAAGGTACTAAATGACAGTTGGCTGTGAGCATGCGTTGTTATTTTATGTTGCCTACGCGCAGAATAAAGGCTCGCATTTATATGAGTTTTTGAATTTAATAGCATTAAATGTGAGTTGAGTTATGAGTGCCATTAGTGTGAGTGTTATAAATTGTTGAGTTAAATGAGTGTGCGTGGTATTGTTGACATACCTGGATTGTTTTCATGGAGCCCTAAGAACAGTATCAAAATAAAGCTAAAACGTAAGTTTTTTTTTTACTTTATCAGTGTTATTTTTTATAAGACTATAATAATCAGTAGGTCACAATGTTTAGTTTTCATTAAAACATTGAATCTTACTTTAATATTTATCGACGTTTTAAAAATTAAGTAAATAAATTTACTTGTAAATCGAAATAGAAACTAACAAAAGAATTTAACAACATCGTTATTTTCTTAATGATCATTCGTTGCATCATAATGTACTTGTAAGTTATCCAAAAGAATCCAATTAAGGTACTCAATATGTACGAATTAAGAGTTTCTTAAGAAAACCGGTTCGGAATGGTTTTAACGTATTGATTTGTTTGTAACAAGTTTATTACTTTTCTCCATTAAAGTTAAGTTAAGAGTAATTACAACCGGTAACTTTGTTTATGACTTAAAGAAAAAGAACAACAAACCTACAAATAATCAAATATTAAAAGCAACAGTCCACGTCGATAATATTATTATAATAAATCTTATTGTGTTGTAATCAGACGCATACCTCAACGGATTGGGTGCAGGAATTGTGCAAAAGTGTTAAAACACTTGATAAGTGTTTTTAAAAGTGTCCTGTTATGAAATTTTCAAGAAATCAGTTTGTCTTATAGCGCCCCTTTCAGTGCTCATACTTCATTTTACTCCAACAAGAACCTTATATTGATAACAATACAACAATACTCGTCTCTCTTCCCCACATGACAAAGGTCCGAAAATGAATCACCCATAACCAACTTACTCAAACCAAGAACTCAACCTTTTTTAAACAGAGCTAACATTGGCTCAATTGTATACGAGAACCAAGGAATGTGGCACCGAAATCGAATGATATCAAGAACAAACCGACTCCGATTCAAATAACAATATCCTAAACAAACTTAGATGCCTCTTTTGAAGCTACCAACGCGTCTATCATCGAACGCGTGACATGCGAGCCTAATCAAGTTAGGAATACTATGTATAGCGATAGTAAACGAATTCTTCTTATTCCGTATAAGGATAAGTATGCCTCATTAGAGTCATTAGCCAGCCAGACTGCGAGTCGCTTAGGCTAATTTGAAAGGGTTTTGGCACGTCATTGCATGACATTTATGGCTGTGGTGGCCTTAGTTGATTGGAAATTTGCAATGCAGGCTTGGATATCTATTTTGCAGAAAGTCATTACGACGATGTTTCCATTTTAATGAAAATGTTCTTTCTTGATAAGGAACTCTTAGAACTTTACGACTCAGTTAGAATTGAGTTACGTGGTATAAATTAGATATGTGATATTTATTCAGTGAAATTAGCATTTGAATATACGATTTTAGACAGTATTCACAAGTGTAAACCTCAAAGAAAACCCTTTTGATCGTGCTTTAGAAAAAAATACCTATGAGTCCTATTTTTTTTAATAATATCCTTCTTCAATATCCTTAACATACTCGTATCTCGCGAAATATGTGGTCGTCGATGTGCCAAATTGTAGTTTAGGCTAAACAAATATGCTGTGCTTACACTATTGACCTATATTTTTAAGTTACGTCCGGCATCTCTCATCTTAACCTGCTGCGCTATTTCCACATGTTAACCTCCAATTTAAGTTAGTCTTACTTACCTCTTACCTAACTAGGTTAGGCGTCTTAACCGTTAATGGTCCTTCGTCCCGGATAGCCAGTGAAAACTTAGGCCATATAAGTAGCTGGCTTTCTCCATAACGACAATTTTCGGGTCGTGTAACGGTCAAATAAAGTCACGTGCATTCGAAGAATTAAAAGGATGTATTCCACTTTTGAAATTGTTATGTTTTTTTTTTGGCGACGCAAGTTTAGTGGGCATTGTGATAAAAATGTTATTAGACACCGGACGTGGTCGGCAAGATAAACACTTTACATGTGAACGCTAAGTTGCGGTTGGAATGCGCCTCTCATGCAGAAGGTCATAGGATCAAGTATGTAGTATCTTTAAGTTTTTACGGAATATTGGAAGTTTTTGGTGAAGGCAAACTTTGTGAGGCAACCGTGCGGACCCGTGCTGGAGTTAATGAATGTCTGTGAAATAAGAACTCAATTCTGACACATTGCACAAACGTGGAGTTTTTAAATATTGTGTGATGGAATAGTACAGTCACGGACACAATAAAACTTTTAAAAATAAACACGAATCTGCTGCAAGGGAATAAGGGGATATATTTTTACAGCTGTCAACATTATCAATATTCAGAAACTTCGTGATTGCGCAATGTGTTAGAATGAGTTCTCACTTGCCTAGTATTATAAGCCTGCCTAGTCTCCGTGGGCTATGGCCCAGTTAGTCTTGTTACTCATCAATTGATCAATCATAATGTATACCAATAAATGGATCCTGATAAATACAGGGAACCGTAACATAATTCAGTGCTACAAAGTGTGTACAAATACATTTAGTTTATTTTGTATAAATATTGAGAAGCCTGAATCATTGTATCTATTAAATATAATTTTATCAACTTTTTACATTAGTTAATATTAATTTGTGGAAAGGATGGAAATTCAAATTTGTAACACGAACAAACAATCTGAACCTTGCCTGACATTAACAAGATTTCAGCACAAATTGGCATTCTTTCAAATAAAATACGGTTAAATGATATATTCTACATTTACTTATCATTAGCTCTGGACAGAATAAATTCTGAAAACGTCGGTCGCATCGAGTCAAAAATAGCCCCCATGTAATCCAAGCAATCCCCACAACTAAATACAGTTTAAACTGACAAAATTTAAACGTCAATCGCAAGTATTAACACAGTGACATAAAAAGCCAAAATAATCATGAATTATTTCATATTACGAACACCGAACCGCGAAGAAAAGCCGAAAATCTCCTCAACTTATAACAATTTATCACTTCTTATGCTCTATTGGCCGAGAAATCCCCAAGGATTTATGTAAGGCTCCCCTCGTCGGCTTTTCGAGTTCCCACGGTTTCATAAAATCGCTATGAATTTTAAATTTTATGGGATTCGGAAGCGATATGGCTTTGCGACGGTAGCTTTCTTTCCGTTGACGAAGTGGTACATATCGGAACGTGATATCGTTATGTTAACACTAACATTATGCCGAAGAAAGTGTTGATGCATTCAGAGCCCGGTTTCCGATCTTCACTCAAATTGGAGCTGATGTGGAGTGCTTGGCACCGAGTGTGTCAAAAAAATTAGTCACTAACGAGATATCATTAGTCAGCAAAAGTAACCAACGGTGGGTATGGCTACCGAGCGTAACCTTGTTTTAATACCTATGTCTTCTAGCTATGTGATGCAGAACTGGGTCTCTATTCTAACCGGTAAAAACCATATCGTCTTTGACCTGTTATGGTATTGTTTTTATCTCGGCTGCCATTACTGTCAAGTAAAATAGGAGCTATCAAGCATTGAAAGTACAATAATAAGTATTAACCAGTGATTGGATCTAGGATGCAATTTTGGGGTGAACGACCTCAAACGTTATGCTGGATGTGACTCGGGATGATAGTAGGTACTGCTCATTTCAAGTGGCCATATCATTTAATAAAAAAGTTTATAAGTGGTAATTGTTTACGAAGAGAATTTTGAAGTCATCCTATGTGCGATGCAACATCATCGGCACTAAAAGTTTGAGCTCTGGTGATAAGGTTAACAAAATAGTAATTATTATTAATTTTAGCCTGTTTACCCTGGTAAACCGATAAAAATAATAAAAATACAAAGATAATACGTGCAAGTTACGTTCTTCTATGCAGTTCTGTTTTTTTTGTTATTTATTATTTTGATAATTTTATAGTTATTAACTTTTTTATAAAGGTAAGATAACAAAAAGACTCGCGGGATTTTAAGTCAAATTCATATCCATGTTAAGAAAAGGTACCTTAATTGCATCCGATCCATAACTGATCACTGGTAATAACAACGTATAAACCTAAAAATATTCACCTACCTAGTCACTGTCGTTTTTACTTACGTAAAATACAATGGACGTTAAAAAACCTTTTTCGTGTTAGCCATATTTACGACATTTCATAAGAACCTAATTATACTCGTGGGAAACAATTTCTGAGTAATATTCCCACAATTATTTGCATGAACTTGAATTATTTTGACACGCTTGACGGAATGAGTCCTTAACGTTGATAAGTCCCGAATGTTTTAAATATAGAAGCCCCTGGTTTCGCTTGGTAACTTTGGTAGCCATGTGGTCAAGGGCTGAATAGAAAGGGACACATTAAACAAAATGGCCGACGGAATATACTTACATCGGTTATAATTAAATATGCTTCACAATACAAGGACAACATAGATAGTGATGGTAATTTTTGGGGTAGGCCTATGTCCAGCAGCTGTTATGCCAAGACAAATGGCAGTTTCTCAAACAAAAGTCCTGTGACAAGTGCAACCTTATTACTAGCGCGAGAAGATTGAATCTTATGTCTTATGTTTGTAAGATACCGCTTTTTGACTTATGAGGGATAGATTAAGATAAACGTTACAATTTGTGTGTATCCACATTTCCACACATTATATTAGATGGGTATTAAGGTTATACTAAGTGCATATATTATTAAATCACGGTTAAACATTATCCGTATGAATCTATTTTGAATTTCGAAGCATTCTCTTGTCACTTAATCCAATAACATGAGTTGCCAGTAATCAACTTAACACTGCAACTCCGTGTCAAAGGCAAATGCTGTAGGCGCGAAACTAACCGACGTGTCTCAAATTATTTCGATCTTCGGCAATGTGTTGGATGCACTCTGAATTTCCCCGATGTTCGCGAAAATTCTGGAATATTCCGAAATTGAAACGTAGAAGGGTCCTTAACTTGCCTTCTATGTCCAAAAGTAACTTCTACAACATGATATCGAAGTATTTTGACCTTTCATGCTTATGAATAGAGTAGAGAATGCAATTAAGTTTAAATAGCAGTTGTGGCGTTTTTGCTCAAAGTATGAGGCGTGAATGTATTGAGTTCTAAATGTTCCAATGTCCGATTTAGCTGCTTTGCTATTGAGGCGATGGTTCGATTTCGCCGACCCGACTCGGCACGGGTCTTTTTTCCGGCAAAGGCAAGGTATTTGTGTGAGCAGAACGTATAATCAGCATAAAAGTATGTAGTTATATCGTTGTCTAATACCGAAAGCCTAATACTAGGTCAATGTAAGTTACTTAAAGCATTTGTAATGTCTATATACTCGTGGGATATTGCACTGGACTGGCTTTTGCCCACAGCTCTACATTAGATCCATTTGTCGCTGTCCCCCCAGGCCCTTTTTCCGGGAGAAAAAGTATCTAATGTCACTCTGGCCGTTTCACTTCCTTGAGCAAAAAGTTTCGTTGGGCCTTTGCTTGAGGAGAATAAATAAACAAATACATTTACGCATTTGTAATAGAAGTTAGAAGAGTAATCTAACTTTTCGGTTCTATTTACGGTTGAGTGACAGGGTAATCGATTATTGTGGAACACATCTGTCATCAAGATAAGTAGGTACGTCAGGGCCTTAATAAGATGAATAATTCCTTTTAACATACGAATAGTAGCCATCTGCATAAGAGACGAATATGACGTCTTTGATATAATAGGTCTAAGGTATTTTAGGCATAAGTATATTTTTACAATGTTTATGGTTTTAATCACCCTTAATTTTTCACTTTTATTATGAATAATAGTTATTGAAAAATACACCGTGACACTGGTAACACATGGGTGCAAATTTGAACCGATTTCCTAGTGATATTTAAAAGAAAAACGAAAGGCTCAGATACAAAATCGTGGCCATCATTTGCTTATACATATGCTTAACCATATGCCTTACTTTTTAGGTAGATAAACCTGAAAATCTAAATTCATATTCGAAGTCAATCAAAAGCTCCAACGACGCTTATAAATCAAGAGTCTACCAGAAAAGGAAGTGTGAAGTGTTTTTTCTAGTTCCCGTCTGCACTGTAATGAGGAAAAATCACTGGTTATATTCTCAGCGTACTGCCTGTTACAAATGACGTCCCTCAAGGGTAGACTATACGATCTACTAAAGTAAGAAACAAATTGTGACGAAAACCCCCAAATAAGTGTAGAGGGAAGAAATACCACGTATATTTTGCTTTGTGTAAAAGTTTCTTGTAACCAAGTCTCAGGGAAACAACACGTTATTTTAGTTCCAGAAATATTAGAAAAGTTACAATTATTATGCTAAATAGTAATAATATTACTTAATAGTGTAGCCGTTTTTAGGCATAACAAACGGACACTCTTTCGCATTAACAACAATAATAGTTGAAAATCTTATCAAAACTGATTCTATTACTTTTAAAATTCCAAATTATATCTACTTACCAAAAGTTTCATTCCAGTCTCATTCTTTAATTTTCATTCAGAAGAAGAGGCTAAATATATTTTTCCTACCTATGTTATTGTCACGAAATAAGTACTATCTCTTAATTATTGTCCTACTTACAAGAAAACATGACGTGTCATTTTTATTTAAAAAATAATTGAAAAAGCCAAAGCTATTTCGTAATGGCTGTATGAGATTCTTATTCCATGGTCTCCTGGTAGTATCCAGTCAAAAATGGCTGAGGGAACCAATCCCATTTTCCTTACGATAATTATGATAAATGATAATCCTTGCTTTCAAGACAAGATAACACAAATTTCACTCCTCATACCTGAAGCCCTCATTCTGTCATGTTACGGAATCGAAATACGCGTCAAATTCATTACAATAGAATAAGCTCTTAACTACCTATTACCTACACTTTAAACGTATCTCCATAATATCAAATAACTCCAGTCAATTTAAATTTGGACTTAATTTAGCGGAAACCGTCGAACAAAGAGAGAAGAGTAAGACGGGGATGAAACTTTGTAGAATGGGTTATTGTTCCGGCCATTGTTGACTGCGAAGGTCGGCAAAGGGGCTGAAAACTTTTGACAACCCTGAAATTTTAAAGTAGGTTAAAAACTGTTCAGTATTTGCATTGTAAGATAGATGTGGAGAAACCGTCTTTTAAAAAATCTAATTTATAATATGCACCTTAAACAATTCTAACAAAAAGCAAGTATTAATAAAAATATACAACTGCATTGAGAAGCTCTTCCTTTTTTGAAGTCTGTTATCCCGACTGTATGTTTTAATATTGTTGTTAGTAAACTATGTTTCTTCTTCCTTCTTAATACCTATTTTGTTTATTTTTAAACCCGCTACTTTAGCATGTTTATACATGCTTCCCATGACAAATACTGAAGAACCGATCCGATGACTTTATTGACCGTCTTTCCGTCAAGTTCCTTTTTCTCTGAGACGGCTGTAACTTTTAGGCTGAAGTTTGAATATCTATAATAAAATTAGTTTTAGTGATTCGAATTCAAACAAAGTCTCGTCATTAGAAATTAGAAATTATTTGACAAAAGACAAAGCTTTTCCAACCAAACTTAATAATTTTAATCCTGATGATCAATACAATGCTGGCACCATGCACAGAATTTGCCTGGTCTCCCTAGGCAGATCCACTTTTTTACAGTAACTTTTTGTTTTTCTCTCTATAGCGACTGCTTCAGAATTCAATTTATTTATTCAGTAAATTGGTCACATGAGAGTTCTTCCATACGTCTGTATTATGGAGTAGATCTACCAGCGCTTCGGACGAGACCATTATGGCGGAGAAACGCCGCAAGAAACTCCAGCAGTAGGTGATGTTTCAATCATCAAATACGATAATACTTATAATTTAGTTTCAAAATTAAATCATTACAATTATAATACTGTACTGGTAGATTTATCAGGCATAGTGACAAATCGTCCCCTCTGAATCAATTCTGTTTGAAAATCAACTTGTCTATTCACCAATAATGATACGAAAACAACGACATTTAAACCTAAAAACCACTCAGTAACGCCAAATTTAAAGTCAATTCAAAACGTACCCACGTTAACAGTTTGACAGATTCAGAATTATGTTAAACACGAGCCAAGTAACGAGTGTGATGCGATTATGCAAATTCCTGCCCACACCGCCGAGTTCATTGCCAACGGTTTAGCCAAACACGACGTTAATAACGCACGGATTGGCACGGATTAAGATGTGAATAGAAATTGTACAGATAAAGGGTTTGCTCAAATAAACAGTCTTATAAAGGCCGGGTTGAATTTTATATTACAGACGATACTAGGCGTATTTTTTACTTAATTATGTCTTTGTCTCCTGGGCCTCTATTCCCGACGGTAAAATAGTTATTTATGTGACTGGTGCATAATGAGAGGCATTAATACACGAGTGTGGTTTTATGAAACGAGCCGATAGGTGAGTTTCATAATAAGATCACACGAGTGTTTTAATGCCTAATTATGCGTACAGTCGCATACATAACTTTATCTACATGCATATCATAAGTTTTCTACAATATGTGAGAAAATTGTACCATATTGCCTTGTATCTTAAAGATGCAACTACATCAATAACCGATACTTTAATGACATGTAATACTTTAATGTTGACATTAAAGTGCAACCACAGATACAGGTTTCTTAATATAGGCTGTTTGCTTATCGTTTCTAAACATATAATAGGGAAGTTATGATATGGATGTAGATAAAACATATTGTATTTGACCTGTTATGGTATTGTTTTGACGTCAGCCGCCATTACCGTCAAGTAATAAGAGCTATCAAAACGGTGACAATACGACAACAGCTCAAACACGATACGGTTTTTACTGCGTTGAATAGAGGCCCTGTGCTGCTGTTTTGACCATAGACAGCATAGACTTTTTAGAGCAATAAATCCATGTGATATCATCATCATCATCATCAGCCCGGGGGCGTCCACTGCTGGACAAAGGCCTCCCCCAAAGAGCGCCACAAGTCACGGTCTTGAGCCGCTTGCATCCAGCGGCTCCCCACGATCCTAACCAGGTCGTCAGACCACCGGGTGGGAGGCCGTCCAACACTCCGTCCACCGGTGCGAGGCCGCCACTCGAGAACTTTTCTTCCCCAACGGTTATCAGTTCTCCGAGCTATGTGGCCTGCCCATTGCCACTTCAGCATGCTAACTCGCGATATACGCGAGAACAATTGTTAGGTTAAAGAAAACATTATACCCTCTTGTACGTACTTAATTTATACATATAAAACTCTTACCAAGTGACTGCACAATTAAAACCGCTGAACCTGGAAACGTTGGGAAATATTTCTTCGGTACCCTAAGGTAGCATGGGGCTGGCCTTATCTGTAGAAGGACCGATAACCGCTGGGGTAGACGTGTTCTTGTGTCGAGACCGCGACTCGGTTATCGTAGCGCAGAACGCCCTCCGGCAAGATGGAGTTATGATTTGCGGAGCGCTGCTGGCAGATGTTGGATGCGACAGGCCAAGGACATCGTAAAATGGCGCACATTAGGGGAGGCCTACGTCCAGCAGTGGACTGATATCTAGGCCGATGATGATGAGGGCTCCACTAAGAAAAAGGTTTTGGAAAATTTTACCCCCAACAGGAAGAAAGAGAAGCTGCTGCATGCATCTTCTGGTTTGTTGATAATATTCATTAAAATAAAGCTTCGGACGACTTATTGTTCCCGTATTTAACAAATCTGCATATTTATACACAATTAATAGCACGTCCAATATACTTACTACCCAAAAACAAATACTTTAACAGCCAAGACTGACAGTTCCATACATTTGACACAGACCATACCTACATTTAACATATTCAAAATAAATATTAGTTGATTTAATTGTTTATTTGGTTATTTATAAGTATTATGATTTATTTTTGTTACTTGTTGTGAAAAACTTGTTTGTGTCCAACTCCATGCATTGTCCTTACTCATCTACTTCAGGGTAAGCTGGAAGAGATCCCATTTACGGATAAGTTCGAATTTGTACGTTAGTTTAAAAACAATATTGAGATAATTATATTTTTGTGTCATAAAGAGTTTATTATGTATGTATGTATGTATGTAAACTCTTTATTGTACAAACAGAAAATAACAAATCAAAAAATAAACAGAAACAAAAAAGGTATGTACAAAGGCGAACTTATCCCTATAAGGGATCTCTTCCAGTTAACCTTTGAGCGATTGAGAGAAGAATAAAAACAACGGATGGCTAAACGTACAACGTATTAAAGATACAGAAGATTAAAATAATAATAGCAAATAAATATGTAGGTATAATAAATATATATATTAAATAGGATAAATAAATAAATATATACATTGTAATATATACATTGTAATATATACATTGTATACATTGTATTGTTGTATTTATTATAATATACATACATACATAATATAATATTACTAGCGTCTTTCAAATGCAAAAAGCATGGTAATGAGAAGTAACGACCGCACTCAGACCAGGTAATGTAATGATTATTAAGTCGTTCTTTTGTGACGTTTTTATCTATATAAGTCTGAAAAAGAAACAAGTTAAGTGTCTCTAAAATGTGTTTTATTACGTCGATAAATCTTTAAAATCCGACCGCCCTAAGTTATCCTTCAAAACAGTAGTTTAAAGTTGTTTTTTGATATTTCAGTTTATTCATAAAAAATCTAAAACAGCTCTTTTCAATAAAAGCTAGTAGTGATTTCGATTCAAATGTAAGCAATTTTACAGAAATTACTCGTAATTAATACAGAAAACTCATTCCGAAAGATATTTTCATTTAGCAAATCACTGGCAGAATGCTTCGCGTCGTGGTCCCCTGATCAACCTCAGACGAGCTCAAATTAAATTCCACAGACTAAAACCGGAAAAAAGTTAAGCGGGATTTAATTAAAACTAATTCCTTTTACTGCGACAGAGTGTCCGTTTTCGCTTGGAATCAATTTTGGTAAATTCGTTTCTGTATGTTGGCAGATCGCAACGTCTAGACACGGGATTTAGGATATCGGGGATATCGACCGCGAAAATGCTTTATGGTTTTTCGTTAAATTTATTTTTCTAACCGGATTTTATTTTGTCATAAGCCATTGCTGAGATTTATTTGAAAATATTGGCCGATGAAAGTCTTCAAAAAGAAATGCAAGATAAAAATGCTCTTAGATTTTATGGTGCATTTTTCATGATTGCTCTTACAGCAGAGTAAGATCTCTTGAGAAATATACAAAATACAGTGTTGCATAATATACTGTTTTGTTTACGGTGTATTTTCTAAACCTCTTCGGTGTAGAAATTGAGTTGTTAATTTTTAGAATATCTTTAACCAGTGTAAGTTTATTTTCGTCATATTTTACTTATTTATAAACCAAATATCTCATCTACCAAGTAAAGGATACCGTTTTGTTGTTAGAATGTTAATAGCATTAAAAAGGATGGCAAATGTATCGCATCGCATGCGAAGGATCGGCACAACCAACCCCGAACATAAAAATAAGGTTTGGTCAAGTCACGTATTTTTTACAAAGAAATTTTAGCTTATTCGCATTCTTAACAATCGACCCGCATACCTAAATAATATAGGTAAGTAGCATAGATAATTACCAAACACAGTACAGTCAAGTGAAAGAATCTTCTCATAAATATGTTACGAAGTCCGATTCACTGCCGCCGAGACACACTCACTACATGTCTATTGCTGTTTGCCGTAGGTATTTACTTTTCTTTTTCTTTTACTAACTTCTTATTACACTGGTAAGGTGCATTGGGACATGTTTATACACTCAGGAGCAAAAATAAACGGGTCAGAGTGCGTTTTTCATACTAAACGCCAGGGAATGCTTTTAGTGAAATCTGATGATGAATACCCCGAGCATCGATACAGGACTTCCAGAGTGCCTAGGATACCCAACTGAATGAATCTGCGGTTGACGCCGGAATTGAGCATGTTCAACATCTAAAATCATCTAAAATGGCAATAAAATGCAAGGAAATCCAAATGCTCACCCAAACTCTCCCCCTGTGGTGTTAACTGATTGTGCGATCAGTTAGGTATGTTAAGAACTTTTGACCTCCTCTATTGAACCTCGCAGTATCCACCATTAAACCTCACTCAAAACAACCCCTGGCGAGGAACGAAGGTTTCGAAATAGTCTCGTTTGCATGAAAAACGCACTCTGACCCGGTATTTTTGCTCCTGAGTGTAGACTTTGCGCTCTCCCATATTTGTACACTTGTCTGTACAACACTGTACCAGTCCCAGGGGTCGTTAGAGCAACAAACAAAAGTACAATAGGTAGGTATACTCGTGTTACAAATGTTCTGCAGTGCGACTGCAGCTCTTAATCTTAATACAGTGTACAAGTTTTCTTGTTTCAAACCCGCGGCCATGTTGTGGGGCGACATGCCCGTTTATTGTCGTCGCCCCACTACATGTCCGGGTAATTTGGTTTACCCTTTATTGCATAAAAAAGCTCAAATGGCGGATATAATGCGTAATAGCATTCTTTACCGAAATTAACAAAAGTGGTGCACAGAAACGAATAGGAAACAAAGCAAAGAACGTTATAAACAAAAGAATATATATGTAAATACATATTATATAAATGCAATGATATATAAACGTGTAAAAATAACATCAGAGTCATCAGAAACTAAAACATATTCCACGGTGGCTCTAGCCTCAAATTCTACGCAACATCTTGTTCCAGCAAATGCTTATACGATCAAGCATTCGCTTGAAAGAAAGCCTGCTAGGGTGGGAATGTGTCCTAGGCTTATATTTCTTGCGTCTCTATTGCCCGTATTAATATACTGATCCCAACTCGAATGCTCGTCTCGAGATGCGTCAAAAATAACAGTGTTCTATCTATGGTTTGGCTTTTAGTTTGACGTATCTTGTGACGGGCGTCACAGTCAAGATGAGTTTATTAATACGGCCCTATATTATTTATTCATAGAGGCACAGTCCCGTTCGTACTTCTACATAATATTTGAAATGTTTTAATTCAAAAAATACTTACAAAATCAGACAAAGGTTTCTTTGGTCCCGTGTTTGGTTTGGACTAATAATATGAGAAATTGTGTGACGGGAATGTTTGAATTTAGTTTTTTTTTTCGAATTCTCACTTTCCCGAAAGCTATTTGACAACGTTGTTTGCTAAGTTAGTAACCCTGCCTACAACGCTAGCGGTCTTTGTGATGCGTGAGAGTTTTTTTTCTGATCCTTGAATGCTTTCTAAGCATATTCGTCTTATTACTCTGTTTTAACTATGTGTATCGTTGTCTAGTACCTATAGTATAAGCCTAGAGCTTAGTTAGGTCTAGTTTCATTTATGTGAGATAATTCCCTATATTTAGAGAACTTCGGTAAATCAAGCAAACTCGACGAACTGGCTCGAGGAAGTTAGTTTAATTTATCCGGCAAGTTGGCTAACACGGAGGATTGCTTACGTTCGGTAACTTAAAACGTAAAGGGCAGGAATTTGTAAGTCGTTTTGGCAATGGTGGTAGTGCCACTTCCTGATTTTCACTTGTTTCATTCGTTGATGGTTTTAATTGGGAATATTAAGAGACACAAAAATTAGATGATTTGAAATTGGAATGGGCTTAAATTGAACCATAGATGTTAACTCGATGACACTGCAATATTATGGGATCTAAGAGCTGTTAGGATGATGGAGTCGGAATGTGGTGACAGGATTTCCGCTATTCCTGCTTGAAGTAGACCCACCATGTTGGGACTCTCTAGTTTGGTCTTGATAAGCATTATAAGCAGATAATAACTTTGAAAAAAAAACCAGTTGACAACAAAATACTTTTTAAACATTTGTAACTAACTAAATCACTATATAGTATAAAACAAAGTCGCTTCCCGCTTTCTATCTGTCCCTTTGTATGTTTAGATCTTTAAAACTACGCAAAGGATTTTGATGCTGTTTTTTTTAATAGATAGTGTGGTTTATGACGAAAGTTTTTATGTATTCTGGGTTTTGTACGGGTGTTACAGAAAACTAACACTAACCGAAGCGAAGCCAGGCGGGTCGCTAGTAGGTACATAAAAAATCTTGAAAGTCGATAGGCAAAACTACAACAAGGTTTTTGATATTTAAAAAGTGCATATTCGAAATCAGCTAGCATTCCACTTCATGATTGTTGCATTCACTTTTGGACAGTAAGGCTTAAACTTGCGGATGGCAGGACCTTGTGCAGGGTCCGTCCGGATCGCTACCACCATCTTATCTACTAACCTACCGCCAAACAGCAGTGTTCGCATTGTTGTGTTCCGATTTGGGGATAAGACAGCCAGTGTAATGACTAGCATAGAGGTATTCCATCTTAGTCCTCAGGGTTGGCAACGCATTTGCAGTCTTAGGCTTGCAGTCTTGTGAATGCGAATGTTTATGGGTCACAGCTTCCACTTACCATCAGGTGGCCTGTGTGCTCGTTTGCCTTCTCAATGCCATAAAAAAAAACACACACACACAACATCAATCACTTGTTTAGTTATTTGGCAATAATTAAACTCTAGAAAAACATCAACATATCTGCTTATATAAATAGCGTCTGTTTGTTCAAATTGTCAAACAGTGACCCAATTGATTCGTATTGTGGTAATTATTATCGATTACAAGGTACAAGTGGTAGAGCTAGTCTTGTCTTGCGGTCGTCGTGTTCATTTACTGACACGCTACGCTTCAGCCTCGGCCTCATCCGTGTACATTTTGAATATGGTGAAGCTTAGCTTGTCTTGTCTAGGGGACAGCGTTGATATAGGACAACATATAGAAATGTGGTCGCCTTCCTGCTGAACTACGCATGATATTTGATATTATATTATATTAAATTTATTATTTATAGATTTATATAATGCTGGACTAAGTACACTCAGGGGCAAAAATACCGGGTCAGAGTGCGTTTTTCATACTAAAGAGGCTATTTCGAAGCCCTGGTTCCTCGCCAGTGCATGCTTTTAGTGAAATCTGATGCTGAATACCCCGAGCATCGATACAGGACTTCCAGAGTGCCTAGGATACCCAACTGAATGAAGGTGCAGTTAACGCCGGAATATTGCCTGTTCAGAAAAAACATCTAAAATGGCAATAAAATGTAAGGAAATCCAAATGTTAACCCAAACTCTCCCTCTCTCTATCTCTCTCTATTGATAGAGGAGGTCAAAAGTTCTTAAGATACCTAATTGATCGCACAATCAGTTTACACCTTGGACTATCTACCATTAAACGTCCCTCAGAACAACCCCTGCAAGGCTTCGAATTAGTCTCGTTTGTATGAAAAACGCACTCTGACCCGGTATTTTTGCTCCTGAGTGTAGTAACATTGTAATATGAAATATGTTTAAAAAATTACTGCCTGTTTCTTCTCAGCAGTAGTGTCCTCTTGAGTAGTGCAGGTAGACTTTTATGTCTTGTGTCTGTGAATGTCTTTTTTCTTTATAATACTTTATCTTAAAATTACCGTCCTAAAACTAAGGCTACATTTCTCTTTTTAAGATAATATTTCTTGGAATGAAAAGTTTTCTCTTATAAGTTATAACTAAACATATTCAAAAATGACAAGAAGACGTTTGACAGACAGTAAAAGATGGATGGCGTTAGCACGAAACCCGGTAAAATGGAGTGAATATTAACACGCCTTTACCCTGAAGTGTGTGGAGTGGGCTGAAATTATGATGATTCAAACACCGCAGAAGTCGGACTTGATTTAGACTACATTTTTTAGGGGGTGGGAAACTTTATCGCCAGGAGCTAAATATGGAATTTTTTGCCTTTGCGTCGGTTTACAATCATCTTAAAGTCGGTGCCATTGCAAAAGGTCAAAGATGTAAACGGTTTCATAATCACACTCGTAATGTAGATCAAGTGAGGTTTTTTTTACTTAATCATTACGTTTTATATCAAGTTTCTAGTACTTTTTCTACCTATATTAGCTATAAAAAATCAAAATAATTTAATACTTTCTGGTAAATAAATTTCATATTGGATTATTTGCATTTTATTCTGGAAATATGTTGCTTAAATGTCATTTTGACTACGGACATGACTTGAGTTCAGTCTTGACATTTATCTGCCCTTGCTTGGAATCAAACCAAAACCTGAATGTTGACAACCTTTTTTATCTTATTTTATTTCGTGATCTGTGCAGGAAATAGGTCAAGGGGTGAGGCCTGCGGTCAACCTTTTTTAAAAAGAGTGGTTAAGAAAAAAAGGCTTGGGCCAACGTGGTTCCGCAGCTTCTCTTACATTATATCTGCGATAAGTCTGCTATAATTGCAGTCATAAATTGCCTAGTTAGCTAGTTCCACAAGCAAGGTCACCTACCAACTGGATACGTCCTACAGCTAGACGGAGGTTTAACGGCACTGCATATAATTATCTTGAATAAAACTTTATTTAACAAAAATAGCTTTTCGGCGAATTAAAAACTTTTTACAAGATAGTTCGCCTACAAGATAGTTCGCCTACAAGATAGTTCGCCAACAAGATAGTTCGCCTACAAGATAGTTCGCCTACAAGATAGAGCTATCGCCGCTAACCTAAGCACTAAACCTTATTTCAGCGGCCCAGACTTGACTGGGGCAAAGATAACTTATCCTTAAGTGCAGTTTAACTACTAAGAAAGTAACACTGATAAAGCAACTACCACCCACCGCCGGCTACCGACTATAAGCTAGTAGAACAATAAACTACAAAAGAGTGGGCGAGCGGCGAGAAGCGAGTAAAGTTTTGATAGTTTGACGCTCGGCAGGCATCGGCGAGTACCGCTGAGCTAGTTTTATAGTCGATAGCTGTAATCGCTTGCGGTCAACTAGTAAACAGCGGTCCCACCGCCAGATATCGGCGAGCTCGGTGAGCAACTAGTAAACTTCTGTACTAGAAACAGTTGACAATCGGCGAGAGGCTAGTAAAAAATATATGGAATTATAGCTTACTCGCCGGGCGTTGGGAGAGTGTCCTCGCCGGCAGTGTGAACAGCGAGCGATGAACTATAAATATATATCTCTCTCTTTTATTTACACGAAAGCGATTATCTTTTGTTCGTTTCTTGGGCTAGAAAAAAGTCGATAGTTCATATCTCACTCGCCGGCGGTGGGATCAGTGCCTAAACCGCGTATCTAACAAATTTACTAAGGAGCAAGATGCACTTTACTGACTTAATAAGTAAGGTGCATATTGCTCCCTATTAAAAATGTTACTTAAGTGGGTTGGCAGTTTGACTAACAATATCTTTTTACCAAGTGGAATGAGACCCTGAATGTCAGTGACTCCTGCGTGTCACAACACACGTGACTTCACCGTTTTTCCTTGTAACCCACGGAACACTGAAACGTCGCCATTTTATCCTCGACTAATTGCGTCTGCTCATTTGGAGTACCAATTATTATTCGAGCTGCTCGTTAGGGATCTCATTACTGACCGACTTCATGCCTGCTGCCAGATATGAGGTATGAGGTGGGGTGGGGGTTTTGCTGAATTTTGTTTTCTACAGTTGGTGAAAAAAAGCACAAAGTGCCACAGATACGTCACTCGCTACCGCCTGCCGTTATTACCTAATGGCCGGTGTATCCCCGGGGACACAAATATCAGTTGAGTGTCAAAACTGCGAAATCGCTGGTACGCTATTGACTTAGTGAACTGGTCGAGACGCGACGATTTACGTGATGGAAATTAAAGTGAATACGCAAATCATATATCAAAATGTTTAGTCACATTTTTCTTAAGAGAAAGCATGGTCTATGGAACAAATTTAATTGTTATTTTAATGTTAATTTTGAGTGTGCGCATCGTACGTGGGTACGTACATTACTGGTTTCTTATATCTCTGCTTTGCATAGTAAAAAACAAAGTCGCTTCCCGCCGTCTGTCCTTCTTTATGTACGCTTAGATCTTTCAAATTGCGCAACCGATTTTAATGCGGTTTCCATCAACAGATGCAAACGGAACCCTGAAACGTCGCGATTTTATCCCTGACTAATTGCGGCTGCTCATTTGGAGTACCAATTGTTGTTCGCGAACTGCTCGTTAGGGATCTCATTACTGACCCGGCCTGGTGCCTGCTGCCAGATAAGAGGTACTACTTTTATTTTTCTACAGTTGGTGACAACAAAGCACACAGACCCGTAGGGCTCGATGATTTCGATGATTGTCAATAACTTTAAAATAGGTTCAAACTCCGAAATAATTGCGACCCTACTTCCAAAGCTGATTTTCACCAAACCTGGATATAAGCTATCCTCGCGTCTCTTGTTAAAAATCGTCTCTTGTTTCGGCTGTTTTTTTCGATAGCGATAACACAAAAAAAAAACAATTTGGTGCAGTCGTTCGGAAGTTATGCGCGGACATACATTTCTACGATTCATATTTATTTTTATTTGAAATTCAAATATCAAAATCAGTTTCGAGGCGTATCTCGTTAATTTAGGTTTTGACCCTGTAGTTTTTAAATTACGTTATTATGTTAATCGTGTTTTTTTCTCATAAAACATAAACATAATGTTAGACATCATTATAATTAATTTAAATTAGCTAACTAATAACTTATGGTCCATTGTTTCAATCTAGAATTAGAATAAAAAAGGCTAAGTTATTCTTTGCATACATTTTATGAACTTATCTTTACTTAATATCTATTAAACTTCAAAAATATGATTAACCAGATAAAACAACTTTGATACCGTATTGTTTAATAATTATGGTGAAATATTGCATATAATAATATCCTGTAAAATATTAAATTAATTTGAAATAAGGAATTCCCGCAAATAACATTTCTCGTTAAAAACAATAAGCTACCGATTTCTATATCGTGGAAATTTAATTACTTACATTTTACCAAACACAAAATATTCTTTGAAGGCTCCGTTTCATTTTGAATTTAATCGCAAGTCAATTCAACATTTTCATAAATCAATTAAAAAAGTAAATAAGTCACTAATTAAGCAACTGTAGATTTTTATTCTTCATTTTTATCTCTTCAATCGTTTTTCGTCTTAAACAGTTTCTAAACGCGCGTGGTACAAATAGAAAATAGAAACAGAAACATTTACAAACCATAACACCGTAACTTCACTTAGCACGTTTTATTCCCACACTTAAGAAGATTATCTTATCTCCTAGGTATCTGGTAGATCTTCATTGTAAACATTAACATGTGTCGGTCTGTTTGTATCTGTCAGATACGATTAGTTAGCTACCAACTAATGGTCGAGGAAAGCTGTTAAACAAAAGGATTGCGATCGCGGCTGGATTGCGTAATGATTCACAGTTAACAGTTTAAAAACAGGAGCCCTGGTCAAAGATCATTATACCAACGTTACCGTTATCAAAAATGTATTGGATTGACATAAGCTGTCGTACGGTCGCAGCACTTATGTCAACTTAATTCCATACTTTTTTTTTGGTTTTCATTTTTAGTTTACGATACCGTTTTGCATCTTGTCTGGGGCTTCTGCTCAGCATTTTTGACGGCATATGTCGATGTGTAACACGCCTGGCGTATTAAAATTGCAAGCAATCGCTAGCAGAGAACGTGCTAAAGCGAAAGTTAAGATAAAAATAATCCTACTTATAAAATTATTTTACTCATTCACACGTGGCTTTCAAATATTTTTATCGGTTTAAGTTCTCGCGTTAATTGAGGGGTATCTTAACCTCGGTATTTTGACAACCAAAATCGGGCGCCAACTCCATAAATAAAACTGTGCAATTTAGGAAACGTGGGTTCATTTAACTATGTTGAATACTTAAAAGTCTTGAAAATATGTTGCGTTTTGGGAGTCGTAACATTAAAAGTTGTTTCACACTGTCTTTTTCTTTTATTTGTTTATTTATTTGTTAGGCCATAAAAACAAGAAACATATTCACCCATAACATAATAGAGGCCGGCACGCCAGGGCCAGACAGCCAAGGTATCAAATTGGTTGACAAAACTATAAAAATATATGTATGACGACAAAAAAAAAGATTAATTGGTGAACGCGCTACGACTCTCCACAATGCTCTTAAATCCTTATTAGCCTAAAGACGTCACTGTTGGTCATAGGCATTCCCCATGAATTTCCAAGACATTCAGCTTTGTACTACTCGCATCTGTAGTGTCTTGCGATGTTTACTAGATTTTCATCTTTACAGTTCAATTTTCGGTAACTTAATATGGCGTAATAAGTACGATTTCCACAGACAGCATCACTCTATTCACTCCGCAGCACCAGTACAGTAAACTTACAGAAATTCAACTGTCTTTACAGCAGTTAAAGTTCATAAATATGTTCTAAATTTCTTAGGCACATTGTAAAGCGCTGCGCGAGTCATGCTACACTGATACTGTTTACTGTGACCCGACGTAGCGACCCCGCATTTGCAACCCGCTATTGTCTGAAGAAAATTGAGTAAAAGTGGTTCACATTCTGTCATCCGTTACCTTTTCATGGAAAATTATTGTGTGGGAAAACATTTAATTCGTTTTACTTTCTATGAACAAGTTAAGTACATTTGCTTTTGTAAGATTGAAACAAGGATTGTCGCCATATTATTTATTTTCCATCTTATTCTAACATCCTAAATACGGGTTGATCTCAGGTTGTCCAGGTCGCAAAATGACTACATAGGTGGATTGACCACATCGCATAGTGACTAAGTCGCAAAATGCCCACATCTTTATTTGACCACATCGCATAATGACTACGTCGCAAAATGACCACATCTTTATTTGACTACATCGCATAATGACTACGTCGCAAAATGACCAGATCTTTATTTGACCACATCGCTTATTGACTAGGTCGCAAAATGACCACATCTTTATTTGACCACATCGCATAATGACTACGTCGCAAAATGACTAGATAGGTTGATCGACTACATCGCATAACACCAGTACAGTCAAGTGTAAAATACTAATTTTCCCAATACTGCTCGGAAATATGGCCATGGATGGTCTTGTTTGGGGTCACAAAACGTCAGTTATAAGGACAATATAAAACTCCATAAGTATAAATTTTGTACACAGACTTAATTAGCTTTAAAGTGACTAATATTTATTTGGTGTGACAATTAAATTGACATACGTTACCTTTTTGGCATATATTCTTTTTTGAATGCAAAATAAGTATTAAGTTTTTATGAAATTATTTAGAATATAAACCTGTTATAAAATAAAACTAATAATAATATAAAACTAATACTCTGGAGGCATGGCACCGACGCATTGGTGTTCGGCTACAGCAAAGGCCGACTCTGATAAAGTTTATGTATAAACTAAAAACACAAGCTCGCTATCAAGATATGCTCGTTCGTGGTTTTTTTTTCAAAAAGTAAACAGAAAAAAGAATGATATCATTTTAGACAGGAAAATGAAACACGAGTTGAAAAAAGTTACACGTAAATAAATAACAGCGTACGAGTTTCTTCAAAATATATCTAGAATCAAATATATGCTTAAGTAATAAATAATGCTAGATTTACGAAACAGTAAAAAAAACGACTCCAGAACGATACGGCCATCAAAAAACGGAAAATAAGAAGAATTTTAGTTTAAATTTAGAATAAGAAACTATTTTAGTTTAGATAATAATTTTAGGTTCTAAGTTACGAAATGGTAATTCATTAAAAAAAACAAACCAAACTCATGTAGTTTCATTTGACTGTACATTTATAGAACAAAACACAAACTAGACAAATAAGCTATCTAGTCATTTTGCGACGTAGTCATTATGCGATGTGGTCAAATAAAGATGTGGTCATTTTGCGACCTAGTCAATAAGCGATGTGGTCAAATAAAGATCTGGTCATTTTGCGACGTAGTCATTATGCGATGTAGTCAAATAAAGATGTGGTCATTTTGCGACGTAGTCATTATGCGATGTGGTCAAATAAAGATGTGGGCATTTTGCGACTTAGTCACTATGCGATGTGGTCAATCCACCTATGTAGTCATTTTGCGACCTGGACAACCTGAGATCAACCCCTAAATACCGTACATCCATCTCTTTCATCAAGTCTTCGTTGCTTCTCATTCACTCATCAGCATATCAAGCATTCTGTCTCTTTCATACACTTGCGTTCCATTTCACCTTACACTTTTCTTAATAAGATTGGAGATCTAGACTACGTAAGCTTTTATTCAACTAAACACCTTTAATACACTTAATAAAACAAATATCAAAGGAAAATTTCACACAAATTGTATTAGTCTCAAACTAAGCTCTAGGCTTGTATTAGGGCTACAGTCAACAGCATAAATAAGTGATCATGTATGTACCTTGTCGCTTTCAATCGTTTCACAGTTTAAACACGGTGTGACAGGTACATATAATATCACATATTTATGCTGTTGAATGTTCTAGACTATGATCAACATAGTCGTATAGAGAAATAATATAATATACTGATTTAAATATATAGAAAACATCAAAAACTCACGCTCATTCCACAAAAAAATACCCATACTGTCATATTTCAATTTCTAATTCCTGACGAATTTACAACCATTACTTACCAGCCATCGTACTTAGTAATCAACGATATTCACGATTTTAATCAAGAGCCTTCATTAAATGCAATACTAAAATACTATTTCCCTCCCTAGGGAAATTTAAAACGTAGCTAAACCTCAAATAGCTCGTATAACCACTCCCATAAAACATAGCGTGTGTGCCCGGCTTTAGTACCACAATATTTAAACTTAAAGCATCTAAAAGTGGCGCTGTTATCGCGTACAACTATGGAAATCGTAAGAGCCTATTTTAGTTCCGTTTTTGACCACTGGTATATTAAGTTGGTTTTCGCAACTTTTACATTGAAATCGTTTATAGTTCCGTAAAGGAACAAAATGAGTAAATACCGCGTATGTTTTTAAAGTTTTTTTAATGTGGGTATACTTTTTAGGCCTCTGTGACTATAAAGTTCCACTTACACTGGCAATTTTATGAGCATTCATTACTTATCCACTCCACAGTACGGGTGTCTTATTCTATTACACCAAATTAGAGTAAGGCAGCTATAGATGACGGGAAATTATTCTTCAATAAATGGCTTGTTTTGTTGCTGTGTTGGTAATTTTCAAAACAAGGTTCGTTTATAATATAAACTGTTCTCCTTAGCGCTTGCGGAAGGGATAACATTTTAAAAGAAACGAAATTTTTACGCACATAATATAAATAGAATAGCAGGACGTCTCTAATCTCTATCCCTTTGAGAGTTTCTGATACCTATTTCCGCTCGGTCGCTAGGGTTGTGTCGATGCGCATACTGAATATGCACGCAACCAAACGCAGCGACGTCGCATGACTAAGGACCGGTCCACATCACCCTAACCCTAAATCGGCTTGGTCCTGTAGAGTTTGTTTGTGGTGGCTCGCGGCACGTGCGGACGAGGCACACACACATGCAAGCCGCGCAATGTACCTTTGCTTGAAGACGAACTACTGTTAATTCATACTGTGGTAATAATAAGTAGTATATCTACTAGCTACTAGCAACTTATCGGCCCACTGCCACTGGCTTCTAATCACATTTTCCTTTTCATTCTCTCACCGCACCGGAACACTATTACTCGAGGAGGGTATTGTTTTTGTTCCGATCGGCTTACTATTGTTTACTATTACCCACACTTTCACTCTTGCTGCTACTCTACCGCGAATAGTGGAAACAAAAGATCCACCGTCAATCTGAGTGAGGTAGAAATAAAGTGATCTGGTATATCGGACAACGAAGTGTTGTAACGAGATGTGTATTTAAGTTTCTAATATTAGGAAGCGCAAAACAATTGAAGATTTTGGTACCACTAAAGGAAACACGATAATCAATGATTCAGAATAAAAATCCATCTGTGAAGCTAACCGTCCTGGGTTCAAATGCCGTAAGGACCGATATTTGTGTGATAGCAAGAATATTTGTTTTTGAGTCATGGAAGTTTAAGTATTTATATCATTGTCTAGTACCCATTGTTGTGACATTGTCGCGAGATATTAATGTATTTATTTAAAACTATCACATAGAGCCTGTCTCCCTCCCCCCACTTATACAAAAAAAACATACTTTTCAATAAAAAAGTTCAACTGCTCCAACAGTATGCCTACATATGGAGTGTATCGTCCAGAAACTTGTCATTGGCCAGATTTCGCATTCTTTGCAATAGTTGACTTGGTTTCTTATCTCCCAAAGCCATGTCCACCAACTGTTCTATTTGCCGATTCTTTTAAATCCTCCAGCTTAGTGAACCCCTTGTTTTTGAGTGCCCCATATTTACCAAATGTTGGTGGTTTTGACAGAAAATCTGTCAGGTAGAGTATGACGCCCATGGGTAGCTTTTTTTCTTTTTTTTTCTTTGCCCCTCGGCGACTTGAACAGCTACTACCGCGGGAATATGGCGTTTCCACTATGAAGTGATTTCGCCAGTGTCAAGTATATATGAGTATAAATCAATATACTCGTAGCAATAAAACACAATCCAACCTTCTCTAGGAAGATTGGGGGCAACGTTGTACGGTGATATTATGTAGGACAGAGGCCAAGATAGTTTTAACCTCTGTACCACTGCGAGTCCACTTGAAACGAGAAGTAAGATGCCAGGATACACGAGATAAGTCCAAGTCTTCTATCACTGTGCAACACAAAGGCATTAAAAGTACAAATCACTGACAAAAAATAACTTTAAACACCTAAATACACAAAAATAAAATCTAAAACAAATTACACATCCGCCATCTTTTGACGTTGCAAATGGCCTCCATGGGCAGCTTAGTCAAGATGATGTCAAACTTAACGTTCTCAGTGGCGCTAGTAGTGCCTCCGTGCGTAGAATAAACCATGCCCGTGGTTGGTCTGTCCAAAACTCTGGCACACTTGACAACAGGAAGATTGCCAACACGTCTGACATCGCTGCCAAATCTGGTACGTCGAGCTGAACCACGGGAGCTTGGGGTAACTGCGATGGCTCTGGAGTTCCCTGCTCCAGCGGTTGTCCTTGCGCATGATCAAATACCCCTTAACCTTGCATCGTGGACAGTTCGTTTTCGTTATTCGTTTTTCGCGTTTCGTGTCGGAGGTCACCAATCTATGGATCATTACAGTCCCGTTGATATGAGGTTCTCTTTTACGGACATACAAATTAAACATCAGGTAGATTATAATAGATTTACATAGCCAAAAACTCAAGATAGCTATTGGACGCGTACCACGCTAATGTCGCGCTCCGGACTGCATAGCGGGCACGTGTAACCTGATAGCCGACTAAGCATTCCTGTGTTCCTAGTCCCACGCACTAAAATTTTAATGATGTTGACGGTCAACTGAGTCACGCTTATTGATTATTCGTTGACGAATTGTAAATCTAGATATCCTGAAGACACAACAAACTAACCTTTTTTGACATAATTAAGAATTGTCACCTATTTATTACCTGTCATTGTCAACCCAATCGACGTATAATTAATTGCATTTCCATGAAGACAGATCACGTTGGAAGGCAGTGTTTGATGGATGACCACAATAATTATCTAGCTAATCAAGCATGGCGTGTTCACGTCGAATATCGTCTGTTCTATACTGAAGATATCAGCTGAGATTATACTCCTATCAATTGATATTGTGTATTGCGTTACTTGGTTTAAAGCGCAAAGTTCATTAGACAAGTTTCAGTACATAATCGTTTTTGTAAATATAAGACGTCTGTGATATTGTGATATTGCATAATATGACAATAGCTATGTACGTGCTCATTTTGAAGATGAAAATTTGCTATCAGATGACGAGGTGATAAATCTTGTAATGATGTACACTCAGGAGCAAAAATACCGGGTCAGAGTGCATTTTTCATACAAACGAGACTATTTCGAAGCCTTGGTTCCTCGCCAAAGGTTGTTTTGAGTGAGGTTTAATGGTGGATACTGCGAGGTTCAATAGAGGAGGTCAAAAGTTCTTAAGATACCTAACTGATCGCACAATCGCTTAACACCACAGCGGGAGATTTTGGGTCAACACTTGCATTTCCTTACATTTTATTGGCATTTTAGATGTTTTTCTGAACATGCACAGTTCCGGCGTCAACCGCAGATTCATTCAGTTGGGTACCCTAGGCACTTTGGAAGTCCTGTATCGATGCTCAGGGTATACATCATCAGATTTCACTAAAAGTATTCCCTGGCGAGGAACCAAGGCCTCGAAATAGCCTCTTTAGTATCAAAAACGCACTCTGACCCGTTTGTTTTGCTCCTGAGTGTATCTATTGAAAAGTACTTAAGTTATAAAGTTAAATACTCACTCTTGCCAGGCGCCCACTTGACTGTTTGTATGTCATTAGGGTACATGCTTCTTTTAACATTTTTGCTGAGGTTAGCTCGAAGAAATCCCTTAAAGGTTTTGTATTTGTTTGTTCATAGTGCCAGTGTTTAATATCTCTTCCTTATTCTTGTGGTACGTTTATATTAGTTTGTGTATTTGTTTATTTGTTTAATATTTATATATTTATTTATAAGTATTATCATCTCTTTCCGTCACTTTTTGTGCAAACTTGTATGTGTCCAACCCCATGCATTGTCCTTGCTTATCTTCTTCAGAGTTAGCTGGAAGAGATCACATTTAGGGATAAGTTCGCCTTTGTACATTCCTTTAATATTAAAATTGTAATATTTATAATTTGGTGCAATAAAGAGTTTACATACACACATACATAGTATAGGTACATACATACTAGTACGATGCACCCATATATTTTTTAATTTTCTTCTACCCATTCTTGACGAGTAATAATCATGGCAGGTTTTTAAAATCGGTAAATTTACTTACTTCTTAGTTACTTACTTCTTAGATAGTGAACATTTTAGTTTTTAATCGCAGCGGTGACCACGGCGACCACTTTGGCTAATCAGGAGCACGCTGCCGGTTTTGTCGCCTCACTGATACTTTTAGGTTTTATATCGTTATGTGTGTTAGTCTGTAATGTATATATTTATGTATACGTATAATAATGTGTATATTATTGCCTGAAATAATAATTGTAAATTGGGACGCTTTCAAAAAAAACTATACAAATTTTGCTCCGGGAGAACGTTTCTCATCTATACCTAGCCCGATTTAAATGATTGTTGAATATGTTTGAGTTGTAATAAAAAACTTAGGTGTGTACTTTTGTTTTATTTCATTTGCTTCTTTCCTAGAATCATTTTCTTGTCAAAAAAACATACGTTTTCAGTATTAGTTTCTTTAGGTTTACAATGGTGGCTTAATAGTAGTTTACGTGGGCGCTACGTAATGACAGGCATTATAACACTAGTGTGATAATGCCTATTTTACATTACACAGAGTCGCGTACTCCTTATCTACACTCATATCGTTAATTAAATGTTTAATAAATTACTACATCCCTCAAAATGGCACATTTCTTAGCGATGCGGACATATTACATGTTATGACTTAATTTTATTTGTTATGACTATACAATACCAGAGATAAGGTAATAATTATGACAACACTGCTCTTGATGAATCGATTGTTGGAGCTGACGTAATATTCATCGATACCTACTTAACGGTTTCTGAACGCCTTATAAAGTATTTGCGATAAGGGTGTACTTAATAATTAAATGACTTGCGGGTTTTGCACATCATTCTAGCATATTTTGGTTGGGCGGCAAAAGGAAAGGACAAATCTCTACAGAGTATAAAACAAAGTAGCTTCCCGCCGTCTTTTCCTCTGTGTGTACGCTTATATCTATTGAACGATTTTCATCAATATAAACAGTGAATAAAGAGGAAGTTTTAAAAAATCTGGATTATTTTCGGGTGGTACAGAAAACTCAAATAAACCGAAGCAACGCGAGGGGTTACGTATCAGAACGCCTAATATTAATAAACCGTAAACTTTCCAGGATTGTAATAAAACAAACCTTACACAAGCTAATGAGTTCTATACCTTCAATGGGCTTTTAAAAATCTTGAAAAATGTATTGTTACAGAAAAAAAACATTAGGTTTTGGTAGTTTATAATAATTATTAATTACACTACGTTTATTAATTTCAGGTGTTCTGATACGGAAGCAAGCGAGGGCGAGACGCTAGTTAATATTGAATTAAGCTTTACAAGATGCCACGAAGAAAATCTTTGCATCTCAATAACTATATATAAAATTGCCAAGTGAAAATAGTGATTTTGAACCGACTAAGTACGAAGAATTTATAAATATATCGAGCCACTGAACTGTTAGACTAATTCAATAGAAATAGGGTGTCAGGCTCGCTCGGGTGGAACCGAATTAATTAATATAGGGTGTCACATGATTCGACAAGATCGTGCCAGTGACATTTGCTACAAAAAAACCGTTAAAGCTCAGCTAACGCACTCGCAATCGCAATCGACTTGAAAATGGAACAGTTTTTTTTTCATTTTGCTGACTGTCAAAATGAAATCGATTGCGATTGCGAGTGCGTTACGCAATAAGCCTGCCTGATCGGACTCGCTCACAAAGGGGTCCTTATCACCGCACAATATTAAGATTAAGTAAAAATGCCTTACGTTTTTAGGGTTCCGTACGTTGTCCGTCTGTCTGTCACAGCTCACAGCCAATTTGCTTCGAAATTTCTGGGCCGATTGATTTTAAATTTGGTACACACAAGACGGACATATAACGAAAATAAATGAATTTAACACATGGATGGAGCCATGGAGCCACTACCATTTTTAAGGAGTAAATTAGAATGTTCAAAAAACAATTCTGCATAATATATATCCTGTGACTTTTCTTTTAAATGACAATAAGTAGGCACGCGAGGACATGACATTAAATAAAAGGGCTTGTTATGAGTTTTGAAGTTATTTATGTTTTTAGTATGAGACCCTCTTTCATTTTTAATGTTATTATTTTTCGTAGCGGCAATACACGCACCATGTGTAAATTTCAATTGTAACGGTTCATGAGATACTGACCGCTGACAGAGCAACAGACAGACGGACAGCGAAGGCTTTGTAATAAAAGCCCTAAAAAACATTATAAGTAATAATATGTCATATTAATTGCCAGCGGGGTAGTCTTCAACTTAGATTATTTCCAAGAGGGACATTCCTGTTCCTAGATAAAATTTGCATAAAATCCTATCAAAGCAAGTTCTACTTTTTTCGTTTAAGCCGGCTAAAAGAACACGTATAACGACTACCAAGAATGTATCTATCCATCACAATGACCCGTGGGACCATCAATCCTTTACCTGCGCACACGCACTGCGTAACCAACAGGTTCAGTTCTACTCATTCATTTATTCAACGTAGTACAAATTTATCTATACACCCAACTGTGGCGCTGCTGTCGCCAAGTCATCGAAGATTTATTACGTTTATGTTAGTGCCAATTTTGACCACTAGCAAATGTAAGTTGGTACTACTGTACAAAGGCCGTTGACTGACGCGTGCGCCGCCATGTTGGTAAAAGGCCCACCATGTTTATGTTGGCAGCCATGCTGTAACCGCTGTCAACTTCGCGACGCTCACAGTTGTTTACGAACGTTGATATAGTTATGGTTTGAACCGCGTTCGATATTTGAAAACATGGAATTGTTTTATTTATCAATGAAAAATACCAACAAAAACCGTGAACCCAGTGCTTTACTATTTGTGTGTGTTTATAAAGACATTTTTTGTTATAAAATGTTGTTAAAATGAACGTAAAGTGAAAGTGTGGTTATGTTGACAGTTGTAAAACAGTGTGAAATTGATTGTAGCGCATCGTGATGCTTATTGCGGTGTAATAAAGGTTATTATTTAGTAATTAAAGTCTAGTCTAATGACAAGCTGGTATGCCTACATGACTGGTTTGACCCTGCAAGCAAGAGATCGCTAGCCCGGTGTGTGATTTAAGACCTTCGCTGTCTAGTATGGCAATCAAACCTTCACACGAAATAATTGTCTATGTTGAATTGAAAAAGGATAAAAGATTGTCGTTTGATTGATATACTTCCGGTAAACTTTTCCATTTGCACCATGACTATAAAAGGCTTGAAGTTTTCATATGAATGCCTTTCAAGTAAGCTTATTTAGTTGAAATATGTACCTATTACTAATAATAATCCACAAAGTTACCTATACAACTTCAACCGCAGACAGGAAAAACGAAACACTTATGATAATTTCAATACCTAATAAGTAATGACTTATGACATCTGTGACATAACAATAACTACCAATTCAAATCATGGAAAGTCCCTGTTTCTCGCTTCTGCTTGCCTTACCAGCCATCACTATAAAAACAATACATTAACATCAGGGAATAGGTAATCAATCATTAATCTCACAAAAAACGACCTAGCCCCAAACTAATCTCTACTCCTGTACCTTAATGTCGTTAAAATCGAGAAAGACCTCTCATTCAACTATTAAGGTGTCTGCCAATTAACTTCTGATTCATATACACCTTTGAAAGATCAGGAATCTTAATAGTTCCTGGATAAATATCTCAATCACGGAATAAATCGTTTGTCATTTCCCAACACAACATCGTACAGTTTCAAAACCAATTGACAGAAATCAGACATTGCTTATGCTTATCCTATCCGGCTTTCCAGTACTTAAAGATTACCTATCTGTGATAATAAAGCTTAATTAAATATATGAAACGTCACCTCACTTCTACCGAGCTGTGCTCGCAAAAGTAAAAAGTAATGAATCCATAATTTCATAAGCAAAATTAGATATTAGAATATCTAAAGTTGAATAACTGGGGTCCAGGTGAAAAAGGGTATAAGTCTTCTGAAGATCAAATGAAAAAGGGTTTAAGTCTAATATTTGAAGTAAACAAACACAAACATTGTGAGCGTATTAGATAGATAAAAACGCCCTATATGAGTATAATGGCGATCCTTGTTTCAGAGCTAATATCTCTTAAATGGCCCAATGATTTTCATGAATCTTAGTCAAGAACCACTGCTAGGAAACACGCTTTCTAATAAAAAAAGTGCGTCTAAATCGGTTCTTTCGTTTAGGAGCTACAATGCCATATCCAGATACATACGTCAAACTTATAAGAACACTTAAGTGCAAACAGTAAGTAGGTACAAAGGACTAAAAAACAGAAATTAAAAATGGTGGTGGTGGTGCGTCGGGAGTTAAGAAGCCAGCATACATAGTTCCCAAAGTCTCAGTTCGATTACCATTTTCAAATCAATAATTAAAGCAACTTTAGACTCTTTAACGCGGCGCCATGAAACATGATTAAGTAAATAATGTATGTACAAAAGGAAATCTAAAGGAAGTCCTTACTGGAGACCTTGGTTATATACGAATCATATTCAATTTATGAATATTGATTTAATGTGTATTGGAATTTCCTTTTTCTGCTGAAATACCAGTTTTTTCTGTTACTTCTTTCATTTTAACTTCCTCTATTTGTACACAAAACAAGGTTCTTCTACGACTTCCGTATGTAGCATCTTCGCATCCCCTTAATCAATTACATGATCGTTCTAATTTTCTAAACCAGCACCTATTAGTCAAATCAGCTTTCAAAAGCCACAAAAATCATCACAATTTCCCCCGCGGCTGTCATAATTTCGACATTAACTGATCTTTATTCGGAACCTCGATTTAAACGAATCTAGGGCGCCGAATCGACGTTGGAACTTACTCGCCGTCCGAATGTATTAACTCTGACAAGCTTAAACATATTTGCATTTGCGACGGTTTCCTCATTGAATTTTGGGAAATTTAAACGTGTGTTAACGTCTTTATTTTGCATTAATATTGAGTAACAAATGGAAAACTAACATTGGCTTAGGTACCATAAAGGAAAAATAAGAGACACAACTCCGCATAAATGAGATTCGTCTTCGATCTCCGTAACGCAATTTCCCCATTTCCCGAATGTTGATTATCGGAACTCTCGAACGTTTTCGATGAAATTTGTTGTCTCCTTTTTCCAAGGGTTTTATCTTTATCATAATAATATAAATACAGTAATTTACAAACACGCCACCAAATCTTAATGAGGATATCCTTATTTTATTTAATCTATTTGGCCTCTAATTTTCCACATCACAAATTGCAAATTAAGGTTAAATTTTATGCTATAAAGTGTAAAACTGCAAAATACGTTAATTAAAGTCATTATTTACAATAAACTTAAAATTCGGCGAATTTCATCCATTATTCTTAGTCAATAAGGATAATAAGTAATAACTCTCAATAATAACGTGACAATGAACAGAGTTGCTTTTCAGTTAAAAGCATGAACTTTTCCATTAACGTTTGAAATGGGTACAACAACGTTGTTGGAGTGGTGGAGTTATTGGTAAATGACGACATGTCCTGTTAAAAACATTGTTTTCTCATATCTGGCACATACGGTCGCGTGACTGAGCATCATAGACTACGTAATTACAGAGTTTTATGCAACTTTTAAAGCTTTCATTTCCCATAAAGGCACTTTATGATAAATTGCTAACATAAAAAGGAGTATTAATAGTCATGTAACAAAAATGTCGCAATATTGTAAAACATTTGTGGAATACCTTCTTTTGTTGAAAATGGAATGACTGGAAATAATTACCAAGCAGATTCTAACTCTTTATTAAATTGTAATGTTTCATATAATAAAGAGAGGAAAAAGCGAGACATTTAAACATTACTCTTTAAAATCTACAGAGAAAAATAATTAAAACGAATGCTTCAATCACCATCCAAACAAATGGAAACAGCTTTAAGAACCATTTATCCGAGAAAGGAAAAACTTGTTTTCTCATTATAGAAGGAAATTGGCTTTGAAACAGGCGACTAAGGCGGGAATTTCTTGCAAAAACAACGCCGAGCTGCATTGACATGCAACCACGACTGTATTGGAAAAGGAATAACGCGAAAACTTGATATTCTATTAAAGTAACAGTTTTAGCTAACATCTATTCCGAACACAACAATAGGCTATTTGAGTAATTTTAGAAAACGTTTTTAAATGATTCTTTATCACATAACAAGCACACTACATTGATATTTCCTTGAGATTCTACTGTATTATCAATAAAAATGTAAGTTAAAGTTTAAATTTTCAAAACAACGCGACAAACGCTGTTTCTATCTATGGCGGACTAGTGTGACGTCACACCCAAGTAAACAAACAAGTTCATTTGACAGCTTAGCATATGAAGTGAATTTTGGGTTTGTTTTGTTTACTTGCATGTGACTTCACATCACAGATTATAAAGTATTTCTAACATCACATAGCGTTTTTGCCACAGATAAAAAAAAAATCCTTATTATTTCGTGTAATTTCCAAAAAAATAGACATAATTTTAATGTGAAATAAAGTGAAATACGTTATTTTACGCTAGTATCAGATAGGATGACCACAATTTGTAGTATATTTTCAATGTTGTCAAATAGCCTATTATCAAAATGTTGGTTTAGATTCTGCACCAAAATTTAAAATCAATATAACCTCTCTCAAAGTAAACGTTCTTCACATTTTCAGATATAAAACACGGGTGCTGTTAAAACATTCGTTAAAACTAAATAATTATTTTTGTACTTATTTAACTTAAGGTCAAGCCAAATTAGTTTTTTTTTTAAATTGAAGTTTGTATTTCTGCTCCATACAAAAGTCCAACTCATTTTGCGTCACCGTTTGAAATCCAAAGCAGCCGAAATATATCGAATCACAACTCAAAAAATTATGCTCGATCGGCTTCAACCTAAATGTTATAATGTGGCTATAATACTTAGTACACTTAAACACGGCCATCCGGAGACACATACAACCCCAATTCTTATTAAATTACAAAAAAGTATCCTGCCGAAATGTGTTACACATTTTTGACGCCCGTTTCTCTCATACCCATCCAGAAGGGGCCAGATATTTAGTTCATGGCACTGGACGTATTAAAGAGGGTCATGCCAACAAAGGCACCTGCTACCTGATATAGGAATTCGCACTTACGGGACACAATATCTTTTTATTACTTGGGAGTTAGTTAACCAAGTCGTTGTGTTTTGGTTTTCCCTTGAGGGTTTTTTGATAAGGATTCATAAGTGTGTTTGGAACATAATAAGTCCTTTTACTAGCAACTTTTGATTAAAATACTTTTTTCGGGATTTACAAAGCTGGTAGAATACACAAAGACAAGTAAAGTGGTCTACCTTGTTAGAAATATAAACATTAGAATACTAAATGAGGGAGGTACCATCTTTGTCTCAATAGTATTAGAAGAAAGTGGTTACGCCAAGGCGATAAAGTTAATAAGACCAGGCAAAGTAGAAGCTTTTTAGTAATTTCTTGCAACATTTTTATATTTGCTTAATAATACACTTCTTTCTTCAGAACGCAGTAAGAAATAATTTAAAAGTATTTTTTTAACCTGTTTAAGCCATTCGTCCCTATTTTCCGCCCAATTCATCCGGCCATCAAATTTTTGGTTTAGCTCTGCTACGGTGGCTATCTTGCGGGGTCTGCTTGGTGACAAGTTTTGCCAACCGTTCCGTATGCATTCGCAGACGTGTCCAGCCCAGTGCCAAACGTCTTTATAAACATGAAATATTACTATAAATTTAATCAAGTCTATAGTTAATAAGTTTACTTTAGTTTTGACGTACACGTTAGCCTCGTTGTTAACCTTGCCTTCGAAGCTAGCGGTCCCGGATTTAAATCCAGGAAAGGACAGACATTTTTGTGATGAGCACGAAAAGGAATCAGTTGTTTTTGGGCCAGCTTGAAATTGATTCACATTTGTATTGAGATTTATAATTTAACTGTCATAAAGCATACCAGTTAGACAGGGTTAAAAAAAATTACCAATGTAATCAGAGGTTAAGAGGTACCAATCGATATAAGTATTATTAATATACGTTCCATTACGTGATCTTGAGTCTTATAAGTAAGTTTTTCGCTGTCTAGTACCCATAGTACAAGCCTAGAGCTTCGTTTGGGAATAAGTCAATCTATGTGAGATTGTCCCCTGATCTTTCATTTTATTTTGAGGTAATGTATAATAAAAGAGATGAAGTTATCTCGGTACGTAGAAACTAAAATATAGCTTACCGATAGTACCTCTAATCCTTAAACAGCCAAAAGTTATATAAACTTAGTGCCCCCGTAATTGCGTTCTCGAAAGAATCTACAACAATTTCGTAAATCGACGAAGTTGCGAACGAAGAGCATAAAAAGTTCCAAAGCTCTCGGAAAGCTTGACATCATTTACACATGTCGCGATGTAGACGGAAGAATCTGGCGAAGCTCTGACGAAACCAAAAGTTTATATATTACTTGAATAGTTGTGCTTTTATTAGTTCAATTTCTTGTGCAGTCAACTGCAAAGAAATTAATCCCTCCTGCTAGGTAAGTAAGAAAAAGATAAAAGATAAAAGTTATTTATTCAGTAAGTAGGCCGCACGGGCACTTTTACACGTCAAGAATTTACCATCGCTTCCCAAGAGGAGACCCCTGCTGAAAAGAAACGCCGCAAGAAACTCAGCTGTTAGTCATTTTTTAAACATATTTCATATTACAATGGTACTACTTAGTCTGAGTGTTATATTAAGTATTAAATATTAATCACCTACTTGTGTATATGAGACGGTGCAAAACGACCAAATAAAAGTTTGGATATGTTTTCCTACATCAGCGGTGACAGACAAGATAAAGTATTTTTGCATTTGAACAAAATTATTATTGACTAAGTTTCGGGTTTAGACCATGCATTTTTGTACGTTAGATAATCCTCGACCCTATAATACGCTTTAGATATTAACGACTACACACAAGGTCTACTTTTCCCTGCACTTAATGAGTTAAAAAAATTGCAAATATATATATTTTACCCTCACAATCGTATCAGCTCGGGTGTAAAGGAATATTCAAAAAATCTATTCTGTTTTAATTTGTGTTGTGTCATTGTATAAGACTGACTTTTTCCGCATAATGTATAAGTATAAGAAATTAATTTATAGTTGGATGGAATTCTGCCCAAAAAAATTGAACAGAGTAAGCCATATTTCCTATAGCAACAGTCTCCAGTCCCGTATTAAATTATGATAATGTAATTTATGATGGCGTCAACACAAATTTAAATAGGACAACTCAACGTCAAACTCTAATTACTGGAGCGATTAGAATAACTCCGTTACTGATAAACCAATAATTATGGGTCATCGAACTTGTTGCGTGCCGCCACTTTCCAGTTCGCTGGAGATGTCTGTGCCAGCACCAGTTAGATAAGCGTTCAGTTTTATCGACATCAATATTCCAAGGGTTTCACACATAACAATAGCTTCTAGCAGTATGGAATTTGCCAAGAATGTCTTTACTGCATCTAAACGAGGACACGGTGTCAAATTATAACACTTATCAAATCAATATCGCACTCCTTCTTAAGTTACACCATTACACGAGCCACTCCTCTCCTATTACTGTTTTAATACACGCCTCAATTATCCCCATTATTCTCCAACATTATCGAGCCATTTGATACACCGAAAATTCCTTCGGCGTACTGCCATTGTAAATTAGACGAGCGATCAATCATACGTAACGTAACGCAATCGACGCCGCCGTCAATTATAAACTACGGATCACACATTACGAAACACCACACACGATTAATTAAAAACACTTGATTAAATTTGCCAATCTAACAAAACAAATAATTCTTTATCAGATCTCTACGTCATAACAAACAAATCTCGGTCTAGGTGACATGCGTACTCTGAGCCGCTATCGCCGTATCTTATCAAATCAAGTGATTGTGCAAATGAGAACAGTTTATCAGGCGACCGCGTCGACTGCAGCCGGGCTGCTGCGAACTTGGGCCCTACCAGTGCAGTACCGGTAGCACTCTGTTGCAGGCATTCGACCGCCCGACGCCGCTTCGAGTGAACGTCGGAAAGAAAACGACTCACGTAACTATCGTTAGAGTGAATAGCGTACGCGTAGTCGATCGTGACGTGCGATGCACAGGGCCCCGCGTGCTCCGCTACCCTCCCCAGGGCTATGGAGACGCTTCTCGACAGGTTCAAGCGGGAGCAAGGAGGCCTGCGCCGGTCCCGATCCGTGCGAGCGTCCCTACGACTGATAGGCAACCGCCTCCGCTCCAGCAAAGATGAGGAACCGCCAGATGAAATAGACAAGATCAAACGCAACAGCGTGGTGTTCACGAGTTCTCAAATTTGGACCGAGAAGGAATTCGACGTCGCTTACAAAGGCGTCGAAGGGACGTACAAATCGAAAACTCCGACCATGGCGAAAAGGAAACCGGACGCGGTAAACCAGAGGAGGAAGAGCGGTGACATTGATTTAAGTTTAAAGCCTCACAAACATGGGAAAGTGGAGAAGACCAAGTTCAGTGATTTCTTTACGAATAAGAAGTTGAAAAGTGCGTCGGCAAAGGAGTTGTTAGTGCCGGAGAAGATACCTCCAAAAGCGGCGGCGATATTGCATATCCATTCCCCGGAGAAAGAAAAGGGGAAGAAAAAGAAAACAATGGTGAAGTCGGAATCTGCAAAGGAGATGCTAGAGGGAGTTCCGTTGCGGCGAGTGCGCCGTGGATCCGAAAGTGACATGTCCTGTGACGAACCTCGTGGGAGAGTGAACAGAGCCTTTGTCTACAGCACTCCACCGAAGGACAGGAAACTACCTAAGTCTCCTTCTGCCTACCTAAGTACGTATCTCACACTCACTTTTATAGCCTAGATTACATCTCGTGATTCCAAATGCAAAAGTAAACCTTGCCTATTATAAAATAGCAGACAATTTCTAGTTCATCTAATGACATGTTAACATGTTTTCAATAATTAAGCCACTAGGTATGCGCAGGTTACATATAATGTTACACAAACAAGTAGTAATATAATAAAACTAATGAGGTTGTGGAAGTTTATTGATGGTGGGAAACATAACCGGCTACATTTAGGCTCTGTGTTATACAGTTAACTTCTAATCTGGTATAGAAAATTCATAACTGGTAGATAAAAATCTACTAAGCAACGGTGACGGTCCGATTGTTTTGTTTTTAGTTCAGCTAATCATTGAAACTTTAAAATGACCTTTCATCTAAAACCACAGTATTTTTTAATTGTGCCAAGTTTTAGTGTTTTGCGACATAAATAATGGATATTGTGGAATTGAACACGCAGCAATGTTAAATTCCTAACGTTCAATTTTATTTGCATTTCCTACTTTTTTTATATACCATGAAAGAGTGTTACATTATTGTCACTTATGAAATCACCAAGCGAGATAGGTCATGGGGTAAAACTGTCGTCAGGCTTATAAGTTCTACTAATTTAATAATATCTATAGTTTAAGATGTTTGTAAATAAATAACATGTAATTGACTTTACAGATTTAGATAACATTTCGCACATAATATAGTTCATGCCTTCAGGTAAGACATGCAATAGGTAACTAAGAAAAAAATGATAATTCACAAGAAAATAACGATTAAGAAATAAAAACATGTAATCACATACATCCAATAAAATTTCAAAATTAAATTAAAACAATAAAAAAATTAAAGCAGAAAAATATATAAACACTGTTATAACAACTCACGTTCCGTTTACGAATACAAGTGCGAATGTAGAACAGATAGTTTTCAATCAAACGGTAGTGGAATATGCATCATCCTTACACAATGTTTCGTTGAAATTAAGTAAGTTTATTACCTAGTGTTGCAAGATCAACAAAATATTTTTTTTTGTTTAGAAATTTACCGCGTTAGTAGTTATTAGTAAGTCGTAACCGGCAATTAAAATTTTCACTTCAAACACTTTCGCGTGTTCCGTCCGTCGTTTCGCACAACAGTCGGCTAGTACTCGTAAAGATAAGGTTATTTGATAGAATAACGCAATAGAAGGATAGCCATTAAAGGGAATGACTAGAGTTTATGGAAACATTACAGAGATGGCGTTGTTGTTAATTTTCAATTTCATGGCAATATTTATCGATAGTGAAACTTCAAAGCTTACTTTACACATCTTTACATCTTTTGGAAACTCGTAAATATTTTGTTACTTAAAAAAAAAAAATTGACGTACTAATATCAAAATGCCTTTCTGTATAACAAGTTATAGGGAATTTAAAATGATAAACTCATCTATTTTCTGCATTAAATAGAGTACATAGCATACAATAAAAACGGAAGTTTTTTAAAAAAAACCTTATAATTTTACTCTTGGGCAATAAAATTAAATACTTCTCGTAAAGAAACGCCCACACTTTATTTCTGTTCTTTTTATAAAATTAGAGGCCACTTTAAAGACTAAAAGTTTCTATAGAAGGTCTCGCTGGGAGCTTTTTAACTTTTAAAATTTCAAGTCTCATTCGCGAAAAATATATTTGTAACGAAAACTCTAGACATTTAACGTCTACTTTATGTAGCTACCCAAACTTACCAGCCTTACTAAATTTCCAGTTTAAGAATCGTCCATATTCTTTCTGTATGGTAAAGCTTATATTCCAACAATCGCAACTAACAAGTTCAATAAGGTGCTAAAATAAGAACTTTTCTGGGTGAAGTCACACGATATTGCACCTTATTTTCTTTGGTTGTTACGTGGTATTCGAACTAACACTGAGCAATAACTCACTTTTCATAGAACCTAAAAAAACATTCCGACCTCCTTATGTAAGTATATATAAACGTAAATTTGGCATGTTTACATAGGATTTTCCTACATATCTTGTCCTAAAAAAACACTGTTTGTTTAACGAAAAGGATATAGAATAGTTTCAGTTTCGTAACGTTTTTTTGTGATTGTGAGCAATCTCAGAGGACTCAGAGGAGAGGAGAGGATTACCTATGCATAGGTATGTTTCACAGTAAATCAGTGGTTAGAAGATTAGTGAAGCGAGATGGTACGTCAATGTTTTATATGTATCACAAACTCAATGGAGATTTTGTGAAACTGTAAATCAACTGTACTTACACAGCTGGCGAAAAGAGATATGCCTACCAGATTTACAGCAAATATACAGGAATTTTAAATATATTTTATTAATTTTAGGCATTTAATTTTATTATTATTGCGTCAAGTGTAGTGTTACAATAGTTAAATAAATATTATTTATTATTTATAAGCTGAAAGACATTTAAATAGCTAATTGCACAGTATTACTACTTTACATTAAATAGTGATACTTACACAATCAAACGGCGACTGAGCAGCCCCGACAAAACCGGCTTGGTCCGTCCTAGAGTTTGCGTGTGGTGGCTCGCGGCGCGTGCGGTTGAGGCACGCACACATGCAAGCCGCGCGATATTCCTTTGTTTGAAGACGAACTACTGTTTATACTGTGATTATAACTTTATTGCTTAATAATAGTTTGCTTTATGTCAAGGAATTATGGTTAAATTAGGTTAATTCGTCTCAAAGTTATAGTTTGCCTATAGAATTGAGTGATACTTAGACCTCACCTAAACCCAAACTTGGAACTTCGCTAACTGGTACCTGAATCAGATCTCAAGATGTAATGTAACTTCTCAAGTTTGTTGAGTTGTTAATCTTGAATTGCAAAGTTGAAAGTTATTATATTTTGATGCCTTTAATTTTAATAACGGTTTTATAGTCAATGGGTAAAGTGGGAATTTACCTAAAGTCATAAAAAAAGTATTTATTTAAATTTAATAGAGGATAATATCAAAAAATGCAGTCTTGTTTTTAAGCTTGACTTTTATTCGACTTGTTAACGTAAAAACGTATTGAAATTAGTTAATTATAAAATAAACACCTTAACCCAAAATAAGCATGATAAAAATGCAACAAAAAATACAAAAAAGAAACATTACGGTATGTACAATGATATACCATTTCAAGGCTACAACGGCTTTTTAAACTACGTCTAGGGTTAAATCGGTTCTAAGTAATTGTTAGTATACAATATGTATGTATGTATGTATGTACGAGTAAACTCTTTATTGCACAAATTCAGAAATTTAACTTGAAATTAACATATACAATGGCGAACTTATTTAAGGGATCTCTTCCAGTTAACCTGACCATGAAGGAGGAAACTGTACGGGTAGTATGTAAATCATGGATGGAAGCATTTATACCATCGGTTTAAACATAATACCTATCACTTAAAAAATTACTTTCCAAAATTTTATATCCTATCATATTATAATCACGATGAGATAAAAGGTAATAAGTTAAGGTTTATGCGACAATTACAGGCGCACGCGTCACTAATGAAACCGCCTAGGACAAACGTATACTCTAGGTAATTAACCACAGATAATATAAAAATAAAACATACCGCTGTATGGGATTTATATTTTTGAATGTATAATTTCCCAAGAAACTCTTAGTAGTGTTAGTTGAGTGAGACTTGTGACCACAAAAACAATAAAAATAAAATATAGCTAGCTTTGTATACGTTTTTCCGCCATTAAGTATTATGTAAGTAGTTTACACGTATAGTATGTTTGTACAGCGTTCCGTGAGTCACTGCCGGTACTGGCTGAAAATCAGCGCTGTAGGCGTCTGACACCTTTTGCTGAGCCAGTGTCCGTTTCACTGCCGCGAGGACATACATTTACGTGCTATGCCTGTTAACTCCATTGTTTTATAGAATAATTTGTATATTGTGTGTCTTATGGTTGGTGAATAGATGTATTTCTTCTTCTTCTTTGGATTCCGTATTTACTATTCATATTTTGCGTACCCAGCTAAGCTGCGTAAGCTAAAGCCCACATACAGTCAAACTTTTTTATAAGAAACTGAGAACGCCAGCGATTATGTACTCGTAGAAGTAGTTTCCCGCCTATCTTAACCCCTTTAGGGATGAATTTCCAAAAATCCTTCATTAGGGGACCCCTAGGATATCCAAGGAATATTCTCTCCAAATTTAAAGTCTCTATGTGCAGCGGTTTTGGCTGTGTGTTAATCAATCAGTTTCTTCTTTTATATACATAGATTGCATCACCATGCCAACATTCAATCAGTGATTATTATCAATCACGTAGAGTAGTGACTGAATCAATCACAGTTTTGGTGATGTCATCACCATGCTCTTGTTATCGGGAAACTTCTAGCAAATCAGAATTATGTCTAACTATAGTCTTCGGATTCTTTGATAAGGTATGTCACATGTCTTGATGTTCAAGGCGGGGTATCCTGAAATCGGCAACATCTGAATATCGGGTCATAATATCGTTTACCTTAAAGTCATATACCATAGCTCGTTTGCCCTAAGTTATGTTTGGCATGACATACAGTTCCTATAATGACTGTTTTAGTATAACGTTATTTTGTCATAAACATAATTAACCATAATTTTACATTACCTAAGCGTCTAAAGATCTAATCTTACATGCACTAATTATGAAAGTTATAATAAGGCACTTTTATACAATAAATGAATAAATAGTTAGATCAGACAAGGGGGAGGGGTGTGGAGCCCCCGCCAGTGGGGCTCGGGGGGCGAAGCGAAGTGATAAGGAAAAACTATAGTTAACAAATTCAGCAACATTAACAATTGAAAATTATGCAAATAAATCAATTTACGATAGTTAACTTGATTCAACCAAACGGTAATTAAATACCAATTTAACAAAATACTTATTTAATATCTACAGAGTTCAGAATAACACTACAGGACTACAAATAAATTATTGTTCCCAAAGCAATTCTCTAACTCAAGGCAAAGTACGCGTGGCTTTCAAATTACTCCTCGAAGGCTTATTTCCGATTGGTTAAATTTACTGCCTTGTTACTGCGTGGAAAATCAACCATTTCTCCGGACCGTGGGAAAATTTCGTGTACAAAAACCTTAGGCTATTACTTATGGTGTTATTCTGTTAGTTAAAACTTTAACTCACAGAAACTACGCCATCAATCTTCTTTTACAAATGCAAAAACCTTTGTTTACGGTCTTCGCGCTTTGAAATCCAAAAACTAGCCAAGTGCGAGTCCGATTCTCACACGAAGGTTTCTGTCCCGCTATATAATCTATACTTTGTTTTTTTATTATTTGTAGTATTAATTTCAAGTGTATCACAATTACTGTTCATGAGACACCGCCCGCTGACAGATAAACAGACGTACAGACAGACTATTGAACCAAAAAAAGTATACCTGTGGTTCCCCAGTGGGTCCATACTTTTGGACACCTAACTTTTCGAAAATTAGCATCAGATTTTCTAGTTTTCCAGTAATTCATGTCCAAACGACGGAGATAGCTTACGTTGTGCGATTGAGAGAAAATAAACGAAAGACAATCACTTCTATTTGTCACTCTCCTCCCTTAAAAGGGTGGTGACCACAAAGGAGCAGACGATTGCCCACATTGTAGAGGAGTGCCCTATGAGACGCTTTACGGGCAAATTGTTGAATTGTGCGCGCTTATGTGTATATTACGCGAGAAATGGCTATCAAACAAGAATTAAAGTCATACGATTATCATTATATTTGTAAAGAAACTTAACGGTGACAATATTCATCGCTAAACCAACCTTACATGTCTCAAACCACGCGTGACGATGCGGAAAGAGCGCGATGGAAATGTAAAAAAGCGTTAGTAGAATATTTTTTAGTCTATGCCGCTTACAGAATACACCTCTATTGTAGAAAGATGCAAAGATAATGAGTATGAACGGGAGAGTTTGTACGCATTAACTGCTCATTATGTGAAATGAAGTTTCTTACGGGGAACATGGTGTTGCGTAGTTTTATTATGATGGTAACACGCTATCAATGCCACGGGTGCCTTATCGTGTCGATCTTTTATAGAACTACTTAAGTTTGGTATTTATTAAGTTATGAAAGCTCGGAAACATGCCGTTAAGTAGTTATACTGGTAATATTTGAAGTTTTTCGTGTGTGGTAATTTTTTTATGAGCATATGAGTTGCCTAAAGAGGTAATTTAAAAAGATATAACTGTCGTGTGGAGGTGGTTTGAGTAAGCTATGCCACAGAATGTATAGTTTAGCTTTCAACCTTCTCCGTTAGCGCATCGTCTTTAACCACAAGATTGCCAAAATGAGGCTCAGAATATTAGCCATTAAGTCCGCTATTTCTGCTTTTTTTGTGCAATTAATATCAGCCAATGGATGTTGACTGCTACACACTAATATTATTATAGACATTATAGGTACACGTTGCCATGGCCGTGACCCCTATGACACTGATAATAAGGTCTATGTATACATAGATATGGCTGCGGCCGTTATAATATTAGTGATCTAGACTGCACTTCAATACTCGTAAAACTATCGAAATACATAAATACATCCAAGATAACCTATAATCTACTAAATATTTAGCCTTTTCCGGCGATGGAACCGTGGTTAAACACGAAGAATTCCTTACATTGACTCAACATTTACTTGTCTCTGTCACTCACGCACATGACATTGCCGTCGCACTCCCACAGCGACTTTAATGTAGTGCTACAGTAATGGCTGATTTACAATGGACCAGCAAAAGCATGCCAGTAGAAGTACATTGCGTCGTTACTATAGGTATCGAATCAAGCATGAAAACCAACTCAATCTCGACCTCGTCAATGTACTGGCATGCTTTTGCTGCCAGAGCAATGTTACTCAGTCATAAAGGTACGAAATTATTCGACGTCATCGGAGTCAGAGCTTAAGCGAGGGGGTCTTCAAACTTTTTGACTCAAGACACACTGCATTTAATATAAATTCTTGCGGGCCAAGACTTTAGTTTCATGGCTGTTCATGGGGTTATTACTGCCCGGTAATACACGAGTATTATTCTTAGAGAACTTGGTATTGATTATGTTCATGAGTCGCTGTTATTACCGTCTCAGGGGCGGGTTGTATAAATCTAATTACTAGTAACTTGTAGCTTTATAAAAACGGACTCCGCTGTACAAGATCGGACCTTGGGCTCTCTCGCTTTCTTTGGAAGGGCTCGCGGGCCAGATTTGCCCTGCCTGCGTAGGCTAATCCCGCAGTTTCATGCAAAACTCGTCGATTCGTTTGCAATATTCGATTTAATCAATTTATTAGCTACCTTTTAGTAATGCAAAAGCAATGTTATTAGCTTTTTAACCCTCCATTTCCGAAACAAATCGTTCATACTTAATCAAACTTCAGCGCAAATTGCTTTATTGCGTTCGGAAGTAATCTGACAAACAAAAGAAACGAAACAATGTATCAACCTCGTTTCCCATTTTCACTCTCTCTTCCAACTTAAACTTTATATTAAGTAACTAAAGTTGACTTTGTAACTACATTGTTCACTCAAATGCGAGTTTGCTAAAGGAAATTTAATAACCTGGGATTTTGGGACGTTGAATCATTTGTTTACCGCGTTTTCAGAACCAACTCGATTCCAATTGCTTCCTGGGCGTAATTTTGTGATTCACCTCATTTCCTATTCGGAAATTTATAAAAGAGTAGATTTTCGTGATTTGAGTTACCAATTTGTAATTGAATAGCTCGCTTTTCGCTCTGGTTTAAAGAAAATGTACATTTTAGATCCGTTCGAAACTGAACGTTTAAAAGTAGTTTTAAACTTTGTACTGGGTGCTATTTTAATATTATTATATATACACCGTGTTTTTTTTGATTTACGATAACTTTAAGGGAACGTTCTTTAGGTCAAACAAAGTTAATTTCCCGAAGACAGACAAATGATAAGTCTAACGGTTTTAAAGATATTTAATTTTTAAATTTAATCAGTTAATCAAGTTAAACTAGTGTAAAAGGCTATAACAACAATTTTCTTTTAATACTTATGAGTAAAGAGTTTCCAATTGTTAGGTTTGTATACGCGTCAATCTAAAGTGACAATCTTGTATCTGTCAAGTGTTATCTTTACTTGTGTGTGTATGTCACGCCAACATAGACGTATTTGACACTGATAATTAGTTAACTCTAAAGGCCCTTTTAGAATGACCAAAGATAAAAGATTTCATTATTTTGTTCTAAACTGGAAAAAAATTTTTTTTTGCAATATTTAAAAATCTAATCTACCAATTAGTTTCTATAGATATACCTAGTAATATGCCGAAGTTATCGTAAATCAAAAAAAACACGGTGTATATTTTTTATGGCATAGAGAAGGCAACCGAGCACACAGGCCACCTGATGGTAAGTGGAAACTGTGACCCATAGACAATTAGCATAATGCAAAAAAAAGGCATAAGGCAAATGCGTTGCCAACCCTGAGGACTAAGATGGAATGCCTCTATGCTAGTCATTACACCGGCTGTTCCATCCCCAAACCGGAACACAACAATGCGAACACTGCTGTTTGGCGGTAGGTTAATGGATAAGATGGTGGTAGCAATCCGGACGGACCCTGCACAGGGTCCTACCACCCGCAAAAGTAATAGTAACAGGAAAGGGAATATTCACTCAATAAAACCGAAGTGAACAGCTGAGTGCGTAACTCGGTTAACCCATTTTACCCTTGACCCAATATCCACCCTCGCCTTTGGCTTGGGCATATAATTTTCTTGGATACAATAGCCTATTTAAAGCCCTTGTTATATAATTCACTATTTAAAAAAAATCAATTTGTCAAGAGCCGTTAATTCAATTCCACACACAATTCAATTCAGGCGCACTTTACGCACGTATACGTGGATATAAATTCGCATCGCATCACGTATGTAGCTAGATAGGTACACCTCTACTGCATACGCATAAAATGACGTAGAAAAAGACGTGAAAAAAATGTAATGAATATTCTCTCTTGTTGTAAAAGTATCGTGAATCCCAATGACAACATTGTGATAAACTTTCCTTATACTTTATCACAGAATACCACCTTACCTAGCATCATACTAGGTTTATTTATCATAAAAGTTTTCCTCCAAATAGACTCTGTCACGACGTATCTCACACAATTTCCCCATAATGGTGTCTTCCGAGAAAAGTCAGTCGTACAAATCAAAATATCAATCATTATGACGCGTCGTGAATGAGTTGTCGGGAAGTTATTTCATATTCAAATAAAGTGAATAATACGTAAGAAACAAAGGATATCATTATGTATAATAAATAAGGAACTACAGACGGTGTTCTTGCTGAATGATGCTTTGATATTTACATGTATGAGGAAAAAACATGTGGCTTTGTGTTAAGCTCAAGTCACACAGCGGGCGGGAGCGGGCCGGGCGCCGCGCTGGTGATCGCAGTATCGGAAGGAAATGACGAGTATATAGAGTAGAACACGCAGCACCCGCGACGGGTCCGATGTCCGATCCCGAATGCCCGCCTGCGATCACCAGCGCGGGGCCTGCCGCGGTTCGGCGCTCTGTGTGAATTGCGCTTTATGTTGTTATATTCATACTCTGAATACGCAAATTTATTAGGTAATACCATAACTCGAACTTTATGGACAGCGAGTGCGCTTCAATCAGTCTAAAAACATTTGGCATAATTTTATTTAACTACGAAAAGCACACAGAACGTTCAGCATAAAACAATTTGTATAATTTTATCAGGCTTACAAGCAAATAACATACCACTCATGTACCTATAACGATCATTTTGCTGTCTTACTATACCCTGTCTATTTAACAGAGTTAACAAAGCGTTGTCTCTGTTGCACTTTTGTATGAAAATGAAAAGGACAAGAAATTGCCAGTGGGCGTCAACAAACGCACGTCGATGGCGGGCTCGGCTTACATGCCGCCTGTTGTTAAAATATTCGTAATATTTCTCGTTATTTTTGTTTGTAGTTAGACGCACCTCAAATAATTAACTTACTGATAACATGACATTGTCATGTCATGTTAATTCATCTATAAATCCTAATTATGTATTTTAACGGGAAACAGTCCAATAAACGAGCCAGGTAAAAATTTGTAACCAAAGATAAGCACTTGAAAGCGTCCGCACCGTACGAGCGACAGATGTTGACTAAACTTTGACAGGCATGTAAACCTACCTTGTGCCTGTGCATCGTCCTTATCGCTGATCAATTACGTGCATTCTCTGTTTTCTAGTATTAACTCTGTTAAATAGACAAGGTATAGGCTAGTTAGGTTAGAATTGTGACCACATTAGTAGTAATGGAAATCTTTAAAAAAATATGCACGTCATTGTTATGCATAAAAATAAGTACATTCGTTTTTGTGCAATTCATTACACAGCGACATTCAAGATGATCGGGGAATAAGCTACTTAAACATAAGTTTAAACCTCCTCCACGCACTGGTTATGATGCCAGGATGCCACTCAAACTAGGGCCAATATTGGTCTACTCCGTACGACATTGTTTGTACAGTCACGGACTTTATACCATGGAACCCTGTCATAATGACAGCGTCAAGTGACGAGATAGAGATTACATGGGAATTAATCGTAGGTTTTATACGACAAGGTATATCAATCCGTACCGTGACCGTACAGGTACAGTTGTGTGCGAGTCATAAGAAAAGATTAAGCCTACATGATTCCATTTATAGCTTCAAGTTTGACTCCTCGGCTCCATGAAATTATCATTCTATGTGTATTCTAAGCTATATTAAATTGAGCGGGTGGTAGGACCTTGTGCAGGGTCGGTCCGGAACGCAACCATCATCTTATCCATTAACCTACCCCCAAACAGCAGTGTTCGCATTGTTGTGTTCCGGTTTGGGGATAAGACAGCCGGTGTAATGACTAGCATAGAGGCATACCATCTTTGTCGTCAGGGTTGGCAACGCATTTGCAGTCTTATGCTTGCAGTCTTGTGAATGCGAATGTCTATGGGTCACAGTTTCCACTTACCATCAGGTGGCCTTTGTGCTCGCTTACCTAATCTAAGCCATAAAAAACAAAAAAAAAGGCTTGGCGTCCCACTTTAGAGTCAAGTCGAGTCGAGATGAGTCCAGTCGATAATAGGTCTAGAATGCGGGACACGGGTACGGGACCAATTGTAGAAGGCCATGGGGGGAGTTCCTTTGTCTTGCAGTGGAAGCTGATAATAATATGATGATATTGTTAACAACTGTAAACTAGTAGTTCGCCTCAAACAAACCTTCCCCCAACCAGTCCCCCTCCCCTCTCGCAACCCCTCTGCGACCCCCTGACTGACTCTGCTCATGTTCGAACTTAAGAAATTTATTGTAGTATTAGTCCAGGGTTTTTTTTGTAGATTAGATAAACATTGTACCTACTCAAGTTGACATAGAAAAAACATAAAATGCCATCAAGCATCAAAGTATACTTTACCTTTTAAAATGTATAGTTGGGAACTACGCAACGAAAACATAATTAATTACTAGAAACTGGGATTCTCACTTCATCATTTTATGTCGCAAATTCGAGTAACTAATTACGGATTTCCATTATCCAATTATTATACTAAAGAAACGTCAAAAGGACTTACTAACTTAGGTACTATTTCATGACGAAATCATTCCATTGTTACTGTAATGACAATGGATATATTTACAGATGTAAAGTGTATAATTCAAAATATCCTAAAATCTACACGAAAATAATAACATGATCATATCACAACACAATATAACAATTATGCATTTTAATGTAGGAACTCTGTATTAGGTAGTGTATTTAAAAAAAAATGAATATCCTCTGTGTTTGTGTTGACTTTTACTATTATTAATTCCATTTCTTACAACCTCAATGTAACTGCATATGATTTGGCATGTCATGTAATTTATACTGTAAGTAAGTAAGTATTTATTAATTTTAAACTGTGTACAAAAGATGGAAAATAAAATAACAATAGCATCAACACTGTTGCCCATTGCGAGCATACAATTATTGTGATTAAGTCTAAAAACATACGAATTTAATAATTTATACGAGTACATATATCATGGCAAAGAATTCGTTTAGATCATAAAATACATTATTAAATACATTATACTGTATTATATTGAGTAATAAAATCTCAATCTGAATCATATGTGCATATCCTTAAATACCTAATATTCAGTAAAATAACTGCATATCCATATAATTCAGTAAAATAACTGCCAAAACTGTGACTCCCCTTTTTTTTCTTTAGCCGTAGTCGAGTAAAAATACACATCATAATTATTATAATTTGTTGGACGGCCACGGACGTTAATTTGTTACCCATTTAAAAGAAAATCTGCCTGAAGATGTCATTGTCATTAGAAATGCCATATCATTTGTAACTGGTAGGATACTCAACCTTATTGCTGTAGAATATTACGTTTTTACGAAATTATCATGATGAAAAACTTGAAAAACCATTTAAACAGCCATAATTATCAAAAAATAATAATATCATATTGCATAACCACAACAATGGACGCATGGGAAGTTACTATACAATGTAATGCACATTAGTTACGAAATTCACAAAATTACAAGGAAAGTCGAGACATTGACCTTTCACCGCACGAGCGTTGATGACAAGCCGTTTTTATTACACTTTCTTTGATCATTATAAATCATTTAGGGCCCATAACCTAAAAACATATGAACATGTGACACACCTTGTTCATAATGAGCAGTGAATGCATAAAAACATTCAGCGCCTACTCCCCTGATTTCAATATAATTCGGACTCCATATCGAGCCCTTGGTAAAGAATGAATTGAATTAATGTACCGCTAACCACTGCGTCTATCCGGAAGATCTAAGTGCGGTAACGGAATTTGGCAAATTACGCCTAACGTAAGGCTTGCGTCAGATGTTACGTGAATTAAGAACCCTGTATCAGTCTAATAGGGTTTAAATTAACTAATACATTTACATCATTTACAGGTTATAGGGTCTAATGATATTGTGTTTTAGTTAGCTTTACTAAGATTAATGTGGTGGGTGAAACTACCAACATTGCTTAGTCTTTAGCATGCAACTTAGGATGCTTAAGAATTTTTTACAGTTTTATATGCAAGAGTGTTGCTTATTTTCACACAAAGTAAGACATTTTCGAAAGAAAATGCTTAGGATTGACAGATCATGACAGATCGCGTCGATCGTTCATGTACACAAAGTCAATAGAAAACAGAAACGTTAGCAGCGTTTGTATCTTGGCCCAGGCTCTGTTATCATCTTTTCTAAATATTTTATCCAACCAATAAAGAAAATAAACTAATCTGTTTAGTTTTATCCCTTATAATATTTGTAAGCCATATAAATACAAGTCGTAATTGTATTCATTATAATTGTTAAAACTGTAAAAAACACAAGGCATTGAATTTAAGTTAGCGTGTTATTAGATGACCTAAAATTCAGATGCTCAGTAATCATCTTTAATTTTCATGCAATGAAAGTGTATTTATCTAAATAATTCCATAATACTGACTGAATTTTAACCTATTTTCTAAAACTAGAACAAACTCCTTAGTCCCTAGCGTGGCTAAAAATAGCTGCCATTTTTAAAAAACTGTCAGCGCTAACCCAATTTGAGAGGCAAATTGAACTTGCACTCAACTCAACCTAGTTAGGTACCTTAGATGGCACTTTCCCACAGGCACTAGCAATGACGATCGAGATAGTGCACACAATGCCTGAGGTGGCCTGAGAGCGTGCAACCTCAGTTGCAGCCATGATACTGCAATGGAGTGACATGCTAGACTTCCTTTCTTGCGGTCAGTTTAAAAAATAACTAGAGTTCGTTTTTTAAATACGCGCGGTGACAGTTCTATTTTTGAATTGATTTTGTGCGAGTGTTAGTGGCCAGTTCTTTGTGTTTGTGTGGTTTGGTAGTGTGTGGTCATTGGATTTGGATGTTGCCAGTTTTTTGTTTTTGCCTCACGTGGTAATTTGTGTCAAACTCTTTCGTCTGCGTATCGCGTTGACATTCAAAAGTTCGTTTCCATGTAGAAAATTGTCGAAAATTCTAGAAATAGTGCTATATTTTCTTTTATCAATACTTAATTTTATATACAAAATTATTTAAGGGTTGCCATATGAATAAAATGTTGATATAGATAGTAGCATACCTATATTTTTTACACTGATTTGGTATGAAGCTGATTTTTTTTTAAATTACTTTGATCCCGAAACTGAGAAGTTCCTGCACGGGAAAAACGCTTTTTTATATGAATTCTTCCGATCAGATAATAATAAATCAATGTACTAAGAAATATTGTTTTGATTACGACATCGAATGAAATATAATTTATTTATCTGTATCGATAAACTTATCTACTTATCTATCTCATAAATGAACTTCCACGTCTAAATAAAAACAACCATTCGATGACTAACGGTTACGCGTACATTGTTTTTTTCTATTATTGTTTTAGTCACTAGCAATTTTAATTAGAGAAACGTAACCTGCCACTATACTTCGTTCAATGTAGGGTGATTTTTTGACAGTCGTACTTCATAATATACTATACTCACAAGGAAGGCAGCATATAAAAGAGAGAAAAGTAATTAGTGTAATTACTGAAAGTCTTCACAACGTTTGTATCACTGAAGTTAAAAGTTAAAAAAATATTACACTTTTTTTTTGGGCATTCGTGTAAAAATAGGTTTTTGCCCAGTAGTAAAATTAAGTAATTTAGGCAAGGTAAAAAAAATATAAGTAAGGGATAAATTGTTTTGGTACAATTTTAAAACTTGTTTATACGAGCTGTCACAGGAATTTTCCTAGAGTGACCTAACTATAGGTTAAAATTTTAATTATTTTGTCGTATTCTAAACTGACCTTATACAAAATTTCAACCCTAAAATCTAGAATTTGCGAACGATGTAAACAAATTAGTACTATACTAATTTATGAAAGAAGTGATCTAGTGTATAAATAATTGCAAGGACCTCACTTTATCTTTAAAATTACGTGATTATCGAGTAATTAAGGTGAATTGAGTCGTTTGGTTTAATTTACATCTTTTGCAAGTTCTATTGACGGCGACCATAATTACATCATTTTGGTATTGAACAAACGCCAAATAAACGCCATATTTAGAGCTATGTCCTCTGCAAATTATTGTAGCGATTGACCGATTACCGCGATCCCGTTCCGCGCTACGCCCCGAGTCGGTTCCGCCAATCGATAGCGATTCATCACTGTTGCTTTCATAGTTTTTTTATCGATAATGGGCTCAAGTCGGGTAACGTGCGCCACGCGACGTATCGATTGTATCGAGACGCGGTTTTGATGTGTCACGGACGCTGTGAACACACGTGCGGTGTAACAGTGAACTTTATTCAGCTATTAGCTACTAGAGTATAAAATAATAGAATAGAAGAAAATTTATTCATATAAATAAGTGTGCAATGGATGGACATGGAAATACAATAAAATCACAAAAAATATGAAACGAAATAATTTGGGCAACTTTTTAATTAAAATTAATAATTTAATGCTAAGGCATATCCGTGAAAGGACACCGGCTCAGCATATGCTGCAGCAGCTTGGGACTTATTAAAAAAAAAAAACTAATATTTTATTATTATAAGCTGGTAGTATCTTGACGTGTAAAAGTGCCCGAGCGGCCTACTTACTAAATAAATTTCTTTTATCTTTATCTTTTTATAAAATTACTTAAAAAATTTCAACTGAAACAATTAGGTATTGGTCTGCAGTTTCTGCTGATGCTGATTCAGCAAATTTAATGCAGTGCATATTTAAAGCTTGTTATGAACGAGCTCTGACAGGCGAGGCCAAATTACTTAATCTAAAAGCAGCGGTCTTGTCTGTATGGAACCAAGCAAGATCTCGCCGATCGGTGCCTAGCGCCTTGTTTGACCAATTTAGTTTGTCATGCAAGTAAATAATAATTAAAGTATTTATTTTGTACAAACAGCATTCTTACCCCGTTATTCCCCCTTTTTTTAGTTTGCCCTTTAATGTTTTTGAAGCAAAAGACATCAACGGGCGCAACGTTGCAATTTATTTATTTAAATTGAAAATAAATTAAGGTGCGATACAAAATGAACTAACATAGTTTTTTTAAATTTTAAAAACTGAAGTATTCAATTAAGCCTGTGTTCAAATCGGGGCAAACATTTTGGTGATAAGCACCAACATCCATACTTAATAGCCATAGCATAGCCGTGGCTTTAATAGTTGAGCCACCGTAGAACCCTGTCATAATGATAGCGGCAACTCACAGGACAGAAATTACGTAAAAATAATGATTAAGTTTTATGAGGGCTCAACAATTAAAGTTCTTGATGGTACAGTAAAATTAAAGAAAATAATGAAGTTAATCCTTGCGGAATCCTTTTAGGTGATTACAGTTTATAGGGTGTTACATTTTCAAAGTAAAATCAATTCCAGCAAAGTAAAATCAAAATGGTTTCCCTTCTCCATTTCTGATTCAAAAGTCTTAGCTGTGAAAAACTGACAAGTCTCAGGCGGTATAAGTCGCGGAGATGTCTGAGGCCCTATATTGAAATTCGAAGTTCGAAGTTACGTTAGCTCCATCCCTTTTTCTCGATCGAATGACGAGTGACAGGGATGTAGCTAACGTAACTTCGAACTTCAATTTTCAAAGTAGAGCCTATGACTCCTATAACTATTTCTTTCTCTGTCTGAACCTTGGCAGGTATGAAGTTCAGGGTTGCGTTAGTTACCTTAGTTTGTTAGTTGTGTATTTGTTAATGTAAATACCTAATTTTAGTTCTAGTTTCCTTGTATTGTTGACAGTTGTTGAAATCAAAATTCGGGAAAACTAATCAAATGTGAAAAGGAAATACCTAGTGTATATAAGTTGTGCTGTGGCCACATCATCATATTGTTTATATGTTAGTTGACGTTGTGGTAGATAAATGTAATGGTTGTATGTTAATAATATATATCTGTAACAATAATAATACTATAGACATAAAAGTAGCTAAAAAAACATACAGAACAACATTTATAAATTTCAATATGGCGGCTTTATATTTGACACATCACATTCGTAAACTTCTTGCACTTTAAATTATGTCTTTAATTTCGACATACTATAATTAAGTTGCATATATTCGTCGAGAGAATATAATGAATTATTCAATAAAAGGTTTCTCAGCTGATTTTTAAATGCTTCGTCGGATGTTACATTTTTAAGTTTAGCGGGTAGACGCTCATAGAATGTGGGACCGATGACACGCGGGTTCTTAGCCGCAAGTGCCATGCGACGGGGAACAATAATTTTCGTTCTGAAGATTATGTCAGTTATACAGCGTGTTTGAAAATTCTTTAAATTATCCTGAAAGTTTGACTTTATCAATTTAATGTCATATAGTGCCTTCAAGAAATAAACATTTATTTTACATAGTAATCTATATATTCAGTTAAATTGCCTGTCGTATATAGAGAGATTTGTCACTGCCTATTGCACACATTACCACATTTACCACACGAACAATAATGGGATACCCCCACTGTGTCTTACGGGACTGCTTTCTTTTAGTTTACTTGCGCAATGCGTTACGTGTGTTTGCGACGTAATATTATCAGCATTGTCAATTAATTATTTGTACAATTAATTAGGCTGTAACTTGTGGTTGTTTCTGTAAATGTTAAATGGATATAATGAAAATCGCATAGCCTTTAATCTCACATAACAAATGTGTAAAAACAGATATTTTTTAAAATGAGGTTACAAAACATAAGGTCCGACACTGTTTTTTTTTGCCATTTTATTATTAACCTATCTCCGTCATCAATTCAATCAATCCATTTTTTGTAACCTGTGTATACGGAAACAATAATCCTCAAAACGTGTCATGGTCTTTTGACCTGCTGATGTAATTTGGTACAGGGCTATGGTACAGGGTGTTATAATGTAACATGGGTCGGTTACTGCACTAAATTTACAACACAAAACTTTTACAACAAGATGTATAAGATATGTATAAAATAATTGAGCATACTTATAACAAAGTTAACGCAAAATTGTCGCGTGATCCTCTCGATTAAGCTTAAACTGCAACATGCTCACTGGGTCGATAATTCGTATTAATGAATATTTATGACCATAATAAAGCCACCTTTATAATGATTACTTGGCATATGTAGTTAGATTGTGATTGTGTTACATTAATGGAAGTTTTTTTATAATTACATGAGTTTTGTATCTTATTTTTATACATAAACAAGCGTTCAGAAGTCGTAGTATCTTAAAAGTGTGTCAATTTGATTTATTTACATTTAACAATCATGTTGATCGTGTTTTATCATATCAGTTGTTTAAACATTATTCCATGCGCTGTATATTATTACTAAATTTAAATTCACGCAACATGTCAATCAATGACCATTAATTAACGTATCACAAATCACATTTTTCTTTGAAAAAAAGGGACGAAACTAACTGAAATGCTACATACAGGGTATTCAAACTTTATATTCAAAAGCCAAACCAAACTCGCTTCCAGAAATGGGCGCTAACAATTTAAACTAATTAGCGAACTTTACTCATAATTTTATGCAACTCTGCGAATGTAGCTCGATTCAATGTTAGATGTTCTATAAAATTAAACTAAGTATTTAACTGGCAGGGAATCTGTAGATATTAGTCGTTTTAATTAAAAGCTTCAAAGTCCAAATAGTTAAGTGTCTTCTGTTTTTGCAGCGGTAAAATGTTTAAAGTCTCTTCTATTTCCATAATAAAATGAAGGTTTTCTAAAAAAAATATACTTTTTTTATCTTTGACCAAATATCTTGTAAGTCGTGGAAGTTTAATACGAATTGGTCCTATGTTTGAATTAACAAATACGTTAAAAGACCATAATATGTATTTTATCTAGAATAAATACATAGCCTTTTCCTTTTGGCAAAACCCGTTTATTGTAAACCTTGTTTCCTTCCGCCTCCAAATTGGCTTAACATCAATGTCGAGGCGTTATATTACTTTTGATGTGCGATCGGCTAATCGTGATGTACAGGGTGTTCCAAATAAGGCCATTCGATGCAACCTCGTGCGGAGGACGTTCGGGTATTTCATATACGTATACTCGGGTGGAATAAGTTGCAATATTCAATCATTGATTATTTTATTTTTCCTACAAAACTTTAATAAAATGTGGTAAGAATGTGTAATTGTGCTTCGTTTCTGCAGCATGAAGATTTAAAAAATGCAATAAGAATCACGTGGTCGTGGAAATCTTTGAAATCGAGAACTCCGTGCTGTTGATCGTATAAGTCACAATTAAAAACCTATTTTAAGATAATGAATAAAGACTTGTAATTATTTACTTTTTACGTTTCTTTGTAATTAGAAATTAACATACACTATTGTCTCTTTCCTCCTGGCAAAAAAACAAATTATGGAAAACCAGTCTTTTGTTTAATATTCATTGAATTTTATTGATAAAATACAATATTTAATTGATTTTATATTGGTAGGTCAATAACCTTACTTAACTGTCAGTAAGTAGCTTTAATATTTCACGTTGATGATTTTTCAGGATTTTCTAACTTCAATATAAGTCTGATTGTACACATTAACACACAATACGTCTGACATTGACTCGCCACGCATGTCGTGTAGGAAGCCTTTTAGTCGTGAATTTGTGGGCGTGATTATAGGACTTAGTAAAGCTCTTTGTCGATATGATCGGCCATTTTATATAGCATATAGTATACAGGGGTCACTTTTTTATGATTGATTTTGTTTTTATTGTTTTCGTTGTTTTGAACACGTTTAGTCAACATTCTATTTGTATCATAAGTTGATATGGCATCGAAATATCTAGGCGTGTTCGTTTTTTTTTCTTTTATGATTTTAACCCACCCTTTTCTCCTATAGAGCTGCAGTACGGCGCGCTGCTCGAGGGGTGCGGGGGGGAGCTGCCCTCGCTCAGTGCGTGCGCGCCGCTCCCCCCTCCCCTCGACAAGGCCTCGCGCCGCCAACAAAAGGATGCGCGGGCGCAGCAGGACAGGGTCGCCCAAGTTAACATACATTTACACGGTATTTTTTGTTTGTTTTTGGTTATGGGTTATTGATTTCATTTAGTTTTGTTTTAATTACTAACATCATTAATACAGAGTGACGGGAAAGCGGTTGTCTTCAGTAGTGTCATTCTGTACCTAACAAATCAACGTTCTTGCTTTAAAATCACCACTTTCTTTTTTGACATGTTATTATGTAGCTTGATTAAAATATTAATCATAACCTGGTTGTAATTTTACATTATTTTTGATATGTATTATAAAAGGCAAGGTGCTCCACACTTTTGTTGGCTGGCGGTATTTTCATCTGGTAACTCTATTCAAATTAAACCCTATTCTTAAACGACGGATTGGTATGAAATTTTGCGTACATACTTAATGCAATTCTAGTAAAAAAAACACTAATTTGGGGTGCGACTGCTAAGGGGCATCCCATCATCTTTGAGAAAGCTCCGTGCCACTAACATAAGTACGGTATGCAATCCCGGGATTCCTGAGACCGATTTGGTATGGGCTGGTTCCGAAAGTCCCGAACATCCCGGTTCGGCTTCATACACATAGCCTTGCCAGTAGATCCAACTATTGTCCAATCGCTTTCTATTTTCGCACTCTACTCATCTACTGTCCTTGATACTGTACTTGCCACTGTCCTTGACCAGTGTAAATCGGGCTTTTATAGCCAAGTAGAGAAGTTCAAGTTCAACGCAAGTTAACATCTACTTGCAAGGTATTCTAAATGTCTTTACTTTTTAGGTGGTGGTGTCTTGCAATGAGTGTAATAAGTTACTAACAATCTTATAATTAAGGACCTATTAACAATAATACGAGTTGTAATTTTGTGTAACGTGTGTGTCTAATATCTATTATATTGTATTCTATTAGCTTAAGATAATTTATTTTATATTACTGACACTAGGTGTGCAGAATAAAAATCAGCCTGTATATTTCTAACTATACAAGAACGCGATCTATAGGTTGATTTTTTATTTTACACCCTATGCTTCCTTTTATGAATTAATAATTTGTTGTTTACATTTCGAACTTGTTATGTAACATATGGAATTTGTTATATTTTTTTTCTTGCCATCGTGTTGATGGTAGTAATTTTTGTGGGTTATCGGGATAACCGTACAGAGACTATTTAGGGTACAAACTATGATGCTCGTTGACTTAAGCTGTTTGTTTGTTGCAGCACTGTTTGCGGCTGTCGAACATGGGTACCTCGACAAGGCCAGGAACATCCTGGAGTCCACCGATGTGGATGTCAACAGGTAATATATTTATCAGAACAAAATATCATGATTCTTAGATTCTTACCTAGCTTGATGTTAAGTGATATACAGGGTGTCCGATATTTAGCGGTTCGCAATTAACCTTTATATACCATAGATAATCCTTTACAACGAAATGTTTGTGTAGTAAAAGGTTTAGGAGTTTTTTTTAACGAATCTTATTTATTTCATTTGGTTTCCATAGGTAACTTGAAAGTTTACTTACTTTACTCATGACTCATGAATTACTAATATTGATTATTTAGTTTTTAACGATCTCTAATAATGTAAAGGTCCGCATTACATACGGCTAGTGATTGATGGCGGTTAAAAAAATAAAAATAAAATAAAACCAACGATATAATAATCATAATGCATAAAACGAAACGCATAATTTCAAAAACTATAATGTTCATAAATTAAAAAGTATAAGTGTGCACAGTTCTAACCTAACCTAACCTAGTTAGAAGAAATTGACTAAAAATGCACAATAACAAGAAAATTATAGTTATACTAAATTGGTGTTGTTATTCGATCGTATGCCTGATATTATACAATTGGTTTTTATGCTAAACGTTCATTATGCTTTACGTGGTTAGTTTTAGACTGATTGAAGCGTACCCCAGTTATTCATCTAAAATTGGGTATATTCGGTACATACCTGCCGCCGCCAAACTATAAAACAAACACGGCTCTATTGATGCTCCTTCCGCAAATAAAACTAAAGTGAATCGAAAAAGAAGCGTTCAAATATACATTGCGTAAGTGTATGTTCAATACAATATCTTTACTCCAACAAAACATCAGATATGCCCTTTTCACCAACGAGGGTAGCATCTGGCATTAGTGTAGTACTTACATATAAAACACGTGATATTTGCTGTTCTTGTAAATCCAATACAATAAAGATTCAGGTAAATGATTCTCTTAACCAACTCTCTTTACAACTCCACGAACTAATTATAAACCGGCGAATTTACAAACAATATTTTAGGGCATGCATTGTCAATTAAATAGCTTCAAACTCGCTCGCATGTCTTTGCTCACTCAAACGACTGTTCGACAAGAAGCCGTTTTTATGAGAATAATATAAAATGCTATGTCAGATCGAACGTCAGTTGCGGCTGTCTTTATTTATACAAGTTTACTCACACAAATGCAAACGTAAACCAGAAGCGATTAGGTTTACATTCAATAACAAGAAGTCCTTGATGCTCTCTATTTATAATTTGCTGAACACATTGCACTATCTCGTCGTTTGTTTGTCGTTTTAGTTTTTGACAGCATCTGTGTTATTTATGTGAATTCGCGTTTTCTAACGCATTGTGACTAACATCTAAGGAAACAATTACCTGCTATATGCCAGATTCCCGGTATATCAAACATTTATGTGATGTACACGAGTATTTGTTTCAGAGTCTTAGATGTTTTCTAAGTATTTAAGTATTTATTTCTGTATATAAGTATTTATATTCATATTTTAGTGATAGAACACAAACGGTTTTGGTAAACAAAACACAGTCCATGAGAGCAGCTATTAAACTAGGTGTGCCTCAGGGCTCTATATTAGGTCCTTTCTTATTTTTGGTTTATATTAATGCTTACCACCCACGGTAAATAACCTTTGTGATATTGTGCTATTTGCTGATGATACCTCGTTAATTTTCAAGGTAGACCGAAAATCCGTCGATAACAGTAGGATAAATGCCACGCTAGTTAAACTACTTAATTGATTTACTAGTAACAATTTGCTACTCAATGCTAAAAAAACTAAATGTTTTAGGTTTGCTTTGCCAAATGTTAGAACAGTAGAATCTAGTTTATTTCTTCATGTTGAGTGTTTGGAAATTTTAGATAAGGCGGTTTTCTTAGGGATAACTATAGATAAAAACTTGCAATGGAGTCCCCATATAGCAGTACTAGCAGGTAAATTAAGTTCAGCAGCTTATGCTGTCAGATAAATCAGGCAACTTACCAATGTTGAGACAGCTCGCTTAGTTTATTATAGTTATTTTCATGGTGTTATGTCGTACGGTATTCTGGTTTGGGGAAAAGCTGCTGACATACAGACTATATTCGTGTTACAAAAAAGAGCCATTCGTTCTATATATAACCTTAACTCCCGTGATTCCTTAAGATTACTACTTATTTAAAGAAATGAGTATCTTGATAGTAGCGTCACAATTTATTTATGAGAATATTATTTATGTCATTAAAAATCAAGACTCTTTTGTTAAGAATTGTGATATACATAATTTGAATACCAGAAATAAAAATAAATACGCTATTAAAAAAAATCGTGTCCGTAAGGTTTATAAATCATTATTTTGTAGTCCAATGCATTCATTTCTATAATAAATTACCTGACGCAGTTTTAAAGTTACCATTTCCAGTACTTAAAACTTACTTGAAAAAGTAGTTGATGTCTAAAGCTTACTATAGGGTCGAGGACTATCTAACAGATAAAAATGCTTGGCCTAAACTTAACTAAACACCCAAATAACTGAATAATAAATTAGTCATTAAAAAATATGTATATATACATACTTATTATATATGAATATTCTGAATTTTGACACATTTTTCTGCTAAAGCTATGCTTGAGAATATATTTTTATTTTTATTTTATTTAATCATTGTTTTATATAATGCTAATGAATAATTTAAAAAAACGACTGACTGTTGAGTTTCTTGCGGCGTTTCTTCTCAGCAGCGGTCTCTTGCGAAGCGCTGGTAGATTTACTGAATAAACATCTTGTATCTTTTATCTTTTTTATCATTTATATCGTTATCCAGTACTCATAGTACAAGCCTAGTGCTTAGTTTGGGTTAGGTCAATTTGTATGAAGTCGTCCCTTGATTTTATTATTATTATTGCATTAGGAACTCCAGGAATTAGAACCCCTGTACTCAACCATAACCTTCAACAAGGTATAAAAAAAAACAAAATGACATATCGCTGCTGTTTTGTTTCTGATTCAAACGTACTATGTTGCAAAGATACACTTGTAATAGGATCGATTGAAATGTACAAGAAACTACGTTCCAGTCTCTTTAATTAATGCTTTTACACAATTGCATTAGAAAAATACAAAAAAGACGGCACTGATTGGGGGTGATCTTTTCTTAATTTTTTCCGTTTTTAATTTCTCGCAAAATTTCAACTGAATGTTATCCACTTATTTAGCTAACTGTATCAACTTAGAACGTTTACCAATTATGGTCTTGTTGCTAGATTACTTTTTAACTAAGTTTGATAACTTTAATTGAAAAGAGTAAGTTAAGTTTACAGGACCTATGCAGGTTCCATAATAGCAGATAATATTGATTACGAATTCAATTAATTAAAAATAAAATCCAATAAAAAACACCTAATTAATACTTAAGTTCCGCGTACTCAATAAGTAAGTATGAGTTATCCAACAAAGGAACAAATTATGCGAACAAAATAGAAATCAGTAATGTTATGAAATACTTAAGGTATTAACTAATGCATGAACCAAATAAGCCAGAACATGGTCACGGTATTGTATGTTTTTACTTTGTTATTTTACATAACGTGAAATAATATGTTTCTAATGTTACTGTTAGACATTTTTGTAATATCTGTATATGGTGTTCACATGCGATGTTTTATAATGACATATCAGGATGTTGGCGGTTCAACGGCTCAATTCATTTGGATGTAATTTGAGAATTAAATTATAAGGACAGGTTACGCTGACGAAGTTTCGGGCAAAACGTTGGGTATCCTGACTTTTTACCAAAACATCATTTGATAAACTTTCATTTTGCAAAAACGTGTAAGTGTTTAAATCATTACATATTACTAGAGTTAGGATTTTGGTGGCATTTCGTGGTTTTAGAATCCATGAAGTCGATATTTCCTAATTATTATAATTCATAACACATTGTATTACACATTGATTTTGACCTTCGGTATTATCATATTCAAAAATGAACTAAATACATATTTAGTTCGGTTATTTCATACCTATTAATATTTGCTTGTTTGTAACGCTTTCACATCAGAGATATCCTCAATACCAAAATTAATTTAAATTGGTGCGGCCGAATAACGAATAAATGAATTTTGAAATATTAAAATACTGAAGGTCAAAATCAAAGTGTTATGTATTATAATAATTAGGAAATAGCGACTCCATGGATTCTGGAACCACGATTTGCCACCAAAAGTCCTAACTCTATATTACATAGGTTACATGGGCTTATTAAATAAGTTAGGTTAGGTTAGACTAATGACCACAAAAAAAAATCGGCGAGGAGTATCTGTTTGTGAAATGAAAGTTTGTCAATGATATAGTTTGTCAAATGATGATTTGGTAAAACATTAGTTAACCAAAACGTTGTTCGTCAAAAACAATACAGCTTAGAGTTTATACAAATTAAATCAAAAGTCCCGCAGTTTACTCAGAATCGATCACTCGAAAGTATCATTCGAAAAAGAACGTCGAACGTAATCGTAATTTTTAAAGTTAGAATTAGTTATGACAAACCTTCACATGCGACTTATTTTCTACTTTGTAACTTATGCTGAAACTATATCAAACGTAACCTATCGACAGACGCTAACATTTTCACAGACACAATTCCAAATTTCGAAAACATTATTACTAAACGAGCCCCGAAGTCCAATCTGGACTCCGAACTCTCAAGAAGCCTCTAGGGTCCAAAGGGAGGGTTAAGTGAAAAAGGATAGAGGCTGAATAACTTATGGGGCACTCTAGGCTTTAAAGGTCAATTTATGTGTGCTTAAATCTTCTTCAAGTGCAATGAGGGCTTGAGTTAATCTATTGAATTTTAATTGTATTTAATCTTATTATTGGCTAACCGTTTACTTACAAATGTGTTGACATTTTGTGTTGCGCTCAATTCTTATTTTATGGCTTTATCCATAGCTTCTGTGGATAAAAGTTTTAATGGACGACGGCTTTAATATTTTAATGAGTTTAAAATGATAAAAAGATAAAGTACCTACCATATAAATACGGGTGTTACACAGATCTCTGCATAGGGCAATAATTTGTCTCATTTTTATCGACGCCTTTTTGATCACCCTGTACCTAACTTAATTCAATTCTAGTCATTCTTAAGTTAAGAACCTTTTTTGAAGTTGGTTCAAATTGGTTTTTTGTATGTTTATTAAGCGTGCAATGTATTTGCGGTCGTGATTGGATGGTATTATAGCGTCGATGTATATAGGTACTTGTTGTCATGTCAAGGGAATCTCAACCAATGCCTCCATTCCACATTGTCTGGACCCCTATTGTTTACGTTATAATAGCTACTACTAACTTGACAATTACAGTGATTTTTTTAATAAAGTAGTGGCCCAGTTCTTAGGTGGACGAGGATTTATAACGTCACAAAGCGCTTAAAACCGCCAAAATACCGTCGTCGCCTTGTTTGAATAAAATCATGGATTTTACTTGTTTTGAACTGCTGCACTAATTTGTCAAAGGCTGTAAAGCGACAAGGTACAAAAGTGCCTATAAAGCTGACTGTAGTATGAGCTTATTTTAAAGACCAGTCTTCTCCGCAGCCTCAACCCTGACGGGCTGTCGCCGCTGGATGTGGCGGTCCTCGCCAACAACCGGCAGCTGGCCAAGATGCTCATGGAGTTCGGAGCCAAGGAGGGCACGCAGTGTGAGTACCTCAAACGATCCTAGAAAAAAATAGAGTGACTCAGTAGTCTGTAAACACAACTCTGCGAAGGACACTAGAATTCTGTCAAACTCAAAATGTACACAATTGACATAGGGGATCAACATGTTTTTCATAGCAAAATTCATCAACTTAAGTTATTAAAAAATCTAAAATTAAAATTGATTAAATATTATTTAATACATGAGAGCTCTGAATTGATTTGACTTAATGTTTTTACTTTCCAAATAAATATTTTTAATTATGAAAGACTTTCCAAATTTAAGCCTCACAGTTTCAGCCACTTCAGAGAAAAATGGCCTTGACAGACAGACGGATAACAAATAGTCATCACATCATATAAGGGTGCAAATTTTCGATATTTGGTACGGTCGGCCATGAAAGTCAGTCAGTCTACCAGTTTTGACAAAAGTTTCTGTGAGATCTGATTATCGCTAAGGTTGACACTTGTCACTGTCATAATATTATTGCAAGGGAAAATCGAACTTGTTGTATCATGACGTGCCCACATTTTTGCCCGACTGTACGAAACCCTAGAAACACTCGTAATACGCCCATTTCTGCATTTACATAAATCTGTTTTTCAATGGCTCCGTTAATACCATAGCGAGTACGATTTACAAAAAAGTAAAAATCAGATCCCGTCAAAGCCATTTCCGCTTTCTGGCTGTATGAGCATCTTTGTTCAATACAGTTAAAAGAAAAAAAAAAGTTCCATTCAGCCAGCATTTAAACGATTTCGAACTCTCAATCTATAACACCAAAGTACAGGTATAAAGTAAGCTGGGGTTCGTATGGGAATAAAAATAATGAGATCTTAGATTTAGCTCCGGTCTCTTAAATGTGGTGCTTGGATTAATATATATGAGCTTATGTGTACGCTGCTTTCATCAAATCAAAGATTATTTATTATTTATTTTCTATTTTCTGTAAATATCTGACTTTTTTAAGTTTTAAGAACTTGATTTATATGTACAAATGGTAAACAAGCCCAGACCAACATTTGAACTGTCACAGTGACATTTAAAACGAGGCCAAGTTATGTAAATTCTCGTAGAGTCAACAATATTTACCAAATTGTTTTATATCTCCTGCCGTTGTCACTAGTGTCAAATAGGAGTCTCATTAATTGAATTGATAGAGGCCATTTGCAACGTCAAAAGATGGCGGATGTGTAATATGTTTTAGTTTTTATTTTTGTGTATTTAGGTGTTCAAAGTTCTTTTCTGTTAGCGATTTGTACTTTTAATGCCTTTGTGTTGCACAGTGATAGAAGGCTTGGACTTATTTCATGTATCCTGGCATCCAACTTCTCGTTTCAAGTGGACTCGCAGTGGTACAGAGGTTAAAACTATCTTGGCCTCTGTCCTACATATCACCGTACAACGTTGTCCCCAATCTTCCTAGAGAAGATTGGATTGTGTTTTATTGCTATATTGATTTATAATTATATATACTTGACACTGGCGAAATCACTTTATTGTGGAAACGCCATATTCCCGCGATAGTAGCTGTTCAAGCCGCCGCGGGGCAAAGAAAAAAAAACAAAAAATAAATAAAT